>CM051459.1:133587530-134903404 GCA_028095005.1 Rhynchospora pubera | reverse complement strand
TTGATTTACTCGTTGACAGTTCATTCAGGTTGAGGATCTGAATTATAGATCACTGTTATTCATTTAGTAGTAAATGACAACGATAAATCTAAAAGTCCATAATCTTGATAATTAACAGAGAACATTAATTATCAATAAGATTAGTATGCAGATTAAGTGATGATTAAGTTCTATAAATCATAGGTTAGGAGTAACCAACTTAATTGCATATGTATATGTTATAGAACATAGTACAGGACTGGACCCCACGAAATAAATATATGGATTGTGTTACGTGTCATTATTTATTTCGTTATGATTTTGGTTCTAAGTTTGAGATGATTATCTTTTCCACATGAGGATAGATGCTATAAATCATGTCTACCGCTGATTCCTGATAAAGGCTGCTATACGGACTTGATTTAAGTATTCTTGAATTGTGCGGGGAAAAGCTAATTATCAAGAAAACCGTATGTCCCTCATTAATTCACTTAGTGAGTGACGATATCTGTTTGGGCCCCTTGATGGAGATAGATTGTTTGCTAGCAACTGATACAATTATCTCTAGATCAAGAAACGTATAATCTGCAAGAATGACACGTTCCTATATTGGATTATACGATGATATCGTGTGACATAAGAATCAAAATAGAGAAACATAATTGTTCTCTTATGCAGGATTGGAATTTTGTAGCTGTACACTATTTATGCGAATTGGGAATCATAACGTGTTGCTAGATACCGCTTATGATTATTGGAATTAAATAGCGATTTAATTCCATGTCCAACATAGCATAAATCCTCAAAGGGTCACACAAAATTGGTGTTTAATCATATGTGTATTATTTATTTGCAATAATGTGTATTGCAAAATATGATAGATTGATTAATTAATTAAATAGCGTTATGGACCGTTATAATTAATTAAGTCAAATAGATCATATAGAAATAAATTAATGCATTGTCTAATCTCTAAATAATTATTATTAAGTTAATAATTATTTATAAATAACACACTTAATTTAGTTAAGTTATTTGGGCTTTAATTTATTAGTAAATTAAATGTCCAAATTGAATAGCTATGAGTGGGCCTTTAATTAATAGAATTAAAGGGACCAAATAGAGATGGCCTAGTGGGCCAAGAGAGCCCACTAGGAGGCCGGCCACATGAGGTAGGTAGGAGTGGCACAATTGTAATTTGTGTGAACTCCTATCTAGGGTTAAGAGGCTATATAAGGCACCTATTGGAGGCTCCTTGGCACCTCTTCTCTCTCCTCCTCTCCCTAGCCGCCACTATTGGCCTCCCCTTTGTGGTGCGCCGCCCCCTTCTCCCCTCTCCACTCTAGCTCATGTGTTGAGCATCCCATTCTCCCACAAATCGTTCGGTTCGTTGGTTGAAGAAAGGGAACGCTTGGGATTAGACTCGTTCTTCTCTTCGCTAGCACGAATTGAGAAGAACTTGGTTAATACCATAGTGGACTCGAGGCGCCGCGAATAGGAGGTGTTTGGAGAGCACGCCACCGACATCAATCCATTGGAACGAGCCTCTTGGTTGCGATACCAAGAGAGGTATACTTCCAATCCTTTTTCTCGTGTGTTTCAATAGCTTGTGTACTAGATTTTGTGTGTGCTTTGTTTGCTTGGTTAATTAATTGGTAATTAGCATAAAATTGAAAAATTAGCACACTTTCTAACAGAATGACATCTTGCTGGGCTCCTCTGAGGGTGTTTTCATGAGTTCATCGACTGATTGGTCCTCAGTAGGGGTTGTATTGTCACTCTCTGTGTCAGTTTTTTCATCCTCAGTATCAGTCTCCTGAGAGCTTAGGTTGAACCTAGGGGGTACACTGGGCCCATTGGTGTGCCCTGGGCCCTCATGTTGAGCTCTGTGGCTCTCTTTCCTAGCCCATTTCATCTCCTTCCTGAACTGTGCCTCAAGATCTTCTTGTACTCCTTTTCCTTTAGAAGTAGAGCTTGTAGGTTTGATTACCCTGGTGTCTCCAATGAGAACTCCTGTCTCCTTAGTTCTGCTTCCTCCCTTGGTTTGTGATCTAGTAATCATTGAGGGGATGACCTCATCTATCTTCCTTTTTTTCGCTTGAGTATTATTGGGGGTTGTGGTTTTTGCAGCCTTTTTCTTTGCTTTTCTCTTGCTCTGTCGCATGGTTGTAGTACTGCCAGAATCAACCCTAACAGGTGGATTGATACTTTGTAGTCTTGCCTCATCAGCAGGGGACCATTCAATCCTAGGCAAAGCTTTGATGTATTCATGACGTGGGTTTCTGATTTGTGGTTCCTCAACTACGTACTGAACCCGAAGTAGGTCAATTTTTCCATTTCTTCTATGTAATTCAAATGCACGAGAGGCTGGTATTCTATCCCTATGTTCAACCAATACTTCAACTCTAGCAAATCTGGCATCTATACCCATGTATGTTAGTGCATCAGCATGTAAAACTGTACCAAAAGGGAAAAAGATGTTTGCTCCATACCATGAGCACCATCCAAATGGAAGATCAACAATTCTTACCCATAGCCTCACACTGTCTGCTCTGGGGTCTAGTTCCCTTGGAGGATCAATGAGGATGGGAAATGGACGCCTCATGTTGTTTCCATATGTGATTTCAATAGTGCCTTTTCTAAACATCTCATCGCGCCATTGCTCAGAGGGGCCGATTATGAGAAATCGGTTTTCTAGGAGTGTAGTCACTCTGTGTTGTCCTGCAGGGAGGCGTCTTCTCATCTCTATCATGACATCAAGCAAAGTTACACCTTCCATGGTTTGGATAACAATGGATTTGGTGATCTCTGCACTGGCCGGAGCAGTGATGTCGTCTTCATCAACTCTGATGGGATCAAGGTTTTCCATGGTTGGTTTTTGAGTAGAGAGATAGGAGGGAGAAGTGAGAAATTAGTTTGAAACTGAAAAGGCGTGGGGTTCTACAGTTTGGTCATTTATAGTAGAAATGAGTTTGAAACTGAAAATATGAAGAGTTGCGTGCTTTAATTTAAATTGTAATCATATGAAGAGTTGCGTGCTTTAATGAGTGTTCAGATAAGCATCTCTTGGAGTACTGGATTGAATTGTAACAGTATGCTGCATGTGTTATCTAATGTAAATTGGGTACCAATTTGGTACCAATTCGGCTAGCAAATTGGGCTAGCAAATAAAAAAAGCGAAACAAAAAAAGGACCTTCTGTAACGGTTATTAAGGAATAACCGTTACAGAATATTATAATTTCAATTTTTTTATTATAAATATTATCTGTAACGGTTATTAGGTAATAACCGTTACAGAAGATTGGATTCTGTAACGGTTATTATCTAATAACCGTTATATGTTCTCCAAATGTACCGTTCCGTCCACAATACCATAACGGTTATTAGATAATAACCGTTACACATGTTCTCCAAAAAGCTGTACCAGATTTCCCTTGCATAATACTATAACGGTTATTAGATAATAACCGTTACAGAAGAGGGGCTACTGTAACGGTTATTGTCTAATAACCGTTATAGATCTGTAACGGTTATTAGACATTCTGTAACGGGGGCTACAGTAACGTTTCGTGTACCGTTACAGATATCTTTTATTAACCGTTACAGAAGCCAAAATTTCGCGTAGTGATGACACATTTTCATCGCATCTGCACATGACACTTTTTATCGCATCTTCTCAATGCAGCTCTTCACAATCAAAAACAGTTTGCTCATGGCATCCGTTCATGACACCCTTTCATGGCATCTGTCCATGACACCTTTTGATCACATCTGCACATCGCATCTTCTCAATGCAGCTCTTCACAATCACACATTTATTAAGCTAATTTCAATAATTTCCTACTTATTTATATAGGCTACATATATTTTCATCAAGACCTTTCATGGCATCCAATCAAAGCACCCTTCCATGACATTTGCACATGACATCCACCCATAGCACCTTTTCATCGCATCCGCTCATGGCATCTATTGATCGTATCTTCTCAGTGCACATCTTCACGCATTTATCAGACTATTTTCAATAATCCCCCACTTAGATTGATAAATAATAATAAATCTTATTTTATGTATGGTACCAGTGCAACCAATGCTTTATGGAAAAAACTAATATATCTAGTTATATATATATATATGCGCGCGTGTGTATACTTGACCTCAGACAGATCTTACAAATGTTCCCCTACTTCCGCCCAATTAATACGGGTCTTCCAAGTAGCCTTCACATTAATTTTTTTTAATAGTAAAGAACATAACGAGGCCATATTTAATAAAATTACTATATTATCTTTATATATCATATTAATAATTAATTAAATAAGTAGTAAAATAAAAATCAATAATTTAAGTATAAAGCAAATTAATGGTAACCAATATAATTCTATTTTAATCTCATTCCACAACTTAAAACATTTTCACCTAATTGGGAAAAGTTTACTAAAATCACTTAAACCACCCTTCATTCCTTCAAGCACGTTACTTTGGTCTGTATATAACCATTCAAAAAATGAATGTGAATCAGACATCAATGGCGCCTAGTACCAAAGCCAAGTCACTTCTCTCTCTCATGCAAACATCTTCATCCCTCCTCTCTCTCCAAACCCTCCATGCCGCCACACTCCGCCACTTTCCTTCCAACCTTTCCTTCACCGCCGCCTTGGCCTCTCGCTACTCTCTCCTCGGCTTCCCTCACTTCTCACATTCTCTCCTCTCTACTCTCCCTTTTACCCCACTGCCCCCTTTCACCTCCACTTTTTCCTTCAATCTCCTCCTACGTGCCTACACCGATTCCAATTTACATGATCAAGCGCTTTCTCTGTACTCCCATCTCCTTGGTTCATCCCCCGGTACTTACCCACAACTCGAACCCGACCGGTTTACATTCCCGCCTGTGATCAAATCATGCGGTTATTTATGTGCTGTAGAAGCTGGGGTTAGAATCCATAAGGATGCGGAGCGGCTGGGTTTGGTTGGTGATTTGGCTATTTCTAATGCGTTGGTATTTATGTATGAAAAATGTGGGGTCGTGGAGATGTGGATGCAGCACAGAAGGTGTTCGATGGAATGTCTGAGTGAAATGTGGTTTCCTGGACTACCATGATTGGTTGTTTCGGGTGGAATGGGAAGAGAGAAGAAGGTTTTCGCTTGTTTAAGAGGATGGTGGAGCAGGGGATTAGACCTAATCGGGCTACATTCTTGAATGTTATACCGTGTGCTGTAAATGGGGAAGTGGCTGATGAGTTGTATAGTTTTGTTATAAGAAATGGGCTCCAGTTTGATTTGGCTATGCAAAATGCATTGGTTGGTATGTTTGCACGCTGCAGGAAGGTGGGGTTTGCACGCTGCAGGAAGGTGGGGTTTGCACGCCACATGTTTGATCGAATGTCTGTGAAGGATTTGGTATCTTGGAGTTCCATGATTGAAGGTTATGGTCAGAATGACATGTATTTAGAAGCATTGCAGCTATTCAGGAATACAAGGGTGCTTGGTGTTAAACCAGACAGTGTGACCGTTCTTGGAATTATTCGTGCTTGTGCAAATTCTATGTTGTCCTGCCTTACGCATGCCAAATTTATCCATGGTTTTGTTATTAGAAACTTTTTGGATAAAAACTTGGTTTCCGAGACATCACTAGTTGATATGTATGTGAAACGTGGTAGTTTGGCATGTGCCAGGAGAATGTTTGATCGGAGTGTGCGTTTGGATCGTTGGAAGAAAGAAGAAGAAGAAGGAAGAAGAAGAAAAAAAATTATAAACAATCCAAACTCTTCACAAAGTTACACATTTCCCAATACTTCTTCCCACTTCTTCCCTTCTTCCCACACCTATCCAAACGCACCCGGATGTAGGAGAGAAGTTTGGTTTCATGGAGCACTATGATCTCAGGTTATGGCATGCATGGTCGAGGTACAGACGCACTGCTCCTTTTTGAAACGATGAGAGGGTTGGTACGACCAGACCACATTGTATTTGTTTCAGTTCTATCGGCATGCAGCCATGCTAGCTTAATTGATGAAGGGTGGAGATACTTCAATTCTATGACAAGTGAATATGGTATCATGCCTCGTGCTGAACATTATGCTTGTATGGTTGATCTTTTGGGTAGAGCTGGAAAATTAAAAGAAGAAAATGAGTTTATTAAGAAAATGCCAATAACTCCCGATTCAAGTGTCTGGGGGTCATTATTGGGTGCATGTAGAATACATCGGAATGCAAAATTAGCAGAAATAGCTGCAAAAGAATTATTTAGGCTTGACTCAACAAATTCTGGTTGGTATGTTCTATTGTCAAATATATTCTGCTCTCTAGGAAAGGGAAAGGAAGCTGACAAGGTTAAAGGGCTGATGAGGAGAAAAGGTGTGAAGAGAAATGATGGTTTTACGGTGATAGAGGTGAAAAATAGGGTGTACAAGTTTTTAGTAGGTGATAAGACTAAGCTGCAATCATCTCAGGTCTATGTAGAGTTAGAGAAACTGATGGCTAGAATTAAGCGAGAGGGCTATGTGCCTGATACTAATTTTGCATTGCATGATGTGGAGGAAGAGACGAAGGAAAGATCATTGGCTATGCATAGTGAGAAACTAGCAATTGTTTTTGGGTTAATGAACTCAGCACCTGGATCAGTTATCAGGATCCACAAGAATTTAAGGGTTTGCGGGGATTGTCATAATGCAACTAAGTACATTTCGAAAGTCACAAAAAGAGAGATTTTGGTGAGAGACTCCCATAGGTTTCACCATTTTAAGGATGATTTATGTTCTTGTGGAGATTATTGGTGAAGAAATAATTGCAGGCATTTCTTCATTTATTCGTTCGTTTATTTAATTTTTATTGGCAATTGTAGTATTAAGAGCATTGTACAATGGGTAAGATGCTTTCGTTTATAGAAAACAATGCAAGAAGAAAAATACTATGTCCTTCCGTTCCTAAGTTCACTTATATTCTCTCTGTTCTAATTTTACAGATTAGCAAATTGAGCATCTCAAGGGAAAAAAAAGACGATGTTTCATCTTTAAACAAATCAAGTAATTCCAAGCGATCACATGCAAGTAGGCATTAACAAAAATAACTAATTCATAGATACTAATCAATAAATTCAGTAAAACACAACACATCTTGCTATAATAATAGAGCGCCTTGCTCCAATCCTAAACTCCATTTGAGTTTGATTGGACAACTCAATAATATTGCAGGCGCATCATACTGAACTAGTAGAGAAATATAGGAATGTGAAAGCAATATGCTTAATGTCAAATAATGTAATAATCGCGAAAAATTTAGGGGCATCTGGGGCCGCCTCTCTTGGTCTTCCAGTTGTTGTAGCAGGGGCACTCTCCCTTGTTTCCATAGTACCCAGACGGGACACAAAGACATGCTCGGCAGCATTTCAGGCAGAAGAACAGGCATGGCTTTTTGTACCGAGTCTGGGAGCACCTCCTTAAGCATTGCTCTGGGCATTCTGTTCAAATATTTGACCCGTTTAGATTGTAAAATGTTTGGAAATAGCTTCTGATTTTTATGAATTTGTTCATTGTACAGTCAGGTTCATTCATTTTTTGATGTACAATGTGAATTAAGAGAATAATTTAATAGAGTAACAAAAACCCAAGACAGAAAACAACAATAAACGCTAACATTAGTTGGTTAAGAATCAGTTTGTGATGCTACCGTCCAACCACTAGATCATCTTGTCAGGTCTGGAATAAGATCTAAGATTGTAACCTTTGGTACACCGTACTCCGTACATGGTACAAGTGGGGTAGTGAGATAATTGAAACTGTTCTCTTTGAAGTTTGAAGCCCATTGTTTGTTTTGAATGCTTGGATACTCTTTTCTCGTACATTGATTCCTAAATTTGGTGGTCTTATCTCAATTTAAATTCGATGATTTGCATGCTATAATTGGAAGTGTGGACCTAGTAGCCTCCAAAATACGTTTACATCAGCTTGAGGCTTGAGCCTTTTGATGTTTCTCCATGTCAAATATTTAAGTGATTTTACAAACAACTAGTGAAGTGTTAAAACTTACGGGAGCTCTGGAGAGATCCCTGTCCATTTTTCTGGCCTCCTTGTCCATTAACCTGAAATTTGAAAAAAAAATAATTGAAATTAGTATTATTAAAATTACATAGCTACCTAGGATTCGCAACCTGTACCAAAATCGAATTATATTGAATGTATTTTCAAGAAAAACAAATTCATACCCTCTCCAGTTGATGCTGCTCTTCGGCATTATTAGTCTCCTTTAACTATAATAGATGTAACAACACAATGTCAGCAACAATTACATGCCTAAAGCCAGCATAGATTGATCTACTTGTTGGTTCATTATGTGGTTGCTCAGTCCACACCAGTGCAAAGTACTTATATACTGGAACTGTAATAGATAGTAAAACTCGTTTACTCATTTGTGCTATTAATGACCAATGTGCAATGACTTATTTAGCCACAAGTTAACCTATGACCAACAAAACATAACACAAATTTATACAGAAAAGGGGATTCTTCTGGAAAGGTATGGCCAGTACATGCATACATAGTAGTGTGGAACAATAATATGCAACAGTAGCAGAACCAAAGTTGGTAACAAACGGATCCGCAATGATTTGCACCATTTTTCATGATTTCCTGAATATTTTATAGCCAAATCTATTCTTCGGCTAAATAGCAACTATTTGTTTACTAGATGGGGACTGATAGCAGATACCAACACGGTATTTACATAACTAAGCCCAAATAAGCCACATTGCTCAAAAGTAGTAATCAAACCTTGGATTCAACCATGGAAATGGTTAGGATGGTAACTGCCAGGACAAGAAGCAACTTAGCCATGGCCACCATTTTCAAGCTGAAGTAGTATTAAATGTTCACACACACAAGAAAGAGAGAGGGGTTTAGATTTGGTTTGGAGGGAAAGGCATTAGGTATCCAAATATATAGACATGGTATAGCATAAAATAGGTAGAGCATAAATTAGGGCCATCCATCACGGTCCGCGCGACCTCAGATTTGAGTTCTAAAATAGGGTGCACCGTGCACAGTAAGACTTAAACGAAATAAAAAATTTGTAATTTATATAGTATCTATAATTAGTCTATATGATTATAGAAAATCAAAGCTCGAATTATAATTAAAATTATAATCAGAATAATTAAAATCTTAATAGGAATAATTAGAAGTTCAACTCTATATGATTTTAATTATTCTAATTATTCCTATTATGATTTTAATTAATCTGATTATAATTTTAAGTATTTTTATATTTTTTTCGAAATTTTTAAGTATTTTTTTTAAATTTTAGAAAATCATTATCCCATCAGAACTCTGCAGTTAAGCGTGCTTGGACAGGAGTAGTACTAGGATGGGTGACCTCCTGGGAAGTCCATGTGTTGCATTCCTTTTTAGAGTCGGGGTGTCATTTCTAGCCTACCCCAACTTGTTTGGGATAAAAGGTTTAGACTTTAGACTATAGACTTTTTTAGAAAATCATTAATCTAATTAGTTTTGAACCGTTCAAAAACAACAATTTTAAAAAATTCGAAATAAATACTTAAAAATTTCAAAAAAAATATAAAATTTAGTTTGCATGGAGATTTCAATAGGAAGATCATATTAGATGGTTTGGATCGGTCATTTTGAATTAAATTTTGAAATTTTGGACGCGACTTACAGACGCTTTGGTGAGTTGCAACTCACCATAACAAAACTATATATATATATAGAGAGAGAGAGAGAGAGAGAATTTTTATTGTGAACCATGATGCACTGGGGTTTATATGAACCACAATCCGGACTCTTAGATTCGCGTCAAGATTCGTGCGATGGAAGTCGCTGGATGAAAAAATTAGAGTGAGCCTTCCCGTTTAACCTGTTCCGCCTCTCCTCTATCGCCTACCCATGTCCTTTCTCTCTCGTCTCTCTTGCTCCAGTCCTAAATCTAGCTCATCTCCTCTTCTGCCGTTCGATGAACGTGAACCGTTCTCCTCAGGCAATCCTCTCGCACTAGTGCTCACACCTTTCGCTTGCTTCTCACTCGATCTGTCAAAAACCCTAAGTCAGTCCCTTTCGCTCGGTCCACACTGGATCTCGCATCTGTGAACCCTTCAGGTTGTGTCGCCTCACTTCGGAGGCTACGTCGTACATCAATCAATAGTTTAATTGTTAAACATTTGGATCTTTTCCCATCATGTGTTCTCTTATATCCTGTGCTCTCTTACATATTAGCCTAAAGTGTGATTGAAATTCGTATGGTTTCTTTACGCTTGGTACCAGTAACTCAGTAAGTGTGACCAAAATTTTATATTAACGAAAAGTTTAACCGAAAGTCAAAGTATTTAGAACTGTTATTAAAAATGATGATCGAAATTGTTTTAGTGAAAAAGCAATCAAATTTGATATTATGAAATTTTTTTCCCTACTGTTAAATTATTTTTTTTTTAAGATACCAAATGAGTAGTCGAAGCAGTTGAAGAAAACAGAAGAAAATACAAGGCAATTGGATGATTTGGCTATGAGATTTAAGCACTTGAAAGTAATTGAAGAAGGGTTTTGTATTTGTTATTGTAATTTTGATTTTTGTACTTCAAAAATGAAGATAATTTGGGTATCTAATGAGAGCAATTTTAATATTTTGATATTGTTGATCTTCCATTTGAACCATCTGTTTATATGGAATCATATTTTAATCTTGTTGGCAAGTTTTTTTTAGAAGGAACTTTGTACTTAAATTTGATGGTACAATTGGGAAAATTGGTACAGTAGCGCTCACTAAGGATAGCAACATAAGTACTTACAGTCAACAACAAATCTACGAGCTAGCATGACGTACGGTTGCATTTCTATACAGGGACAAAGTGCCATGATCGATGCTATTGAAAATTAAATAAATTAAAGCATGGTTTCATAATAAAAATAACTCTATATTTTTATCTATTGCTTTACATGATAGAAAGTTCGATAATCATTTGGTAATCATTCCTTTACAAAATCATTCTTGCTACCTACTAGTAGTAGATTCTCATATCATCCTTATAAAATAAGACATCACCATTTACATACCCAAAATACACCGATCAACCAAACGCTATCATTCATCCTCTTCTCGATCAAACATAAGGCATCACCATTGTACGCTTCATCGTCAGATATGAATCCTTTGCCAACATATATATCAATACTTTCCTCTAACTCTTGCTCTCTTCTTCAATCACTCTATCCAAATCAATGTCAGGATCATTGACCTGCCACAAATGCAAAAAAAAAATGAAGTTAACAAATTTCTCAATTAAATAAGAACTACTACACATCAACGTTGGTAATGATCTAAAGTCTAAGCCTTTTATCCCAAACAAGTTGGGGTAGGCTAGAAATGACACCCCGACCTTGGTCATTTCTTGTATATATGGCTGAGTTTTTACGCTGGCTTGCCAAGCCTATCGCAAGCATGCGGGCTTGAACCCTGGACCTCTTAGAAGAGAGCCAAGTGCTCTTACCACCTGACATACTAGACCACATGCAACGTTGGTAATGATATTTCTTTAAAAAACAATTTCTCTTAATCCAATGTCAGAATGAAGAATTCTCATTTTGAAGCAAAAAAATCTCGTAATTGTAAACTACTTATTTTATTTTATAATATTTACATTTATTTTATATATTTTGATATCTGTTTCAATCTCACTTTATAAATTATTCCTCACGTCAATTGAAAAGAGAAATTTGAATATAGTTGCTTCATTTATAGTTTAACTAATGTGTCTAACAAATTTAATGAAAGACGAAATAAAAGAACAATTCGAATATAGTACATGGTTCAGTTAAGGACAATTGCAATATAGAATGGTTAGAGTTTTGTTGAAGTTTAAGTAGTTAATTGAAGAAAGGAACTGTTCTACGCTATAGAATGGTTCAGGACTATAATTAATTAAAGAAGCCTTGTATTTAAGACACTGATTCTGTTATTCAACCAACCAAGCTTCGCCCTGCCTACCTACTAATATGGACAGAAGCTTACTTTTGATTATTGTTTCAACTGGTAGAGAGACAGATAGAGATTAGAGAGACACAGACAGAGAGACAGAGCTGGACTTTTGATTATTGTTTCAACTGGTATCACACCTCCATCAATCATGGACTTCAACAGTACTACTCAGTAACAAGGAATACCAAAAAAAAATTAAGAGTTTTATGTGGAGAGAGGCTCCTCCAAGTCGATGACAACAACGAAATGAAGGTTCTTCGATTGTCGACGGAATCGGCCGTCGTTTTCCTAGATGGCGGAGATTCTAGGATTTCGACGGAATGGGTGACGCGAGAGGAGATGTAGAGGAGAGAGACGAGAACAGACTAGGATTTCGACGGGATCCGTCGGAGCTTCATTTTCTCTTTGATTTTGCTTTGATGGAGGTAAGAGAGAGAGAGAGAGATCTGGGGGAGACGATAGAGATAGAGCCATAGAGGGGAAATGAGTAGGGTATAAGGATTTAGGAATCCTTTAGGCGGAACAGATTAGACGCGAAGGCACAACACAATTTCTTCATCCAACGACTTTGATAGCACGAATCTTGAAGCACATCCGAAGGTGCAGATTCTGGTGCATATAATCGAAAATCTCTCTCTCTATCTCTCTCTCTCTCTCTCTCTCTCTCTATATATATATATATATATATATATATATATATATATATATATATATATAGTTGAATTGACCGTAACAGTACACGCAAAGGTGAAAGGCCTGAACAAATTAATGAATGAAAACAGGCATTGGCTCCTAATTTTAACTGAAAGCATTTGACACCGAGGAAAAGAAAACTAATAACATACTGGAAATAAAGTTAACTACTAATGAACTAAGAACGAAGCAGTTTACTGAGGAAAAAAAATTTCTGACACCGAGGGATTAGACACACTAAGAAAAATAAGACGAAACAAAAATAAATATATAAATAAAATCATACTATCATACATAAGGATGAAAACGGATCGGATACGGAGCGAATGTTGGTCTTCCCATATCCACATCCATATTTTTTCGTATACGGATGCGTTCAGATATTATCGGATACGGAGTCGAATACGAATATATTTTATCGGATACGGATTGCATTTTAATCTTTATTATTTATTTATAATAGCAGTTTGATCTATAAATATAATGATATTCAATATACTCAGTTTCTACGTTAGTACTTCGTCAAAATCAGTAGTAGTGCATGCGCATGAATATCTATTATTTTTCATAGTTTGAGCCAAATGAGCATTTCTTTAAAATATGAAAATTAATCTTAATAATATTGCATTTGATCACAATCTACAACTTCTTTAAATTCAAAGTAAGCAACTAAGCAACTTCTGGCTAACTCATAGATAGCTTCTTAAAACGACCTAGAAAGATAACTGGGACGCAGTCTGGATGGTGGGCTTTTGGAACATCTGAAAAATGAGATGCAACGTGATCTTTCAAGGAGTTCCGTCAGATGCGGTTAGAAGGACAATCCAAGACTGCAAAGTATGGATCACGTACTTTTAATTTTAATTCGTAGCCCTAGCTAGACTGTATATAGGCAGCTTGGGTCTGTACATTGTAGGGTTTACCAAACGGGGCGAGGCGGTCCAACTCGCGACGGTACACGGATTAGAACGGTCTATGGAAAGTAAACACAATTTACTACATTGTGTTTTACGTTCCTTGTAGGTTCCTGCTTACTTTGTATTTTTTTTCATTTTTTCTTTACTTGTACTATTTTTTTATTGGTTCAATGAAATTGTAGGAAGACAATCGTCTATCTACCTTCAAAAAAAAAATCAAAGTAAGCAAATTTATTTGTTGGGTTTCAACTTTCAACATATACATAAGTTTGCAACCAGAAGGAAATAAAAGGCTAAAAATGAAAGAAAATAAGAGACCATCTAAAATTACAAGCACCACATAAGCACAAATCTAATAGGATTCATCAATAAATTCAGTTTTTTCACATTTTGAATTCCAACAATATAGTCAATTAGTCAATGTCAAATCATATCATGTTACCTTGAAAGTCATCATACATTAAAATAATATATCAATCACATGTAATCATTATGATTAGAGAAAAAAATAATTTTAGTGTTGTTATCAAATATAATCGTCTCACTACTAGAAAGTAAAAATAATTTTATGTTACTAGTGCAAATAAAAATATTTATTGTAAGAAAAATTTATCTAATATAAATTAAGTACTATCTAATTAAAAGTATTCTCTAATGTAGGGAAGTAATTATATTATAATATATTAATGACCTTATGTCGTTAAAGATACGGATAAATGGATTAATATTTGTCAGATACGAATAATATCCATGTCGGATACGGATACGGAACGGATGTTGGTCTTCCCATATCCGTGTCCATATTATTTTGACGGATACGAATATGGATATGTTCGGATACGGATACGGTTCGGATATTACGCATATTTTTTAATTTTCTAATTATATTTGTCCTTCAATTTAATGGAGAACTCACCTGAAGGATCTTCGCATAGGCATTCTTATAATCATTTATTTTATTCAATCAGCAATTTCCAAAGATCTATGCCTTAATTAATGGTAGGTATGTCCGTTGCGTTATTAGAACATTGCTCATATGTGTAACGCCATTCTTTATGAAGATTTAATATCAATATTATTTTTGGAAAAAAAAAATAGATACCGTAAAGACTGGTACTTGTTTACTTACCAGTATTTAAGACAAATATAATTAAAAAATTAAGATAATACGTGAGATATATCCATGTACTTGGTTGAAAAACTTCCAGGTGATGGAGTCACGAGGGTTTTCCAACAATTTTAAGGAGAAATAAAGATTTTCCTATGATGGAGTAAGAATGGAAATGTTTGAAAGAGGATGGAGAATGCTTTATATCTTATGTTTTATTTCCAATATTCTAGAGCGAGGAGATGTGAGGGCAGTTTTGTCAAAGATTTATTAATTATATTTTTCAGAATTAAGAAAGCATTAAAAATAATGAAAAGGTAAATTTTTGAAGTATTGATGATTAGAGGGGGATATTTTCAAATTTGAAAATTATAGGGGATATTTTCAATTAGACAAGATTAGAAGAGGATATGGCTGATTTTCCAAAAAAAAAAGGGAAGAAAGTGCAAATTGAGAGACATATCACGCGCCTGACATGAGAATCCGGCTGAAATTATCTTTCACATGGGTTTGACGCACTGAACCTATATATATGTCAAATGTCAAAAAAAAAAAAAAAACCTATATATATGTCTCATTTATAAGTCATACGGCCTAAAGAGTTTGTACTCTAATTCCAATAGAATTCTAAAAGTGCAAAGTGCATGTGCTGATGTGCAGCCATGTCGGACTCGCTTAGTGAATTGCAATCTTACCGTATCGTGGTGTGTCGTGGCAAATACGGTCGTGTTTGGCACCGTGTCGTGTCGTGTCGTGCTAAGTAGAGAAAAAAGTCGATACGCCACGAAAATTGACACGCCACGGTTGACACGCCGTGTTGACACGATACAACACAGCCGTGTCAATCGTGTCGAACCGTGTCAACATTTTATTTTTCTTTTTTTAAAATAAAATAATTAAATATATTTTAAAATTAGAAAAAAAAAGAAAAATTTATATTAAGTTTTATAAATCGGTTATATAGTTGAAAAAGATAATATGATAATAATTCATGATGATACAATATAATAATTAATTAACTAGATAATAAAATACGAATTATATAATATTAATTAGTTAAAAATTTTTAATTATTGTATCTGTATGATATTTTTTCCTTAAAATTCAAATTATCTATAGTTTTTATAATATCTTAATATTTCTATAATATTTTTTAATTTAAAATATTAAAATAAAATAAAATCGTGTTGTGTCGTGTTGTAACTGTGTCGTGTCAAATCATGTCGTGTTGAATCGTGTCGTGTTAAACCTTGTCAGTTTTCTGAAAATGCTAACACAACACAGTTTTAACACGACATGTGTTAAATCCATACATGTGTCGTGTCGTATCGTGGAAACACGGATATGTACCGTGTCAACACACCTAACACGACATAATTTGTAATATACTAGACTCGCTTTCTATAGATAGTGTGCTTCTCAGTACAGGCCTTTTGCCTTAACCAAACATGTATCACCTACTTGAAGTTATAAATATCTGTTAGCAGATATGGACTCCTAATAACTTGGCAGCCGCTGCTAAGTATTTATCTAATTAAAAAAAAAGAGATGGACACCTAATATTTGTATTCAATCAAGTGGATTTGTTTAAGATTGGATAAAATAATATATAATTAATCATGCTATAGGGTTTGAAATTAAAAACAAAAATAAAGATTTTTTTAAGTTATTACCAACAATAAATTTTCACTAAAAGAAAAAGTTCTAAAAGTGTGGTCATAAATGACTTTAGAGATGAAGTTTTGACTGTTCGTTTCATCTATAACCATTTATATATAGTTAACACCGTAAACTTTTGTCTGATACACAGTTAACTGATGCTCACCATAAATTGAATCTGATTTATTTACTTAATCTTATTTAGTAATAATATATATTGAAAATAAGAATAAAAGATTCCATATTCATATATTTGGAACAATATTTTTATAAATGAAGTGAGTTATTTAGGTATAGCCACTAAATAAGTTTCTAAACATAATAGTTCCAACAAAATTAAATATTTGACACATATAATAGCATGATATGTCAATCACAAACAACTTAAACGTGTTAACCTACTACAGGAAATGGGATTAAAGGCTACTTAGGGTGCGTTTGGATAGGTGTGGGAAGAAGGAAAGAAGGGAAGAGTGGGAAGAAGTATTGGGAAGTGTGTAACTTTGTGATGAGTTTGAATTGTTTATAATTTTTTTCTTCTTCTTCTTTCTTCTTCTTCTTTCTTCCAACAATCCAAACACACCCTTAAGGATAATTCTCAACACGCTCGACAGTTTCTACTTAATTTGTACATATCACAGAGATCGAACTCGGACTCCTCACAGAGACCTTTTGTTGAACTGACGAAACAATTGCTACATATAGTTTTAAGAACTGGGTAATTAATGGGGAGTTCATTAGGACTGGATGGAGAAAAGTAAGCGGAGGCTCCGAGGTCCCATTGGAGAAAGCAAAAAATATGCCCTCATGAATTGGACCACTGTTTGTCAACCTAAACAACATGAGGGATTAGGTATTCTAGACCTCAAAAACATGAATATGGCTTTACTTCTCAAATTGTGGTGGAGATGCTATAATCGACACTACAAATCTGAATGGAAAGATGTCATATATACAACCACTACTACAAAAAAGACCTTCTGTAACGGAACATCTGTAACGGTTATAACAAAACCCGTTACAGATAGTTAACATTTAGGGCGCTAAAAAATATCTGATTCATCTGTAACGGTTATTTTCTAAAAATCGTCACACATTTTCCGTCATTGAAACAAAAAAAAATGTAAACCTTTCTATAACGGTTTTTATTTAAAAACCGTTACAGAATCTTTTCTAATCTGTAACGGTTTTAAAATAAAAACCGTTATAAATTATATATATCAAAATTGAAACGGTTTTATAATATTAACCGTTACAGAAGATATCTCATCTTCTCTTTATTTTTCTCCCGATCGAGCCCCCTATTCATTTTTTCTGCCCCTCTCTCTTTCCTCCTCAAGCGGAGATCATTTCTCGATCTCTCCGCTCTCTCCACCCCAATCCGATCGCCATCACCATGTCATGTTCCGCCTCTCTCCCCATGTCCGACCCTACGCTCTCGGCTTTCTTTTCCTCGCACCATGCCGGCAGCAGCTCCTCGTTGATCTCTCCACCTCCTCCGCCTCACTATCAACCTCTCTACCTCCTCCGCCTCACCCTCGGCCACTCGACCTCCTCCGCCTCACCCTCGGCCACTCTACCTCCTAGCAAACCCTAGCATCGCCTCCTCGCAAACCGTGACACCACCTCACCAAACCCTAATCTCGACGTAACCAAATCTATAGAGGTAATAGAGGTGGCGGCTGAGATGGCCGCGACAAGTCTCAGAATCTCAAGGGATGCGTGCTCCGATGAACGGGCCCACGACCGTCTTTCAGCTCCGGCTAATCTAATTGTCGCCACCACATGGTGCTCGCCACCTTCACTCGCCGCCATGACAGACTCAGGCAACTCAGGAACAATGGTCACACTGGCGGATGGTCGGTCTACTGTTCGCGTTGTTTTAGAACTCGATGGAGCCTCGATTCACGCCTCTGATTGGACCTCGAAGAAGAACACCAATTATCTCTAGTCTCGGGGTGAGCTTGATTCTGGTTAAAGTGTTTTTATTGAGTTGACTATGACTGTGGACGTGTGGTGGCGCCTTTAGTTTTTTATTATCATCAACTTGTGTGCGCGCAATGCTCATAATATCAGTACATTGCAATGTACAGATCAGTATCGATATGATTTTTTAATTTTTTCTTGTCTTCATTCGTATACATTTGGTTCTTACTTCTTAAAATTGTAGTTAGGTAGATGTTTTAAGGAAAAATCTCTTTGTGGCATGTGGCTACATTGCAATGTACATATGTTGATAGATAACTTCGTATATATCAGTATAATAGAGAAAAAATTCTGGTATAAATTCAGCTTTTTATTTTTCAGTTTATGGTTATTGCAAGATCAATGCAGTTGAGGAAATCAAATAATATGAAGGTGTTGTCTTGTACTCACAAGTACGGCCAGCTGCTACACATTATTTGATTTTGTATGTGTATCACAGATTTTGCCTTCTTATTAGCAATACAATGAATTGTTAAAAGATAAATTTTCTTCTCTTGCTAGAGAGAATAAATGAATTGCCAAAGCTGGTGGAGGCATCTAAGCTTGTTCAAGGCATCTTGGCTGTTATTGGGGTTGGTAGTGAATGGATTAATGACTTCTTCCAGGTACATGTTTTATTATTTATCATTTTATTACTTTGCTTTCTTCTCCAATTCCCTTACTGTTAAAATATGATTTCAAATATCAATTGTCAGTGTTTACATGAAAGGTATCTTGAGAATTGGCATCATGTTTTTCAAATAAATCTATCGTGATTGTCATTGTATTTACTATTCAGATTTTACAATTGAAAATGGAGAAAGACAATCTCATTGCAAATATCACTCCCTGGAAGCCAAGATCAATACATAATGTAAGCACCATAACTGAATTATATTTTTTTAACTTGCTAGTAAGCATATACTTTATGTATCTTTCTGATATATATTGCATGTCATAACTACCATGCTTATAATGCTCCATGTTTTCCTGTCTTATTTATTATTTTTATCTTTTTCTCTACTGATTCTTAAAAGAATACATATATTAGAATTATAATGGGTGATTATATCAATCTGTGAATAATGATATACTTGGAACATGTGATTATAATGAGTGATTATATTAATCTGCTTTGCATGATGATTTCTATTAGGACATATTTTTTTAATTTGTTCCCTTGTTCTTTTTATTTACAGAACAAATTTATGGACATAAAGGAAAGAAAATAGATATCTTTGTTGATGGTAGCAAAGAAGAAAGTAACAAAATCCATGTTCGATAGATGAAAGCCATGGTCGAGCGAACGAAAGCCGTGGTCGATGGATGAAAGCCGCGACTGAGCGATCGGAAGCCATGCCCGAGGGGTGAAAGTCGTGGCCGCTCGACCGAAAGCCGTGGTCGATGGATGAAAGCCGCAGCCGAGCGATCGGAAGTCCTGCCCGAGGGGTGAAAGTTGTGGCGGAGTGACTGTTATATTTATATTAGTTTTATTTTATTTTATTTTATATGATTATGATTGTTTCTAGCAACAAAAATACTATATTATATATATTAGTTTTATGGTTGCACGTTAGATATGTGATTGTAGCATGAATAATTTTTTTTTAAAAAAAAACAAGACTTTTGTAACGGTTATTATATAAAAACCGTTAGAAAATTAAACTGCGTTAGGAATATTATAAATATATTATATCACAATCTGTAACGGTTATTGTATAAAAACCGTTATAAATGGTCTCAATTTGTAGCGGTTTTTATATAATAACCGTTATAGATTCCCTCCTTCTGTAACGATTTTTTATAAATAACCGTCATAATTTTTGTAACGGTTATTAAGGCTTCTGTAACGGGGGCTACTGTAACGGTACCATAACCGTTACAGATCCATTTTATTAACCGTTACAGAAGGCTTTTTTTCGTGTAGTGAACATAAATACCAGAATACACACTCAAACACTAACATTTTCCCTTTTTGGAAAAGTATCTTGTCTTTACAGAGCATTGGCAAGTGTTCTTGTCGTTGGGTGCGTTTGGATCGTTGGAAGAAAGAAGAAGAAGAAGGAAGAAGAAGAAGAAAAAAGATTATAAACAATTCAAACTCTACACAAAGTTACACACTTCTCAATACTTCTTCCCACTTCTTCCCTTCTTCCCTTCTTCTCACACCTATCCAAACGCACCCAATATTATAAAGTAGGGAATGGTAAAAATATTAACTTTTGGTGTGACATTTGAATTGACAATTGCTCTTTAGCTACGTCCTGGTCTTGGCCTTATTTGTTCCAAGCTTGTGGCACAAAAAATTGTAACCTAGAGGATGTTATTGCAACAAGAGGTAGTAACTTAATTTTTCATAGGAGTTTAAAAGGTGTGTTATTGCAGGATTATCATAGTTTGTTACACTTGATTTCTAACACTTATCTAAATGTTAGGGATGACAAATTACTTTGGAGATGGGATAGCAAAGGTAGTTTTACTACCCACTCTGCTTATAACTTTTTGTGTTTCAGGGGCAGGCTGGTTTCCAAAACTATTATGATTTGGAATCTTAAAATACCCTACAAAATTAGAATTTTTGTTTGGTTATTGATTGATAATAAAATTCTGACCAAAGAAAACTTATTGAAAAGGGGGTGGCAAGGAGATTCCTCTTGTGTGTTTTGTGGAGATATAGAAACTCATGACCATTTATTTCTCTTACGCCCCTTCATTAAAAATGTTTTGTTCTGGTTAGGGGATTACCAAGATAATTTCATTGATTGGCAATCGGTGGATGATGTGATGAATTTTGCTTTACAGTTGAATAAAAAAGACAAGGTTGCTTTTTTTACGGTTTTTAGTGCTTGTTTGGAAAATTAGAAATGACCATATTTTTAATAATATACCACTGAAAAATATGAGACAGACGATTCTAATCACCTTTCATCTGGTTCATTATTGGCTAGGGGCTTGGAAGGAAGAGGATAAAGAGACAGTGAAGAAACGACTTCCAACAAACTACAATTTGATTCCCCTACAAATGGTTCCTATGGATCAGATGACCCCTGACATGGGAATGGCTACGCTGGAGATGGCTTACTGAAGATGTATGGGTTGCAATTCTTTTAATCCATTGAGGATAAGGAGGCATTTGGTGTTAATTCTTAGATACTTGTCAATCTAGTTTTGCTTAAATTTTCTTAGTTATATAAGTTGGGTTTGCATGGAAATGTACTTAGTATATTGAATCTGCAAGTGTTGTTGGTTGGTTTTGGGGATATTGCTATGTGCTGGTACAGTGGTATCATGGTGTTGTGCCATGGCACCAGTGGTTTTTATTGATTTTTTTGGTAGCTGGAATTTTCTTTTGAACTGGTATAGTGAGGCCAGTAGAGTTTTTTTTTTCTTTTTTCATTACTCTTTAGGAATTTGTAAGTTTGTTTCATTTCAAAATGAAATTGGGTGGCGCTCCCACTTTTTTTCAAAAAAAATATTTTATTTATTTATTTATTTATTTTGATTTTTGACATATGCCCGTAGGTTCACACACCCACCCTATTAGGGGTGCCGACGGTATACCGTCATTCGTTTTCCGTGGACGTTCCGTCCGAACGGAATGGATTTCGACATATGTTTGTGTGAAATACAGTGTAAATTAAGTCGTTCTGCTTCGTTTCGTCCAAATGAATCGTTCTAGTGTATACCGTTGTTGGAATGGAACGACAAACGAAATGACCCATTCTGTTACCGTTGTAAACGTTAACCAAACCAACACTCTATTTGTTCCTCTACTCATTACTCATTAGTGATCCCCCTATTCGTTCCTCTACTCATTACTCATTAGTGGGGATCAAACTCTAGTCTCTCCCACAGTAGACTAGTGTCGTACCAGCTGTACTACAGCTTCGGTGCATAGTGTTAGTGTCTATATAACCGACCCCGCAGTGAGAGGTTAACTTCACAAAGTGCACTTCTCACTTTTAACCCTTGCCTACTCTTACTTTCTCTCTCTATTCCCGCCAACACTCCTGATCGATGGGGAAAACCAAGTCTCAAAATAAAAATCTCGTGTCTACCGATCTAATCGTTTGTAGAACAGCTTGAGGGTCGAATCCACAGAGACGGTGTTGGAATATTAGTCTTTTACTTTACTAAACTAGCTAGATAGTTCAACTCTTTTTAAATTAAGGGTTGCAGGTGGGTTCAAATCTTAAGTCTAGTTTCAAAGTCAAAACAAGATTTAATGAGAGAGATTCAACAAGTCACGTAATTCTAGGATTTCTGGTTGCTAACACTTCTCCTTAGTCCCAGTTCCAGCGGCCCGCTGACTCTCGTAGCGGCCCGCTAAAAGAACTTAGGTCGCTAATCTATTAGACAGGTCGCTGGCTACTTGGCGGGCATAGACAACCTCGCTGATTCACTCAGCGGCCCGCTAGGATTAGCAATGTGAATGCAAATTGACTTAATTCAGTTGATAATTGTGCGGGGATAATGGCTTAATTAAGTTCCTAGATCAAACTCTCGTTTACGTCTGGTTATCAATTAATTAACCCAATTTCTCTCGTATAGAATCTAGATTTCAACTATCGTTTATTGGTCTAGTTTCTACAAGTTTATACATTTCTAACCTATGAAATCCTTGAGTTTTCACTCTTGGAAAGGACTTAACTCTCGTTAACTAGTTCTGGTTTAACCTTTCAGTTTACAACCTTCATGTTAATCATAATCATGCCTAATAATCTAAGTTTATTTGGACTTAACCACCTAGCAATTAAGCGAGCTCTACTTAACGGGTGTAAACAAATCTACTTAGACAATCATGGCATAATCAATTCAAGCAATTCAAGCAAGGTATAAAACACAAAGATATCAAATAAACTAAATAAATATGCAATCAACAATTAAGAATTCGAGTTTACAACCATAGACCTAGAACAAACAATCAACAATTAAGAGACATCATACAAACACAAGAGAAAATGAGAATAAGGAAAGATTACAACCAATTGCTCTTGTGTGTGTCGAAATCTCCTATCAAACACGTCTCTTGCTGTCGCAATCAACCTGCTTGGCGCTGTCACGATCTGGACTTGAGACTCAACTCTCAAATAACTCAATGTCTAACCCTAAATTGACCTTGAATTTGGTCTCCCTCTTGTTCTCTCCTTGTTCTCCCTCAAACTGGTCTTTAATAGGCCATGGAAAGGTGTAGAAATGCTGGAAATAACTGAAGACGTGCTCTACCTGGAGTCGGTAGAAACCGCCATCTAAATATAGAATTGCTAAATCGGACAATTCTGCTAAATCTGGCAGTTCCAGGTCTGCGGGCCACTGGGACTTTCAGCGGGTCGCAGGAAAATGTCAATACTGCGTCATGTCAGTATTTTGGGCATATCTCCTTCATCCGAACTCCGATTGAGGTGATTCAAGATCCGTTGGAAATCTTAGAACGAGCTCTTCAACTTTATGGACTCATCCAAGTCATTTCTTGTCCATAATCTGCAATAAAATTAGAAACTATGGTAGTAACTCATTCTTGATACAAAACTCTAATTAAACTAACATAAACTCATCTAAACTATCTAAACTATGTAAATTCAAGGCAATTGACTTAGTTTGGAGACAAAATGGTACCTGAATATGCATATAAAATCCACTCATCAACTCCCTTACAAAATTAATAACAGAGAGAGAGAGAGAGATGAGTGAAGGTTTTGGAAAGACACTGGAGTTGGAGAAAGTGGAGGGAGGAGAGAGCGATCATGCACAAGAATCTGTCAAGTACCAAGGATGGAAATCCATGCCTTTTGATATAGGTATGGATCTCATCATCTAATTCAATAACTGTATCTTTGTTGCCATATATTTGTTCTTTCAATAGGAGAAAAAGTCGTAATATTCTCTAAATATTTTCTTTGAATTTGAAATTATTATATATTGTGCATTTGAGTTCTCCATCATTTATATTTTACTTGTTTTAAGACTTATAGCACTTTTTGTATACACATAAAAAGTAATTGTATTTAGATTTGATATGATTATATAAGCTCCTATTGATCAAGCGTAGGGAATGAGACATTTGAGAAGCTCGGGACGCTTGGTACGATGGCGAACCAACTGGTGTACCTAACAACAGTCTTCCACATGGACAGCGTCACAGCAGCCACAATGATGAACATCGTTTTTGGTACCACAAACATGACGTCAGTGCTTGGCGCTTTTATCAGTGACACCTACTTAGGCCGTTACACCACCATTGCCTTTGCTTCAGTGGCCTCTCTTCTGGTATTTCACTTCTTTTTTTTTCTTCCGAAAAGGTACTTCTGTTTCCGGAATTTCTGTTTTTAACTTCCTGCAAGTTTTCTTTTGTGGGTTTTATCGGGAAAAAAGTTTCCTTCAAATGTTTCCAGGAGAGTGGCAAGATTATGATTGATTTTCTGTTTGGTCAAAAATTTATGATCATCAAATTCTATTTGCACATAGAAAAAGTTAAAACTTTATTCATAGTACTTGTTTATTTCATATAAAGTTAAATATGAATGATCTATATTTCGAATAAATTCTGAATGAAAAGGTAGAAGTTGATATATTGGTGATCAAATTCTGTAGCTTGATTCGACTAACTGAGCCTATTTTGATATTTTGTTTGCCTAGTTAAGCTAATTGCATTCCTATATTTAATTTTACTTTGGACCTACATAGGATGGACACTTCTAGGGTAGTGCTGGCGTGTAGGACTCTCAAAAATGTGGTAAGTGGCACGGAATGACACCAAATCATTACTGTGCCACTTATTAAATGGTACATCATCGACATGCCACGTATCGCTTCATTTATTAAACGAAAAAAATTTCTGTGCCATCAACCGTATATTAGACATAAAATGGTTTGAAATGTGATTGAAATGGTCGAAACGGTATAACCAACCGTTCCACTTAAAAAAGGGCATAATTTTCTATGCCACGAACCGTTCCACTTAAAAACAAGATCGGAATCCTGAATTCCAATCTTAGCTAAGATTTCGATCTTGCGTTCGGAATCCCAGATTCCGATCTTGTGATACTATTTTTCGTAGTATAATAATATTATTATACTATTATATAATAATATTTTTTTAAATAGTATCACAAGATCGAAATCTGGGATTCCGAACGCAAGATCGGAATCTTAGCTAAGATTGGAATTCAAAATTCCGATCTTATTTTTATACTACGAAAAATAAATAACCCATATGGGTGAAGGTCGGAGATAGATTTTCGGACTTTTTAAATTTTGTCCCTCCGGATCTTCTGTGGCAGGAACTATGTAGACTTGGATGCTGCAACTCATATAGAGTTGAAATTCTAATTATTCCTATTAGGATTTTAATTAATCTGATTATAATTTTAATTATAATTCGAGCTTTGATTTTCTATAATCATATAGACTAATTATAGATACTATATAAATTACAAATTTTTTATTTCGTTTAAGTCTTACTGTGCACGGTGCACCCTATTTTAGAACTCAAATCTGAGGTCGCGCGGACCATGATGGATGGCCCTAATTTATGCTCTACCTATTTTTTGCTATACCAAGTCTATATATTTGGATACCTAATGCCTTTCCCTCCAAACCAAATCTAAACCCCTCTCTCTTTCTTGTGTGTGTGAACATTTAATACTACTTCAGCTTGAAAATGATGGCTATGGCTAAGTTGCTTCTTGTCCTGGCAGTTGCCATCCTAACCATTTCCATGGTTGAATCCAAGGTTTGATTACTACTTTTGAGCAATGTGGCTTATTTGGGCTTAGTTATGTAAATACCGTGTTGGTATCTGCTATCAGTCCCCATTTAGTAAACAAATAGTTGCTATTTAGCCGAAGAATAGATTTGGCTATAAAATATTCAAGAAATCATGAAAAATGGTGCAAATCATTGCGGATCCGTTTGTTACCAACTTTGGTTCTGCTACTGTTGCATATTATTGTTCCACACTACTATGTATGCATGTACTGGCCATACCTTTCCAGAAGAATCCCCTTTTCTGTATAAATTTGTGTTATGTTTTGTTGGTCATAGGTTAACTTGTGGCTAAATAAGTCATTGCCCATTGGTCATTAATAGCACAAATGAGTAAACGAGTTTTACTATCTATTACAGTTCCAGTATATAAGTACCTTGCACTGGTGTGGACTGAGCAACCACAGAATGAACCAACAAGTAGATCAATCTATGCTGGCTTTAGGCATGTAATTGTTGCTGACATTGTGTTGTTACATCTATTATAGTTAAAGGAGACTAATAATGCCGAAGAGCAGCATCAACTGGAGAGGGTATGAATTTGTTTTTCTTGAAAATACATTCAATATAATTCGGTTTTGGTACAGGTTGTGAATCCTAGGTAGCTATGTAATTTTAATAATACTAATTTCGATTATTTTTTTTTTCAAATTTCAGGTTAATGGACAAGGAGGTCAGAAAAATGGAAAGGGATCTCTCCAGAGCTCCCGTAAGTTTTAACACTTCACTGGTTGTTTGTAAAATCACTTAAATATTTGAGATGGAGAAACATCAAAAGGCTCAAGCCTCAAGCTGATGTAAACGTATTTTGGAGGCTACTAGGTCCACACTTCCAATTATAGCATGCAAATCATCGAATTTAAATTGAGATAAGACCACCAAAGTCAACACAAAGATATGGACCATTTTAGGAATTAATGTACGAGAAAATAGTATCCAAGCATTGAAAACAAACAATGGGCTTCAAACTTCAAAGCGAACAGTTTCAATTATCTCACTACCCCACTTGTACCATGTACGGAGTACGGTGTACCAAAGGTTACAATCTTAGATCTTATTCCAGACCTGACAAGATGATCTAGTGGTTGGACGGTAGCATCACAAACTGATTCTTAACCAACTAATGTTAGCGTTTATTGCTGTTTTCTGTCTTGGGTTTTAGTTACTCTATTAAATTATTCTCTTAATTCACATTGTACATCAAAAAATGAATGAACCTGACTGTACAATGAACAAATTCATAAAAATCAGAAGCTATTTCCAAACATTTTACAATCTAAACGGGTCAAATATTTGAACAGAATGCCCAAGGCAATGCTTAAGGAGGTGCTCCCAGACTCGGTACAAAAAGCCATGCCTGTTCTTCTGCCTGAAATGCTGCCGAGCATGTCTTTGTGTCCCGTCTGGGTACTATGGAAACAAGGAAGAGTGCCCCTGCTACAACAACTGGAAGACCAAGAGAGGCGGCCCCAGATGCCCCTAAATTTTTTGCGATTATTACATTATTTGACATTAAGCATATTGCTTTCACATTCCTATATTTCTCTACTAATTCAGTATGATGCGCCTGCAGTATTATTGAGTTGTCCAATCAAACTCAAATGGAGTTTAGGATTGGAGCAAGGCGCTCTATTATTATAGCAAGATGTGTTGTGTTTTACTGAATTTATTGATTAGTATCTATGAATTAGTTATTTTTGTTAATTCCTACTTGCATGTGATCGCTTGGAATTACCTGATCAGTTTAAAGATGAAACATCGTCTTTTTTTTTTCCCTTGAGATGCTCAATTTGCTAATATGTAAAATTAGAACAGAGAGAATATAAGTGAACTTAGGAACGGAAGGACATAGTATTTTTCTTCTGGCGTTGTTTTCTATAAACGAAAGCATCTTACCCATTGTACAATGCTCTTAATACTACAAGTGCCAATAAAAATTAAATAAACGAACGAATAAATGAAGAAATGTCTGCAATTATTTCTTCACCAATAATCGCCACAAGAACATAAACCATCCTTAAAATGGTGAAACCTATGGGAGTCCCTCACCAACATCGCAATTATATTTTTTTTACACAAAATATGATATCGGGCTATCGGCTTAATTTCATGTCTAATAAGATTGAAAATATATTTTGGGCTCACTTCGAATTTAATAATTAAATATAAACGTTATAACAATAGGCGAACCAATTTGGCTCTATCCCTGTAGTAATATACCTTCTCATTGGATTCTACTTAGTAATATGTACTGACTATAATTAATTGAGACGATTTATAACATGGGCAGTCAGGGCAGACATGTCAACTTGTCAAGTGACATCAAATCTACAAAGGAAAGTGCATTCATTTACATCCGATACTTTGGACCACGTTAAACCGCATAAATGCACTAGCCAAATTATTGCATAGCAGTTTGGTGCGTTAAGTTTTCTTCGTCAGTTGAGATGGTAAAAAAAATCTAGATATAGCAAGATAACAACAAAACTTATTAATTACAACACCACATTTCAGGAGTTGACTGTTGGGACACGCTCACAGGTGTCTAGGCACAAGGGAAGCCAAGTAAACAAGGAAGTAGTAATTTCGACAAACACGTATCGGACATAAAACAAAACCCGCTAGAACAAAACTATGATGTTACCACTTGAGAACCAACAACAATAGCACAATCAAATACATGAAAATAAAGTACAGACACAAGATTTTACGTGAAAATCCGAAAGGGAAAAACCACGGGAGCGATCGGTGCAAATCCACTAAATCAAGAATTTTCTTACAAGTATATGGAGATTATCAAGCTATCAACATTCCTCTCTCTCTCTCACTCACACTCTCTCACAATTTGAGGTGGAATTAATAAGAGATTCAAAAGAAATGTCTAAACCCTAGATAGTTTCACCAAGGAGACAAAGAGAGCTTCAAGAGATCGGTTCTTCTCTGGAAAATGATGTTGTCTCCTCTCTCATCTTCCGTCTCCTTTATTTGCCGTATGGGCCAACATGGGCCACGACCCACTTTGCATTTGGCTTCACACATTAACAATCTCCCACTTGATCACACAAGCATACACCTTGCACCTTGCTCCAAACACACCCGAGTTACTCAACCAACTCGGATTGCCTCCTACAAAACATTACCTTGTCAGGAGGCACCACCTTCGTGAACATATCGGCAACATTTTCCTTCGTGTGAACCTTTCTCACGACTAGTTGCCCATGGTCTAGAACATCACGAATGAAGTGGTATCGCACATCAATGTGCTTAGTTCTTGAGTGATATGCCGCATTCTTTGAAAAATGCATGGCACCTTGATTATCACAATGCACCACATACTCCATTTGCTTCAACCCAAGTTGTGCAAGCAACCTTTTCAACCAAAGCATTTTCTTCACCGCCTCGGTCAATGCAACATACTCCGATTTCGTGGAAGATAAAGTAACAATGTCTTGTAGTCGAGACATCCAACTAACGGCTCCACCACCGATAGTAAAGACAAAGCCCGTCGTGGACTTCCTTGTCTCACTACAACCCGTATGATCGGCATCAACATACCCTTCAATTGCCAATTTAGAATCTCCTCCAAAACATAACCGCAAGCCACGAGTGCCTTTCAATTACCGAAGTATCCACTTCACCGCTTGCCAATGCTCCCATCCCAGGTTAGACATATATCGAGAGACAACTCCCACTGCATTTGTAATTTCCGGCCGTGTGCACACCGTAGCATACATCAAGCTTCCAACGGTCGATAAATATGGAACTTTTTCCATCTTCAATCTCTCTTGACCATTCTTTGGAGAATTCTTTTTAGACAACTTAAAATGACCGACCAAAGGTGTAGTCACCGGTTTGCAATTCACCATGTCAAACCTCTCAAGGACTTTATCAACATACTCCATTTGACTTAACCAAAACTTGCCTCTCCCCCGATCCCTATGAATCTGCATACCCAATATTTTTCTTGCTTCGACAAGATCCTTGGTTGCAAACCTCTAAGACATATCAAGCTTAAGAGACTCAATCTCATCATGATCATTACTAGCCATCAACATGTCATCCACATAAAGTAACAACAAGGTGAAAGTGCCACCCATCTTTCCTTTCATATAGACACAATGATCATAGCCACTTCTTTCAAAACCTTCTTCTTACATAAAAGTATCAAATTTCTTGTACCATTGCCGAGAGGCTTGCTTCAAACCATACAACCCCTTCTTCAATCTACACACAAGATTAGGATTTGATTCATCAACAAAACCTTCCGGTTGTAAAATATAGAGCTCCTCATCCAAGTCACCAGGCAAGAAAGCCATCTTGATATCATGTTTGTTGTTCCTAAAGGAGGCGGCTTAACTAAGGTTTAGCAGAAGCGATTATGGTTTTGGACCGGTTTGGTATGAACTATCCTAACACAATTCAATTGGTACCCAATACAAGCAAGCACACAAGCAATTCAAGTATAGCAAGATAATAAAGAGAAAAAAGAGAGAGAGAAATTGAACACTCGGTATGATTACGGAGTTTCGACCTGCTAGGAAATGCTAGCCTTAGTCGTACATCTCCGAGAGTTTCGTTACCACGAAAGAGCGCGCTTCGTTCAATTCCACAACGAACGGGACTACAACTTTGAACCGAATCATTTTGTCACAAGGACACTCGAGGCGGATCGGCCTAACTCGAATGGAACAACGGCCTCAAATGAGAAGAGCTCTCAACCTATTCCAACCTACACCTAACGACAATGTCGGGGCGGTGGTGTTTGAGGCTACTAAATCTCTCAAGATGGTCTAGCTATGTGCTCAAAGGCTCAATTCTGATCTAATTTTGCAAAGCAAAACTCTCTGTTGAGAGAGAACAAGGGGTGGATATATATAGGGTTCGAAAAGAGCAGTTTACCAGCAAAAACTGGACACAGCGTTGTACAACACTGAATAGCGTTATACAACACTGGAATATGACCGTTGTAAATTCTAACGGCTAGTTAATATATCCGTTGGTCTGTCAGAGCGTTGTGCAACGTTATTTGTCGTTGCACAACGAAGGAGTGTACATCCAAAGGAAAACTCTGACAATTCCGTTGGAAATTGTCAGAGCGTTGCTTGCTACTGAATAGCGTTACACAACGTTAATGGGAGACAAAGAGAACAACCCTGACAGATTCAACAGAGCGTTGTACAATGCTATATACCGTCACACAACGCTAACGTTACCCAACGCTGAAAGACGTTGGCTAACGTTGTCCACAACTTTGCATGTAAAAACAACTTTTTACATGAGTTTTACATGGGACAACGCTGTCTGAACATCGATGCAGCGCTGTCTGAACAGCACAGATAATTTGGAATTTTTGCAGCGTTGTGCAACGCTATATGGCGTTGCACAATGGTACTAGGAAAAGTTACAAGTTTTTAACTGTAGCGTTGTACAACGTTGTGACTCAGCGTTGCCTAACTCTATATAGCGTTGTGCAATGTTGATTCACAAAAGTCAGAATTTAGATGTTCTAGTTTAGAAACCTCAACGTTGTGTGCCACTATTCAGCGTTGTACGACGCTGGGTCACAGAAAACAGAATTTTGCTAGTATATTGAGCTTTTCGCTATCTAGACCATTTCAAGGATAAACAAGGACTAAAGTATACCTTCTATCCTAGTCTAAACTAGCCTACAAGCTCTTCAAAGACTTGATCTTGATCTTTCTTAAAGTTTTTATCCAAGTCTTCATAAATTGCATCTTCTTCCTATAAAACTCAATGAAAATTTAAAATGCCAAATGATATTGTTTTGTAATCGACAAAGCTAGAGACGTTTAGTACAACAATCTCCCCCTTTTGACGATTTGCAAAATAATATCATTAGTAAAGCGATTAAAATTTGGCATTTCACAAGTTTTTCTACAATTCTTCTCCTTTTTGTAAATCGACAAAAAGTGAAAATTGTAGCAAGCTCCCCCTAAATTTATGGCTCCCCCTTAATTATAGAGAAAAGAAATTGGAGAACCAATTTAGGACACTACACAAAGTAGTGTGACCAAATTTAACCTCTTAAACAAAAATAAGATAGAAATAAATAGGCTCCCCCTAAATATTTGGCTTATAAGACCGGAGGTTAACTTGGTATTTAGGTCACATTGGTTAAGATACCACTAGTTGTACCACTAGAGGTACAAGCTTTTGGAACCCACTTATCTTTGGACTCACCATTTGGTTTCCTAAGTTTGCATTCCAACGAGATATGATCATTTTGACAACAATAGTTGTAATATGCATTGGTTGGCTTAGGCATGATAGAACCTTTGACAAAATGAGAATAGTAATGAGCTCTAAGGTATTCGGCATTCTTCTTAGGATCATTGGATGAGTCATTAAAATCATTTTCGCGATCTTTTTGGAAATGTTGTGAAACATTCTTTTTATGCCTATTGGATTGAGCTTTTGTGGTTTTGAGAAGAGTGTAGCTCTTTAAATTCATAAAACCATCCATCAGGTCTACTAAAATAAATTTTATTGGACGCCTTTGGAACAAAAATCTTCTTTTCTTGATTTTGCAAATTCTTTTCGTTTTCTACTCTAGTATTTTTAGGTTTCCTTTGGTACATATGTGCATGACCACGAGAATTCTTAGATTTTTGAAATTGTGTGTTTTGTACAACTTGGTTTCCATTATTGTGTGACAAGTTCTTTTTCTTGGTTTGATAAAACTTTTGGTAACCAAGACCGGACTTGTAATGAGACTTTTGACCTTTGAAAAGGTTTTTCAAATCCTTTTTAGGAGCTTGAACTAAAAATCGATTTTTTCAAGTTGTTTTTCAAGCTCCTTAATTTTAGCCTCATACTCACCCATCTTAGAAGTAAGCTTATCTACCTTGGTTTTTATGGTTTCTATGGTATTGGCTTTCCTAACCAAGGCATCATGGGTGGCATCAAAAATAGAATTCAACCTATCACAATCAACACATTTGGTTGAACTAGTTGGTTCATCACCACTCTCACTATCATCATCGCTAAAGAATCATTGAGAGGGAGATATACATTAGGAGAGCTCGACTTTGGTGAAGTCGGTGGAGATGGAGGTGGTGTTGCCTTACGCGCTTGATGTAGCGGATGAACAAATCTTGTCCCTTGATTGAACTCATTTAGGATGTCCTTCACGAAGTCATCTTCCACATCGTCCGTTGAGAATACCACCTCTTCCACATTTGCCACCATAGCATACACCTCATGCAACATCCCACAAGGCATGCATGACTTGAGCCTTCTTCTTTTCCTTCTTGTGCTTAAGTTTTGGATTGTGGTTTTGCACTTGAGGAAAAAGTTTGTGACACTTGTACATGGAATGACCTTCTTTATTGCACACAAAACATAACTCCCGTTCATCAAGGGCTATTCTCTCCTTGTTGAACTTCTCCTCATGCTTGACCAACCCACGAAACATCTTCTCAATCACCACCTTTTACCGTGCCTCATCAAGCTCGTAGAGGTTCATGGGTTTTTGATGTGGGTATTGGCGATGGAAAGGTTGAGAGGAGGATGTGGAGGCGAGATTATTTGTGGATGACATGGCTAGAGTTCTTGGAGTATGCCCTAGTTTGGCAAGTTGTTTGAGCTTCTCCTCCACACATCGAAACTCGGTGTAAATTTGATCCGGAGTGTACTCATGGTCCATCCGAATAATGGTCTCAAGCGATGTGATATGAGCATCCCATTCGCGCCTTCCACTCATAACCCGCATCATCTTACATACAATCTTGCCATTTGTTAGGGGCTCACCTCCTTCGGTGAATTCATTTTACAGTTGTACAAGACGAGTGTACATATCCTCAATGGATTCATCATCCTTTATGAGGAAATTCTCAAATTGAGAATACAATTCATACAATCTAGAATGTCTAATTTGAGAATTTCCCTCATAACGGGTGAGGAGAGTCATCCACATATCATGTGCTAAATTAAACCGGCTAAGGGTTATACCAATTGATTCATGGACCGAGACTAATATGGCATTAACCGCACAATCATTGCCCCTTTGGTTATCACGGGATTCCCTAGCCAAATTGGTAGAGTTTAGCATAAATTCGGGGGTATACCGCTTTTCTACCATTTGCCAATATCCTAAGATATTGAGGTAGTTCACCATGCATCTCTTCCAAAAAGAAAAATTTTTACAATTTTGGCCTAATTTATCCGGTCTCTCTACAAACCGAGCCGCCATAACTGAAAACCGAGATTAAGACTAGCTTAATCGAGGTTCCCGCTCTGATACCACTTTGTTGTTCCTAAAAGAAGCGGCTTAACTAAAATTTAGCGGAAGCGATTATGGTTTTGGACCGGTTTGGTATGAACTATCCTAACACAATTCAATTGGTACCCAATACAAGCAAGCACGCAAGCAATTCAAGTATAGCAAGATAATAAAAAGAAAAAAAGAAAAAGAAATTGAACACTCGGTATGATTACGGAGTTTCGACCCGCTAGGAAATGCTAGCCTTAGTCGTACATCTCCAAGAGTTTCGTTACCACGAAAGAGCGTGCTCCGTTCAATTCCACAACGAACGAAACTACAACTTCGAACCGAATCACCTCGTCACAAGGACACTCGAGTCGGATCGGCCTAACTCGAATGGCACAACGGCCTTAAAGGAGAAGAGCTCTCAACCTATTCTAACCTACACCTAACGACAATGTCGGGGCGGTGGTGTTTGAGGCTACTAAATCTCTCAAGATGGTCTAGCTATGAAAAGCTCAAGTGAGAGAGTATCCCTGTGCTCAAAGGATCAATTCTGGTCTAATTTTGCAAAGCAAAGCTCTCTGTTGAGAGAGAATAAGAGGTGGATATGTATAAGGCTCGAAAGGAGCAGTTTACCAGCAAAAACTGGACACAGCGTTGTACAACACTGAATAGCGTTATACAACGCTGGAATATGACCGTTGTAAATTCTAACGGCTAGTTAATATAGCTGTTGGTCTGTCAGAGCGTTGTGCAACTCTATTTGCCGTTGCAGAACGAAGGAGTGTACGTTGCTTGCCACTGAATAGCGTTACACAACGTTAAAGGGAGACAAAGGGAACAATTCTGACAGATTCAACAAAGCGTTGTACAACGCTATATACCGTCACACAACGCTGAAAGACGTTGGCTAACGTTGCCGGCAACTTTGCATGTAAAAACAATTGTTTACATGGGTTCTACATGGGACAGCGTTGTCTGAACAGCACAGATAACTTGGGATTTTTGCAGCGTTTTGCAACGCTATATGGCGTTGCACAATGGTATTAGAAAAAGTTCCAAGTTTTTAACTGTAACGTTGTACAACACTACTGAGCGTTGTACAACGTTTTGACTCAGCGTTGCCTAACTCTATATAGCGTTGTGCAACGTTGATTCACAAAAGTCGGAATTTAGCTGTTCTAGTTTAGAAACCTCAACGTTGTGTGCCACTATTCAGCGTTGTACGACGCTGGGTCACAGAAAATAGGATTTTGCTGGTATATTGAGTTTTTTGCTATCTAGACCATTTCAAGGATAAATAAGGACTAAAGTATATCTTCTATCCTAGTCTAAACTAGCATACAAGCTCTCCAAAGACTTGATCTTGATCTTTCTTAAAGTTTTTATCCAAGTCTTCATAAATTGCATCTTCTTCCTATAAAACTCAAAGAAGATTGTTAAATGCCAAATGATATTGTTTTGTAATCGACAAACCTAGAAACGTTTAGCTCAACAAAGTTGCACAAGTTTCAATTCTAAGTTAGCCACCAATGACAAAACAATCCTTATGGAACTATGCTTCACAACGGGAGAGAATATCTCATTAAAGTCAACACTATGTTTTTGTGCATAGCCCTTGACTACTAGCCTTGCCTTATGCCGTTTAGAACCATCGGCTTCATTTTTCAACACAAATACCCATATATTCTTCAATGCTTTCTTACCCTTTGAGAAGTTTAACTAACTTCCAAGTCTCATTTAGATGCAACGAGTTCATTTCATCTTCCATTGCTCCAAGCCACATAACTTTCTCCGAACAATTTATAGCTTCATGAAATGACTCGGGTTCACCCGCATCCGTGAACAAAACATAATACAAGGAAGGTGAATACCTTTGTGTAGCTCTTGAAATCCGAGTTGACCTCCTCAACTCTTGTACCGGGGTATTAGTGTGCTCTTCTTCAACAATATCTTCATTCTCATAAGCTTCCACCGGCTCACTCTCATCCTCATTATCATGACTACTTGCTTGAGGATCCGCTAGCATTTTGGGTGCAACACTAGCATCAACATGCTCCTCCACATGTATTTCTTCACTTTGCTCCTCATGATTTTCCATGAACATCACATATTAACGAAATATGACATCTCGGCTTCTAATTGTCTTCTTCTCAATAGGATCCCAAACCCTATAACCCAAATCATCACCGCCATAGCCAACAAATGCACACCTCCGTGACTTGACATCAAGCATATTCCTCTTGACATTAGGAATCTTCACATAAGCCTCACATCCAAAAGTTCGTAAATGGCCATAAGAGATCTTCTTGCCACTCCATACGACTTCCGGTATGCCACCGTCCAATGCCACACAAGGTGATCGATTTATGAGATAAACTGCCGTGTTAGCCGCTTCGGTCCAAAATGATTTTGGAAGACCCGAGTGAGACAACATACTTCTAATTCTCTCCACAATGGTCTGGTTCATCCTCTCAATTACCCCATTTTCTTGTGGAGTGTATGGAACCGTCTTCACTCTCCGAATGTCATTTCTCGCACAAAAATTGTCAAAATCATTAGAGCAAAATTCACCATCATTATCGGTTTGTAACACGAGATTTAAAATTCTTAGAAAAGTCAACACGAGATTTAAAATTCTTAAAAGTTTCAAGAACTTGATCTTTTGAGGACAAGGGATAAATCCAACACTTCCTAGAAAAGTCATCTAAGAAAGTAACAAAATAAATAGCACCACCAAGGGATTTGACATTAAATGGACCACACACATCGGAATAAACCAATTCCAATGGTTTCACCTTTCTATGAGACTCATTTCTCTTAAAATTCACTCTCTTTTACTTTCCCATTACACAATGAACACAAAATTCAAGAGATAAACAATCAAAAAAAGGAATGTAATTTTCATTTTGCAACACTTTCATATCTCTTTCACTTAGATAACAAAGGCGGTTGTACCACATGTGCAAATCACCATGCTCACTTGCCATAGCAACAACACCCTTTCGAGATGCTCCATGAAGAGTGTACAAACTCCCATCTTTGTGTCCCTTCATCAATGTCATGCAATCCTTTGACACTTTCCATGATCCTTCACCAAAAGATACAACAAATCCGTCATCATCAAGTTGATCCACTGAGATAAGATTTTTGGTTATCTTGGGAACATACCTCACATTGCTCAATTTACATCACCTTCTATTGGCTTGCTCAAGCTCAACATCACCAACTCCAAGGATCTTGCATGGCCGACTATTACCAAGATAGACATTCCCACCATCTACATTCTTGTAGTTGACAAAATAAGAACGATCCGAGCATATGTGGAATGATGCACCCGAATCCAATACCCAAACATTCATGTTCTCCTTCTCGAAACTTGTCACACATAGAGTCACCGCATCTCCAATCTCATCGGAAACTATACTTACTTCACCATCTTGCTTCTTCTCTTTTTGCTTGCCTTTCAAGACAGAACAATCTCTCTTCAAATGCCCTTCATTCTTGGAATGTTAACAAGAAAATTTTCGGCCTTTAGACTTTGATCTTCTTTTGCCTTGAGAACCATCCTTCTTACCCGAGGAATTGTCCCTAGTCACCGGCCGTCTCCTATCAACCATCAATGCCCCACTAGGCCCGGTTTCCAATTGGGTTGTAGCCTTTCTAGTTTCCTCATTCATCAATGAAGTAACAACATCACTCAATTTGAATTGGTTGCCCATTGTGTTTGCAACAGTAGTCACAAGAGTATCCCAACTTGTAGGCAAAGAGCTCAAAAGTAACAAGCATAAAACTTCCGCATCAAAGTTTACCTTCAAGGATTTCAATTGATCCGCAATTGAGTTGAATTCACTTACATGTATTCTCATTGAAATGTCATCCTTCATTTTCAAGAGAAATAACCGCTTCATAGCATGCATCTTGTTTACACCTGAAGGTTGCTCATATGATTGCTCCAATGTGGTACAAAGCTAATGAGCTGTCTTACATTGGTAGACATCAAATAAGATAGATGGTGAAATACACGGCCTTATTGCCGCCAAACACTTCCGATCTAGCAACTCCCATTCATGATCCTCCATATGAATAGGTTGTGCATCCGGTCCTATCAATGGTAAATCCAAATCCCTTACCACCAAGTAATCTTGCATTAGCATTTTCCAAATTGGCCAATTGCTATCATTCAACTTCTCAAATTCCATAGATTTTTCCATTCTATCACTACTACACGTGTAACCACCGAAATACATAAGAACTTAGACCTACACCAATCCAAGCCTCAAACTCCTATTCTTGATACCAACGAGCCAACACGCTCTGATACCAGTTGTTGGGATACGCTCACAGGTGCCTAGGCACAGCGGAAGCCAAGTAAACAAGGAGTTAGTAATTTCGACAAACACGTATCGGGCATAAAACAAAACCCGCTAGAACAAAGTTATGATGTTACCACTTGAGAACCAACAACAATACCACAATCAAATACAAGAAAATAAAATAGAGACACAAGATTTTACGTGGAAACCCGAAAGGAAAAAACCACGGGAGCGATCGGTGCAAATCCACTAAATCAAGAATTTTCTTACAAGTACATGGAAATTATCAAGCTATCAACATTCCTCTCTCTCTCACTCACACTCTCTCACAATTTGAGGTGGAATTAACAAGAGATTCAAGAGAAATGTAAACCCTAGATAGCTTCACCAAGGAGACAAAGAGAGCTTCAAGAGATCGGTTCTTCTCTGGAAAATGATGTTGCCTCCTCTCTCATCTTCTGTCTCCTTTATTTGCCGTATGGGCCAACATGGGCCACGGCCCATTTTGCATTTGGCTTCACACATTAACATTACGCTTGTCTAGGGGTGAAAACAGCGACCGTTTTAATCGTTCTTTTGTTTCGTTTCGTCCAAAACGAAACGAAACGGTTAACGCAACACGTAGTCAGTTTCGTCCATGTGTATTTTCGTGGTATTTTCGTGATTTAGATCGTTTCGTTCAAAACGAAATGGTTAACGCAAATATATAGTCAGTTTCGTGTTAAAACGAAACGGTTAACGCAACGATCCATTTTCGTAGTAGTTTTAGACGTTATGCACCCCTACGCTTGTCTGTACTCTTTAATTGATTCAAATAACATGTTGTCGAATATATCGAGAGTTTTCATCATATATATAAATATATATAAATATATATATATATATATATCGAGAGTATATATATGATATTCTAGTTATATTTAGAAAAATAAACTATGATTTTTCTGAAGGTAGCTAGTTAATATGCGAATATGCGAAATGAGTATTTGATTCTGGCAGACTGGCAGTATTGTTTTCTAAAAAGAGGGGAGGAGGAAACAAAAAGTAACAATAATAAATGCAAGTTTACAAATTGTAGACTTTGAAGCCTTTGCATTATTTCGGCCTACCAGTACTTCTTTCAGAAACTAAGTAGAAATAGAACCAATTCAAAATTCCAGATATACAACTACTCAGATTAAGATAATCTTCAAAAATTATATAGATAAAGAACCGTGAAGGGCAAACGTATATCGAAGTATGCAAAATTTAGCTAATCCATCCTGAAACAAGTTGATGGAAAAGAAACATAACATACTGTTGACCCTAAAAATAAAATCCTGAAAACTGAAATACAAATTTAAACCAAAGCCAAGTTGCGAAAACCAAATTTTCAAATTGGCAAAACTCAAAACCAAATTACCAAAAATACCAAACAAACTCCAAAAATCACCAAAAAATACCCACAAATTCCTTGAGAATTATGATGAATTATCATTATTTTTAAATCCCAAAAATAGCAACACAAACTCCAAAATTTGCAAACAAACCCAAAAACTTCACAAAATTACCAAAATAATTCTATGAAGAATTTAGCAAAACCAGTTGAACCATTAAATTTCCTATATTTTTCTAAGCCTACCCATGAAATTTCACCCAAAAATACCCAAGGAAAGGCCTTGAAAGAATTTATTTTGGATCAGCATTGAAAAATAAATGTTAAATCAAGGAAATTGAAGGGAAATCACAGAAAAATCGAAAACTCTTGGCGCGTGCATACCATTGCAGGGGATCCAACAGGGGCCAGAAGAGTCACTGCCCAGGGGAGAGGAATTCACTGTCTGTTGAAGACTTGGGTGCACTCGTTCTTTGTACACCGTGCACCGAAATCCAAAAGTGGTTAGTTGGCTCACGAAAGACTGGGACCACCCATCTCACCATCTCTCATTAAATCTTACGAGTGGAACCCACCTTTAAGGGTCATCTCCCCCAAAAGTAAAAAAGAAACAGAAGTTTAAACTGTCACTTCTTACCGTGGGAAGCCGGGTAAATCGACGAAGCTCGTCTACGTGGCCTCCTCCAGCGCCACAGAAGCGAAACCACTTACCTACGCCCACGGTTTATCAATACCACAACCCTAGCGCAGCTGAGGGACAGCCACTGGATCGAAATCAGAAGGTGAAGATGCTCGCGGCCAAAGAAAGGAAACCCTAAACCCAAGCCTATATAAAGACCCAATTGAAGCAGAAAGGGAGAGAGAAAGGAAGGGGTAAGGTGAGGCTAGGCTTAGACTACCACTTGTATATTGAATTGAGAGGTTTTGAGCGAAATTGTAAGAGGCATTTCAGCGAACAGTGAGAAATAGAAGGGAAAAGGTGAAATTGAGTGATTCCAAATCTGTAATCCTTTGTGTTCAAATCCAATAAGTGAAATCAAAGTTGAAATTGTGCTGTTTGCTTCTCTTCTCCTCTCCTCTCATCTCCTGACCTCTCCTCCCATGGTGTAGACTGAGAAGTCCTCAGATCTATGCTGAGGAGAGGTCGCTTAGCCTGAGATTTCCTCTTGACTAGGCATACTAATAGCTTAAGCTGTGGTTTCCTCAGTTTTAGGCTGCAATTTCGTGATTTGAGTTCAAATAGCTCAAGTTATGGAATTTTTGTATAATGTGTAAAATGCTTACTGTTATGCTGCCAAAATTCCAATAGGATTAGTCAATTTCATACAGGGTTAGCAACAGGTTTGAACTAATCTGGGTTAACTTCTTGCCTAAAAAAATATATATATATATGGATAAAAGGTATGATAAGTCCTAACCAGGTCCTTTATGCGCAATTCACTCAAAATTTAGGGTTTAAATACATAATGCAGCATGAATCCTGTATGTTTTAAGCCAATTTCATATTGCTATAACACAGAAATACATATATGCATAAGTATATAAAATTTGGATAAAAAAATAAACAAAAAAATTAGGGTTTTATTTGCATAAAAACACAAAAATTCACATGGACATGTTGAGTGATGTTTCCGTAGATTCTTAGAAATTTTGAATAAACATATGAGTGTGTCATGAAATATTTCCAAAATAACAAAAAGGAGTATATAGATGCATTAGCATTTTCTTGTGAAATAGCAAAAAGTGATACTGGATTGTTTGAATGCATATCACATGGTAAGATGAAGCCTGCAAGTGAATTTACTATATCTGTGCAACTCAAATGGAAACTGTCTCAAAACAATAGTAAATGTGCATAAAAATGAAAATTACAAATAATGACAAATGCTAATTTACTAGCTCATACACATGCTGCTGATTTGGACATACAAAACAGATTCAACAGGATTAAAATTGAATATTAAAGCAAACCTTTTGATGTAAAATGAATTGCAAGCAAGTGATATGGAACAAAGATGAATACCCTTTCTGCCTCAATGCTTCTCACATCAAATTGCAATGCCTCAAATTAAATTCAATGCACAGACAAACTAAACTCAATCTCTTGAAGCTAACCAAGAGGTTGTTGGCACAAGAAAACCTCTGCGTGGGCCCCATAGCACAGATCCAAATCTGTCCAAATTCAAGTCGACATGTCTCAGTCCCAATTACCTCTTGGCAACCTTCTCCAAGTTCAAGTAAAAGCATAAACATCATCAAGGCACCTCAACAGTTTCATAAAACCTCTCTCTGGCAAAGAAAACGAAGCAAGAAGCTTCGAACGCCATTAATGGCAACTCGAAGGTCCTCAAGTCGCACGAGACAGAAAAAGGCTCTACAGCCCCAATAAATGGCACACGTGCATTCTCCATAGTCATACGATTCCAATGCATCCAAGAAAGACTGACATCGTGGTCTGAAGCGCCGCAATTTCGCCGGAGAAGAAGGAGGGACTATTCTGCAAAATGTCCAGGTTTTGGCGGAGGAGACGGGTTCAAACCCGTGTCATATCTGATCCGCTGTGGCTAAATCTAGTGTGGCGAGTCACTGACGCGATGACGACCCGTTACACGCAGATCAAATAAAACAAACCAAAGCTTTCAGCGCCTTGCCACATCAGCAAGTCACGTCAGGCCCAGTCATCTGTCGTCTCAGCCTCTTCTGCTGACGTGGACCAACCAGAAAACGCCAAATAAGCAACAAACTTCAAAAATTCATTAAAAATAGTAGGAAACTCAGAAAAATTCAAATAAAATATCCAAAATTTTCTAAAAATCCAAATAAACTAAATCCACTTATATTTTGATATAAAAATCTGTCAAAATCTATTTTTTTGAAGTATTTTCAACATTAAATAAATTTTATAAAATTCTAAAATGATGTTAAATCAATTTGTAAAATTTCAAAATGATCTCAAAACTCAATTAAATTGTCTTAACAAATTTTCAAAAAAATAAATATCGAGAATTTAAAGGGAATATATTAAAATAACAAGTATTTTGAAAATAAACATAACCAAAAATATAAAAAGATATTCCAAATGTATAAAATTAAAAATAGAAATAAAAAGAAAATTGTAAAACCCAAAGAGAAACTTAAGAAATTAAAAGTCAAAACACGAAACCCAAAGTCAAAACTTAAACCTCTCCATTTCAAGAACGAAAACTCTTCAGCAGATCGAAATATCCTCAATTGGGTCCCGTCCACTAGGTCTGGTACACCAATTGAGTCCGGTCTAAACCAAAAGAAATAAACCTAAAATAAACGTAAAACCGACGATTTTCCTAACCTTTACATAAAATTCTTTAGAGCCCTTAATCAGAGGTTTTCGTGAGCGATCACGGGGTAATTAACAATAGAGACTTGCGCCTACTGGAAAGAAAGGACCCACGAAATCAACAAACTTCTTTAAGAAGCGACTCGTGTTTTGATTCTCTTGTCGTTAAGAGATACTCGAACGGAGATCGAACTTTAAGGGGGGTGAATCTAAGGCTATGTTCCCATTTCTCGAGAAAGCCCAATTTCATTCTTCGAGGGATGACGAAAAAGCCGCGACACATACCACTTTACCAACTGCATTACTGCACAACCATCACACAAAAGATTAATTTCAAATCATATTCATTTCTTTTTTCTTTTTTATTTATGATATGATGAATATTGCATATAATGGTTCAATTTGTATATAATTATGCTAACTTCATGCACTCTCACATTTATTAATATTTTTAACTTAAGGGGATGGTACTTCTGACCTTGACTGCCGCAATCCCAAAGCTGCACCCCTCTCCTTGCAAGGAAAACCATCAGGAATGTCATGGTCCCACATCTTCTCAGTTCTCTGTTCTCATCTTTGCATTCTTTCTACTAACCATCGGAGCCGGCGGCATCCGTCCTTGCAATCTGCCCTTCGGCGCTGACCAATTCAACCCAAAGACTGAGTCGGGTCGCAGGGGCATTGCAAGCTTTTTCAACTGGTACTACTGCACCTTCACAGTTGCCGTGATGATCTCCGCGACGCTCATAATATATGTGCAGAGTAATATAAGTTGGACCCTGGGCCTTGCAATCCCTGCCACGTTGATGTTCTTCTCAAGCATCACATTCTTTGTTGGCACTAGATTATATGTTAGAGTGCAACCTGAGGGAAGTCCCTTCACCAGCTTGGCACAAGTGATTGCGGCGGCTATTAAGAAGCGGCAAGTGAACTTACCAGAGCTGCCAGACAAGGAATTGTTTGATCCTCCCCACCACAGCAACCTTGTAACCAAACTGCCACACACCGATCAGTTCAAGTAATTTCCTGATACTTTTGGTTCTCGAATATAGAAATAATTGTTTCAACTTTAACATATATTGGATACTATATAAGAGTTTATCAGAACCATAAGGTCCATATGTTAAGAGTAATTTTTCTAAAATTTTTAGTTTATCCAAACCTTGTCCATTGGAAGAACCGAAGGTGGGTTTTTAGGCTTGCAATTGGGATGGATCCAATGATTAAGAAAATCGCGTCATGTTAAGGTTGTACAATCTAATATTTTCAGTCATGTTGTCTGTCTGGTGTTGGCTTCCCATCATGTTGTATGGTGTTGACTTCCAGTCTTCCCCCTTCTTTAGCCCAATTAGGTCTCTCACATTAATATTTTCATTTTTTATCTTTTCCTGGAATTAGTAGATGGCTTACTATTCAAGCCAAGTAAAAAGCACCAGAGGAAAAGTGAAACAAGTTTGAGCTGTTATACAACCACCGAGAACCTAAAATTAATAAACGAAACTATGATATAGGATATACTATGTAATTTTTTAATACGCGCTAGATTAGTTATGGGTCAACACTGTCAATCTGTCATATTCAACTCTTCCATTATTTTCTGAAACAGGTTCTTTGACAAGGCTGCAGTCATTACTTCAAAAGATGAAATTAAATCAAGCGGCGATGCAACAGATCCGTGGAGGCTCTGCACCGTGCAGCAAGTAGAGGTGGTGAAATGCTTCTTTCGCCTGATCCCGGTTTGGTCATCTTGCATCATGTACTATATTCCACTCACAATGAATGGCACCTATGTTGTTTACCAAGCACTCCAAACAGACCGCCGGCTTGGCAAAAGCAGTTTTAAAATCCCAGCAGGATCATTTGTGGTGTTCAATATGCTTACCATGACAATCTGGATACCAATTTATGACCGTCTCATTGTACCTCAGTTGAGAAAAATCACAGGACATGAAGGTGGGATAACCATTCTACAAAGGATTTTGGTGTTGGCATCGTGATTTCGATTTTGGCAACAACAGTCTCAGCATCTATTGAAAAACACAGAAGAGACATAGCTTTGCATAAGCCAACACCAATGTCTAGCCTTTGGTTGGTCCCTCAGCTAATGCTCTTCGGCCTTTCTGAAGCTTTCAGTATTATTGGCCAAAACGAGTTTTACTATCAACAATTCCCAGAGAATATGAGGAGCGTTGCTAGTGCAGTGCTTCTTTTGGGTTTTGCCATTTCGAGTTATGCCAGCAGTGCACTGGTGACAATCGTTCACAAAGTGACTGGTCGTAACGGGAGCAGGAACTGGTTAGCTAAGGATCTCAATGAGGGTAGGCTGGATTTGTTTTACATGATGATTGCTGGTGTTGCAACACTTAATTTTGTATATTTCATCATCTGTGCCAAGTGGTATCGGTCCAGGGGCAAAGCAAATGGTGCCGAACCCAAGGTTTTCTTAGAGGGGAAGGAATAGAACGCTCTTTGTCAGAATCAGTAAATTATAAATGTATAGGTGATAATAAAATGCTCTAATCCAAATAGCTGCTGGTCTTCAGGTTGCTGTAGTTTGCCCCGTTTATAAACTTTTATATGAAACAGGGATAGTATTTGACTTGTAGGCTTATAGCTATAAAGTGCACTTGTAGAATATGAAGGGAAGTGTGTCATACTTCATGGCCAACTTCTGATATCAGCAAGAAACTCTACTTTAGATTAATTTGGAAATCGACTGTGATTTGAAACCAACAATTAGTCCTATCAAAATTCACAAACAAATTAACATGGTCAAGAAACAACTTTGACCTGAATTTACCCTCAATTTGCAATTTGAATTTACCCTCAAATTGCAGGTTCCCAACTTGAAATCCTGGCCCCTTTCCCACCAACAAACCACAACCGCGGTGAAATAAGTTGATCCTAATAGATAGAGAGAAGAGGGAGTTTAACCTAAAATAGTGGAGAGAAGGAATGAAAGATTGCTGAATATCTCCTGTTGGCTTTTCCATATCCTTGAAAAAGGTGAAAGAAGAAGGGTCAGCGGCAAACCTTCCAAAATTCATTCAACCGAACTTCTAACAAAATGGAAACAGAGAGTTTGGGCTTCAAAGCATGTGGATCCACTTTAGACTACAGGCCCGGTAAAGACAATTTCAAACTGGCTGAATCTTTTTGAAAATGGGCCTGACCTGATACTATACCATAATACCAAAAATTGATAAGCATCATCTATCTGCAAGCCATCGTGCGCCATCGCCCTTCATCGCTTGGCAAAAAAAAATGGGCTGTGCCATTAAGGCCCAGCATGTGACCTACACATGAGAACATTTTATTCTTTCTTTTTCCGAACCGATTAGAAATGTCTCCTCCTACTCAAATCGCACCTTCCACCATGGCGAATTTCTCATCTCCTACTCAAATCACACGAGTTTTTTATCTCCTCCCCTTCTCTCTAGTGCGCGCTCCCCTCCTCTTCAGATGCGCTCTCCTTCCCTCTAATCTCCTCTCCTACTCCCGACGCTCCCTTTTCTGCCTCCTTTGAACACAAAAAATAACAAATTGAACATATGAATGAATAAAGTGAACATATACACCAATAAAGTGAGACATATAAAATAAACACAAAAGTCTGACGCACAACAAAACAAATTGAACACATAAAAGTAACAAATTGAACATATGAATGAACAAAGTGAACATATACACCAACAAAGTGAGACATATAAAATAAACACAAAAGTCTGACGCACAGCAAAACAAATTGAACACACAAAAGTAACAAATTGAACATATGAATGAACAAAGTGAACATATACACCTAAAAAGTGAGATATATAAAATAAACACAAAAGTCTGACGCACAACAAAACAAATTGAACACATAAAAGTAACAAATTGTACATATGAGTGAACAAAGTGAACATATACACCAACAAAGTGAGACGCATAAAATAAACACAAAAGTCTGATGCACAGCAAAACAAAATGAACACTTAAAATAACAAATTGAGCAGATGCGATAAACAAAGTGAACAAAATCTAATGCACAGAAAGAATTATTGTGTAATTGCCTCAAAAAATTGTGCTATATTAAGTTATTCATTGAAATATTAAACTGAATTACTGAACACATGTAATATTTTAACTGAGCACATGTTATATTTAAATAAACACATATTCAAAGAATAAAAATGAACGCGTATAATATTTATTTAAATAATTAATTAGTTGTTTTCCAATCTAAACTTTGATGTACTATTTTCAAAGCATTATAATTAAACCTTGATGCCCGACAGGGCCACGTGATTTGACTTTTTAAGTTTTCAACTCCGAACATCACATATTCACATTATAATAAAATCTTAATGCGCTAGCGACGGGCCCAAAGATGTGCGCGATCCGCGATAGCCTGCGATGGTCGCGACGGTATATATTTCGATGGTACTTATCAGTTCTGCATAATACCAATACCATTCTCCATATTTTGCTGCACAGGAAACGGAATAGAGTGCTAACTTCCGATCCGAACCATCCGATCAATAATAAATATTTTGTAATTAATATCAGACTCGTCGAGATTCATGTGGTCCGTAAAAATCTATCTATCGAGATTAGATAGCACGGTTCGGATAGAAAATTGGCACTCTAATGACCTTAAAAGCTCAACAGAAGACTCCATTCATCCTCTTTTGGTCATATGTTTTCTGTGATTAATATTTCCTTACCATTTAATCATCATTCTAAAAAGATAAACTACCCATCAGGATGGGCCTTTAGTGTCAATAATAAATTTGTTTTCCACTCTAATCAAAATGTGTGATGATGTTTAACAGAGGGTTTCGCATGTAATGATATTTTAGGGGGCGTTCGTAATTTTTCATAGATAAATATAGGTTGTAATGGGACTAAAAAGATATGATTTGTACACGGCATCGTTAAAGTTTAGACATGTTTTTTTTTTCCCTTCAATATTTTCTGTGTTTCAAGAATTGCACAAACTATACTCATCCTACAGTATACTTCTGTATTTCCAAGTAAAACAAGGAAAAAAAATTTAATTCACGCTAATCCAAGAAGACAGATATGAAAATAAGATTTATTAATTTTTTTTTCCTTCTGGAGAGAGGTGTCAGGTGTGGGAGTCGGTGAGCGGTTTCCCAAAGATTTTTTTATTATTATTGTTTTTTTTTTATCTAATACAGCCAATTTCCTAACAATTGTCCACTGGTTTTGCTTTTGTTTTTTTTTTATTTATAAATGAAAACATCTTATATCATAATATAAGACGCCAACTTAATTAATTTCAAAAGAAACAAAAAAGAAGAGGACGGTTCCGGTGCCTATAATTTTTAGATGCCTCATCTGCCACAGATTTTGAACCGTCCGATCGGGATCTAGATTGTAATTCAATTTAATGGGCTGCTCCGCAGAGAAAAAAAAAAGAATGAAAAGAAAAAAAGAAAACCCTCGATCTTTATCTCGTCACCGGCACTCGCCATCTATTGCTCCCTTCATCTCCTCTCTGGCGCTCTGGCGCTCGCCATTGAGCGATCCTCTTCATCTCCGTCTCGCTCTCCTCTCCCCCACTTTCGCTCGAGATCTCCTCTCCCTCATTGCGTTGCTTGAGCCCTCCTCTCTTCCCCGTCGATTGTGTTCTCTTCCCTCCAATCGAGCTCTCCTCTCCCTCAGAGTTGCTCGAGTTGGACTGAAATTTCCGTTAATCACTTAGTTGAATTGTTATGAAGGACGCATTTTTCTGTTCTTTAGAAAAAAATTAATTAACATTTATTCTTTTGCTTTCCCTTTCTTTTTTTTTTAAGTGGAACTTCATCGAATATCCAATTTGTTTAACATTTCAATTTCTATCTTTTCAATCATAACTTGTTTTCTAATTCTACACAAAAATAATTCACTATAATGTCCAACAATTAAAGCTCTCCTTTGACCGAATATTTTTCTTTTGTTTTTTTTTTTCTTTCAACAGAAGTAGTCTACACGGAAGAAGAATCGAAAAAAAACATACCCCAAATTGCTGCACTTGATCCCAAATGAGAGAGAATGAAAACTGAGAGTTGATCCAAAAATAAGACAACAAACCAAATTGTTAGACCAAGAAGAAAGAGAGTTAGAATTGAAACTGGTGCCTCAAGGGAAAGGGAGGTTTTTATGATGCTATCAACTTGAGGGACTTCATTATTGTAAATGTAGAAAGAGAGAAGAACCAGGGACTTCATTATAAATGCACAATTTTATTTCATGTTTTGCAAATGACATACTTACCTCAATTTATATGGATTTTGTTGCTTTTATGTTGATTGAGTGCTTAATTATGGTGATATATGGATGATGTAAGGGATAAAAAAGTAAAAGAAGATATAAGTTATAATTAGTTGTAGGTACCTGAGTTGGTACCAATATGTCGTAGAGGACCTTGTAATATGTAATGACTCATTTATGTGCCTTAATTTTGTTGCTTCCTAGAAATCACTTTTTTCTTCATCCTATGACTTTCTAATTTGTATGTTCCTAAGATTTTCTAATCTTTATATATGCCTTAATTTGGTTTCCAGTTTCTATATTATTTTTTGTAACGTTAGTATATTTGGAATAATCCTTATTTATGTGTTAAATATGATGGCAATGTCTCAAAAATTGAGATTGATTGTAATACTTGGTAGTTATTTTAGCAAGTTCTTAATAATGCATTGAACGTTGGCATGAAATGCTCAAAATATAACTCATTGGTCATGGGATTGCATGCCTTTGAAGCCAAGTCTTTTTCTAGCAACAGAAAAACGATCACAAGCAGAGATAGTTACATACTCAACTTGAAACTCTTTTTTCTTTTTCTCTATATATAGTCAAGTCTTATTCAGACTCAATTGATCTTATATAATTCGTTTATTGTGATATTTATCATTGCAATCTAACAAAAAGAAAATTCATCAAACAAAGACAATTATAAACTAAACCATCTTATAACAACCAAAATACAATAAATATACCAAATAGTCATCTTATCAAGTTAGAGATTAAACATACATCCAGTGACCAAAATGTAACAACAAATGCAAACCAGGAGCAGAAACTAATCATATAACAACCAAAATACTTAATAATATGACAACAACACATATACCAAATAGCCAAACTAACTATACCTGAGTAACAAGTGTCCAACTAACAAAAAATTGTAGTTGACAACGTCTAATTACAAAGCACTAATAGTCTAGTAACAAGCACTTTACCCCCTAAGCACACATTCTCAATCTTCAACCTGTGAATAATACAACATAAATAACGCAAGAGTAGTGTACTTCTTAATCATGTAAATGCACAAAAATATGAATACTTAAGATGAAAGACTAAATTGACAATTTCGCTGGATTAAAAGAGAAAAAAATTGACATACAAGTGCATTGATTAGGTGAGCTACTGTTATGGAGTAAACATGGTAATTTTGTAGAGTAGATGATGTATAATAGTTAAAATAAAAAACTTCAAAGAGAACTAATGACATAGGACTTACTAGTAAATATAACGTTACTTTAACAAGAAACCTTGAAAAGGTGCTATGAACCTGGGATTAGCAATGTATTTCAGTACACACTTCCATATCACTGGTTAATTATATATGTTACTGCTCATTTTACATTTTTCTTTTATTTTCTTTTGTAATTTGCAGTTATATGAGGATCTTAGTTGAAGCTTAAATAGCTAAGAAAAATTTTCCTCATGATAAAAAATAAAAAATAAATCTAAATCTTTAACTTCTCTCCCAACCTTTCAGAAAAACAAATTTTTATTTATCTCACAATGAAAAAGAAAATAAAAAGCAGAAAGAACAAATTACCATCTACAGAGCTGTGCCTTGATCCTCTACTAGAGGGAGATGAGAGCTCGACTGGAGGAGAGAGATCTCAATCGACGGGGAGGAGTCTCCGAGGAGAGGAGGGCTGGAGCAACGCAAAAAATGTGGGAAGAAGGGTATTCCCATTTTTTGTTCCCGCCTATTTATCCAATTTTGGGAAGAACGGAAATGCACAGATAGCAGAGATGAGGTTAAAAAAAAGTTCTCTTTTTTTAAAGGTATTTAAAACATCATAGGTGGTATTCCCATATGTCCTCTAATTACAAAAAAAATTATTATTATTATTATCAATGTTCTTTCTAAAAATATATATCCAAAATATATTATCTTTTCGTTTATCAGTTGATATCCAGCCACAAATCAAATTAATCGAATGACACAAAAACTGTATACACGTATGTAACATCTAGAGGTTTAACACTCGTGGATCCATATTTTTATAAGGAGTAGACGAGTAGTTATATAATTTTAAGAAATAAATTTGACATCTGGAGGGATTGTTAAAGTGTCTAATGAATTTATCCGCCTAGCCGGCCTCCTATATATAGGTACGTACCTTGTATGCACTCCAAGTCTCCAACAAATTTGAGTATTCAAATTATTAATGTTTCAAAAAAAGAGTATTCAAATTATTATCAAGATATGGAATACCAGATTCAATAATTTGATGTTTTTACAGCAATAATTCCATGACATGACATCAGTACTCAACAAACAATATTGATGTACGTACACTGCATGTGCATTCGCTTTTCTTATATCAGAGAGGAAACTTTTCATTAACAGCCACCATATATAAGTTAATTTGTAAACCCTGAATATTCTCAAGGCACTAGAAATGTATCGTGCAGGTAATTATTAGAACATAACATGATTCACGAACGACGAGATTACTTCTAACATGAATTATTTTTTCTGGTTTAACAAAACTCATTATTTATTGATATAAGTGACAACTATAAATGCATTTAAAATTTTCTTATTTCTGTTTGGTCAATTTCACGGACAATAAAATCGGCACACAAAGAGAACTTTTTTTTAACCTTAGTTCTCCCTTTACCTCCTTTTTTTTTCACTTTAGCATGTTTAGAGTAATATGCTATCTCTTTGTCCATACTAGTTAAAATGGAGACGCAAAACATGGGCTTGCGTATAATTAGTTTATTGCGCCAGATCGGTGAAACCGAAAGCTAAACTATACATTTCTTCTGAAATTAATTTGTTTATTCCAGAATTATATTTCTTTACAGTTTCCTCGTTTCTGCAATCAGAAAAGACAACTCAATCTAACAAGATTCATTGATCTTGACGAAATAGACAGCGGATAAAAGTAGCGTTCAATCGTAGAGCCGTTTGGATCGTTTAAGAATCTGGGAAATTTGAAAAAGTTGTAATTTCTAGAAATAAATATATTGAGAAGTATGTAATTTTGTGAAAAATTTGAATTGTTTATAATAAATTTATGGTAGAAAGATGAAATTCTTCAAATTTTTTGGAAATCCAAACAGTCCTGTAGAGGGGAAATCAACTAAGTGGTTGTCCATAGTTAAAATAAGAGTCACAAAAAGCGAGCGATCAATTGAGATTCAATTCTTTCAAGAAAACAGACATGGAATTCTCACATGTGCTCCATTACAACTTATATATGTCATTCCCCAAAAGGAAAAAGAAAAATAAAATGAGAGAACTTTGTGTCATGACTCATGCGTTGAAAGAGCAGCGCACGCGCAGACTCAGTTGTCTTTTGTGAATTGTGATGTTCACTCCGTACATGAGAAAAGCTGATATGTAATAATGTTATGCACTACTTTACAATTATTTGAGTGAAGAGGAGAGACCGGTTGTGAAATATATTATTTTAATACAATCAAAACATTTTTTTAATTTATAAAAAACAGTCAATTTGTAACAATAAAGTTCCAATATATGAGTTTTTTTTTTACTCAAAGAAATATATCATGCTATGATGAGGTAGGTTTTTAGTCCGAACTAAAGATCATTTTGATGTCAATCAAACTAAGTTTTTTTAAGCTGATCTAATCAGATGAGTAGGTATTTTTTTTTTCCAGTAAAAGCACCATAGGCGACGACTAAGTATTCAAGCTGTTTATCAAATTATCTTTTGGTCTGACCAATTTTAGACTCCTCTCTTTGTTTTTTATTTCATCGTTTTCTGGTTTCCCATTTCATTTGTTCGCTTTATTAATTAGTTCAGCAGAACTCTTTAATAAATTTCAACCTAGTTAGCTACCAAACCTAATGTTACAATGTACATCTCAGAAGATAAAGTACTAAATTTCAAAACCAAGATACTACTTTTGAAGTGTCCGTCTATATATACAAGTGTGGACCTCACATTATGCACATTATTTGTCATTAATGAATAATTTCAAAGGACAATTGTGAATTATATTTATTCACAAGTATGTTTGGATACCCAAGCGAACTGCTTGTTCGCGAACACTTCCTGTTTGCGCGAACTAAACGGCGCTCGAACAACTGCACATGCGAATTTTTCTTTGTCGAACTTCTGATATAGTCATGTATTTCTTTGTCGTTAGTCCCGATCTCTGTCAATTTTTTCTCGGAGACGAACGGCTCGTGTAATTCAATTTTCTACTCCGCAAAAAACTGATCCACGCTCGCTTCATCATCTTCGTCATCCTCTTGCGCCAAATGCTTTCCCTTTTCTTGCGGATTAATTTGTTGAGTTTATTTTGTCATTTGACTCACTTGCTCCTAAACAACCAACATATTAGTCATGAAAGTGATATTATTCATTTGAAATTATACTAATATATATAATTACTAATACAAACCAATTTTGACATGTCATAATCCACAAGATGAATTGGCTATCTCAGAAATGAACCCATCAAAACACCAAGCCGATCATCTCCGTTAGGAGGTGGAAAAGGTACAATCGTGTGTCTCGCATTATCAAAAACTTTCAAATTTTGTACATTCACTTTCCCTATACCCAATGGCTCTCTATGGACCGTATCACCATAAGTCTGTGCATGCACCATAACTCTAGCTACATACATAGGTGTGCCGAATATTCCTAGGAGGAGAAGCAAAGTTTCGACAGGCGTCTGTAATTATTAGGAATATCAAACATAATAACAAATTATCATAAACCCTATAAATATTATATGTGGGAAAAACAATATATATCATTAGCTTGATAAAATTAATAACCTGAAAACTCAGATGAGGAATTTGATGTGGTTGATTGTTGCTACCCTGTGATAGCATTAGTATAGCTTGTTGGTAAATTGGATCGTAGGTCTGCAGTGTTTGGACTTGACCTTGGCCTTGCGAAGACATTTGTGAAAAGCTTTGCTGCATTCGCTTATTGAGTTCCTCATTCATTCGCTTATTGAGTTCCTCATTCATTTGTGCTTTCACTTCCTCCACAAACCGATCAACCTCCTCTTTCAAATACCCTTTTGATGATTTTCTCGTACCCCTACCATACACCTGCTTCACACCGAAAAAAAGTGGATATCCTCTCAATCGTCCCGAGTGCTCTAGCGTCCCGATCGTAGACGTCAAGATGTCATTTTGACGAACAGACTCAACTTCGCCTGACTGAACTAGAGCAACCTATCACAAAAAGAAATTAATGTTAGTTAGACTAAATTAAATTTATTTAATACATAAATAAAGTTATTGGAGTTATTACACGTACCGCTTTGTTGATCACCGCGACAGCCTTAGGATTTTTTAACCACAAGATTACCGGTCATTGGATCCTTTACTGCGCGTGCCCTACTCCAACTATAAGTCCGACCGTCCATATCCTTGGTAATAATTGAGGACCCACCGTGGACTACCTCTCCTTCTTTCCATCTCAACTCAGCACTTATGTAACCTCCTGATCCGAGTGTGTGGGGCATGTCTTTCTTTACGGCATTTATCTTTCCTTGTTGACTCATTTATCTTTTCGTTTTTCATTTAGTACCGGTACTAATATATTGATTTTTAGTACCGGTTATTTATAAAAAAAATCCATGTCGTTATTGTAAGAAAAATTTATCTAATTAAAAGTATTCTCTAATGTAGAGAAGTAATTATATTATATTATATTAATGACCTTAATTATGTTGTTAAAGATACGGATAAACGGATTAATATTTATCGGATACGGATAATATCCATGTTGGATACAGTACGGAACGGATGTTGGTCTTTCCATATCCGCATCCATATTATTTTGACGAATACGGATACGAATACAGATATGTTCGGATACGAATACGGTTCGAATATTACGCATATTTTTCGAATTCGGATACTGATCGAAGCGGATTTTATCCGCTCCGTTTTCATCCCTTCATACACCGGGGACTTGACCCTAAACTATCCTATATTTTTTCCTTTTTTATTTTATAAAAAAATTAAAATTCAGTACCACAATGATGGATCATGGATCGAGCTGTTATACCGTAAAAATAAATTTGTGTTCACGAGCTACAAATTAAGTTACTTTAATAATGTTGATATTTTTCGTTACTTCACCTACAAATTAAGTTACTTTAATTTTTACCAGTGAATAATCAGTGCGTCAAACATTCTAACGAAACAAACCACAACAAAGGATTATATTATGTTCATATTTTTAATCGACTATTTATTATTCAATAATGATGTCGACAATACGTTGATGTAGCATATTTAACACCAAACATAAAAAGAATATGCAGAGTATTTATTTTCAATATTCATAAGTATTATCCATAAGTATTAACCATAAAATAACATACATAAAAAATAATATTCATCTACTATTTTAGAAAATAATATTCACTTACTATTTTAGAAAATTTATTTTTTTGCCATGCTTCCATAGGTATTAACCATAAGGAAGGTGCGCTAAGTTCAAAAAATATAATAATAATAAATAAAAGTTAAAAAAAAAAGGTGCGCAACCAGGAAAGGAAATGCGGTGTAGAAATCGAGTGCACTGCGTGTGATTTGGCCATACAGATTTTTTGCGAAAAATATTTCTTAGTTTTATCTGAATTTTGTTCTTGACCGTCACAGAAAATCTTGTCAATCACCTAACACCCGCCAGGAGCACTGTCCCTCCGTGGTCAGTCCAAGGTAAAAAAAAAGTGCAAATTCAGAGACATATCACGCGCCTGACATGAGAATCCGGCTGAAATTATCTTTCACATGGGGTTGACGCACTGAACCTATATATATGTCTCATTTATTATAAGTCATACGGCCTAAAGAGTTTGTACTCTAATTCCAATAAATTCAGATCCGCTGCCGCGCGACATATGACGTAGTGCGGCATGCTGGTCGTCTGATCAAGATCTAATGGATAAGGGAGCTCCGTGTACTTAACCTAGATTGATAGGCTCGTAAAAAATTAATCATCCGATCAAGATTAGACGACCCGTATGTGCGCTACACCATTTGTCGCGCAACAGCAAATCTGAATTGAATTCCAATAGAATAAAAGTGCATGTGCTGATGTGGAGCCATGTCAGACTCGCTTTCTATAGATGAATCCCTATCCGGTGCCGCGCGGTACCATGCCGCGCACCAATCCGAGCCGTACGATCCGATTTCGACGGTTAGATCTTTTTCGGACCTTACAATCTGGTTACATGCACAGAGCTCCCTCATCCATTGGATTTAATCTGGACGGTCTGGATTTCTGCACTGCACGATGCCGCGTGACACATGATTTGGTTTCTCTATAGATAGTACCAAGCATGTATCACCTATTTGAAGTTATAAATATCTGCTAGCAGATATGGACTCCTAATATTTGTATTCAATCAAGTGGATTTGTTTAAGATTGGATAAAATATATATATATATATATAGAATTTTGCTATGGTGAGTTGCAACTCACCAGCCCTGCTATGAGTCGCAATCGGGACCGTGCAATCTATTTTAAAAATCGTGCGAATCAGCCTCCTGACGGATCGGAAATGGGATGGATAAAAATTTTTCGTTAAACTTCTCTCTGTTTGATATCTCCGTTACCCACTCTTTCTTTCGTCTCTCTCTCCTAGTCTCGCTCTCCTTATCTGATTTCGAAACCCCTAGAAAAAATGAGAGCGGCTCCTCCTCTCAAATCACCTCTCTTCGCCTCGTCGAATCATCTCTACCCGTCTCCTCACTGTTGCCTCCTCTCCTCTACCACGACTCCGCCTAAGTAAATTTAACACACGGTCCTCTAATTTTTCCGCCCAATTTTGCTACTTCTATTAATTTGGTTTAATCCCCTCGTGTCAATAAGATGATGAAGCAAATGGTGAATAAGGAGGGGATAGATGCACTGGAGGAGATACCTTCAACAAGGTATGTCATGTGGGGATTTGCAGCAATCAGAGGGTTGGTTCAGGTAACCGATGAGCAGGTGCCAGAACGCAACACAGATGACGGGTGGGGCCCTCCATACACTTAGAGCCAGAATGTGGGGAGGAATGCACAAACTGAATTGAGATTTGAGATCACGACCATCATGGGATAGTAGGAACTAAAAGAAAAAGACTTTGCTTCTGCTTTTTTTTTTTTAGTTTTGTAATTCTCTAGAGATATTCTGGACTTGTGTTTTCTATGTAAAGATTTCTTATAGATCTCCTGAAATTGAGTTTCCTCATGTGGTTAATAAGTAGAGGTCGATGTTTAGTTAATTTCTGTGCTGGGATGCATTCACTGGTACGGTTGTGTGGTACAGGGATGCATTCTCTGTTAGCAGCTTTATTTCATCTTTTAGGTGCTAAGATTGAACTCTCTATCTGTAATAATTTTAGTTTGTTTCTTGGTTGCTCTTCCAACATAAGTGTGGTGGGTTCATTTAACAAGTATGAAGCTAAGCAATTATGTGCTTATTAGTTTTAGTTATATTTCAGGTACCATGTGGATTGTAATGGATTGTAATGAATGTTAGCTCTTCTAATATCATGCTTTATGTAACTTCTCTTCTTCCAACTGATTATAGACTTGTTGCATTGCATGGCTAGTACCAGTTCAGAACAACACCCATACACATTTATCTCACATACAGAGCTGAGTTCAAATACAAGCAAATAACAAAAAATATAGGAAATAGTAAATATCCAGTTTAGAAACCTAGTACACATCTACTTTAGCAAAGAACATGCACACAACAAAAGAACAAAAAAAATGTGGACAAGCAGAGTAAACATCTAGTTTTATAAACCTACATTTTAAATGTCATAATTTTATCAATGCAAATATAAAATTTAAATAGAAACCAGTAAATAACTCCTCCAGCTATAAATATAACAATCTCTTAACATTTAAGTTTTTACACATCCTTACAAATTAAACATGCATCCTGTTCATTTTGCCCCCTTTATAATACACAATTTGGGAACATATTATACAAAAATAAAAAGAAAAAGCTTAACTTGATAGCTATCCCTATTTATTAATATTTATATGTTCCCCTCCAGAAACCATCCAAAACAACTAGGTGCTATGCGTAAATCCTGATCAGTCTCCACATTGAAGATAGCCTTCTTTCTTGCTTCATTTGCCAATTTATGGGCTCCTTGAACAACACTCCTCTTAGCAAATCTGAGTTTGACATTTGGCATGCTCCAAAGTTCATGTATGCACCTCTTTAGGATAGTTGTTGCACACCATGAAGGTTGTCCTGCATCATTTGATTATTAATAAGTATAATAACCTTTACCAGCGGAGACCGCAAAGGAGACATGTTCTTCGTCAGAGTCAACCAGAGCAAGGAGGAAATCTTCATAATGACCCTTGGTGTCTTTTCTTAATCGCATGCTCGAGCTTGACAGTGTCTCTTGTAATAAATCTCCTTGTTTCTCTTCAAGTTCTCCTCAGCATGAGTTGTAATGACCCGTGTCAGTGCATATTCATCTGTACAAAAACAGGCCCTCGTGACAGAAATACTTCACAACTAGGTCCCTATTGCCTTTGAGGCATACCAGCAAGCACAATTAAGTCGTACCAAACTGGTACCAAGTCAGTACCTACCAATTAAAGCCTCACATACGACATAGTTGCAAGGCAGATCTATTTTAATTATTTTAACTATACAACCCCTGATCAACTAATTTATTCTCCACTATCAAAAATAAAAAATTGCAGTATGAAATTTGAACCAGAAAATCAACTAATTTCTTGAACCAGAAGTTGAACCAGAAAGATTGCGGTATGAAATTTGAATGGTTGTAAATTTTCGACAAAAAAATAATCTGATAAGCTAACCGTGAGGAGACGGAGAGAGAGGAAGAGAAAAACCTGCTCACTGAGGCGCGCGAGAGAACCGCGAGGAGACGCGAGATGTGCACTAATTTTTCTGATCCAGTCAATGCTATCCAATCCAGGCGTGAGAAACCGTGAGGAGGCGCGAAATATATTCTTCCTTCTGTTGCGAGTGAGAGAGAGAGAGAGAGAGAGTATGCGAGATTGCGCAAATCTGTTGCTATGGTGAGAAGGGGAGGAGCTCCGATCAAGAGGAGAGGAGGCAAAGATAAGCTTTTCTAGGGTTTTAAAGAGGAGGGAGCATCTGCACGAAATAGAGAGAGAGAGAGAGAGAGAGAGAGAGAGAGAGAGAGCGATTTGCTTAGACGGAACGGAGATTTTAGTCGCTGAGCGACTCATCACGCTATCAGATCTGTACGAATCTTGGAACGAATTGAACGGCCCGGATTGCGACTCATCAGAGCCCCTGTGAGTTGCAACTCACCATAGCAAAATTCTATATATATATATATATATATAATCATGCTATAGGGTTTGAAATTAATAACAAAAATAAAAAAATTTTAAGTTATTACCAACAATAAATTTTCACTAAAAGAAAAGATTCTAAAAGTGTGGTCATAAATGACTTTTATTAGAGATGAAGTTTTGACTGTTCGTTTCATTTATAACCATTTATAGTTGAACACCGTAAACTTTTGTTTGATCCACAGTTAACTGATGCTCACCATAAATTGAATCTGATGTATTTACTTAATCTTATTTGGTAATAACATATATTGAAAATAAGAATAAAAGATTCCATATTCATTTATTTGAAACAATATTTTTATAAATAAAGTGCGTTATATTCAGGCATAGGCACTAAATAAGTTTCTAAACATAATAAGAGATATGCTATGGTGCATCGCGATGTATTGAGACTTTTGTACATCACGATCATTATCTGTCAACCGTTTTATAAATTGACAAATCTAATTAAACTAATCCAATCTACATATTGAAATATCATTACAAATCAAATTTTATATATTTTTTTAAATTTTTTTACTATTTTTTTCGAATTTTCTAAAATTTTCCTTTTCTGGAAACCAATTAATAATAAAGAAATTCCAAAAATGGCAGGTTTTAAAAAAATTGAAAAAAATAGTAAAAAAATTTAAAAAATATAAAATTTGGTTTATAATGAGATTTCAATATATAGATTGAATTTGCTTAGTTAAATTTTCAATTTGTAAAACTATCGACAAATATGGTCTCGATGTACAAAAGCCTTAATACATCGCGATGCACCATAGCATTTCTCACATAATAGTTCCAACAAAATTAAATATTTGACACATATAATAGCATGACATGCCAATCACAAACAACTTAATTAAACGTGTTAACCTACTACACGAAATGAGATTAAGGGTGTTCTTCAGGTGAGACTTATGATGGAAGGAAAAGGAAGGTAACACGAGAAATTAGAAAAGTGGGCTGGCTGAAGTTGGTTACTCGCTCCAGAAAGAAAGATAGAAGAGGGAAAAGAAAAGAAGAAGAGGTAACGCTAGAGAGAAATTTGTGAAGGGTTTACTCTATAGTTGTACTCTCCAATTTGGAAGGTAGAGGTCTTTGGGCACCCCTTCCCTCTCTCTCATTTCCTTTCTTTTAACGAAATTTGTGAAGGGTTCACTATTAGAATTTCGTTTATCTGTGTCGGAACACCGACATATTAGAGTCGCTAAATCAAGTAGCGACGCAGAAAGAAAAAACAGGCGGGAGAACATTTAATAGGTGTCGGTAGGCCGACACAGATTAGTTAGGACGCATAAATATTCCAAACTGAGACGCTGTCAAGTTTTGTACATGGACGCGAATATCCTGAGTGTAATTGACGTCGGTATACCGACACATATAAGCATGAACACTAATATTTAAGAGAGGCTTTAGATGGCGCCAAAATTTTCCATGAATGATTAAATTATTTTCATAAATGGCGTCAAATATTTCAGAGAACGTTTTTTAGATAGCACCAAAATTTTTCGCCAAAATTAGTTACCTAATTTTTATCGTATTAATTAAAGGAAATAAATCTTAATAAAAACTAGAAAAAAAATAAGTATAAAAATAAAAAAAACTTCCCACCACTATGTAAATAAATACTACTTTATCAAAAAATAATAATAACCGCCCATTCATCAGTTTTATTATTTTATAAATGTAATTAACATGGTTGAAATCAATTCTGAAAAATTTCTAATGATTAAGTTTTACTCAAAATAAAATACTAATGAAAAGAATGAATATTTAAAATAAGAAACATGATTAGTTTGAATAACACATCATTAAATCCTTTGATTTTCAAAATTAAAATGACATATATTGACTCGTAAAATTATAATAGAGTTGTAGAACATTTTACAAGCTTTCGAACGAAATAAAGTTTGCATGAAACCAAATGGAATTTCAGAATTTAAAAAACAAATAAAGTCCTGGGACCAGAAATCGAACTCACGAATCAAGTTGTGAATCATTGCGGTCCCTAGCGGGCCAGCTAGGCTACATATAGTATTCGAAATAATGACAAGTAGTTATTATTTAAGTTCTTTTCCACCAATATTTGCACCGAAAAGGAAAATCAAAAGTGGTAGGCCAAAATGAATATGACAAAATTATTTTGTTGATCATGTAATTTATATGCTTATAGAAATGAATGTAATATTTGAAAAATAAATATAATAAAAATGGTAAAAGAAATAAGAAAAGAACAAAGAACAATAGCCCACTTCAATCCTTTTTTGTCCAATTAATTCATGCGACTTCTATTGTTTTCTTTTTGCTATATACAGCGCCAAATTACCTCATAATTTTTTTTTATACATAGCGCCAAAATTTGTTACCCAATATTTCTTCGTACAAAGAAGAATTTGATAAAATTTTTTTCCCTCTTTTTTATAACATGGATGAAAGGATGAAAATAGAAATAATAAATAAAATGAAAGGGTCATTTCTTTCTGCTCCCATAAAAAACGACATTTTTTTATTTAATAATTTTTCATATGTATTGGTGGTTGGCATCAATTGTTCGAAATAAAAAATTTCGTTGGTAATAATAAGATATTACAAAACCGGCTATTAAGATAAATTATTGTGTCACTAATATAAGAACTATTAAAGGTACATGACAAGAGTGTTCTCCAAAATGACATGATACGGGCGTGTTCGTACGAAATGCACGTGTGTTGGCATGACATGGTACGATATATTTATGGAGTTAGCATGACATGTGCGTATCAGCGTGTCGTGTTGGAAATTTTCAAACATTGACGCGTCTTAACACAACACAAGTTGACACGATATACAACACAACATAACATGTGACACGACGAGAATTGTTATTATTTAGAATTTATTAAAATATATTGAGTTTATATTGTAAATTTAATAAATTTTGAATCATAATCATTTCATTCGATCAGCGATTTTTAATTTAATATATGAAATTTCAGTAATTTATTATATTTTTCTATTTTAAAAATTATTTAAATATTTTTAATAAATTTTTTTTGAATAAATTATAATATGGCTTAACACGTTTAACACATCTAATACTTTTATCATCTATATTTTTTTCTAATATTTTTGTTGTAAAAAAATTTATATTTTTGTTTAAAATGTTTCAGATAATATTTTTATAAATCCTCATGTATCATTAGGATTTAAAATAATAATTTTGAGAAGTGCAAGTGCACCTAATCGATACAAATTTTTTCCATGTTCAATGTACCTAGTGTCAACGTGTCGTGTCGAAGTCATGTGGTGTTGGAGATTTTCAGACATTGAGACGTCTTAACGTGATACGAGTTAACATGTGATCTGACTCGACACGACACGTGACACTAGTTGACACGATAAAAAAATTTTATTATTTAGAATTTATTAAATGATATTGAATTAATATTATAAATTTAATAATTTTTCTTCTTAATATTTTTATTTAATCATTGTTTTTTATTTTAATATATAAAATTTAATCATTTTATTATATCTTTCTATTTAAAAATATTAACTCGTATCAACACGACACGACATGTCACGTTTACGATATCATATTATGTAACCAGTATGTAACATATGTAATTTTTCATATTATTTAAACCGTTAGCTTTTTTGTCATTATTTAGAAATTCTTTTAATAACATATATATATATTTTTTTTGAACTTCAAAGCCCGTAGGCATTTTAATAACATATATTGACAAACCATTTAATCGGGGGACTGCCACCCGGCATTCCCATATTGGTTGTTTTAGTGTTTTCATGGATGGAATCCACAGATCGGTGACTTGTTTATCATCTGGATCGTTGATTCAAATCTAACGGTTGGTATGAAACAAAATTATAATTATTACTCTACGCAATTTCCTTTAGTATGAATTGGCAAAAGGAAAAGCAAAATAGACGAATCTTCGCATACATATTGAGTTTATGACAATGTAAATTCAATATGAATATTTAATACATGAATATTTTTAATAATGTTTCATATTTAATAATGTTTTATTCAATCATTAATTTTTTTAATACATGAAAGTTCAATAATTTATTATATTTTTCTATTTTAAAATTTATTTAAATTCTTTTTAATGAATTTTTAGTGAATAAATTATAATATGACTTGATATATCGTGTTAGATATGTCACGCCATAATGCGTGCCAAGTCAACCAATTCCGTCATTTGACACGACACGACACGATACACTGAGAATATTAACTTGTGTCAACACGACATTACATGACTTCTAACACGCACATGTTAGATACAACATGATACAATATGACACATTTTTTAGATATAAATTTTTTATAAAAAATATAAATTTCGATTTCGTATTAATTAGATTTCATTGTGAAGAAGGAATTGAGTGTTTTGGATATAGACCATTTGAGAACAATGCATAGCATTAATGGGTCCTGTGTTATGTGTAGCAATCATCTAATTAAAATATTTTAAATATAAGTATAAAACTAATTAACTTGAATTACATATACAAAAAATGTTTTAAATTTATGTAATTTCATTAATATATTAATTATATTTTAAATTTTTAATAACGTGTATGGTGTTAAGATGTTTTAAGTTAATTATTTGTATTGTTGACAAATAATGACGAGAAAAAATATTAATATAACTAACTCATTATGAATGATTATCTAAGTAAAAATTTCATCTCATTCTCAATATACTTTATATGATCATATAAATTTATCACATTTTTATTTCGCTCTATCATTTTCCTTCCAAAATTTCTCCAAAAGTTTCTTTAGAAATTTCAGGGCCGCCACCGTATATATCCTCAACATAATATTTCCGTAGACATTAGGAAACCCTAATTAGCACAGTCTAGATCTGAATTCTTAGATCCGCAACCTCTCCTTCTCTCTAGCCATGGCGACAGACGCATCGCTAGTCCCTCTGTCGAAACCGCCGACCCCGCCTCTTCGACCGGCATTCGGGCCATCCGCAGCTTCGTCTCGCGTATCTCCGACACGCTGCACCGATCGAAATCGGATTTGAAGCCATGGCAGGAGATGGTCGATCTCTGCACCATCTCCCACCCCACCTCCCTCTCTCAGGTGGTCCCGCTCTGGCAATCCGAAACCTCCAAGGTTGTTGTTCTTGGTGGCGGGTCTCTATTGATTTTTTTGAGTGTGGAAGCAGAACAGGGAGGCCGACCTTGCTTTGTCATTTCGAGTTAGTGAATGGTTTCAATTAAGGGCATGATTATCATCATTTTGTTTTGATTCTGATTTTCGGTCGGCTTCTTTTGGTCCATCTTTAAATCTGAGAAAAATGTTCAATTTGATCAAAGAGAGTACATGTACTGTATTTTTTTGGGCTTTTGAAGTTATTTAGTGGTCAATTAAATCAACCTATTTTGTGGATAACTATGAGAGTTAGGAAATGCTGGCCATGTATCTCCTTTGAGAGATTAGTCTTGAACATCAATAATCTCAGACTAATAATGCACTTATTGTGCTATTGGATGCAGCTGTTATCAATTTAATAATTATTACCAATTTTCAAAGGTTTACCTACTTCACTGTTTTGTTTTCACAGTTGAAACCATTTTTTTCCTGCTTTTACTATCTTAGGGTCTCAGAGATGGGACAACATTTTTTTCTTGACTGAGCTCATGTGTTTATTTTGCTAACTATAAACAGGGAAGCTCCAAGTTCATAAGAAGCTGGGTATGGAAAAAGTTTATGAGTGGATGGTAAGTTCTTTGCTCTTTTTTTTTTTTTGTTCCTTTCAAATTATGTAAACAAGCAAGGTGATTGCTGGTTTGCATTAAACAAAATATGTTAAAGTACAAATGAGATGCAGTCTGGAATTTAGACTACTAGAGCCCTTAAAAGTAAACAAACATTATCAAATAGCTTATGTGAACAAGGTAGGAGACTGCCTTGCATTAAACACAATATGTAAAAGTACAAACTGAGAATGCATTCTGGAATTTAGACTAGTGAAGTTCCAAAAGTACACAAACATTATCAAATAGCTTATGCGAACAATGTGGGTGATTGCCTGCTTTGAATTAAACAAAATATGTAAAAGTAAAACTGAGAATGCGTTCTGGAATTTGGACTACTAGAGCCCTTAAAAGTAAACAAACATTATCGAATAGCTTGTGCTTTCCTCCACTTTTGCCCTAATATCATGGGTGAATGTGTCATATATCCACTGAGGTGCATTTACTTATTGTAGACGAATAAACGATGAACTATGAAACTGTCTAAACAGTAAGATTTTTATGTAGATTTATAATCAATGGATATACCCCTCAAAGATTTCAAAGATTTTGTTATCAAATTTTCAGTGTGATTCTGTTCCCCATTGCTATCACTTTCTACACTTTTTGGTGGATTATCAGCTTCTTTGACAGATTCTAATTCAAAATTACAAAAATCTTCCTGTTACCAGAAAATACAAAAGACCATTACATTTTCAGTAAATATCTACTGTAAATGGATGGAGAAATTTAAAAAAAATTATGACCTGAGAACAATAATCTTATTAACCATCTGAATCTAGCATTCTAACTAGTTCTTGTTTGGTGGTTTCAAAGGCATAGGCTTCGTAACCTCGATAACCTTCATATTTTTAGTAGGCGTGTTCACTTCATCATGGCTTGGGGCTTCTCTTATTGTAATTGGTGAATGGTTCATTAAGAAAATGCCACTTATCAGTAGTCTCTATTTTGCCTCAAAGCAGATTAGTGCTGCTATTTCACCAGGTAAAAGAGTTAAATCCAAACAAGACTACTAGTTTAGTACAAAAAAACAGGTTTAACAGTGTATTAGTTAAATTTACAACAATTGTATCTACTGGTGCATCTGATGTCTTATTGTTGTTATTTTTGGTTTTGTATATAAACCTTGTATTATCTTTTTTTTTTAAATGGAACCTCTTAATGGGTAATTGCCTGCTACCTCAAAATTTTTTTTTAATGCATATAAGTTTTTATGCCAATAATATTCAGATCAGACCTCACGGGCTTTCAAAGTAGTAGTCATAGTACGTCGCCACTCCAGAATTGGTGATACGCATTTGGCTTCATCACATCAACCATAATGCTTCGTACGAGAAATGGAGCGGAAGAGTTATTCTCTGTCTACCTACCGACCAACCATCTTTACCTCACTGTTTTGCAAGCATGTCAAATGCTATGGGAGAATACATTATGTGCCTGACTATGATAATTTAAGTTAGGTTGACTAAGAATTCTGGTTTACTTTGAATTCTAAACATATGAATAATTTTTGTTATTTGTATTGGATGATGATTTTCAATTCAATGCATAATATATATTTGTGTGATTTTTGTTTGATTCAATGTGAATTATGTGTATGGCTGAGAATTCCAAAATAATTGTGATTAATTAAAATCGTACGAATTAAATAGTGTGGTACCAAATTGGTACCGGAAATAATTGAATGGCTGTATAAATGTAATTGATGTGGCTATCAACAGTGGCGTCGGTATACTGACGTCTTTGATCTAATATACAACAATGTAAAAAAAATGCGGATACAGTGGGCCCCATTAAATTCTGACAATAAGTTTTTCTGTGTCGGTGAGCAAAGGAGTCGCTATATTGACTCTAATAGGTTATGGACCCCGCTAAAATTCTGACAATATATTATCTGGGTCACTTAATAAAGGCGTCGGTATACCGACATAGTAACGTCTAAATAGAGACGCGCTGAATGTTTGAATAAGCGATCGAAGAACATGGTAAGTGTCGTTATCCCGACACAGATATAGAGACGCGTTAAGTAATCCGCGTCCTCGCGACACAGATGTTTATTATTAGCGGCTAGAGTATCTGAGTTGCTTAGGTAGCGTCTTTAAGTGGACGCAGATAGCTTTTCGTGTCGGAATAGAGACGCCTTTTTACGAAGCAAATAATTGACATTCTAGTAGTGGTTTACTCTATAGTTGTACTCTCCGATTTGGAAGGTAGACGTCTTTGGGCACCCCTTCCCTCTCTCTCATTTCCTTTCTTTTAACAAAAGGTTCCTGGAGCACAGCCTAAAGGTTACGACTTGAGGATACTTCTCAACACGCTCGACGGTTTGTACTTGTACATGTCACAGAGATCGAACTCGAACTCCTCACAGAAACCTTTTGTTGAACTTACGAAACAATTGCTACTTTGGAGTAATTAATGGGTTTGGACTTTGGACTTTGGAGTTCATTAGGACTGGATGGAGAATAGCAACTCGAGGCTCCAAGGTCCCATAACCGCGCAACCCAAGCATAGTGCCTGTATTTTTCTATTTTTATTTATTTTGACATATACCCGTAGGTCCCCACACGTACTCTATTAGGGGTGCCGACGGCTGTCATTTATGATTCGTGCACGTTCCGTCCAAACAGAACGAGTGACGGAACAGATTTCACTACGCGAAAATTTAAGTTCTGTAACGGTTAATAAAAGGCCTTAATAATAGTACACTAACGTTACTGTAGTTTCCGTTACAGAAGGTCTAATAACCGTTATAGATCTATACCGGTTATTATCTAATAACTGTTACAGCAACTGTTATAAAAAATGCCATGAAATTTTGAGTCTATCTGTAACGGTTATTAGATAATAACAGTTACAGAAACAGTTTTCTGTAACGATTATTATGTAATAACCGTTACAAATAGTATTTATAATAAAAAAATTAATTTTTTATCTTATGTAACGGTTATTACTTAATAACCATTACAGAAGTCCTTTTTTTTTGGGTTTCACCTGCTTTATTGGCTAGCCCAATTTGCTAGCAGTACCAATTGGTACCAAATTGGTACCTAATTACATCAGATAACATGCAAGTCACACATATAAACATATCAAGTATAAACATATACTAACATGCGTATCACACATATAAACATATATAATCAAGTATGCATATTACACAAACAATAACAAAGTACAAGTATCATATTAAACATGCAAGTCAAATGACACATTTTATTCAAATAATACCTCTGCGTGAAGTCCATAACATCTGTCATAATAATGTCAATCGTTTCTTTGTCGTATGGTACTCCAGCCGGTTCGATCGTTTGCATATTATTATAAACAAGTTAAATAATTAGTTAAATCATGATATCCTAAAGTATAATTGTTTGATCATATTTTATTAGTTAAAAAGAAGAAACGTTACTTACGTGGGGTATTTCTCCAACTTCTATTCAATAGGATAATACGTTTTTTATGGCGAGCATTGTGAAATATCCACACTCTGTGTTGCCCTTTTCTATCAGACACTAATTAAGATTCAACAAAAGAAACAGTTAAGATTTTGCATAATTTCAGAAACCCTAGCTAGCTAATATCTTCAAAATTATAATCCGTTTGAAATTCATTTATAATCAAATGAGCTTTCACTTTTTCAAAATTAGACCATTTCAATAAATTCTGACAAATATGACAAAGACAATACATTTCATCATATTCCCTACTTTCTAAATTCTCTTTAGCACAAACCATAAATTTTTCAAGTCCTCTAAAAAATATAGATGAGAATCAATTACCTAAGTACATCTACGTCCGATCCATCTGAACAATAAAATGTATGCAAACTATTAGGTTTTCGGGCCACTTTGTCACATTAGGTTTTCGAGCCGGTCACCATCCTAGCCCACTCTTTGGATACTCTGTCTCATTAGCAAGCGTACTTTAGATGCAATGTGTTGTCTAAGAAAAATTCAGCGGCATTTCCTCTTATGTTCACTGAATGTGCCAACACACGATTGCTTGTACGTACGTATCCGTGGGAACATAAAGAAAAAATGCAGCCGAATTTTTCTCAGACAACACGTTGCATCTAACGTACCACTCACTGTCCTAAATGAGACAGATCGTATCCAAAGAGCAGTATTCTCGACCGGAAATACTATCCGAGATTAATCCCTAATCGATTAATCTCGAACGGACAATGACCTAAATTTAATTTTGTTCCGGTATTTGAATCCTATATGACAATATGATTAACATTAAATGCATATGCAAATTATTAATGCATGCATAATTTCGTAATAAATGAAATAAATAGAAAAGTTTTATTAGATATACCTCGAATCGTGTGACTTTGACACGTTATAGTTGTGTGACTTCAACCAGGCCGGCCGATGATAAGATCTGAAAATTATATTAAAAAAATAAAAATTAACCATAAATTTATAATAAAACCGAAATAAATAAAAAAAAATAATAAAATATGAAATACTGCTCAAAATTAATATTTTTACCTTAAATCTGCTCTCTTTCTAATTATTATTTTTTCAGAATTTTTAGAAATTTTTTGCTATTTTTTTGAGTGAAATTGGATATGGAAATTTGCAATAAATGAAAAGAAGAGAAAGAGGGGTAGGCGGCTGTATGTGTTTGTTGAGATATTAATCAAAGAGGAAGAAGACCTAATTATAAAAATAGCAGAACTTTTCTATAACGGTTATTAACCAATAACCCTTACAGAATCATAAAAAAAAACGTTACTTTTCTGTAACAGTTATTGGTTGACTATTCATATTTCTTTTATTTTTTTATCTTTTCTGTAACGGTTGTTGGATAATAACCGTTACAGATTTGATAGATTCTATAACGATTATTATACAACAACCATTATAGAAGGTTTACTCATTTTTTTTTATCCATGACGGAAATTTTATTACGTTTTTTTTATAATAACCGTTACAGATTTATGGCACTATTTTTTCCGTCTTATTCGTCACTATTCTATAACGGTTTTTCCAATAACCGTTACAGAAGACCTTTTCTGTGGTAGTGTTTTAGTATACGTTTTCGAAATGGAACGGTAAACGGATCGGATTTCGACATAAGTTTGTGTGAATGAAATACAGTGTAAATTAAATCGTTCCGCTACATTTCGTCCAACGAAACGGCTAACAAATCGTTCCAGTACATATCGTTGTTGGAACGAAACGGCAAACGAATTGTATCATTCTGTTGTCGTTATAAACGTTAACCAGGCCTACACCCTATTCGTTCCTCCACTCATTACTCATTAGTGGGGATCGAACTCTGGTCTCTCGCACGGGAGACTAGTGCCATAACAGCTGTATTACAGCTTCGGCGCATAGTGTTAGTGTCTATATAACTGACCCCGCGGTGAGAGGTTAACTTGACGAAGTGCACTTCTTACTTTTAACCCTTGCCTACTCTTACTTTCTCTCTCTACTCCCGCCAACTCCCTTACAAAATTAATAACAGAGAGAGAGAGAGAGAGAGAGAGAGATGAGTGAAGGTCTTGCAAAGACACTGGAGTTGGAGAAAGTGGAGGGAGGAGAGAGCGATCATGCACAAGAATCTGTCGAGTACCAAGGATGGAAATCCATGCCTTTTGTTATAGGTATGGTCGTATGGATCTCATCATCTGATTCAATAACTGTATCTTTGTTGCCATATATACTCTTTCAATAGGAGAAAAAGTCGTAATATTCTCTAAATATTTTCTTTGAATTTGAAATTATTGTTGTGCATTTGAGTTCCCCTCATTTATTTTTTACTTGTTTTAAAACTTATGCCACTTTTTGTATACACATATAAAGTAATCGTATTAAGATTTGATATGATTATATAAATTCCTATTGATCAAGCATAGGGAATGAGACATTTGAGAAGCTCGGGACGCTTGGTACGATGGCGAACCAACTGGTGTACCTAACGACAGTCTTCCACATGGACAGCGTCACAGCAGCAACAATGATGAACATCGTTTTTGGTACCACAAACATGACGCCAGTGCTTGGCGCTTTTATAAGTGACACCTTCTTAGGCCGTTACACCACCATTGCCTTTGCTTCAGTGGCCTCTCTTCTGGTATTTCACTTCTCCTCCTTTTTTTTTCAAAAAGGTACTTTCTGTTTCCGGAATTTCCGTTTTTAACTTCCTGCAAGTTTTCTTTTGTGGGTTTTATCGAAAAATAGTTTCCTTCAAATGTTTCCAGGAGAGTCTCAAGATGATTGATTTTCTGTTTGGTTAAAAATTTATGATAATCAAATTCTATTTGCAGATAGAAAAAGTTAAAACTTTAGTCGTAGTACTTGTTTATTTCATATAAAATATGAATGGTCTATATTTCGAATAAATTCTGAATGAAAAGGTAGAAGTTGATATATTGGTGCTCAAATCTGTAGCTTGATTCGACTAACTGAGCCTATTTTGATATTTTGTTTGCCTAGTTAAGTTAATTGCATTCCTATATTTTATTTTACTTTGGACCCAAATAGGATGGACACTTCTAAGGTAGTGCTGGCGTGCTTGTTATCTAATTAATATTTTTTATTTTTTACACAAAATATGATATCGGCTTTCATGTCTAATAAGATTTAAAATATATCTTGGGCTCACTTCGAATTTAATAATTAAATATATATGTTATAACAACAACAGGAGAACCAATTTGGCTCTATCCCTGTAATTATGGCTGTCAAACGAAATCCGTTAGGAACATTTCCGTTCCGTTCCGTCTAAACGGAACAGCTAATGGATGGGAATATGTTTTTCATTTTTGAGAACGGAACGAAAATAGAACAGGGAGTGGTATACGTTACTGTTTCGTTTTACCAAAAACTGACTGAAATCAATACAAAATAGGCTGAAATCAATGGTAAAACGATTTTTCGGCCTACCAGTATATAATTTTTCCGATTTTCCATTTTGTATTAACAACATTGTGCACAACCATCCCACAAAAGATAAATTTCAAATCATATTCATTTCTTTTTTCTTTTTTATTTATGATATGATGATTATTGCATATATAGATTCAATTTGTATATAATTATGCTAACTTCATGCACTCTCACATTTATTAATATTTTTAACTTAAGGGGATGGTACTTCTGACCTTGACTGCCGCAATCCCAAAGCTGCACCCCTCTCCTTGCAAGGAAAACCATCAGGAATGTCATGGTCCCACATCTTCTCAGCTCTCTGTTCTCATCTTTGCATTCTTTCTACTAACCATCGGAGCTGGTGGCATCCGTCCTTGCAATCTGCCCTTCGGCGCTGACCAATTCAACCCAAAGACTGAGTCGGGCCGCAGGGGCATTGCAAGCTTCTTCAACTGGTACTACTGCACCTTCACAGTTGCCGTGATGATCTCCGCGACGCTCATAATATATGTGCAGAGTAATATAAGTTGGACCCTGGGCCTTGCGATCCCTGCCACGTTGATGTTCTTCTCATGCATCACATTCTTTGTTGGCACTAGATTATATGTTAGAGTGCAACCTGAGGGAAGTCCCTTCACCAGCTTGGCACAAGTGATTGTGGCGGCTATTAAGAAGCGGCAAGTGAACTTACTAGAGCTGCCAGACAAGGAATTGTTTGATCCTCCCCACCACAGCAACCTTGTAACCAAACTGCCACACATCGATCAGTTCAAGTAATTTCCTGATACTTTTGGTTCTCTGAATATAGAAATAATTGTTTCAACTTTAACATATATTGGATACTATATAAGAGTTTATCAGAACCATAAGGTCCATATGTTAAGAGTAATTTTTCCAAAATTTTGAGTTTATCCAAACCTTGTCCATTGGAAGAACCGAAGGTGGGTTTTTAGGCTTGCAATTGGGATGGATCCAATGATTAAGAAAATCGCGTCATGTTAAGGTTGTACAATCTAATATTTTCAGTCATGTTGTCTGTCTGGTGTTGGCTTCCCATCATGTTGTATGGTGTTGACTTCCAGTCTTCCCCCTTCTTTAGCCCAATTAGGTCTCTCACATTAATATTTTCATTTTTTATCTTTTCCTGGAATTAGTAGATGGCTTACTATTCAAGCCAAGTAAAAAGCACCAGAGGAAAAGTGAAACAAGTTTGAGCTGTTATACAACCACCGAGAACCTAAAATTAATAAACGAAACTATGATATAGGATATACTATGTAATTTTTTAATACGCGCTAGATTAGTTATGGGTCAACACTGTCATATTCAACTCTTCCATTATTTTCTGTAACAGGTTCTTTGACAAGGCTGCAGTCATTACTTCGAAAGATGAAATTAAATCAAGCGGCGATGCAACAGATCCGTGGAGGCTCTGCACCGTGCAGCAAGTAGAGGTGGTGAAATGCTTCTTTCGCCTGATCCCGGTTTGGTCATCTTGCATCATGTACTATATTCCACTCACAATGAATGGCACCTATGTTGTTTACCAAGCACTCCAAACAGACCGCCGGCTTGGCAAAAGCAGTTTTAAAATCCCAGCTGGATCATTTGTGGTGTTCAATATGCTTACCATGACAATCTGGATACCAATTTATGACCGTCTGATTGTACCTCAGATGAGAAAAATCACAGGACATGAAGGTGGGATAACCATTCTACAAAGGATTGGTGTTGGCATCGTGATTTCGATTTTGGCAACAACAGTCTCAGCATCTATTGAAAAACACAGAAGAGACATAGCTTTGCATAAGCCAACACCAATGTCTAGCCTTTGGTTGGTCCCTCAGCTAATGCTCTTCGGCCTTTCTGAAGCTTTCAGTATTATTGGCCAAAACGAGTTTTACTATCAACAATTCCCAGAGAATATGAGGAGCGTTGCTAGTGCAGTGCTTCTTTTGGGTTTTGCCATTTCGAGTTATGCCAGCAGTGCACTGATGACAATCGTTCACAAAGTGACTGGTCGTAACGGGAGCAGGAACTGGTTAGCTAAGGATCTCAATGAGGGTAGGCTTGATTTGTTTTACATGATGATTGCTGGAGTAGCAGCACTCAATTTTGTATATTTCATCATCTGCGCCAAGTGGTACCGGTCCAGGGGCACAGCAAATGGTGCCAAACCCAATGTTTTCTCACAGAGGAAGGAATAGAACGCTGTTTGTCAGAATTAGTAAACTATAAATGTATAAGTGATAATAAAATGCTCCAATCCATATAGCTGCTGGTCTTTAGGTTGCTGTAGTTTGCCCTGTTTATAAATTTTTATATGAAACAGGGATGGTATTTGACTTATAGTTAAAAGTGCATTTGTAGAATATGAAGGGAAGTGTGTCATACTTCATGGCCAACTTCTGATATCAGCAAGAAACTCTACTTTAGTTTAATTTGGAAATCGACTGTGATTTGAAACCTACAATACTCCTATCAAAATTCACAAACAAACATGGTCAAGAAACAAATTTGACCTGAATTTACCCTCAATTTGCAATTAAAGATGTGGCTACTCCTAAAATTTAACAGAAGAAAAAAAAAATCAACAAATTGCATGTTCCCAACTTGAAATCCTGGCCCCTTTCCCACCAACAAACCACAATCGCGGTGAAATAAGTTGAACCTAAGAGATAGCACTCATTTCATAGCTTATCTCTTATTCTCTCCATTTTATTCCAGATTTTCTTTAGATCTCAATTGTATCTTCAATTCAGTTGGATTATCGCCGATTTATATCTCAATTTCATGGTTTAGCTATTCTCTTATCAAATCTACCTCCAATTTCTCTCAATTGTTGTTCTTTTAGCTCAATTTGGTTCAAATCCTAGCTGTTCTTTAACTGAGTTGTATCAGTTCCGAATTTTCTGTTACGATTCTGGTTTTTCAATGATCAGGATCATAACAAATTGCATGTTCCCAACTTGAAATCCTGGCCCCTTTTCCACCAACAAACCACCGCGGTGTAATAAGTTGAACCTAAGAGAGAGAGAAGAGGGAGTTTAACCTAAAATAGTGGAGGGAAGGAATGAAAGATTGCTGAATATTTCCTTGTTGGTTTTTCCATGTCCTTGAAAAAGGTGAAAGAAGAAGGGTCTGCGCCAAACCTTCCGAAATTCATTCAACCCAACATCAAACAAAACAGAAACAGAGAGTTTGGGCTTCAAAGCATGTGGATCCACTTTAGACTACAGGCCCGGTAAAGACAATTTCAAACTGGCTGAATCTTTTTTGAAAACAGGAATTATAAGTATCATCGGTAAATATACCATCCCAGCCATCGCTAAATACAAAGTGAATATATACAGTAAATAAGGTGAATATATAGATGAACTAAGTGAACACTTACAAACAAATAAGTGTTGTCATCACTTGTTCAGAAGTTTACATTCATATTCAACTTATTTTCATTGAACTTATTTGTCTGTATGTGCTCACTTAGATCGTCTATATGTTCACTTTGTTTGGTGTATATGTTCACTTTGTATTTAGCGATGACAGGGATGACAAAACTGCAGATGGCAGTAATCAATTTTCTTTTTGAAAATGGTCCTGACCTGATACTATACCATAATACCAATACCATTCTCCATATTCTGCTGCACAGGAAACGGAATAGAGTGCTATCTTCCGATCCGAACCATCCGATCAATAATGAATATTTTGTGATTAATATCAGACCCGTCGAGATTCATGTGGTCTGTAAAAATCTATCTATCAAGATTAGATAGCACGGTTCGGATAGAAAATTGGCACTCTAATGACCTTAAAAGCTCAACTGAGGATACTGGTCCCAGAGGAAACAAATATTATAATAAAAAAATATAAATATATATATTGGCGAAGACTCCATTCATCCTCTTTTGGTCATATGTTTTCTGTGATTAATATTTCCTTACCATTTAATCATCATTCAAAAAAAAGATAAACTACCCATCAGGATGGGCCTTTAGGCTGTGCTCCAGATTGACGAAGACGGAGTAAGGGGAGGGGTGGGGAGATTAGGGGTGACCGGATCTGTGAATCCCCAAAATCGGGGTGAATCGGAGCGGGATTAACTCTTCGTGAATTTAGTCGGTCTCTCACCTCGTCGCCTCCTCCTTCATCCCCTTTCATCTCCGATCTGGAGCGAGTAACAACTCACGGGCAGCTTAAAAGTTTATTCTGCCTTGTCTCCTCATCCCCTCTCCCCTTATAAATCTCGTTCTGGAGCACAGCCTTAGTGTCAATAATAAATTTGTTTTCCACTCTAATTAAAATGTGTGATGATGTTTAACAGAGGGTTTCGCATGTAATGATATTTTAGGGGGCGTTCGTAATTTTTCATAGATAAATATAGGTTGTAATGGGACTAAAAAGATATGATTTGTACACGGCATCGTTAAAGTTTATACATGTTTTTTTTTCCCCTTCAATTTTTCTATGTTCCAAGAATTGCGCAAACTATACTCATACTACAGTATACTTTTGTATTTCCAAGTAAAACAAGGAAAAAAATTTTAATTCACGCTAATCCAAGAGGACAGATATGAAAATAAGATTTTTTATTTTTTATTTTTTCTTCTGGAGAGAGGTGTGGGAGTCGGTGAGCGGTTTCCCATAGATTTTTTATTATTTTTCTTTTTTTTTTATCTAATGCAGCCAATTTCCTAACAATTGTCCACTGGTTTTGCTTTTGTTTTTTTAAATTTATAAATGAAAACATCTTATATCATGATATAAGACGCTAACTTAATTAATTTCAAAAGAAACAAAAAAAGAAAGCCTCATTTAAAATAGGACAAATATTAATTTGTACCATAGTATCATTAGTCAATGTTTCTTGGCAGCATTTATTTTTTTCGTATGCAAGTGCGGCTTATTCAATCTTCTATATAAATACTCCAATTCTAGGGGTGTTTTCTACAGTGCAAGGATGATGTCAGCACAATCTTTCTTTTCTCCATTTTATAAGACAATGGACACCTTCATTTCATAATTTCAGATGAAATATAGTTTAGTTTTTAAATTGATTAGGTGTATTTAAATATTCATTTGGTTATGGAAAATTATATGTGTGCTCACAAAAATATAAAGAATTCATGAATATAAAATGTTTAATTTATAGAGTTATAAAATAATTTAAATAATTTTCTGTATCTCTTAAAATTTAATATGCATAAAGTTTTCGTTTCAAAATTGTTTGGAGGCCTTGAAAAAATCATTTGACTATCAAAATTTATTTCATTACTAACAGATATATAAAAATTTTAATTATGTAAAATTTTATAATTATAGATTTATAAATATTTTAAATAATTTTCTTAATCTAATAAATATTGAATCTTCACAATTTCATAAATATCATTAGAATTTAATAATTCAAAGAAATTTATAATTTTATTTGTGCATAAAATTCTATATAAATAATAGCAAAATTATAACAAATCCAATCATACTATATAACTTTTTTAACATGATCATACAATTATTAGCAATTTTCATCTTTTTAAAATTTTACAAATTCTATAGAACTGCATAACTTTTAAAATATTTGGCGATTTTTTTAAATTAATTTTTTCATCAAGTTTTATATGAATAGTAATTATGAGAAATTCATTATTGCTAAGTAATTTAAATTATTTGTAAGATAGTATTTAATTTTATTGGTATTCAATTATTGATTATCGATAATAAAAAAATATAAGTTGATCAAATTGGTAAAACTTAGAAAAATTTTAAGATAGTTGGTTTTGTCCAAGATGAACACAGTAGGTTTTGTTCTCATAATTCTAACACATTTTAACAAAAATATTTAATGATTACATGTCACCCTTCACTTTCTATATATTAAAAATGATAGAGACAATTAAGTTCTCTTGAAATTAAAAATCTTCAAAAACAATATTTCCGATATAAATGATAAATATATTATAAATGGCACACATACAAAACTATGCAATTGATTACAATCAAAAGATCAATTGTATGATAATTGGGTATTTATTCAAATATTTACAATCATAATTCTAGCCCTTATAAAAATTATAAGTTAGCCTTAAAACTCCTCTCATCGCGCGAAGCGAGAATCTAAAGCTAGTGTCATTCAATTCTTTATTTATTATTCTAATTAGGAGTCAAAACTTTTAATTTATTATTGAACTTACAGTCTAAAAGAAAGTAAAAGAAAATTAAAGATCAGAGTAAAAATGCCCAATTAGGTTGAGCAGAAATAAGTAACAAACAAAACAAAAACAAAATAACACAAAATAAGAAAATAAGAAGGGAAAAAAAAACGAAACAAAAGAAAGAGTGAAGCGATTAGAACGTGAAGAAAAAAACATATCTCAGTCTTGAGATTTGTCCACTTAAAAGATCAAATGTTGGAGCTCTAATAAAGATATGGAAGACTGCAGGATAATGTGTGAAAAACAACTAATTGAAACAGCCGTTTGTGTAAATATTCAAACGCCAGAAGCCTAGAATAAGTTATCAACCGTTTACATGCATCCGGATAGGACACAAATATATGCTCATCAAGTTCCCTCATCTTTAAATTTGAATGCACGTATCAAATTGATGTAGGATGATGTGTACTTGCCCAGAAAATTTCAGTGTTTTGAAAACCGTACTGAATATCGAAAATTTCGCTAGTACTGGAAACAGAACAGTAACTAGAATGGCGGTATTTGATATTGTGAGGGGAAGTAACAGACAATTTTGAAAAATACCGAACAATATTAAATTTTGGAGAACCAGTTCTTAGTCTAATAGCAAAAAAATAATGCATCTCAAATGAAATGTCACAAGTTCAAAATCCGACTGGAAGGTCTTTATAGACATTTAATTTAAAAAAAATAAGTTAGAAGACTTGACTTCCAAATTATCTTACCGTTTGAATCAAGTGGGAATTTGGAGAATTTATTATTTCTAGGCATAAATTTATTATAAACAATTCAAACTCTTCACAAAATTATACACTTCTCAATACTTTATGCCTAGGAATACAAAATTTCTCCTACTCCTAAGCGATCCAAACGGTCTCAGGAGGAATTTCTTATTTCTAGGCATAAAATATTGGAAAGTGTATAATTTTGTGAAGAGTTTGGATTATTTATAATAAATTTATGTCTAAAAATAGAAAATTCTTCAAATTCAAATTCCCACTTTATACGGCCCCTTAAAAAAAATATATCAGATTTTGACAACCTGACCGTAGGATGCCTGTATGGTTTTAAAAACACTGGAAAATTCCATAACTCACGTATAACTTTGAATTTTTAATTAGCGGCTTCACAGTTAACGAAGATGCAGGATGATGTGCATGGCATGCTGAAGAAAGGCGAGTTCGAAATAAAAATACATCGGACAACCATTACGAATTAAACCTGTACAATTTATAGGAATTAAACCTCTACAATTTATAGGAATTAAATATTTTATTTCTCATTTTTTCCTTCACCTTAGACATCTTAAATTTATCATACCCAAAAATTGGATACCAATAAAAACTGATAAAATTGCAAAATTTTCTGAATTGCACAATTGTATTATAGTGTGCACACTTTAGTGTACTCACCGGGTGTGCAATTAGGGGTGTCAAACGTTAAAGACGGAAGCGGAACAGGGTGTTCCGTTTTCCGTTCCGTTCCAGCACACGGAAATGAAATTCATTCCGTTTCCGTTCCGTTTCGTAAAACGGAACAGAAACTGCTCCGTTTAGCCGTTCCGTTCTTCATTTTTCACTGATTTCAACCTATTTTCCATTGATTTCAGTCATTTTTCGGTAAAACGGAACATTAACGTGCCATACCACCTGTTCCGTTTCCGTTCCGTCTCTGAAAACGTAACCAATTTTCCTTCCGTTTCCGTTCCGTTCCAGAACGGAACGGAACGGAAACGTTCGAAACGGTACCAAATTGACACCCCTATGTGCAATGCCAAGTCATCCGCAGACTCAGTCTTTAATAACTCTTTATATTTCTTGCAAACAGAGCAACAGACACAAACAAACACACGTATATCCCCTTTCCCTTTTCTCCGCCACCTCTCTTAAGGCAGACCATTATGAGCACTCAAAAGGGAGAGAAATTAGAGAAATATTCGAAACAAGATTCCGTGAAGTATCCGGGATGGAAAGCCATGCCTTATCTTATAGGTCTGGAACTAATCGTGCAGTGCAGACAACTGCATATAATTTTGATGGTCTATTGTTCTTTTTGTTTTCACATACCTTTTTTTCATAAAACAAAAATATGAGATCTGTTTTTTATTAAAGAAGATGCTACATGCATCTTTGAATCTATAAGCCAAGTAAATTGCACTCACACTTATGTACACACTCAGGTTACCGACACACGACGAAAAAAAAAAAAACATATTTAATGTACACACGAAAACACACATACAGTTGATATGATTAACTAGCCAGGTTTCATAATTCAAGGTAACGAGTCGTTCGAGAAGCTGGGGACGATGGGAACAATGGCAAACCAGCTGGTGTACCTGACAACCATCTTCCAAATGAAGAACGTCGAGGCAGTGACAATGATGAACATTGCCTCTGGCACCGCGGCCATGGCACCACTTCTTGGTGCTTTTCTCAGCGACAACTACATCGGGCGCTATGCCACTCTTGCATTTGCTTCTCTGGCTTCTCTACTGGTATTTCGCTTCATTTTTTTGTTTCTCTTTTTGAAAGCATTATATATTTTGTTTCATAAATTTCCATTATAAATAATGGACCTACTTAATTTTATTGTGTTCCACGTCATAAGTTTTCTTTTCCCTCTTTGGAAGAGAGTCGTTTGGAAGTGTATCTTGTCAAAATTAAGTATTTATTCTCTATTTTGAAGAGAGTTTTGTTTTAATGGTTCAATCCTTTGTTTGGTTGAACTTATAAATGGATAAAGCTCTACAGCACGCTCAACTTTAAGTCCCACTTAAAGATCTTCAAGTGACATTAATTACTTTGTAGTACATTATGTACATATAGTAACTCTCTAGCTGTACTCTTTTGTTTTCTTCATTCATCAGTAATTAGAGACTGCCAAACTAGGCAGCGGTTTAAATTTCTTTACTCATCGAGTCAAATGTTCTAGAACCTGCAGTTGTGACTTGTGAAAACAAAAGTTATAATAATTTTTTGCATGGTCAAAACTTTGAGACTCCAATACATATATAGCCTTTTCATTAATTGATTTCCTGATTATTCAAGATCATTAAGGAAAATATTTCTAAATTACAGAGAGATCCAGAAATCCACCACCAAAATATTTCTATAAATAGACTGGCCAAAATTCAGAAAACCCCGATTCAAAGTTTCATACTTAAAAGTTACTTTTAATACAACAAGTTTACTCCAATACAATTAAATATTAATACAATTTGTCACGTTAATTTGTTCTCTAAAAATAAAATAAAAAAACGTTTTTGTCATGTGTCCACTTATAACCGTCTGTGATTTTATCTGCTTCAATTTCCTTTTTTTTATTATTGTATATGATAAATTGCTCACATAAGAAATTAAATTCATTTATATTTACCAATTTCATCCGGACTCATATTTGTCCCTATTCTGACTGAAGGGGATGGTGCTTCTGACCTTGACTGCTGCTATCACAAATCTGCATCCGCCGGCATGCAACCAGCATGTATGCCGAGGATCTACACCATCTCAACTGTTTGTTCTCATCTCTGCCTATTTTCTACTCATCATCGGAGCGGGTGGTATCCGCCCTTGCAACCTGGCATTCGGCATTGACCAATTCGACCCAAGTATGGATTCAGGCCGCAGGGGTATCAGCAGTTTCTTCAACTGGTACTATTACACCTTCACATGTGCTGTGATGGTCTCCTCAACAGTTATAGTCTATGTGCAGAGCAATATAAGCTGGGCCATTGGCCTCGGCATCCCGGCTGTGTTAATGGTCTTTTCGTGCATTGCTTTCTTCATTGGCACAAAGTTGTACGTGACAGTGAAGCCTCAGGGAAGCCCGTTCACTGGCTTTGTACAAGTTCCGGTTGCAGCATTTAAGAAGCGCTGGGTCAAGATCTCAGAACTGCCTGACAAGGAATTATTTGACCCTCCCCACCGGAGCAGTCTTGCAACTAAGCTTCTCCACACCAACCAATTCAAGTAAATATATTTCCTTATTATTATTATTATTATTATTATTATTATTATTTTATTTTTATTTTTTAAGTTGAGGTTGGATATACCATGTGTTAATATAGAGGACTTTGAGGCCATTTAGTAAAATTTTCGTTACCTCGATTGAGCGCATTTCATTATTTCAAAAGGATTAGAAAGGTGAGTTCAGTTGAACAACCAGATGTGTTTGGCAACCATAGAATAAGAGGTTTGGAATAAGGTTTCTCTCTCCTCTCTCCTATCTCCTCTTATTTTGAATAAGACTCTAATTTCACCATATGAGTTGAATTAGAATAAGGGGTTAAATAAGTCCTTATTCGAAATAAGACTTATTCAAAATACGTTCGGTTTCATTCCGATTAAGTCTTATTCGGAATAACACTTATTCAACCTTTGTCCAACACAACCTAAGTTGACAATTGAAAATCTAACAAGGCCGAATTTATATGTTGTGTTGGGCTAAAGTTACAAAGTCAAGATTATACTCAAATCTTAACAATTTGTTCAACTGTCATAGTTTGGGCTTCATCTTTGATCTTCAGCACGAGATAGGCTTAGCCCAGTTAGTAATTTCACCGAGATGTACACTAGCTTTTGTGGGCCACATCACCGAATTTTTAAAGAAAATCTCCAGATATTTTTGCCAAATCAGTCACATTATTCACCAGTTTAAAGGATACACGAAATGTGGTTAATAATTCAATATCAAGCCAGTCACATCATGTACTGTCCAATTAGAAGTATATATAGATCTTAATCTCAATGTGATTTTTTTTTTTCACGACTTCATAAGAAACATTGATGTTAACTTTTTGCATTTAACTTTGTGTGACAGGTTCCTTGACAAGGCTGCAGTGGTAACTCCAGAAGATAAAATTCAATCAAATGGAGAAGCAGCAGATCCATGGAGGCTTTGTACGGTGCAGCAAGTCGAGCTAGTGAAATGCTTCATTCGCATTATTCCAATTTGGTTTTCTTGCGTCTTGTTCTATATTCCACAATCACAACATAACAACTATACTGTCTACCAAGCACAACAAATGGATCGCCGGCTAGGTCGTGGGGGTTTTCAAATCCCGGCTGGATCCTTTGTGGTGTTCAACATGCTAACGCTGACAGTCTGGATCCCGATTTATGATCGTCTGATTGTACCACAGTTAAAGAAAATTAGAAAGCATGAAGAGGGGATAACCGTGCTACAGAGAATGGGTGTTGGCATAGCTATTTCAATCCTGGGCATGGTAGTCTCAGCACTTGTTGAGCAGCGCAGAAGATGCATAGCATTACATAAGCCACAACTGGAATTTGCATTGACCGGTGGGACTATCTCTTCTATGTCTAGCTTTTGGTTGCTGCCACAACTAATTCTTTTCGGCCTTTGCGAAGCATTTAATATGATCGGCCAAACTGAGTTTTTCTACCATCAGTTCCCAGATAATATGAAAAGTGTTGGTATGGCTGTGTTTTTTTTGGGCCAAGCTGTATCGAATTACGCCAGTGGCATATTGGTGATGACTGTTCATAAAGCAACTGGTCGAAATGGGAGCAGAAACTGGCTAGCACAAGATCTCAACAAGGGGAGACTGGATTTGTTTTACTTGACTGTTTCAGGACTCGGCATGTTTAATTTAGTGTATTTCATCATTTGTGCCAAGTATTACCAGTCCAACAGCACAGCAAATGGTGCCAACCCAAGGTTAGTGCCGAAGTAGAAGAGGAGGAGGCCATTCCTTACTAAATCATTATGTATGTACTGAAAAAAATATATATTGCTAATAATCTAATCAGCTGTGGGGACTGGTGTGTGCTTTATTTGCAGTATAGTACTTGAGACATAGTTGCAGTGTAGAATTAGAGAAATACTAAGGGATGTTATTATGCATGGTATGTGTGAGTCTGTGAGATGATTTGTTCTAATTATTGGAGGCTCCTTTTGCTTTCAACTTCAATATTTACCAAACCTTGACTATAGATTTGTATTTTTGAGTTTCTATTATAAATCGACTCTTGTATAAATTAGAACTGCCATGACTTGCATTTCAAGTCCACTTACAAATAATGGGCCATTGAGCAACTGGCCTGGGACTGAACATTTTCAAATGCGCCATGTAAATAATCCAGATTAAAACGTTAACAATTGACAAGAATGCCTGAGCATTTCAAACCATTTTCCGTGCAACCTAAAACAAATAAATAAATAAAATGTCAAGGAGCCTATAATCTTCAATGTCTAATAACCTAACGCTCTGTTTGGATAGTCATGAATAAGAGCTATTTTGAACTAAATAGCTAATCTGAATTAAGAGACAATCCAAACAGTCTAGGATTACGGGCTTATTCCGAATCAGAGTAAGATTAATTAATCTGACTAGATGTTAGAATAAGAAGTGAGATTAAAATTTTGGTCCGTTAATGGCCAAAGATAAATCTCATTGTTATTCATACAGCATCCAAACAAAAACCTTTATTCTAAGATTTAAGCTTATTCTTAAGAATTTGAGACTAACAATTTTAATCCTAAATAACTAATCCTACTCTTATTCTCATACTATCCAAACAGAGCCAAAATAGTAGCTCTCTTCTACTATGTACATTCTTAGCTCTTTGTTTTCTTCTCTACCTTCTTCCACTCGTGAACCTCAGAGCCTTCAACTGGCCCTCAGCCCTGACCGTTCGACTGAAGATCGAGTCAGGTTGCAGGGGCATCAACAACTACTGGTACAAGTGCACCGGGCAGAAAAAGATAAGCTGATCACTATTCCAGTATTCCTTGTTTTTGCGAAACTTTTTTGAGTATTGACGAGATGATTTGAATATAGGGTGGTGGGCTAAATTAGGCCTTTCTAAAATAACAAAATTCTGTTGTGTTAGGTATCGAGGATTTGAGACAAATGATGGATAAAGATTTCTTTATTCTGATGTTTTTACACTTTGCTTTACAAGCCTATTTATAGGCAGATGGCTAACGGTCATTTTTACAAGTTAGGAAAATTCCTAACGTTCCTATTGGCTATACATGGAAATATATACAGAAGGATTTGTAACCCAAATCTATTGTGATTTGATGGATGCGTTCCTTCTAATTTGGTCAATGATGAGTATCTCTGAGGCCAGCTGTCTCTTTTCCTATTTGTTCTCAACACTCCCCCTCAAGTTAGGATTATAAATATCATGTAATCCTAACTTGCATGTAATTTTTTCAAAAGCATTTATGTAGAGTCCCTTTGTGAAGATATCTGCTAGTTGATCTCCACTCCTAACAAAAGGAGTTTCAATCTCTTTAGCTTGAATTTTTTCTCGAATGAAATGACAGTCCACTTCTATATGCTTGGTTCGTTCATGGAAGACTGGATTTGCTGCAATGTGTCTTGCTGCTTGATTATCACAGAACATCTTCATCGGTTCTTTGTGATTGATGTATAAGTCGTTTAGGAGCTGCTTAATCCATGTCAACTCGCTTGCAGTGGATGCCATGGCTCGATATTCTGCTTCAGCGCTTGATCGTGCCACAACATTCTGCTTCTTGCTTTTCCATGTGACTAAATTTCCGCCTACAAATGTGCAAAAACCGGTTGTCGATTTTCTATCAAAACTTCCGGCCCAATCTGCATCGGAATAGCCACACACTGTATTAGTATTATTATTCCTCATCCAAATTCCCTTTCCAGGGGAGCTTTTTAAATATCTAAGTATCCTGTTAACGGCATCTATATGGGGTGTTCTCGGTGCATGCATGAATTTGCTAACTTGGCTTACAGCAAAAGACAAGTCAGGTCTGGTTACGGTCAAGTATATTAATTTTCCCACAAGTTTTTGATATTGATTGATGTCTTTAAGAGGTTCGCCATCCTCGGTATTGAGTTTTACATTTATGTCAATAGGGGTTGATGCTGGCTTACACCCTAATTTACCAGTTTCTTTAAGTAAGTCAAGTACATATTTTCTTTGGGAAATAAACAAACCTTTTGATGAGTGTGCAATTTCAATTCCTAGAAAATATTTCAATTTTCCTAAATCTTTAATGTCAAATTTTTGTTTAAGACTATTTTTTATAGAATCAATTTCTAGTTGATTATTCCCTGTTATAATAATATCATCGACATAGACTAAAACTGCTGTTGTACCATACTCATTATGTTTTGTAAACAAAGATATATCGGCCCAACTAGTTTTGAAACTGCAAGAACGTAAAAAGTTACTTAGTTTTCCATACCATGCTCTTGGAGATTGCTTCAGTCCATAGATAGATTTATTTAGCCTACAAACAAGGTTAGGTACGTGTTCTCTTTTATGACCTGGGGGCAAGGTCATGTACACCTCTTCCTCAAGTGTACCTTGAAGAAAGGCATTTTTAACATCCATTTGGTGAAGCCCCCAACCATTATTAACAGCTATAGATAAAAGGATCCTGACTGTGTTCATTTTTGCTACGGGTGCAAAGGTCTCATGATAATCAATTCCATATGTTTGTGTATACCCTTTGGCCACTAACCTAGCTTTATACCGTTCTATAGTTCCATTACTATTATATTTAATTTTATATACCCATTTACATCCTACGGGTTTCTTATTTTTTGGTAGAGGGCATATCGTCCATGTTTGATTTTTTTCTAAGGCATAAAGTTCTTCTTCCATTGCCTTACACCATTTTGGTTCCCTTTTTGCTTCCTCAAAGGTAGCTGGTTCGTCCATTGTTGAAATGACATTCACAAAGGCATAATGTTCTTTTGAAATATTTTTATAGGAAACATAATCTTGAATAGGATACTGTACCGTATAGGTTACAAAATCCTTTAACCTGGCGGGAGTATGTGTTTGGCGTGTTGATCTTCTCAACGTTTGATCAACTTCTGGAGCTTGAACCTCCACAATTTCTTCGGTCTCATCATTCTCCTGTTCTTCTTCACCTGTTTCATTAATGACATTTTCTACAAGAACTTCTCTTGTTCTTTCGTTAGATATGCACGGTAAAACAAAATCACTAGAATTGATTTGTTCACCTTGATTTTCTTCAATATTTTTAAAGTAAGGCTCATTTTCAAAGAAAGTTACATGTCTTGAAATGTACAGTTTCTTTTCCTTGGGGTCATAGCATTTGTATCCTTTCTTTTGAGTGGAATATCCTAAAAAAATAGTTTTTATAGAGGTAAAATCAAGTTTATCAATTCTATTTTTATGTACAAAACTTGTACATCCAAAAATTTTCAAATGATCTAAATTAATTTTTCGTCCATAAAGAATTTCTAAAGGGCTCTTCAAATTCAGTTTAACACTTGGCACTCTATTAATTAAATAGACGGCAGTGAGAACCGCTTCCGACCAGAAAATTTTTGGAACATTAGTTTGAAATAAAAGTGCTCTAGTTACTTCAAGAAGATGACGATTTTTCCTTTCAGAAATACCGTTTTGTTGCGGGGTATAAACACATGAAGTTTGATGCAAAATACCTTTTTGTTTCAAATATGTTGAAAAATTTTGGTTGATAAATTCAGTTCCGTTGTCGGTTCTAAAAATTTTGATTTTCTTATTATATTGCGTTTCTACTAAATTAGAGAAAGTTTGAAAATGCGAAAAAACCTCACTTTTATTTTTCATCAAATATAACCACGTTGTTCGCGAAAAATCATCTATAAAAAGGACAAAATATCTATAATTATTATAAGAATTTACGGGGGCAGGTCCCCAAACGTCAGAATGAACAAGTTCAAAAAGTTCACTACTTTTATTTTTTGAATCAGAAAAAGGAAGTTTGGTGTGTTTGGCAAATTTACACACCTCGCAATTATTACAATCCAAATTTGAAAAATTAAACATAGTTTTCAAAATTTTGTCGGAAGGATGTCCAACACGCCGGTGCCAAAGGTTGCTCAAATCTTCATCTTTTGAAATATTAAAACTAAACTTGTTGCTATCCAAAAAATAAAGTCCATTTTCTAGAAAACCTTCACCAATCTTCTCCTTGGTGATTAGATCCTGAAAAATTGCAACATTTTCTTTAAAAATAATTTCACAATTTAATTCTTTTGCAAGTTTGCTAATAGAAAGTAAATTCACAGAGCAGTTTTCGACAAAAAAAACATCTTGGAGAAAATTCTTAGGAAAAATGCTTATCATCCCCCAACCCTTGATTTTAACTTTTTCGTTGTTGGCAACAGTAAAGAACTGGTCATCCTTAATCATTCGATAATTTTTAAGTAATTTTTGATTTCCAGTCATATGATCAGTTGCTCCGGAATCCAAAATCCATTTGGTACATTCATTTGGAACTATTTTAGGTGCAAACCCAATAGCCAGACATTTATTATTATAAAACTTGCATTTGCTATTATTATTCTCAACTAGGTCTAATTCGGATAGTATGAACCGACCATTCTGTTTCATTTTTGGGTTTGCAATTTCATTACTATTCTTTTGGGCTAGACAAGAGTTGATAAAAGGTTTAGATATAAAACCTGCTGGGCCACGCTGACCCAGAAGAGAAGCTAATCGGTTAATTTCGGATTCGAGTCTAATAAATCGATCTTCGCTGGACCCATACGATCCTTCCTCCTTCATCTCCCCCTGACTCGAAGCGGCTAGGTTTTCCGCCAGATACGCCTTGCGCGGCGGCTCCCCTTGGTTTCGACCACCTCCTCTGCCGCCTTGGCCCTTCCACTTAGGTTTGAGATGCGGGTAGAGGATCCAGCAACCTTCTTTGAGATGGCCGGCCTTATTGCAGTGCGTGCACCACTGGCCTGCATTTTTCTGTCCTCGAGTGGCTTGGGAAGTCATGGCTGCGAAGGCGTGACCCTCTGGCTTTGGGTTCTGGTCAGAGATGTGCATCGCCGCTCGCCTTGATTCCTCTTGCTGAACTCGAGCCGTCACGCCAGAAAATGTGAGGCGATCAGTGCTGCCGAGAATTTGGGCCTTGAGATTGTCGTAGCTCGAGTCAAGGGCGTCGAGGAATGTGTAAATCTGATCTAACTCATCCCTTTCTTGGAGCACAGACAGGTCAGTAGTAATAGGCCTATAGATTTTGAGTTCTTGGTATTTGGATTTCACTTGGCCTATGAGTTGGCTTACTGTTTGGTTTCCTTGTACAATTCTGACAAGTTCTTTTTTGATTTGAAAAATGTGGGAGTTGTTGCTTAATTGGTTATACTGATCTTGGATGGCTTCCCACAATTCTTTTGCGGTTTCACAGTGAACAAAAATCTCATTTAATTGAGGATTTAAAGAATTAAGAATTAAAGTAAAAGTTTGACCATCAAGTATATCCCAATTTTCCTGGGCATCTCCTGTGCTTGTCGGTCTCGGTCGATTGCCATTGATGAACCCTAGCAAACCTTTGCCTTTGAGGGACGTCTTGGCCGCCTTTGACCACGCCAGGTAGTTTGGCCCATCAAGAGGTACACTGGTCAGCTTTTGCGATGAGTTGAAATCAGGCATAGTTTTCTGAGAAGTGATGAGTTGATTTATTGGTGTTGGATTTGGTTGCTGGTCTTTGTCTGTTGGATTAGACATGATTTTTTTTTGTGTGTTGGTTTTGCTAGAAATTTATGCGGAAGCACACGATTCAGACATGCTCTGATACCATATCGAGGATTTGAGACAAATGATGGATAAAGATTTCTTTATTCTGATGTTTTTACACTTTGCTTTACAAGCCTATTTATAGGCAGATGGCTAACGGTCATTTTTACAAGTTAGGAAAATTCCTAACGTTCCTATTGGCTATACATGGAAATATATACAGAAGGATTTGTAACCCAAATCTATTGTGATTTGATGGATGCGTTCCTTCTAATTTGGTCAATGATGAGTATCTCTGAGGCCAGCTGTCTCTTTTCCTATTTGTTCTCAACATTAGGCTTGAACAAACTCTCAATTTCAGTCAAACATTTTATTTGTTAGTGTGCAGTTTATTATTTATGCTCACCTTATAAAATCAACAGCACCTGTCAAAAGCCCATTTTGTTATTTCGTAAGGACAGTACATTAGTTGAATATTTTCAGATTGCCTCCTGAAATTCCTCCCAAGTTTCTGGCGAGAAGTTAATTGCAGCTAAATGAATAATTGCTTTTGTGTATGAAACCAGTAATAATGCCATACAGCATTACATAAGCAATTATTTGGAGACAACCACCAAAGTTGTGCAATTCATATAAAAAATATATATATCTTAAATCAATGTAATTTTTGACTGCCCGATATATCTAATGTTACTTTTGGCATTTTTTTTTTCCTTTTTGCGAGTATGCATGATTTGGTACCAACAACGAGGGGTGGCCTACAAAAAGATAAAGATTTGGGGGAAGTTGGTGAATTACAGCCACTTTAAGATGAGTTGATGATTAGTGTGCTTGTAACAACAATTTAATTTTATAGAAGTAGAGTGTGCTTTGCTTCTAACAGCTTAGGATCCACTTAAGATTGTTGGGTTGGAAGCGCACCTCGTTTTGCTTGCTTCTATTTGGAGTCATCGTTAGTACAGTAATAACCACCTAACATTCAAGAAATTTCATGTGTGATAGATAGAGACATTTTACAAGTCAAATGTGCATGTTATTAGATACATAGAGAGATGTATCATTGTTTCTTTTTTTTTCTTTTTTTCTTTTTTTTTTGTCAATACCAAACACGGCTCCATGGTACAATTAAGTATAGACGTTGCTTTTTATTGTTACCTTTTCTTTTTGGTTGGAGCTTACTGTTTGGAGTCAAAATCATCAATTAATTCGAGAAAAAAATATCTATTATTTAACTTTCTTTTTGTTGAATTAATGATTATCGAATTAATTATGGTACAAGCCGACACTAGGAGTTACGTTGACTGGTGGGCCATATCTTCTATGTCTAGTCTTTGGTGGCTCCCGAAGCCGATGCCAGTTTTCACTTAATATTCATTTTATGCCATATTATAATAAAACCTTCCAAACAAGTAGTTTTTTTCTGAGGAATGAATTTAAATTCGCTTTTGTATAGGTAAGGTAACCACAGTTACTTTAAATTTCAACCCCACCAATATTGGGCCATGGAGCCTAATTGGGCCTGCAAATATTCTACAACTTCTATTGAATTATCATTATTATTATTATTATTATTATTATTATTATTATTATTATTATTATTATTATTATTAATTATTCAGAAAAATCTTCCCATGACGAGGGGAAACCGAGAAAGGCAGGCAGCAAATCATTGCTCTGATCTGCACAGCATTTACTTTAAGTAATAATAAAATCCCATAATTATAGACTTAGTGACGTGCATGATACTACTGACGAGAAACAATTTCATATTCCTAATTGAAATTGGAATTCTTGTCAAAGTCTGTCGCTAGTCTACAAACCGACAAAACATCTAACAACAGAATAATAGGTAAATTCAAATATTGTAAAACTTGACCTTATTCTACTCATTAAAACATGTCAAATTCAATTAGGTTATCCAAGTACAGATCCACTATGGCAATACACTCCGTGAGAAGTTAGTACGACAAGTCAGTTCATAGCTTCTATTAAGGGTACGTTGTCTCCTACATGACTCGCCTTTCTCTAATGCAGAATCAGTCGCCACAAAAGAACCGAGCATGGCCTCTTTGGAGAATTGAAAGATTTAAAACGAAAATATAGAAGAAATTATATTTCAAAAGGTATAGAAGAAATAGGATAGGAAGTCTCGTGACGATTAGTTTAATTTCCACATTGATTCAGACTGTGGCCGTATGTGGCGTACATATTCTTGTTAATTACTCATTTTCACAGGTCAATTTCTATTCCCTAGTGCCTACAAAATACTAATGGAGTGTGGAACCTTGTCTACCTAACATTTCGTTATGTATTGTATCAATGGTCTATTTGATAAGCTTCCAACATGAAGCAAAGATGGGACGTGTGACATATGCATGCGATGTAGAATTATCGACCTACTTAAATTTTTTTTTAAGTATTCATATTAAATTAACCGTTTGAATTCGCATGTTCCAAATTTGTTCAATAATCTAACATTTGTCATGGTATTATTTGAACAAGTATAAATATAAAAGAAAATCCATCTTATTGTTGCAGCTTTGAAAAATCAACACATTTGTACAGGTAGATTCCTAAATTACAAGAAGTATGTTCCCATCAATCTCAAAAGAAATAAACAAAAATAAAAAAGTATATATTGTGCTCCCATCTAGCGCGGAAAAGGAAAACTAGTGGGGCAATCAATGTATGGATAACTCAAGCACCACAATGTCATTTTCACTAACAATGCTAATTTTCTGCCATAAAATGTGACCTGAACTTCTATTATTGATTTGTTGGGTCTAACACGGATTTGCAGGCACTTATAAAAATACAATACTTGTCAAATCCTGGAAAGAAGAAAATGCTCATGTCATGTTCTGATCAGTAATTTACATCAATTTTACGGGAATTTGAAATCAATTACTTATCATTGAGCGACTATAGAAAATTCAAATATTCAGTTCCATTAGCATTTTCATAAAATTAAAATGATTAATTATAACTACAACAAACTTGATGCATAACATATCAAAAAAATTAATGGTGAATAAATATTTTTTTTACAAGAAAGAACATATAAATTGATTGATGAAAAAAATCTAAAATAAGGAGTAGTTAACTTCAACTTCACATGGAACTTGTACATGCACCATGAAAACTTCATAGAATGCATTAAAAAAAATCCTAGGGACTAATCCTGCTTAGCGCAAATTCAAATCCGGTTTCAGCTGGTTAATAGAGTGAGTAAATGGAACAACGGCACACGCTTCAAACAAAGAAAAAGAAGAATAAAAAATACCGCTTAGATAATTGATCCCTTAGAACTGTTAGACATGTAGGTTAGTAGGTATTCTTTCGAAATGAGGAATAATTTTTACAAAGAAAGGGTACTGGCATGCATATGTTTACGTGCGTACATTTATACACTCACTGTACCTATGCTATGCCTCACGGCTGCGGGCTGCATAACAAAAGGAGGGAAAATTCACTATCGATCAGGTTACATGCACGGGGCTCCCTTTGCCATTGAGATTAAATCACACGGCTGTGATTTATGCGCCGGACGGTCCCGCGCGGGACTAGATCTCAATTTTACGTGTAGGGGCTATGTGCTCTTTCCAATCCTAATCATAGTCTTAGAATTGCCAAGTGATTATGAGTAGCGGTAGATATAACTGTTCCTTAAATTATGCATAATTAAATTGGTCCTAACTATTATATTAGCTATGACGTCAATAAATTTACAGGTAGTCTATATGGATAGACGTAAATTAATTTATCTCCTCTTTCACATTTTCTTATTCTTATTTTATTAAAAAAATATATATGTGATGGAAATTGGAAAACAGGACCGCTACCTGGGAACAAGTAGAAGCAAAAGGTTTCTATGAGCAAAGTACGCAACAAATCAGTCCTTAATTATCTTTTGATTTTTATTTTCATTCTTAAATAATCAAAAGTATCACTTAAGTTCTACTTGGTATTAAAATTGATTGTATATAATATTATCGCCTGTCGAAAAAAATAATTGAAATATATATGCATATATATAGCATACTGTCGTGATGATGATGTATGTAATTAAATATTATTTTATGGTTTTTAATTATGATGATAGAATCGTCGGTGTTCTAAATTGATATAGGCTAGCTATGGCAAATCATATTATTAGTATGACAATACTTGCAAAGCAAAATTACTCTGATTTGAATGAGAACATTATATTTCTATAATAAATGTTAAATACTTAATCATTTTTTATATCAAAGGAAACTTAATGAATAATTGACAGTTTTTTTATAAAAAAAGGACAAAAAATGATATACGGATAATGATGCATTAAGCACATTGTCTATAATTTACATTTTTGCCCCTTTTTTTATGGTTTCTTCCCTCCTCACAACTTACTTTAATTAACTTGCAGGTACAGGTGAGGAAGACTTGGAACGACCTTCACTTTACTTCCAATAATTGTCAATCCCTCCTGTAAATTGAATTGCCATGCTACCAAACCAACCAAAAAACGTTGCATCCTAACTAAGCAACAAGAGGAAAATGAATTTATTGGGTGTTCCATTTTCACTGAATTATTGTGCACAATACTTTCAAACTTGTTTTTTAATTTTGTGGGGCAGACGGTATTGGATTTATCAGGAATTAGGGGTAGGTCTAAAAAATCCTATGACCCGAAACTGATTTGTATTTTGCCCTCATGAGCTTCAATTTTTTGTTATAAATTTTTTTAGCAAATGGAAAATTATTTTTAATTTTAATGTGAGTATTTGTATCCCTTAGTAATTTTTTTTTTTGGCAAGAAAAGGTTCGACAATAAAAATTCTTCTAAACAATACTTTAATAAAAATTTATATAAACAAAGTACTGACCCCCTTTTTTAAGTATTAATCCTTAAAAGTTTTACATATCAATATCTAACTGTCGAAAGTCATCTCTCTAAATTGTCAAGCATTTATTAACAAACTCATATTAACAGAACAAAAGGCACTAATCAATTTTTGTCCAGTGTTGACCATGCTTTTGAAATATTTTGCATATGTGCTAGAATCTTAATAACATAACTACAATACTAAAAGTATTGTGCAATAATTTAAAAGAATTTCTATCTCCGCCAAAGGTTATATGGTTTTCCATCACATTGACAGCTTTGGCAGAATCACATCCTCTACTCACCTTTTAAGATTGGTAGAATGCCGACTTCTGATCTGAACCGTTAGATCTAATCTCAACGGTTAAGGGAGCCTCGTACATGTAACCAGATTGATAGGCATGAAAAATTTTAACCGTCAAGATTAGAGGTTGGTAGAGGATACGGACCCCAGCTTTGGCAATTATTAATAAAGGCATTTCTATCTCGAAAATTAATAAAAACGGTTTTTTTTATCACATCAGCAGTTTTAGAAAATATTTCTCAATTAATTTCATATTATTTCATACCTAAAATTCGTCATAATTTGATCAGTTCATAAAAATAAGTGAGGTTGATATACTTCTTGGCATTTTGCAATTAACTTCTTCATATTCATTCAAATGGAAGTTGCAAATCAATTGTAAATGTTGATGGCAATTTCAGCAAGAGAATTTACTTGTAAAATTAGTTATTGTTCTACACACCTAGTAATTATGCTTATGCTTGAAACGAATGTGCTCAGAAATTGTACATAATAATTATAAATATATATATATATATATATATATATATATATATATGAAAACTGTTATGGTAAGCCAAATAATGTAAGGAGCAAATATTTTTTATCAAGCAAAATAAATAGGGGCACGTGGTGCTGAGATATAGTCCATAGACCGCGCCTAGAAAAAAATTCTTCAAATTAGTTATATAAAAGCTTACATTATTTTCTTATTTTATTTTATGTTCTCCCCCATCATTCAATCGCTTTCTCATACAGTTACAAAAGGGACCTACCTACTAAAGCAAAAGAAATGTTTTAATCATCACTTTTATTTGTATTTTGACCATGATGTTGTATGGCCTTGTGTCCTTAAAAGATTTTGGGTAAAACTACGTTTCAGCGCTCTGATTTGATTTAATTAGTTTTTGTGGAATTCCAGTGGAAAATATGACAAGAAAAGTTCACAAGGAGTGTATTTATTAAAGCAAAGCATCTTATAAAGCTTTGTCTTACCAATCTGGTGTTTTATCAATCAATTTATCAGAAGACTTCAGATAGATGATAAATCTGAGACAAAATGTGATGTCTGATATTTTATATATGGCATTCACATGCACTTACGACATATGTCAATTACATATATTCAAATCTCTCATGAGAATTGTTAACTATGCATAAATTCAAATTTCAATAGAATTCACATCGAACAATAAAAATGTTTATATGATTCACACTCCATCAAGAGTGTGAATTCTACATTACAGCGGTGAAAAACAAGCTACGGCCCCTAAATTTTTTTTAAAAATCATCATTCCCTTTTTTTTTTTAACTTGTCTAAGTATCATTTGTAGTTCTTTACTGCCGTCTCAATCGTAGTTCTGGTCATTGAAAAAACAATCATTCTCTTATAATGTAATTCTGATGTCGGAATTTGTTCTGGTCATTGAAAAAAATCACATTTAAACAAGACAATTGTGCCAAAGAAAGTACCTCCGACAATTGCAGATATATATACTTACTTCCGTCACCCCTTTAGTTTTTCTTTTTCCATAAAATTGCTGAGGGAAATATTGTTGTGGGTTTTTATTTCTTGCTGCTTAAATTATTAAACAGCACTATAAGAAAAATTGTATTATGTTCAAAATATTACAACATAAAATGGAAGAAAAGAAAATTAACTTGACGAATATTAACAGTAATTCGGGTAAATTTTCTTCTTTTATTATTTGGAGATGAGTTTTACGGAGAATAGATTGCAACAATTATATTGTGTTGTGTCGGCAGCAATATATATTTCTTGTGAATTATTATCATATATTCATATATCATATATGACGACTGCAAATATTGTGCTTTAAGCGAGCAGGGCCAGGTACAAATGATCTCCATTTTTTTTCCTTTTTTTTCTGTCCTACTGATGAGATTAATTCAATTTTATTGAAAGGCCAGTATATCTGCTTGAGTGTTGATACGTGATAATCAGATTAATTAACATGCATAGCATAACCAACAAACAATAACATCTTAACAACTAAACGGGCATCTCCAGTGTCTCAAACTGGAGAAATCAAAGGCGGAGGCGCAATGTGCCTGGAATTACGCTTCTTTTGCGGATAGATACCATGAGTATCCATGAGCATGCCTAATTGCCTCCATTATAAAATCCCTCTGACACCAAGACCAAGAGGAGACCCTCATTGTAATTGTATAAGATCAGCGCCAGTACCGAGGCAAAAGGAATCCATTCAAATCTGAGGCGTGGTATCAGACTATCAGCACAGCAGGGGAATCAGAGACAGAGACCAGAGGTCTGTGTATTGTATTGTATTTGTATATATAAATAGAGAGAAAGAGAGCAGAGAGAGATGGGAGAAGAGGTGAAGCTGAAGGAGGAAACGGAGAAGATGGACAAACTGGAGAAAATGGAGAACGGCGGTTCTCCTCCCTCTCCAGCTGTCAAGTACTATGGCTGGAGGGCTATGCCTTACATTATTGGTATTGTTCATTGCAAATTTTTTTCTTTATATCTATTTTTCTGGGTTTATTACTAATTAATTTTTGGGTTTTGTTGCTAATTAATGTTCCTTTATGTTCTATGAATCTAGCTGTTTGGGAATTTTCATTTACTTGGTTTTAGTTAAGAGCTCGTTGTGCATCCTCTGTTCTGGTTTTCATTTCATTGGCAATTTGGCATCATTCATTTTTATGTATCAGATTTGTTGACTTGAAATTCAACTATCCATTGGAAATTTTCTCAATCCAAAACAGGAGAAGTTATTGTATTTCATACCATTTTTGTTAGTACAGTACTACAGTCGTACAGATAGTTTTGGGACCCAGTTGCATAAAATGCACTTCAATGTTTAATTTATCTTTTAAAAAGCTTCATGTTTCATGTAGAGAACTAATTAAGTTGTGATTGGTTCCTCTTACAATCAATAAAAACAAGACCTCCTCTGTTCCCTTTTAGGAAAGCTAAAAAGAATAGTCAGAACTCATAAGATAAACTAGCAAATTATGGATAAGAAAATTCTCCTTTGTAATTATTGTACTTGAATAATGACTGATGATATGTATAGGCAATGAAACCTTCGAGAAGCTCGGAACGCTCGGCACATCGTCGAACTTGCTAGTGTACCTGACAAGTGTGTTTCACATTAAAAGTGTCGATGCCGCAACATTGATCAACGCATTCAGCGGCACAACCAGCTTTGCACCAATCATCGGTGCATTCCTCTCCGATGCCTATCTCGGCCGCTATGCCACTCTGGCCTACTCTTCCATTGCTTCCCTAGTGGTAAGTCTCCTTTGATCAACTTCAGTACATACAGTCATTTTTGTTTTTGTTTACCTTTTTTATTTTTAAACGGTTTGGTTTTATACTTCTATTAGATAATAAAGAAAGCGCTAATTAATAAGTTAATTCCTTGGAACAAGTATTTGTTTATTTATTGTCGTGAGGGAGTTGAAAACTGTTTCTTCGAGGGTTGATTAATTAATTAAGGAGGAAAGTTAGCCGTTGAACTTGGTTCTTTATTTTAAACGCGAATAAATAGGAAATGAATAAAAAAATTGTACTATCTGTCAATTCCCAACCTTAAATATCGCCAACAACTTTTAGCTAACATTTGGAACAAATTTAATAGTCAAGTGTATATATTCTATAATATTTTGGTGTGTATGTGACAATATCAAAGTGTATCCAAAGTGATATGTTAAAAAAACAAATGAGTGTTCATTTGAAATTTTGAAAACATCCAATAGAAAAGAGTTCATTTGAATAATATCCAAATGTGTATTAAATTATAAATAAGTATTTATTCTGGCACTATAATGGATAATAGGTGAGTATTTATTCAGCTAGAAACAATTTGTTCAATAAGTGTGAAATTACAAAATACGACTATATTTTGTTATCTTTGGAAATTATATTAATGACATAAGTAGTTATCCAGTAGTTATCTGGTAGGAATAAATAAAGACACAGAGTTCATTAAATGCGTAGTTGGTCATGTGAGAAAGTAGAAGCCAAGTTGGCACCAGGACAGCATAGGTGACCCTGTTCCTCTTTTGTATCCTTTTCTCATGATTTTTAACGACTTGTGTTTCCTTTTAGTCAAGTTGTACTATTGACTAATGTTTTTTTTTTCTTTTTTTTTTAAAAAAAAACCTAAACTGACTGTAGATATTTTTGGAATATGTTATTTTCAATATACATATGTGCATGTGCTCCATGGCAGCAGTATCAAAACTACAATAAATATTTTTATAAAAAAATTTATATAAATATTATTTTAGTGTAACAGGATCTAGCAAAATATATTGGTGATACACAGGAAAAATGCCGCAGAAAAACCCATATGGCATATACATGTGGCCTGTGGGCTAGACTATATTATGGTTGTGTAGGAAGGAGATACATACCTCATTTATTTTTTAGGAAAAAAGGACTATCAATTGGATCATGATGTCCCACTTTAGCTTGCATGTATTTCGAGTTATAAGATTTGAAGCAACTGTTTCTCAAACTAACCACCCTGTTGGTACCAAACTACCAAATGTGTTTGGATAGGTGTGGGAAGAAGGGAAGAAGGGAAGAAGTGGGAAGAAGTATTGGAAAGTGTGTAACTTTGTGAAGAGTTTGGATTGTTTATAATTTTTTTCTTCCTTCTTCCCTTCTTTCTCCTTCTTCTCATCTCATACAAACGCACCCAAAAGAAAGAAGAAGATATTGCCTGCGGGGTTTTCTATTAAAAAAATAAATAAAGCAAAAGGAAATGAATAGAAATGGAAATGTCAAATTGGTATGCACCATACTGTAGACCAGCTCTTGCATATGACTTATCTTTCGTATTTTAAGTATAACAATTCAAACAAATTAAATTGTATATCTAAATTATTTTTTTGCTTTTTGCCAATTAAAAAAGCACGACCGAAGGTTTTAATCATCTTATCTAGTGCGCATCATGTGGTGTGGTTTTCTGAACGCCTGCTAAGCCTATATAGTAGACCCTTATATTGGCTCATATTCGGATCTTCTGTGGCTCTGGTTGACGGTGACCCCATTGTGTTGTGACACGTTTCAAAATCGATTTTGCTTTTCTATTCTCACCATTTTGTTAAATCATGCATTTAATCGGTCATGATTTAAACTCCTATGAGGTTATACAAATTTTGATGCAAAAGATATCACTTGCATTTTAGTATTGCACGGCACAGATTCCTTAATAATAAAGCCACAGGAGGTCGGATATTCGGTGTTGTTCAGTTCTTATCCGATTTGTCAAATTTCCAATTAGTTAGTATTATAATAAAGGCGACGCGGTTAGCGCCATCAAATAATGTGAAGCACTATATTGAGATACGAACCCCTACTATTTTTTTTACTTACTCCACGCTTGCAAGTGCAAACGTTTGACAAATGACAATGAATACTATGATCTTGTGGAAGATACTGCATTTAGGGAAAAAAAAATCTCAAAACTATTTCATGATCCTGTGGAACACTGGAATGTCAATGGATACTATGATCCCATAATAATGCTTTCAAATTGTATGAAACAGAATTTTTGTGTCCATATATAATTTTGTCCGATTTATGCTGTTTATCATAATTTTGTTTCTTTAGAGACACATCAAATTCAATACATCACATAACCTAAAACAAGGTTCGAATGCAAGTCGAGTTCACTAAAATAACGAGTATGAATCTACATTTGATGTTGCAACTATATCCGCGAATGGGTCGTTTTGAGTTCCTATTTAAATTTGTTGTTCAGATTCTTTTTCCTTTTTTTTAAGGTTCAATCTGAGTCCAAATCCGATCCATTAGCAGCCTAAATCACGAGAAACAGCAACCAATTAATATAATAATTTTTTTTAAAAAAATCTTTATGATTGGCATTGCACCATCATAAAAATATATATATATATATTTGGATGTGAGAGGCACTTCCACAATGGAGATGGACATGCACTAATTTTTCCAAAAGAAAAAGTCAAAGATTGTAGAAGCGAATATTTTGTCTACTATGCAAATAGAGACAATGGTCTCCTCTTTTCGGAAGCAATGCGTCACCCTATCCTCCACAATTGAGATAGATCAACTGTGGTCTTTATGAAATAGTATTGATGATTAATTGATTATAGAACTAGCTAAATTAAACTATACCTAAGCCATGAGCTTGTAAGAAAAGCATTTTTTTTTCAACCCAAAAAAAATAATGATAAAAGCATTTTTTTTTTTTCAGACAAGTAACATTATATAGAGTCTTGGGAAGTGAATATCTTGAAGATAAGCTCTTACTTTGCTTTTTTTTTCTCTTTAATATAATTATTTTCGACACCAGAAAATTCATCCTCTGATCAATTGTTATACGTTAACATGGGGAGTTGAACATGCGATCCATTAGGTGGAGCTATTCAAAAATATTCTAGGGATTGAACCTATCGGGTAATGTCTGATCCTTAAAGAAGTACAGAAAGAAGAATAATTCATAATTGCACATGGAGTGTGGATGAAGAATAGAATTTGAAGCTTTATTTGACTAGGATGATTAGACTATGCCCTTCACTTGAAAGTACTGATTAGGTGCGCTAAGATTAAATTTTTACTGATTAGGTGCACTGAGATTCAAAATTTTATATACTTAGCTAAAAGTAGAGAAACAATTACTGATTTACTGCCTTGATATGGGACCAAACATGTGTTTAGTATGCTACAAGCCATACAAAAGGAACACAAGCAAGCAAAGTGATCTTATCATGTCCTTTCATTTGATGTTAGGTACGTTAAGCTTTTAATAAAGGTTTCATTATTCTTTTCCAATATGTATCTTCTTCATAATGCAATAATGTGACTGCATATCTACCAAGATATTGTATGAATGAAAATATATCTGATCCAAAATATTTTTTAAATTGAACTGAATATGACCGAAATTCACTTTTTCAATTGGACTGAAAGATATAAATTGAATCATGCTAAATTTTCACTGATCTGTTAATGATTCAGTAAATCTGTAGATGTAGTTTTGTCAAGTGACAGGCATTAAATTAATAATACAAGTAATTATAATAATATAACCAATCTAGCCCAAGCATACCAATCACAGTTTTAACTAGGAAAAATAGAAATAATAGTAAGCTGATAGCAAAAGGTTTGTCGCTTGTATTGTTTCTGGTTAACCTTGGAGAAATTTGATTGTATTGTATAATCATCACGAAAGAAGCAAACGCAAGAAACTGATGAGTAGGTAACCTTTTTCTTTTGAAAAAGAGTTTAGTTGGTAAACCATCGTTTGAATGTGGTCCACCATCCACCTTCTTTTATTTAAGATTTGGACAATTTTGTGTCCGTTTGTTGAAAACCAAAGAATAGAGACAACTCCTAACTGTTTTATGGATGAATAGAAGTTTGACTTTTCTACAGGCCCATCAAATATAACAAACTAAATTTAAATTGTTCTAATTTCAAACAATATTCTCCTAATTCTCTATATATTTAGGTAAATATTTTATTATCAACAGAAGTTTCGGCAGGATATTATCTTGTTATATGATTTTTTTTTTTTTGTAAAAGTTTTTTGGGTGCTTTAATTTCTAAAATTGATACGCCTAACCTATAGCTGTCGGAGTAGTTCATACTGCTCATGGATAAATGTTCGATTATGACTTGAATTTAGCGTTTTAGGAAATATCTTTTTTTCTTTCAATAAAAGAGTTTGTTAGCAATTTCTGTTATGAAAGAGAGTAAGAGACAGACAGATAAAATGTCACGACAACTGAAGCAATATGTGCTTAGTTGTAAAGTAGAATTTTCACATTTAACACGTGTTGTGTATTTTACCACCAATCTGTAGGGAATGTTCATCCTTACTCTGACAGCAGCAGTCTCGGGACTACATCCTCACGACTGCAAGGTCGGTGATACATGCCAAAAGGCCACAGCAGGTCAGATGGCGGTGCTGTTTGCCTCTTTTGCATTTCTAGTCGTAGGAGCCGGTGGTATCCGACCCTGTAGCATGCCCTTTGGTGCTGACCAGTTCAACCCCAATACTGAAGATGGGAAGCGAGGCATCAACAGTTTCTTTAACTGGTGCTAAGACATGACCATATATAGCATGTAACTAAAATAACTGGGAGACCGGAGCATTTTTGAAATGCTTAGATCCAAGTTGAGAAAAATCTGATTGCTTAATAGTTTTTACCAGATAACCAAACTTAGCATACGCGTTTAATAAGCTACATGTAAAATCAACTAAGCACAAAATGCAAATGCATCAACATATTTATGTGTTTATTAAGAATTTAAGTGCATTTCCAGGTACTACTTCACCTTTACTGGCGCCATGATGATATCTGCGACAGTGATAATCTATGTACAGAGCACATTGAGTTGGTCAATTGGGCTTGCAATCCCGACTATCCTGATGTTTGTCGCATGTGTTTTTTACTTCATGGGTAGTAAAATTTACGTGAAGGTGCTGCCAGAGGGAAGCCCCTTCACGAGCATTGTACAGGTTTTTGCCGCTGCAACTAAAAAGAAGGGTCTCAAGCAACCCAAGGACCCAAATCAGGACCTCTTTGACCCGCCCCATGTCAGCTCCCTTGTAACCAAGCTACACCACACTGACCAATTCAGGTAATTTAATGTGCATAAATGCAATCTACTCTTTAATGTACATACTAATATATGTTTTTCTTTTACTGAAAGTCAAGAATTTTTCTTCAAAAACAGATTTCTCGACAAGGCTGCAATAGTTTCCTCATCTGATGAAATAAAACCAAATGGCTTCCCAGTCGACCCATGGAAACTATGCAGCATACAACAGGTCGAAGAAGTCAAGTGCCTCCTAAGGATCATCCCAATATGGACTACTGGTATCATATATTACTTGGCAGTGGTACAACAGTCGACTTATGTGATACTAGCAGCCTTGCAGTCTGACAGGCATCTCGGACCCCACTTTCAAATCCCAGCTGCATCCTTCACAGTATTCGCAATGCTTGCACAGACACTCTGGATACCTTTCTATGACCGTCTTCTTGTCCCTAGGCTCAGAAAATTAACTGGGAAGGAAGAGCCAATAAGCCTTCTGCAGAGAATGGGGATCGGCATTCTCCTCTCCACTGTTGCAATGGTTGTATCTGCTGTTGTAGAGGTGAAAAGACGAAGCATTGCAAACCATGGTTCAACCATAGGAGCAATGCTAGGTGGAGGTGCAATCTCTTCCATGTCAAGCCTTTGGATGGTGCCTCAGCTTATGATTTTGGGTGTTTCAGAAGCCTTTAACTTGATTAGCCAAATCGAGTTTTACTACAAGGAGTTCCCTGAACACATGAGAAGTGTCGCAGGTGCGCTAGCATTTCTGAACCTCACATTTGGCAACTACTTGAGTGGGTTTTTGGTTACGATTATCCACAAGACGACTGGTGCAGAGGGGAGAAAGAATTGGCTGTCTCAGGATCTCAATAAGGGAAGACTAGACATGTTTTACGTGGTAATTGCTGGGATTGGTGTTTTTAACTTGATTTATTTCATCCTTTGTGCAAGGTGGTATAGGTTTAAAGGTGCTCGCCAGTAACAGGTATGAGTCTGAACTGGGAGTCAGTAGTATGTGAAAATTTTACAAGCTTTTCTGGCTTGAAGAAGGCTTACAAGTAGATATGTTTTGGCTTGTGTAGTTTGTTGCCTATTATTTCTGTGGTTATGCATATTGAATTGAGTTCAAAACATGATATCCAAATAATATATTGTATTTATTTAGTCACCTTAATCTTTCTACTTCTGTGTTATATTCCGTAGATGTTAACATGCATTTTCTGAATGTCGACCTCTCATCTTGTTACTCTAAGGTAATGGTGTTTCGATATCAATTTTAGTTCCATGGTATTTCTCGAATCATCTTCTACGCAAAGGACCAATTTTAATTTCAAGGGAAATGTTGATCGAAAAGACAAAGAAAAAGAAGGAAAAAAAAAAGGAGGAGAAGAATTGAAGCAGCAACAATCGCCTCTTATTATCGGATTATGCACACATGTTACTAACAAAATGCCTAGAATTCTTACTATCTACAATGATTTTGCAACAAAATCGAAATACAATGTTTTACAATCAGTAATCACCAAATAGCTCTGATCAGCATTTGTTACCACATGGAAAGAATTAAAAGAGGGAGCAAAGATGAAAGAAGAAATATTCAACCTGACACCCATGTCATTAGTTAAATCTAGAAGATCTTTCTTTTACTAAACTGTACCTGCATTATGGTCAATAGATTGCAGGAAAAGAAGGTAAATTGGCTGTCAAACGACTGTAAGCAGGTTATTTTCATGACCACTTTGATGCACAACAGGTCGCAGTGGGTCGACTGTCCAAACACCATCAACAATGAATTTAATCTGTAGCCCAAAAAAAGTTCAAAAAGCTGATCTATTGCATTATCTCATATATATATGCTACTTCATTTATCGACAAAGGAAAATGGTAAGCTTACCTCATATTTGCCAGGATATAGCATCAAGTTTAAAGAAAAAATGCCTTCTCTCGACTTTTCCATTCTCCTCTGTACATCACAAACAAAAGCATGACATAAAAATTTTATGTATGGAAACATAAACCACTATGTAAAACAAATTAACTAAACCAACCTCTTCTGAATTGTTTACTAAGATATAGTATTAGATAATTACAGATCTAGAATCAAAGACAAATTGACTTAAATAGCCTATTTGTATTTTATATCCTTGCATGTTCCCATACTTGAATAATACAAGCAATTTGAATGTACAGCATTTCTATCCACAATTGTCAATTACTACAGTATTGCACCGATAAAAGGAAATACCTTAGATGTCCATCCATCAAAGGAGCCAGCCAAAAGGACCTCAGAAGCAGGATTAGGCCACACGACACTTATATTTCGGAGGCCACATAGAGCCCTTCGGGCCTCATCAAGCCTCTTTTGATTTTCTTCCATTAATTTCTGTGCTTCTCTGTTCAAATTTAATTAAATCAGAGATTACAATATGAGATTTCACATGCTGGGGGCAATAATCAATTTACAACTGAATTAAGGCTTAAATAAGCCACAAGTTCCAACAGAAAAAGCAAAATGACCTTCATAGAATGGTCCATTACCAATGGAATTGCAATGTTTCTCATTACCAAACCTGATGTGGAAACTATAAACAAGATCTCAATAATCTTTTGAATAAAAAGCATCCACTTCATCCATATTTGCAGAACATTAACTACGTTCATAATTAAAAAGTTCATTTTTGGTGGAAAGCAATTATTCAACAGCATATCCAGGTTGCTATAGAGTGCTTTCTTTGCCCAATGAATTAGTTCTGGACATCAGGCCTGTGTGTCGTGAAATGAAGAATAAACTGATTGCTGTTCAATTTTTCTAACCAGATGGCATACAAGTTATTTTGAATTATCAGTTTTTCCTGGCAGATATAAGATATCATATGAGATATGGTTTTTCCTGTTATGGAGATAGTTGATGCAGGTTGTTAAAACAATAAACAAAACAAGCAGCATTTTAGTTTTTCCTATATACTTGGATCAGTTTTTATGCATGCATCCATTCAGAAAAGAAAAACAAATTTTGATATCTGATTTATACATTATCTGAAGTGCCATCTTGCCTTCAAGCACTGAGAGCTTTGCACGAAGTGACCGTACTTCATCTTTAGCCTTCAATATGTCAGTTTCTCGAAATTCCCAATCATCAGAGAGATTGCCCAACTTAGCAGCAGAGCTCCCATCTATCTGGTCCAGCCAAAACTTAATTTTCAATACTCAAATTAGCCCTTCTACCACATCTTAGTTTAGATCAAGGCCAAGTCAAGTAAAAGTTACTCATGTATGCCAAGCCTTTTGACATAACAAAATTCATCAGTAACATGTTTGTGCAGTTTGAATGCCAACATGTATATTTATTTATTCAATCTGTGCTTATCAAAACAATAGCTTCCCAGAGTTAGAGAGGCAATATTGTCAAAATTCAGTGATAATGCATGCACCACCAGAAAAAAATTTGCTATGGTTGCCAGTTTCTGTACCCTAGGGTATTATCTGAACAAAACAAATCCCTCCCCCCTTATTGCACTGAAGATGGTTGCGTGAAGGCTATGTCAGGGTTTTCATGAATGAGGCCCGAACAAAGGGGATGAGACAGAATCGGAACCGCCAAAAATCATAAGAAGATTGCTTTTTATTTTTTTATTAAACCCTATTTTTATTCAATCTAGTTTTTTTATTTTTTTATTTTAATATGGGTTATGATTATGTTGCACTTGTATTTCATTAGTTATGATTCTTTTCTCTGATATCCCTTTCTTTATCCCGTAACATTTTCATTTGTTTACTGAAATTTTAGTAGGCATAAGCCTACTACTTAAAAAATATGACACAGATATTAGAAAACTTGGTGATATCCAAACACAATAGTTGGGTTTAAACTTTTTTCACAAAAAATCGATTAAAATCACTAAATTAACAAACATGGATAATACTCACTTCGTTCGAAAGCACTTTCTTTACTCTTGACCTTACAGTGTCAAGTGTAGAGCTGAGGCTTGACTCCAAGTCCTGGATGCGCTGTCGCATCTCTCCCACCTCATGAGATGGTTTTTTCCCACTTCCCCTACTGCCATTGAGACCTGCACTATAATGAAGCCTACCATTGCTGAAATCATCCTTCAATGTGTTAGACTCTAGTGCTGTTCGCTCTTCAGTTAGAACAATTTTGACAGCTGCATACACATCATGTCTCTTGTATTAATTTCTGATAGATAAATACTTAAGAACACTTCATGAATTAAATTTGAACTAGCACAAACCTTCACTACTACTAGCAGAGTTGTCATTGCCAAGACTCAATCTAGTATCAGATGTTACAGAATTAACCGAGCCATTTGAAATTGAACTTCTCCCATTTTTTGATCGACCCATGTGATACTCATGCAGCAGTTCCTCTTGGAGTGGTGAGAAGTTGGGTTTGTTGCTCATCTTGCTTATTTCTATGGGATGCTTATGGTTGAAGGAAGCTGCAGAATAAGAAAATTGAAACAAAAGATGAATAAGTTTATTATCAGACTGATTTTAATAGAAAAACCTGTGGTTTTCATTCTGGTTCTAAGCTTTTAGTTTGATTTGAGTTAAACCACAGCTCTGGGTTAAACTGGGCATAACCAAGCTTCTGCCATTTCTGGCAAAATCTACTGGATGAATTAAAGAAAGAAGTCCGTAGCAGTGAGGTCTAGCTGTATTGATCAAAGTCATGGAAAAAATCATATGGAACATGGGTGTGCTGAGAAAAACAAATGTTGGGAACTTTGTCAATCAAACAATCAACATGTTACTGTTACTTGATGACACAGAATGGAAGAAGATGTTGCTTCTCATATAAAAAAAGTGAGAATGTTTAATAAGAAATTGCTATGTAATGTAGGATCCCTGGTTCTTATCACTAAAATAAGGTACTAATTGCCTCTCTGAAACAATATCAAGATGGAAAAAATAGAACTGTCGAAGCTGTGGATACATACAAATTCAAGTCAAATCTTAGTAAACCAAATCCATCTTTTTTTTTCCCCTGAAAGTTTCATACATGTTATTGGGTTCATAGCTCTGATAAGACTCAATTCAGGTATCAATCAGTTCTTACCAACCATCCAACATTGAATTCCTAAAATTATGCAACAAACAGCAGTAAAACTGGACCTTACCTACTTCTCCGGGATCAAGCTCACGCTTACTGTCTGAAAGTTGACCATGTCCTTTTTTATCTTTTGCTAGGCTTCTTTGCTTCTCTATTCTTTTCAATATGCCCTCCAGTCCAATATTATCTGAGTTTTCTTCCTCGTCCCTTTAACAATTAGATAAAAGGTTAAGGCATAAAACCCATCACATGTGTTATAACATTTGCCAATTTATCATGTCACAGCAGTCCTTTGTGGTTATACAGATTATACTCTGTATGATGCCACGATGTCTAACCAAACATAAGGTCCATGATTGGCAACTAATGTTATGAGCCAAGGAAATAATATAATAGATTATATAATTTAGATTCTAGTTTCCATTAAAATCAGATTTATTAAATATAATCTGATATTATGTATCTTTCCTTATTATGCATCTTTCCTTAGTTTACGATTGTTGCTGTATTTTTAGTTATTTCCATATTAGAAATGCTCTATATATTGAGCTGAAGTATTGTATGAGAAATTAAGCAGAAATCAATAACAAATAGTCTTTCTCTTTATCTCTATCTCTCTTATCCCTTCTCTGTATTCTATTCCCAATCAAAGCTCATAACAATTTGGTATCAGAGCCCAAAAAGATCCAAACAGTCAAGATGTCCAATGATAAGATCCCACCCTTCGATGTCTTTGTTGCCTTCCAACAGCTTCTCCATGGTCAGAACGAGATCATGCGTCGCCTAACTCTGTTTGAAGATCGTTTGCTCGCATTAGAACATCCTCCCAAAACAGATGAGAACCACCGTCCACAATCTCGCGCCACCGCTGATTTGGTTACTCCAACTACACAGATGCATATTTTCACTGTTGATTTGGTTACTCCAACTCAACAAATGCACGTTTTCACCGATGGCCTCTCAAACCCTCTTCGAACTGATGTCGAATTACATAAGCATTTTGACCTGCAACATGCCATGAGCTTAGCTCATGCTTTGGAGTGTTGCTACTGCATGACCCCTGCCACAAGTATTTTTCTTGAACCTCCTGAACTGATGGCGCTACCATGTCAACGTACTTTATGTCGTCCCATCTCATTTGAAATGGCTGAGAGACAACAACAGAAGGGCTTGTGCTTCAATTGTGATGAGCAATACACAAAGAAGCTGCTATTCTTTCTACTAGTCATGAACGATGATGAATATGAGAATTCATCATTGTTGACTATCCAAGGAGCGCCTGGATAATATTTGCATTTTTTTTCAGCTTGAGGACAAGCTGAACCTCATGGAGGGGGGAAATGTTATGAGCCAAGGAAATAATATAATAGATTATATAATTTAGATTCTAGTTTCCATTAAAATCGGATTTATTAAATATAATCTGATATTATGTATCTTTCCTTATTATGCATCTTTCCTTAGTTTACGATTGTTGCTGTATTTTTAGTTATTTCCATATTAGAAATGCTCTATATATTGAGCTGAAGTATTGTATGAGAAATTAAGCAGAAATCAATAACAAATAGTCTTTCTCTTTATCTCTATCTCTCTTATCCCTTCTCTGTATTCTATTCCCAATCAAAGCTCATAACAACCAACAAACCAGATTAGTCAGGTTACATGCAATGTGGTTGTTTTGTTGTTCTCACAGGATGCACATAAGTTACAAAAATTTATTTACCGGACACAAACCTGTAGACAAATGTAATAGCCCTCCACAAATATATTATTACTGACTAGCCCTACAGATGACAAGTTTTGCAACAATTGCCTTATTCCCCCTATATCCCGATGACAACATTTGCAGCAATTGCCTTATTCTCCCTACATCCCCATGATAACATTTGCGACAATTGCCTTATTCTCCCTATATCCCGATGACAACATTTGCGACAATTGCCTTATTCCCCTATATCCCGACGACAACATTTGCAACAATTGCCTTATTCTCCCAATGACAACGTTTGCGGCAATTGCCTTATTTTCCCTATTGTCAGCACAAGAAATATAAAGATTTAATTCTGGCCTAACTTCCAGTATCTAATCCAGATACTATTAATTTTCAATAGCTAAAGGTAACCAAGCCAATATATGAAATGAAACTAAATCAAACGCAATGAGAAACAAAATAATGAGTCTCACATGGTTCTCCCAGAGACAGAAACCTCAGGACAATCCGGATGACCGCCACGATGATTCTCTCTAATCTCGGCCTCCTCTCTCAAAATTCCACTATCAGAACCAGAATTCTCCTTCTCTCTCCCCCGTTCCTTGTTCAAATCCCAGCCAAACGCAAGCCAACCACCTCGCGCGGCAACGGCCTGGGCCAAATCCCTCCGTCCGGCCTCAATCAGCTCGTTCTTGGTAGGAAAAGCGTCGGGCTTCTTGGAGCAGCGCATGAACTCGAATATCTCCTCCTCCAACTTCTGATAGTCCCCGCCATACGCAAACGCATCGCCTCCGCGATCCCTCCGCCTGGCGTTGGCGTTGGCGTTGCTGGATCGGAGAGAAGGAAAGGGGAGGGAGGAGCGAGAGAAGGAGGTGGAGGTGGAGGAGGGGAGAGGAGAGGGTTTAGTGGAGCGAGAGAAGAGGAAGAAGAAAGGAGGAGGTGCCGTTGATTGTGCCATCATTAACCTTAACCAGCATGGTTATGGTTCAATGTTGATGTTTCCAATCCAAGTAATAATAATAAGTGTTTTTTTTCTTTTTTGGTTGTTGGAGAATGGAAATGGTGGCAACGGAGGTTTTGATTTTGAGCTCAAAACAAAACTCAAAAGTGATGAATGAATGAATGGATAAGTTGTATGTACTTGGGCCGGGGTGATTCTGGCGCGACGTGGCGAGTGGCGACCACCTAATAAAATAAATCTTTTCTTTCCTCAACCTCAAAGGAGACAAGGAGTCCAGCTTGTGACGTTTGATCGCCTGTGGACCGATTTGAATTCGTTAGAATGTGGCGAGTCAATGGAAGATCTGTGCTTCTTGTGTTGGGGTTTACAGTTTACTTCCATAGTTGTCAGACGTTTTGACAGGCGCGTCAGGCTAATTATGTCTCAACCAGTGTAACAGTGTTGAAAGATTGTCTGTAATAATCATCTTCAATGCCTACGGGCTTGTTGTCAAAAAAAATAAATAATAAATAAAAATAAAATAATCATCTTCGTCAAAATTAACAATCATAAAGATCGATTAGCAACTTCCGATGAAGAAACATAAAAAAAAGAACTTCCGGTGATGATGATGATAACTCCCTTTACTTTAGTATTTTATAACTTAGTATCCAATATCCACAACCTAAGCACATCGCCGAGTTCATTTCTCATATCACTAATTCATTTTTTTGGCAAACTAAACAATATAACACGACTATGTTGCATTTGCTCAAATGCTACATGTACTTTAAAGATTATAAGACGGTGTGTATGTAGATTAATGTCGCCTAAATGTGTGTTAAAAAAAACAAACAAAGTTGCCTGATGTCAAATAAATGATACTTTCATTATTGAAGATGTTTTTTTCTCAACAAATTAAGACATGAGGTGTTATTATCTATTAGATAAGAGTTGTAATCCCACATGTTTATTGTTTCAAAATTGTCATCGTATTTTCCCTATGATTAATTTGATTTTCAAACATCAGACCCAAATTATTGATCTTATTCATCTTACAAGTTACAATGATGCTTTATACTTTTGGATTTTGCTTCAAATGGAACTGAGAGAATTTTTTTTTTTAAGATAAAATGGAATCAAGTTATCTAACTTATTTCGAAATTTAATTACACATAAAACCACCAGCCGGTTTCAAATATGCAAGACTGCAACCTCCACTAAAGATGTGTAACTTTTTTTCACTAGACCAAGAGCTAGTACTCGAAATCGAGAGATCCTAAAATGAATAAATTATTTAATTTTCATACATGTTTCTTTACTCTTTTGATTAATATGAACTTGATAAATTATAAAAGAAAATTATTTGAATGAAAATTGCTGGTTCTCCGGCCCTAAAAAAAATGGATAAATTATAAAATAATACATGATTAAAAATAATACAACAAACATTTTGGCTTCAATATTTAGTATTCAGATTTTAAAATGTATAAATATAAGTTAGTTTAAAAGTTTGTGGAAATGGTGGTACACGTCCTGATAACATATGCGTAATAACTTTTATTGCAAAAGTTCCTATAAATTTTCCGAATTTGATCGGATGGCTTTTCTCAAAATTAAATTAAGTTAAACTATGTTTTCTGTCAAATTAATTGATTTAACATGATTACAAGGTGCCTCCCACCGAGTCACATTAGTGTGCTCCAAGTCTATGATTCTATGAAACCCTTTGATGATTAATATACGTCCAAGCCGCATGAAGACACGTGCGCTGCAACCTTTTAATGAAGGAAAATCACGTGCAGCAAGGGCCAAATTAGTACCGTCCGATTTTCATCAGAGTGCCTTGCCATTTCCTTAGTATATTTTCATCAGAGTGCCTTGCCATTAAAAAGAAAATGCTAAGGAGACACCTGAGATTTAGCAGTGATAGGCTGATAGCAGCTGTCAAGTGTCAGCTTAAATGGATGGACCCTGACCATGAGACAGAAGGAAACACACGCACCAGAGTCTCGTGAGTTTCATTAAATTATTATTATTATAATTCGAACATTTAAGTTACGTGGATCGGATTGAGATGCTATTGGAAGTTTGGATCCATTCACAAAACTACAAAAGACGCCAGATTCATAAATGGCTTAATTCATAAAAATACAAACCATTGGTCATTGCTGTGAGGAAATTGGGAGGCATGGTAGAAATTGTGGTTGGCAAAAAAAAAGCACGTAAACTATCCCTTTCGCTCTGTTAAAAAAAAAAAAAAGAAAAATCACTCACTCTCAATGAGAAATGACAATGGCCATTCCTTCTCTGCTCCATGCTTGATGGAAAATTACTGTTTCTTTGACAACCAGCTCACTTACCGATGTGTGGCTTGGAGCAATGTGACCGCACCGTCGCACGTACCTCACGGTAGTGTTCTAAATACGTGTCGTGTCAAACACGCCGTGTGTAGATCATCTCTCGTATCGTGTTGTGTCGTATCTAAATATTTCACGTGTCGTGTCGTGTCGTGCCGTGTCTAAATCCTAAAAGATGGACACGACACGCCTAAGGACGCGCCACGCCTCGTGTCCTCGTGTCGTGCCGTGTCGTGTCTTCTTTAGACGTGTCGTGTCGTGACGTGTTCAGATACGTTTAACTTTTTGACATGAATGTAATTTGTTTATAAAATTTAAAAATTATGTTTGTTAAATACTCAAAAATTAAGAAAGTAGACGTGTTGTACTATTGAATTAAAATATAGATTAATTTTTAACAATCGATTAATATTTTTACAACTTCTTATCGGACTTAAGTAATTATTTTACTTAAAATAAATCAAACTCATGAAAAGGTACAAAACTATTTTCAATGACAAAAAATATTTGATTCTTTTTAAGACAAATCACATATAGATTTCTATCTTTAATTTGCGCATGGCTCTGGACCCTTTTATTTTATTTGTGATTTAATTATTGAATTATCCTAACTATATTGTAATCTTTTGATTTCCAATTCTAACGATTTACAACTGTTTTATTCGAAAATAAGTCTATTAATAATCATTGATTTATGATTAAATGTATCTTTGGCAAGATTTATGGAAAAAATATAATAGTATGTATATAATTGAGGAATCCATTATATTTCTATAACACAATGTGTGTCTCCTTTTCGTGTTTGGCGTGTCTGTAATACGTGTCGTGTCTCTCGTGTCGTGCCGTGTCGTGTCGTGCCCAGACAATTCGCGTGCCGTGTCGTGTCGTGTCCAGACAATTCGCGTGCCGTGTCGTGTTGTGTCTATTTCATCAAAGTTGGACACGACACGCTTAAGGACACGCCACACGAAGTTCTCGTATCGTGTTCGTGTCCGTGTCTTACCGTGTCGTACCACCTCCGTGCCATGTCGTGTCGTGTTCGGACACGCCGTGTTTTTTTTAGAACACTACCTCACGGCAAGAGTTTTTATTTATTTATTTATTTTTGTTACTTAGACCATCCTAACAATACACATTCTTCAGAAAAAAAAAATCCTTAGGAAACAAGAAAATAATTTTGGAGGGCGTTTGTTTGTGTAGTAAGGGGTTGCATAAGTTAGGGATATTTAAGTATTTATGTAGTGTTATGTAATAGATGTTTGGTTGTGTAGTAATAATACATGCATTTATTCACGTCAAAAGACTAAAATGTCCTTAAATTTGGATTATTTAATTTGAATTAGTATTGTGTATTATACGTTGTGACCTAATTATTGTTAATTATTAATTATTATAAAAATTAATTATTAGCGATGAAAATAAATTATTTTATTATTATGAAATATTAATAATTATTTTTAATTAAATATTATTCTTAAATCATTATTATTATTTATTATAATTATTAATATTTATTATTAATTATGATTTTTTAATAATTATTGTTACTTATTCAATATTATTTATTTATTTATATTAATTATTTGTTAATTATTAGTAATTATAAAATTAATTATTAATGATAATAAGAACTCATTTTATTATTATGATATATTATTAATTATTTAATAATAAATATACTATTTATTAATTATTTTTAATTACTTTATTATTATTAATTATGATTTTTAATAGTCATTATTACTTATTATTAATTATTTGTTAATTATTAAATATTATTGATAAATGGTTTTCATACTTAGTATTTCAACCATTTATAGGTCTTAATTTCTTGATTTTATGTGCTTTTTCTAATGTTTAACTGTTAATTTAGGCTAGAAGCTAGGTACTGCCATGGTTGCTTCATTTTGTATAGGATCTACGCGATGTGGCTACTCGACTCGACATTTGGAGCGATTTTCAGACTGGACCTGCGACCCACAGATCTCACCAGCGACCCACAGGGAGGCAGCGGGTAGCAGATGTTGACTGGCGATTTAGGAGACTTCAGCGGGTCGCTAGATGCAGCAGCGGGCCGCTGGAAGATGTTAACCGACAGACAAAAATAGCCAGCCAGATTTGCTATCTTCTCCATAACTGCCTGAGCCAAATTTAGAGTCTCTACTTGCACGACCTCCACCATCAGGGAACCGCCAATGAATGTTATATAAGGATGCAGCGTTGAAGACAGAGGGGTCGGCAATTGAGAGGAAATTTTCTGGGTGAAGGGAGAACGATTCTGCACAGGTCCAGCGGATCGCCAGAGACATCTGCGGGCCGCTGTCGAGTAGCAGAAGACAGAAAGAAGGGATCAAGTTGCTCTTCTGTTGTAACTTTATTTCTTTCTTATGTTTTCTTTTCTCTTTGATACTTGGATGTTCTGTTTGATGATTTATCGCGAGTAGATACCTTTTTAGGGGCCATGGCAGTGAACCTTTAGTTTATGAATTGATATTATTATTTAGTTGATCTCTTAGTTGCATGTTGTGTTTTATTTCCTTTCTTTAATTGCTTATCTAATTGGAATTAATTGATTAGATTAGTTTGTTTGTATCCATCAAGTATAGGCCTTGCTTGATTAGATAGATAGTTAAGTCCAAGCTTCTCTAAGAAATTAATATCAATTGTGTTAACTTGAAGGGTTATAACCGAAAGATTAAACCAAGGCTGATTAACGTGAGTTATAAGTCTTTTCTAACAGCGAAAGCGTAAGAATTCATAGGTTAGAAAGGTATAAACCCGTAGCAACTAGACCACGAAACGAAAGTTGAAGTTTAGTTCTATTTGATAGATTTGAAGTTAGTTGAATTGAATTCCAGAAACAAAAACGAGAGTTTGATCTGTAGCACTTCAACAAAAACCCAACTCTATACACAAAGCAGCATTTAAATCAACTAAGTAATAGTCTCAGCTTGACACCAGCGGGCCGCTGAGTGAACCAGCGAGGTGGTCTATGCCCGCCAAGTAGCCAGCGACCAGCTGATCTGTCAAGCGACCTGAGTCCACTTTAGCGGGCCGCTACGAAAGCCAGCGGGCCGCTAGGACTGGAATAAACTGAAAGAATTAGCATGCCTTAAGCCCCTTACTTCTAATTAGCCAATTAATCCATCTTTACTGCATTCTGTTTTATTTAATATTTACTTAATTAAGTTGTTAATCTTGATACCAAACTAAACAATCTTGCAACCCTCTAGTTTAGTAGATTAAGTAAAATTGAAACTTAGTTATCTAATATCCGTCCTTGTGGTTCGACCCCTAAAATACTTAGACGATCATCGTACGCTTGCGATACAAATTTAAGTAGAATAGGGTATAATTCTAAAGCAAGAAAATCACCATCAAGCTTTTTGGCGCCGTTGCCGGGGACGGTTTGCTCGAATATTGGTATTTTGCTTTAGTAATTTAGCATAGACACCCTTGTATCCTTGTATCTTACTTATTTTGTCTTATCTTATAAAAAAAAACCAAAAAAAATTCTATCACCATGTTTCCTTCTTTTCAGGTACGTGAGCAAGAGGCGAAGGATAATTGGAAGAAAATCAACCACATGAATAGGCAATTTGGACTTAATGCGAACATGAGTGAATTTGAGCGTGCTTTTCACACCGTGCAAAACACGATCAATAATGCATGTGGAGACAACCAGAACTTCAGCAACCACATCGGATTCAACGAACCTTTTGACTATCAAACAAACCGTTCGAGATTCGTATGGAGGGAACCTGAAGCACAAAACATGACTGCCAGTTTAAGCGACCCGCTGGGAGATCCTGCGACCCGCTGGAACCTCAACAGACAGACATGTGATTCTGGTTTGAATGATTTTCCTTCTTTTGCTTTGAACAATGATTGTTTAGTGTCTCAACCATACCATAAGTCTACTTTTTTTCCTAGTTTTGATAATTTCCGACCATCTACGCAAATGTCAAGTGTTGAATCAAGGTTTGAAGAGTTTAAAATGAACCAAATCGAATTTAATGAGAAACTTTTGAAAGAAATGAAGTCCATATCATCTTCTCTCAATACTCTCATTACACAGCATCAAAGGATGTTAGAGACTGAAAATTCTTCATATAGACCACACAATGAACAAAACAATGAATTGACTTTGCATAGTGATTGTGTATTTGAAAACTCTAGTTTCAAGAAGACCCAAATTTGGTTAGATGCCAACAAAACTGAAAGCAAACAAGTTGAGAATAGGGAGGTACAAGAGGAATTTGATGAACCAAAGTACATACCACCTCCTCCCTATATCCCTCCAATTCCATTTCCACAAAGATTGTTTAGGGCTGAAATTGTCAAATCAAATGAGTTGGAATTGAAGCATCCTCCAATTGAGAACATGAATGATGAACTTGAAGAGAAGAAAGATGGTGACACTACTCTCAAAGTCGAGGCATCCAACAACACGAATGAGAAGTTCAACCAAATCGACTTAAGCACTCTTAAAAGATGTTTGGAGAAACTTGATGTGATGGAAGACAACAAACCACAAATCAAGTATCACATCATAATTGAGCCAAGGAAGATGACATCCAAAGAAGAACACTCCAAGCATGTTTCAAAGAACCCGCTCAATCACTTTTGGGAGAACTATGATGCGTGGAGAGGGAGAAAAGTGAAGATAAGATGAGTAAATGCAAGGTGGTCAAGCTAGTGACCTAAAACAAGCGCTTCTTGGGAGGCAACCCAAGGCTCAAAAATTTCATTTTCTCTCATTTAGATTAAATTAGGTTTAGTTGTTTTAGTTGTTAGTTATAACATATCAATTGTTGTTGTTGGTTTTAGGTTTGAAGAAAGGTGACAAATCAGCTTTTGGAAGCACCATCATACGAATTGTATGCAAGAGCTCAAACTAGGGGGATACACCATGAAGGAGCATACAAACCGTTTTGCAAGTCGCACCAACCCCTATGCGAACTTCATAACCACTACAATAATTTGATGAGTTTCCTTTCCTTTCTCTCTTTTAAGTTATGTTTTCCTTGCATTGAGGACAATGCAAAGTTTTAAACTTGGGGGGAGAGAATAGGAGTTGTATCTAGGTTTGCATCATGCATATTAGGTGTTAATTTCGTATATGTCCCAGTATCAGCGACCCGCTGAGATTTTTGGCGGCCCGCTGAGTGTATCGGCGACCCGCTGAGATTTTCGGTGGGTAGCTTAAACTGGAACTGATAGGTATAATTGTGCATTTTCATTTAGGAATTGTCTTTATTGCATGATAATTTCATATAGATTGCATTTAGGTAAGTTAGGGAGATACTTAACAAGTTTTGATATCGTGAATTGAATGAATTATTTAGGGAGTTTTAGATTATTTTTCGATTTGAATTGTGGGTCATCTAATTGATCGACTAGCCCCTGTGACCTTAGGAAATGAGTAGGTATTATATCATAATCTATCTTGATTGAGACTTAAATTTGATGATTTGATAAGTAGTATGAATGACTTGACAAATTAGAAATCGGTAAACCAAGACAACTACCAATTGAACTAATTTTCAAATTTTGTCAAGATCGGTTCTACCAACCCAAATGCATGTCAACCAAGGAAATAAACACTAAGTCTAGAGTCAAACAACCGCTGTTTTCAAGTTTATTAAAAGTCGAAGATGTAAATACACACCCTTGTATATAAAAAAAAAGTAAATAAAAAGGGGAACTAAAAAGCGTGCAATGCCATGGACATTGCAGGAAGCTATAGGTTATGGTGGATAGAAGAACTTCCAGAAATCATGAGTAAAAACAGAAAGGCTCATGACATAAAAAAAAAACGAGAAAAATCTCAAAAATAAATCCACCGTAATTTGGCTAACCTCTCCACCGCGGGAAAACCTCCTAGCCCCGGGAGAAAAGTTAAAAAGTCCAACCCAAAAACTTTGGAATAGAATGGGTGAGGAGTTGTACCCTTTTTTCCGCCTCACTTTAGTTCGATTTCCAATGCGTTTTCGAAAATCAATATAGCGGTTTAAGTACTCAAGAGCTTGGTTGTGAAATAAATTGATATGACATGTTATTTGTGTTGGTAGGATGTGATCCCGAATCTCTTTGCCAAGTTAATTGTCAAACTTTGAAAAATCAACAAGTTTTGGAATTGAACAAGATAAGTTATGGGCAATAGTTACAAGTATCCTAAGTGTTTCACCCGTGGGGTAAGCGTGGGTCGTTTGGGACAACTCAATTCGATTTGAAAAATCTTGTAAAATTGTCTAAATAATTCAATCAAATCGCGATATTGGTGCATGTTAAGAATCTTCATAACTTGTAAGTCTCAAGTCATTGTTTTAGTTTAGAGCCAAACTATTCTTCTAAGGTAGATATTTGCTTGGGGACAAGCAAAGGTTAAACTTGGGGGGATTTGATGAGTGGTTTTTATATGCATATTCAAGTACCATTTTGTCTCCAAACTAAACTAATTGCCTTGAGTTTACATAGTTTAGATAGTTTAGATAAGTTTAGGTTAGTTTAATTAGATTTGAGTCAAGAATGAGTTACTACCAATAGTTTCTAATTTTATTGCAGATTATGGACAAGAAATGACTTGGATGAGTCCATAAAGTTGAAGAGCTCGTTCTAAGCTTTCCAACGGATCTTGAATCACCTCAAACGGAGTTCGGATGAAGGAGATATGCCCAAAATACTGACCAGACGCAGTGCTGATATTTTCCTGCGACCCGCTGAAAGGCCCAGCGGCCCGCAGGCCTGGAACTGCCAGATTTAGCAGAATCGCCCAATTTGGCAATTCTATATTTGGATGGCGGTTTCTACCGACTCCAGGTGCATCCAGAGCACGTCTTCAATTATTTTCAGCGTTTCTAGACCTTCCCAAGGCCTATAAAAGACCTGTTTGAGGGAGAACAAGGAGGAGACCAAATCCAAGGTCAATTTAGGGTTAGACATAGAGTTATTTGAGAGTTGAGTCTCAAGTCCAGATCGAGGCAGCGCCAAGCAGGTTGATTGCGACAGCAAGAGACGTGTTTGATAGGAGATTTCGACACACGCAAGAGCAATTGGTTGTAATCTTTCCTTATTCTCATTTTCTCTTGTGTTTGTATGATGTCTTTTAGTTGTTGATTGTTTGTTCTAGGGCTATGGTTGTAAACTCAAATTCTTAGTTGTTGATTGCATGTTTATTTAGTTTATTTGATATCTTTATGTTTTATACCTAGCTTGAATTGCTTGAATTGATTATGCCATGATTATTTAAGTAGATTTATTTACACCCGTTAAGTAGAGCTCGATTAATTGCTAGGTGGTTAAGTCCAAATAAACTTAGATTATTAGGCATGATTATGATTAACATGAAGGTTGTAAATTGAAAGGTTAAACCAGGACTAGTTAACGAGAGTTAAGTCCTTTCCAAGAGTGAAAACTCAAGGATTTCATAGGTTAGAAAGGTATAAACTTGTAGAAACTAGACCAAGAAACGATAGTTGAAATCTAGATTCTATACGAGGGAAATTGGGTTAATTAATTGATAACCAGACCTAAAACGAGAGTTTGATCTAGGAACCTTAATTAAGCCATTATCCCTACACAATTATCAACTGAATTAAGTCAATTTGCAATCACATCGCTAATCCTAGCGGGCCGCTGAGTGAATCAGCGAGGTTGTCTATGCCCGCCAAGTAGCCAGCGACCCGTATAATAGATTAGCGACCTAGGTTCTTTTAGCAGGCCGCTACGAGAGTCAGCGGGCCGCTGGAACTGGGACTAAGAAGAAGTGTTAGCAATCAGAAACCCTAGAATTTCGTGACTTGTTGAATCTCTCTCATTAATTCTTATTTTGACCTTGTAACTAGACTTAGGATTTAGGCTCACCTGCAACCCTTAATTCACAAAAGAGTTGAACCGTCTAGCTAGTTTAGTAAAGTAAAAGATTAATATTCCAACACCGTCCCTGTGGATTCGACCCTCAAGCTGTTCTACAAACGATTAGATCGGTAGACACGAGGTTTTTATTTTGAGACTTGGCTTCCCATTGATCAATTATTATTAATTATTTCTAGGGGTATTGTTGGAAAAAAAAGAGACATGTGCATAACTTAAGACATTTTATGTAAAAGGATGCATAACTTAAAATATGCACCCTTTAAGTCACAAACAAATGGGCCTTTAATACTCTGCTGATGTAAATATTTTCTAGCTCTGACTATACTCAGAAAATACTTTTAATATTCTTCTGGTCCTATTTACATTTTTATTTAAAATTATTGTAGTACAATATGTATATTCGAACATTATATAATTTGTGTGTGACTGTTCAACTAATCAGATTTTGCTTTAGAGTTAGTGAAGTATGTGTAGAACTGTAGATTTAATCAACCTTATAGACTTTTATTTGTAAAATTAATTGTTGGTTTAGACTCTTCGTTTCTAAGATCCGGTCGTAACTATTATACTGATTTTGAAGTTATATATTTTACGACAAATATATTTTTGGCTAATTAATAGTCTAATTTAACATGACTAAAATTAAAGATGTACGCCTATTTTGTCATTCATTATTATCTTTTTCAGTTTTTATTTATATATTATTTTTGGAACCTATCGAGTTACGTAAAAGTGACATTTTATCTTCGCGAAAATGACAGAATGGGTATAAAATGCTTCATTTAAGCGCAAAAGGTGTGAAAATGTCATCGTTCGCTATTGATTGAGATTTGAGAGGGACATTAATTGGCAATTTTTTTTTTTTTTTTTTGATAGAAGCCCGTAGGCATTCATTTCATTCAACTATCAACATTACAGTACAGAGAGCAAGTAAAATAGATATACAACTCAACCACCACATCCTAGGAAAGAGAAAAGGAATTACACTCTAAAATTCCTAGAATTACAATTAAATCTAGGCCTAGAGCATAAGCACAAATGTAGAGATCGAGGTGTGCCTTTGTGAAGTTGGAACAAGCATAGAAATTGGATTGTCCTTCTTTCCCTGATTAGGCAAGAAAGCCTTGTAAAGCGCCGGTGAGTAAAGATAAAGTTGTAAGTAATACCTCCATTAAACCTAGTACTTGCTCTCCAAAGAACACCCATAGTCCACCCCAATCATTATGAACAAAAGACCCGTCAAGAAAATGTCTATAAGCCCTCGGGTCATGATCAACACCAGGTAAATAAAGTCTCAAATAGATTGGCGCATCCCAAATATACGGAAAACACATAGTCAAGTCGTGAGTTCCGCCATGAGCTTTCCAAATCCACAAAACAAAATGTTTAGAAACCCTCAGTAAATTAAAGGCTGCCGTAAGGCAAAGCAAAATCCTAACATACTTGAGTAAAAACACAGATGATAAAATATAATTAGGAACATACATAGGTACCCAAAAGTGAAGGGATACTCTAATTTTCTTAACTCTTGCTGAGCCTCCACCCTCAGAAGATTAATTGGCAATGGCATGTCTGGCCAGTACACAACACTATAAAGTTACGGCCCCCTTAAAAATTAAATTTTAAAAATAAAATTGTGAAAAAACTTTTCCAAGAAGAGAAATAAAGTAAGAAGAGACATGCTAAATACTTTGGTATTCAACATTTATCATTTTCATCTATTGTATTATTTGAAAGTCTTGCTCCTCTGTAGCTTGTATAAGCCGTTGGAATGGTTCGATTGAACAGAGATATTTTAAAAAAAAAAAACTTTGAACAGAGCTAATGACATGTGGGGTATAGTATTTTTATGGATCCGACATCAGATCCTCCGAACAAGACTACAAGAGAGAATTTGGATTTGTTTTACCTCACGCAAGAATGGCACGTGACAGTGTTGGCCACATTTTAAGAAAAGGGTCTTTTGAGAAGGATGGACCACGTGCATAACATTAAATATTTGGACATTTGACTTTAAATTATGTATGGCAAAATATGACGTTTGGATCGTTTAGAAACAGGAAAAATTTTCTATTTCTAAGTATAAATTATTGAGAAGTATGTAATTTTGTAAAGAGTTTGAATTGTTTATAATAAATTTATGCTTAGGAATAGAAAATTTTTTCTATTTCCATATGATCCAAACAGCCCCGATTTTTTATTACAATTTTTCAAATCCTTTTAACTTCATGATTAAACTATATATAATCACCATTTTCTAAGATATCAATAACGTCATGTTTAATCTCATAATTTATTGTTGTTGATAAAATTGTCAACTGGGTTTAGGGGTGGGCGCGGTATACCGCGAATATACGAAACCGTTCCGTTCCGTTCATGTGAAACGTATAATGGAACAAAATTTCATTCCGTTTCGCAAACGAAACGGAAAACGGAATGCAATTCGTGATTCGTTTATGTGAAATACATTGTAAATTATACCGTTCCGCTACGTTCCGTCCAAACAGAACGAATACGAATCAACCGGTACATACCGTTTGTTGAAACGAAACGGAATACGGAATGTCTCATTCCGTTTCCGTTTAATACGTTGCCCAGGTCTAACTGGGTTCAACTTTCGGTTGACTATTATCAGATGCTTTTAGACTTCTATCATCGAAAATAGTGAAGTAGTGTTAGGTATTAATGTACATCATTACACGTAGTTATATAAATATAATTTATTAAATAAAAAGTTGAATTTGTACATAGCTATGCTTCGGACGGTGTGAGGCGGGGGTGATGAAATGGGAGAGAAAAAAAATGTAACCTACTCCAAATGCGGCTGTGTCTGATAGAGGAGTAAAAAAAGATTAAAGTTAAGAAGAATTAAATAGTTAAGTTTTTTTATTTCGCACATTACGGTCATGTTTGATATGAAAAATAGAGGATTAAATGAGGAGTAAGTTAGAATATAAAAATATTACATAATTGCTGATTATAAAATGACCAAACTGCCCTCAAGTCAGTTTTTGTATGGTTTTTGTTGATTACAAAACGAAGGTATGTACTAGAAAGAAATATGTGTGGGACTCGCTATTGAAGAGTTACTCCACGGATTAAATTTACACCACCTATCCAGGAGTAGTAATTTACTCCTCTGATTTCGGTCGTTACTCCACACTAGTCCTCCATTTTTTTCTCTACGTTTGGGAGATTAAAAGTGAATTAAGAGTCTTACTCCTCTTTTATTCCTCTACCAAACATAGCCACTGGTACTAGTAATGAAAAGACTATACGGGGCCGTTTGGATCGCTTAGGAATTTGAAAAATTTGGAAAAATTGCAATTTCTAGGAATAAATTTATTGGAAAGTGTGTAACTTTATGAAGAGTTTGGATTGTTTATAATAAAATTATGGTAGAAAGATGAAATTCCCCAAATTCCTTGGGAAATCCAAACAGCCCTACATGTGGAGCCAAAATAAAACTCCCAAAATAGAAGTGTAACGAATTGAAGTAAGTAGCTTCATTTCACTGTAAAATATTTTTATCTCCTTTTTATATGATACGATATATATGATGTGACTCTACTTAAATTAGTTTCTCTATCTAATACTAGTACTAGTAATGATAATGTGGTCACTTTGCATGTTAAAAAAAAAAAATGAGATCCCAAAATTAAACTTCCAGAAGCAAAGTCTATTGTACCATTGAGCCAAAATGATAATGTGGTCAACTTTATATATACTATTGTACCATTCCTTCAACTTCTTTTTTTTTTCCCATAACCTTCTAACGAAATTTTGAAGCAAAGTCTAATTTCCACTGAGAATTAGATCTTTGCCCCTAAATTTTAGACAAAAAAGAAGCTCTATTGGGCTTTTTATATTGAAAGAATAAACTCTAATTTGAGTGAACTTTGTAGAAATCAAACGTGGGTTATAATGTTGTAGATTGATTGGCGTACAGCTACGCTATTAGTTACAGTGATAAAACCATAAGCTGAAAACAGTTTTAGCAAACATTGCATACATTTTTATCACCACATCAACATGGCGTTTTTAAGATTTGAGAAAGCTATAGGTAAGAATATATTAGTGTTTTTCAAAACCGTACCGGCATCCCTACCGGTTAAGGGGTCGAAATCTTGTATTTTTCAAAATTTTTGTGTATTTTCTCTCACAATACCGGATACCGTCGTTTCAATCATTATTCCTATTCTCGGTATTATTGAAACTTTTTGGTATTCAGTACAGTTTTCAAAGCACCGGAATATATCAATTATAAAAATTTCAAAATTATTAAGAATCATAAATTATACAGTTTATAATTCATAATATCTCGAACAATAAAAGTAAATTGCTTTGATCTTAAAAACATAAACCGTAGTTTTTAAGATCAGAATTAATGATCTATATTATATTGTTGGTAGATAATGAAAATAGAGAAGAAATGAAATAAATAAAGGAAACTGAAACAAGAGAAACAAAAATTGAAGTCTATGAAATTCACGATTGTCAATTTGTTTTAACTTTATAAAGAAACTTTATTTCTAAATTTTGAAGAGGATGAACGATATACTGCAAACATGTCCCCTCTTGTAATGACTCCATTAAGAGTAACAATATCATAAAGTGAAAGACTCTTTTGAAACAAAAATCAGACTTTTATCTATTCCTTTCTGCAAAAGTCAATAGCATATAATTGGGAGTGGCTAGTATCAAACATATAGGATACAAGCACTTGTCAAACATGATAAAATTTTCATTTTTAATATTAGAATGACCGATCCAAACCGTTCAAACTGTTATATGTTATAAAATTTCCGTGGAGAGCAAATTTTATATTTTTTGAAATTTTTTACTATTTTTTTGGAATATTTTTATATGCTTAATCTAAAAAGTTCTAAACCGTCCAATTTCGAAAATTCGACAAAAATAGTTAACAATTTCGAAAAAATATAAATTTTGATTTTCAAAGATATTTTAATAAAGAGATCATATTGAGCTGTTTGGATCGGCCGTTTAAAATTTTAATGATCGACGTTTGGATTGTGTTTGACGTCCTATATATTTGATTCTAGCGTTACTCCATGTAATTTAGTACTAAACCAGGTGCAGCCAAAAACTTCACACCCTCCCACTTTTGAAATCTCCGACGCAACGGCTATACGCACGATCTCCAACGAGCTTGTTTCCTCTCCTTCTCTCTCCGCAACAATCTTTCTCTCTCTTCAATGTGCCTCGATCAGACTTTTCAGACCGCAACCCCACTGCATCAGTACCTATCGGACTACGTGCACCCGGTCCATGCATCGTCTCCTCTCTGCATTTTGGTCCTTTCATAATTAAAAAGCACAGTTCCCACAATGGGGCACCACCAAACGCTTTTATTACCTTTATCATTTTTACCACGACCACTTCTGCTCGCACACTCACACACTCACTCACACACACACTGTGGCACAGAGACTGAGCCATGGAGAGATTGATTCCTTGGTGGATTTTAGCTCTTGTTGCTTCTTTGTCAATGGAAGCTTTTGCCTTAACTCCAGATGGTATTGTTTCTTTATCTGATCATGTTTAATTTTCCCTTTTTTAGATTTGGAGTTCATTTTTTATAAAATGTGGGTTTGTTTTTGGGGTTTTAGGAGAGGTTTTGATGGAGTTAAAGGAGGCATTTAATGATACAAAACGGATGCTTAGCAGCTGGAAGAGAACCGACCCAAATCCATGTGGCTGGACTGGAGTCTCTTGTTCTTTTCCTGACCTTAGAGTTCGTTCCATGTAATTTTTTTTCTCAATAACCCTTTTTTTTTTTCACCCTCTTTCCTTTTTCCCAAATCATACACAATGCATTGCTTTACTTGTAATCTTTGGTGTGATTTCCTTTTCCTCCTTTTCTATATATGCTTCCTTTATGTATAGATATCTTGGAATTTATATAGATTTAGTTTTCAAATACATGATAAATTTGGGTAAAAAGAAAAATTTATTGACCTCTCTTTACTTTTGTTTCTTTGGGTGCATGATGTAGAAATTTGCCATATATGCAACTAAGCGGCGTCATATCCCCCAGCATTGGGAAGCTCCATAAACTCCAAAGATTGTAAGAGCAAGGCTTTCTTTTCTCTTTTATTTATCTATTTAAAAAATTTTCCTTTCATTTTCAATGTGTTAATTAATTTTTTTTTCTTTCATTTTGTAGGGCTTTACACCAAAACAGTTTACATGGCTCCATTCCATCCGAAATCAAGAACTGTACAGGGTTAAAAGCATTGTATGTTTTCTTCTTTTAGTCTTTTTCTACATAACATTTTAGTTATCATTTACTTCGATCATCAAGTAATGCAGATGTTTTTCACTTGTGAAGATATTTAAGAGCCAATTATTTGCAAGGTGGTATACCTCCTGAGATTGGTGAACTCACTCATCTGACCATCTTGTATGTATGCTTAACACATTGTTTTGCAAATTTTGAGTTTTTGTTTTTTTTATAACTAAATTTATTGCTTTTATTACAGGGATCTTTCAAGCAATTTGCTAAGAGGAACAATACCTCCAACCATTGGCCGCCTAACTAATCTGCGTTTCCTGTGAGAATTTGGCTACTTAATTTCTGCTCCATTTGGGAATTATACCTGATATTTTCTCTCCATGCTGATATTTCATTTTATTCTTATTGGACTTTTGTGTTCTCAGAAATCTATCGACCAACTTCTTTTCTGGTGAAATCCCAAATGTGGGAGTTCTTGCGACTTTCAGGAGCACCTCGTAAGTTGACTCTTGATTGAAGAATTTTTTTTAATTTCACAAATCAACCCCAAAGTTGAAGCTGCTTAAAATTTCATGTGCACCAAAAAGTTGTCATTTACAGGATTGAAAGATTTAACTCGGATGTCAACAAAACTTATTCCATGTTCTTATTAAGTACATTTTTATAGATGAAGAAAATATATCTGGGTATTCTTATAAGTAGTTTTGGGAGATTGCATTTGTTGCATTTACCATCATTTATAGGGAATGTGTTAAATATGCTTATATTATTTCATAATGTGTTCGTAGGAATAGTATGACACTTATCCCTTCCATAATAAATCCAGGTTTGTTGGCAATTTGGAGCTATGTGGATTGCCAATTCAGAAGGATTGTAGAGGAACTCTGGGTTTCCCAGCTGTTCTACCACATCCAGGATCTATCACATCAGAAGGCAAGTTTATGATATATTTTTTAAAACTGAATACCTCTTTCAGATTATAATGAGATTGCCTGAACCATCACCATTCCAGCTTGTTATGGTTGTTATTTCTCAAATTGCACTCAGTGCTTCACAGTATTGGCTGATAATACTCATTATTGCTCTGGTAGTTACCAAATGACAAGCGAACAAGGAAAAAGAAGCAAAAATATTACTAAATTCCCCTGAAATTTCACTTTTGTTCCAGAACTATCACTTCATAATCAAATCATAAAAGCAGGAGTCTGACATTAAAATTTGCTGGGCTTAATTTACTTGTAAGTCCAATTCAGGCTTGGGTAAAGAAGAGATACTTGGAATCAGTGTAAATTTCTCATTTAAGTAAAAAATTGCTTTTGTTTCCTGGCTTGATCGCTATTTTCACACAAACCTGGACCTATCAGCTCAATTGAACTTGACTTCATTTTGCGAGCTAGCTCAACCTGTGCAGCCAGTTGAAAACAGGCCTATTAGAACTAGGGATATATCTGTCAAGACTGATGCTTATATCATACTACATTTCAGGGGTCTCACCAATTGCGACAAATAGAACATCACATTTCATCAACGGCCTCATAATTGGCTCAATGTCAACAATGGCTGTTGCACTGGTGGCAGTGTTAGTTTTCCTTTGGATCTGCATGCTGTCAAGAAAGAGAAACTTTGGTGGAAAATATGTTAAAATGGACAAGCAATTGGCCCAAGATGCAAGTATGTTTTAGAAGCCATCCTAATTTTATTATATTGCAGATAGGATAATATATTCTGGTACTAGAGCAAGCTACTACAAAACATGTAGTTCAGTATTTATTAAGTTTATAAATCTTCAATAATCATTTGACCATACATAAAAATGAAACTTGAATCCAAAAAATACCATCAGAATACTAAGAATGGAGGTTATGCTGATGGCTAGCTAGTATTAATCTGACTAACTGCTAACTGGTACCAAACTAAAAATAAAGCGAGCTAGCGATAACTAAAAAACAAACACAAATAAAAATCAAACAGTGCTTTACTTGTATTGACCTGGTGAGGGCTGTACAGTAATGGCACCTGAGGTTGGGACCATCAGTGACGACAACTGCTTTATGTGTGTTTTTTTGAGATTCTTATTGTTTTATAGGTGCTAAGCTTGTAACCTATCATGGGAACCTCCCTTACACATCAAGTGAGATAATAAAAACAATTGAGCTACTAGATGAAGATGATGTGGTTGGGTCAGGTGGATTTGGTACGGTTTACAAGATGGTGATGGATGATAACAACATGTTTGCTGTAAAGAGGATCGACCGTGGTCGGGAGGGGCGCGATTGGAATTTTGAAAAAGAGCTGGAGATATTGGGGAGTATCAGGCATATAAATCTTGTTAATCTGCGGGGCTACTGTAAACTTCCTTCTGCAAAGCTCCTCATTTACGACTTTCTGGCCTTGGGCAGTTTGGATAAATACCTGCATGGTACATAGTTATTATCATTAATTACTGTTATATTGTTTTTAAAATGTTGTTTTATATTGAGAACTTCCCAGCACACCAGTACAAATGCAAAATATTGTTTAAAGTGTTTGACCTTATATGGACATATTGAATACTTCTTTACCATCAGTTGTATGAAAGGCTTAAGCTGATAGTTATTTAATCTTTACTGTGTCCATTGCTGAAATTTTTGTAATTGCAGAGGGGGGACAAGAGGACCAACCATTAAACTGGAATGCACGAATGAAGATTGCACTAGGCTCGGCCCGAGGCCTGGCCTATCTGCACCATGACTGCTCTCCTGCAATAGTGCACAGAGATATCAAGTCGAGCAATATTCTTCTTGACCCAAGCCTCGAGCCGCATGTGTCAGACTTTGGCCTTGCAAAATTACTCGTGGATGAAGATGCACATGTCACCACAGTTGTTGCTGGCACATTTGGTTACTTGGCACCAGGCAAGTATCCTCCAGCTAGTTACAATTCATTTCTTTTTGGGTAGGGACCATTGACAATAAACTAATTTGACAATCTTGACAATCGTCAAAAATAGCTTCTGGTTTTGAAACCTGACATTGGGACATGATTTATACTTTTATATATATTGTGTATAAAAAAAAAGATGATGCAAGTTTTATTCGTTCATCAAAAGGCTTAATTTTTTTTTATAAAATACTTTTATTTTATTTAAAGAATGTATTGTCAAGGTTGATTTGTTTAAGCCATTGTCAATGCATCTCCATCTTTTTTTTTTTTTTTTTTTTTCTCTTCTCTATCTTGTGTTGATCAGGTTTGCTTGTGCTTTGCACAACACCTAATGCATTATTATTGTATATTACAAATCAAAGGGTAATTATAAATTTTCTACTGATCTATTGTAGAGTACCTGCAAAATGGACGTGCAACTGAGAAATCTGATGTGTACAGCTTTGGAGTTCTCTTGCTGGAGTTAGTTACTGGAAAGAGACCAACAGATCCAAGTTTCCTCAGAAAAGGATTAAACATTGTTGGATGGGTGAGAAACGTTGTGATGATTGTTTTATTTATTGTGTCATGATTGTTTTAAACTATAGTGCCAAGTGAGTATAATGGTGGTCAGGCCCAGTATCCTTGTGTCATGATTGTTTTTTTTATTCTTTATGTTTTTTTTTTAATATTTTGTCCTTTATTTTTCTGGAGTATGAAGGCACATTGTACTCCCTGTGATTTTCCCCCCATCTCTCCTCTATAAAAATCAGAAAGGAGACCCAGCCCCCACCTCATTTACTAATATTTTCTTAATGAATAACTTTCGATTACTTCTTTCAGTTGAATACACTGACAGGCGAGCACCGGTTGGACGAAATAGTGGACGAGAGGTGCAGCAATGTGGAGGTGGAGGCAGTGGAAGCACTACTGGACATAGCTGCCATGTGCACTGACTCAAATCCTGACAGGCGTCCATCGATGAACCGGGTTTTAAAGATGCTCGAGGAAGAGATCTTGTCACCATGTCTCAGTGAATCCTATTATGATCCACACCTTGACATTTGAGGTGGCTCTTGGCAAGAGTTTTGTAGATATTTAGGAATTTGGGTTTCACTTTTGAATGACTGGATTTATTGGGTCCCTTCTTGGGAGGTTTTGTGCAATTCTACTAAACATACTTGTTTACTGGTATCCAAGTCGTTTGGACCAATTTCAGTGGCTTTTGTATATAAGAGGACCTTTTCAGTTATTATTCCGCGCCCCTTTGTGCCCACTGACGGATCTAGGTATAACAAAGGGGTGTCAATGTCACCCCTATTTTTTGAAATAATATTACTACATATGAATATTTATAGTTATAAAATATAAATTTATCATATGTATTCTATATTTGAACCCCATAAATATTAGATGATTTTTCATTAGTGAACCCCATATAATTTTTTTAGTATATTTTTTTGTGAGGTCTTTTTGGATTGATTAACAATTTCTATTTGTAAAGAATTATTGCCATACAAAAAGATCATTTTTATAAACTGAAAAGAGAAATGTAGTTAATTTTTTTTTAGTTCTTGTTTGTGGGTCTTTTAATTAATTAAATAGGTCCACAATATAGGCCAAACATAAACTATGATGGATAACCTCATAAGCATCCTAGCCGAACAACCATGAAAACAAATAATAAAAATTTGACAAATAATAAAATAGTATTAACAAATACTAATACTAATACTAAAAAAATAAAAGGTATTGCTGATAAAAAATTTACCCTTTTATTTATTAAATCAATTGTTTTATTTTCTAGTTAATTTATGACATACTGAAATTATAATTTGAGTCAAATTCAAATTTGAAACATATCTAATTTGTAGCTTGGCCCCAGGTGAAACATATTCTTCTTATGACAAATGTCGAAAAAAAATTCTTTATATAAAAATATAATATTATTATTTAAATATTATTAATTTATTAAAAAAAATTCAAATTTTTCTGACTTCGTCCAAGGTGAACCCCCAATCAAAATTTTCTGGCTCCGTCTCTGTTTGTGCCACACTGCATGATTTATTTTCACCTATCTGTTCTCTGGTTCCTGACTTCTATTTGTTAATGCCTGCCCCAAAGTGTAATCAAGGAGAAAAATGCAAGGCTTGCCTGATTTCTTCTTTTGCAGTATCTTTACATCATTAGACACAGAACACCAAATGTTCCCTTTGCACATCGAGTAATAGTAGAAAGTATATTATTATTTTAAGACATCGGAGTTGCACAAGTTTTCTAGAATGTAGACAAGTTCAGTGACTTCCTCTGCCACCTGGTAGTGGGTGTTCGATAGATGAATTTAGCTTGGGTGAATTAAAACTTTTTTGTAAGATCGATGTATCAGTCTCCTAGGCATCTGTTGATTAAAATGAACTGTTACAGCTCCAATGTTTTTGTTCCCTGATCTTTTGATTCTTTCTACGCTTTATAAGCCCACCGGACAAAAGAGCTTTTTCGAGAATAAAGTAAAAAATTGGACCCAATATAAACAATTTGTACAAAGAACAAATATTAAAATCTGACATTGACATTATAGACGTAATCAACATAAAGAAAACATCGTGTCTATATATAATACTTAGAATTAGTATATATATTACCATTCATCAAATAAACTGAATATTTAATAATCTTAAGTTGACGATCCTTCATCACCGCACACTGTTTAAATATCATCAAACCATTTCATGTCTAATACTATGTTTACGAATTTACTTTCTTATATTCAGTTGTTTTAATATATTTCAAAATCATTGTTAAAAGTGTATGTTGATCCTTCACAATATGTCAAAATTCACGTAGCAAATAATAACATATGTTAGCATTCATTTATAACATGAAAAGGTAGAAATTAATCCAATAAAAGTTCTGACTTTTCATCATTATAAAGACCCAGCAACCTCTAGTTGTCAACAGAAGTAACAAAATAGTGATTGCAATTCAATGATGTAGAACTGACACCAGATATCCCAAATAAAACAAGAAAACACAATCTGTCCTAAACAAGTAAAGATAAAATACAAAGGGAAAAAAAAGGTTTCCAAACTTAGTTATTTGATTTAATGAAAATGGTTTAGGCTGTGAACGGAATTATTCTATGTAAAAGGAATAGTTCACTCCCAGCAAATGTGTATGAATGACCTCATTAAAATGCTGAATGAAAGCAAGCATGGTTTACTGACAATATTATCAGCACATACATGACCAAATATTCAAAAACAATATCCTATTAGGTGATCACAAATACAAAAAAGCACGAAGATAAAATGCCAGCAGAAAGAAATTTTAACCACAATTATTACATGAACACCTGAACTTGAAGGAAGGTCCCGTCTATTTTCCTGCCAGTCATGTCTTTACCTGTGAAAACAGTAAACCAACAATTAGGAATCAGAAGCAAGATAAGAGACATGTAGAAAATTGATTAGGTTTTCTTCAATTTTTCATTTGCAGCATGCATTCTGTGTCTAACATTAGACTTGTCTACAGGCCGGTTACAAAACAACAACAAAGCCTTTAATCCCAAACAAGTCTACCACCAAAAAAAAAAAAAAAAATCAACATTAAATTAAAAACCAGATTCTAGAGAAAATACGCTAAATTTGAGCCAAACACTAATGACGAGATGTTACCAGCTCCAACCTACGAACAGAGATGTTTTCAATATGCGAATCGGATATTCATACATAACCCTTCACTGGTATAACATTGAAGTTATCCAGTGCCATGTTAGACTACTCCCTCAAAGGTCTTCAGTAACAATAGACCCCATTCATGATTCGCATTGGTTTTGCTTTTACCAAACAGTAAATAAATTAGAATCCAATACTAGCAGAACTAATCAATAAAATTATAATTGTTTACAGGACCAATCCAGGTCTGCACTGAAAATTATATAAAACCTGGCTGGGTGCACTGGTAACAGACTGTTAGTGCCAAACTAGGTTCAAAAGTTAAAAAATTCTTGATTGGTGAGAGTACCAAACTAGTGAGAATATCAGAGGGATAGGCCCACGATGTTATTTGTCGGCGGGGGGCTGGGGCTGGGGCTGGTTAGTGCGGAGGAGGAGGTCGTCGTAGGGGTCGCGGCGGCCGGGGGCCTGGCTGATCTGAGGGTCCCAGAAGAGCTGGGCGTTGAAGCGTTCGAAGGTCCAGAAGCCGTAGGGGCGGAGAGGGAGGCTCCAGTTGGCCTTGGTCTTGTCGCAGCGCTCCTTCATCCGGTATATGTGCTGCCTCTGCGCCTCGTCGCGCCTCTTCGGATCCTCCATCAGCCGCAGGATCAGGTTCTCCGCGAACTCCATCACGAACTTCATCCTCTCTCTTGCTTCTTCTTCTTCTTTCTTCTTCCGATCGATCTGACCAACTGCTTTTCGGACGGACTGGCGAACAAGTTCTCGTCTCGGAGAGGATGTCAAGTTGGGCCTTTTTGGGCTTTTTTCTACACAACTCTGCTCTCAGTCTCAGAGATCGATCAAAGAACAAGTTGCTGATAACAAGTTTCCGGTAGATAGAATCCCCCGTGTTCACTAGGAATAATCGTCCAAATCTTTCGCTGCTGATAACAAGTTGCACTTTTACACGCATTTATAAATTGCACGACTATATATAACAAGTAATGATGATTTTTCCCTGGTTATTGGTACGCTTTTTTTTTTCATATATTTTTTTTCTTTGGGGCCGAAACACCCTTCTAACTACCGTCGGATAAAAAAAATGTTTCCGATATGGGTAACCTACGAATAAGTGGATGCCCTATGCAGAACATTTCAATAAAAAATCAACGCTGCAAATTTGTGCTTATTAAGGATTCAAACATTTTGGCTTGTGATGCACTCCAATGGCATACGAGTGGTTGGTGCACCACCATAAAAATTCTTTGGATGAACCAAATTATTAATTTATTATGTCCAAAAGGCACATCAACAAGAATAGAGAAGGCGAAAGAACTAACAATAAAATGACTGTTTAGCCGATTAATCTATCAAGTACAAAACATATACAGCAGAATGCTATAAAGCATAAAATCTAAAACTCAATTAGCATTGCTATTTTTGTTCTCTCCACAATCATCTTGTGTATTCTCAATTGCATTGGACGATTCACACTTTTGTAACTGCATAGGTGCCATGCACAATTTCACAGCCTCCGACTGTTTAGCATACTTGTGTTCGTGCATCTCACCAGTCTCTCCTTTTTCCTTAGTGGTACAGGTATCTGCTTAATCAATAAATAGATAAATTACAGTAATTATCAACTGAAAATTGCTTACCAGAATACTAAAAAAAAGAAAAAAAAAAAAATCCTCCATCCTAACTCTAAAACCAACCCTCTGCAATAAACATCGATGCTTTGTGCCTCTAAAGAACCTAGATTAGTCAATCTACTAAAATATGGTGTGTTCCTCTTGTAATGTTCTCAAAAAGAAACTCAAATTAGGAACATAAACTGCACAAAAGATTTTTAAAGTAAACCTGCTGTATTTGTGTCAACATTTGACACTGAAGTTTGAGGATTAGCCAGTTCAGAAGTCATTGGAAGCACTGTCGTTGTTATCTACATTTGCCACATTTTTCCAAGGTCAGAACAACAGATATTCCTGAAATCAAGATAATGTCAAAAAAAAAGTGCAAAATTTATTTATTACCTCCATCCCGTCGGTATGCTTGACAACTGTTTCAGCTTCGCGCGTCTCATCTTTGTCTCCCTTTACCTTGCTGCCACCTATACCTGCTAAACCATGCAGCAGTAAGGTGAATTGAAAAAATCAAATAACCACAATATCATGTACACTTTGAAAAATAATGGTAAGTTGCAGTAATTTCTCTCAAGGGCCCCAATAACTAGAGTTAGATATCAAAGGAAGTTCCAGGTATATTAATTAATGTTTGACATAACTTATAAGTCAATGTTATGATCAAACAACTGAGGCTCACCAAACAACTCCTACGCTATCACTTTTTGCAAAATAATGTGCAAAAAACTATGTTTAATAATTATATTAGACTTCAAAGTAAAAGTGCATCTGCATTTAAATTTTAACTGAAAGAATACGAAGACAACTTTTCCTTAACACACAAAATTCTGAAAGGGAACCTGTTGTGTTGGCGACAATAGTTGATGGTGAAGGTTGTGAAGCAGCTGGAGAAGATGTATTAGTAATTGCTGGAAGCCCCTTTTTTGTTCTTATCTGCACAGTAATATTTCACTAAATAGCAAGCAAATTTTTCACAAAGAGCATGCAAAATTTATAAAGACATGCAAGGTATAATCCTTTACCTTCATTTCTTCACAATATTTGACAACCATAGATATGTTACTATACCGACCATGAACCAAAGTGTAAGCCCACAAAAGAAGCTTTCTAGGGATGCTAAGGTCCAGATTTCCCACCACATCTTGAACAGGTTGCACTTGTATTTGCATGCCATCACTCGTCAAAACAGGTTGAGGTACCAGAACAGTATACATATTAACACCAGCAGGATATGTCCCACAAGAGCTCTCTCGGTAGAAATTGTAACAAGACCGCATCAAACTAACTGCCTCTTCCGTTTTTCCCTCTGCCACCTTCCAGATTTGCATATTTTTTATTCTAGACAGACTCTCAAACAAGTTCATGTCAAGGCCTTTTGACTTCTCTTGCCCCTCAGGTGATGACATCAGGAGCTCATCAGGCTGGAGATCGACATAGAGCACTAAATCATTTCCTGATGAGGGGACACAGTCAATAGTGAGGTTGGTCCCAGCTGTATCACGGACAGGGGTTATAGATGCAAGTTTTATTAAAAGGCAACGGCACCAGGCGAGAGAAGCATGCTTGCAGACTCTTGCGAGGTGGTGGTTTGAAAGTTTGGGGCTTTTGAAACGCTTCCGAATTTTCTCATTTATGGCTTCAAGTTGATGCAGTCGGACATCACTCTCTAGCAGCTGGATGAATTGGTGAATATAACTGTAACAATAAGCAATAAGTATAAAATATCATAAGCATTACAGCTCGCAAAGCATCATCCTTCGTATTAGCTGTGGAATAAATTAATAGTAGGCAGTATTACAGGAATTGCGAGCATTACAACTAACAGGCATCACACCAGGATTGGCCAAGGAGTAAATCAATACTAGGAATTATCACCGGACTCTGGGCCAAACAGCAACTATTTTTCAGAAGCTATAGAATCAAGGCTAAACCAAGAGTAACTATACTGCCTGCCTGATACAAATAAAAAATAGGTATCCCTGCCATGATTTCAGATTGAATACCTGTTGTCCACCTTGACTGGACTGTTAAATAAATACTTTACCTAATCCACAATCAAAGTTGTTCAAGGATACAAATATGGTTTGGTAAGTTACCCAAACAGGTTTGTCTCTGATAGCTCGGGGCAATTAACTTCAGGTAGACTGCCAACATCGCCCCATGTGCTTGCATGATCCATAAAAGCAGAGAACATTTTCTCCAACAGCTGCTCAACTGCAGTAGTGTCACTTGCATTTCGGATTGTGGAAGTAAGAACTTGGATGTATTTCCCTAATGCAACAGGAACCAAGTCCACTATACACAGATAGAACTGATACAATCAAAGTCAACCACAAAAACTATATCAGCATATTATGCTGCATTTGATACATAGCTAAGATGAAAACAGAATTCAAAACGATTTCTTGTATCAACAGCAAAACATGACACAGGATCATATAATTAGAATAATTTCATGTGCCCCTTAAAATATCAGAATAGCAAATATATCTCTGAAAATTGATGAGTTATAATATCTCATCTTCCCTAAATTCAATAGATCAGAAACATTCATAGAAATCCCCTTTTTTCCTTATCCCCTCAATCAGTACCCAACATAAACCTCTTTATCTTCATTTATTCAGAGATAACAACAAGGAATATTGGGTAGTTTTGGAATATTTTCTAACTAAATTGGGTTGGAAAAGGTGTGAGAAGATGGTGTGTTTAGAGTCTATGTAAAATGTCACATGTTTAGAAAAATGCATAGAAATTCTCGAATTGAATAATTATTTTCATTATAATAAAAGATGGCATATTACCAATAATTTCTGTCAATAAGAGTCACATACATATTTTGTGTTAAAAAAAAAACCCTAACAAAGAAGACCAACCAATTAACTGATTACTCAGGCAACAGTTCTCACAGATTCACATTTTTATGGGCACATGAAACTATTTTAGTATGATTAACTGATTACACAGGCAAAAAAGGGTAGCTGAAGTACTAGTCATAGAGAACCAGATGCTACTTCAAAACAAAATAATTACGGTTTGACAGTTTACAAAAGGGGCGTCCAGCAGGTCATGGTTAGGTAGATGCCAACAGCATGGAAGCCATTGAAGTACACTACTTCACATCACTATTACATAGTTAGGTCATGGAAGTCACTGACACTGGATTGGTCTTAATTAATTTGAGATACCAGACAGAAATACACTACTTAACATCACTATTACATTTATAATATGTATATACTGAGATAATTGATACCCTTTTATCAGTACGAAGATAGTTGTATGCCCTCTCCAGAGTAGACAGGTCACAAGTTCTCTCCAACAGGTTCAAATAAAGGAGCATATACTTTCTGATACAGCTGATGAATTTGCGGGAACTTTCTGACAAGCTAACCTCCAAGTTCTTTTTGCTCCCACTAACACTTGGATTCTTCCTCCTGTCATAAAAGAACCATAAGGAATCCGTAAAATCTTTCTTCGAGCACATTTATCACAGAAGTAAAATAAAAAAGTGCAGCTCCAGCTCGATAAGGATATCGACTCAAGCTGAAGTGAGCCAGCCAACAATTTGGGGCAAAAGAGTTAAAGTTCCAGCTCAAGTGTGAATCACTATCCATCAACCTAATATGGCCACAGGTTTAGAATGGGAACTGGGCTATGCACTGCTGCATAATATCTTCAGGAGGCTTTAGGGCAAGGCACTCTTAAACGAGTCCTCTGGCTTAAGACTATTCCAAATTAGTCAATTAAAACTTCTATTGTTTGGACTTTTTATATAGCAATGATTGGAATGCAACTTAGTTCTGGTTCATAATAAATTAGCAGTTTTAGACTTTTGGTACCTTATTAAGAATATAACTAATAAAGAAAACTGGTAGCAGCATTTTCTTTGACAATTCTCCTTTTTGAACTACTTATAAAAGAAGAGATCACAACCTAATTTTGATACTGTACTATGCATACTGCAATGACCTGTAATGAGAAACTCTCACCTCCCCTTTTTAACTGTGCCATCAATTTCCCACATGTTCACCGTAAATGAAGACCTTGAAGACTTGAAGCAGAATGAAAGCTCGTCTCTGGCTTTTTCTAATCCACCTGGATCTCCTCGTTTATGCAACCCCTGAGCCATCTTGTATCTTGCCTTGTGGAAGTGCTTCAGTTCTCCCTCCACACATCTTCCTAAGGCTGCTATACAGTCGTCATATAGTACAAGCCAAACCTTGTCCAATAACTCAGGGTCGATACTTTCTTTCTCCTTCGGTGAATTCCTAGCGTCTTCTTTTAATGGGTTCAGTTCGTCTTCTTTCCAATTAAGCATGCTTAAGATGCTCTCTTTGGTTGAGCCTTTATAGGAATAAGCGGCTACTATCTGGATAACAATAAATTAATGCACGACACAGAAACAGCAAAAGCAAGGACTAGTATCAAGCATTACTCCTAGCTTATTAACTACCAAAACAAAAAAACAAAAAAAAAAATCACTTGCATATAAAGCGTCAACAGTAAAAATGATTTTTTTCCCTTTTTATTTGAGATTCACAACTGTAAAAATATTACTGAGGTTCACCTTGGTAGCATCCCACTGATCGAACCAAGGAGTAATTCACTGTTGATTTATATTTCTTAAATTTTTTTTTTCCGAATTTTATATACTTAGAAAGAAATTCGCTACATAATGGTAACTTGGTAAGGAACACTGAGATATGAAAAGGAAAGAACCTGGATGGCATCAGATTGCCTCCCTTGAGTATAAAGCAACTTTAGACGTGACGCGTGAAGTCTGTAAACAGGATCAACAGCAGTTGGATTTAGTTCTCCAGCTTTGGCATAGTATGAAAATGCTTTGACAGGAGAGTGCCCCAACTTTTCACAGAGCTTTCCAAGATAAAACACATGGAGCCACTCAGGCCTATAATTTGAGTTAAAGAAGAAAGATGTTATGAGAATCTACAGAATAGCAAAGAGATGCAGCATTACCTACTGAACCCGAACCCCTCTTCCCAGCACAGCCATACCACAAACCCAGCTGTGTACTCACCAAAACAATTGGTCTTATTAGCTCTTTGGACACTGAAATAATTATTTAATTTTTCTAAATTTATTATTTTAGTCAGCTCACATGCTAAAAGTTGTTTAAAATGAAATATAATTTTAACCATAAGGTTCTCAGGAAAAAGCAGGTATTGGGGTCTGTGGCCAAAAAAAAAAAAGAAGAAGAAACAGTAGAGAGAACATACTTCAGTGCAAACGCTTTCTCAAAATGATTCATTGAACAATGACAATGTTCTGTCCATGTAGCATCCTTGGTGGGTATCACTGATCGTTGATCATAGAATGGCACCACATTTTGTACACTGTCGTAATACACCAGTGCCAGCAACTCATTTATTTCACTCTGAGACAGAAGCCAAGATAATAGCGTGTTACTTATTCTTCGTAATTCAGATCAAAGAATTTGAAACAAAAGCTCATAACAAAGCAGTACCTCATCAGCGGGAGTACTTGCTAGGGCCAAACTCATCAGCAAGCAGCGCCTACTGCGCCTTCTCCCTGTGTGAACCCTTTCATGCAGACTAGTATTCTTTTTCCAATCAGATATGCTCATGTGCTTACTGCCATCATTCAACAGCAGATCCACTTCCTGCAATTCAGGTTGATACGATCATTACATTCGCACGCAAAAATTTAAGCAGCCACTAATAAACACTCCAATCCCACAAATTAATTTTTACAATGACACGACCAATTAGCATCAGCTCCTGCTAGCACAAAAGATATTCTAAAAAATATATATAAACAAATAAATAGAACCTCAGAACAGTTATGGACACATGCACCATAGTATCTAATTAAATCATGAAACCAATTAATTAAACTCTTCAGATCTAAAATCACATATTCTAATTAAAATCCAATCCCCAAAGAATGAAAGAAATAAATTATGCAGTACCTCATCATATATGTTTGCAAGCTTTTGCCAGCTCTTAAACCGCAAAATATTGTACAGCAGATCATACTTCAAGAGATTTGCGTTCTGTTCCACAAACTCTTCTCCTTCCTTTTTCAGTACAAAGCCAGCATATTTGTCTGTAGCACTTGTATCTTCAGCTTGAGCAATGAAGTAGTAAAGGTTACTATACACCTCCAAGTATGGCTCTGAGCTAAAATTGAAATGTACAAAGTAGAAAGAGAATTAGACCACGATTTCGTGTAGTGAAAGTTGTAACTTGCAATTCATGAAAGAACAGTTAGCAATGGTTATCCTTCATCATTGGGATTAACCACATTATAACATAGCTGAAAGTACAGATAAAAGACAGACCCAATTCAGGGTTTTGGTAAAGTTAGGTGTGCCGAGATATGCTCCTCACTTTTTTTTTTGTAGAAAGTAAGTGTCATTGCACCAGCCATTCTCCTATCCATGTAGAGATAAATAATCAGGGACAAAAGAGTGGTTTGGGCATTCTCATAAGAACGCAAGAGCAGAGGTTTAATTTTCTATGCTCTTTTGGAAACAAAATTTTCTATGCTGTTTCACATAATGAAGCGGAAGGGTTACTTCTCATGAAAAGGATAAAGAAACATTAGCCTAAGACAGTAATTGCCATTGGTTTCACGCACTCAAATTTATTACTAATGCAACAAAGATCTCTATCAAGAAGAGGGACCAAACCTGGAAATAGATAGCTTTTTAAATTCCTCAGAGCTCTGCTCATCAGGGAAGAAGATATTCATGATAGCATCAGTGCCTCCCTTAGATTCATATATTTCAAAGAGCTTTTTTTCGCATGAATCTGGTCCATCTAAGAATTTATCGATGACATTGCTAGCCACCACCTCTACTGGTGGCTGAAGAAAGTGTTTGCGAATTGCTCTAAGGACCCTCCTCATTTTCACTAAACCAGACCTCTAAAAACGACAATTATAATAACTGTGTAAAAATGTGAATAATGAAAGTAGGTTAAAACTCAAGAACATGAAGGGTAATTTGAAATTGCTATCACCCATAACAAAAAGGTCCATTTTGGTTGGTAATTTTATTTGAAAAAAAAAGGTCCATTATGGTCTAGTAGATCAAGTGGTAAGAGCACTGACTGACTTCTAATAGGTCCAGGGTTCAAGCCCGCATGCTTGCGATAGGCTTGGCGAGCCAGCGTAAAAACTAAGCCATATATACCAGAAATGATCGGGGTTGGGATGTCATTTCTAGCCTACCCCAACTTGTTTGGGATAAAAGGCTCTGACTTTTTTTTTTTTTAAAAAAAAAAGGTCCATTGTACTTACCGAAAGGTAAGACCAACGAGCTTCGCCCGGACTTGAACAGGTTGACCAGAAGGGCTAAAATTGTCATTTGAGACGACCAAAATCAAGCATTTGGTTCTTTTAGCTTGGTAGGTTTAGTAGGATCAGGTATTGGTAGGCATTTCATTTTATAGTACTTTTTCACTATTTAATCTTATCTTTTCTTTTCTTTTTTTTTCTAATTTTCATCTTCATCAAACCTTCGGACTTAGTTGATAAATTCACGTTTCTACTGATATGTTGATACTTAGTTTATTTCCTAGTCCAAAAGAAAGAATTAATTCAGCACCTTATCAGACAATAGAACTAGAAAAAGAAATGATGACCCACCAAAAATGGTAAGAAATAAGGACAGAAAAAGAATAAGACAGATACGCACGGACAATGTCTTGGCATAGGGTAATATATACTGAAATACATCAGCACATTGCTCTTTGGTTTGATAGTCTCCATGACTAGTATTCTTATGAGTCACTAGGTCCTCCTCACTGGTTGAATCTAGGTTCATATTTAGCCCGTAAAGGCAGAAGAAGCTCTGATCCAAGGCACCATCTATACATGATTCCAGCTCCTCCATTTCTGCACTCCAAAAGAAATATATATATACACATAATGCAACTACTGTTTCCATAAAAAAGTATGGTTCTCATTATAGTTGTATTTTATTCATTCAATGAATAAATTCTGGATTTTGGTACCATTATCTTCTGCATCATCATCCTTAGTGTGTTCATCATGAGCTGCATCTTCCTCCGCACCATTTGCACCTGCATTGAAACCATATAATTAAGTTCAAATCTCTCATAACATAAGGATCACTTCAATCTTAATTTTTTAGATGTGTTTGAAAGAGAACATACAGTGAAGAGATTTTAGAGCCAAAAGGTAATTGATTGCGAACTTCAGAAACGCCCCTTCCTCACCTTTACTATCTTTACCAGCACAACAAAGCCCATATTCTGAGAGTAACTCGTGCACTGTCACAATGAGATCAACCTGTGGCCAACATACAAAAGACAACATCATAAAGTAAAATTTAGGGGGGATTTCACACAAGCCCCTGAAAATCTCAATTTTAAGATGAATACCCCTCCAAATGAAAGGCACCATGAATATGCTTAGAAGAGACTAAATATAACATACAACACAATAAAAAATTAAAATCCATCTCTGATATCACTCCCCAAAAAATAGAAAAGAAAATAGCACGGAAACTTTAAAGAAATAGAGGATGATATATGGCAGAATAAAGCACATGTGAGCTAATTCTGATGTTACAGGGGTGTACATGATATTTCGATGTTTCGAAGGCGCATAGACAACACATTATAGAGAAAAAAAAAACTAAGCTTATCGAATTCAAAGGAAGCAGGCATTACCTGTGCCTTGATTGTGACAGATGGATCAAGGTGCTGAAGTTTACAAAAGGTAATAACTGCATCTACAAGGCATGCAATCTCTATCTGTTCTGTTTTGTTCATAAGTGATCTTCTGGAAAGGATTAGCTTCACGCAACTACGCACAACGGTCAAGAGCAGAGATTGCGTATCGGCAACAAGGCATGCCAAAGAAGTAAAAGTTACCTGTGCAGACTGCAATTAGTGAGGTAATATAAATGTTCTTGTACCTTCCTGTGACAAATATTCACCAATACTTTTGGCATTATCATAACTAATAATGCACATCCCACATTGCCTCTCCTATTCATGAACTTTATAGACAGGTCTGAAACACATGATGGGCTATATACTGGCCTCAATTAGGTTTCTTTCAATGAAGTAGGCATCTGATGAAAAACCAAAGGGCTGGATTATTTGCTTAAAAACACTCAGATAACTTGATATAAGAAAATACAACAAAAAAATAAATAAATAATCGTTTAAATAATAATTAATTTGTTAAATAAATAAGTTATTAAATATATATATATATATATATATAGAGAGAGAGAGAGAGAGGCTAACGAGCCATCGATGGCACGTGCCATCGATTTTCTATCGACTCATTTTTCGAGATCCAAACCGTTCAAGTTGATCACAATATTGAAATACCCTTCGAGACCAAATTTTTCATTTTTTCAAATTTTTTTGCTATTTATTATGATATTTTCAATTGGAGGGCCTGAAATACTCTAATCATAATATTTTTTAAAAATATCATAATAAATAGCAAAAATATTCGAAAAAAATATAAAATTTGGTCTCCAATCATATTTCAATATGGAGAACAACTTAAACAGCTTGGATTGACCATTTGAATTTTAGATCTCGAAAAATGACTCGATGGCATGTTAGCCATTCTCAAATAATTAAGCAATAAGAAAAACCGGAAAAGACACAATCAGATATGATCAAATCCATTGCAAACCAAAGGAACATTAACTTACACTGGATTCACCCATGCCAACAAATGATTTGACCAGACCGATGCTGTTTGCTATATCTCTAACAACTCCAACGATCCTTTCTATCCGCGTTGGTTTAACACTTCCTATATTTTCCATATCAGTTATCTTATCCATACCAGCAACAGCTGTCAACAGTTGTAGCTTCCTATTGTGACACTCAAAATACACATCTAAATTCATTTTCTCTTCCCTCTCACATGCTGATATTAACAGATCCAATGCAGATACCTCCAGTGCAACATCCTTGCGATTTTTCAACTTCACGTCCTTGGTAGAGAAAAGGAGAGGAGGGAGCATCTTGATACACTCTGTGTGTGGCACCTTTTTAATTAGTTCATTCTCATCCCTCAGTAGAAAGTCAAGCTTGATGGAATTTAGTTCACGATTTATCCTATCAAGAGTTAGCAATCTCTCATTCATGCAGTGAGGTAAAAAGACCGGTCCTTTAAGAAGAGAGATGGCACAGTTAAACTCATCATAAGCTCTCCCTTTGTCACCTGATGAGAGAGAAAGGCAACCACAAATCCAATAAAAGCGGGCCCAGAAAGACAAGATCCCGCCATCGCTTTCCTGGTTAATAGTGTTATCATCTTTTTTATCAGCACTTTCTTTGTTTGCAGAAGTACTAGGCACTTCCGTCATGACAGTATCACCATCTTCACTATTATCTTTATTCCTGGGGGTATTCTCCGCGGTCATGCCATTTAATTGGCCTTCTCTGATAACAGATTCAGGGAGATTGGAGGCAACATGTTCAATGATCTTGCAAATATGGTAATTTGAATCAGAGAGGAACTCATCACGCCTCAGCTTATTATTGGGATCTAATCCCAAGTCGAAACATACCTCTGCAAGATACATATGGCAACACTGGGACCTCTCCTTACCCCACTGTCTTGTCAGCCTATCCAATTCGGGCAATTTAATAAAGTAATCCTGATATGGGAGTGCTAGCTCAGAAAACTCCTCTAGCAACAAATTACCTAGTTTAACAGCATTGCAATTTTCTGGAAATAGTTCTATGAATTGCTTCACATCATTGGCTTCGATCTCAGCTGTGTACATTGAAACATCAGGAACTTGAAAGGTAGGACATGAACAGTCGACCTCCTTTTTGGTTGAATGTTTAAGTATGAACTGTTCTAGGTTGTGGGAAATGACATTTGTATCCCTTCCTGGCTCAAATTCATCTTTCCCTGATTTTCGACTCCTAAGCCTCTCAAGCCGTGTACTACGCCGCTCCTGAGACTGTTGCTCCTTGTCAGTAGCACTCGCTTCCTGCTCCTTGCAAGGAGTACTATCAATTGTTCCGATGTCCATGCCATCTGATTCTTTAGATACATCTTGATCTATATAAACTTTTGGACGGCAATAAGAATGTATGTCAGCTGACGTTAGGATGCTAAGGGTTCTGTCTAAAAGAGCCGACCATGTTGCCTCCGTCAATTGCACCTCAATATCCTGTGAAAGCAAATTGGTGTATCAGTGACAATGGTCTTAATAGATGCAAATTTTGAAATGAAAGAAAAATCACTCAAATCTTTGATATACATGTCATCATTATCCAGAAATTGAAAGCTTGTCCGAACTTGTCCCAATCCCCTTATCAATGACTTATTTATTTACATTACTGTACCAACAATAGGTCGACCTGGAACTCAATTTTCAGAATTTTAGCGACAATTTGACTTGCAGTATGTGTTACACAAATATGCACTGTTCTCACAATGTTTTTATCAATGCTTTGACAGCTTCAATTTTTAGCCCAAAAACACCACAACACATAAAAAATCAAACTGCAACACAAGATTCAGTATTGCACACATTGTCAAATAGACATCCCAATGCTTCTATCAGTGAAAAAATTTGGATTTAACCACATAACATCTATTTGAAATCATAACCTGTCTAATTCTTTTTGACGGACTGTTGGGCAAGTCTGATTTTCTCTTAAACTTCAATCTGGGATGCTCTGGCTCAAGTTTGTCAAAACCGTGAGGTCCCAAAGCAGTCCCCTCGATTGCATTCTTCACATGCATGGCACGGGAATGAGAAGGCCACTTATCGAGTAAACGTTTTGATACAGCAAGACACTGGACCTCATCTCCTATAGAAATTAATACTTCCATGAGTTTTTCCATGCAAATCCCTGCATGAAGATAAGGAATTAGAGCATGATTCATAATGAATCCACAGTTTTTGTTCAATTTGACAGGTTTACCTATCCCAAATTAACAAGTCACAGGACTGCCGTCTCTGTAATTTGCCTATGAGTGGACATGTTTTGTGTGTTTGTGTCTGTCCTTCCTTTTTAGTTGATAAAAGCACCTTAAGGTTCGCTTGATAGGAATTGTATGTCTTCTACTAGTGTTCAAGGATTGGAAGTTAAGAGTTTAAGGTTCCTACATATTGTACTAAGATACTCACCAAGGAAAACAAACAATGAGATGGAAGGTACTTGAGTCTTTACCCAAGTAACCACACTAGTATGGCATGTACTATTAGACTATTTTACAGTTGTGTTGCCCATATTCTCGCAAATCAATTCCATCACACTACCATGTTTACAAAGGGGACCGATTTCATTGTTACTGCAAATGGTGAAACTAGAAAATATAGTTCCTTGATTGATTTGAAAAATGGAATAATAAACAAAAAACATAATATAGGTGCTTACAATTAGTTGGGCTACATCTGAGTCCTTGCTCAAAAGCCCACCTTGCCATGCCAAGTGAACCCATTGAGCAAGACAGTGTGCCAAGTTGGTTCCAGACAACAACATCACCCCAGTCAAGTTCAACTGCTTGAAGATAGCATTGCATTGCATTTTCATTATAGTCGAGTCCTAGCTGAAGGAATACACTCGCAAGGTTCTTCAAAGACAAAAACCTAGGAGACCAAGAATTAGCACAGACTAATCAGTAAACGAATTCTCTTAGGCTCATAGCTAGTTAGCTGTGACAAATTTACTTTGGTGCAAAGTGTAACAAAATGTTACACTGTTGGATCTTTCTTTCAGTACTCTTGGGCATACTTTAACAGCTATAACAAAGTACTTTGCTATTAGCCTATTTTCTTATCACAACTTTTTTTTGCTTACTACTAATTTGCTTTACTTCTATCATTAAATAAACAAAAATTTGAAGGCAGTAGAACACATCCCCAAATAAACAGTACTGAAATTACAAATGAGGATGATTAGACAATCATCCTCATTTAAAAGACAAAATTATTGGAATTCGGTGATTGCAAATGAAATTCACCTAAAAGACAAAATTAGAACACTCACCAACTTAGCCTATTATGAAAAGAGGCCACTCTTAAAGGAGCAATTGACATAATGTGATGCCCTAGTGAGGAAATTGTGTTGTCCGGCAGTTATTATTATTCTGCTAAAGCATACCATCAGCTTCTGAATTGCTGAACAGAAAATACAAACCAAATAATTACTAACCTTAACTGCCGCAAATGATGGTCGCTAGCACCATTATCTCCTTGAATATCAGATATGAGTGGGTCTTTCAGGACATCTTCAAGCAATTGCCGTGCTTTAGTGAAATCCTTCTCTTGCAATTTGAGAAGGCCCTCATGGTACTTTTGAGAGAGGAAGAATTCCTGAATTTAATTATATAAAATTAGAGCTGTTGAATAACTAAAGCATTTCAATTTTCAAGCAAAAATAAAGCGGCGTCATTGCATTAGGGTTTATGAATTAACGAGAACAATTTTGTCATTCACTGAAAGAAACAAATTTTCACTGAAAGAAACGAACAAAGAAAAGAGAAGAGAAGAGAAGAGAAGAGAAGAGAAGAGGAGTAGCAAGTGTGACCTGACCTGGGCTTCCTTCGTAGGCGCGAGGGGTTCCCACTGTTTGTCGGAGTCTGACTCGTTAATAGCCGCAATGGAGAACTGTCAAAAACGAGAAAAAGCCTTCAATTTTTTTAGCGCAGATCAAAATCAGAGAAAGAGAGAGGAGAGGAGAGGAGGTGATTAACGAACCATGGCAATATGGCATAGGACTAGGAGTGTCTTTTCTTCTCTTCTACTTGTACAGCGGAGTTGCGGAGTGGGGAAGAGAGACGGAGAGGGGGCCCCGCCTGTCTGTTGGGTTTCGCCTGTTGTTTTATGAGAAATTTTGGACTTCTCTTTCCACATAAGACCCTGATTTTTTTCTTTATTAACAACTCAACACTTTCCATGTTTCTCCACAAGGCCACAAGTAAGAATGTAAGATGCATATTTTTTTAGGTAATTACTACTTACCATCCATTCTTTTGTCATCACCGTCATCCACAAGATCGGCGCCCTTCATTTTTTCGCGCGTCTCCATCGGATCGCCTAACTCCATCGCGTCTCTCCTCCCCTCCCCTCCCCTCCACTCTCTTTCATTTTTCGCGCCTCCTCCCACCTCTCCTCTCTCTTCTTTTTTTTCGCGCCTACCTCTCCTCTGTCTTGCTTTTCTCCTCTTCCTTCCTTCTTTTCTCTTTTTCGACTCATTTCTTCTTTTCAATTATGTTGGATACCTATTCAATTTTATTTGTTATAGATGTTCAATTTAGTTGTTAAACATGTTATACGAGTTAACATGTTTGTTACATCTGTTCATTTTATTTGTTATAACTGTTCAATTTATTTGTCATTTCTGTTCAGTTTATTTGCTCACTTTTATTTTTCGTATGAATCCACATTATTTGTTACACCTGTTCAGTTTATGTGTTATAACTGTTCAATTTATTTGTCATTTTTGTTCAATTTATTTGTTATATCTATTCAATTTATGTACACTATTTATTTTTGTATACGAGTTAACATGTTTGTTACATCTGTTCATTTTATTTGTTATAACTGTTCAATTTATTTGTCATTTCTGTTCAGTTGATTTGCTCACTTTTATATTTCGTATGAATCCATATTATTTGTTATATCTGTTCAGTTTATGTGTTATAACTGTTCAAGGTATTTGTCATTTCTGTTCAGTTTATTTGCTAACATTTATCTTTTTTTTATGAGTCCGCATTATTTGTCATATATGTTCAGTTTATTTGTATAACTGTTCAATTTATTTGTCGTTTCTGTTCAATTTATTTGCTCACTTTTACTTTCTTTTTTTATGAGTCCAGATTGTTTTTACATATTTTCAGTTTATTTTGCTATTTATGTTCAACTAGTTGTTATATCTGTTCAGTTTAAGAAAGCAGTATAAAGTGTGAGGGAGAGGAAGGAGAAATAGAACACCAGGAAGGAAGGAGGGACGAAAAGGAGGGATGACAAGGAAGGAAGGCGTGTTAGGAAGGAAGAGGCGCGAGGGAGGAAAGACACGTGAGGGAAAGTGGACGCGTGAGGGAGGGAGAGGCGTCTCCAGAGGCGCGCGGAAAAAAAAAAATCGGAAGTTGGAGGGGAGGGGAGTGTTGGATGACGCGGATGATTATTTTATGGATGACGCTTATCAATCCCGATTTTTTTATACAGAATTGGGAAATAATCTCTCTCTCGAAAGCTTAAATTCTTATTTGTTCTCAAGCCATTGGGAAATAACCTCAAGGGCTGGACTTTAGACTTCACCGATATGATCTCCCTTTAAATAACTACAAAGCAAGGACGGGGAAAAAAGAATATAAAAATATTGCTCACAGGAACTTGAACAAATAATTGGGCATATTTGAAGAATATCTCAAGATAACCCGAACCTTTTTAAACGATCCTTCGTCAACACATCGGTAGCACAATTTAGGCGGTCATGAGCAAAACATACGGTTTGATATATAACAATATAAATATAATCTTCTACTATAGAAGGACTTGTTCCAAAAAAAATAAAAAATAAAAAATGAAAAATCTTCCGAAGGACTTTTGAACTCTGATCATGGTATATCTAAGCGAACTGATTTATTTAACGAAACGGCATAATTATTAAAGCTCTGTTTATGATTTATCTCCATTGCCGCTTAAGATTTGTCCAGCTCAGCATGGGAAAGCTTGTAATTACAGTGAGCTTCATCTTTTACCAAGAAATGCAACCCTGAATAAGTATAAGAACATTGATTTAATCGACCTTGAACAAGCATATATATATATATAGGAAGGACCTCACACTCACAGGTAGAGAGGCATAAAGAAACAGCAGCTAATTACCTTCTCTATTATCAATAGATTCTTGGTTAATTGGAGCTACCAAGACAGAAGGAAACAGCTACTTGGGCGCTAGCAAGCTGCTCCTATCCTAACCATTCCTGGTCGAGCACCTTTTATGAAATATTCCTATGACATAGAGTCAATTAATTCATAAAAATTTTTTGTCAAATTCCACAATCAAATGAAAACCTTTAACTATCCTTAGTGCCTCCTCCAAATGCACGTGAAATAAAAGATACTAGTACAAATACTCATTAATGAAGGAAATATCTTAATTGGTAAATCATAAACAATATTAATAAGAACCTTTAATTGGTAAGAAACTAGTAATTATAATAAGGATAAAGTCAACCTGAAAGAATGGTGGAAAGTGAGCTTTGGATGCCACAAACGGCCTACTCCAAGCCTCCAATAGCTCTTTACGCCCGGCCCGATCCTTCTTGCAGGAAATGAACACTCCGTTCGGAATTTTAAATGGAATAAGTCACTACCAGAATTTCGTTTTACTACGTCGCAACACCAACATGTTAGCGTCCCTCAATCAAATAGGGACGCAGAAAGGAAAAAACGAACTTAAGGACTTCTAAGCTGCGTCGCTAGGCTGACGGATATTAGTTAGGATGCAACAACTCTCTAACTAGAGACGCTCTCTAGTTCTCTGTAGGGACGCAAATTATTTTTATCAGAAGGGTGAACATTGACAGGTGGGCCCGTATTAAATGGAAATGTTTTTACAATTAAATTGGCTAATAAACTTTAGACGGGATCAAATTAATGGCGCGAAATCATCATGGCGCGGAATCAATATGAATTAGGCGGGATTGCTAAAAATAATAAATAATTTCTAAACAAAATATAGAATTTTTGTTTCATGAAAATTATTACTATTTTTTATAACTTTAGTAGGAAATATATGACATTTTAACTATTTGGATGTTTAGAATCAACATAGTTATTCTATATCCTTCAAAAATAAAATTACAATGAAAATTTTCTAATGCATGCATCAACAATTATCAATTTAAAAAAATATCAATAGTAATTTTTTATAAATTATCAATCTTAAAAAATGTACCAATTTATTTAACGATTAATGGGTGGTATTTTAAAATTTATTTAAATATTTTTAATGAATAAATTATAATATGGCTTGACATGTTTAACACGCCGTGTTAGACATATCGTGTTAACTGATTCCTTCATTTGACACGACACGACATGGCACGTTGAAAATACTATCTCGCGTCCATGACCAACTCCTTCATTTCTTTTAAGTATGTTTGTCAGATTTTTTAAAACTATTGAAGGTTACATAACTAATTATATTTGTGATTTTCTTAAATGACGTATGGTATTCATAAAACGACATATGTGATATGTGGCATTCATAAAAGCCTAAAAGTTTTATATCTAACAGATAATCTGGACATGACGTGTTAATATAATTAAATATATAAATATTTCATTAATTTATTTAAACATTCATATATAAAATTTCATTAATTTTACTATATAATTAATATATTAATATAATTAATTTTTGTATGCTAATAAAGATTATGTTCATTACTGGATATCGCAATGTATTAAAATAAAAAAAATATTTGTCTAGTTTGTGCCGTGATATCGCAATGACTAATGTTCAATATAAAACATTGTGCCTTGTACTAAAATTAATATACCAATGTCCAATTTACTCTAAGTGAACTAGCTTGTCGTGTGAAATCACTTGTTTTTAATATGCTCCAAGTAAAATTTTCATTTATGGGAAAATAATTTAACTAATATTATATCAAATCGCAAACCCATACCAATGTACTAAACTACTAAATGACGTAAAAAAAATTTTATCTTCACAGAAATCAACCACTGACATCAATAAAATTATGCACTTATATAGTTTATAAGTATGATTAAGGAAAACATGGGAAGCAAGAATATTTCTTAGGCGGCAGATGTAAATGTGTTCCCTCCCAAAATTCTAGGCATACTTTTCATATAATTGTAATCATATGAAATACAAAGATATAAGAGTAACTTGTTAATTGCAAATGGTAGAATCACAAGATATATGAGGAGGCGGCCAAGGTACGTGTATTTTTATCATCAAAGTGGTTACCAAATTTTTTTTACATAGATTGGCGCTAATTTTTTCACATAAATCTCTTTTCTGGCGCCAATTTTTACCGCCAAAATTGATTATCAAAATTTTTCTCCATACCAATTATTAAATTTCATTAAAACTTCCCACCCATATGTCCCTCTCATTATTGAAAAGAAAATTACGACAAGAATGTCCCTCACCTTCTAACCAAATAACAGTTTGTTCGAGTTTATTGAAATATAATTGAAATTGGTTAGAGAGTTTTCGGTGGTCTATAATATCAGGACTTGCACAAAAACTTATAATTGTTGAAATTCACATTTTTTTATCATTCTAATATAAGTCTTAAATCTTACTTTGTTGAAAATTCAAAAAAAAAATGAAATTCGCATGAAATTGTCAGTTTTTAAAATTTTTAATTTAAAAAAAAAAATCAAAATCTCATGATATTTATTTTTAAATTTAAAAAATAAATTCTAGCTATTTAATTATTTAGTTCCAAGCATGACATTATAATAAAATGAGTAAAGTTCCACTACCAACATTTCGATTTCCCCGAGTGCCAATATTTTACTATTTAGTTAAATCTTAAAATTTTAAAATTCAAACGTTAAATTTAAAATGTTGGCATTTGGAGATAACCAAAATATTGGTACGAAAACCTTCTCTAATAAAATTGCTATATTATTATTACTCGTTAATAATAATATATTAAATAAATTATTAATATATTTGAAAATAAATCACTTATATATAATCGTACATGAAACATAATCGTACAATATGAAGTTTGATAATTTCATAAGTGCAACACAATTCTACAAATTAAAATAGAAATAGATTTTTTTTAAATGCACACACAAAAATAAAAGTTCATAGTAATAAAAAAAAATTCATGTATAAAGAAAATTAGACAAACAAATTTGATTTCTTAACTCATATACGTGAATGGTAAAATTTGAAAAAAGGAATATAACATAATTTTATTTTATATTCACTGTTAGAATTTCAACCGCTTTGCATGCATGCAAGTTCAACTTATACAAATCTCATACGCAAGTCATATAGTTTCTTATAAATTCGATTATATATAATAATTTCTTACCATCTCATTTATTATTTTTATAATTCTAATGAGACTTTTAGTTTTGAATACAATATAAAGTTAAATAATATTTTCACAGATACAATGTCCTGTTAATGATGAAATAATTCTCTTCCACATTAATATATCCGGACGACTAAAGAACAAACAAAATTTTAAAGTGTAATATGCAATATTTCTAGTAGCAGAATTTGCAAATTTTTTTTTAAGATTTGCCTCAAGAGAGTATAATTTGACATGGAATTTGTTTTAATTGCAAATTCATATGAATTATCACTCAATAATATAGCGTTATTGCCATTTTTTTTTATCCAAATCGAGAATTTATTATTTGATTGATTTGTGTTCTTACATAAACACCTTCTCATTGAAATAAAGCAAGACAAGTTTAATTAATCAACGAGATGTAAGAATTAATATAACTAAAATTAAATCAGTTATTGATTTTGATTCAGCGCGAAAGTGAAAAAAATTTCCCCTCATCTGGACATGAAAAATTGTAACCAAATTAATATAGCGGCAACGAAAAATTTCAGTGAAAAAATTTCCCCCCAAAATTATATATTTCAATATTCATCCATCTAAGTTAATTGCATTGGAATGCAAACTCTGCATTATTATTCTCACTTCGTTGGATATTAATTTATTTTTTAGATTTTCAACATATATTTTAAATATTTTTTATATCCATAATTATTTTTGTAAATAATTCTTATATCAATTATTGACCATTGATTTGTATAATTTGATCAGATCAAGGTCAGACTTTTTATTAAAAAAATATTAAGTTACTACTAAATTAGCTATTTATTTAAAAGAAAAGACAAAATTATTGATTTTAATATATTTTTATTTCCAAACATGTAAAGTTCTATTGTCCATATACATACTATATATGGTTGCATTAATTTTATGAAAAAATATTTAAAGAAATTTTGTAAGTCAGATTTGTAAGTCAAAAATTTTCATTTTACTTGCCAAAATTTTGGCTCCCATCGTTCCCCCCAAAAATTTCACTAGATATTTTAATTTCATCAAAATTTTGTCGGCGCCTCTCTCTAACTTATATTTCATTACATGTCGCCGCCTCTCTCTAACTTAAATCTCTCCCTCAGAAAACCCTAACTGGCGATTCTCTTACAAGGCTTCTCCTCTCACAACGCTCTCTTGTCGGCACAACGCCGCCACCACCACCGTCTTGGTTCCCTACTCCACCGCCATGTCATCCTCCCCTGCGACCTACGCACGGGCTCCGCCTTCATCGGAGATTTCTCCGACGGGTCTACCCAAGGCGGTCGAGTTTGTGCTTGATTTGTTTTTTCAATCTCTTCTTCATTTTGTTTCCTCTCCTTCTTTCTTCTCCGATCTAAGAGTTTAGTTGTGTGAACAGAACCAGAAGAAGAAGATGAAGCGAAATGACCAAGTCGAATAACCACACGACGCACAACTAGTCGTACAAGGCGCACAAGAACGGCATCAAGAAGCCCAAGCGCCATCGCCTGACCTCCACCAAGGTTATCTCATTTCTTTTCAAATGAGATGGACATTAACTAGCTAAATACAACATCAAACTATAGACCTAGAAATGAGACCAGTAATAACTAATATCGGTACCACTTCACCTACTTCAGATAACAAAGTATCAACCTGTTAGAAACATGTTTTTACTTTCAAAATGTCAGAATTTTTTTGTCGTTTTCGGGGATACTACACTCTTATTGACAGTTCAAGGCAAGACAAACTTCATACAAATTGAGATAATTGTAAGTTTGTAACTTCGATCGGCATTTGAGGACTATCGCCTGGGTTGATGCCAAGAGCAGCCGTCATAAGATTATAATGAAGCTAACAACGCCATGCTGAAGCACAACTGGCTCTTAGTACCGAGACGGAGGTCCTATTTGCCAAAATGAGTACCTCAATAGTTAATTTAATTGATGGAATTCGGTAAAAGATAGGATCCAATTTCAATACGTCAAAAATATCTGAAGCTGATTGCACAAACTCAGGGTAAATTGAGATCAGGCATGGTCATATTGTGGCTTTATTGCATTGTATTAGATGAAAAATAAGCATTTGGATGCGTGCGTTTTTTCTCATTTCTTTTCTACTTTTAATTCTATTCTATTCATTTGCCATACTACTTTAAATTCTATTCTATTCTATACCACATACAAATTTATCACGGAAAATGCTCCAAATTTAAGGAGGAAAAGCAACCACTGGAGGAGAAGAATATGGACCCCTCTAGTGCGGAGCAACCGCTGCCGGCCAAACGCAGGAAAGGCATTCGGCGAAAGAAAGGGCGTGACATACCAGCACCGGCTCTGTTCGATTCTATAAGCACTGTCCGTGACAGACGAGTGGGGCCTGTTTGGTTTTCTCTCGTTGCAACTGCCAACCGGTACACATTTCTTGGTTCACAGCTAAAATGGTCGATAAGCTGAAATTGTCCCCTTATAGTTACCTGTAATTGTGAAAAATTTCTTTGTCAGGCATTCAATTATCAAGTACCATGTCAGTCAAAATAAACCCAAGCAAATATAGCCATCCATTCAATTGATATTGTATTTCTTTTGTTAGATCAAACCGGTATTGTACTGGCGTAATAAGATCAAAACATTTTAATGAATGGTATTCAAACTATTGACTTGCAGAGTGACCCGCCAAATAAAATAATTTTAATTTCTTTCAGGGAAGGAGGTGGTCAGCTACCTCAGTTATCTTAAAGTTACTTGCGAATAAGGTGCGTGCTCTCTCCCTCCCCTACTTTGTTGTTGTAAACACTCCAATAATATGTACCTTTCAGAGACAAAGAAACCAATATGACACAACAATACATGATAATGGATGCCTTTGACCCATGTGAGAAGAAAAGCATGACTTCTATGTTCTAAATGTGATTTCTTAGACAAGTTAGTAGCTTTTTCAAAGTAAAGATGCCGACCCTATACAGGCTATACGAGACCAGTTGGATCAGTGACCAATTCTCTGTTGCCTATTGTGCCTCCTTCACATTGGTGTTGGTAACTGTGCTATTCCTTAATTCTGACCGGAAGCAGAATCTGATTGGCAATGTCTTCACAAAATATTCACACTAATTTTATTGTTTTCTTCAAATGCAGTATGCAGGATCAACAACGACAATAACGCCGCTTCTGCATATGTATGTGGTAAAGGATCTGGTGGTGGACATGACAAACTTCTACAGTACAAGAGTGTGGAGCCATGGCTGAAGCACAATGACCCACCTCCTGAGGCCGGGAAGGAGATCCCACGGAGCACAAAGGACCGTGCAAAGCTAGATGGCATGTATGAGTGCATCTTTTGTGCCTGTTGTAGCACTTCCTGCCCCAGTTATTGGTGGAATCCTGAATCATACCTTGGCCCCGCTGCTCTCCTCCATGCCAACATGTTTGGCAACTTTCCTCGTATTTTCATCTAATATTCTTCTGTTTTTTTAGTTTGTTTTTGTTCAGTCCGTTGTTTGTTTGTTCAGGTTAGAGATGGGAGTTGGGTTAATGTTTTGGTTTGTCTGTGTCATATCTAGTTGCTTCTTGTCCAGGCAATTATTTTCTAATAGAATATTGTGTCAATTGTCGTTTGTGTAGCCACTCTAATAGAATATTGTGTCAATTGTCGTTTGTGCATCCACATTTTTCTCTCTCGATGACATAGTACACTTTGTTTCATACTTGTTCACCAACCAAAGGATCTGGTCTCTAATATATGTTTTACTGGCTTGACTGGATATCATGTAATCTTGTATGTTTTGTCATTTTAGAGGTGTAAAATTCTTATTAATGTGCCCATGAATAGCCTTGTCAATAGTATTTGTTTATTTTATGATGAGAAATCAGTAGCCTAAGTAGTGATTGATTCACATGCTATGTGTTGTACCAGTCAACACAAATTTGGTTTCATATATTGTATTGTGCTATTACTAGTCTGAACTGAATCATGAATTGTTTGGAGTGCATACTAAATTGTTTGTTGGGTAATTCATTACAGTGATTGCACATTAATAGATATGATGTTTCTTATCATAGATCAAGCCATCATGGTTACCAAATATGAAGTGAGCAGGAAGCGGCCCACAAACTATGCAGCACAAAATCAAGAGCTCCAAATTGAGCAGGTCCTTGAAAGGGAAGAATCCAATAGTGCACTCAAACATCGAGGGAGAGGAAGCAGCGTTAGGCAGAAGCCAACTAATGTTGTAACCGATCAACCTATGGTCTGGCCTATTGGTATGTGGGAGTTTGACTCCGATTCATATTGCACAAAGCTTCCGGTCCATATTGGTATGATTTTCAGAATTTAAAGTAGAAAGACTTAATCGCGGGATAATTAGATTGTCATGCTCTAATGTATAGAACTCTGATTTGTATCAAAATATTTGTTAGTTGATTATTTCTAATTAATGTATTGGATGTTGAATTTCTTTTTAATGAAATGAAATTTATGAATTTAATTAGATTTTGTGTTCGATTGTGTGATCTATTTTTTATACAATGTAAATATACGTATGCTTGTGAATTGCAAATATCTGTGATGGATTAAAATAATATGAATTAAATAGTGGTGGTACCTAATTGGTGCGGTAAGAATTGAATGGCTGTAAAAATAAATTGATACGGATATTAACAATTGCGTCGGTATAACGACGTCTTGGATTCAAATTAATAGCAACGTGCACATACAAGAATATATTATGGTCCCCACTAAATTCTGACGGTGGGCCCTGCGATATATTATTAGGGTTGGTAATTAACAACGTCACCATACCGACTATAATCGAATGTGGGACCCGTTAAACTCTGACAATATATTATTTGGGTCGCTAAGTGAAGGCGTCGGTATAACGACAAGATAAACTCTAAGTAACGACGCACTTAACCACCGAATCAGCTATCGAACGAGAACGCTTGCGTCGTTGTACCGACCCAGAATTAAGGACGTAGTAAATTAATTAGCGACCGCCTGACCCAGATGTTTAGTATTAGGGGCTAGATTATCGGGGTCCCTTAGGTAGCGTCGCTAAGTGGACGTAAAGGGCTTTTTGTGTCGGACTACGGACGCCTATTCGCGTTGCAGATAAGTCGCATTCTAGTAGTGAGTACACATCAAACATCAAATCATAAAAATTTTACATATACATATTTACACCTACCAAATCATACAAACCGTTCATTGTTATGATATGCATAAATAAAGAGAGATGACTCAAGCACAAGCCTAGCTACATTTATGTACGTACATCACTCGCAAATATTGTCAAAAAATAATAAAATTTAAAATAAAACAAATAGTATATGAACAATATATGTAGAAGGGTTATGGCGTTATGCACACACGGTCACATGCCAAGATCCATTCCTCTGTTCATGACGCATGAACTCTTCATCTTCATAATCACACAGTCCACACAAAATAACAAAATTTTCAAATTTAAATTATTTAAGGCAACATCATGCATATATATATACACACACATACTAACAAATCTTATATCAGCAAATTAATTAAGGTAAGCAACTGACCTTAGTACTTGAGGAAGATCTTGTTCTTCACATGTGCTCTAAAGGAGGCAAGAGGAGGGGGAGACTTGAAGTAATAGCAGGAGATTTGATCATCGGGCATTCTAGCTCTGAGCTTCTCGCATTGTCTCATTTCTCCATCAACTTCCACTTTCTCACTGCGTGCTCCCACTAATAGAGGCAGCCATTGGAGGTTCCAGCATCCTCGGAAGTGAAGCTTTTTCCATTCTTTCATATGAAGCGGTACACTCTGTTTTTCACAGAGATGCAACAGGTTTGGCAACTCATGAAGTTGCATGGTGTGAAGCCTTGGAAACTGATTTTCATCTTGAACTTCATGATAGTAGAAGATTGATCTCAGGTGCCACAGTTTAGAACTGATAGTGTTTCTAGACTTGAAAGGTCCACGTGACCTGGAAAGATGCTTTCTAATCTTGGACATTTCTCTAAATGTACATGTTTTAGTGCTCCAAACTCACTACTAACAAAATACGGACTTGATCCTAGCTGGTCTAAAATTCTTGTCATCTTTTGGATGTCAAAGGCCCATATTATTTGTAACTTGTTTCCTTGGATTTTTTTATTGGCCTTGAAAATTGAATCCATATGATGGCACTCTCTAAGTTTGCATTCTTTCAACTGTGGAAATCTATTATTTAAATCAGTGAGGGAGGAGATAAAAGCATCATCCCACAGTGATAAGGATTCGGTAACTTCCAAAATACCCTTTAGTCCAGTGGGATATCGATTAGGAGAAAAGATTTCGATATGGCGTTTGAGAAGGGGACTTGGTTGAAACTGTTGCTTGAAAGTTCTTGCCATTAATGGGATATCTTTATAGCAGGATGGTTTCTTAATATTTTGAAACTCATGTTACGTAAAATCAATACATTCTTCGTCCTTCTTACTTCTCGTATTATTGTAAGAAGAAACTAAAATGTGAAAGGATTGGAGACATCCTTTTTCCTCTACAAGGTGCTCGCAATTTTCATATGTAAAACAAGAAAATAATTTTGAATCAGTTAAGAAAATTCGAGCTCCAACACGTTGGAATTGATCAAGATTGAATACCTCTGGAATGTGTTGCATTTTGTGCCAAGGTAGTCTTCTCAATTGTGGGAGCACCAATAGATCAAGCCGTTTGAGCCGACGTAGCTCTATTACTGAAACTGGAAATTCTTTGATTGCGGTAGCCGAAAGATCAAGTTCTTCTAGTTGGTTGAGATCATTTAAGCATACAGTCTCCAATGATTGACATGCACGCAATGATAAATTGGTAATGGGTGATCCTGACAGGTTGAAAGATTTGAGACTAGCATGCCCAGCCAACTTAGGCAATGACCATAGCTGGCGGTTATTTATAAGGTTGAGATCTTGGAGTTTTGGCATTAGCTCGAAAGTCTCTAATGGAAGAGAAATGAGTTGTGATTCAGAAAGAGAGAAGGTTTCAAGGTTAAATAGATTTGTCAAAGAGGAAGGAAGACTCTCTAGTAATGTACAACCTAAAAAAAAGAGCTCTTTGAGACTTGAAGAAATGTCCTGAAAGAAAAGAGCCGACATAGAGGTAATATGTGTACACGAAAAATCAAGATAATGAAGCTTAGTATTGGATTTTACAACATCCGTCAGGTACTGTGTTTAAAGAAGTTTCACCCAACTCCAAAAATTCTATATGTTCTAAAGGTCCAAATGGAGATGAAGTGGAGTTTGAAGAAAAGTTAGTAGTGAGAGTCTTCAGTTGGTTACAGCCTCTTAGAGAGATAAATCGTAGGTTTATCATTTTAGAGAGAGAAAATGGTATTTGCTCTATGGAAGTGTAAGAGAGGTCAAGAACACGGAGATTTTTCAACAAAGAGAACATTGCTTCTAATGAAAATTTGGATAATTCATTGCAACCTCGGAGTACAAGAGTGGTGGATAGATTTGGCGTTGGATGTATATTAATCCATCGACCATTACCATAAAAAAAGGATAGCCAACCCTTATCGACCCACTCTTCGTACGAGGTATGTTCTATCAATTTCCATCTATTGACGAGCCATGGTATCTTTTCTGCACGTAGTTCTCTGAGATCGAAGGGAACCATACAAGAAGCATAGGAGGACGATAAGATATAGACATTGGATGAGTTTTGCTCGGACAACAAGGAATGAGATAAGAGGGCCCTCAAAAGTTTCTCTTCATCAAATTCCCAATTGAAATGCTTTGTTCCTAGTTCATGCTGGCCATTCACCTCCTCTTCTTTAACCATTATCTTTTCATTAATACCTCCTTTCTCGAACCTTGTAATATGCGCAACCTTTGGTATTCCAGAGAAAATTCCTTCAGAGATCCACAAGTTGACTAGTTCTTTTTGACGGACGCAGTTTTTTGAACAACTCGCCTCTTTTGTGTTCTTCTCATGATCACGTGCAGAGTATAGTTGACTATATAACAAGCAACTCCATAAAACATCCATGACTATGTATAGTTTTTGAGGAGCAGTTGAGATTGATTTTGCCACATGTAACAATTCTAGTTCCATTATTACAGCGGGATCCCAATTTTTATTAATAAGTTCACTTAAATAAAAAATGCAATGTTCTAAAAATAAGTTTGTTGCGCTCTTACTCCGGTCATAAGCATCAACTGAAGCAGTTGAGATGACCCAGTATGAATCGATCATTGCATATTTCAAAGGCACGAGAAGTCCAGAATCGAGCAACCAATTGTTTGTTGGGTCATGAATGGGTTGGAGGATATTTTCCACTATTACGAGACACGTCTTGAGTGCTAATTTCTTATTGATTGTATTTTGTAATTGTTCAACCAACTCAGATTCTTTCACCTTGTTAATTTTATATGTAAAATAAGTCTCTTCGTCTAGTTCATTCTTTAATTTCCTGAGTTTATTATCCTCATCCATTATTTTTAACTGATTTGCTATTGCCAATACGGCTTTCACTTTTTTCTCATGGCTAGAACTAGAACCCTCACTTATAGATGGTACCGAAATCCAGATAATATAATCAAACTTGGTGAGTTTGCGTACTGCCTTCTCAGACATGCGCAACATAAAATCTAATAGACCTGACCCGTCACCGAGTCCCACATTCCAGATAAGTCTAGCATGGGATTCTGCAATTGTACGTAATAGGTCCCCTACGGCTACCATATAATTCTCCACCTCACTACCACAAAAACAGACTTTTGTAACGGGTCATCTGTAACGCTTTCTTTAAAATCCGTTATAGATCTGCGAAAAATAAGCGGGTGAAAAAAAATAGATCTAATCTGTAACGTTTTTTATAAATTAAGCGTTACAAGTTTTCCATAAAAAAAAAGAAAAAAATATCAAAGCTTCTGTAACATTTTTTATACAAAAAACGTTACAGATTATCATTTTCCTTCTGTAACGTTTTTTATATAAAAAGCGTTACAGATTTTCATGATATTTTTGTTAGGGATTCTAGGTCCCCTCTCTCTCGACTCCTATATACCCATCGACTCATTTTTTCCGAAAAATTTCTAAGTCCCCTCTCTCTCGACTCGCCTTCTCGTTTAAACCCTAGCCGACTGCACTCGGCTCTCCTCTCCCTCTCGTTTTTTTAGCCGGCCAACTCAAAGCTCCTATCGACTGCCCAAGCCGGCCTCCTCTTCTCCCGACGGCACTCAAATCTCCTCTCGCCGGCCTCCTCTCGACAACACCCAAAGCTCGTCTCACCGGCATCCTATCCTCTCTCTCTCTCTCTCTCACTACCTCGAATCAAAGTTCCTCTCATCGGCCTCATCTCCTCTCTCTCTCAATACCTCAAACCCTAGCCGACGGCACCACTGCCTCCTCTCGACAGCCACCACAACACCTCAAGAAAAAAAGATAATTAAATTAATTTTTGCAACATACATCGCTGAAATTGCATGAAAAAATATATTGAGATTAAAAAAATTATGTAAAATATTTTGTAAGCCATAATTAATACCATCATATTACCTATAATTTATTAAGAAGATATATAATATTTCATGCTGATTGGATTCCTTTTTTTCAGATTACCATAGGTTCTGGAATACCTTTTACTGAAGATGGCGGTTTACCGAAGCTAAGGAATAGGTTTCTGAGGATATATATATTCAAATAAGCCGAATTCTTGCTAAAACAGAAAGTCAAATCTATAGTGCCGCGAGACTCTTCTTCGAGAATAGGGGACTTCGGTCAGTCGTCGACACTAGCTAGGCTTAGCCCTTATTTCCTTGTTGTTTCAGTGGTATTACAAAGATAGAATAGCTTTCCCGTTACCAGCTATCAGAGTAAAAGCTAGTTATCAGACTAAGAGGCAGTAAAGGAGAATTGAACGATGATGGCGATTGAATACGTGAAATCCTCAAAGAGTGAGTGTCTAAACTTATTTTAAGGCGCCACTGGCTGTTACTTTTCTTTATCCTCCCTCCATTAAGGGGGTCGTAGCAATTCAAAAAGAACGCAGATGATACCAATAAACTGGACGACTGGGCTTTTCAGAGGAATTAAAGGATGATTAATGTGAAATGTATCATGACTCTTGTAAATAAATTGATGTATATTTGTTGAACATAATTTTTTATTCTCATTTGCATGGCTTGTTAATTTGTTATTTGTATATGAATGTGTTTGATATATATGTGATATTGTGTCTGTGATATGTATATTAATTATATATTTGTACCAGTTTGTACGGCTGGCAACATGGGCTAGCCACATAATACCTGCTATATAAAAAAATTAAAATAATTTTGCAACGTTTTTTTTCAAAAAAACGTTACAGAATCCCATATTCTATAACGTTTTTTTCAAATAGAGCGTTACAGATTTATTCAAAAAGCTGTGTGTAAAATATTAATTTAATAATCTGTAACGTTTTTTTTGAAAAGAATGTTGCAGATCTGTAACGTTCAATTCTTTTTGCAATGGAGCCTACTGTAACGTGTCCATGAACGTTACAGATCCTTTTTATAGAACGTTACAAAATCCCATATTTCGCGTAGTGCCTCCTCAATGCTTCTCAACCACTCTGTTTCGTTTGTTATCTCTCCCAAATGTATAACTGATGGCTGCCTGCTCGCGTTAAGATTTGAGTGGGGATTAGTTTTATACATGTGGTAGTTAATTGTAATTTATGAAAAACGGTAACATCTTATTTATGTCGTACTGGCGTACAAAAATATATAGTAAACTTCTGCAAGCAACTTTTTACGCGCTCCTAGCTAAAGTAAGTAGCATTTTAGGGTGTACGAGCAATTACCACTTACGATTTTATATTCTTTGTTTAAATATTTGTTTGTTCCTGAATAAATTTATTTAAAACTCCACAACTAATTTTTGGGACGAAGACATGACAGGACAGGATCCTCACGGATCTTTGTTTTTACCAAGTTTAAGTCACTAATGCCGATTTTTATCTAAGTAATTGAAAGTCGATTAGATATTCAAGTAACATTTATATAGCATCTACTATTATTTGGAATTTAAGTACAGTTTTCAACTATTATTAATACCTTTCGGACAATTGTTAAACAAGTTATGATTTCAGTATGTTTTATTTACAACTAAGCGGTAATATATTCTCAATATATAATTTTAGTTATTTAAAAAAAAACAAACTAATTAATTATTGAATTTGCTGTCGAAATCGTGAAAATTGCCTAATCCAAGAACTCAAGTAATCATCAATTATTTTTATGTTTTGTTATACTCGTATCTATAAGTAAGTAATGTTACCCACATCTGATTTTTTGTGAAATCCATAAATCAAAGTTCAAAAAGTGCGAGTTCTTCGCTAAAATTTACCTCAACAACTACAAATAAATGAAATCCATGATTACTGTTGTAACCACCCTCAACAGCTTCCTAGCTATGCGATCTTAGCAGTTCTCTTCGTCTTTCTAAGCTGCTTTCTTTTCTCACTACGGGAAAAAGGACCTTCTGTAACGGCACTTCTGTAACGGTTTTTGAAAAAACCGTTATAGAATAGTGAAGCATTTGGCGGGAAAATTGGCGCCACAAATCTGTAACGGTTATTATGAGACAACCGTAATAACATTTCCGTCATGGTCTGGGAAAAAAATGCATCAACCTTCTGTAACGGTTGTTGGACAATAACTGTTACAGATTTCTTATATCCTGTAACGGTTATTATCCAACAACCGTTACAGAAAAGAAAAAAGAAATATATTAATATCAACCATCTTCTGTAACGGTTATTAGTAAATAACCGTTACAGTAGGTTAACGTTTTTTTTATTTTCTAATGATTCTGTAACGGTTATTTTCTAATAACCGTTACTGATATGGGACGAAATTTATTAATTTTTATATGATTCTGTAACGGCTTTTTTTATATTTTTTATGATTCTGTAACGGTTATTTTTTAATAACCGTTACAGAATAGTTCTGTATTTAGGTCTTCCTCCCCATCCCAACAAACTCACAGCTAGCGCCGCATTACTTAACTCTTTTCTGATCTTCTCATTTATTGCGAATTTGTGGTGGTGGCTTCACTCCAAAAAAATAGCCAAAAATTTCTAAAATTTCTGAAAAAATAATAATTAGAAAGAGAATAAGAAGGAGAGCAGATTTAAGGTAAAAAAAATTAAATTTGAACCGTAATTTTTTTTACATTTTTTTCTTATTTATTTCGATTTTTTCATTAATTTATGGTTATTTTTGTTTTTTTATATATTTTAAGATATCATTGAATAGGAGAAGATCTTACATCGGCCGGATAAGTCGCACGATTCAACGGATCGGAAGGCACACAATTGAAAGTATATTTTCATGAACTTCTCTTTTTTTAAATTATTTGCATTTCGTTAATAATTTGCATATATATATATATAGGCATGAATTTCATATTGTCATATAGGAACCAAATACTGGAACTCAACTGAATTTAGGTCATTGTCCGTCCGAGATTAATCCATTAGGGATTAATCTCGGATAGTACTCCCGGTCGGGAGTACTGCTCTTTGGATACGATCTGTCTCATTTAGGACAGCGAGTTGTACGTTAGATGCAATGTGTTGTCTGAGAAAAATTCGGCGGCATTTCCCTTGTGTTCCCATGGATATGTACGCACGAGCAATCGTGTGTTGGCGTATTCAGGGAACATAAGGGGAAATGCTGCCGATTTTTTCTCAGATAGCACATTGCATCTAACGTACGCTCGCTAATGAGACAGAGTATCCAAAGAGCGGGCTAGGATGGTGACCGGTCCGAAAACTTAATATGACAAATTGGTCCGAAACCCTAATAATTTGCATAAATTTTATTGTTCAGATGAATCGGACGTGGATGTACTCAAGTAATCGATGCTCGTCTACATTTTTGATAGGACTTGAAGAATTTATGGTTTGTGCTAAAGAGAATTTGAAAATGAAAGAAGATGATAAGATGTATTGTCCTTGTCGTGTTTGTCAGAATTTGTTGAAGTGGTCTAATTTTGAAGAAGTGAAGGCTCATTTGATTATAAATGGATTTCAACCGGATTATAGTCGGTGGACACTCCATGGAGAGAATGGGGGGGGGGGGATAGTACTAGCACAAATGTATTGGATTCTGTGTATGAGGAAGAAAATGTATCATTGGATGATGAAATTGATGATGAGAATGTAGATGATGATAGAAATGTAGATAACTCAGAATTTAATGCCGATTTAGATGAAATTGTGAACAATGTGGATGAAAATTTTGTTGATAATGTTGAAATTTTTGGTATGTTACGTGAAGAAGATAAAATAGCTTTATATCCTGGTTGTGAATTGTCAAAACTTAATGCTGTTTTCAAACTGTTCAATCTTAAAGCCAAAAATGGATGGAGTGATGCAAGTTTCACATCTTTGCTCAAACTATTACATAAAGAATTTCTTCCAAAAGATAACCAGTTGCCAGATTCAATTTATAAGGCTAAAAAGATGTTATGTCCTTTAAAAATTGGAGTTGAGAGAATTCATGCATGTCCAAATGACTGCATATTATTCCGGAATGAGTACGGAGACTTGCATAAATGTCCAAAGTGTAATGCGTCACGGTATAAACCGAGGGACGATCAAATTGAAGATGAAGGTAGTAAGGGACCAACTGCAAAAGTGGTGTTTTATCTACCAATAATACCAAGATTCCAGCGGCTTTTCTCTAACGCGAAGGATACCAAATTGTTAAGATGGCACGCAGATTGCAGGAAAAAAGGCGATGACATGCTCAGACACCCAGCAGACTCTCCAGATTGGATAAATATAGATAGGGAATTTGAAGATTTCGGCAGTGAACCTAGAAATTTGATGAAGTCATTCGCGCAATATTCATCCAATTATATGATTCTGCCTTATTTACAAGAGTAAGGACAATTATAACTAATAAAATATCAATTATCTCGTTTACATGTTTGTTTCATTTTCATGAAAACAATAATCTCTATTCTTGCAGCTTTCATTGGGTCCTTCTTGTTATTAATGTCGAGAAGCGCACCGTTCAAATAGCAGATTCTATCGAGCGCAAGAATCCAAAGATATTGATTAAGGGATTCATAACCCAGTAAGTTTTCGTTTCTAAATGAAATTTTGATATTGAGATAAGGACTATGTACAGTTCTATTTAAGCTATTAATGATATTGTATGCAGGATATACAAGCGATACCTTATGGAAAATGGAAAATATAACGCAAGGACCCGAACAACATTTGATTGGTACAAAATTCAGGTACGAGACTTAAAAAAATATATTAGCTACTTAGGGTTTCTGAAACTGTGCAAAATCTTAACTATCTTTCTTGTTGGATCTTTAATTAGTGTCCGATACAAAAGGGCATCACAGAATGTGGATATTTCACAATGCTCGCCATGAAAAACGTATTATCTTATTGGATAGCAATTCAGGAAATACCTCATGTAAGTAACTTATTCTTTTAACTAATAACATTTGATCAAACAATTAGATTTTAGAATTTCATGATCTAACTAATAATATTTTTGACTTGTTTATCATAATATGCAGATGGTCGAGGCGGTTGGAGTACCATACAACAAAGAAATGATTGATGGTGTCGTGACAGAAGTTATGGACTTCATGCAAGGGGTATTATTTTGATTAAAATGTGTTATTTGATGACTTGCCATGTTTGATTATACTTGTGATATATGTAAATACTTTGTTTATTGTTTGTGTGATATGCATGATTATATATGTTTGATATATGTGTGCTTTGTGATATATATATATGCTGCATTTGTTAATGTAAATTGGGTACCAATTTGGTACCAATTCGGCTAGCAAATTGGGGCTAGCCAATCAAACAGGCAAAACACAAAAAAAAAATTAAGACTTTTGTAACGGTTATTAGATAATAACCGTTACAGAATATTATAATTTCATTTTTTTTAATTATAAATATTATCTGTAACGGTTATTAGATAATAACCGTTACAGAATCAAGTCTTCTGTAACGGTTATTACCTAATAACCGTTACAGAAGTTCTCCAAACACCACACCTGTTCCGTCCACAATACCATAACGGTTATTAGATAATAACCGTTACAGAAGACTGGATTCTGTAACGGTTATTATCTAATAACCGTTACACATGTTCTACAAAAAACAGTACCAGATTTTCCCTTGCGTATACCATAACGGTTATTAGATAATAACCGTTACAGAAGAGGGGGCTACTGTAACGGTTGTTGTCTCATAACCGTTATAGATCTGTAACGGTTATTAGACATTCTGTAACGGGGGCTACAGTAACGTTTCGTGTACCGTTACAGAAGTCTTTTATTAACCGTTACAGAAATTAAAATTTCGCGTAGTGTCTTCTACGTACACAGGTCTTCTACCAAATTGGTGATAAACCCAATAAAATCTATTCTCAATCCTGAAAGAAAGAGAGAACGTAATTTTCTTACGAGCCAATTCTTTGTTCAAATGTTTTAATTGCTGTATTCATCTTTATATCAAACAAACATATTATTGTTCGAGAGCCGGAAGTACGTACCTTAACTATATAGTTGCCTCCTTCAATTTCTTGATTACAGCCAGCCAACAGGTCTCTATTTTGCTTTCTTGCCTTCTTTTCTTTATTATATCGCTACCATGAGCAAGTCAGAATTTATGAAAGAGGTTTAGAAAGTGCATATCAATTCCCAATTCCACTATTTGATATTTATAATTAGCAACGGAATAAAGTAACAATTCCTAACACCACATGGCAAGCAAAGCAAAACACAAATCTTTACTACTTATAAAAGCACCAGTTCAAAGGTCTATCCAAATTTGAGTCCAAAGGTGCAAATAATTATTTACCCAATGCAATATAAACCATAGATTGATTATGATCTAATCAGATCAGTGGTCTGGATTGAATAACGAGTTAAAAGGTTTAAACCTTTCATATAGACATGTTAACTTTCGCTGGCGGAGCGGTTGTGCGCTGGTTTTAAATTGTGCAATACGAGAGTTCGATTCTCCGTGCTTTTTCCGTTTTTTTCGCTTTTCGTGTTCCGATATTTTTTATTTTTTTCGCTTTTCATTAAAAATCTGTTCCGATCTCTTTGAGGCGAACTCCGCCTGCCCTACCCTCCCCCTTCCTACGTTCTTTCCCATCGAAATTTCAGAGAAGGAAATCAAAACAAATCAAGAAGAAAACCACTTCACTTTTTCTCCTCCGAATTCTGCCTCACCTTCGTTCCCCTCTCCTCACTTCATCATTGCGGTCAAATAAGGAAAATTTTCACAAGAAAGTAAATCCAGGCGCAAATCGCAATAGAGCTGGATTTCTTTCCTTCTCTATTTCAGATAAATCGCAAGAATCGGGTGGGTTTAATTGCTTCGCTCCTTCTTAAATCTAGGGTTTGTTCTGCTTCCGATTTCCTCTCAAATTTTGACTTGATTTTGAAAATTTCATTTGTCGCTTACTTTTGTTTCCTTATTTCTGTCAGCGAAATTGAAACTATACCACAAATTTTGAAATTTCGTTTTCCGCTTTAATGATTTTTCTTCCCCTATTAAATATCATGTTGGGGCGATTTTTCTTGCAAGAACTAGGTGAGTGATTATATATATTTCTCCTTGTTTGATTTGTTCTATATTCAATCAATTTCTTTGAACTAATTTACTTTTATTAAGCAATAAGCAATTATGTAATTTGATTTACCATTTTTTTTTGTAATTGCAGATTGAGAAACAAAAAACGCCACAATCAGGTACCATCAACTCTCTCTCTTTTTCTTCTGAAGCAATGGCGTTTTTAAAGAATTGCTGAACTTTGTTTGCTGACAGCTCTGTTTCTTTTTTTTATCTTTTTTCTTGTTTTTCACTTGCCAGTCGCTGGTCAGTGTGTATAAAAAAATGATTTCAAATTTAATTTGAGTAAATAATTTCTACTATCTAAAAAAAACTCTCATGGTACAATACTGGTACTATCCAATAACTTGTTTTTCTCTATTTCTGAGTAAAGTTTGTACCTTTACTGACCGAGTTTAGTAGGATTTCAACTGGTTAGGTTTTTGTTTTTGCTGGAAGCCTGGAGAGGTTTTTTTAAGAGGTTAAATTCTTGGTTTCTAAGTGTCATTGATTGGGGAAGGGTTGTTAGACGGTGATTGCAGATGTACAATCATCCAATTGAATTTTGTGTAATATTGTTTTAAACTTTTGTTGTGTAATTGCGTAATTAGGTTTTACATAGAAAAGGTTCAGTTCCATTAATTGACTAATGTTTTCTTCATATATATTTTCTATTCACTCTACTTTTGATTACATTGTTGCTATTACAGATATTTTGAATTAAGAAATCTCTTTCGCAATATCTATCGAATTAGTTATCTTTACCTTAATAGTACCATCAGTCATGTTCTAATAACAGTTTTCTCTTTTTATTGCAGAGAATGAGTCAGAAGTGAGTGAGGCATATGTGCTTGATACTGAGAGTGAGTCAGAAGTGACTGCTTCTGACGAGTCATCAGAGAGACTGCTTCAGACGAGTCATCAGAGAGCAACTCGAGCTATAGCTCTTTGTGGAAAAGCAATCAATTTCACGGTCAAGACAAATAATTGTGCAACACACTAATAAGTGATCCTGATGCCAATGATATTGGTGCAAAAACATGCTAATTTTATTTCTTACCCAGATATCATTATGAAACAATTTAGTGTAGCAGCCATGACAAAAGATAAATTAGTCATTTTTTATCTCCTTATTTCCATGTTAACTATTGTTTAGTTTAGCAATTGTTGATGTGAAAGAAGATAGAATTTAGGGGTCGTTTGGATGCGTCCCAAATTCCGGGAATAAGCAATTCCGGGCATAAATTTTAATATAAACAATCTAAACTCTTCACAAAGTTACACACTTTCCAATAAATTTATGCCTAGGAATATCAAATTCCCCCAATTCCCCCAATTCCTAAGCAATCCAAACGGCCCCTTAGCTTTTTGTTGAAATTAATCAAAAAAAAGGTTGGAGGTTACTTTCAAATATTGTAAGGCCATTTCTTATGCGCTTTATGTTTCAGTTGAAATGGCCTTACTCTAATGGCTGTTAAGTATTGGCTATGCTTGTCAGTTGAAATGGCCTTACTCTAATGGCTGTTAAGAGAGTGTAAGGTTCTTTGCTTCAAATCAGTTAATTTTTTTTTCGAAAAGAATATCTGCATGTTGCGTCACTCGACCTCAAAAAGAATCTCTGCTTTATTGACGACCAAGATGTGCCTGAGACACTCCAAAAAGCTTGGTGGCCTGACATAGAGGTATACTTGTTCATATATATTGCTAACTTATTTAAATAATGTTTAAGTAGCATTAAACAAATGACCTGACATGGTAATCTATTTGTTGATTTTTGTATTTTCTGTTTTATTTTTTTGCCTCATATGAAGTAAAAGAAATGAAAAGAGAATAGAAGAAAACATGTCTCTACTGAGGGCATGAATAATCAGTGAAATAGGCTCCAGAAAGAGCACGAAGCTCTCTCATATTTTGCACCACTACAGCCATTCTGACAAGAGGATCATCGCTGAAACCCAACCGCCCCATGTAGCGACCATCTTTGTCTCCAGGTATGCTCGTTCATGCTCTAGGTGTAGGGGGTTTTAACTGAAAACTTCTCTGCGTATTTTCTCAAGAGGGTTATGTTATTCATTTCGAGGATAGAACTTCACGCAGAATTCGCATCAAGTATAAGCTAACAAGTACCTGCTGGTGTATTACCTGTTCTGTTCTCTCCAACATTTTTAATAAAAGAACACAAAAATTTGTGAAATGTATTTGTGTCAATTTCATTTCTTGTGAGTTCTCTCCATAAGGGTATTTATTAAAATTTAATTTTTGCTAAAAAAGAAGAGGAGGATGAGACTTTTAGTTTAGTGTGTTCTAATGATACTAATCAAATTATTTTAGTGAGTCCTTTTTACCTTTTCTACAATTTCATGTCATTTACCTTTATATTTTGGTTGAACGTTGATTTTGACAAAGCCATATAATTTGTTGAAGTAAATATGCATAGAGGTACCAGTCATGAAAACTATAACTTTGACCTGTAGTTTTGATGTTTCCACTAAAATACTATCTTTTTAGATTATCTGTTTGATTGTGTGGTTTATGCTTGGATATATTTGGGTGCTTGCTTTGATTCTTATAGATATGAAAGATATATAAAGTTTGGGGTACTTGTACCGGCCTTAAAGTAGTACCAGTGCACCAATGTTTGTTGTCGGTGTGAATGAGACTGAGTACAAGCATGGCATCAACGGTGTCTCCAATGTAAGCTGTACCAACTGCCTTGCTCCCCTTGCCAAGGTAAAATTATGCAATTTTCCTTCACATTTGTTGACATTTTCAGAATGTTACTCTTAATTGATTATGATGATGTAAGTGAGCGTTAAATATGTTATGGCATGCTAGGTTGTAAACAACAATTTTGGCATCATTCCGGGTTTGATGACAAGTGCACTCGATCACGGGTAAGTAATATCACGGTTGTTGTTATTTACTGACGTAAATTGACTGATTATGGTTTATAAATTTATACTTATAGAACTGTCGTTGATACCTTAACTCTCAAATCATAAAGCATTGAAGTTGATGTCACAGCAGTAGAATAGCTCCATCAATCATGTTGAGCATGAAGTGAATTCAAATTAACTTTTGTCAATAATTCATATATGAATTATTAAAATTTTTCGTGGTTTACATGAGCTAATTATGTTTCACTTGGTTAATACAAAATAACTTTTGGGTTCATTTTCTATCTTTCATTCATAGCATAACTTAATTTCAGGGTTTTTTTTTGCAAATTTTATTTATTTTTTATTATTGATTATTTCAGCCACCCAGAAGACTGTTGATGGACCCTCAAACAAGGACTGGAGAGGTGGCCATGCTGCTAGCTTCAACATCATCCCAGTAGCACTGGTGCTGCCAAGGTACTGACGCACATACAAAAAAGGGAAAAATCTAATAAACACCCTCAATGAAATTTTAATATAATAGATCTACCTGATCCCCTTCCTACTGTGTTCAAGTTTCTCTGAAATAATCGCACCCTCAATCAGTGGCGAGTCCAGACTTTTTTTAAGCATGGGCACAATAAAATATTATTAAATGGACTAATAATTTTAAGCATGGGCACAATAAAATATTTTTAAGCATGGGCACAACTGAAATTTTATATATTTTCCTTCTGAACTAATAATTTTTTTCTTCTGGTAAAATAAATGGAGCCCCTTTTCAGTGCATATGGCCTTGCAAAGCACAGAGATGGCCGGTGGGAGTGGGTCATCGCCCCTGGTGTCGCTCCTGTCTTTTTCTCTTCACTTCTGCCTCTTCTTCGAACTGATCCTGGCTGGCGGTGTTGAGATACAATATGACCTCCTCTATTACCTTTTTCTTTTTAGTTAGATTTAATTACATTTTGAGGCTGTTCAACTCTTTAAGGAGAAGCTTTTTCTGTATATTTCATTTGTATGAGATTTTACAAGGATAATACAGTATCTATCAGCGAAAAGAAATGGCACCAACTCCTTATATCAAAAGCAAAGGCTAACCTACACAGCTTTTTCTTTTGAGAATGTCTCAACCAATCCTTGTTGAAAAACCTAAGAACATGGTACTTTGTGTCAACTAATATTACTTATCTATTTTTTAATCTTGTTGTCATTTGGATTGCTTCTACTATGTTTGTTTCTCTTGTACTGATGGGTCCATCAGTGACTTTTATTATGACCCAAATAGCAGGTTTTCTTTCTCGACGGGTTGTCCATAATTGGTACATGATATTGGTATAGGAAACCTTGTACAATTTTTCATGTTTGTATTGTTTATTTTTTTTCTTTAATTCTGCTTCATGGAATTCTGGATTTCAGTAGTGTAATTCACGGCTGTCAAGAGTAAGGAATTGTTCTTTAGGGGTGTTTCAGCTTCTCTTTGATATTTGCCAACCTTAATAAAGTATTACTTTTAAATAAGACATGATAATTGATGGTTGTATGGCTTGGCCCCAAGTATTGTAACAATGAAAAATTGAATTGCTTTCTGTAAGAATAATTTGTGCATTTATACAAAACACTAACACCTTGGTCGGAAATGACCATGAGACGAAATAAAACAAGTTCAATTTAATAGGAAATATACGATTTGATTTTAGTATGGAGTTTTCTAATGATGTATTTATTTATTTATTTATTTATTTTTGCAATTTTCTTTTCGAAACAGGTTTGTGTGTTGAGTATGAGAATTGCAAGGAAATAGCAAGAGCGATCAAATGTTATTTCTCATGTTGTAATATTTGTTTCTATGTATGATTCAAGTATAATTTTATGCAATATTGTTTTTTTTTATAAATTTATCAATTTTAGCAAATTACATGTTCATTTTTTCCTTTTGTCTAATGTTTACATGTTCATTTTTCCCTTTTTTTAAATTTTATTATTTATTATATACAATAATATGAAAAGACCCGACACAAATTCTAAGTTCCAAATAAAATATTTTCTTAAAATAGAATTGCCTACATGTTGAGTGGGCATGCTTACTATATCATTAAATATAATGAGAACTGATGCAACGATATAAAAATTTTGATTTTTCATTAAAACTCTGAACTTTTAATATTTTGGAATTTAAAATAATTGGGTTCGTCATGTGGACACCCGATAGGAGTATCAGTTAGTCAAATAAATATAAATTAAATTAAAATAATCAGGTTCACCACATGGAGTATCAGGTGTGTACTGCATGAGTGTTATACGAGTATCACTGTCTCAACTCATAATTTTAAGCAAGATAAATTAAAAATTCTAAGCTCATTCGATGATATTTTCTTTACTGTCAAAATGGAATTGTTTAAGAAAATCTAAATTCTAAAATATATTATTTCCGTTTTTTACTGTTCCCTATTCATATTTTCAAATTATTGGCTTTACACGGATAAGGATAAGGAAACATTGGTATAGGAAATTAAATCAATTACCCCTACTATTTCCTTGTGTGTTTTGATCTGGTTATTTATTGGTGGCCAATTTCGATCAAATTTATGGAATATCTTGATTTGATCTTGATATAAAAAATGGCAAAAAGTACCTACGAGACTCAAATCTTATAGGAATTAAAATTATTAATTATAAATGCAATGCACGCCTAGACATCTTGTTTCAGGTAAAACAGATTTCTGATATGGCAAGGACACTACATGTCGACATTTTGTTCCAAGTAAATGCGCGAATATCAAGGAACCTTGGTTGATTTGCTAGAATAAATGAGCGAATATCATGGAATGAAATTGCTCCCAAAAAATGCCATTTTTACCTTGATGTATCCTGCTTAGAAAATCAAATATTTTAAAGTTGGAACAAAGATTTGACTAGATTAATTTCTTGTGCCGTATCCTTTATGTGTAGATTATTTCATTTTAAACCTGCCTATTTCTTGATATTGACGAGATAATCTTCATAAATTGATATATATATTGGTATTAGTTTTAAGAAATACAATTCATTACAATCATACAAATAATCTTGAAAAATGGGAAGATTGTTTCTTAAATATATCTTTTTTCCTTGAGCTGTTTCTTATTGAAAATTGAAAATGAATAAACTAGATGATGATCATGCACCAAATATTTCCTTCTTCTTTCCTTTTCTGTTGAAAGAAAATTATAATGTTCCTTTTTTTTTGGATTTCACATAAGATATGATGATTATGCACCAAATTTTTGTTTTGTATGGAAGGTTGATTCAGCGTCTTTCACATCTGACATACGTATAATTTTTTATGGAGAAACATATTTAGTGTCCATCGAATTATTTATTTAGATTGTTCTCATGTCTACTTTTATTGATTCTATTTGTTTAAATCAGTGAAAACTATTATTACATTTAGCCGATCAAGACAACGTTGACCTTAAAATATTAAATATGGACAACATACCTATGTCAAATAATATTTTCATTTTCACATATCGCCTATTAAAGTCCGCCCACACATTGGGTGTGCCTGCTGCTAGTTAATAGAAAAAGATAAGTATTAATTGATACCGTGACCCGGCAACTAAAGAGACTTGCTCCAAGATTTTCAAGATTCTTCGTCTCCAAATGGAGGTCATCTGGGCCAAGCTCAAAGCCCGTAAGGAGGCTGCCGGAGATAGTGGGCTTCTACAACTGAATACGGAAAGGCGCATACTCTTGTCTAGTATGGTGCGACGGTTTGGTAACTCCTCTCCAGTTAAGATTCAACAGGAAGATCTCTCTCTAGGTCAACAGACCCTTCCAGTGGAGCGGATGCCGGAGGGGATGGAAGCTAAGAACCGACCACCGTTACGAGTAGGCTCCATTCTGTTAGATGTAGAATTAACCGCGGAGAAGCCTAAGATCAAAGAAACGGTTCTGGATCTGGTCCCAAGATCCAATCAAGACCGTCGACACAGTGGTGAAACAGTAGGGGGTGAATCTAACCGCCACCTCTCATTCACTGGCGAAGTACGCGACCTCAGTGCTCAAAGCTCGCGTCTTTTCACTAGCACCAGTTACTCGTCAGTTGTCAATCAGACCCACGTCGATTCAAACGCTCACAGCTTTCCCTCTCCTTTGCCTTCTCTTCCTTCTCCACTTCTCTCTCTCACTGATTCTCTCTCAAGCATTGCTCCGATCATGGACAATCTTGACCCCATCAGAGTGGATGAAGACGATTTCACGGCACCAGCGAGCGCAGAGATCTCAAGATGTGTGGTTATACAAGCAAGTGACGGAGTGACACTGACAGATGTGATGGTAGAGATGAGAAGAAGACTTCCCCCGGAGCAACACAGAGTGATTACACTCATGGAGAACAGATTCCTCATTGTCGGGCCTAGCGAACAATGGAGAGACGAGATGTTCAGAAATGGAACAGTAGAGATCACCTATGGCTTCAACATTAGAAGGCCTTTTCCCATCCTGACAGATCCCCCACCAGAACTTGATCCAAGAGCGAATCGGGTTCGCCTCTGGGTAAGGATTGTTAATCTCCCCTTTGGATGGAGGAATTGGCATGGGGCCAATGTTTTCTTCAGGTTTGGTAGGGTTTTACATGCTGATGAACCCACCTATATGGGTATTGATGGTAGATTCGCTAGAGTTGAAGTTATGGTAGAACATAGGGATAGAATTCCCATGTCCAGACTGTTTGAGATTCATAGAAGAAATGGTAGAGTGGATCTGGTCAAAGTTCAGTTTGTAGTGGAAGAGAACATCCAGAGGTCTGAATTGCATGAGTACATCAAATCTCTCCTAAGGATAGAATGGACTGCTGAGGATGAAGCCAGAGTTCAAAACACCAAACCAATTTTTCAGATCAAACAGGAGGCAGGAAGCACTGCCAGTGGAACCAGAAAGGGAGATCCAACTAGGGGCCCCACTGGGGGTCCTATTAGGAAAAAGAACAAGAGAAGGCCAAAGAAGAAGAGGGAGACTTCCAAAACCCCTCCTCAGGCCAAGAAAAGAAAATTAGAAGTTGCATCCCCTACCAGAATCACTAGGTCTCAAACTAGGTCTGGGAGTAGGATCAGAGAAACTGGGATTCTGATAGGTGACAGAAGAGTGATCAAACCCACCTCAGTCAATGCAAAAGGGAAGGGTGTTGCTGTGGACCTGGAATCTCAGTTCAGGAAAGAGATGAAGAAAGCAAGGAAAGAAAGTCTAAGACAGGAAACTGAGGGACCTGGTCAGACTAGTGGACCACAGGCCCTTACTCAGCCCCCTGTTCATCTCCCTGTACCAACCAATAACCAACCCCTCACAACTGAGACCCCCCAGCAAGACTTTTCTCAAGCTCCCTACACTCAGGTTCCTACTCAGACTCCACTGGATCAGGGTCATGAAAATGAGATGGACAAGGAGGAACAGCAGGTGGGGTATGGACCACCCAAGACTAGAAGAAAGGATGGGAGGGAGACTGGAGAGATTGGAAAGAAGGAGGGGAAGGAGTTTGGAGAGGCCACAGTGGGAGACATTCCTAGCATTCTGATAGATTTGGTAAACCAAGGGAAGCTATCTAAGGATGGTTTCAAAGTTATCTTGAAGGACAATAGAGGTCCTGACAGAGCCAATATGGAACATAAAAGAGAAGAACATAAGGCAGAGAGAGAGCTAGAGAAGATGGAGGCCAAGAATAAAGCCTTGATTGCTCAAATAGAAAAACTGAAGGAGGGTATTAAGATGAAGCAAGCAGGTTTGACTGAGATCATCAGCCTAAGCTCCCAAGAGACCCATACTGAGGAAGAAACTGTTGATACTGATAGCTCCACTATGGATGGGGAGACTACCATGGATAGCAAAGGGGAGGCTGATGACATGCTGTTGAACACACCTTCAGAAGAGCCAAGTAGACAAAACACCTCAGGTACTTTCTTAAACTCTCTTAGTAAGCTAAATAGTAGTTCAGGGGCAGTCAATGGTACTGCAGAGTCCCCTCATAGATGTCTGAGGAATGATGTTAGTAGGTTTCTAGATAGGTTAGATTTTCCTGTCTTACATGTTGGTTTTGAGAATGGCCAAAACAGCTGCGAGTGTAACCATAAGGCTATCCTTAAGCCTAAGGTGAACAACTCAGTTAGCTGCAGGGCTGAACTCAACCCTGGAAGAGATAGGACTGAGGTTAGTAAGGAAGATGGAACAACTGAAACTCAGACAGCTATGTCTAAAGAAAACTCTAATAGGTTAGAGAATCTTGTTGTCAAAATAACAGATTCTAATAGATTCCAGGAGAATGAGCCCAGTGCCTACAACACTGTGGCAGAAATCAATCTGGAAGTTAACATTAATTCCTCTAGAGCTAACAAAGGTTTCTTCAACTATCAGATGGAAAGCATGAGTTTAAATAATTCCTTTCTTTCTGACCTGAGTCTGGACCTTGACAGCTCTCAATTATTTAGAAATTTTAATAGGCCAAGCTCTCAATGTGTGGCAGTAGTTGATGCCAACCTGATTGGAGCAGCAAATGGCACCAATAGCTTTTCCCACAGGGACAATCCCTCTATAAAAATTCTGGTATGGAATTGCAGAGGTCTGAGAGGTCCTAATAAAAAAGGCTATCTCATAGATGTGTTAAAAAATGAACACATAGATATTGTGGGTATTCAAGAAACCAAAAGAAGTAAACTCAGTAGTAGATTCCTTAATGTAATAGGTCCCTCCTTTAGCTGGAACCACATCAAGGCTGATGGTACAGCTGGGGGAATTCTTTTAGGAGTTAAAAGAAGACCTTTACTCAATAGAAAGTTGGGACACCAAAGCTCACACCATTACAGTGAAGTTGACTCACAAGATGTCAGGAAATTCTTTTTTCTTCACAACTGTGTATGGTCCTTCAACTGGGTGTAGGAAAAGTCTTTGGAAAGAACTAAATGCTCTAGGAACAGTTATTGATGAGGCTTGGATTGTTGGAGGAGATTTTAACATTATTAGGAAAAGATCTGAAAGAAGAGGAGTGTCTTTTGATGTAAAAATTATCACCTCATTCAATAACTGGATAGATAAGGAAGGAATGCTAGACTTGAAATGTCCTGATAGGAAGTTCACCTGGGCAAGAGGAGGCAAGAGTCAGCAGTTTGCCTGCCTGGATAGGTTCCTAGTCAACCAGGACTGGCAAGAGCTGCACCCCCATTCCTTCACCTATAGTCTAGCAAGAACTTTCTCAGACCACAATCTACTAGTTCTAGACTCAGCTGTACAAACTCCTAAGACAAACTTTAGATTTGAGAAAGGATGGACTCAGCATGAAGACTTGCTCAACAGATTGCCAAACTGGTGGAACCAGGTTCAGATAGGCTATCAGAAGGCTCTGAACTAGGACACTAAGATGGCAACAGTAAGGAACAAGCTTACAGGTTGGAGTAGAAACCTAGGAAGGGAGGTTAGAGACAAAAAGTCCAACCTCACTAACAACATTAAGTTGTTAGAAGATGCTCTAGAAGACAATATCAATGACACTCAACTGAATTGTCTGATAGAAGCCAGAAAAGAGCTCTATGATATATATCAGACTGAGGAATTGTATTGGAAGCAGAGAGCTAGGTCTAGATGGATTAGTGAAGGGGATAGGAACACCAAGTTTTTCCATATGATAGCTAACAGTCAGAGGAAAAAGAATCTAATCACACATCTCCTCATTAATGACATAGAAACTAGAGACTCCTCCACCATTCAGAATCATATTGTTGACTTCTATAAGAATCTGTTTGGAGAGGAGAGCTTTACTTTAGGACATCTACAAAGAGATAGCTGGACTGACACAGAAAGAGTGAGTGCAGAGGACAATAGAACTCTCACTGATCCTTTTAGGATAGAGGAAATCAAAGAAGCTATCTTCCAAATGAACCCAGACAAGGCCCCTGGACCAGATGGTTTTCCAATTTTCTTCTATCAAAAGTTTTGGGAACTCATCAAAGATGATATAGAGGCACTGTTTGAGGACATTCATAAGGGTATTTTAGACATTAGTAAACTTAATAGGGCCATTATATATCTCTTACCCAAAGTGGATAAGGCTGAGAAAATAAAGGACTTTAGGCCCATTAGCCTCCTCAACTGTAGCTACAAAATAATCACTAAGGTGCTTACCACCAGATTGAATAAAGTTTTGCCCAACTTAATCCAACCTAACCAATCTGCTTATATCAAAGGCAACTACATCCTTGATGGGGTTGCAACAGCACATGAAATCCTGCATCAGGTGCATACCCAGAAAGAAAAGGGAGTACTTCTCAAACTAGATTTTGAGAAGGCCTTTGATAATGTAAGTTGGGATTATCTGTTGGATATCCTAGATCTCAGAGGGTTCAACCTCAAGTGGATAAGTTGGATCAGGCAGATTTTGTGGGGGGGAAGAGCAATGATCAGGATAAATGGAGATTTAAGTACCCCTTTCCAATGTAGAAAAGGACTTAGACAAGGAGACCCTATTTCTCCTTACCTCTTTATCCTAGCAGCTGAAGGACTTACAAAAAATTTAGATAAAGGAAAACTCAAGGGGCATTTTGAGGGTTTAGGGACTCCTATTAGAAATGGAAAGGTGATGCATTTGCAATACGCAGATGACACATTGCTCTTCTTAAAGTTTGACAAAACCCAGTTGGAGAAGCTATCTTGGGCTCTTAAGGCCTTTGAAAGCATCTCAGGCCTCAAAATAAACTTTTCCAAGTCTGAAGTGGTCCCTATGAACTTGAGCTCTGAGGAGGTTGCAAAAGCCTCAGAGATTTTTAAATGCAAACAAGCTGCCCTTCCCATAACTTACTTAGGGGTTCCCTTACATTGGAAAGGGCCTAGCAAAAAAGAATGGCATAATGTAATAGAGAAAGTAAGGGGAAAGCTATCAAAGTGGAAAGGAAACATGCTCTCCTTGGGGGGCAGGCTCATTATGGTAAATTCAGTCCTCTCTGCCACTCCCTTGTAATTGTTTTCTATTTACAAGTGCCCCAACTGGGTCCTTCTCAAAATAGATAGGATAAGAAGGAATTTCCTTTGGGGTAGCTACCAGCAGAACAAAAAAAGTACAATCTTGCCAGTTGGAGTACTTTGTGTAGGAGAAAGGAATATGGAGGATGGGGCATTATTAATCTGCAGCACATGAACTTAGCCTTGCTTGGTAAATGGCTGTGGAAGTGGACTTCAGATAAGCACAGATCCCTCTGGAAAGAGATGATTTTGTGCAAGTATAGGAATAGATTAGGAGGTAACAGTGCCTCATTTATGTGGAAATCCATAGCCAAAATCTACCCCTTGTTCAAAATTGGGATATTCAGAATCCCTGGAGATGGTGAGTCTATTAGCTTTTGGCATGATTGGTGGGTGAAAGACTTACCACTTTGCAAGGAGCTTCCAGAGCTCTATAAGAAAACACACTATCCCTCTGCTACAATTAAACAAGTAATGAGTAGGTCCAAGCCCAACTTAGCTCTAAATAGAGGTATTTCAAAGGTAGTTAGACAACAGAAAGATGAGGTACTAGAAATTATTCAGAAAGTGACTCTATCTACAGATAGAGGCACTGCCATTTGGAATTTAGATAGTAAAGGAATTTACACTGTAAAATCCTTTTACTCTTTATTAAATAATTCTGGAATCACAGCAGATCTTAATTCCACTGTTTGGCCTTGCAGGGCACCCTTAAAAACTAAACTTTTACTTTGGCTTGTCATTAACAACAAAATTTTAACTTTTGACAATCTTCAGAGAAGAGGGTGGCAAGGGCCCAATAAGTGTGCTTTCTGTAACAATTCTGAGGACACTAATCACCTTTTTCTAAATTGCCCTCAAACCAAGGGTTTCTGGAGGGGGTTTAACCTTTTTAACAAAAGAGGCTTAGTTATTGACAGCTCAAACCTTCAAAACCTATGGTGTAGCATAAACAGTCTAGATTCAATCAATAGAAGCTTCACCAAAGCCTTACTAGCTACTTGGTGTTGGATAGTCTGGAATGAAAGGAACAATGTTATCTTTAATGAGAAAACAATGTGTTCCAAGAATTCTCTTTATATGAATACTTTAGTTCTTTTTTCTAATTGGACAGATTTCATTACAGATATGGAGAGAGATTTCCAAAACTTGGCAGACCTGGAGAAGACAGCAGATAGAGGAAGAAACAATGATGGAAGTACCACTAATACTTCTGATTAGTTGCCTCATTGCTGCTATCTCTCTAGAAGACAGTTTAACTTTCTCTTTTGATCTATTTTACTGACTTGCTGGTTGTCTGCTTGTTGTTTGGCTAGTCTTTTCTTTTTTGCTACTATTTGTGTTTGTACTCTTTTAATCAGTTTAATCAAAGTTGGTTCCCCTGCTTGGGGAGCTTTTATCAAAAATAAAAAAATTGATACCGTGACCCGATTAAACAACTTTTTTTCCCCCGATGGAAACAAAGCATCAAATGCCCGTTTCTTTAATCTTAGAAATGAAGCGAAGCGAAAGAAAAGAAAAAGTTTTGCTTTGGACTTGCTTAAGAATTGGGAGAAGAATACATGCCATGTGCTTTTTTTTTTTTTCAACACCAGTTAATTAAAACATGACTTAGATCTCCTCCATTTTGTTGCACTGCACGCATGGCATTTAATGTTTGTTTGGTTTTTTTTTTTTTTACCGGATTAATTCATATCCTGTTCCATGTTTGTCGCACAGAGGCCGAGCATGAAATAGTGAAAAGTTTATTGTGGAGCATATTATGACTACTTCAAAAATCACTATATATCGTATTTGTAATATATAGAAATTGATTACTGTCATCTGCAGTTTTGCCATCTTTATCATCGCTAAATATAAAGTGAACATATACATCAAATAAAGTGATCATATAGACTATCTAAGTGAGCACATACAAATAAATAAGTTCAATGAAAATAAGTTGAATATGCATGTAAATTTCTGAACAAGTGATAACAACATTTATTTGTTTGTAAGTGTTTACTTAGATCGTCTATATGTTCACCTTATTTACTGTATATGTTCACTTTGTATTTAACGATGGCTGAGATGGTATATTCCCCGACTTATAATTCCTGGTAATATATAGCATTCTTTAAAATTTTCCCGACGCCAAAGCCCAAAAAATTTTACAAGCTCGTCTCTATTTAAATGAATTGAAAGCCAACCCTAAGTCATTCCCTTTAGGCCCACTACAAATTTGGAGTAGTGGGGCCCGCCTTTCTGTGGGGTTTCGCTTTATGAGAATTTTGGACTTTTCTTTTCACATAAGACCCTGAAATTTATTTATATTAAAAAATTATTCCCTTCCGTATTTCTCCATAAATAAAGATGCATAATTGCATATTATTTTGATACAGAATTGGCCAATTGGGTAATAATATATTCTCTCTCTCTCTCTCAAGCTTAAATTATTACTTGTTCTCAAGCCGTTCATTAAACGATCCATCGTAAACACATCGGTAGCACAATTTAGGCGGTCATGAGCAAAACATATATACGGTTCAATAAATATAAAGACAAAGATTTATTTATCATATTATAAATAAATAAATATAAACACAAGGATTCTATGATTTCACTAATCTTTTTACCAAACAATCCTTCCGAACAAAACAGCGGATGCTAAAAGATATATATACATTTAGTCACTTATAATTATAGCTATTCTAATCTTCAAAGGACTTGTTCCCAAAAAAAAGAAAAAAAGAAATAAAGATATCATCTAAAGGACTTTTGAACAATTGAACTCTGAGCATGGTACATGTACGCCAACTAGTTTATTTACGATGTAACATATTTATTACAAGCTCTGTCTATCTCCGTTGCCGCTTAATTGGTCCAGCTTAGCATGGGGAAGCATGTAATAACAGTGAGCTTCATCTTTTATTTATCAAAAAATACAACCCTGGATAAGTGTAAGAACATTCATTCAATCGACCTTGAATAAATATAGGAAGGATCTCACAGCTATGGAGGCATAAAGAAACAGGTACCTTTTTTTTATCATGAGATTCTTGATTGGAGCTACCAAGACGGAAGAAAACAGCTACTTACGTGTTGAAGTTGCTCCGATGCTATCTATATATCCTGGTCGAGCACCTTGTATGAGATATTCCTGCGACACGGAGTTAATTATTTCATACAAAATGGTCGAATTCCACAATTAATGAAAACCTTTTAACTATCCTTAGTGCCTCCTCCAAATGCACGTCTTTAAGGCTCCGTTTGGATGCGTTGAGAATAAGATAGGAAGAAAGAAGAAGATAAAAAATTTATTGGGAAGGGATAAATTTATTGGGAAGTGTGTAACTTTTGTGAAGAGTTTGAATGATTAGAAATAAATTTATTGGTAAAAAGTGATTATTCCTTATTCCTTATTCCGGGAAGAAGTCATCCAAACGGAGCCTAAGAGATCAAGTACAAGTAGACACATTAAGGAAGAAAAGAAAATGTCTTACACAAATTAATAAAAACCTTTGGTATATGTAGTAATTAAGGATGAACTCAACCTGAAAGATTGGTCGAAGAGGAGCTTTGGATGTCACAAATGGCCTAATCCAACAGTTCCTTACGCAGTTACCTCCGATCTTTCTTACAGAAAATGAACTCTCCATTCGGAATTTTAAATGGAATTAAATAAGTACACATCAAACAACAAGTCATACAAATTTTACATATAAATTAAATAAATATTTACACCTACCAAATTATACAACATATTCATTGTTATGATACGTAGAAACAAAGAGAAAACTCAAGCCTAGCTACATGTATGAACGTACATCGTCAACAAAAATCGTCAAAATAAAATAAAACTAAAAAGAAAACAAATAGTATACGAACAATAGCTTAAACGGGTTAAGCGCACAAGGCCACATGGGAAGATCTGTTCCTCTGTTCATGATGCATGAACTCTTCATCTTCGTAATCATTCAATGTGCACACAAAAACAAAATTTTCAAATTTAAATTATTCAAGACAACAACATACATAATAACAAATCTTGAATCAGCAAATTAATCAAAGTATGCAATTGACCTTAATACCTGAGGAAGATCTTGTTCTTCACATGTACTTTAAAGGAGGCAAGAAGATCAGGGGGAGACTGGAAGTAATAGCAAGAGATTTGGTCTTCGCTCATGCTAGCTTTGAGCTTATTACATTGTCTCATTTCTCCACTAATTTGCACCTTCTTCTGATTGCGTGGTGCCACTAATAAAGGCAGCCGTTGAAGGTTCCAGCATCCTCGAAAGTAAAGCTCTTTCCATTTTTTCATCTTAAGTGGTAAACTCTGTTTCTCATGGATGGACAATAGTTTTGGCAGCTCATAAAGTTGCATGGTATGGAGATTTTTAAACTGGTCATCATCTGTAACTTCATATTCGTAGAAGATTGATCTAATATTCCCACAGTTTAGAACTGATAGTGTCTCTAGACTTGAAAGCACCACGTAACCTGGGAAGATGCTTTCTAATCTTGGACATCTCTCTAAATGTACATGTTTTAGTGCTCCAAACTCATCACTAAAAAAATACCGCCTTGATCCTAGCTGGTCTAAAATTCTTGTCATCTTTTGGATGCCAAAGGCCCATATTATTTGTAACTTGTCTCCTTGGACTTTTTTATTGGCCTTAAAAATTGAATCCATATGATGGCACTCTCTAAGTTTGCATTCTTTCAACTGTGGAAATTTATCATTTAAATCAGTGAGGGAGGAGATAGAAGCATCATCCCACAGTGATAAGGATTCGGTAACTTCCAAAATACCCTTTAGTCCAGTGGGATATCGATTAGGAGAAAAGATTTCGACATGCCGGTTGAGAAGGGGACTTGGTTGGAACTGTTGCTTGAAAGTTTTCGCCATTAATGGGATATCTTTATAGCATGATGCTTTCTTAATATTCTGAAACTCATGTTCTGTAAAATCAATACGTTCTCTGTCCTTCTTACTTCTCGTATTATTGTAAGAAGAAACTAAAATGTGAAAGGATTGGAGACATCCTTTTTCCTCTACAAGGTGCTTGCAATCTTCAATTGTAAAGCAAGAAAATAATTTTGAATCTGTTAAGAAAATTCGAGCTCCAACACGTTGGAATCGATCAAGATTGAAAACTTCTGGAATATGTTGCAGTTTGTGCCATGGTAGTCTTCTCAATTGTGGGAGCACCGATAGATCAAGCCGTCTCAGCCGATGTAGCTCTGTTACCGAAACTGGAAATTCTTTGATTGCGGTAGCAGAAAGGTCAAGTTCTTCCAGTTGGTTGAGATCATTTAAGCATACAGTCTCCAATGATTGACATGCACGCAATGATAAATTGGAAATGGGTGATCCTGACAGGTTGAAAGATTTGAGACTAGCATGTCCAGCCAACTTAGGCAATGAACATAGCCGGCGGTTATTTATAAGGTTGAGTTCTTGGAGTTTTGGCATAAGCTCGAAAGTCTCTAATGGAAGAGAAATGAGTTGTGATTCAGAAAGGGAGAATGTTTCAAGGTTAAATAAATTTGTCAAAGAGGAAGGAAGGCTCTGTAGCAATGTACAACCCAAAAAAAATAGCTCTCTGAGACTTGAAGAAGTATCTTGAAAGAATAGAGGCGACAGAGAGGTAATATGTGCACACGAAAGATCAAGATAATGAAGCTTAGTTTTGGATTTTACAACATCATTAGGTACTGTGTTTAAAGAAGTTTCACCCAAATCCAAAAATTCTATATGTTCTAAAGGTCCAAATGGAGATGAAGTGGAGTTTAAAGAAAAGTCAGTAGTGAAAGTCTTCAGTTGGTTACAGCCTCTTAGAGAGATAAATCGTAGGTTTATCATTTTAGAGAGAGAAAATGGTATTTGCTCTATAGAAGTGTAAGATAGGTCAAGAACACGAAGATTTTTCAACAAAGAGAACATTGCTTCTAATGAAAATTTGGATAATTCATTGCAACCTCGGAGTACAAGAGTGGTGGATAGATTTGGCGTTGGATGTATATTAATCCATCGACCATTACCATCAAAAAAGGATAGCCAACCCTTATCGACCCACTCTTCGTACGAGGTATGTTCTATCAATTTCCATCTATTGACGAGCCATGGTATCTTTTCTGTACGTAGTTCTCTGAGATCGAAGGGAACTATACAAGAAGCATAAGAGGACGATAAGATATAGACATTGGATGAGTTTTGCTCGGACAACAAGGAATGAGATAAGAGGGCCCTCAAAAGTTTCTCTTCATCAAATTCCCAATTGAAATGCTTTGTTCCTAGTTCATGCTGGCCATTCACCTCCTCTTCTTTAACCATTATCTTTTCATTAATACCTCCTTTCTCGAATCTTGTAATATGCGCAACCTTTGGTATTCGAGAGAAAATTCCTTCAGAGATCCACAAATTCACCAACTCCTTTTGCCGGACATAGTAATGAGAGCAACTCTCCTCTTTTGTGTTCTTCTCATGGTCACGTGTAGAGTACAATTGACTATATAACAAGCAACTCCACACGACATCCACGACTATTGTTAGTTTTTGAGGAGGATCGCATAAGATTGATTTTGCTACATGTAACAATTCTAGTTCCATTATTGCAGCGGGATGCCAATAAAGTTCAAGAAGTTCGCTTAGATTACAAATGTAGTGGTTTTGTAAAAAAAGTGTTGTTTCATTCTTACTCCGGTCATGACAATCAACTGAAGCAGTTGAGATCAGCCAATATGAATTGAAAATTCCATATTTCCATGGCACAGGAAGTCCAGAATCAAGTAACCAATCGTTTGCTGGGTCATGAATGGGTTGGAGGATATTTTCCACTATTACAAGACATGTCTTGAATGCCAATTTTTTATTGATTATAATTTTCATTTGTTCAACCAACTCAGATTCTTTCGCCTTGTTAATTTTATATGTAAAATAAGTCTCTTCGTCTAGTTCATTTTTTAATTTCCTGAGTTTACTATCCTCATCCATTATTTTTAACTCATTTGCTATTGCCATTACGGCTTTCACTTTTTTCTCATTGCTAGAACTAGAACCCTCACTTATAGATGGTACTGAAATCCGGATAATATAATCAAACTTGGTGAGTTTGCGTACTGCCTTCTCAGACATGCGCAACATAAAATCTAATAAACCTGACCCGTCACCGAGTCCCACATTCCAGATAATCCTAGCATGGGATTCTGCAATTTTAGATGATAGGCCCTCTACCATATAATTCTCTAATTCCTCAATGCTTTGCAACCATGTTGTTTCGTTTGTTATCTCTGCCAAATGTATGACTGGCCTGCTCGTGTGATTGGATGGGAATTAGACTATATATATATATATATATATATATATATATATATATATATATATATATATATATAGTTAATTATAGTTAATATAAAAAGGTAACATCATATATATTTATGGGGTAATGCCGTATAAATATATATGGAATAATTAGTTATATACTCCTCTAATTTAATCAAATTGGAAATATACTTTCAATTCTTTAATATTAGATATATACCTCTCTAATCATATCAACTATGTATATTTACCCTTCTTTATATGAATCGGTTATTTTAACTATATATAAAAAGTAATTTTAAGAAAATCAGACTAAAATACCCGTCTAACCTCTTCTGTGCATAAATGCACGTAATAGTTTGTTCGACTTTTACTCTTATCTCATTTTGCTCTAGAAAAAATGCAAAAAAAGTCGTGCATGGAATATGTTTGGTAACTACTTAGATCAAAAGCTTTCGATTCAAATCACTCTTCAATTTTGTAGATGCGAGATATCCATCACTATGAAAATGTATTTAACTTATCACATGATGGTTCATGTAATAAAGATTGGAAAAAAAAAAGTGTTTGTCTTACACTCGTAGCATGATATCATTTCGATTAAATAATGCTTGAGATGAACTTTGAGAAAAAAAGCGAGAGCATGATTTGAAAAATCAAAATTTATTTTTTTTTATTATTCCTGAACGAGGAATTAATGGAGGCACGAAGAGATGGGATGTGAGGGAAGAGGTCAGTTGAGGGGGCATTTTTGTCCGAATTTTGTAAAATTATTTTTATTATTTAAAAAAGTTATTTCAATATAAAGAAGGGTATTTTTCTATAGTTGATATGATTAGAGGATAAATTTTCATTACTAAAGAATTGAGGGGTATATTTCCAATTAGATAAGATTATAGTTGATATGATTAGAGGGTAAATATCCAATATTAAAGAATTAAGGGGTACATAACTAATTATCTATATATATATATAGTTTTGCTATGGTAAGTTGTGATAAAAATCTTCTAGATCTAGGTAAAAATGATTGATTCAAACCGTCTAATATGATCTTTCAATTGAAATCTCCATGCATATCAAATTTTATATATTTTTTTAAATTTTAAAATTTTTTTAATTTTTAAAAATTGTTGTTTTTGAACGGTTCAGAACTAATTAGATTAATGATTTTCTAAAATTTTTAAAAAAAATTAAAAAATTTGAAAAATAAAATGTAAAATTTGATCTGCATGGAAATTTCAACAGGGAGATCATATTGGACGGTTTGGATCGGTCATTTTGAGCTGGATCTAGAAATTTTGATCGCAACTCACCGACCTTTTGGTGAGTTGCAACTCACTATATATATATATATATATAGAGAGAGAGAGAGAGAGAGAGAGAGAGAGAGAGAGAGAAAGAGAGAGAATGGCTAACGTGCCATCGACAACACGTGCCATTTCTACTAAAGGGTGTGTTCATTTTTACACATTTCTTCACTAAAGAAAAATTCGAATTAAATTGAGATAATAAAACGTCTAAAGAAGACCATCATTATGTTGAAGGAAAATTATTGAAGATCGGTACTAATGCTTCCACCTAATGATTAACGATGTATGTTCTTCAATTTGTAAGTTTTATACTAATAATTTTGTTATTTTATATGATTTACAGATCCTGACAATTGTGTTATTATTTTAAACACGTAAATTTATGATTACGTCTATCATTGTGATGAAGACATGACAGGATCCTCATGGATCTTTATTTTCTCCTAGTTTTAGTTCTCGTACAAATACAAATTCACGTTTTTTTACCCTCTTTTTCAAGATTCATGATTTTATTTAGAAATTCACCAATGCCGATTTTTATTGAAGAAAATTGAAAGTCAATGAGATATTTAAGTAACATTTAGCATGCAACATTATTTGGAATTATGTTGTATTTCTAAGTACAGTTTTCAACTATTATTAGTTACCTTTAGGCTAATAGTTAAACAAGTTAGTTTCACTATATTTTATCTATAATTAAGCGGTAATATATTCCCATAATTTTAAGTTTTTTAAAGAAACTAATTAATAGTCGAGTTTAGTGTTGAAATCGTGAAAGTTGCCTAATCCAAGAACTCAAGAAATCATCGGTTATTTTATGGTTTTTATACTCGTATCTATCTATAGGTAAATGTACGTACCCACATCTGGTTTTTGTGAATCAATCCATCAATGAAAGGTCAAAAAGTGTGAGTTCTTGCTAAAATTTACCTGGAAAATTCAATTCCCATGACTGTTAATAACCACCCTCAGCAGCTTCCTGATCTTAGCAGTTCTCAGCCTACTGGCATTTCTTCAAAAAAAAAAAATAAATAAATAAATAAAATCATAATAAAAATCTTAGCAGTTCCCTTCTTCTTTAAGCAGCTTTCTTTTCTTCTACAGGTTTTTCTACCAAATTGGTGATAACACCATAAAACCTATGCTCAATCCTGAAGAAAGAGATCATGTCATTTGCTTATGAGCCAATCCTATATTCAAATTGCTTATTAGCAAATTCGATCGATATATATGTTCTTAATTTTCTTATTCTCAGGTTCAGCTGTATAAAGTTATCAAATTAACGTATCTCATGTTCCTAGAACGTACGTGTCTAAATTAAGATTTCAGTGTTGATGAGTGACACTGACACCCTAGCTAGCAATTCATTATTTAGGAAATGATTCCATATATAAAAGCAAGCAAAGCAACCAGATTCATGGCTCGAAATTCCCATATTCAGATATAAAATATACATATATATATTATTATATTAAACAAAAATGTTGTAATTACTGTATCCATCTTTATATCAAACAAATATATTATTGTTGGAGAGCTGGAAATACCTTAACTATATAGTTGCCTCCTTCAATTTCTTGATTACAGCCAGCCAACAGGTCTCTATATTGCTTACTTGCCTTCTTTCCTTTATTATATATCGTTACCATGAACAAGTCAGAATTTATGAAAGAGGTTTATAAAATGCATATCAATTCCCAATTCCACTATTTGATATTTATAATTAGCAGCGGAATAAAGCAACAATTCCTAACACAACATGACAAGCAAAGCATAACACAAATAGAAAAAGATAAGTATTAAACTATTAATTGATCGTGACCTGATTAAACAACTTTTTTTTTTCCCGATGGAAACAAACCAACAATTAAATGCCCGTTTCTTTAATCTCAGAAATGAAGCGAAGCGAAAGAAAAGAAAAAGTTTTGCTTTGGACTTGCTTAAGAATTGGGAGAAGAATACATGCCATGTGTATTTATTTATATTTTTTTTGTCTCGTGGGTGTGCTCATGATCACCAGTTACAACATGACTTAGCTCCTCCATTTCGTGGCACTACACGCATGACATTTAATGTTTGTTTGGTTTTTTTTTGAAGGATTAATTCATATCCAGATATTCTTCCATGTTTGTCGTGCAGAGGTGAGCATGAAATATCGAGAAGTTCATTGTGAAACATCTTCTGACAACTTTAAAAATCACTATCCTCCGTTTGGATGGTGTGAGAATAAGAGAAATAAGGAAAAAAAGTATTGAAAAGTTTGTAATTTTGTGAAGAGTTTGAATTGTTTATAATAAATTTGAAAATATGAAGAAACTATTTTTTTATTCTTGCACCCATCCAAACGGACTCATATCGTATTTGTGATATACATTATTCTCTCACTTATAGATGGTACTGAAATCCGGATAATATAATCAAACTTGGTGAGTTTGCGTACTGCCTTCTCAGACATTCGCAACATATTACAAACTCCAATTTTTCTTTTCTCACTTTCAAGATTCAGGATTTTAATTACTTAGAAAGTCACTAATGCCGATTTTTATCTAAGTAATTGAAAGTCGATTAGATATTTAAGTAACATTTATATAGAATCTACTATTATTTGGAATTTAAGTACAGTTTTCAACTATTATTAATTACCTTTCGGCCAATTGCTAAACAAGTTATGGTTTCAGTATGTTTTATTTGTAATTAAGCTGTAATATATTCTCAACATATAATTTTAGTTTTTCCTTATAAAACAAACAAATTAATTATTGAATTTGGTGTCGAAATCGTGAAAATTGCCTAATCCAAGAACTCAAGTAATCATCAATTATTTTTATGTTTTGTTATACTCGTATCTATAAGTAAATAATGTTACCCACATCTGATTTTTTGTGAATAAATCCATAAATCAAAGTTCAAAAAGTGCGAGTTCTTCGCAAAAATTTACCACATTAATTCATTCAAATAAGGTGGGAACAGCTGCGGCAGTTACGTTGTAACGTCCTTACAGTTACGTCCACCCTCAGCAGCTTACTAGCTATGCGATCTTAGCAATTCTCTTCTTCTTTCTGGCTCCGTTTGGAAAAGGTGTGGGAAGAAGGAAAGAAGGGAAGAAGTGAAAAAAAGTATTGGAAAGTGTGTAACTTTGTAAAGAGTTTGAATTGTTTATAATAAATTTATTCCTTTATTCCTTCTTCCTTTCTTCCATATTGGAATCCAAACGGAGCCTCTAAGCTGCCTTCTTTTCTTCCAAGTACACAGGTCTTCTACCAAATTGGTGATAAACCCAATTAAATCTATTCTTGATCCTGAAAGAAAGACAGAACGTAATTTTCTTACGAGTCAACTCTATGTTCAAATGTTTTAATTACTGTATTCATCTTTATATCAAACAAATATATTATTGTTCGAGAGCCGGAAGTACGTACCTTAACTATATCTCTATATAGTTGCCTCTTTCAATTCCTTGATTACAGCCGGCCAACAGGTCTCTATTTTGCTTGCTTGCCTTTTTTTTTTGGGTCCGTTTGGATGGTGTGGGAATAAGAAGAATAAGAAAAGAAGTATTGGGAAGTAGTGTGTAACTTTGTGAAGAGTTTGGATTGTTTATAATAAATTTGAATGGTTAAGAATAAAGAAGATGGCTATTCTCTTATTTTTAGGCCCATCCAAACGGAACCTTTATTATATCGCTACCATGAACAAGTCAGAATTTATGAAAGAGGTTTAGAAAATGCATATCAATTCCCAATTCCACTATTTGATATTTATAATTAGCAACCACTACCCGAAATATGAGCATCTGTAACGGTTAATAAATTAGATTACTAACGGTTATGACCCCGTTACTATAGGTCGCGTTACAAATTTTATAATAACCGTTACAAACATTATAGAATATATAACGGTGTTTAGTAAGTGACCGTTACAGATAGTCTCAATCTATAACGGTTTTTAACTAATAACCATTACAGATGGTCTCAATCTCTAACGGTTAATAGATAAAAACCGTTACAAATATTTTTTCCATTTCCTTTTTTTTTGGTTTTCGCTGTTATTTCTTTTCTCTTATAATTTATTACACAAATAATATTATTATTTAAATTAAAAAAAACATACACGTACCATCACAATAACATGCACAATAAAAATTCAAAATCAATTAATTCAATAATTATTCAATTAATTTTACAACATAAAGAATCCTTGTTACTCCTTACAAAAATCATCGCAGTATCTTTTATCACATAACACAAAAAAAAAATCCTCATGAACCTTTAAGATCTTCCACCACAGCTTCCATCCCTCGGCCACGACTTTTGTTCGATTGGCCACGACTTTCATCCCTCGGCCACGGCTTTCGTTCGCTAGCCCACGAATTCGTTCGCTAGCCCACGAATTCGTTCGCTTGCCCATAGCTTTCGTTCGATCGGCCACGGATTTCATTCGCCCAGCTACGATTTTTCATCGAACATGACTTTCGCGACGACTTTCATCAATCGAACGCGACTTTCATTCCTTAAACAATCTATGCCAACCTATAATCTCCTAAAATTAACAAAATAGAATCATATTAGTTGTAAGCACTCATTCACTCATTCTAAGTCAAACATACGTATTCTTTTTAGAATTAGTAGAGAAAAAGATTAATTAATCACTTCATTTACCACCTTATAAATTATCAAATCACCTGTTGATTTTGATATTTGCAAAAATAAAAAAATTGTCTGCCAGTTATTAACAACATATTAAAGTGTTGTTTTCAGTAGCTATTAACAAAGCATTTGAGTGTTCTCAAATAGGATTGCAATGCTATGCCTATGACCCAATACATATATGGTCGATTACAATTACATATTTCCTGCTTCTCTTTACTAATCTAATTTTGCAATTGGTAATCTCTAATGACTAAATTAGGGCATTATCAGGCTGGAATACCTACTGGTAAGTTGCTGTCTAGTTTGTCTTAAAAAAAATCATGCTGGAATACCGGAGAGAAAAACTCATTGAAATCTTATAAAATGATTAAATTAGATAAAACTAAACTAACATGGGACACACCATTATGGTATCTGACCATTTGTATTTGCACAATTTGTTAACCAGTAATGAGATTTCGAAGAACATTTGCTCATAAGGGCCTGGTACAAGTTCATTGATGTGCCATTTGTATTTATAAGACCTGAGATTTCACAGAACATTTAATTAGCATCTAACAGCTAGCATAAACACATACTAACTCTAGATGTATTTTCTTATCCACCAATATTTGTATGTGTTTATGCTAGCTGTTAGATGCGTAAAAGAAAACAATAAAAAGCAGATCTGGTTGAATTAAAGGGATAAGTTACCATCTGATGCCGATCAATATTAGAAGAGTACAAAGCAGTTCTGATTGCAATTAGACCAAAATTAGTAAAAAAAATAACAGATAAACAAAGTATGAGAAATTTGGTTGAGCAGAACTTCAATCAAACAACTAGGAGAAATTTGCATAATACATCCACAGTAAAAGGGGTTCAGACAAACAGTAGATCGAAAAAAAAATTCAACTCACTCAAGGCTTCAATCCTTCGAAAGGGACGGGAGATGAGCAGATTGAGATACTTGACCTTCTTATCGGCCTTGTCCTCCTCCGATGGTTTTGGCAACAGAATGAAAAATTAGATCTAAGGTTTGTAGAAAATAGAGGAAGAAGAAGGAAATCAGCCATGGCAGGCGTAGTAAGGGGTTGAGGGTGAGAAGGAGGTGGTGGAGAAGTCGAGGGAGAGGCGGAGGTAGTGGAGAGGTCGAGGGAGAGGCGGAGGTAGTGGAGAGGTCGAGGCGAGAAGGCGGAGTGGTCTGAGTGCGAACGACGTCGGATCCGGCGTGGGAAAGAGGAGCTGAGCACGATGTGGTGGTGGTGGTCAGATTGGGCGAAACCGATGTACGACTGCCATGGTGGGAGAGAGCGATTTTGAACTTGAGGAGGAAGCTTATAGAGAAGATGAGAGCGGAGAGATAGAGAAGAAAAGGTACCGTCTCGATCGGCATATAAAAATAAATAAACGAGCTGTTTAGTAACGGTTTTTATAAAAAACCGTCATAATTTTGAAGTTTTGAATAGATAACGGTTGTTATGTAATAACCGTTACTGAATAAATGACATTTTATAACGGTTTGTTTATAAAAACCGTTACAGATGGATCGATAGATTTTTTTTGTTTTTTGACGAAGAAATAGTAACGGTTATTATATAACAACCGTTATAGATTAGTTTTGCATGTATTTACAGTACTGCCACTGATAAATTTGTAACGGGTTTTTAGAAAACCGTTATAAATAGGCCGTTACAGATCCTTGTTTTTGTGGTAGTGAACGGAATAAAGTAACAATTCCTAACACCACATAGCAAGCAAAGCAAAACACAAATAGTAAAAAGATAAGTATTAATTGATCGTGACCTGATGAAACAACTTTTTTTTCCCCCGATGGAAACAAATTAAGCATCAAATGTCCGTTTCTTTAATCTGAGAAATGAAGCGAAGCGAAAGAAAAGAAAAAGTTTTGCTTTGGACTTGCTTAAGAATTGGGAGAAGAATACATGCCATGTGCTTTTTTTTTTTTCAACACCAGTTAATTAAAACATGACTTAGATCTCCTCCATTTTGTTGCACTGCACGCATGGCATTTAATGTTTGTTTGGTTTTTTTTTTTACCGGATTAATTCATATCCTGTTCCATGTTTGTCGCACAGAGGCCGAGCATGAAATAGTGAAAAGTTTATTGTGGAGCATGTTATGACTACTTCAAAAATCACTATATATATCGTATTTGTAATATATGGAAATTGATTACTGCCATCTGCAGTTTTGTCATCCGTGTCATCGCTAAATATAAAGTGAACATATACATCAAATAAAGTGAACATATAGACTATCTAAGTGAACACATACAAACAAATAAGTTCAATGAAAATAAGTTGAATATGCATGTAAATTTCTGAAGAAGTGATGACAACACTTATTTATTTGTAAGTGTCAACTTAGATTGTCTATATGTTCACCTTATTTACTGTATATGTTCATTTTGTATTTAGCAATGACTGAAATGATATATTTGCCGACTTATAATTCCTGCTAATATATAGCATTCTTTAAAATTTTCCCGGCGCCAAAGCCCAAAAAATTTTACATGCTCATCTCTATTTAAATGAATTGAAAGCCAACCCTAAGTCATTCCCTTTAGGCCCACTACAAATTTGGAGTAGTGGGGCCCGCCTTTCTGTGGGGTTTCGCTTTATGAGAATTTTGGACTTTTCTTTTCACATAAGACCCTGAAATTTATTTATATTAACAAATTATTCCCTTCCGTATTTCTCCATAAATAAAGATGCATAATTGCATATTATTTTGATAAAGAATTGGCCAATTGGGTAATAATATATTCTCTCTCTCTCTCAAAAGCTTAAATTATTACTTGTTCTCAAGCCGTTCATTAAACGATCCTTCGTAAACACATCGGTAGCACAATTTAGGCGGTCATGAGCAAAACATACGGTTCAATAAATATAAAGACAAAGATTTATTTATCATATTATAAATAAATAAATATAAACACAAGGATTCTATGATTTCACTAATCTTTTTACCAAACAATCCTTCCGAACAAAACAGCGGATGCTAAAAGATATGGAAGTGGCTAGTGTCAAACATATAGGACACAAGCACTTGTCCAACATGATAAAATTTAATTTTTTAAGATTAGAATGGCCGATCCAAACCGCTCAAACTGTTGTATGTTATAAAATCTCCATGGAGAGCAAATTTTATATTTTTTCAAATCTTTTTACTATTTTTTTGGAATATTTTTATATGCTTAATCTAAAAAGTTGTGAACCCTCCAATTTTGAAAATTCGAAAAAAATAGTTAAAAAATTCGAAAAATATAAATTTTGATTTTCAAAGATATTTTAATAAAGAGATCATATTGAGCGGTTTGGATAGGCCATTTCAAATTTTAATGATCGATATTTGGATCGTGTTTGACGTCCTATATGTTTGATTCTAGCATTACTCAAAAGATATATATACATTTAGTCACTTATAATTATAGCTATTCTAATCTTCAAAGGACTAGTTCCCAAAAAAAAAAAAAGAAATAAAGATATCATCTAAAGGACTTTTGAACAATTGAACTCTGACCATGGTACATGTACGCCAACTAGTTTATTTACGATGTAACATATTTATTACAAGCTCTGTCTATCTCCGTTGCCGCTTAATTGGTCCAGCTTAGCATGGGGAAGCATGTAATAACAGTGAGCTTCATCTTTTATTTATCAAAAAATACAACCCTGGATAAGTGTAAAAGTGTAAGAACATTGATTCAATCGACCTTGAATAAATATAGGAAGGATCTCACAGCTAGAGAGGCATAAAGAAACAGGTACCTTTTTTTTTATCATGAGATTCTTGATTGGAGCTACCAAGACGGAAGAAAACAGCTACTTACGTGTTGAAGTTGCTCCGATGCTATCTATCCCTGGTCGAGCACCTTGTATGAGATATTCCTGCGGCACGGAGTTAATTATTTCATACAAAATGGTCGAATTCCACAATCAATGAAAACCTTTTAACTATCCTTAGTGCCTCCTCCAAATGCACGTCTTTAAGAGATCAAGTACAAGTAGACACATTAAGGAAGAAAAGAAAATGTCTTACACAAATTAAAAAAAACCTTTGGTATACGTAGTAATTAAGGATGAACTCAACCTGAAAGATTGGTCGAACAGTTCCTTACGCAGTTACCTCTGATCCTTCTTACAGAAAATGAACTCTCCATTCGGAATTTTAAATGGAATTAAATAAGTACACATCAAACAACAAGTCATACAAATTTTACATATAAATTAAATAAATATTTACACCAACATATTCATTGTTATGATATGTAGAAACAAAGAGAACACTCAAGCCTAGCTACATTTATGAACGTACATCATCAACAAATATCGTCAAAATAAAATAAAATTACAAAGAAAACAAATAGTATACGGACAATAGCTTAGACGGGTTAAGCGCACACGACCACATGGGAAGATTTATTCCTCTGTTCATGATGCATGAACTCTTCATCTTCGTAATGATGAAGTGCACACACAAAAACAAAATTTTCAAATTTAATTATTCAAGATAACAATCATATACATACATAATAACAAATCTTGACTCAACAAATTAATCAAAGTATGCAATGGATCTTAATACCTGAGGAAGATCTTGTTCTTCACATGTTCTCTAAAGGAGGCAAGAGGATCAGGAGGAGACTTGAAGTAATAGCAAGAGATTTGGTCTTCGCTCATGCTAGCTTTGAGCTTATTACATTGCCTCATTTCTCCACTAACTTGCACCTTCTTCTGATTGCGTGGTGCCACTAATAAAGGCAGCCGTTGAAGGTTCCAGCATCCTCGAAAGTAAAGCTCTTTCCATTCTTTCATCTTAAGTGGTAAACTCTGTTTCCCATGGATGTACAATAGTTTTGGCAGCTCATAAAGTTGCATGGTGTGGAGACTTTTAAACTGGTCATTATTTGTAACTTCATATTCGTAGAAGATTGATCTAAGATTCCCACAGTTTAGAACTGATAGTGTCTCAAGACTTGAAAGCACCACGTGACCTGGAAAGATGCTTTCTAATCTTGGACATTTCTCTAAATGTACATGTTTTAGTGCTCTAAACTCAATACCAAAATACGGACTTGATCCTAGCTGGTCTAAAATTCTTGTCATCTTTTGGATGTCAAAGGCCCATATTATTTGTAACTTGCCTCCTTGGACTCTTTCGTTGGCCTTGAAAATTGAATCCATATGATGGCACTTTCTAAGTTTGCATTCTTTCAACTCTGGAAATCTATCATTTAAATCAGTGAGGGAGGAGATAAAAGCATCATCCCACAGTGATAAGGATTCGGTAACTTCCAAAATACCCTTTAGTCCAGTGGGATATCGATTAGGAGAAAAGATTTCGACATGCCGGTTGAGAAGGGGACTTGGTTGGAACTGTTGCTTGAAAGTTTTCGCCATTGATGGGATATCTTTATAGCATGATGGTTTCTTACTATTCTGAAACTCATGTTCTGTAAAATCAATACGTTCTCCGTCTTTCTTACTTCTCGTATTATTGTAAGATGAAACTAAAATGTGAAAGTATTGGAGACATCCATTTTCCTTTAAAAGGTGCTCGCAATTTTCATATGTAAAACAAGAAAATAATTTTGAACCAGTTAAGAAAATTTGAGCTCCAACACGTTGGAATTGATCAAGATTGAATACCCCTGGAATGTGTTGCATTTTGTGCCAAGGTAGTCTTTTCAATTGTGGGAGCACTAATAGATCAAGCCGTTTGAGCCGACGTAGCTCTATTACCGAAATTGGAAATTCTTTGATTGCGGTAGCCGAAAGATCAAGTTCTTCTAGTTGGTTGAGATCATTTAAGCATACAGTCTCCAATGATTGACATGCACGCAATGATAAATTGGCAATGGGTGATCCTGACAAGTTGAAAGATTTGAGACTAGCATGTCCAGCCAACTTAGGCAATGACCATAGCCGGCGGTTATTTATAAGGTTGAGATCTTGGAGTTTTGGCATTAGCTCGAAAGTCTCTAATGGAAGAGAAATGAGTTGTTATTCAGAAAGAGAGAAGGTTTCAAGGTTAAATAGATTTGTCAAAGAGGAAGGAAGACTCTCTAGTAATGTACAACCTAAAAAAATGAGCTCTTTGAGACTTGAAGAAATGTCCTGAAAGAAAAGAGCCGACATAGAGGTAATATGTGTACACGAAAAATCAAGATAATGAAGCTTAGTTTTGGATTTTACAACATCGTCAGGTACTGTGTTTAAAGAAGTTTCACCCAAATCCAAAAATTCTATATGTTCTAAAGGTCCAAATGGAGATGAAGTGGAGTTTGAAGAAAAGTCAGTAGTGAGTGTCTTCAGTTGGTTACAGCCTCTTAGAGAGATAAATCGTAGGTTTATCATTTTAGAGAGAGAAAATGGTATTTGCTCTATGAAAGTGTAAGAGAGGTCAAGAACACGGAGATTTTTCAACAAAGAGAACATTGCTTCTAATGAAAATTTGGATAATTCATTGCAACCTCGGAGTACAAGAGTGGTGGATAGATTTGGCGTTGGATGTATATTAATCCATCGACCATTACCATCAAAAAAGGATACCCAACTCTTATCGACCCACTCTTCGTAAGAGGTATGTTCTATCAATTTCCATCTATTGACGAGCCATGGTATCTTTTCTGCAAGTAGTTCTAGCAGATCGAAGGGAATCACACAAGAAGCATAAGAGGACGATGACATGTAGAAATGAGAAGAGTTGTGCTCGGACAACAAGGAATGAGATAAGAGTGCCCTCAAAAGTTTCTCTTCGTCAAATTCCCAATTGAAATGCTTTGTTCCTAGTTCACGCTGGCTATTCAACTCCTCTTCCTCAATTATTACCGTTTCAGAAATCTCTGTTCTCACAAAACTTGTAATATGTGGAACCTTTGGTATTCGAGAGAAAATTCCTTCAGAGATCCACAAGTTGACTAGCTCTTTTTGACGGACGTAGTTTTTTGAACAACTCACCTCTTTTTTTGTGTTCTTCTTATGATCACGTGTAGAGTATAGTTGACTATATAACAAGCAACTCCATAAGACATCCATGACTATATATAGTTTTTGAGGAGGAGCAGTTGAGATTGATTTTGCTACATGAAACAATTCTAGTTCCATTATTGCTGTGGGATACCAATATTTACGAAGTTCATGAATAAGTTTACTTAGATGACAAATGTAGTGGTTTTGTAAATATGGTGTTGTTTCTCTCTTACTTTGGACATAGGCACCAACTGAAGCAGTTGAGATGACCCAGTATGAATCGATCATTGTGTATTTCAAAGGCACGGGAAGTCCTGAATCGAGCAACCAATCGTTTGTTAGGTAATGAATGGGTTCGAGGATATTTTCCACTATTACAAGACACGTCTTGAGTGCTAATTTCTTATTGATTGTATTTTGTATTTGTTGAACCAACTCGGATTCTTTCTTTTTATTAACTTTATATGTAAAATAAGTCTCTTCGTCTAGTTCATTCTTTAATTTCCTGAGTTTACTATCCTCATCCATTATTTTTAACTGATTTGCTATTGCCAATACGGCTTTCACTTTTTTCTCATGGCTAGAACTAGAACCCTCACTTATAGATGGTACCGAAATCCGGATAATATAATCAAACTTGGTGAGTTTGCGTACTGCCTTCTCAGACATGCGCAACATAAAATCTAATAGACCTGACCCGTCACCGAGTCCCACATTCCAGATAAGTCTAGCATGGGATTCTGCAATTGTACGTAATAGGTCCCCTACCATATAATTCTCCACCTCCTCAATGCTTCTCAACCACTCTGTTTCGTTTGTTATCTCTCCCAAATGTATAACTGATGGCTGCCTGCTCGCGTTAAGATTTGAGTGGGGATTAGTTTTATACATGTGGTAGTTAATTGTAATTTATAAAAAACGGTAACATCTTATTTATGTCGTACTGGCGTTTAAAAGTAAGTAACATCTTGGCTCCGTTTGGATGAGCCCTAGGAATAAGGAAATAAGAAAATAAGAGAGTAAATTTATTATAAACAATTCAAACTGTTTACAAAGTTAAACATTTCTCAATACTTCTTTCCTTATTCCTCTTATTCCCACACCATCCAAACAAAGCCTTAGGGTGTAAGAACAATTACCACTTACAATTTTATATTCTTTGTTTGAAATTTGTTTGTTCCATAATAAATTTAATTAAAACTCCACGACTAATTTTTGGGACGAAGACATGACAGGATCCTCACGGATCTTTGTTTTCACCTAGTTTAAGTTCTATTACACAAATACAAACTCCAATTATGCTATATTTATTTTTAAGTACAGTTTTCAACTATTATTAATTATCTTTCGGCCAATTGTTAAACAAGTTATGATTTCTGTGTGTTTTATTTACAATTAAGCGGTAATATATTTAATAAGTTTTGTTATAACACAAACTAATTAATTATTGAATTTGGCCTCTCTTTGGATGCGTTGAGAAGAAGTAGGAAGAAGGAAGAAGAGAAAAAAAAAATTATAAACAATCCAAACTCTTCACAAAGTTACACACTTCCCAATACTTCTTCTCACTTCTTCCCTTCTTCCCTTCTTCTCACACCTATCCAAACGGAGCCGGTGTCGAAATCGTGAAAATTGCCTAATCCAAGAACTCAAGTAATCATCAATTATTTTTATGTTTTGTTATACTCGTATCTATAAGTAAATAATGTTACCCACATCTGATTTTTTGTGAATAAATCCATAAATCAAAGTTCAAAAAGTGCGAGTTCTTCGCAAAAATTTACCTCAATCGCTGCAACTCCAAATAATTGCGGAGCCACCCTGAATCCATGATTACTGTTGTAACCACCCTCAGCAGCTTCCTAGCTATGCGATCTTAGCAGTTCTCTTCTTCTTTCTAAGCTGCTTTCTTTTCTTCTACGTACACAGGTCTTCTACCAAATTGGTGATAAACCCAATAAAATCTATTCTCAATCCTGAAAGAAAGAGAGAACGTAATTTTCTTACGAGCCAATTCTATGTTCAAATGTTTTAATTACTGTATTCATCTTTTATATCAAACAAATATATTATTGTTCGAGAGCCGGAAGTACGTACCTTAACTATATAGTTGCCTCCTTCAATTTCTTGATTACAGCCAGCCAACAGGTCTCTATATTGCTTACTTGCCTTCTTTCCTTTATTATATATATATCGTTACCATGAACAAGTCAGAATTTATGAAAGAGGTTTAGAAAATGCATATCAATTCCCAATTCCACTATTTGATATTTATAATTAGCAACGGAATAAAGTAACAATTCCTAACACCACATGGCAAGCAAAGCAAAACAAAAATAGAAAAAAGATAAGTATTAATTGATCGTGACCTGATTAAACAACTTTTTTTTCCCCCGATGGAAACAAAGCATCAAATGCCCGTAACTTTAATCTCGGTATTAAAGCGAAGCGAAAGAAAAGAAAAAGTTTTGCTTTGGACTTGCTTAAGAATTGGGAGAAGAATACATGCCATGTGCTTTTTTTTTTTTTTCAACACCAGTTAATTAAAACATGACTTAGATCTCCTCCATTTCGTGGCACTGCAAGCATGGCATTTAATGTTTGCTTGGTATTTTTTTTTTTTTTTGATCGGATTAATTCATATCCTGTTCCATGTTTGTCGCACAGAGGCCGAGCATGAACTAGTGAAAAGTTTATTGTGGAGCATATTATGACTACTTCAAAAATTACTATATATCGTATTTGTAATATATAGCATTCTTTAAAATTTTCCCGACGCCAAAGCCCAAAAAAATTGACAAGCTCATCTCTATTTAAAAGAATTGAAAGCCAACCCTAAGTCAATCCCTTTAGGCCCTCTACAAATTTGGAAGTCTTTTGTTTTTAGCTCAAGATTTGTTATTGGCATAATATGGGATAGTTAATAAGTGATAATAATAGTTTTCTCTTCTTTTGTTTTTACCTTAATGTATTAATGTGATAATATGGAAGCGTAAGGCTTCAAAAAAAAAATATCTACAAGGCTTCTATTTCGTTAGAAGACTAATACCAGATGGCTATCTTTATTCAAAATATAATTGTGCTCCGGCAATCTTCTAATAGCAATGTGAAAAATCTATTTTATTTTTCAGTTTCTTATTTCATTCTATGGAACACTATTCTAAAACAGAGCTAATAACCATCATCCACAAAAAACCATCCGCATCATCCAACCCTCCCCTCCCCTCCATCTTCCGCTATTTTCCGCGCGTCTGGGTGAGGCGTCTCTCCCTCCCTCACGCGCCCTCCCTCCTTCACGCTCCTTTCCTCCCTTGCGCCCCTTCCTACCTAACGCGCCTTCCTTGTTCGCCAGCACCCTTCCGTACGTCATTCCTTCCTCCCTGACGATCTATTTCTCCTTCATCTCCCTCACACTTTATTTTGCCTTCTTAAACTGAACAGATATAACAACTAACTGAACATAAACTGCAAATAAACTGAACATATGGAACAAACAATGTGGATTCAAACAAAAAAATAAAAGTGAGCAAATAAATGACAAATAAATTGAATAGTTATAACAAATAAATTGAACAATTATAACAAATAAACTGACAAATGTAACAAACAATGTGGACTCATACAAAAAATAAAAATGAGCATATAAACTGAACATAAATGACAATTAAATTGAACAGTTACAACAAATAAACTGAACAGATGTAACAAACAATGTGGACTCATACAAAAAGTAAAAATGAGCAAATAAACTGAACAGAAATGACAATTAAATTGAACAGTTATAACAAATAAACTGAACAGATGTAACAAACAATGTGGACTCATACAAAAAGTAAAAATGAGCAAATAAACTGAACAAAAATGACAATTAAATTGAATAGTTATAACAAATAAACTGAACATATGTAACAAACAATGTGGACTCATACAAAAAGTAAAAATGAGCAAATAAACTAAACAGAAATGACAAATAAATTAAACAGTTATAACAAATAAACTGAACAGATGTAACAAACAATGTGAACTCATAAAAAAACTAAAAGTGAGCAAATAAACTGCACAGAAATGACAATTAAATTGTACAGTTATAAAATAAATTTAACAGATATAACATGAGATAAAATAAAAAGAAAAAAGGAAAAAAGACCAGTGAGAAACTAAAAATATCAATAGAAAGGGAATAGAGATATCAGAAAGGAAAAGAGAAAGAAGAAAGAAGAAGGGAGCGAAGGGAGTCATGCCTGGGAGTGTGAAGGGAGAGCCATGCATGGGAGTGCGAAGGGAGAGGGAGGGAACCACGCGTGAGAGTGCGAAGAGAAAGGGAGCAACCCTTGGGAGCAGAGGGAAGGAAGGTAACGCGTAGGTGAAAGAACTGGGTGAGAGTTGCGCTCGGATCAGAAGGCGATCGCCTAAATTGAAAGGCTGGGATTAATTGAATGGTTTGGATGACAATCCAGTGAATGGTATGTAGTAATTACCATTCTAAAATGTGCCTCAGAAGACCACAAATGACATGTGATATCTATCAGACATTAATTTTGGAATATAACATAATACAACACAACAAGTGTCCGGTTACTGAATTAACATTCATTCATCTATCAATTCCATTTCCATATCCAATGTAGCCATGTAGGCTACAATTGGGCCTTATAAGAAAGGCCCAAATAAGCAGGTACATCCGACCCACTCAGAGCCAGGGGCAAAACTGGCAATTCTGGATAAATACTGAATAGAGAATATTCGCCGAATATGAAGGGTAAAAACGGAAAGTTTTGTGACATTCAGCTTTTAACTCGGTCGCCGTACTCCTTCCCATTTCTCCGCAAATCACAACTTATTAGTCGTCTAGGGTTTCACCTCATACCTCCCTCTCTCTCTCTCTCTCTCAGTCGCCAACATGCCTCGCCGCAGCTCAGGTACGGTTCTTGGTTCTCTCTTCTCCTCTCTCGATCTCAACCTCTCTACAACCAGTTCTGGTCTTTGGTACCCAGCTCAGGTTTTGTTTTCCTTTACTGAACTTTAATCCATGAATTCATATTTATTTCGTGAAAAAAGCTGAAATGGGTTATTGGGTTTGATTTACACATTATCTGAGCTGCATCTTTGCAATTTCTCTTCTATAGGAAGGTCAGCACCCCGTCCGGCTCCCCGTGCCGCACCGGCAAGACCTCCACCTCAACCAGGTAACTAATATGCAACTGATTTTCTGGTTTTAGCTTTTCGTTTTGGAGAGCCACTAAATGGGTTTTATATTTGGTATGTTTTTGTCCTTGCAGTGCATCAGAGCCCACCACCTGCTCCAGCTCCAACCCAAGGTGGATCTATCCTTGGTGGGATTGGATCAACTATTGCTCAAGGTAAACAGTTACAATCCAATTATTTTTGTGCTTGTTTTTGTTTTCGGGAAAGTCCAAATAACCATTTGTACAATCGATGTATTTCATTTTCATATGCCCCTCCAAGATGGAAATATTAATAGGGTGAGCTTTAATTGTAGGGAAAACATGGTATATAACATTTTTCATATTTTCAAGGGAGATTTATCTCTTTTTTGTGGAAGCATGCATTTATATTTGATGTTTTTAGGTGTATATGTATAACTGTTTGTATCTGTACAATACATGTTTATTTTGCAATCTGGGTTGTTACCAATACATGCATTCTTTTTACTTGTCCTTGTTTTTTTATCAGTTATCCTTGTACTATGGTTTAACTTGATGTTGCTGTTAAGAGGCAGCCACATTAGTATATAGTAAGATCCTTGCTAAGAAAGAGGAAAAGCAAAGAATGAAACTACCATCATTTCAGATCGGGGATGTAATGAATAGCTTCTTTTCTTTTATTGTAGGTATGGCTTTTGGTACTGGTAGTGCAATCGCTCACAGGGCTGTTGATGCTGTTGTGGGCCCACGTGTCGTTCAGCATGAACATGTGACAACAGAGGCTCCTGCTGCTGCAAGCCCGGCAGTGAATAATACAATGGGTAATGATGCATGCGGGATCCACTCAAAGGCCTTTCAAGATGTATGCCACTTATTCTTCATTTTCCTTTTCCTTTGCATATTACAATTCATGATCATATCGGTTGTTAATTTGTGTTATGTCAGTACTGAACTGGATTAGTTTGGACCAGTCAAGCGCACTAAATGTACAACAGAGAAACAAATGAACTATAAAAGAAGATGAAAATGAAACCAATACCTGTTACTTGTGTGGTAAGAAAAGAGTACAAAATCTTTTTTCTTGTGTCGATAAAATCGAAGATTGACAAGTAATTGTTTGTTTGTTGCAGTGCGTGAACAACTTTGGGAGTGACATCAGCAAGTGTCAGTTCTATTTGGACATGCTCAATGAATGCCGCCGTGGCTCTGCTGCAAACATGGCATGAATTTAACACAATTGCATGAAGCGCTCTCTTTGATTCAGCTTTATAATTTTGCAAATAATTGAATCCTTGTGGTGCCATTGATTGCTTAAATCTTGAAAGTTGCAGATATTTGAAGAAAGCCTGTGGACTTTCTTTTGTTTCTGATGGATATTTGAAGAACCATCTATACATTAATTGGTGCTTATAAGACTTTTATTGTTGTTTTTATGGTTCATTTTTAATGATCTGGCAATGTATTGATCCCTCTGATCCCGTTCTTGATCCAATGTGGAGACAGGGCATGTTCGTTATACCTTTCATGACTCGTTTAGGAATAACCAATTCGTGGGGTGGTTGATATATCTCAGGAGGAACTGTAACAAATCCAGGTATTTGGAGCTCAATGCTTCCCAGTTATCATCTGTGGTGTGCCTAGAAATATGACAACCTTACAAAACATTAATTAAAAGCTATTAACTAAAACTGTTAGTAGTACCTATAGTTTCTCTACTTTCTCTGGCCTCCTGGAATCCTAGAACGGATGTAGTTCAGTGGGTGGTTGCTGAATGCCGCAGAGTGATATCCCAAATCGATTCTGTATGTCATTGCTAAACGACAAAAAATATCTTTGAAAACTTGAGTAGATAAATATACAACTGTTTCAGTAGTAGAAGCACAGCTCTCTAATAGGTAGGCTTAATGTCTGTCCGCCTGTCCGCGCACAAAATTTCTGTCTCTTGCCGTGAAAGTAAAAGAGACACCCACTGGGCTCCAGACCTAGGCCCTAGGGCTAGGGTTAAGGAAGAGAGCAATCCATCAATTTTCTTTATCAGCATGAACTGTTCGCATGATTGGAAAACTTTCAAAAGAAAACATGAGGTTTATATGAAATAAATAAATAAATATAATAATATAACCGACACGCTAAGAAAAGGCATAACGAAGACATAAAAGTATCACATCTGATTATTTTATTCTGTTATTGAAAATCTAGAACGTAAAACAAAGGCATAACAAAGACACGAGGACATCAAGCGCTCCTAAAATTATGAGTGACACATGACATGACCCTTGAGGCCTTGACAGCCATTGTCAAGGTTTTTAAAAGGAAAAATAATGAACTTCGTGACATACACAAAATAAGTATAGCAAAAATCAACTTCTATAATAGAATAATTCTCAATCTAGCATTAGACACATGGCAACACTGGACATTGCAACAAAAGCATCTCAGCTCTATTTCCTTCTAAATCCGAAAAAAATAAATACATAATAATAAGGATCTTGCTATCATCATCAAACAGAAAATACACTGTTCCGCAGATGCATACTAGTTGCATCATCACCAAAATTGCATCTGCACACATAATAAATCACCTAAGTAAATAAACTTATGACCTAACCTACTACAAGTCTACAACAAATGCATCCGCTCAACAAATGAATTCTGCAACCACCTATTAAGAGGCTCCCCACATCCCACAAAACAACCTGTATTACTATTAGCAGCTAAGAATGGGAATGCAAAGATATTCAACAAATTCTCAATTGATTGCCTGACCAATGATGCCCCAGTTATACGGCTCCTCCTACCCCACCCTGTTACAATATCAATTCTCTGTGGCCCGGAGCCAGAGACCAATAATTGCTTCCGAAACCATGCCAGAGTTCTTGACATGGCTGTGACAGCTGTCCCTTCTGACATCAAATGGAGGTTGATTAACCAATATGATGGATTCTTCTCCTTCACTGAATCAGGGTAAACATTTCTCTGAGCTGCCACCTCCCAAACAAACCCAGCCTCCTCTTTTAGACCCGAGCGGTGAAGGAAATCTACAACTGCATCGACTAAACCCCTCTTGCTTTCTCTATCCTCGGTATGCATCAGGTCCAAAAAACGACCTGCATGATCCCGAATATTTTGACCACCTGGCTCTGCATTAGGTAAGTAGACTAAGAACATATGAGCTGGATGGCCTGTAACAGCCATCAACTCACAACAAACACCTTTATGAGGATATTGTGTCTCTGTACAACAACTGAGCAGCAGAGTGTAAGTTTGCAGAGAGGGAACCAAACCTAAGTTAGGCATATTTTGTAACACACTGTAGGCATCAGCATACCGCTGGGTCCTTAAAAAGGCACTTAGAAGAGAGTTGCATGTCGGCACATTGGGCCTCAATCCAGCGTTGAGCATTGATTGGTACCAAAACATGGCTTTGTCTACATTACCTGCTTTGCCCCATAAGTCCACCATTAGGCCATAAACAGGCTCATCAGGAACCCAATCCTGTTGCATCTCGGCAAACACTGTCTCTGTTTCATCAAGATGACCGCATCGTGCCAGGACCTCAATTACTATACTATAAGTTATCTTATCAGGCCGAAGTCCAGCAGCTTGCATATCTCTGTAAAGCTTAACCACAGTAGTGTAGTTTCTTGCTTTCGCTTGTAGTGTGATCATGGTATTGTATGTCACTATATTTGGCACACATCCCTTTTCAACCATCTCATTGAAGAGTTTATAAGCCGCTGCCAGGCGTCCGCCTTTGCCGAGACAATTTACCATAACACTGTAGGTGAATGTGTCAAGTGAGAGACCTGATCGTTGCATTCTCTGATACAAATCCATTGCTGTTTCTAGATACCCAGCTTTAGCATGTATGTCAATAAGTGTGCAATAGGTCACTCGGTCAGGCTCATGGCCTGCATCTTGCATCTCTTTGAAAACTCTAACAGACTCGCCTATGTAATTGGCTCTGCCATAGGCATGTATCAACCTGTTGTATGTAACCACTGATGGCTGACATCCATCGTGGATCATTTCTTCTAGAAGATTCCTCATTTCACCCAAATGTTTTGCCTGACCAAGAATGCCAATCATTGTGGTGTAGGTATGGCAGTCATGTTTGAATCCAGGTTTGCATTTCAACCATTGAAAGAAACCAAGTGCAACTGAGGGCTCACGGATTAGCTTCAGAACTTGGTTAGCTTGATATGCATCGAGCTTACACTGCAGAGAATCTAGGGCCTGCTCGGCCACTGGGCCCCACTTGAGTTGCTGCAGTGTGTGGTAGTACTGCTCAACTACACGCACTGAGTTCATGGACCGGAAATTGTTGTTTCGCACAGGGCCTCCTGCATTGGGTTTCATTGTACCATAATGGCGGGACTTGTTAAATGATCCAACACTCACAGTGCTCCGGCAATCCACTTTTCTAGGTGTCAACTCAACAGGAGCTTTACCTGAACTGAAGTTACCAGAGGATGGATTCGCTCTGGGCTGAGAACCACGGACTTCATTCCTAGCTTCTGGATGTGATTTCGGTGGGTGAGAAGTTGGTGATTCAACAACACTTTGATGAGTGCTTGAAGGGCCTTTGGAAGCACTTCTTTTATTCCTTGTCGTCCCACCTACATGTGAAGACTTGTTACCATAAGAAAAATTCTGAGAAGAATCAATTGAACTACTTTCTTGTGGCACAGTTTCAATATGTCTAGAACCAATTAGCTCAGAGAATCCCCCGGAACTTGTGACAGCTGGTTTTAAATAGAATGTAGCTGCATGCTTAGAACGGTTTGCATTTCCGGTATAGTTGATTTTGCTAGGTAAGGTGGGTTCAGAGGGACCCGCAGCATGGTGAGAAGGAGCAGATGTACAATCTGACGGAGCTCTAGAGAAATGTTTTGGTTTTGTATGTTTAATAGACTTAGTGGTGGCATTGGCAGTGGCAGTGGGAGGGGCATTTTGTCTCTTTGAAATAGAGGAGTCGTCATCAGAGCAGGTGCATGAGGCGCCATCGGCACTGCCGCACCGAGACCCGCTCAGGTAGAACGACCTAGCACACTGCGTGAGAGTGCCGAGTTGCTTTGCACGGAGCATTCTCTGCAATTTGAGTAGCAAATAACTAATTATACATCCCCGCAGCAGCCTGTTTAGTAACTGGACCAGTTTTATAAAACCTTATTGTCCTGAAACACAGGGGTTTCTAGTTAATGCAGATACTAAATAAGATATGACAAAAACCTAGAAAAAAAATCAATTTCAGTCAGAAGTCATTAAAAGACGTCAGATTTTTTAGACTGTCATTAAAATCCTAGGTTTAGTTTTGGCCTAATTTGCTGACGCATGCCAAAAGCCATAATGATTCGTCAAACCGAATGTAAATAAAAAAAAAAAACAAAGACTAAGACAAAAATAAAAGGTAAAATCGCTTTAAGTTCAAGGCTTTTTTTTTTTAAGCACCAATCCAAGTTGTTTCATAGGAATGGAAAATAAAATATACAAGGTCCGAGGCTTATTCATAAGAAAAGGATATGGAATCTCAAATCGAAGCACCAGTTCAACCAAAATTTGAATTTGAATTCAAATTCCAAATTCCCAACACCCAACACCCAACTTCCAAACGTACAAATTCTTACTAATTTCAACACAAAAGAAAGAATGTAACCCGAAATTGTGCGAAATTTCATTAGAGAAAAGGGTACCGTTGAGTGGAGGAAGAAGGAGAGACGAGGTCACCAGTCGTACTCAGCGCCGGCGCGCCGCCACAGCCGCCGCCGATTGAGAGGAAAAGGTTGAAGAGGCGGAAGGTTTGGAAATTAGGAACTCGCGTTAAAAAATCAGAAGAAATATTTATTTATTGAACAGGTGCTTGTTTTCTCTGCCACTCTACCTACGTCTCCGAGCAAGTTTGACGCTTTATTTTGGAGCAAATTCTGTGATCTATGCTGTTACGAGTCACAGACGAGTGGGTCCCGGTGTTTCTATGTGCTTTGCCATTCTTGTGGGACCCACGCTTCAGTTGTTGTAGCGGGTTCTAATCAAACGAAATTATAACAGAGGATTCTGAAGTGTATTTTTCCCAAACTTCCACTTCTGTGTTGACGTGGGATCTCCAGTGACAACAGAAACCGATGATGTAGAGAGGTTCCGTGTTGTCTAGAATAATCTAGTCAAGCTCTCCAGTTTGAAGAGGGGACAAGAGACGAACTTGTAAAGGCGTGTTGCGAATACAGAAACAGAATCTTGAAGGATAGATACCATGGCTTGTCTCACAAGCATGTTAATGAACAGAAAGACCGACTCTTCTGTATACTTTCGTGTAGCGAGCTGTTTCTTAACAGTTGACATTACTCGAAAAGCAATTTTTTTTTACATTTTATTCAATCAACTCAATATTTATCATTAACTAATTTTATCTGAATTTCATACAATCGACTCGATATGTATTATTAAAATTATTAAAAATAAATTCTAGATTCAATACAGTGTATTCCAAGTTGTATGTTAAGTTTATTAATACAATTTAGAACGCGTTTGACCACAAAATAAGTGCCGAAAAAAAAATCAGGTAATTAAATTTCCATTGTCGATGGATAATATATAAGTTTTCAACTTATACTAAATTTAATAAAACAGTTTACCTAAATGATAAATGGTCCACCCGATTAACACAAATTTATTTTACATTATTATTAAGATATGACTAGTAATCGCGCTACCAATGTGCGGACAAAATTTAATTTTAGAAAATTATTATTAATATTTTCTTTTCTCAACCGATGACCAATAAGGAATGACAACGATGTTAGAAATAAACAAAATGACAAATAATATATTTCACTAAAAAAGTTATTAAACAAAATATATCTTTGGTTTCAAATAGAGAAAGTGCATTCACTACGCGAAATTTTGGCTTCTGTAACGGTTAATAAAAGACTTCTGTAACGGTACACGAAACGTTACTGTAGCCCCCGTTACAGAATGTCTAATAACCGTTACAGATCTATAACGGTTATTCTCTAATAACCGTTACAGTAGCCAATCTTCTGTAACGGTTATTATCTAATAACCGTTATAGTATTATGCAAGGGAAATCTGGTATAGCTTTTTGGAGAACATGTGTAACAGTTATTCTCTAATAACCGTTACAGAAGCCACTCTTCTGTAACGGTTATTATCTAATAACCGTTATAGTATTATGCAAGGGAAATCTGGTACAGCTTTTTGGAGAACATGTGTAACGGTCATTCTCTAATAACCGTTACAGAAGCCACTCTTCTGTAACGGTTATTCTCTAATAACCGTTACAGATAATGTTTATAATAAAAAAAATGAAATTATAATATTCTGTAACGGTTATTCCTTAATAACCGTTACAGAAGGTCCTTTTTTTTTGTTTCGCTTTTTTTGATTTGGCTAGCCCAATTTGCTAGCCGAATTGGTACCAAATTGGTACCCAATTTACATTAGATAACACATGCAGCATACTGTTACAATTCAATCCAGTACTCCAAGAGATGCTTATCTGAACACTCATTAAAGCACGCAACTCTTCATATGATTACAATTCAAATTAAAGCACGCAACTCTTCATATTTTCAGTTTCAAACTCATCATTTCTACTATAAATGACCAAACTGTAGAACCCCACGCCTTTTCAGTTTCAAACTAATTTCTCACTTCTCCCTCCTATCTCTCTACTCAAAAACCAACCATGGAAAACCTTGATCCCATCAGAGTTGATGAAGACGACATCACTGCTCCGGCCAGTGCAGAGATCACCAAATCCATTGTCATCCAAACCATGGAAGGTGTAACTTTGCTTGATGTCATGATAGAGATGAGAAGACGCCTTCCTGCAGGACAACACAGAGTGACAACACTCCTAGAAAACCGATTTCTCATCATCGGCCCCTCTGAGCAATGGCGCGATGAGATGTTTAGAAAAGGCACTATTGAAATCACATATGGAAACAACATGAGGCGGCCATTTCCCATCCTCATTGATCCTCCAAGGGAACTAGACCCCAGAGCAGACAGTGTGAGGCTATGGGTAAGAATTGCTGATCTTCCATTTGGATGGTGCTCATGGTATGGAGCAAACATCTTTTTCCCTTTTGGTACAGTTTTACATGCTGATGCACCAACATACATGGGTATAGATGCCAGATTTGCTAGAGTAGAAGTATTGGTTGAACATAGGGATAGAATACCAGCCTCTCGTGCATTTGAATTACACAGAAGAAATGGAAAAATTGACCTACTTCGTGTTCAGTACGTAGTTGAGGAACCACAAATCAGAAACCCACGTCATGAATACATCAAAGCTTTGCCTAGGATTGAATGGTCCCCTGCTGATGAGGCAAGACTGCAAAGTATCAATCCACCTGATAGGGTTGATTCTGGCAGTACTACAACCATGCGACAGAGCAAGAGAAAAGCCAAGAAAAAGGCTGCAAAAACCACAACCCCCAATAATACTCAAGCAAAAAAAAGGAAGATAGATGAGGTCATCCCCTCAATGATTACTAGATCACAAACCAAGGGAGGAAGCAGAACTAAGGAGACAGGAGTTCTCATTGGAGACACCAGGGTAATCAAACCTACAAGCTCTACTTCTAAAGGAAAAGGAGTACAAGAAGATCTTGAGGCACAGTTCAGGAAGGAGATGAAACAGGCTAGGAAAGAGAGCCACAGAGCTCAACATGAGGGCCCAGGGCACACCAGTGGGCCCAGTGTACCCCCTGGGTTCAACCTAAGCTCTCAGGAGACTGATACTGATGAGGATGAGGATGAAAAAACTGACACAGAGAGTGACAATACAACTCCTACTGAGGACCAATCAGTCGATGAACTCATGAAGACACCCTCAGAGGAGCCCAGCAAGATGTCATTCTCCACAGAAGGTAACTCTACATTTCTTTCTAGTAACAATATGTGCAGAAGTCCTAAATAGCTTAGAGAATAGCTTCTTTCTAGACAATATATTCAAAAGCCCTAAATAACTTCTATAGTTTAAATCCTACATAAATCCTAGTTTAGAGAATACATAAATCCTAGTTTAGAGAATAGCTCTACATAAATCCTAGTTTAGAGAATAGCTCTACATAAATCCTAGTTTAGAGAATAGCTTCTTTCTAGACAATATGTTCAAAAGCCCTAAATAACTTCTATAGTTTAAATCCTACATAAATCCTAGTTTAGAGAATACATAAATCCTAGTGTAGAGAATAGCTCTACATAAATCCTAGTTTAGAGAATAGCTCTACATAAATCCTAGTTTAGAGAATAGCTTCTTTCTAGACAATATGTTCAAAAGCCCTAAATAACTTCTATAGTTTAAATCCTACATAAATCCTAGTTTAGAGAATACATAAATCCTAGTTTAGAGAATAGCTCTACATAAATCCTAGTGTAGAGAATAGCTCTACATAAATATACATTTAACTTTTTCAATAATTGCACTGACTTGAAAACAGACATGGAAAAAACCTTCATGGATTTGGCAAAGAAGCAGGAAGCAGCAAAGAAGAGCAATGGCTCTACTGATGACACATCCTCTACCTAGATGCTGCCCTTTTTTTTTTTACTTCTCAGTTATTTATTGTTGTATTGTACTGTTAATGGCAAGAATTGTGTGATGTTTAGATGTATGTTTGTGATGTTTAGATACAGAATCAAGCTTGAAACAATATAAATTGCTCTTTAGTAGAAAGGTTTCTATTGACATTTGACATTTGTGGCCAACAGGCAATTTGATTCATGCGCATACCAGAGGTCAATAATACATATGCAAGGAGAAATTCAAAACTTAACACACAAAATTTCTTCATGTACACCTCTGGTATGCAATTGGCAGACACTATTGACCATAGCATTGTTTGTCAGCCTATGTAAATTGCATTGTTTGTCAACCGTAATTCAGCTCAATTATTAAGCTCAATTATTTGTCAATTACAACTTAAAAGCAAAAGGAAAAAAAGCAGTTAACCCTAAATCGCATATATATGAAAAAAGAGGAGTTTATGAAAGTACCGAAGAAATATAAAATTATCCAGTTTTCGATCGATTCGTTGAATCTGCTCTCCTTCTCCTTGTCGTTCTTTCGATCGATCCGTTGAATCTGCTCTCCTTCTCGTTCTTTCGATCGATCCGTTGAATCTGCTCTCGTTCTCATGAAAAAACCGAAATAAATAAGGAAAAAATATGAAAAAATACGATACAAATTTTTTGTTTTTTTACCTCAAATCTGCTCTCATTTTTGTTCTTTTTTTTTCAGAATTTTTATAAATTTTTTGCTATTTTTTGGAGTGAAACAGAAGGGATAAGAGAGGTATTTCTTTGAATAAAATGAAAAGAAGAGAGAAAGGAATGCGGCTGGGAAGACTTAACCTAAATACATAACCTTTCTGTAACGGTTATTTAAACAAACCGTTACAGAAGACTTATTACAGAAGATTGGCTTCTGTAACGGTTATTAGGTAATAACCGATACAGATAATGTTTATAATAAAAAAAAATGAAATTATAATATTCTGTAACGGTTATTCCTTAATAACCGTTACAGAAGGTCCTTTTTTTTGTTTCGCTTTTTTTGCTTTGGCTAGCCCAATTTGCTAGCCGAATTGGTACCAGATTGGTACCCAATTTACATTAAACACATGCAGCATATCACACATATATCAAACATATATATAATCATGCATATTACACAAACAATAAACAAAGTATTTAGTTTGCCTCACAAGTATCAATCAAATCAGAATCTCAATATCAGAATCGTACAATATCAGAATCTCAATATCATTAATAGCTTAGATAGAAGTGCTTGGTTTGTCTTAAATTTGGTCAGAACGTACCTGAATCATCAATATCAGAATCTCAATATCAGAACACCTGAATCAAGTTGTAGTCTTCCGAAGAGGTGCTTGGTTTGTCTTAAATTTGGTCATAATTGTCAGAGAACTTCTTCAATTCTTCCTTTAATCTCTTTGCCTTCTCCTCTCCCTCCCCCATCTATTAATACTCAATCCCCTCTTGCTGCCTCTTCCACTTCTCCTCCTTTTTAGTTCTTTCTTCAGATATGGCAAACCTTCATGATTGGCAATTTGTGCCTATGAACAGTGCTGCTGAGTTTGAAGATCTCAGACCTGATCATTTAAATGTGTTTTACTCTCCTATACAAGATCTTGACCCTGAAAATGAAGTTCTGCACAGAGCGGCGATTGTTACATTCCAAGCAGAAGGATTACTTCCGCCTGATCTTGAGCACCGCTTGGGATTCAGACTTGCATGTCAGTTTGGTTTTGCAGTTCACCAGTATCGTCTCTCTCCAGTGCACCCAACCTCTGGAGATTTTCTTCTGGTTTGCCCAAATCAAGGGGTCAGGAATGAAATCTGCAGCCTAGGTGTCATTTACCTGCAGAATGTTAGATTGGTTCTAACAAGGTGGACTGAGCGTGCTGGTACAGTTTATGAACCTCCTCTTTATCGTACCAGAATCAGAATTACTGGTCCCCCTCTTCATCTCTGGAATAGAAGTGCCATTAACATGCTGGTGTCTGGGTTTGGTTATCCAATTTTCACTGCTCCTCACTTCTATGATGGGATCTTCCTTCATTTGCGTTTGCTTATTAAAGGAGCTCATCCCTCAGAGATCCCTCATCATTTGGTTATCTCTGCAGACCCTCGAGCTGCCAGAGCTAGGGTACATATTGAAGGTTTTGAACAAGTTGGAGGGCCCACTGAACCACCTTTTGTAGGCCCCGGCAGGCCTTGGGTGCCTCCTCCACCTCCTCCACCACCTCCTCCACCACCATCGACTGACACCGATTCAACTTCTACTGAATCAGCTTCTGTTGCTCCTCCTACTGGATCAGCTTCTGGTGTCTCCTTGCCAGTACATTGTGCTACTGGTGATCCCTTTTTAGCCATTGCCTCTTCAAGTTTTCTGCCTTGGTTCTTTAATGCTATTAATGCCTCCTTTAATGTACAGCAGTTCTAAGTGCTTCTTCTCTTTGTCTTAAATTTTTTGTTTAGCTCTGTATGCTTTATGGCTGTAATCCTTAAATTTTCTTCTTGGAATATCAACAAAGAGCATTCTTCTTTACTTTGCCTTCACTCTCTTCCTTTTCTCACCTGATCTGTGTATTATTGCTAGCTACTACTTGATGACGTTTACTATATGAACGAAATTGATGCCTATATATATTCAAATTATTAACGAAATGCAAAATAATTTAAATAAAGAGGAGTTCATGAAAATATACTTTGAACTTCTGATCCGTTTGAATGTTGAAAAGTGCGCGCGACTGAGAGTTAGATGAGTGAGGATGATATTTTATTTATACATAACCTTTCTGTAACGGTTATTTCCAAATAACCGTTACAGAATCACTAAAAAAATAAAAACAAAATTATTTGCCTCTATGTAACGGTTGTTGGATAATAACCGTTACAGAATATAATAAATCTGTAACGGTTATTATCCAACAACCGTTACAGAAGGTTGATGCATTTTTTTCCCTGACCATGACGGAAATGTTATTACGGTTGTTTCATAATAACCGTTACAGATTTGTGGCGCCTATTTTCCCGCCTAATGCCTCACTATTCTGTAACGGTTATTTCAATAACCGTTACAGAAGTGCCGTTACAGAAGGTCCTTTTTCCCGTAGTGATTGATTAGCATATTAATTAATACATATCTTTTGTGATCATACTTGCCTTTTATCTCTCTGATATAATGATATTGCTTCACTTGCTAGTTGCTATCTATTTCAAATATTTTAGTATGAAAAATATACCGTGAGTCCGTGACAATTTTATTTTCATTTAGAACGAAGATAAGAAAGCACATAGTAAACTAATTGTTTACATTCTTGCTCTTATTATTTACACCTTCAGATTGGTGTTTTTATAAGTACTAGTACTAGCAAACGAACCCATCCGATTGTGTGGGAATAAGAAAGGAAATTTGAGATGATTTTGATATGATGAGAGATGGCTGATTTATTTTTTCTCTTTCCTTTACTATGGCACAAATTAAGAAAGAATATGATAGGAAACAACCATCTAAGCATATGTTAACACGGTCTAAAGGAAAAGGTTTTAATCTTTTATCTCATTATTAAATCTACACCACTGATCTGATCAAATCGCAAAAATGAACGGTCCATATTATATTGGGTAAACAATTGTTTGCTCCTTTAGGTTCAAATTTTGAATAGATCTTTGGATTGATGCTTTCTTTAAGTAAGTATAAATATTATTACTTTTTTTTGGATAAGGAAACTATTGGGCTATACGAAATATTTATGTAGAGAAAACTATTGAGCTTTTTAATAACACTTAAAATGAATGTGTATACAAGTACACAAAATGCAATTCAGATGCTCCAACAAAGAGTTTGGAGTTTCAGCACATCAATTCCATATATTAGTTAGCATTTTAAAATATTTCTTACTCTAGTATTTGATGATATCACCAGAATCATTGTTTGAAATATGAAGTTTTTGCAACCCTCTCACGTTGCTCATAGAGGAGGAAAGGAGCTCATGAAGAAATTTTTTTTTTTGGAATCAAGGCTATTTATTGAAGCAAAATTTTACGTCTTGTGTTTTCCGACCTACTGATTTCCAACGAGACGCGGTATTTTTTTCTTTTTTTTTTTGAAGAAAATGAGACGTGCTATTGTTCCACGTAAATATATATAAAACGTAAAAAAAATAATATATTTATTTATTTATCATACTTAATAATTTACTTATATTTATTTATTTATTTACTTTTTATTTTATAGTCATCATGTATATACATATTTTTCGTAAATATTAACTAAATTGCAAAAAAAAAAAAAAATAGAATGTTCCAAGCTCAGGGTTTTGAAACAAAAATCAATTTTTATTTCTCGAGTTCGAGATTTTGAAGCAATTTCTAGGTTCCGCACCAGAAATTAACGATTTATTTAATATCGAACCCCGAAATTAGCAAATTTCATACTTTCCAATCCCGATATCGAACCCCGATATTTAGGGCTGTACAAGTACAACGAACGAATTCATAATTTTTATCAATATTTCAATCCAACCCAACTATACCAGGTTAAAAAAATTTCTTTAATCGACCCACCCGTAATCCAACCCAACCCATATAAAATTTTATCCGTGGATTTTTACGGATTTCTCGGTTAACCGGATCATAATTTTCCGATGCTAAAAAAATAAATAAGTTAGGAAAATAAAAAAATATGTAATTTTTAATCGTACCCTTATGGCCTTATCAGATCAGATAAGCTAAAAAAGAAATAAAAACTGATAATATCCCTCGATCATATATATATAGTATGGATCATATAAAAGAATATTTGATTATTAGTTGCATTTTCCTTCATCTTAAGATGACTTAATGGTACGATTAAAAATTATCGGATTCTAATTCTGAATGAAAATATCATATCAGAAACCTTCTTGATACTAACTTAATTACATTTGTAACGTAGAACATGAACTTCATTAACTTTGAGACTCATGTCATATCATATAAGCCTAAAGCTATATCCCAATTTACATGCCACTCAGAAAACATAAACTTCACATATTATTGCTACAAAAATACTGTCAGAGACTCAAAGTGAATGGGACATAATGATAACCGCTTCATAATAAAAGGATGATTTATAAACTAAAATTATGAGTACAACTGAGTTATTAAAATTGAAATCCGACCCAACCCGATTAATGTTTGAATCCGTTAAAATACGAATCGGGTTGGACATGTTAAATGAGTTGGATGGGTTTTTAATTTTTTTGTACAGCCGTACCGATATTAGCTTCATGGTTCAAAATCCAAAATTGCAATACTATTTATAAATTTTCAATTATATTAATGTAATTTTTAAATTTGGTCTCATGTCTTATTTAAAAATTATTTATAGTAATTTCCCAGAAAATGAAAAGAAAGAAAGAAAAAAAGATAATCCAAGTCCTGAACCCTTGAGCTCCACCACCGCCTCTGCCTCTCTCTCTGTATATATATCTCTCTCACGGCACGCTCGCACTCGGCAGCGTTATTATTGGACGAGTTAAGGAGCGCAGAGTTCGACAAAGGAATTGCTTTGGCCTTTGGGTTTGACCCATCTGTAACTGGTACCTCTTCCCCTCTTTGGATCATTTTTCATGTTTCCTCTGATTTCAAAGCGTTTGTTTTTTGTTTTTTTTTTCTGATTAATGATTGATTTTCCTATTTTATCAAATCAACCAGGCTTTCTCCCGTCCGTTATTACTAATAGCAAAAATTCCTGGTAGGCACCAGTCAACTTGTTTGATGTCCGGTTCGGTTGCCAAAACATTGAATACAACAATGGAGAGAAACTTTTCATTCCAATTTTACCAAGTATAAATAAAGGGAGCGGCTATTATCTAACGTATAGAACACATATACTTGTCTAATATGAAAAAAATTATTTTTAAATTAGAATGACTGATCCGAACGTTGAAATTGTTTTCTATAATAAAATCTCCATTGAGATCAATTTGTATACATATATTTTAATTTATTTTATCTTTACTATATTTTTAGAAATTTTAGAATATGTTCAATCTAAAAAGTTATAAATTCTCTATTTTTAAAAATGTGAAAAAGATAGTTAGAAAATTCGAAAAAAATATGAAATATGATTTTCAAAGATATTTTAATATAGAGATCATATTGCGGGGTTTAGATAAGCAGTTTGAAATTTTAATGTTCGATGTTTGGACTGTGTTTGATGTCCTATATATTTAATTCTAGCGTTACTTCTAAATAATTGTATAGTTTTTGCCTGTCGAACCCTACCAAGGTATGGAGTATCAATATTTTATATTTCATTCCCCTGTCTTGTAGAGCCTCTCTATCGATGTCGCTATCTTCCAACGACTCCGTCGACACACCAGAAACAGCCTCTGTACTCCGAGTTGGTAAAGTTACAGGATCACATATGTTCAAGATTATGGGGTACTCATTACAAAGTTGCATTAATTGAAAAGGGGAATTTTCTCGAATCTGCCACCTTTAACGTGGGTGGTTATGATTGGTGGATCCGTTACTATCCAAATGGACAAAAAAAGTCAGAAGAGGATTATACATCTATTTTTGTTGGCCTGAAAAGTAAAGAGGAGCACGTTAAAGCTCAAATTATATAGTTTTATAATGCTCAATCAAAACAGGAACCCGTTATTAGAAAGGCATACAACCAGAGTTAACACCTTCAGTGCTTATAATCAGAATGACATTTATGGTTATCCAAATTTTGTGAAAAGATCAATTTTTGAGTCAGTCCTCGAGGATGATTGTCTAATGGTATGTTGTACTGTTAGTGTTGTTAAAGATTTTCCTGTAGAGTTAGATTTTCCCCTTCTTGTGCCACCACCTCTTGCACTACAACAACTCAGCCATCTCTTGGAGACTGGATATGGAGCCGATGTTACATTCCAAGTGAAAGGGGAAACATTTAATGCTCACAAATGCATTCTTGCAATGAGATCTCAGGTCTTTCAGGCACAATTTTTTGGACAGTTGAAGGAGAAGTCAGGTACTGTCATCAATATTGAAGATATGGAAGCTCATGTTTTCAAGTCTTTGCTTCATTTCATATACTCTGAAACAATTCCTGAGTTTCAAGAGATAAATGAAAGTGAAAAGATTCACTTGGCTCAACATCTATTGGTTGCAGCTGATCGGTACGATTTGAATAGGCTAAAAGTTATTTGTGAGAATATCTTATATGGTACTATTGACAAGAGCAATGTGGTTGCCTTGTTTTCTTTTGCTGATATGCACAACTGCGTTCATCTAAAAAGAGCATGTTTGAAATCTTTAGCCTCTCCTGAAATTCTTGAAGAGGTTGTAGCAACCAAAAAACTAAAAGTTGCCCCTTGATTTAAATCAAGGGACTGCTTGGCAAACGGGTTGAATCTAGTAGAGAGTAGTAATCTTCCATTGTTGTTGTTTTTTTTTGGCTCAACTATATTCAATGGCTCAATTATATGAAGCTTAATTATAAATTGCATTAGAGACAACTACGTGCCATTGTTAAATTACACCTCCAATACAAGACATACATTAAAAATGTAACTCAAGCATTAATACAACTTATGTTTCATGATCACTCTTGAATTATATAAAGAACTACTATCAACTCTGTGCAAATGAAAAGAACGATTCTGTTTTGTTTATTTGTTTTTTTGGGTCTGTTTTGAAATATGATATATATCACCGGAGTTATTTTGAACACAAATGATGCGGTACAATCCAGTTAAGAATATATTTTATTCTGATGAGTAGGCTGTATACGAGCCGAGTTCGAGCGAGTTGAGCATAACTCGAACTCGAACTCGTTACAACTCGAGTCAACTCGTGACTCGTTCGGGAGGTAGTTCCGAGTTATCCGAGCTAACTCGAACTCGTCATTTTGTAACTCGAGTCAACTCGTGACTCGGTATTCAACTTATGAATATAGTGAATAGATGAAATAATTATTTATGAGTATTACAATAATATAAAAAATAAAATTTATTATCAATTTTATTCTTTTCCATTGATTTAAAGCAAAATATGTCTTGAAACTCAATATTAATACTCATAGATCATGGTGATGATCTCCAAAAAATTAAAATTTATTACGTCACGAGTCAGGTCACGAGTCAACGAGCCGAGTTGAGCCTAACTCAAACTCGACTCGTTTATTAACCGAGTTGGTTCAACTCGAGTTATGCCAACTCGAGTTCTTTTAGCTCGAGTTATAATCGAACTTTTCACGAGTCGAGTTCGAGTAACTCACGAGTTACGAGCTTTTTGCTCACCCCTACTGATGAGATAATGGACTTCCAATTAACTCATATTGCTGTTGAATATGCATCTAGTTGTATTTTTTGAAATGTAACATTGCTAATATATAGTGATATTAAGTTAATATAATCTTTTGACGATGGTTCTGAGAAAGGTTTTTAAGTTCGATTATATATGAAAAAAAAAACAGTACAGATTACAAAGTTCAGCAAATTCAACCAATCATAGAGTTGGCTATACATGAGCGAATATATATTGTTTCAAACACATTGTATAACTGAACCTTTATCGTGTTTCAAATTTTCAATCCACGATTCAACTAATTGACATCTCATCTGATCCCCATTCATTTGGGGATCCCATCATCCCAAAGAGCACAGGAGTGCACAATGAATTACTGAAAGCAAGCAATTGTAAACATCCTCTGATGCATAGTCAATTCTGATCTCTCCAATTCCTGAGAACATCCTGTGACTTGCTCAGCCTACGTTTATCATTTTATTGTGTTTTCTGCATTATAACTATACTCGGTTAATTACTTATCATTACATACTATGTAGCATTTTAAAAAATTGAAGTATTTTTGCCTAAAATCTTCCATAAGAATTCTAATTAATAGAAATGTCTCATGTTAAGAAAATTCAGTTTTCACTTCTATCTGTATAGACATCTTTTTTCAGGAAAAAATTCCCAGAAAGAACACAGGTGCAATATTATATTCTTTAATTATCAATACACAATTATAATAAAATAGCAAGGAGCACATGTGTGATTCCAAAGAGATAGAAATTGGAGGTTTTGATTGGCTCGAAATTTCCTGATACTGCATGAAATTGAGCATGACATAAAAAAAATTTGTAGATGCAGTTCATGATTTAATATGCAGTCTACAAGCTTGCCCATTATTATTCTTATTTTAGCATTTCCTACTTTTTTTTTGTTGCATTTTTGTTTTTAAATTATTTCTGATAATTGATATTTCCCTCATAATCATCTATTAGTTTATTTTTCTTAATTTTGATGGGTCCAATCACAGCTTTTCTCTTTTGAGTTATTTACTTTAACCAACATAATTTATTTTTTAATGTTTTTTAAATGCTTTTTCCACCACTTACTCTCCATATTCTATTTTCGATTAGATTGAAATATTAATGATGGACAGTTTTAACTGAAAAGAGTAAAGTAACGAATGAATTATGTAAAGTAAGAATATGTCCGCCAGGAAAGATTTTAATTAATTTCATTCTGTTCCATTTAGTGACAATTTTATGTCATCCATTTACAGATTTTGTAAATTTTTTAATTTTAATGCATATAACTGATTGTAATTATTTTCGTCTTATTTTACCAAAATTAAAATATCTGTTATACTCTTTTTATTTATTTATTTTTTCAGTTGTAAGTCCCTCTTTTCTTTTTCATTCTTTCTTTTCTCCAGCGGAAGAGGATCATGATTCATGACTTCCCAAGGGAGGTGCTTTGGGCACAAAAAATAACTCAAGGAGCATTCTAATATTTTATGAGTGACGAATTTGCCCTTACACACTCCCAACCCTAATTGGAAATACTCCACAGGGTGCGTTGCTAAGCTCAAAAACTGCCAAAAATAATTCATTTAATAAATTAGGGAAAATATGGAAAGCAAATGAAAAATCTTTATTGTTTTAAACTAAAAACTAATAAATTCGGAAAGCAGATGAACATATTATAATTATAACATAATTAATTATAATAATTATGTTCATTTGATAAACTATAATAATAAGAGTAATAATAATGACAATTATAATTATAATAAATATAATAATCCTAAATAATAACAATCAAAAGAAAAATCATTATTGTTTTATATTAGATGATAGTAATTCTAATAATAATTATAAGAATTACAATTATACTAAAAGTTATGAAAATATGTAATGCGCAAGCATTATGATGCACCTATGATAGTATGTGATTTTGGAAAAAAAAATGAATAATCTCGGACCCTTAAAAATATTTCATCTAAAATTATATATAAATGATATATTAGGTTATTTGGCAATATTTTTATAGAAAAGAAAGTGTTATTATGGTAAAAATTTTAATTCATACTGTCAACAAAAATATTCATATTTTTTTATGGTACATCAACATCAAGTGGTGGCTAAAAAATTGACTTAAGGAAAATTTTATTAATATTGTTTAAGAGAATTCAATTAAGGAAAATTTATGTGATTGATTGCAGGGAGGAAATCGTAATAATTGATTGCAGCTTCATGTTTTACTGCGGAAGGGTATATGCGTCAGATTTTATCGAGCGGAATGCTGCCGAGTTATTTTGCGTGTCAAAGCACCTCCTAAACCCAGACAGACAGAGTCGGTTTTTGTTCTCTTCCGACTTGAATCGCTTTTCCCCAAAAGTCAAAACCCAGTCTGCAAAGACCTAAACCCCTAAAACCCTAGAGGATCTCATCTCGCTCCCCTCTTTCATCTCTCGCACACGTCAGCAGCATCGGACAACTTCGTAACTGGTAAAGTGGTACATCTTCCTCACATCGTTATTTCGTTTTTCATGTATATATGCTCCGATTTCAAACTTCAAAGCGCATGTTTTTTATTAGTTTACCTTTCTGACCAAATCAGCCACGTTTCTCCTTTCTGTTTGTTACTACTTGTACTGATAAATTGAGACTCTACTGGTATTGTTTTGTTTGGTAAAAACTTTCTAATATCTTTGTCGAGAATTAGAAACACACTAAACATTAATCTCCTGATGTGTACGTGAGATTTCAGCAGCGATAATTAATGCAAGCCTTTTTACTTTTTTATTTATTTTTATTTTTTTTACTTCTTTGACAGAATTGGTTACACAAGTGAAATAATTTACTGTCCAAGCTCAAGAATTTTCTTACTTGTCAATGCTTTCTTAATTTATCTATTAAATTTGTGATGTTCACTTCAATGAATAACAGAAGTGTGGAAGTACTACAATCTAGAAAATTATTTCCTAGTCGGTGATATTCTATGTTGCGTGCTGATCCTTCTCTAAAGCTCATTATGCTGCCTGAATCCTAAAAAGACTCATTATCATTTGATGGCCAGTTCGGTTTTTAAACCATTGTATCTAACAATGGGGAGACTATCAAATAGTAACTTTTTTTGTATTTCTTTCCCTGTCTTGTAGAACCTCTCCATATCCATGCCGCTCTCTGCTGATGTTTCCATCAACACCCCAGAAACTGTCTCTACACGGCGAGTTGAGAAAGTGAAAGGATCACATTTGTTCAAGAATTTAGGCTACTCACTAGAGAAAGGCAATCAAAAAGGAAAGTTTCTCGAATCGGCCATTTTTAGCGTGGGAGGTTATGATTGGTCGATCCGATACTATCCAAATGGAGAAACGAGGACAAAAGATGATTATACATCTATTTTCATTTTCCTCAAAAGTGAAGCGGAGTGTGTTCAAGCTCAACCTAGTTTTATAATGCTCAATCAAGATGGGCACCCATTATCAGAAGGACGAACAGTCCCTGTTTACACCTTCAGTAGTGATAAGGACTATGCAATTGGTTTGGGAAATTTTGTGAAAAGATCCGCTTTTGTGTCGCTTATCAAGGACGATTGCCTTGTGATAAGATGTACTGTCACTGTTTTTAAAGCCTTTCCTGCAGAAGTAGAACCTGTTTTTCCCCTTCTTGTGCCACCACCTGATGTACAACTCAGCCATCTCTTGGAGGATGGATATGGAGTGGATGTCACATTTGAAGTGAATGGACAAACATTTAATGCTCACAAGTGCATCCTTGCATCAAGATCTCAGGTCTTTCGGGCACAATTTTATGGACTGCTGAAGGAGAAATCAGATACCATAATCAAAATTGAAGATATGGAAGCCCCAGTTTTCAAAACTTTGCTTCATTACATATACTATCAAACCGTTCCGGAGTTTGAAGAATCAAATGAAGGTGAGAAGAAACACAACACTAAGTTGATGGCTGAACATCTATTGGTTGCAGCTGATCGATATGGTTTGGAGAGGCTAAAGATAATATGCGAGAGTATCTTATATGGTAGTATATATTGAGGGGAGCAATGTGGTCACCTTGTTGTCTCTAGCTGATATGCACAACTGCATTCATCTAAAAACAGCATGTTTGAAGTTTATATCCTCTCCTGAAATTCTCACCAAGGTCATAGGAACTGAACAATTTCAGTATTTAGTCAGAAATCACCCCTTGATTTTGAAGGAACTATGGGTTCGATCTAGTTAGAGAATGATAATCTTCCAATTGTATCAATTAGTCCTGATCAATAACTCAAAGATATTGAAAATAAGAGGTGTTATAATAGATTATGAAGCTAATTGTTATTACGTTTTCAGTTATAAACCAAACCTGAATTCTTGTTCTAAGATGAGGGTGCTATTACTACTGGCACTTTATCTACTGTCAGGTACTAAGGTCTTGTAATCATACCATTCAATAATAAAGGTTAAAGCTGTTAGCAGTGCAATATGCAATATGGAATAATTCAATGCTATTACCAATTAATCCTGCTCACCAGCAATTTTTGTACAAAAGAAAAGAACGATACTGTTTTGTTTCTCTGTTTATTTGTGTTTCTTTCAAATTATGACAAATATCATCGAAGCTTGATTTGAAGAACAATAGTGCAGAAAAGTCCAGTTAATAATATATTATTTTTAATCTGATAGAGATATGGACTTATAATTGGATCATATGGCTGTTAAATCGGCAGCATTCGCGTTCTTAGTTTTGATTAATTAGGACATTTAAATAATGTATGTACTTGAAGCTTAGGTTGCAAACTGTGGTTCACTTTGCTGGATCGGTCTCTTTGTTGGCTGTTAACTCTTTCTCATGTTGCTTATATTTTTCTGAATATCACAAGTTCTTTTCAATGACTAAATCTGTAATTTTATTATCATTGATGTTTCATAAAAAAATCATGATCATTATTTTTATATGAATTATATAATACGCTATATATACATACCACATTTAAAATATTAGATTTCAAATTTAAAAAATATATTAGATAATTCGGCCACAATTTTTTTTTTTTTAATTCTCCCACCTCCCTTCTCTTTCCTCTTTATATTTTCCTTTTCCTCCCATCTTGTACCATCGAACCAAACGGAGTGTAAGGATGCTCTAATTTTAAAGCTTTGTCTATTTCGAATGTGATTAGTGAAAACATTGAGACTACTTGCTAATTAATGTGTGTGTGTGTGTGTTTTTTTTTTGAGGGTAGGGTGGTAAAGGCCACGCCTACAAATTTTCATTAAATTAAAATGTTAAAAGTATGTACAGTAAAAAAGAAAAAAAAAACAAATTTACACATAGGCAAAACTCTAATGAAAAAGCACCTTATCTATCCTAGCCTTTTTCATTATCCTTACAGACTAATGTGTTTGGTTTTTAAAACCTTCTTTAAATCTTTGTCAAAAAATGAGAACCGCACAGAACATCTCTTGATGTGTGTTAGATATATTTCAGGAGAGATAGAAGACGTAGGTAATCATATATTGTTCTTTTTATAATTTTCTTTGACCAAGTAGCAAATTCCATAGTTAACTAGTTAAGAGATGTTGTATTTACTTTTTAGTCAACTGTTTGAGATGAACAATGTGATACAAACATTTTTTTTTTGGAAGATAAATTGGGGGTCAAGCCTCCCAGCTTATTTTTAAATTAAATGTCTATAAAGACCCTCCAGCCGGGTTTCGAACCTGCGACATCTCATTTGAGATGCATTGTTCTTTGGCACTAGACCAAGAGCTGGTTCTTTGATACAAACATGTTTACTTCATCGTGAGTTTATGATTTATAAGATTTATAGATTTATAGAAAGGATAAAGAAAAAAAATGCAGTGATCAGGGAAGATCTAATTTTATTCTGTGCTAATAACAAATTACCAATTCTGTGCTATTTCTGGGGAGAAATAATGAAATATTGTACGGAGTTGATTTCTATTATTGAATGTTTGGTTTTTGTGCTTCCCTTTTTTTTTTTTTTTGGATGAGATTTCTAAATTTGCCTCAATCAGATCTAATATATATATAAAGTAAAACATTGAGTTCTCTAATAATATCAATAGAGTTCTCTAAAAAAATCAGTTCTTTCTTTCTTTCATCTCCAATACCGTAACAACCTTCAAGGTAGCAAGTACCAAAAAATTTCATATTAAATTCCTCTCTTGTAGAACCTCTCTATAGCCATGTCACTCTCGGCGTCCACAAGACATGTTGAGAAAGTTAAGGGATCGCATCTGTTTAAGATTATGGGCTACCAACTAGAAAAGGACGTTGAAAAAGGAAAATTTCTCGAATCAGTTACCTTTATCGTGGGTGGTTATGATTGGTCGATCGGATTCTATCCTAATGGAGATACAAAGGCAGAATTCGATCAAGCATCTATATTCCTCCACCTCAAAAGTAAAGGGCATTCTGTTAAAGCTCAGCCTAGTTTCATAATTCTCAATGAAAATGGGAACCCCATATCAGAACGAACACCAAGAGTTCACACCTTCAGTAAAGAAAATGAAGGTTATGGCTTTTCAAGTTTTATGAAAAAAACAACGCTTCAGTCATTTGCCAAAGAAGATTGTCTTGCAATACAATGTACTGTTAGTGTTTTTAAAGCTTTTCCAGTGGAACACGTTTTTCCAGTTGTTGTGCCACCACCTGACATACAACAACTCACCCATCTCTTGGAGGCTGGATATGGAGCGGATGCTACATTCGAAGTAAAGGGGCAAACATTTAATGCTCACATGTGCATCCTTGCGATGAGATCTAAAGTCTTTCGAGCACAATTTTTTGGACCGTTGAAGGAGAAGTCAGGTACTGTCATAAAAATTGAAGATATGGAAGCTCAAGTTTTCAAGTCTTTGCTTTATTTCATATATTCGGAAACAGTTCCTGAGTTTGAAGATATAAATGAACACGAGAAGAAACACAACATGGCTCAACATCTATTGGTTGCAGCTGATCGATATGATTTGGAGAGGCTAAAGATTATGTGCGAGAATATCTTGTATGGTAGCATTAACAAGAGCAATGTGGTTTCCTTGTTGCTCTTAGCTGAGAGGCACAATTGCATTCATCTCAAAGCCGCTTGTTTGAAACTTTTAGCCTCATCTGAGATCCTTGGCGAGGTTTTAGCAACCGGACAATTTCAATATTTTGTTGAAAGAAGTGTTTTAAATACCGTATCAGAGGTTGAACCGATAAAGTTACCGGTTCAGCAGCTTAATTGGTTGCACTTGTTCAACAATTGGTGGGAGAGGAGGGAGGTGGGAGGAAAGGGCGGAGGGAAGCAGCACGACAGTTAATTTCTTAAACTGATTAGACTATTGGGAGGAAAGTCACCCCTTTTTTTTTGAAGGAACTGTATGAGAAATATTAATCTGTCTTTTTTTTTTTTTGCAATGATATTCGTTGGATAACTTACAATTCTAACATTTTATTTGATTATTTGTCAATTTTGAAATGTCAATTCACTATTATGTTACTTCCTTTTCTTTTGTTTTAACCAACCTATTTCATGTTTCAAATTTTCTGCTGCATTAACAAATTGAAATTAGTTATATATATATTGTTACCAATTTCTGGTTTATAGACGTCTTACTCTAAATCAGATTTTTTTTATTTTATTATTGCTAATTTAACAATCGAATCTTTGTGAAAATTATCAATCACAAAAATCAAACTATACTAACATCCTAAACACAAAAATTTACGCGCAAATTGCTCTAAACAAACAAAATTGTAAAACATTAATGTTTGCCATAGTCATAGACTCATAGTACAATTGGACAAGTAACAACAGTCGGTCTGACACTCTGACTTATTTGGTTGGGCTTAATGTGCGTTGTAGTCGAACCTGAGCTGACAAGCTTCTAGACGCAGAAGATTCAATCTGAAACACAGATCATTTTAAGGAACAAATATGCCTCCAATAAACTTCTGAAATGGGAATTTCTTTTAGTATTCTCTTCTCATTTTCTTTTTCCTGGAAAGTATAAATCAATAAACAAGCACATCTTTGAGCAAATGTCCAATAATAGAGGTAGACGCATTAGCTTTAGAAAACTGACTTTTTAATCCTTTGCAATCCATGTAGATAAGCTGAAACAAACAAACATTTTACAAATTTCATGAAAAAAGTTGAATTTATGTAGCTAATTGTTACAAAATATTCTGAATAAATTAAAATTAATTCTCATCTAAGGCGAGGATGTTATTTCTCCTGATACTGTATCTACTGTAAGCTAGGCACTTCGGTCTGGTAATTATACCAAGCAAGAAAAAATGTAAAGCAGTGAGCAAAAAATATCAAATAATATTCAGTACTAAAAAAATGCCAACCTTATGCTAATTTTACAGAGAAATACTGATTTATTGTACAATTGATTTTCATTTGTTTTTTTTTTGTGTTTTTGGTGCTCTTTTTTTAGTTTTGGATGAGATTTCTAAATTTACCTTCAGATGTAATAAATAAAGTAAATATTATTAACATAAGAAATATTTATTAAGATCTCTAAAAATATCGACTCTTTCTTTCTTTCATCTCCAAAACCCCATCAGCCAACAAACTATGAAGGTACCAAGTATCAATATTTAATATATCATTCAATCCCCTGTGTTGTACTACCTCTATATATCAATGTCAGTCTCCATGGATGGTTCCCTCAACAACCCAAAATCAGCGTCCACACGACGAGTTGAGAAAGTGGAAGGATCACATCAGTTCAAGATCATGGGGTACTCAGTGGAGAAATACAATGAAAAAGGGACGTTTCACGAATCGGCCACTTTTAGCGTGGGAGGTTATGGTTAGTCGATCCTATACTATCCAAATGGAGAAACGAAGACAGAAGATGGTTATACATCTATTTTCATTTCCCTCAAAAGTGAAACTGAAGTTACTGAACACGTTAAAGCTCAACCTAGTTTTGTAATTCTCAACAACGGGAACCAATTATTAGAAAAGCGAACAACTCCAGTTTACACCTTCACTAGTGGTAAGAAGAACATCGGTTATGGTTTTCCAACATTTCTGAAAAAATCAGCCTTTGAGTTAGGTCTCAAGGATGATTGTCTTGTAATAAGTTGTTCTGTCACCGTTTTCAAAACTTTTCCTGTAGAACCAGATTTTCCTCTTGTTGTGCCACCACCTATTGGCATAAAACAACTTAGCCATCTCTTGGAGGATTGATATGGAGCAGATGTTACATTCGAAGTGAACGGGCAAACATTCAATGCTCACATGTGCATCCTCGCGATGAGATCTAAGGTCTTTCGAGCACAATTTTTCGGACCATTGAAGGAGAAGTCAGGAGCTATCATCAAAATTGAAGATATAGAAGCTCCAGTTTTTAAGTCTTTGCTCGATTTCATATATTCTGAAACAATTCCTGAGTTTGAAGAGATAAATGAGAGTGAGAAGAAACACAACTTGACTCAACATCTACTGGTTGCCGCTGATCGATATGATTTGGAGAGGCTAAAGATAATATGTGAGAATATCTTGTATGGTAGCATTAACAAGAGCAATGTGGTTTCCTTGTTGCTCTTAGCTGAGAGGAACAACTGCATTCATCTCAAAGCAGCTTGTTTAAAACTTTTAGCCTCCCCTGAAATCCTCGGCAAGGTTGTAGAAACCGGACAATTTCAATCTTCAATCAGTGTTTTGAATACTGTGCAGGAAGTTAAACAAGTCAAGCTACCAGTACAGCAGTTTAACTGGTTGGACTGGTTCATCAGGTGGAAAAGCCAGCGGCTCCAGAAGACAGAGGGACAGGAGGATAGGGCAAAGGACAGCTAGTCCGACCGATGGTTTTTAAAATGGTCATTAAAATTGACCTAATGATTTGATGGAACAACTTGCGAAACCAGTTTAATATAGTAGAAAGTGATAATCTCTATCAGCAATTTTCTTTCTGTATTATCTCTCAACTGTATTGGATAATTTTGATGTTGAACGTAATCAGGGACATGAAACTTTGTTACAACTTACATTAAGAAGACATCTGTACCGGAGTTATAGAGTTCTATTAAGAAACTAGGAAAACATCTGTAATTTTCAATTAATTTGGTTCCAATACAAATTTTTTGACAAATTTATATCTTCCAGTTACAGATTTTGAAGACTTTCATAACTTTGATAATGCATATATGATATAACTGGTTGTAACTTGTAAGGTGTTTTCTTTTCAAGTTAACAAATTTTGCAATATCAGTTAGATTTGTTTTGGGGATCCAACTTCTGGCTTTTAATTTAGATATACTGGTCAGTGACTGACACATTACAAAGTAAGAACTAAAAGAGAAAACTGAGCATGGAACAGACAGAGATTAGAAGAACTCAGTGAATGGCATTGCTCCAGTAGAAACCCATTGTACCACATGCTCAAGCAGCCTTCCCTGTTGCCCTGAAAGTGCGATTGTTTCTCTCTAACCAGAGGCCCCAAAAATCTGTGGCCATAAGAACATCCTTGTCCTTTTTTCCCTCGAGCTGCAGAATAGCAGTGAAGGAAAGAGTCCAGCAGTGAATTATCAATTGCAGTTGTGTCTCATTCCAATAGGCAATCAAAGAAACGATGTTAGGCCATTTCTAAACGGGATCCAACTTCTGGTTTCTTTTTGAAATTCTAGATATTTCCATTCAACTAAGAGAGAGGAGAGGGGGGTGGAGATAAATAGACAGCTATCTTTGATCCCCCCCCCCCAATTTTCTTTGATTTTATTCCTAATTTCACAATCAAATTTAATCCAAACGATCAATCAGACGAATAAAAAACTACGAACTGAAGTACAATTTCAATCCTACACACAACTAAAAATGGATCCGTAAAGAGAAAGAAAATTCATGTTTGCGATATCTAAATTTTTAAAATAGTGGATCCGTAAGTAACAACACACGATCATAATATAGTCTTCCTATATTGCTATATTTCAATTAGATAATGATATTTTAATAAAAAAAAAGATAATGATATCCTTATATTTATAGAAGGCTGCAGACTAAAGTTAATTACGGGGAAGCTGACTTGTACAGGTCTTGCATTTTACTATTTTTTTCTGTTCGGTAAATTCTCTTTTTAGGGAAGGACATCTATTGAACATAAACTAATTTTATAAAATTATTAAAAATAGGGAAAGGAAATTACAGACTAATTTTTTATGTTATTATATGAAATGAATTAATGATTTAAGTACAAATTCATCATTTTTAATGTAAATTATCTAAATAGAATATGTATCTCGTGTCATAATTTAAAATACAAGGAAAGAAAGATTCATGAGGCCAATAAATTGTCCCCCTATGCGTCTCTTGTGCATCTCTTTATACTATATGGAGATCTAAATTTGTTACAGTAGCTGATACTGTCCAGGCAGCCAGGCTAATCTGAGTAATTTTCATTTTAGCAGAAATTTACAAGTTTATGGTCAATTGATTGAGTTGATTAATCAGTAACTTACCTCCGTTGAGTTTGGAAAACGATAAAGTACTGTGGCAACAATCCAATAGAGGGAAATTGAACACCAAAGAAATGTACAATTGGATTGGTGATGGGGTGTTAGCGGCTGTCCTACTGTTAATATTTGGGCCCTCAAAATTAATTCCCCTTAAAATCAAAATTTTTCTGCGACTTCATAGTAAGAGCAAATTACTAACAAGAGATAAGTTGGTTAGTAGAGGTTGGGATGAGGAGTGTGGTTGCTTACTGTGATTCTTTGGAGACAATAGATCATCTCTTCTTTCAATGCAGTTGCATTCAACAAATATGGAGATGGTTACTTTGCTCTTTTAATTGTGACTGTTACCCAAAAAAATATGGAAGATTTAGCTTTCATTGCCAATAGATTTAAAGGAGATGAACAAGGAGTTTTTAGTTTGATTTGTGCTGCAGTGTGTTGGGTGTGTTGGCTGGAAAGAAATCAATGTTGTTTTAACAACACTGCACCTGTGGATTTGAAAGTGTTTTGCAGGAAAACTAAGTCTATTGTATATTATTGGTAAAAATTATGGTCAGTCTCCATGCAAACAGTGCTTAAGAACTGACTGGCAAAAGATGAACAGATGACTTGGCAAGTGCAGCTCCCTGGGTGGGAAAGTGACACTGAGATGGTAGCTGAAAATCTTACTGCTGGACCAGAAGCACAGGATGGGGAGGGTCTGTCAGAAGAAATGGGTGCAACCGCTAGTGTTCTAATTTCTCTTTGATTTTGTATGACTTTCCGTTAATTGAGTTTGGTATGTAATAAATCCAAATTGTGGTAGCTGTACTGAGAAGAAGTTTGGTTTAAGTCGATTTGTAGCTCTCTGCTGTCAGAGATTGAGCAGGAGTGTATCGGGTTTGATTTGTTGTGATGTAATAAATATGGATTTGGTTTAATAGATTCACTGGGATGCTCTTCAGAAGTTCCCAAAAAAAAAAAAAAAAATGAGGCCAATAAATTGGAAGTTCACCGTAATTACAGAATTGTTTGTATTATGTTATCCAACTTACTTGTTAGACACTCACTTCTTTCTATCCTTTTTTTCATTTTCCGGGCATTTTTGTACGTTTCAAGATAATTTCTGCCTGATTCGCGTACCTACACAGCAACTGTTGTACTAAAATTAGGAAGAGAAATTAAGTAAAGGAAATGAAAAAAATTTCAATGTTGTGTGGACGTCGTGTGCGTTGTGTGATAGTGGATCCTACAGGCTGGGATATGTAATGTGAATGAAATAAAATGGAATTTCGGAAAAGATCATATACAACCTTTTTCTTTTGATTTTTTTTTTAAATTTTATGGTCGTACCTAACAGGACATTTCGGAGAAAAGGGAAATTGATTGCTGTCATCTGCAGTTTTGCCATCGCTAAATATAAAGTGAACATATACAACAAACAAAGTGAACATAGAAACGATTTAAGTGAACACATACAAACAAATAGGTTCAATGAAAATAAGTTGAATATTCATGTAAACTTCTGAACAAGTGATGACAACACTTATTTATTTGTAAGTGTTCACTTAGATCGTCTATATGTTCATCTTATTTGCTGTATATGTTCACTTTGTATTTAAAAATGGCTGTAATGGTATATTTGCTGATGACACTTGTAATTCCTGGTCTGGCCCAAAGACTGTGGATCACGAGATCTCGGACCACGACTAGAGGATATCCTGAGCCTCATCCAGGCCCAAGCCCGAGTATGCTCGAGAGCTCGAAGGGGTCTGCGGGATATAAATATAATATGTACGATCCTGCATCAGATCTGAAAAGGTTAAAATGTACCCTACACTACATTGATTTGTAGGTTGTAGCTATAAATAGAGCACCCCTCCGCTAGGAATGTGGTCGACACTTTGTCATCAATTTTTAAATGTAGCTAGATTTGTACTAGGAGAATTAATAAAATTACATTTTTCTACTTTAGTCATTGATCTCTATAATTTGTGCAAAATACACCTCTAATCACTTGATTCACTTCAAAGGTGACAGTTTGGAATAATTGTCCCGTTCATTCATGTTGATTAGTATTTCGATGTTCATTAAACTGTTATACATTTATTATTTTTACTATTTGGTCTCATGTTTTGGTAACATAGACTTTTCAAATTTTATGTGCCGAAACAATTAAATGGTAATTGGTATATAGAATCCATGGAAAAAACATCCGAGCATCCAAAATGGCACTTTAAATAGTTTTATTTTTATAGATCAACCAACTACAAGGGTCTTGTGTTGCATTGGAAGTATACTCTGATGGATTGGACATATATATCTTCTATGGAAGAAGTCTTCCGTATTTTCTCTTTTGTCATCTGTATCTTCAATTTAGGTAGCGTTCCATATCCTTTGGTCAATCAGAAACGGAGAAACAAAAAGGCCGAAATATTAGAAAAAACAAAGCAGATGAAAGAGCAAAATCAAGAAAGGCAGGAAAAAAGAAATGGAAAAACAACTTCCAACACGAAGAATACTCAATTAGTTAGAAATCAAGAAAAGCAGGAAAAGACTAAATTCACGTTTACAAGAATATTAGTTACTAATCTTTTTTATTCTAGACGATGGAATCGTCCATTATGATATATCCAAAACCAAAAAAAAATCGATTGTACGAGCGTGCTGTACAAGACATTTATGTACAAAATGAAATGGGGCAATATTATTTTGGTACATGTCTAAGTGATGGAAAAAAAAAGAATATCTTTTACATATAGACATGGTTTCAAGGAGTATTTGGACACGCTAGTAAAACAACTAGCTTTACCTTTGAATTTTTTTTTTTTTAACAGAATGGTACCTCTGACTTAGGATTTTCTTAAACCAAATATACCTTTCATTAATATGATATTAAAATCATTGCAGAAATGCAAAATGGTCCATGTTATTCATATACAACTAATAACACAAACTGACGTGTAACATGAACAATAACAACTAAGAAATACTAAAATAACATGGAAAGGACCTTGGCACATAGCAAGGCAGAAATGCTTAAAATGACACAAAAATTAATAATAAAAATGACTAAATTCATAATACAAAAACTGTTCAATTCTTTCATGTCTTACATATAAGGATGAAAACGGATCAGATACGTAGCGGGTGTTGGTCTTTCCATATCCGCATCCATATTTTTCTCTCGAATATGGATACGAATACGGATGCGTTCAGATACGGATACGGTTCGGATATTAAGCGAATATGAATACGGTTCGGATATTATCGGATACGGAGTCGAATACGAATATATTTTTTCGAATACGGATTGCATTTTGATCGATTATTTTTTATTCATTTCTTCAGCACATTTTGTAAAATTCATAGTGCATATAGAAGCTTGCAGTGTATAAGAGGAGCTGAAACATAGAGGAATATATTATGTCATGCAATGAGTTAAGTTTTGAGAATATAAATTGTACGCTAATTATGTAAGTAGTACTTAGATTCATTCATTCAATCATTCAATCCAAAATCATATCAACATACTATATAATATGTATAAATTTAATTATTATTAATATTATTAATCATCATTTAGAACTTATAATTTATAATTTATATTAATTTGTATCACAATTTTCAAAATTGATGGATTGGATATATATAAATATATACAACAACCAACTTTATCAACTATTGTTAATTGGTCTGATGGTTGAGGTGTTTGGTTGATATCCAAACAACATCGGTTCAATTTCCAGCTCAAGCAATTTTTATTTAATAGCACTTAAAATTCGGTTATTCGTTTAGCAAATAGTTTCGGATGCGGATTTTTATCCGTATTCGCATCCGTATCTGCACTAAAATGTGTTCCCATATTCGTATCCGTATCCGATTAAAAAAATCCGAATCCGCATCCGTATCCGAACGAATCCGGATATTAATATCCGAATCCGCAACTTTTCGGATACGGATCGGATATTATCCGATCTGTTTTCATCCCTACTTACATACCAGATAGAGCTTGCCTCGAACAACAAAAATCTCCGTGGAACAAGAAAAAGAAAACTAAAAGAAAAAGGCTACATTAGAAACAAAACATATTCTTTTTGGTTCAGTAGAAAATTCCAAGAACTTTTTTGCTTGCACAATGTCCCCAAACTGCATATTTTAAACATAAAATAATATCAGAAATATTTCAATAAAAAAAAGCAAGAATCTTGCCTAACGCTACTGCAGCCATTATATTTTTTGTTTTTGCCAGAATGTAAGTTCAGCAAGCTGAAGTTTAAGCTGAAAGATGGTACTAACCATCTCTAATAAACACTACAAATTTAAGCTTGCTTAAAATATGAGTACAAAATAAAAATGAAACACTGTCAGTTACAACCTCTTCCTAAAGTTCTGCTTCAGTCCTTCAGTACAGAACAAATAGATTTGACTCATTTAAACTAAACTAAATTTGAGATTTTGTATATTTTCTATGATCAATTTCAGGCAAATGGCTTGGAGCTTAATCGGTGGATATCATGCCAGATTCCAGGATGCCAGTACTGCAAGTTAATTCTAGCAGAAAAACAGTTTAGTTCATAAGAGAAGGAAAAAGTGCTTACCTCCATTAATTCACCAACAGCCAGCCTCTCGCCATCATCACTGCTACTGTTACAGATTGTACTGTAGTACTGTAGTCCAGACGGAATAAATCAGCTGAGCAACATATTGTACAACTAACAAACCAATAAACTAAAATATATATATATAACAACTCAGCAAAATAAACTAAAATATAGCATGCAAAGGACCTTGGCAACACATCAAAAACTTCCATTCTTTCATGTCTTACATAGTTACATGGAACAAGAAAAAGGATGATAAAAGAAAATCCAAACTGGCAACAACCATCACGGAACACAAGTACACAACTTTCATGTCTTACACATCTCAACTAAATATCTCAAAAAAAGGCTACATTTGCAACAAAATGTGTTCCTTTTCCTAGAACAGATATTTTCTCTTATGTAAATTCTAGCAATTAGCCCTTGAAGCTGCTACTGCCAAGTGAGGATATTGAACATATCAAGGCTCCTGAAAACAGATCAAGACTGAATCCGTTAGGAAAACAGATCCAACACATTATAGCCAGAATTATCCAACCCATTAATGACATTAGGAAAACATATCCATGCTGCTGGTGACTCTGAAATGAAATTGATTGGGTTGCACAATATACTCTGAAATGAAATGAAACAGATCCATGCTATTTCTTATAAATTGATATAATATACTATACAAGCAGCGGAGCTCTTTTGCTCTCTATTACAGTTTTTCTTTTTCCTTGGGTTTTTTGGAGTCCATTTCAAGTGGTAGCCATCAATTACAAGTTGTAGAGAAACAAAACCCACGTCCCTTACACTTTCATAGATCCCTAAACTAGCTTATGAAAATGAAATATCATGATTATTGGTACCAGAACTAAACACTTAGCAACTGGATCGACAGACTAATGCATCTACATTGGTTTGTGATTAAGAAGTACAAAACAAAAACCTATCAGAGTACTTTTTACGATCAAGTTTAAACTGAGAACATAGTAATCCTACCTTCCTAGTTCCCACACAAGTATGTCCAGCACGAATTTATACAAAAGGTAAAAATTGAAATATAACCCCAAATAAGTTCACAAAAATATAATATAACATACCTAAATTCCTTCCTTGTAATTAGAAGCTGAATGAGCAGATCCAACTCTACGCAGCTCAAAAGGTACCAGAATCTGCTGAAATAGACGAAACAAGACTCAAAAGTTAGGCCTTTTTTAGGTGCTAAATTGCTACTCCAAGAAAAGGAACTTAACGCAAAGCAAGCTTTTTATGCACAAAATCCAAATCGAACACAGATCCAGCTGCATTCAGTTAAGAATTCACAGTGATTCAGAATAAAAAGGGCAAAAGAGCTCACATTGAAGCTCTATCAAGGAAGAAAGTCGCAGGCTTTGGCTTTGCGGTTTTACCCTTTGGTATCAGCTTTTAAACAATTTATGTTGACAACCATCTGTAGATTTTAGATATCTATACTTAGGGAATGTGATATTTCATATGTTCAAACAATTTCTTGTGTCTCTGCCTGTAGCTTGGTAGCAAATAAACCATGATAGATTACTTCTAAAGTTAGAGGGAGAATTATCATAAATGGACCTATGTTTACTTATTAAACAGACGCACAAATCTCCACTAATTTCACTAATTTTAGCATGCATATAACCATAATGTCAAGCTAACACCAACAAACGAAACCGATAATTTTCTACACCATATTGCTTTTCTTATATATCATTCCCTAATACAATTTTCTTATGTTATTTCATATCTAAGAAATTGGGTTGTTCCCAGTATAACAAAAAATACACGAAATTGAACTTTGCCTGAAGCAATTTAGTGTAAAATTAACCTTCAAGTGCAGCTAGAAGTGTACTCTTAATTAATTAGAAAATAAACCTTCAAATCCTCAGAAGCTGTCACAAAAGAGAGGGGAAAAAAATTCAAGCACTGTACTAAACAAGGTCAAAACCCCACATACTAGGTTCTTATCTATGACACTATGGGTGTGTTTGGAATGAGTTGAATAAGTCTTATTCATGAATTAGCCAATTGTGAGGTGACCCAAACACACAATGGAATAAGAATAACGCCCTATTCACTACCTTATTCTTATTCAAGCCAAAACTAGGAATTAGAATTTGAATCATGTGGAGAGAGAAAGAAATAATATTTTCTTCAACTAAAGTGGGCACATTTGACCGTTAGTTTGAAAACATAATTCAGTTGATAATTATTATTATATTATACATATTATTATATTAATAATAATAAAAAAAAAATAATAATAATTAGTATATTGTAATAATAAGTATTATTATAAATATTTATTTATTTATTTATTATCATTATTATTATGATAAATATTATAATTATTTATGATAAGTATTATCAAGTATTATTTCACTGAATTATTAATTATTATTTATTAATGATTTTATAATAATAATTAATATATTGTAATAATAAGTATTATTATAAATATTTATTTATGTTACAATAATAATAATATTATTATTATGATAAATATTATAATTATTTATGATAAGTATTATCAATTATTATTTCACTGAATTATTAATTATTATTTATTAATGATTTACAAAGAGTTATAATAATGATTTATTACTAATTAATAATTATTATTTATTAATGATTTTATAAGCTTTATAATAATTATATTATTTATTAATGATTTATGAAACATTATAATAATGATTTATAATAACAATTTATTAATTATTATCATTATTATAATAATTATTTATTAAACGTTATAATAATTATTATTTAATAGTAATCATAATAAATATTATAATTAAACGTTATCATTAATATTATTTGTATTATTTTATTCATTTTTTTGAATCAATTATTATTATGATAATTATTTAAAAATTTTATTTATTGATTTTAAAATAATAAATATAATAATTATTGTATTTATTAATATTATCTAAATTATTACTTTAATGATTTTTTAATTAATATTTTTATATTATTTTTATTATGAATATAAATTATTATTATATTATTTTCATCTATTCTTATAATGACAAATTGTTCAAAACAAAATCAAATCATTATTATATTCTTTTCTTTCCTTATTCTTATTCACAACACACTACTCAAACAACATCTCCTTATTCATGAATAGACAATTCTCCTAATTCTAATTCAAGATTCTTATTCATAAATTTCCTTATTCATTCTTATTCACTCCACTTCCAAACACACCCATAGATCAGTTTCTCTTTCAAAGGTAAAGAACAATTTTGTTAAGACCCAACAAAATACAAACCTCTAGGTACTTACATTGATGTTCACCAGACGTTCAATTTCACCACAAAAGTTCAATTCTTTCTGTGATGGCTCACTGGTACGGATCGGTAGATTCAGTACAGATAGGCATCACATTTTCACAACTCCATAAAATCATATCAACTCCTACTAGTGTACGATTAACAACAACTAAGTAACTCATACCTCAACGAAGGTGATACTGCTTTGGCCTTTGGACTCTGCAAGTCCGGACCCACCCTCTGACAGTCAATTCGTTGCCCCTCCGCTTCACACAAGCGACGATGCGACGGTTGAGAAGCGAGGTGGGGTCAAGCGCTGGCAACTCTGCTGTTCTATATTCTTTATGCATGAATATAGAACATTGGTTAGTGGGGCATGAGGCAAGCTTAGAATTGCCAACGACACGCCATAATTTTCTGTGTTTCTCTTTCTAAGACTTTGCAGTACTGTGTCCAACAAGAAGTGGTTTTACCATCTTAATTACTGTCCCAAAGAAACCTACACAGACCTAGTAAAGGATTGGACAAGCGTGGGTCACCGGCTAATAGTTTTATTTGCATCCAGTAATAAAGCACAGGGGAAGCGCAATAGGAAAATTAACCATAAATAAATGCTTTGAAAGAGGAAGAGAACTGACCAGTGCAACAATAATGTAGAGAGAGAGAGAGAGAGAGAGAGGTGGAGATCCCCTCGAAGGTTTAGGACTCCTTGGTTGCTATTGAACTCATATTGTAACATTTAAGTGACTCAATTTTCTATTTGTTCCTGGAACTACAATTAAAAATTATGGTTTGCAAGAATGCCAAATTTTTAAACTGCACTACACAAAACCGTTTCAATTGAATTTATCTTAAACATACCTCGGATCAGCCCATTTTCAGCAGAAATTGCTAACTGTGGCTCAGGTCAGGCGTTGTATCAGTGCTGTCTTTTTAAGTTCCTTTCTATGGTTTATACGTGCATAATATACTTTGAATTGAAGCTCACGACTATCGTTTACAGTACAGGTACTGCAGAGGAGGGATATCACTTCCTCTTATCTTTTTTTTTTTTTTTTTTGGAAACTAGCAGGGGTCAACCTGCCACTTTCTATTACCAGAAAGTAACATTCATATTACAATTTTATTGAAAGTAAAAGCAAAAACCTCCTAAGCTGAAGCACATGTACCTATTTCGGTATCAGTGAACCTAGATCAGCGAAGATATTTATTCCCCTAAATCCAATGCAAAAATAAATATTGCAAGATTTAATTCATACAAAGCCAAAGCCACAATTTAGCAAAACAGGATGTCAAGCCGCAGAAGCCCCATCGCTCATGGCTGGCCCTTTTATCTGTAGAAGCAATGTTGTCAACTCTGGGATCATCTCTAGAACTTCTTTTTTCTTCTCAGCATGCCACATATCTGACTAGTAAAGCAATAAATTTTTAATCAACAAAGCATAAGATCTTTCTGTGTGAGGTGCACTACCTCTAAAGCAAATATCGTTCCTATTAAGCCATATAATCTAAAGAATAGCACTAAGGCATATTTTAAAGCTATCTCTAATCCTATTATCTATATTATGTATAGCTCCTCTAAATCTCTAGGTTTCTAATTTGGGAATTGGTTCAAGAACCAGTTCCAAAGATTACTATGTTGAGTGCATCTAAAAGAAGAGGTGGTCCACGGATTCATTCGCCTCATAGTACACGCAAGATTTATTTCCATTCCTCTATCTTTTTATTGAGTTCAAAAGAAATTGAACAAATTGTCAGAATGAAGCAGCCTCATTTGAAGTCATCAGAGGGCGTTTGTGGAGATTATGGCACTCTGGTTACCTACTTGCTTAACAAAGTCTGAGAATCAAAAATGCTCCTCTGCTGTCTTCACTTTCACATTATACCCTCCTTGTAACATCTATCTTTTTAGTATGGCTGTTTATTGTCTTCCAAAGCTTCTTATCAGAACAAATTCAATTGAAACGTAGTTAACGAGGAAGTTTAAATAGTGATATATAATAAAATATTACAAATCAAAATGGATGCATGGAAACAACCCTCAGTTACCGAAAGGTCCAACAGTAAAATATTCAAGACTCTATCAAAATTAGTTCTCGTCCACAAAATTTTTTAATTTGTATTCTATTCAAAGTTATTTTAATCTCGTCACTTCGATTGCCAGGTCATTGGCTATGTATTTAATAAAACTACAATTTACAACATTTTCAAACGTACAACAGAGGAAAGGACGTGTAGCAAAAACTGACGCTATTGTATTGACATAATTAATTAAATTGACTAATTTATCCTCCAACAGATAATAAATTTTTCGTTGAATAAACATTGCACATGTGAAAAATGGTAAAAGATTAAAATTATAGTAGAAATGCATGTGGATTACACACGCACACAAACATATTCATGACAGGAGTGAAATATAGTATTTATTAGTTATTAATTACAAAGGATACGGAAAAATGAAACAAAAAAAAGGCAAAAAGAAAATACTAAATGCAGTACAAAGAATTAAAATAAGGTCCAAACCATAGAGATGAAATTAATATCTCAATGAAATTAAAAACTATTTATTTATTTAATTTGAACTGATGGAATATGTCGGAGTTTGTATGATTCCTCTCCTAGCAACTTCTCACAAAGATCTTGATGCACGTCCATGAGAAATAAGTTGTTGAGCCTAGTCATGTGCTGCAGCTCAGGAATCGCCACCAAATCCGTACAAAAGTTTATGCTGATCTCCTTGAGCAAGGGCATCCCCCCTTTCTCTACCTTCCACTCCTCTAGAGATTTTAAATTTTGGAGTTCTAGATATTCCAGGCGAGGAAATCCTCTGGCTGAACTGCTGAGTTGTTTTTTGTAGTGTTGACAGTTGAATAGTTCAAGTTTTTTAAGATCCTTTAGGTTTTCTATGACTGGCATTGGATCCTCTTGAAAATCGCATTCCCAAATAGCGAGTTCTATAAGATGTATTGGAAATAGACGAATATCAAGTGCTTTGTACTGATTTATCCCGCGGATGCACTCATAATTGTTCCATTCCCCAAACACACGCAGAGACTGCATGTGGTTGTAACTAGGGAAGGAGCTCATGTCCAACCTTTCATATGGTGCAGAATAGTACTCTAAGTTTAGAGAGGTGAGTTGCGGAATCTCATTTAGGAAATTGCAAAACGACTCTTTATATTTTTGGGGAAAGGAACAGAGACTTAGCACCCGAATGTTGGGTATTTTAGGCCAGCCCTCTACCAACCATGATTTTCGAACTCTTATGGATATAAGTGTTTGCAAATTTGGAAGGTTTGTGTTTGGTGGGGGCCCAAGAAAGCTTCTGTGTGAGGGATTCAAAAGTACGTGCCTCAGCGTTTTAATATTCCATATGTTGTCTGCTTCGGGACGATCATTTGTGCTATCGATGTGAAGTGTCTGTAGGTTTCTCATGTGACTAATATTTTTCCAGCACGTAGCACTTTCCGGGCGAGTGTAATTCCCAAAATATCTTAATTGGGTCATTTTCTTTGAAATTTTTGAGTGAGGTCCTGTATAGTAGTTTATTCTACATAAAATTTTGAGATTCCTAAAGCTATCAATGTTTGGGGTGTCATAACCAACAAAAAACAAAGAACGGAGATTGGGACCTGTGTATTGCACAACATCTTCACAATCGCCGTGGAAAGCCGCACGATGTACCGTAGTACTAGAGGTGCAACCGTTGTTACCTTGATTTGATATTATTTGGAGGAAGTTGTTCTCCTTGGCTTTCTCAATCGCAAGATCATGTAGGAGATCGTGTATGCGGCAGTACTTGATGGATCCATTGTAATGTCGCTTTACAACTTGAATCATGCTCCTATATATTATTTAGTACATTTTGTCAGAATTTTTCAGAGTCATGCCTCACTAGCAAACTTTAATTTATGACATTTAATTAAATGCTTCAAATCAATTCAATGATTTCTTTTATATTGAATTCATGTAAGAAACTAAAATTTTTTAATCTTCTTTTTAGTATTTCACATATTTGTTACAAGAGTCAAATTGCAGTTAGCATAAGTTTGATACGAATAAAGTTACATGTGCATACTGAACATTTTATTTAACAAACCATGTGATAAAATCAAACTAAAATTTACAGATTGCGACTTTAAGTAAGAATATGTACCTGAGGGCAAGTTCTTCTAGGTAATCCTCAGCTGTTTCTTCCATTGTTGTACCATTTTTCTCAGGTATAAATCCCTCTGACACCCACATTCGAATTAAAGGTTCTACTTTGATTTGATAATCCTCTGGATATAAAGCAAAGTACATGAAACATGGTTTGAGATAAGCTGGAGTATCCTCATAACTGGTGGCTAAGATGTCTGTGCAGTTTTTTTCATCACCATCATGCCAATTAAGTTTTTGCAAAATCTTATGCCAAGAATTGTATGTGGGCAGTTCTCGAGATAAACGACCACCAACAATTTTCAAAGCCAGAGGCAAATTGCCACATTTTCTTGCAAATTTTTTAGGAAGGTCGGATAAACCATGGAGGTAGGCTTTAGGATCTTGAAAAGGAAAAGCATTTTTTAGTAAAAGTTCTTGGCTTTCCTCTACACTTAAATAGCGCATATTGTATGGATCACAAGTAGAGTATGCTTTTGTAGCAATATTTGATATTCTAGTAGTAATTAAAACTCTGCTACCATTTTCAGTGTTTGGTAGAACATCTTTTACTTGATCCCATAAATCGGGGGTCCAAACATCATCCATAATGATAAGATACCGTTTTTGTTTTAACAAGCTATTAAGGTGTCGAGCAAAATGTTGTGTCGCTCTTGGTTGAGATTTCAGATCCTTGAGAAGTTCCTTCTCATCTTGGTTTAGAGGACGAACGCCCTCTAGCATCATGCTCAAAACATTAATAAGTTCAAATTGTTGTGAAATCGAAAGCCACACTCGGATTTCGAACTCTCTCTTGACCTTGTCACTGCACATAAAAATTACCATAGGTATCAATTTAATAAAAAATTTTAAGAAATGAAAAAACAATTATTACAGAAGAACAAATTGTTGTAATTTTGGTTGTTTGATCGATCAATTTCTATGTACATATTGACACCGTTCGTTATAGAGCTTAGGATCCTATCATATTACCCATTAAATTGAGAAAATTGGGGGTGAAATGTATCTCATAAAAAAATTTTCTCATCAATATATACTTGTGCATTCACTTTTGGTTATATAGATAGTTTTCTCCAGGAAATTCTACATTTGACTCTCAAAAAAGAGGATCATAATTTTAAAAATTGACCCATGATGAAAAAATTCATAATTTCCAATTTATTGATTTTGCTAACGATCATTATCTAATTGTCAGTCCTTTCAATTATGTTTTTTCGGAAAACCCTTTTAGTTCAGCAATGATACTAATTAATCACTATAAAATATATATTAGTTGCTTCGGACAACCTACTTCTTTCTCCAAATATCTCTGAATTTCTAAATGATAAGATGACACCTGATATTATATTATATCTATCCATTTAAATGCTACCTCTCCAAATATATACGTTGCATTAAAGTGACAGAAGTGCATTTTACTAAATAACTTATTATTTCATGACATTATTAATTATTCATTTACAAAAACAGAAGGTTATTCAAACTTCAAAGCTCACGGTTTACATATGTTGAGGCCGAAGTTGAGGGTTTCCATTTTTCTTCGGGGAGATTTATTGGGTTTTCAGTTTTCAACTTTTTATCCACTTTCCAAAGTAGCTACGAAAATGAAAATTATAGCAAACTTAGTGATGAGTTGATTAAGGAGACTATCACTAGTTCACTACACAATCTGATATAATTGCAAAATCAAGTAATTAAGCAATCAAAGAATCAAATTGCTAATTTTGAACATAACTCTTTAGGAATTGATGAACACCCCTCAATTTAGTCCGAACACTCTAAAATAATTTTGTCGGACCAAATTACCGTTGGATATCTAAAAGTGTTAGCTTATATGGAATTTCCTATTAAAAAATTTAAGTGACGCGCACCCATTGACCACCATCATTCCAAAACTCACAATTCAAACAAAATCAAATCGATGCTTTTAAGCACACGTGCGCGCAGCTTGCGACCAAATAGCAGAGTATAGTGAAGAAATTGATACCTTTTAGTTCAGGGAGAAGAGAGAATGAATTTGAGCGGAGTGTTCGAACAAAAATATTAATTTTGTAATTTTGAAAATTTCAAAATGTTCGGATCAAATGAAGTAGTGTCCAAATCAATCCCCTAACTCTTTGGACATCACTAAAAATAGAACACGCGCATTCCTATTTTGCACGGGAGTGTCCTTTCCTTAGGCTCCGTTTGGATAGATGTGGGAAGAAGGGAAAAAGGGAAGAAGTGAGAAGAAGTATTGGGAAGCGTGTAACTTTGTGGAAAGTTTGAATTGTTTATAATTTTTTTTTTGGTCTTCCTCCTTCTTCCTTCTTCCAACTCCATCCAAACAAGGCCTTAGGGTTGAAAACGGATCAGATAAACTCCGGTCTGATCCACATCCGTATTTGAAAAATAGTGGATTCCGATATTAATATCCATTTTTTTCGAGATTTAGACGGCCCTTAAGCCTGCTTTGATTCTTTTAGAATACACAGCCCCACAGAGACATAGTTGATAGAAACAAAATAAAGTAAAAACGATAAAACATAGATTCTTCTCTCTTGCTTTAATTTTTGTTTGAGCCGTTCAACATGATTTACATATTAATAATAATAAAAATATTAAATTTTACGATTAATTTTTTTTTGTCACTTATTGATTAAAAAAACATACATAATAAGCATAATTAAATTCAAGTAGACAGAGATGAATTGTAGAAACCTGTTGTATGCTTTTTTGGCGAGCGTCGTTTTTCCAAGGCCTCCTTGTCCAACGATCGCCACCACACGGCGCCTTGGAGTGTTTTGATCGAGAAGTCGGTTGACTATTTCCTCTTCATCTGCCTCTAGACCCAGGGGTGAAGCCAGAAAAATAATATGAGTGGGGCCAATCTATAAATTTTACTTTTTGAAGGGGTCATTCTACATATTTATTCATACCTTTATACAATTTACCTTGTGATTTTTAGTAAAATAAAAAAATGCGGGGAGGCCAAGCCCACTGAGGCCCCTGCCTTGGCTCCGCCCCTGTCTAGACCAACCACATCTCGATCATCTTCGTCGGGGAGCATCACACCCCGGATAGGCCTCCTTGGCGGCACTGAGCTGCTGCTGAGCTTTTTGTTTATTCCATACCTCTCCGTTAACTCCTTTATCTTCTGTAGTCTGTTTTCAATGGCGTCCATCTCACTTGTTAGCTTACGAACAACAGCTTCTTGGGGTTCCTCAAAACTTGCTTGAGGGCATTTATCACGCCTTGTCGATTCTTGTAGTCATCGACTTCAACCATGAACGTGTCGATCACGTCCTCGATTCTGTACGCCATATCCCCCACTTCACTCACCTAAGTCATCGCCCTATGATCTAAGGGTGTGTTTGGATGAGCCATGAATAAGGAATAAGAATAAGAAATTTCGGTATGCGTGCTTATTCAAATTCCTTATTCTTATACCATGGTTTTGTTAGTATAAACATAAGGGCCCAAATTCCTTATTCTTGTGTAGTTTGGGTTGCACAAGAATAAGAATAAGCACACATATCGAAATTTCTTATTCTTATTCCTTATTCTAAGCTTATCCAAACACACCCTAAATATTTCTTTGCCTCTGCGTCTTTCAAAAAAGCCTGAATCCAGCGTAGCTCGTGCTGGAGAGAATCCAGCTGGCCTCCTGCCCCATAAAGCCGCAGTGTTTCGGTCACTGCAGCCTCTGCGAGTTTGTTCAAAGCAAGATCGACAATAGCCTCCGCCATTTCTCACTCTCCTGTGTGTTCTTCAGTTCTTGTTTATCTGATTGGTACCTTAAGTGGCTATGGTCTATGGGCATCGAACTGAACATAGATATAAATATAATATTGGCATATAAATATAGCAATACATATTAATTTCTGAACATGAATTGAGGGGTCGCTATCTTTTTCTATTGCGCGCTCCAATGAACATGAATTGAGGGGTCGCTATCTTTTTCTATTGCGCGCTCCAATGAACATGAATTGAGGGGTCGCTATCTTTTTCTATTGCGCGCTCCAAGATAAATTAATATGTATTATTCTCAACTTTTACCACAGGAGGCCCCGTGAACTCGTTCCTTCCCGTTTGACCGTTTCTGTTTCCAAGAATTGTATCAATTCATTTTAAATATTCTACTAGGAGATGAATCGAGCTTCGCTGGATATTTGACTTACTAATAAATATAAAATATGTGATGATTTTAAATTTTGTGAAGATTAATAAATAAAATTATTTTCTGATGAAAATAATTTATAAGTTGTTTATATTTATTGGGTATTATTTTATGTTGAGTTTGTAATAAATTTAAAATTTCATATGTGTGTGTTAATATGTTTATTCAAAGTGCAATCAGCTTCCTTGAAAATTTTTCTGTACCTTCAATATGCCAACATTTGTAAATATAGTAATAACATCATCTATAAATAAAACAACATTTTTTTTAAATAAAAATACTGACATAATAAAATAGCAAATAAAGTGGTAGAGGAGCATATTAGCACAGTTGGAGTAAAAAGCACTTAAAATCAGTTATATATCATCTTGTAATCTTTTTGGTGCTAACTTGTCGATGCACGCTAATGAAAAAGGCAGGGATACCCCTATAAACATTTTTGAAAACTCACTTAAAAACAAATAAAATCGTGAAGAGCTTTCTATGCTTGTTTTTCAAAATTTATATCTTCGTTCTCTTTTTCATCTATAGGCAAGTGTAAATAAATTGAATTTCACTAAACATAGGTGATAAAAACAACATTAGTATGGCAAGCATGTCATTATAGTGTTGGTGTAAGATTTTTGATTAGTTTTATTGTTTTTTTCCCAAGAATAGAGAATAAAATGCTGGTACAAAGGCTGTCTTCTAACAGTTTAGTTTTCCAAATTAAAAGAATTTTCCTAGGCATGGACTGTTAGAGATATGTCCTAGGAGCCAATCTTATTTAGGTCACTTCTATAGTTTATGTTATTGATGATTTCAGATCATTTGTTCTTTGATTTAATCGTTGACAGTTCATTCAGGTTGAGGATCTGAATTATAGATCACTGTTATTCATTTAGTAGTAAATGACAGCGATAAATCTAAAAGTCCATAATCTTGATAATTAACAGAGAACATTAATTATCAATAAGATTAGTATGCAAATTAAGTGATGATTAAGTTCTATAAATCATAGGTTAAGAGTAACCAACTTAATTGCATATGTATATGTTATAGAACATAGTACAGGACTGGACCCCACGAAATAAATATATGGATTGTGTTACGTGTCATTATTTATTTCGTTATGATTTTGGTTCTAAGTTTGAGATGATTATCTTTTCCACATGAGGATAGATACTATAAATCATGTCTACCGCTGATTCCTGATAAAGGCTGCTATACGGACTTGATTTAAGTATTCTTGAATTGTGCGGGAAAAAGCTAATTATCAAGAAAACCGTATGTCCCTCATTAATTCACTTAGTGAGTGACGATATCTGTTTGGGCCCCTTGATGGAGATAGATTGTTTGCTAGCAACTGATACAATTATCTCTAGATCAAGAAACGTATAATCTGCAAGAATGACACGTTCCTATCTTGGATTATACGATGATATCGTGTGACATAAGAATCAAAATAGAGAAACATAATTGTTCTCTTATGCAGGATTGAAATTTTGTAGCTGTACACTATTTATGCGAATTGGGAATCATAACGTGTTGCTAGATACCGCTTATTATTATTGGAATTAAATAGCGATTTAATTCCATGTCCAACATAGCATAAATCCTCAAAGGGTCACACATAATAAGGTGTTTAACCACACGTGCGTTAATTGTTTATTTGCAACAATTGGTTTTGCAAAATATGATAAGTTGATTAATTAATCGTATACCGTCATGGACCGTTATGATTAATTAAGTCAAATAGATCATATAGAAATAATTAAATGCATTGACTAATTCCATATTAATTATTAAATAGTTAATAATTAATAATAATCAACACATTTAATAAAATGAGCAAATTGGGCCTTAAATTAATTAGTTAATTTAATGCCAAATGGAAGGTGTAATAAAATGGAAGACTATTAGGCTCAACTTGACTTGAGGTCCAACCCACAAAAGGGGGTAGGTAGGTGCGGCTATAGAGGGGCAATTTTGTCCATCAAAATTTGGATGAGAGCTAGGGTATGAGGTCTATATAAAGGGGTGTTCTTTGGGAGCAAACCCTAGCCTCCACACACCTCTCTCTCTCTCCTTCTCTCTTTGGCCGCACCTCACAAGAGGGAAAGAAAATTTCAGAATTTTCTATTCCTCTTTCTCTCTTCCACACACCACCTAGCTCATGTGTTGAGCAAGCTTTTCCACTAAATTAATTGGAGAATTAACTTGAGGAGGGAAATCTTTGGAATTAGACACACTTCTCTCAATTACTAGCATAATTGGTTTGAGAAGGTGATTAATTCCTTAGTGGACTCGAGGCGCACGGCGTGGAGGTTCTTGGAGAGCACGCCACCGACACCAAACCGTTGGAACGAGCCTCTTGGTTGCGATACCAAGAGAGGTATACTTCCAACCCTTTTTCTCGTGTGTTTGAATAGCTTGTGTACTAGATCTTTTTGTGTGTGATTTGCTTGGTTAATTAATTGGTAATTAGCAAAATAAATGAAAATTACACACTTCCTAACAGTGGTATCAGAGCACATGGTCGTACTTAAGCTATTTTGACACTTAATTAAGAGAAATTGGCTAATTAATGGATTAGTAGAGATGATGCGTTTGTTTGCTGTCTGGAAATGGTATTTTCTGTGTTATTTCGCGTTTTTGGATGTGATAGGTTCTCTAGAAGATCTTTCCATCTGCATGAAAGTTGTAGATCTGTGGATTGTGATTCTTTTGGAATTGGATTCACATTTTTCTGAATTAGTATAGATTTACTGTGAATAAAACGGCGACAGTGCGCAGAATCAGTTTTTGCTTGCACTGTCATGTTTGAATGGCTTGAAAGATTTATATTTTGAATATAAGTACCAGTGTTCTATGGCTAGAAATAAAGAGGACTTGACGCTCTTTCTGAGAATGTATAAATTGTTGCATGACTCGGATTAATTTGTGGGTTTTCAAGTATGAAAATGAAGATCTTGTCAGATCCAGTTTGTTGAGCAAATCGATTGTTCTAATAAACTGTACCAACTGAGAACTCCTTTAAATATTCTGTTTAAATGGAGTTGTTCTATTTTGAGTTAGGATTCCAGGAAAATTAATTTCATAATTTTTCGTGGAAGTTTGGATCTTCAACTAGGTTAAAATATTTCGATTGACAGTCTGTTCCAGTACAGAATTTGTTGATTGTTTAGCATGTAACTTAATATTATTGAACTGAACTTGGTTGTTTTCTTTTCATGAATGGATAGCCTGTAGTCTAAACAAGTTTTTCTATGTATATTGTATATATAAAAAAACTAGATAGAAGGTGGTCTAACAGACCAAATGGTTGAGAGGATAAGCTGAAAATCTCATAACGGTGTTTCGTGCACTTGTAAGAGATTTGTCTTTTTTGATTCTCCCAGATGGTTTAAGATCTCTTCTTGAAATTTTTACTGGTAGTCGCAACTATGATAAGGAGCTTAAGTAATTTATTTGAGAATTTTTGGAGACCGAAAACTGTTGTTTTTGTTGGATTCCATTAGTTACGTTTTTTGGTAAATTACTGTTTTTCTAAGTATTCAAACTAGTTGAAATTAATTAGGTAACTCCTTGTTTGATCTCCTTTCAGTTATGGGATGTTGAAAGAACTTTCTAAATGAATTTAAACAAGTTTGGTTGTTTAAAATTGAGGATTTGTACACGGAATTTACTTATAGCAAACGATACGCAAAGATGCTTGAAAATCGTTAATTGGAAACAAAGTGCTTGTATGTGCTAACTTTGTTTTGTAGGTGGATAGTGGGTTTAGTATGGCTCAAGACTCAATGTCTTGTGGTTGTATTTTAATGCATGTGGGAATGTTTGTAATGCGGCCTTTGGTGCCATTAATTAATTAATTTGTTGATTAATTTTTGATGTAACTTGTGAGGCTTGCATGCCCCTAAGGATAGGATGGGAATAGGATGTTTTCACATGTGTTTTGTAGCTTTATTTTATATAGGATTTAGATCCTTATAGAATTTAGTGGGAGGGCAAGGATTAGATTAGTTTTGCTCCATGGACGATGTGGCGAAACTAATGCAAGCGGGAGCCATACAAACCCACAACTATGAGATGCTTGTATGATTGCTTGTGATAGGTTAGGTATGGGTGTATGTTTACACGACCACCAAACAAGCGTCATGATTGTTATTTGTCCCAAATAAAAAGGATTAATTTAAAACCAATTCACTCTCCTTCTTTCTATCCCCTTCTTACGTAGTATGATCGGTCATTGATGTATTCTCGCCGACGCGGGACATCGTGATCCATCATTCGTGTCGGGGTGTAAATCGGATTTACTAGGAGCAAATAGAAAGAAGTAGACTTAACAATGGATTAAATCGGATTGTTCATTGGAGTGAAGTTCGTTAATCGAACCAAGAATCATAGGTACGTATGATTGGTTGGAGAACCTATTTCACATTTGTTGGTGCAATGTTCTGCTGACGTTGTCGTTGCATTAACAAATAGTGGAAGTCTTGGAAATTCACTACATTTAGGGACATATTTTAATGTAGTGGAAGTTTTACTTAGTTAAAACAAATATTAAAGCATAAACTAATTGACCTTAAAACTTATGTATTGTTGTAGATGTCTTCCTCATCTTTTACGCTACGTTCTCTTCTTGAGAGAGAGAAACTCGCTTTTAACGGTGTCAATTTCTTGGATTGGCATCGCAACCTAAGGCTTGCCTTTAGGTATGAGAAAAGAGAGTATCTCCTCACCACTCCCATGCCATCGGCTCCAAAGGCAACCGCTACCTAAGAGGAAAAGGATGCCTTTGCGAAGCATGAAAACGAGGACATGGAGATGTCCGTCGTGATGGTGGCAATCATGGAATCGGAACTCCAAAAGGAGTTCATGGATAGTGGCTATGGAGTGTTCGCTATGATCACTTGCCTATCCAACATGTTCCAAACTAAGGCCCGCACCGAAAGGGCCCGTCTCATCAAGGCCGTCGCCAACACTCGCTTGGCCGAAGGTCATGAAGTCGGGCCACACGTCATGAAGATGGCGGGGTTGTTTCGGCAGCTTGAGAAGCTTGATACGCCCTTCCCTTCGGGGGCGATTCAAGACTTCATTCTCAATTCTCTCCCTCCAAGCTTCACCGGTTTCGTTGTGAACTACCGGATGAACGGCATGGACAAGAGCATGGATGACATCCAAAACATGCTCATTGAGACGGAGGAGAGTCTAAAGAAAGAGAAGGGCCCAAAGGATGTTCTTGCGGTGAGTGGAAAGAGCAAGAAGATAAAAAAGCGTGGCCGCAAAGGCAAAGGCAAAGGCCCGGTGACGTCCCAAGGTCCGGCCAAGGGTGCTCCCGTGGGTTCTAAGAAGAAGAAGAATCCGGCCACTTCCGAGACCGTTTGCTACTACTGTAGCAACAAGGGCCATTGGAAGAGAAACTGCCCAAGGTACCTAGCTGACAAGAAGGCGGGAACTGTCCAACCTTCTACCTCAGGTATATTTGTCATCGAAACCCTTCTCGCTACTTCTCACACAGATTGGGTATTCGATACTGGTTCGTGTGCTCACATTTGTCGAAATATGCAGGTCCTAAAGAATAGAAGGCGGCTCGAGAAAGGCGAAGTTCAACTCCGCGTCGGTAACGGCACGTGCGTCTCCGCTATGGCCATTGGGAGCGTGGAACTAACTTTGCCTACTGGTTTTGTGTTGGAACTCAAGGATGTTTTTGTAGTTCCATGTATCACTCGAAACATTGTGTCTGTTTCATGTTTGGACTTGGATGGATTTGATGTTGTAATAAAGAACAAGTGTTTGACTTTGTTTCGTAATGAAGTTCGTTTTTGTGATGCACGTTTATTGAATGGTCTTTATGTGTTCGATTCGAATAAATTTGTTTTGAGTGTTGAAAATGACAAAAGGAAACGTAAGGTTTCACATGAGAATGCGACTTTAATGTGGCATTGCCGCTTAGGTCATATCAACGAGAAACGCATCAAGAGACTACAATCTGTTGGTCTCTTGGATCAATTCGCTTTCGAGCCAATTGACACTTGCGAATCTTGTTTGATGGGTAAAATGACCAAAGCGTCTTTCCCCAACAAAGGGATAAGGGCAAATGGATTGTTAGATCTCATACATACCGATGTATGTGGACCTATGAGCATTTGTGCACGTGGAGGTTTCTCATATTTCGTCACGTTCACTGACGATTATAGTAGATACGGGTATATCTACTTGATGCGTCATAAATCTGAAACCTTTGACAAGTTCAAAGAGTTTAAGAGTGAAGTTGAGAACCAACTTGATCGAAAGATCAAGGCCTTACGATCCGATAGAGGTGGTGAGTACTTGAGCCATGAATTTGGCGATTATCTAAAGGAGTGTGGAATCATTCCACAACTCACTCCACCAGGAACACCACAATGGAATGGTGTGTCCGAAAGGAGGAATCGAACTTTGCTAGACATGGTTCGATCGATGATGAGCCAAACTGATTTGCCTATGTCTTTTTGGGGTTATGCAATTGAAACCGCAGCTTTTACTTTGAACCGTGTTCCATCAAAGTCCGTTGAGAAAACACCCTATGAGCTATGGTTTGGTTCGAAACCTAGCATGATGTTTCTCAAAATTTGGGGTTGTGAAGCTTATGTGAAAAGGCCAGTGAGCGATAAGCTTGGACCCAAATCGGACAAATGTCATTTCGTAGGATACCCTAAGGAAACGAAGGGTTACTACTTCTATAACCATGTCGAGAACAAGATAGTTGTTGCACGACATGCGGAATTCTTGGAAAAGGAGTTTATCTCAAGAAGAAGTAGTGGGAGCAACGTGGTTATTGAAGAAATTCAAGAACCACAACAAAACATACCTCAAGTAGGTAATGTGGTTGTTCCAAATATAGTGCCAAATGAGGTTGCACCGAATGAGATTGTAGCCGAATCCATTCCTCAAGTTGTTGTGGAAGAAGAGGTTCAAGAACAAGCTCCCTCAAATGAATACTCAAACATATCGCGGGTCGATAGTGTTGAGGATGCACCATTACTTGAAATTCAAGAACAAAGCCCACAAACCGTTGTGGAGCAAGTTTAAGAACCTCAAGCATCTACCCTACGAAGATCGGCAAGGCCAAGTCGTCCACCTATAAGATATTTAGGTTTGCACGACGTTCTCGTCATGGAGAACGATGAGCCTTTGACCATTGATGACATGAAAAGAAAACCAGACTCCAAGGAATGGCTTAAGGCCATGGAATCCGAAATGCAATCCATGTATGACAACAAGGTATGGACCTTGGTTGATCTTCCCAACGGAGTAAAACCCGTTGAGAACAAATGGATCTTTAAAAGAAAGGTCGACATGGATGGCAACTTGACCATTTACAAAGCACGACTCGTAGCGAAAGGTTACAAACAAGTTCATGGTATTGACTATGAAGAAACCTTCTCGCCCGTCGTCATGTTCAAGTCCATTCGGATCATGCTAGCAATTGCCGCATTTTATGATTATGAAATATGGCAAATGGATGTCAAAACCGCCTTCCTAAATGGAAATTTGGAAGAGGATGTGTATATGACACAACCCGAGTGTTTTGTGGATCCAAAGAATGCTAACAAGGTATGTAAACTTCAAAGGTCCATTTATGGATTGAAGCAAGCATCAAGGAGTTGGAACAAACGCTTTGATGAAGAAGTCAAGAAATTGAACTTCGTTCAAAGCGAAAAGGAACCTTGCGTTTACAAGAGGATTAGTGGGAGCGTGGTTGTGTTTCTTGTTCTGTATGTTGATGATATCCTCTTGATCGGGAATGATATCCCCGAGTTGAATGCAGTTAAGGATTCATTGAAGAAGGTGTTCTCAATGAAAGATTTGGGCGAAGCCGCCTATATCCTAGGAATCAAGATCTATAGAGATAGATCGAGAAGGATGTTAGGTTTGAGCCAAGATGCATATATTGACAAAGTGTTGAATAAACACAACATGGCAAATTACAAAAAGGGATTCTTGCCTATGTCACATGGCATTTTCTTGAGCAAGTCTCAAAGTCCGACCAATGATACAGATCGTGAATACATGAAGAAATTCCAGTATCCATCTGTGGTCGGATCGATTATGTATGCCATGCTATGCACTCGTCCTGATGTGGCACATCCGATTAGCGTGACTAGTCGATTCCAAGCCAATCCTGGCATGGCACATTGGACTGCAGTCAAGAATATCCTCAAATATCTCAAGAGAACAAAGGATAGCATTCACTACGCGAAATATTGGCTTCTGTAACGGTTAATAAAAGACTTCTGTAACGGTACACGAAACGTTACTGTAGCCCCCGTTACAGAATGTCTAATAACCGTTACAGATCTATAACGGTTATTAGACAATAACCGTTACAGTAGCCAATCTTCTGTAACGGTTATTATCTAATAACCGTTATAGTATTATGCAAGGGAAATCTGGTACAGCTTTTTGGAGAACATGTGTAACGGTTATTCTCTAATAACCGTTACAGATAATGTTTATAATAAAAAAAAATGAAATTATAATATTCTGTAACGGTTATTCCTTAATAACCGTTACAGAAGGTCCTTTTTTTTGTTTCGCTTTTTTTGATTTGGCTAGCCCAATTTGCTAGCCGAATTGGTACCAAATTGGTACCCAATTTACATTAGATAACACATGCAGCATACTGTTACAATCCAGTACTCCAAGAGATGCTTATCTGAACACTCATTAAAGCACGCAACTCTTCATATGATTAACAATTCAAAAATTAAAGCACGCAACTCTTCATATTTTCAGTTTCATACTCATTTGTACTATAAATGACCAAACTGTAGAACCCCACGCCTTTTCAGTTTCAAACTAATTTCCCACTTCTCCCTCCTATCTCTCTACTCAAAAACCAACCATGGAAAACCTTGATCCCATCAGAGTTGATGAAGACGACATCACTGCTCCGGCCAGTGCAGAGATCACCAAATCCATTGTCATCCAAACCATGGAAGGTGTAACTTTGCTTGATGTCATGATAGAGATGAGAAGACGCCTCCCTGCAGGACAACACAGAGTGACAACACTCCTAGAAAACCGATTTCTCATCATCGGCCCCTCTGAGCAATGGCGCGATGAGATGTTTAGAAAAGGCACTATTGAAATCACATATGGAAACAACATGAGGCGGCCATTTCCCATCCTCATTGATCCTCCAAGGAAACTAGACCCCAGAGCAGATAGTGTGAGGCTATGGGTAAGAATTGCTGATCTTCCATTTGGATGGTGCTCATGGTATGGAGCAAACATCTTTTTCCCTTTTGGTACAGTTTTACATGCTGATGCACCAACATACATGGGTATAGATGCCAGATTTGCTAGAGTAGAAGTATTGGTTGAACATAGGGATAGAATACCAGCCTCTCGTGCATTTGAATTACACAGAAGAAATGGAAAAATTGACCTACTTCGTGTTCAGTACGTAGTTGAGGAACCACAAATTAGAAACCCACGTCATGAATACATCAAAGCTTTGCCTAGGATTGAATGGTCCCCTGCTGATGAGGCAAGACTGCAAAGTATCAATCCACCTGATAGGGTTGATTCTGGCAGTACTACAACCATGCGACAGAGCAAGAGAAAAGCAAAGAAAAAGGCTGCAAAAACCACAACCCCCAATAATACTCAAGCAAAAAAAAGGAAGATAGATGAGGTCATCCCCTCAATGATTACTAGATCTCAAACCAAGGGAGGAAGCAGAACTAAGGAGACAGGAGTTCTCATTGGAGACACCAGGGTAATCAAACCTACAAGCTCTACTTCTAAAGGAAAAGGAGTACAAGAAGATCTTGAGGCACAGTTCAGGAAGGAGATGAAACAGGCTAGGAATGAGAGCCACAGAGCTCAACATGAGGGCCCAGGGCACACCAGTGGGCCCAGTGTACCCCCTGGGTTCAACCTAAGCTCTCAGGAGACTGATACTGATGAGGATGAGGATGAAAAAACTGACACAGAGAGTGACAATACAACTCCTACTGAGGACCAATCAGTCGATGAACTCATGAAGACACCCTCAGAGGAGCCCAGCAAGATGTCATTCTCCACAGAAGGTAACTCTACATTTCTTTCTAGTAACAATATGTGCAGAAGTCCTAAATAGCTTAGAGAATAGCTTCTTTCTAGACAATATGTTCAAAAGCCCTAAATAACTTCTATAGTTTAAATCCTACATAAATCCTAGTTTAGAGAATACATAAATCCTAGTTTAGAGAATACATAAATCCTAGTTTAGAGAATAGCTCTACATAAATCCTAGTTTAGAGAATAGCTCTACATAAATATACATTTAACTTTTTCAATAATTGCACTGACTTGAAAACAGACATGGAAAAAACCTTCATGGATTTGGCAAAGAAGCAGGAAGCAGCAAAGAAGAGCAATGGCTCCACTGATGACACATCCTCTACCTAGATGCTGCCCTTTTTTTTTACTTCTCAGTTATTTATTGTTGTATTGTACTGTTAATGGCAAGAATTGTGTGATGTTTAGATGTATGTTTGTGATGTTTAGATACAGAATCAAGCTTGAAACAATATAAATTGCTCTTTAGTAGAAAGGTTTCTATTGACATTTGACATTTGTGGCCAACAGGCAATTTGATTCATGCGCATACCAGAGGCCAATAATACATATGCAAGGAGAAATTCAAAACTTAACACACAAAATTCCTTCATGTACACCTCTGGTATGCAATTGGCAGACACTATTGACCATAGCATTGTTTGTCAGCCTATGTAAATTGCATTGTTTGTCAACCGTAATTCAGCTCAATTATTTAGCTCAATTATTTGTCAATTACAACTTAAAAGCAAAAGGAAAAAAAGCAGTTAACCCTAAATCGCATATATATGAAAAAAGAGGAGTTTATGAAAGTACCGAAGAAATATAAAATTATCCAGTTTTCGATCGATTCGTTGAATCTGCTCTCCTTCTCCTTGTCGTTCTTTCGATCGATCCGTTGAATCTGCTCTCCTTCTCGTTCTTTCGATCGATCCGTTGAATCTGCTCTCGTTCTCATGAAAAAACCGAAATAAATAAGGAAAAAATATGAAAAAATACGATACAAATTTTTTGTTTTTTTACCTCAAATCTGCTCTCCTTTTTGTTCTCTTTTTTTCAGAATTTTTATAAATTTTTTGCTATTTTTTGGAGTGAAACAGAAGGGATAAGAGAGGTATTTCTTTGAATAAAATGAAAAGAAGAGAGAAAGGAATGCGGCTGGGAAGACTTAACCTAAATACATAACCTTTCTGTAACGGTTATTTAAACAAACCGTTACAGAAGACTTATTACAGAAGATTGGCTTCTGTAACGGTTATTACGTAATAACCGATACAGATAATGTTTATAATAAAAAAAATGAAATTATAATATTCTGTAACGGTTATTAGGTAATAACCGATACAGATAATGTTTATAATAAAAAAAATAAAATTATAATGTTCTGTAACGGTTATTAGGTAATAACCGATACAGATAATGTTTATAATAAAAAAAATGAAATTATAATATTCTGTAACGGTTATTCCTTAATAACCGTTACAGAAGGTCTTTTTTTTGTGTTTCGCCTGTTTGATTGGCTAGCCCAATTTGCTAGCCGAATTGGTACCAGATTGGTACCCAATTTACATTAAACACATGCAGCATATCACACATATATCAAACATATATATAATCATGCATATTACACAAACAATAAACAAAGTATTTAGTTTGCCTCACAAGTATCAATCAAATCAGAATCTCAATATCAGAATCGTACAATATCAGAATCTCAATATCATTAATAGCTTAGATAGAAGTGCTTGGTTTGTCTTAAATTTGGTCAGAACGTACCTGAATCATCAATATCAGAATCTCAATATCAGAACACCTGAATCAAGTTGTAGTCTTCCGAAGAGGTGCTTGGTTTGTCTTAAATTTGGTCATAATTGTCAGAGAACTTCTTCAATTCTTCCTTTAATCTCTTTGCCTTCTCCTCTCCCTCCCCCATCTATTAATACTCAATCCCCTCTTGCTGCCTCTTCCACTTCTCCTCCTTTTTAGTTCTTTCTTCAGATATGGCAAACCTTCATGATTGGCAATTTGTGCCTATGAACAGTGCTGCTGAGTTTGAAGATCTCAGACCTGATCATTTAAATGTGTTTTACTCTCCTATACAAGATCTTGACCCTGAAAATGAAGTTCTGCACAGAGCGGCGATTGTTACATTCCAAGCAGAAGGATTACTTCCGCCTGATCTTGAGCACCGCTTGGGATTCAGACTTGCACGTCAGTTTGGTTTTGCAGTTCACCAGTATCGTCTCTCTCCAGTGCACCCAACCTCTGGAGATTTTCTTCTGGTTTGCCCAAATCAAGGGGTCAGGAATGAAATCTGCAGCCTAGGTGTCATTTACCTGCAGAATGTTAGATTGGTTCTAACAAGGTGGACTGAGCGTGCTGGTACAGTTTATGAACCTCCTCTTTATCGTACCAGAATCAGAATTACTGGTCCCCCTCTTCATCTCTGGAATAGAAGTGCCATTAACATGCTGGTGTCTGGGTTTGGTTATCCAATTTTCACTGCTCCTCACTTCTCTGATGGGATCTTCCTTCATTTGCGTTTGCTTATTAAAGGAGCTCATCCCTCAGAGATCCCTCATCATTTGGTTATCTCTGCAGACCCTCGAGCTGCCAGAGCTAGGGTACATATTGAAGGTTTTGAACAAGTTGGAGGGCCCACTGAACCACCTTTTGTAGGCCCCGGCAGGCCTTGGGTGCCTCCTCCACCTCCTCCACCACCTCCTCCACCACCATCGACTGACACCGATTCAACTTCTACTGAATCAGCTTCTGTTGCTCCTCCTACTGGATCAGCTTCTGGTGTCTCCTTGCCAGTACATTGTGCTACTGGTGATCCCTTTTTAGCCATTGCCTCTTCAAGTTTTCTGCCTTGGTTCTTTAATGCTATTAATGCCTCCTTTAATGTACAGCAGTTCTAAGTGCTTCTTCTCTTTGTCTTAAATTTTTTGTTTAGCTCTGTATGCTTTATGGCTGTAATCCTTAAATTTTCTTCTTGGAATATCAACAAAGAGCATTCTTCTTTACTTTGCCTTCACTCTCTTCCTTTTCTTACCTGATCTGTGTATTATTGCTAGCTACTACTTGATGACGTTTACTATATGAACGAAATTGATGCCTATATATATTCAAATTATTAACGAAATGCAAAATAATTTAAATAAAGAGGAGTTCATGAAAATATACTTTGAACTTCTGATCCGTTTGAATGTTGAAAAGTGCGCGCGACTGAGAGTTAGATGAGTGAGGATGATATTTTATTTATACATAACCTTTCTGTAACGGTTATTTCCAAATAACCGTTACAGAATCACTAAAAAAATAAAAACAAAATTATTTGCCTCTATGTAACGGTTGTTGGATAATAACCGTTACAGAATATAATAAATCTGTAACGGTTATTATCCAACAACCGTTACAGAAGGTTGATGCATTTTTTCCCCTGACCATGACGGAAATGTTATTACGGTTGTTTCATAATAACCGTTACAGATTTGTGGCGCCTATTTCCCGCCTAATGCCTCACTATTCTGCTCAACCGTTACAGAAGTGCCGTTACAGAAGGTCCTTTTTCCCGTAGTGATTCTCGTATATGGTGGAGACCAAGAGCTCGTTGTAAGTGGTTACACTGATGCTAGTTTCCAAACCGATCGAGATGACTCAAAATCACAGTCCGGCTTCGTATTTCTGCTCAATGGTGGTACCGTGAGTTGGAAGAGTTCCAAGTAAGATACTACGGCCGATTCCGTCACCGAAGCAGAATACTTAGCGGCTGGTGAAGCAGCGAAAGAAGGTGTATGGATCAAGGAGTTCTTGACCGAGCTAGAGGTGGTTCCAAGCATCTCAGGTCCAGTGGATATCTACTGCGACAACACGGGAGCCATAGCTCAGTCCAAGGAGCCTAGGTCTCATCAAAAGACTAGGCACATTCTACGACGATTCCATCTCATCCGTCAGTTGATCAATGATGGATGGGTCAAGGTCAAGAAGGTGGACGGTGCCGCGAACACAGCGGACCCTCTGACAAAGCCTTTATCTCGAGCCGCACATGAGTTGCATGTTGCATCCATGGGGATTAGGCGTATGCCTGAGTGGCTTTGAGTTGTATCTTTTATTACTAGGCTTTAGTATGAGACATGTATATTTTGGATATTACATTGAGTACTATGCACTTGCTAGAAGTCACCATTGATTGACTCTAGACCAAGTAGGAGATTGTTAGAGATATGTCCTAGGAGCCAATCTTATTTAGGCCACTTCTATAGTTTATGTTATTGATGATTTCAGATCATTTGTTCTTTGATTTAATCATTGACAGTTCATTCAGGTTGAGGATCTGAATTATAGATCACTGTTATTCATTTAGTAGTAAATGACAGCGATAAATCTAAAAGTCCATAATCTTGATAATTAACAGAGAACATTAATTATCAATAAGATTAGTATGCAAATTAAGTGATGATTAAGTTCTATAAATCATAGGTTAAGAGTAACCAACTTAATTGCATATGTATATGTTATAGAACATAGTACAGGACTGGACCCCACGAAATAAATATATGGATTGTGTTACGTGTCATTATTTATTTCGTTATGATTTTGGTTCTAAGTTTGAGATGATTATCTTTTCCACATGAGGATAGATACTATAAATCATGTCTACCGCTGATTCCTGATAAAGGCTGCTATACGGACTTGATTTAAGTATTCTTGAATTGTGCGGGGAAAAGCTAATTATCAAGAAAACCGTATGTCCCTCATTAATTCACTTAGTGAGTGACGATATCTGTTTGGGCCCCTTGATGGAGATAGATTGTTTGCTAGCAACTGATACAATTATCTCTAGATCAAGAAACGTATAATCTGCAAGAATGACACGTTCCTATCTTGGATTATACGATGATATCGTGTGACATAAGAATCAAAATAGAGAAACATAATTGTTCTCTTATGCAGGATTGAAATTTTGTAGCTGTACACTATTTATGCGAATTGGGAATCATAACGTGTTGCTAGATACCGCTTATTATTATTGGAATTAAATAGCGATTTAATTCCATGTCCAACATAGCATAAATCCTCAAAGGGTCACACATAATAAGGTGTTTAACCACACGTGCGTTAATTGTTTATTTGCAACAATTGGTTTTGCAAAATATGATAAGTTGATTAATTAATCGTATACCGTCATGGACCGTTATGATTAATTAAGTCAAATAGATCATATAGAAATAATTAAATGCATTGACTAATTCCATATTAATTATTAAATAGTTAATAATTAATAATAATCAACACATTTAATAAAATGAGCAAATTGGGCCTTAAATTAATTAGTTAATTTAATGCCAAATGGAAGGTGTAATAAAATGGAAGACTATTGGGCTCAACTTGACTTGAGGCCCAACCCACAAAAGGGGGTAGGTAGGTGCGGCTATAGAGGGGCAATTTTGTCCATCAAAATTTGGATGAGAGCTAGGGTATGAGGTCTATATAAAGGGGTGTTCTTTGGGAGCAAACCCTAGCCTCCACACACCTCTCTCTCCTTCTCTCTTTGGCCGCACCTCACAAGAGGGAAAGAAAATTTCAGAATTTTCTATTCCCCTTTCTCTCTTCCACACACCACCTAGCTCATGTGTTGAGCAAGTTTTTCCACTAAATTAATTGGAGAATTAACTTGAAGAGGGAAAGCTTTGGAATTAGACACACTTCTCTCAATTACTAGCATAATTGGTTTGAGAAGGTGGTTAATTCCTTAGTGGACTCGAGGCGCACGGCGTGGAGGTTCTTGGAGAGCACGCCACCGACACCAAACCGTTGGAACGAGCCTCTTGGTTGCGATACCAAGAGAGGTATACTTCCAACCCTTTTTCTCGTGTGTTTGAATAGCTTGTGTACTAGATCTTTTTGTGTGTGATTTGCTTGGTTAATTAATTGATAATTAGCAAAATAAATGAAAATTACACACTTCCTTACATGGACAAACATAATTTGCAAAATTTTTGGAACCGATAATACTTTACATAGCACATGGAATTGATAATAATCTTTTTGATACCACGTGGATCATCTCAAAAAAGGAAGCTTGAAAACGTGAAGGTTGTACCTATAGAAAATGAATTTGATAAATAAAGGAGATAAAGAGATAAATTTCAGCAAAGGGAATAATTTTATTAATTAACAAAGGCAATAATTATATGCCTACCAAATATCAGAATTGCGTAGACCTTTTTCCTTTCCATTAATCATAACTCTGAAATAAACAGCCGCTGATTTTGCAGCTTGGCCTATGGATGGCTGTCTCAAAGCACATTATTCTGCCATTTAAAATTTTGTGAAGATATATTTAAGAGTCAGAGAAAATAATTAATAGCACCCCTGGAAAATAATGGATAGTACTTTGGTACTACATGTTTAACTTGCAATACTTATATTTAAAGAATTTATTGAGAAAGGAAACAACCTTTTCATATAGCTTGGCTCTTACAAATGCTTTCATGAGAATAGTGTAGGTAATGACATCTGGGCTAATACACCGAAATAGAACACTTCAGTAACGCATGATAATGATCAAATAAACAAAGAAGAGAGAATAAGGAAAATAAAGGTTAATCAAGCCCCCATGTTGCATTTACACAAACACCTTGACTGCATTCCCCAATTTTCTAAGTTTACCCAATGTATCAATAATTCCGACCTCATCCATCTCCATTAGTAGCTCTATTGATTTCTTCCACATGCCATTATCCCTATACAACTTAATTACTCTACAATATACAAAACTATCTAACCTAATTCTCTTCTTCTTTATCTCATTCAAGACCCACCATGAATCCCCAAACCGACCTGCCTTAGCATAGCAATCCAAGAGAAGTATCTGGGGTAGTGTCAATAAAATTAAAAACAGAGTTAATGGCGATTTTGAGAACAATACAAAATTTATAAACGGAAACCCACACCTGAATTAGTAGCAGTTCCAGCAAACTCCAACTCTAGTTCCTCCTATTCACCAACATCGTTACATCAGACACTTTGTCACTTGTCTTTACCACCTTGGTAGTAGCTTCGTAATTCTTTTTGGCACCCCTACCATCAATTAAATAATGAACTTTCATAAACAGATCTAGTATTTTCGTTATGCAACCTGTAAGTCAGAGAAGAGAACGAACGGAGGGAGGAGGCGAGGACATGTGGACGATAAAGGAGGGCCGCTGTGTGACCAATTTCTACCTTTAGAGGAGGAGGAAGAAAGAAAATGAGGAATTCGGGTAGGCGACACAGAACATAAACAGCGCAGGGAAGGAGGCGATGCGATTTTTTTGCTTTTAGAGAGATGAACTGAGATGAAATATGATGGAAGGGACTGAAATAAGAGAATATTGTGCAACCAATTAATTGTATTCTGATGAACCGAGTTGTTTTGTCCCACTATATGCTCGCCACACCAAGGTTTATACAGATAATGTTCCACAAACTGAAAAAAACCTTCTTATGCCCGATTCCCGTGTCCGTCCAAAACTCAACTGTGTTTAAACCGACACCCACGGATTTTTATTTATAATACTGATACTGATTGGGGATAGATAACCGCGGTCACATTGGTATTGCACCCACTGGGCCTGTCAGTATTCCATTCCTCCGTATTGTTCTGTTCCGTTCCGTCTAAACGGAACGTTAAACAGAAAAAATTTTAGTTTCGTTTTTAAAAACAGAACGAAAATGAAACTGAAATTTATAAATGTTACTGAAACAGAAAAACAAATTTCGCTGGAATCAATGGTAAATGAAGGACAGAACTTTAAACGGAATAAAAAATTGTTACGTTTGACGAAACGGAACGTTAAACGAATAGATTTTCCGTTGACTGGAGCGGAACGAAAATAGAACAGACATGTTTTGCTTTTCATTTGAACGTTTGACAGATCTAGCACCAACGTTGAATTGCTTTTGGATTGGTTTTGTCAAATAATAATTATATCAGGCAAGGCGAAGAAGTTTCTTCTTCTTTTACGCAATGCAAAAATGATCAAGCAAGGCGAACGTTCAATAATCAATTAATCGTGATTATAACTAAAAGTAACACACGCGGAAATAAATCATTCATCGGCCTGGCATGCTTACATTACATAACAAAGGAGGTTCATAATACAACGGGAAACCAAATAGAATTGACTGGAGTCACGGAAATTAATCAATCACTACAACAAAAAAGATTATTAATACCGAATCATTAGTACCGGTTTTTAAGAAAACCGATACTAATAATAAATCATGACAGTTTCGTAATTGTCAGATTTATTATTTAGTACCGGTTTTTAAAGATCATCTGAAAAATAAAAAAAACATTTTTATTTAGTACTTTAGTACCGGTTTTTTATAAAAAAAAAACCGATACTAAAAGTTTGAAAGAATAAAAAAAACCGCTTTAAATTTAGTGCCGGTTTTTTATACAAAATTTAAAACGGTTTTCACCAATTTCACCAATTATTTCATATAATTAATTTGTAAAACAGAAAATGCTCAAATAATTTAATTTATGAATTAACCTAATTAAAAAAAAGAAGTAGTATTAATTTAGAAACAAAAAACAGAAAGTAAAAAGCCGGTACTAAAATTAATTTAAAAAAACCAAAAATTTTAATTCATTTAGTACCGGTTTTTTTATAAAAAACCGCTACTAAAAATCAATTTAATTTTTTTTAAATAAAATGCCACCAAAACCAATATAAGATGCATCTCTCTACGTGAAAATTTTTCTAAGTCCAAAATCTAGTTGCTGCCTCCTCCTATCTCTCATCTCTTCCTCTTCCTCTTGATATACTCTCCACCGCTTCTCCTCTCTCTCCACGTTGCCTCTCCAGTCCCTCTCGATCTACTGTATCTCCCTCCTTCTCCACCGCCTCTCTCTCTCACTCGACTCGACTGTGTCATTCTCTCATTGCTCTTTCTTTCTCGACGCGACTTCGCCACCTCTACGACGAGTAAGGAATCTCATTCTTTCACTGCTAATGGATTTTGGTTAAATATTTGTGTTGAATGGTTAAATCCGACAAATTAAGATTAATTTTTGTTAATAAATTTTAAAATTGGGATGATACCCAAAATTTTTATAATTGAAATTGGGTAAAAAAATCTGAAAATTGCATAATTTGGTTAAAATCCGAAAATTTTATTAATTTTGTTAATTATTATTTATTTTATTGTGTTTGAATTGTGTATGTAAATTATTTGTATAATATATAGATTTTGAATTTTTGTTAATTTGAAAAAAAAGCGCTAGCCTAATTTTTTTTTTGTTTTACAATGATTTTTAGTACCGGTTATTAGCCTAAAAATCAGTACTAAAAATAGTAAATATAAAAAATGACGAGGATTTTTAGTACCGGTTTTTAACTAATAACCGGTACTAAAGATGTCATCTTTAGTACCGGTTATTAGTTAAAAATCGGTACTAAAGATCTCCGCCTTTTTCTATGAATTCCAGCGCGTTTTTAGTATCGGATTTTTAATACCGATTTTTAATTATCTTTAACATCCCTATTATTAGTACCGCTTGAAAACCGATACTAATAATCAATATTTAACCGGTACTAATGAAAAAAAGTGGCGTAGTGAATCAATATATATAATAAGATAAAATGACTGTATGCGACTTCCGCAAATCAATAAAACACGCGGTCGACACTCGACAGTCACATGGAGTTGTCAGTTGTCTTGGACTCGTGGTCTCCATGTGGTGCTGTCCTTATGCGGACTAGCTCCCATCTGAGGACGGTAACTAGGGGTGGGCGCGGTATACCGCAAATACGCGAAATCGTTCCGTTCTGTGCATGTGGAACGTATAATGGAACGAAATTTTATTCCGTTTCGCAAACGGAACGGAAAACGGAATGCAATTCGTGATTCGTTTATGTGAAATACAGTGTAAATTATACTGTTTCGCTACGTTCCGTCCAAACAGAACGAATACGAATCAGCCGGTACATACCGTTTGTTGAAACGGAACGAAATACGGAACGCCTCATTCCGTTTCCGTTTTATACGTTGCCCAGGTCTAACGGTAACTTGTAATTTCATTGGTACTATAATAATCGTGGATTTATATTAAAAAAAATGTAGTTTTGTTTGCAATACAATTTTTGCGGGGGATTGAATCAATCATGGTTGGAGACTTGAAGCTAGAAATATTTTGACTAGTGTCTCTGAAGTAACTAAAAACTAAATAATTTATTTTAACAAAGGATTCGCTTTTAAATTGTAACTAAATTTGTGGGTCGAGCTTCGCTCGAGGATAATGGTATCCATTGTAAACAATATGTGATTTATGGTATTAATTTTTATTTGTAAGTATATAGATAGTTTTAAAATATATTTTCTATAAGAAGATAATTTCGAATAATTGATTTGCTCAAGAATGAAAAGTAATAACAATTTAAACATTTCGGTATTAATCATTGAATATATATACCTTCACATAATAAAACTCATAAATCCTCCCAAATGACATTTACATTAATTACAAAGTACAAATATCAAACTTTTAGATAAGTGACAATAATAGTTTCTTTTATAATGATAATTAATATTGCTACAAATATTATGAAATACTGAAATTGAATTGAATTAAAAAAAAATATTATGTTTGAAAGTAATGTGAAATCTATTATTGTTGTCTTTTTTTGTAAATGTGAAATAGTTGATGAAAATTTGAGAACAAATGTATTATTTATAAATAAATGTTGGCATCCTTTGGTGGAAAAGACACAAACTCGATTGCATCTTTTGGCAATGCACCCTTTAAATCACACTTTTTAAGGTCTCAACTTGATTACATCTTTTGAAAAAGACATATTAATTGAAACCTTATGAAATATATGTTGAAAAGGCACATTTTCATTCTCACTCACTCATTTAATAAGAGTGCATACTCGCACCCTATTATTTGTTAACATTTAATTAACCTATTTATAATTTTTAATAATAATATAAAATAAAACACTTTATCATACACAATCGCACCGTTTCATTAAGTATCATTTTAATATTTATTTAAAATAAAAGGATAGTTTATTATATTTACAACTATATATCTGGACTTTAAGAAGGAGATGATTTTAAATAAAAAGGATAACTATTTATTTTACAAATAAAAAGTATTACGAAATATTAAAAATTGAATTGAATACAAAAATTTATTAAAAATATCAAAATTAATAAGTAAATTGTAATTAAGAATTATAAATTTTAATTTATATGATTATAGTAACTAAAAAATAAGCATGCCTATAGGCTATGTGAAGTCAATAATTTTTGTTTACATATCTTTCAAAAGGCTTGAAATCAAGGTAACACATGAATATAACAAGAAGATTTGATGTCAAAGTAGTAATATAAGTGTTTGCGAAAAAATCAATACAAACTTGTGGAGAAACGTAAGATAGCCTCCTCTAATATATTCTAAATTGAATCGTACAATCTCGCAGATAGCGTATTGTGTAAAATCATGTTGGATTCGTTGATAATATCCAATATCAAAATAAAAAGTATTTTAGTAAAAATAATATAATATTTAAGGCCAATATTATTTTTAATTTTAATGATTTAAATATTTTTAAATTCATATATGTCCATAAAGTTGTTTGACACAATATGCGCATAAATATTGAAAATAAATTTCCGTTAAATATTGAAATTGACATGATATAGGAGAAAAAATATATTGCATAAAAAAGTTAACTTGCTATCTAGTAGAACGAAATTCATGCTCCATGTATTTTCCGTTTTCCAATCAATTTCGAGCCAATTTTACGTGACCCGTGCACGTATCACATCTAAATTTCTATTTGATAGTGATGTGATATCTATTATATTTGTCATTTTGTAAATGTTAAATTGTTAATGAAAACTTGAAAAATGTAATACTATTTATAGATAAAATATTACCAATCTTTGGTGAATGAAGCATCCACTCAATTGCACCTTTAAACGAGACATCTTTTAAATTACATCCTTTAAGAAATTTTTTTAATAGACACTTTGACATTCACCTTTAAAGCCATCAGATATTTATTATATGTAAGATTACAATTTGCAATAATTAGCGGTAGTTCAGTGCATGGTTTGATGGTATACGGTTTCCAAAGCATTGTATATAATAATATATATAACAATGGGGAGAAACTTTCCTATTTCCACAAGCATCAATAATTATATATTTCTTGTAGAAACTCTCCATATCCATGACGCTTTCTACCGATGATTCCCTTGACGCACCAGAAACTGTCTCTACACTACGAGTTGAGAAAGTAAAGGGATCACATCTGTTCAAAATTATGGGCTACTCTCTTCAGAGGAACATTGAAAGAGGCAAATTTCTGGAATCGGCCACTTTTAGTGTGGGAGGTTATGATTGGTCGATCACATTCTATCCAAATGGATTCTTGAACGCACAAGATGATTATACATCTGTATTCGTCTGCCTCAAAACTGAAGCACAATTAGTTCAAGCTCAACCTAGTTTTACATTTCTAGATCAAGAGGGAAACCCTTTATCAGAAAAGAGAACAACCGAAGTTTTCAACTTCAATAATACTGTTTATAAGGATGCCGATTTTGGTTATAAAAATTTTGTGAAAAGATCAACGTTTGACTCAGTTCTCAAGGATGATTGTCTATTAATAAGATGTACTGTCACTGTTTTTAAAGATTTTCTTGTAGAAGTAGAACCTGCTTATCCCCTTCGTGTGCCACCACCTGACGTACAACAACTCAGCCTTCTCTTGGAGGCTGGATATGGAGCAGATGTCATATTTGAAGTGAATGGGGTAACATTTAATGCTCACAAGTGTATTCTTGCTCTAAGGTCTCAGGTCTTCCATGCACAATTTTTTGGACCATTGAAGGAGAAGTCTGATACCATCATCAAAATTGAAGATATGGATGCCCAAGTTTTCAAGTCTTTGCTTCATTTCATGTACTCTCAAACAATTCCGGAGTTTGAAGAGATAAATGGAAGTGAGAAGAAACATAACATGGCTCAACATCTCTTGGTTGCAGCTGATCGATATGATCTGGAGAGGTTAAAGATAATATGTCAGAATATCTTATATGATACTATGGACAGGAGCAATGTGGTTTCCTTGTTATCTTTAGCTGAGATGCACAACTGCATTCATCTGAAAATAGGATGTTTGAAATTCTTAGCTTGTCCTGAAATTCTGGGGGATGTTGTTGCAACCAAAGAATTTCAACGTTTAGTTAGAAGTCACCCCTTGATTTTGAAGGAACTGTTTGAGGTACGGATGAATTCTAGTAAAGACTAAGAGACTGACGATCTCCCATTGTTTTTTTTCTCTGCTTTTTTTATTTTTCCCCCCAACTGTATTCAATGCTGTTAATGTTGAATATCTTTGTTTGGCAAACGCATGAACTAGAATATCTATGATGCTTAGTTATTAACTTATTACTTAAATTAAAGATAGACATTTGTACCAGTAAAAACATACATTGCACTTCATGTAACAAAACACACACACACACACACAAAACCTGATGCAACTCATATTTGATGCTGAAATGACTGTTGACCGCATTCAAGATAATGTGTAAATGTGTAATAAAAGAAAAGAAACAAGGAACAACATATTAAATAAAACATGCAGGTAATTTCCACAATGTCATGTGCACTCTTATGCAAATGCAACAACTCACCATCACAAGATGCACCTTTCCATTTCTTTGCAGCTTGCAAGGTCCAGTCCAAAGCTAAAAGATGTTGGCGGATTTGTCAGTATTTAACAGGACTCCAAATTTGAATTAAAGGAGTTACAGTTTGTGAAGGTAATTGTTTCAATAGATTCTGTCATGAACCGAACCTGATTGCCGTTCTAAGATGATGGTGATCTTTCTGCTAACATAGCATCTACTATTAGTTACTAAGGTCTGTTAATGATATCATGCAATGGTAAGGTTGGCACAATTAACAGAGTGTAGTTGAATTATATTCAGTGCTGTTAACAACCCTGTGACTGAGAAGTACAAAGTGAACTTTCGGCCTGCAATTAAACTCTTATTCTAGGTGAAAACGCATTCCTCAGTAATCTAGCTGACAGAATATAGTCCATTATGTGTTATTATGGCTTTCCTTCGTTCATCCATGTGCAAGCTTTTATAGTGTTTAATTGAAAAACAAAAGAACAAAAATGTTCTTAACATTATGTATGTATGTGTGCATCTGTGTGGGTGTATCGTGGGAATTAAAACCATATTGAATTCGGAGGTCAGAGTTCAATTTCATTTGTCTTTTAGATTATTTACTGATGAATTTAAACGAAAAGGAAAAACATATAAAATACGTACTAAAAAAACACAAATTATGGTATGCTTAAAATAAGAGGCCTATTAACAAAAGGCAGTAATTAGGTTGAACTGCAGATTAGATTTCACATAATGTCATTTTAATTATGAAAAATCCCCAGGTGAAATTAATACTGGTTGATCTTAATTGTGTTTATTATATGCCAACACTTGGTGAAGCAATTAAAGAACCCTTGATCAGCCCTTTGCTGTCCATCGATTGAGATTTGAGAAGGCATTCTAAGTGGAACAAAAATTACTAACCCTAAATCACAAATTCTAGGCCCGAAATCATCATCCAAAAGTGCATTGTTATGTTTGAAATCACAATGCATAATTTGCACTCTATTAATAATTACAGTGATAGTTCAATGCCATGGCAACATTAGTTGCAAACTTGCAATGCTCTGTCATCAATTCCGCTAAATTTATCCAACTCCTTTCTAGGTTGGGCCGAATTGGGCCTCGAAGATCCAATCTGAAACGGAGAGAATTTAAAGCGACATAGACCTTGAAAGAACACAAAGTTACAACTTTCTTATTATTCTTCCCATTTTTTTTCCCATGGAAAGTAAAAAACGAAATAAATAAGCACCTCTTTGATACAATACAACCCTTAATGGAAATACACGCAGTAGCTCCTGAAAACTGACTTGTTAATTCTTTGCAATCCATGCAGTGAAAAGAGAAGTTTAAACGATCATGCCTTGAGCTAATTTTAATTTTCTATAGAACTTCCAATATACAACTTACTGAGTATTAATAATTAATTATTTATTTATTTCTTTACCCGTCTTTATTATTATTATTATTATTATTATTATTATTATTATTATTATTATTATTATTATTATTATTATTATTATTATTATTATTATTATTATTATTATTATTATTATTATTATCTTTCTTTCCGCGAATAAATCCTGGTAGAAAATAGTGTTGTCATTTTGATAAATAATAAAAAGTAGAAAGGAACACAAATATATGATTTGAAGAGGCAAACTTGGAACACTTGATTGTGTGAAGGTTTTGCGACATGACATTAGTTTTCTAAATATGTGCCGTCTCAATACGTCGTATCCCGATCATCTGTCGTGTCGTGTCTAAATGTTTCAGGTGTCGTACTGTACCGTGACTAAATTCTAAGAGACAAGATCGACACATCTAAGAAAACGCTACGCCTCGTGTCGTGACTTATTTAGACGTGTCATGCCATGACGTGTTCAAACAGGCCTAACTTTTTTTTTATACATATATAATTTGTTTATTAAATTAAAAAATCATGTTTGATAAAATATGTTAAAAATTAAGAAAATAAACTTGCTTTCCAATTGAATTGAAATATATATTTAATTTTTATTTTTATTTGAAAAAATATTTTAAATTTTATAATAATCATTCTCTCTTTTTCGTGCTTGGGACCCGCTATATTTGAGAAAATATAGGCGGAGTAACTAATTTAAAATTATATTAATTACAAGAAATGATATAATTATGAAATTCTTGTTATTTATTTATTTTTTAATTTCAAATTTAAAATTATATTAATTACAAGAAATGATATAATTATGCAATTCTTGTTATTTATTTATTTGTTAATTTCAAATTTTGATACAGATGAATAATTTATACTATTCTTACTATTTAAAGTACAATAGATAACAAAATTATTTGAAGTTTTTAGACAGATGGATAATACCCTTGCCCCTTTGGACCTTTATATTTTTTGTTGTGCAATTAATTATAAAATCATCTTAATTACAATATAATATTTTTATTTCCAATTTTATTGATAAAAAGTACTTTATTTGGAATTTAGTCTTATTCATAATCGTTGATTTTATAATTGAATGTATTTTGGACAAGATTTATGAAAATAAATTATATATAGCATGTACATATAAATAAGAAATCATATTTCTATAAGCTTGATGTGTGTCGCTTTTTCGTATTTAGTGTGTCTATAAAACGTGTCGTGTCTTTCGTGACATGTCGTGTCGTGTCTCGTACCGTGTCATATATGTCTATTTCATCAAAGTCGGACATGACACGCTTAGAATATGTCATGCCTAGGTACTCTGTCCGTGTCCGTATCTTGTTATATCGTACCACATTTGTGTCACGCCGTACAGTGTCGTGTTCAGACGAGCCATCCTCTTTTTTTAAAGGGTACTGACTAATATAAAGACAACGGGGAATTAGCTTACTTGCATACACTATATTCTATATATATCTCGCATTAACTAGTTTATTAGAGGAGCAAATTATAATTTTAGAGGAAAAACATTCATTAAAAAGATTAACTTGGCAAATTTGACAATACTATTTGAAATTAATTTCAATTTTAAATACATATATATCTGTTGATATATTGTTGGCCTGATTGATTGATTGATTGAATATTGGATCTTTCTATAATTGAAGTATCATTTGATGTTTATCGAAAATCATTTAACAGGTACCGTAATAAATTTTAAATTTTTTAATGAACGGTGAAACTCACTTCAAATTATATTATTTGTTATGTGAATCATATAATACAATATTTATCGTACTCCAAATATTAGATTATATATTAAAAATATATATATTTGATTATTCTGCCTCAAAATTGTTGGAAGGAAGCTTAAAATATTTAAGATTCGTCATCTCAATAAATTCGGATATTTCACTGCAGAAAAGAATTGTTTGAAATATAACTTCATTACTTTTTTTTTTATATACGTATGTAACTTCATTACTACTCCTTATAGCGACACAGATTCAAGAATGCATTCACTGCTAGATCTAATGTGTGCCCCTTCTTTATCTTTGATTGATTTTACCTGTGATTGGATGTCAAGTAGACGAATTGACATCAAATTTTTATTTGACATTCAGAATGAAAAAGGGTATTAAATTATTGTTACAAAAAATAGAAAATATATGTTTTATTAAATTATATTTTTCATGTTGATATATTAAATTTATTTTTTAAATTATATAATTTTTTATTTTTATTTGTCCAGTGGGTAGATTTTCTAGCACATGTACTAGTTTCTTCCGACCCAAAAAAAAAAAAGAAAAGCCAATTCCTTCCTCTGACGTGGCAGCTTGAATCGCATTTTCACAAACGCCGCCCCCAAGAACCAAAAACCCTATAAAAAAATTCTCCCCTAGCGCGGTCTATCTTCCACTTTTGAAGAAGCCTTCTCAACTCTCAAGAGTCAAGGCGCGTTGCCATTAACAAGTAATCCATTATCATTCTTTTGTCCGTGAATGGTACCTCTTCCCTACCTCCTTTTATCATTTTAATTGCAAGTTTTCTCTGTTTTCAAAATTCAAACCGTGCGTTTATTTCTGATTAACCAAATCAACCTCGCTATTTATATTCAAAATTAATTGAGAGTTTGAGAATATTAACTGTATTGTTATGTCAACCACGCCTTTCTTGCCCTTAATTTATTACTATTTTGCAAAAAAATAATTGAGAGTACTGGCAACGTTCTGTCAACAACGCTTGTCCTGTCCTTAAATTACCCTATTAGTTGCAACAATTCATGCTACCTTTCAATGTACAACTGTACAAGTACCAATATTCTGTATTTCTTTCCCTGTCTTGTAGAACCTCTCCATATACATGTCGCCCTCTGACGATGATTCTGCCGACATCCCAGAAACTGCATCTACACGACAAGTTGAGAAAGCTGCAGGATCACATACGTTCAAGATTATGGGGTACTCACTAGAGATGGAAATTGGGAAAGGAAATCATCTCGAATCGACCACTTTTAATGTGGGAGGTTATGATTGGTCCATCCAATACTATCCAAATGGAACCCCAATGGCAGAAGATGATCAAATATCTATATTCCTTGCCCTCAAAAGTAAAGCGAAGGAAGTTAAAACTCAAGCTTCTTTTATCATTCTCAATAAAAATGGGTTCCCATTATCAGCAAACCGAGCATTCAAAGTTGCAACCTTAAATAATGATAAGAGGCCTGATTGGGGTTTTACAAATTTTGCAAAAAGATCAACATTTGAGTCAATTCTCAAGGATGATTGTCTTGTGATAAAATGTACTGTCCATGTTTTTAAAGTTCTTCCTGTAGAACCACTTTCTCCCTATCATGTTCCACCACCTGATGTACAACATCTCAGCCATCTTTTGGAGGCTGGATATGGTATGGATGTTACATTTAATGTGAACGGGCAAATATTTAATGCTCATAAGTGCATCCTTGCAGCGAGTTCTCAAGTCTTTCGGGCACAATTTTTCGGACCACTAAAGGAGAAAGCAGATGCCATCATCAAAATTGAAGATATGGAAGCTCCGGTTTTCAAGTCTTTACTCCATTTCATATACACTCAAACAGTTCCTGATTTTCAAGAGATTAATGGAAGTGAGAAGAAACACAACAGTAAGTTGATGGCTCAACATCTATTAGTTGCAGCTGATCGGTACGGTTTGGAGAAGCTAAAGATCATATGCGAGAGTATCTTATATAGTAGTGTTGACAGGAGCAATGTGGTTACCTTGTTGTCTTTATCTGAGATGCACAACTGCTTTCATCTCAAAAGAGCATGCATGAAAGTTTTAGCCTCTCCTCAAATTCTCGATGAGGTTCTAACAACTGAACAACTAAAAGTTGGTCGTTGATTTGAAGGAAGCAATTGAGAGACGGGTTGGATATAGTTAGAGGATCATGGCGATGAATCAGGTGGTGTTGATGTCATATGTAGCCAGATTGAATTAAACAGGAATCCAAATTTTACCTGAAATGTTTTAATTTAAGAATACATATTTAGTATGCTATTTCTGCTGAAATTGTATGAACTGTTGAGTACTTAGGTCTGATACTTTGACGATGCAACAATATAAAAGTTAAAGTAGTTAGCTAGAGCTTTATTGAATTATTTTCAGTACAAATATCAACCCGGTGTACAGTCACCAGCAAGTTTTGTACAAATCAAAAGAATAATCCTATTCTGTGTCGTTATTTATTTGTGTTTGTGTATTGAAAATTTGAAATATGATACATTCATACAATCAACTGAGTTTGTTTGAAGAACAAGAGATGTGGTAAACACAGTTTTTAATGCAATCTTAAATCTATTAGAGACGTATGAGTTGATCATATGGCTGTTAAATTGGCAGCCCTAGCATTCTTAAGTTTTGATTAACTATGATTTTCAAAGTTCAAATTGTAATGTATGAGTTGATCATATGGCTGTTAACTGGGATTTCCAAAGTTCAGACCATGTCGATTATTGTATCATCATATATACATCAACCTAGCATTGGAAGTTTTTATTTTGTTTCCATTTAGTACTTAATAGTAATAGCAGATAAAAATATTATTAATAGCTGGATTTTAGATGTATGAATCTTGTGTGTCTATCTGCTTGTAAATAAATTGTAATATAACATTGCTAATAGTGATATTACTCTTTAATGTAATAGAATTAACTTGTGGCTGTGATTTTGTTACTTGTGAGGTTACAAAAGATTTTTTTTTTTTTTTAGAGAAATGACAGTGAGGTTGCAAAAGATTGCCTGACAGAGTTCTTAATTTAGGCTCGATTCTCAATGAAACAGTACAGATTACAAAATTGACCGAATCCCACCAATTTAAGAGGGGAAAATTAGTTATATATAAAGACGATGACTAAACATAATATTCAGAAACAACTTTTTATATATAAGAGGACATTTAGTGTACGCTCCAAACCACCAATTTTTAGGTTATTCTTGTTTTTTTGTCGGACTCCTAAATTTGTGTTTCTTTAATTATAAAAGGAAGAAGTATTGAGGTCTTTACAAATATCAATTCCTCCTATCTTTCCTCGCCAAAACCCTAACAGCCTCCTTTCTTTAATTCTATCTAATACCCTAGAGCTAGTCATTCAGCAAGCAATAGGATAACAACTATCAAGTATCAACATCCATGTCAATATCAACCATTGATTCCACCGACATGCCAGAAACTGCCTCAACATTGCGAGTTGAGAAAGTTATGGGATCACATTTGTTCAAGATTTCGGGCTACTCACTACAAACGTACAATAGAAAGGGCAAACACCTCGAATCGGCCACTTTTAGTGTGGGAGGTTATGATTGGTCAATCCTTTACTATCCAAAAGGAAAAACAGGGACAGAAGATGATGACACATCCATTTTCATTTACCTCAAAAGTGAAGACAAACGCGTTGAAGCTCAATGTAGTTTTGAATTTCTCAATCAAGACAAAAAAATGCTATCAAAAAAGGAAACAACCTCAGTTTACACCTTCACTAGTGAAGAGGCCGCTGAGAAACAAGTTAATGGTTTTCCAAAATTTCTGAAAAGATCAGCGTTTGAGTCAGTTCTGACGGATGATTGTCTTCTAATAAGATGCACTGTCACTGTTTTTAAAGCATTTCCTGTAAAAGTAGAAACAGTTTTTCCCCTTATTGTGCCACCACCTATAGACTTACAACAACTCAGCCATCTTTTGGAGGAAGCATATGGTGCGGATGTTACATTTGAAGTGAATGGGCAAATATTTAATGCTCACAAGTGCATCCTCGCAATGAGATCTGAGGTGTTTCGAGCACAATTATTCGGACCGTTGAAGGAGAAGTCAGGTACCATCATCAAAATTGAAGATATGGATGCTCCAGTTTTTAAGTGTCTGCTTCATTTCATTTATTTTGAAACGATTCCCGAGTTTGAAGAGATAAATGGAAGTGAGAAGAAACATAACTTGGCTCAACATTTATTGGTTGCAGCTGATCGATATGATTTGGACAGGCTAAAGATTCTATGCGAGAATATCTTGTATGACAGTATTGACAGGAACAATGTGGTTGCCTTGTTGTTCTTAGCAGAGAGGCACAACTGCGTTCATCTCAAAACAGCATGTTTGAAACTTCTAGGCTCTCCTGAAATTCTAGCTGAGGTTGTAGCAAAGGAACAATTTCAAAGTTTTGTGCAGAACAGTGTTTTAAATATCAAACCGGCGGATGAAGCAGTCAAGCTACCGATTCAGCGGTTTAAATGGTTGGACCAGTTGATAAATTGGCGGCGGGAGAGGGCACAGGGCAGTGCAATTGGCCGACAGTTTACAAAACTTGTTAGACCTTCTGGAGGTCCAAGACGGTACTCAACACAATGTTTCAAAGTGACCACTTGATTTATAAGAACTGATTGAGAAATAGTTTTAAAGCTTTCCATGATGTTTCGTTTTAACTTTTGTAACAATTTTCAATGATGAGTTATTGAGTGTTTGCAGGGCAGATACGAACCAAGTTAGTATGTTACAACATACATTAATGATATAATCTGACCCTTGTTTTATTACACTTCAACAAGAAAAATCTAATATAAAATATATTTGGTGCCCAAAAATTGTTGCAAGCATACAAGATAGTAAGATACCATGTAAAAAGAAAAGAATCAAGAAACAAAATAAAAAATATATTAAGAATAACTTTAAAATATACAGTACTCATGTAGCAGCGTGGTAACAGCAGAGGGTAAAAGGGTAATATTTAAATTGTCATGCATACCATGAATTAATTTAACTCACCATCATAGGAAATAACTTTCGTTTTCTTTGCTGCTCTCAAGGTCCTGACCAATGACTCAAAGATTTACTCTAATTGTTATAAAGGATTCTGTAGTAATTAATTGTATTAAGTTACATTTAAATAATTGTATTAAAATTTCACATTTAAGACAGTTTATTATTATAAATCCAAATCAATTCTCGGCATTCATTCGTTAAACAGTTTGTTTATCTCTTGCCTACAAAAAGAAAATTTATTTGATACTCCATGTAGCTTTGGCCTAACATTTTAAAATTGACAGTGACAACTCGCATGTTTGAAATTTCTAGAAACAAATAGTTTACACTGGGAGATCTATGGGCGACCATCTACTAGTATTTTCAGAAAACATCAGATTTTCATATTGTCACAAGATAAAATTTATATGTAATAATAAAGTTATTAAAGTATGAATCAATGTAACAGAGGAGTTGCTTCCTTTGAGAAAACATCAGATCTTTGAACGGAGAACTGGTGGAGTTGGTTCCTTTGAGACAGTTGTTTCTCAGATACAGAGGTTTTTAGATTCGAAGTTTGTAATGCAGTGCCTAATCAGGGAAGAAGAAAAGATACAGTAAAACTCAATTCAAAATGTCATTATTATATTATACTCCAGTGTGTTATGCAAATTACAATTACATCTTTCTTTCTTTTTTTTTTTCTTTTTTTTTTATCCTTCATAAGTTAGCTATTATCTAAGTCGTTGTAACAGAGGGTATCTCTAAGAGAAGGTGCTTTCTGCTCTGATTCTGGTAAGTGGTAAGGAGGTGTGAGTCTTCATGTGCCCGTTGATGATTATCCAGTGTTCAATCTGTAGGACCTCTCAGTGATTATGTAATTATATTGAAACAGGTACCGAGAGTAATTTTAGATAGAACGTTAACATCCGGTGAATTTATGCTCAAATTGATAAACTTGAGTGTACTGAAATGAGTTTTATAAACTTTGGAGTTGATTTGATAGTAGATCAAGTGGTCAACAAATGAATGAACCTGGTTAACTATCACTGATTAATTCAAGTACGTTCATAATTTAGTCACTTAATCAAGTATCAAATCGACTCCAAATTTTATAGAACTTATATGAAAGTGCATCGCCCGTAAAATTGAACAAGATCAACGGTTTGAATTCAGCATTTAAATTTTTTTATTTTTTTAATTTTTAAAAGAAAAGAAAATGGTTGTTTGGTACACCGTACATTCCTTTTAAGGACTGTCAAGGATCTAGATTGGGCCGAATTGGTATTAACGTGAGTGGTTGTATAATCAGGGCCTAGAGTTCTTATGCTCAAATTAGTAAAGAAGGAAAACTAAAAAAAAAAAAGAAAACAATCCGGTTCCGGTGGGAGTGTGGTGTGCCTTGTGTGTGAGCTTGGGATCCTACGAGATATTGATATCTAATTTGTTGTTAGTTTAATTTTAGTATTCTTTTTTTTTAATTTTGGTGGGATTTCTAAATTTACCTTCAAATGTAGTATAGATAAATTAAATACCAAAAAAATAGAAAGAAATATTAAGTTCTCTGAAAATATCAACTCTTTTCTTTTTTTTTTCTTTTTTTTTAATCCCAAAAACCCTCTTTACAAGGAACAACCCTCCCAGGTACCTAGTCAATATTACACATTACATTCCTCCGTCTTGTAGAGCCTCTCTAAATCCATCATGTCACTATCACCCGATGATTCCTTTGACGCGCCAGAAACGGTCTCCACGCTAGGATTTGAGAAAGTTACAGGATCTCATCTGTTTAAGATCACGGGTTACTCATTACATAAGGACATTGGAATCAACAAGTACCTCGAATCGGCCACTTTTGAAGTTGGAGGTTATGATTGGTCGATCGGATACTATCTAAATGGAGACATCAAATCCAAATATGATCAAGCGCCCATTTTCGTCTGCTTCAAAAGTAAAACGGAGATTGTTAGAGCTCAAGCTTGTTTTATGATTGTTAACGAAAATGGTGATCAGTTTTTTTTTTTTGAGGGTCAGGTGGTAAAGCACCACACTGACAAAATTCATTGATAAAAAAAAGAATAATTACAAGAAAATTTACAACAAAAGAAAGTTGAAAAAAGAAAAAAAAAAGAAACAAAACGGAACTAAGGAAAACTATACAAGTCTAAGAAAGAAAGCAAAAACAACTAGGCTAATCTTTTCCATAGTTCGACTAGCGTTGAAATCTCCTGTACCAAGAGGAACTGCGGCCTAGTCAAAGAGTTGAAAATTCGACTGTTCCGCTCTTTCCAAATTGTCCAAGAAGTTGCCGCCCATATGATGTCCCACACAGTTCCGATTACAAGACTGTTTCGTAGCCAAAACTCAGGTAGGTCGTCTGTTAGGATGAGGAGCGGAAGGAGGTAGAAGTGTCGTATCCTATTCCACAAAGCAGTGGCAAAAGGACAGTGGAGGAAAAGATGGTAAGCCGTTTCAAATGGGCGCGCTAAACAGCAGGGGCACCCATCATTAGCCGGCCAATTTCTTACTAGCAAGTTCTGTTGGGTAAGGAGCCTATCCTGCAGCAGTAACCAGAGGAAGATCTTCACTTTAGGGGGCACTTTCAGCTTCCAAAGCTTGCCAAAGTAGGGAGACCTAATCCCCGGGTTTGCAAGCAAAGCACAGGCACTCGCCGAAGTGTAGCAACCCGAGTTCGTCCAGCGCCAAGACAGGGCATGGCTGCCTCTAGTTGAATCGATCGAGGAAGAGTAGAAGGGAAGGAACTTCAGGATGTCCCTGAGACCGTGAGAAAGGAAGTCGGTGTTAAGTAACAAGGAGAGATCCGTCGTTCCATAAAGAGCCTGAACAGTTGTCGTCTAAGTAGAATTAGGCTCAGAGTTCAGTTTCCATAACCATCTAATGAGCAACGCTTGATTTTGCAAAGTGAGGTCTAAAATATCCAAACCTCCAAAGCATTTAGGGATACAACACTTATTCCAATTTACCAAGCAATGACCTCCCAAACACTTATCCCGTCCTTTCCAGAAGAATCTTCTTCGAATCCCATCCAAATGAGTTATAAGCCATGCCGGAAGTTGCATTACCTGCATGTAGTGTAGGGGTAGGGATGTAAGTACTGAACTAATAAGGGTAAGACGACCAGCCGAATAAAGGAAACGGGATTTCCAACCATCCAATTTTCTCTGAAAAGCATCGATCAACGGCTTGTAATGAACCTTTTTTAACCTGCGGATTGAGAGAGGCAATCCCAAGTATGTTACAGGCATATCCTTAGGTGAGCAATTCAAGATTTGTGAAAAACATAGAAGGGAACTATCAGGAATTGCCACTGGCACAAAGAGACATTTGTCATCATTAATGTGAAGACCAGTAAGGAGAGCAAAATACAAGAGGATTTCCTTCACAATAATCAAGTTTCTAGGAAAAGCTTCCAAAAAGATGATGGTGTTGTCGGCATATTGTAAAGTCCTGGGAGGTATGATGATTGGGCCAGAGGTAAGAGAGGAGGCATTTTGAAGGAAAGACTGTAGGGCATCCACTACTAAGTTAAATAGCATGGGTGAGAGTGGATCACCTTGTCTGAGGCCCCTACGGTGGAAAAAGAAATTTGTGACTTCACCATTTACCTTAATGGCAGAGGACGAAGATTTGAGGATATCTAGTAACCAGGCAATCCACAAAGGTGGTTGCAGCTGATTGTGTTTGAGGATATCCACAAAGGTGTTTGAGGATATCTGGCTCAACATCTACTGGTTGCAGCTGATCGATATGATTTGGAGCGGCTAAAGATAATATGTGAGGGTATCTTATATGGTAGTATTGAGGCAGGCAATGTGGTTGGCCTGTTGTCTTTAGCTGAGATGCACAACTGCATTCATCTGAAAACAGCATGTTTGAAATTCTTAGCCTCTCCTGAAATTCTGCGTGATGTGGTAGCAAGTGAACAATTTCAGTGTGTATTAAACCAGTCAAGCTACCTGTTCAGCGGATTAACTGGTTGTGGGCCAACCGGTGGTCCTGTATGATTTTCTTTTTGTATTTTTCTCTACCGTAATAATGGTTCTTAATATGTTGACTGTGTCCAGGACTGATGAACCTTGGCAACTTTACCCAAGTTATATTGCACTTCAAATATATAATTAATTAAGCAACTAGAAACACTAAACATATTTTCCATTAATTTAGTTTACATTTTTTTTTAGAATCTTATTTCTTTCAATTACAAATTTGAAACCTTCTTTTTCATTTTGTTAATGCAAATAATTCATTGTAGAGTCTTTTCTTTCATTTTAACAAATTTTCTAATATCAGCTAGATTTTATTGTACCATCTCCTGGTTTCTTTTAACTCCACTCGATAGTGTGTTCCTAATTTCATTATAGAATTTAATCCAAACAATCAATCACACCAATCAACTACTAACGAATTTACAATTTCATTATTCTACACACAAGTAAAATTACATGCAAATTACTCTCCGCGCGCATACTAAAAAAAATGTTCGCAATACCTTTCCAAATTAATATTGTAAATTCTTAAAAATAAAAAAAAATTATGGACTTATTACTGACCTTATAAGTCGAAAATGATTTTAAATCTGTCAGACACTAAAATAAAATAATATTAAAGGCAATGCCGCTCCATCTCTAAGTAAGCAAACGAGATCTCGATCCTCCCACGCAGGGTGGTGCAGCGCACCATCTCCCACTGGCTGATCTAATCTAGACGGTCCTTAAAAAATATCGAATGTAGGGCCAAAAAAATATAACCGTCTAAATCAAATTGGACGGTGGAGATTGCTACACCATCTCCCACTGTCCGATCTAATCTGATCGATCCCTAAAAAATATCGGATTGTAAGACCAAAAAAATATAATCGTCTAGATCAGATCGGAGAACGGAGATTGTGTGTTACACGTCCCGACAGGACGGGATAAGGATTAATTGCTAAGGATTACTTTATAAAAAATCATTACTATAATTGGTCAAGTCAAAAAAGCTGGCTAAACTCAAAAAGTATTAAATATCACTAGGTGGGAAAGCGCGACTTCGCCGCGCCATGGTGAATTTTTTATAATTAACGAATACGATTTCTTAATAATTTTTTAATTAGTAAACTATAGCGTGCTTACTATCATAAAAATCATATTAATAACGGATTTTTGTATTTCAATTTTATTAACCTCTAATAATTTGTAATTTGTGTGTGACATGCAAGTGCTAAGGCAATTAACATACTTGAATGTAGTACAAAAAATGAATTTAGACATTAATATTTTCTTAAAGTGGTATGACCTATGATGATGTTAATACTTGGTACATCTACTAATAATTTGTAAATTGTGTGCGACAGGCAAGTGCTTGGTTTAGGAAATACTCGGTGCTTTGTTGTTATATTATTAAATCAAAGTACTGGTACAGAAACAAAAAATAATAAAAATTGAAATAGTTTTTTTTTAATGAACTGCCCTTAGGCTTTAACATTAAAATAAAATAAAACTTGCAAATGCAATGTTTAGCTCCAAATCATTTAAAGGCTACCCAGAAAAAGAAAAGCACTGGTACGAAATAATACTATCCTAAACAATCAAATAAATAAAAGATAAAATAGAAAGTCAAAACAACCCAAGTCTTACACTACCAAAAAGTACTAAAAGAAGAAAACTTCCTACTGTACCCGTCCTCATGTACCAGTAAGGAGAAAAAAGAAAGGGGGCAGCTGAAAATAACAAAGGAAAAGAAAAATCATAAATTTGTTCCTTTCCTGCATTTGTTGGAAGAAACTTTCATCTATGTTCATTCCAATTCCGTGTTCCTTCATTATCTCCACCCTAGGTGCTCCATGATAGCTATTTGCTCTCCTTCTTGAGTGCATGTATATGTTCTTCAATTTGAGTGCATGTATATGTTCATTTAACCACATTCACAACTAAAAATCATCCTTATTCAGATTAAAAGCTGATCTATCTTCTTGTTCTTTGAGATGTAGCTATTGTTATTTTTGGCCAACCCATGATAGTATGCACCTACAATTGAAAAAAAATGAAAGTATAATGTCAATAAAATCATCCTTGGAAAATCAGTCCATTCTGCACTTTTTTCTCCAAATTTGATAGATTTAAACTTCAATAAAGCTTATCACATTTTATTAGAATTGGTAGAAAAAGAGAAAAAGTAACAACCAAAGACCTTATCCATCTCTCTAAGTAGAACAGCTCTTTCTATAAATCTTCTTAGAATATTTCTTTGAAGATAATGTTTTTTACCAGATTGGCAGATTCACTGTACACTCATGGTTTTTACCAGATTCAAGGTGGTCGAATCAGTTGTTTGCCAAATTTTAATCATGTTTATGGATTTGACAAAAATACTGATATAGAGAGAAAAGATTTAACAAAATTAATCTACTCTCTTTAAATTTTCTTTTTAGACAAACATTAGATCATGTATCAGCAAAAGAAATCATACAAAAAACAAAACTCTGCTTAACTATAAAATGTAATGGCATTTTGGCAAGGGATGAGATAAACTAAAACAATAAATGGAACTGAAACAATAAAAAAAGTTGAAATTTGTGAACAATAAAAGTAGAGTCCAATTTCTAATAATACAAAATTCAAAAATTAATTTCCAATACTGGTCAGGGTAGAGAATAAGGGATTATCTTGCAAATTTGCAGTCATGACACCAATTCTCTTTATATTCTTATCATGTGCCCATCTCTTTCTATGGCAATCCCTTGGCGATCTCCTCCTTCGTCTCGTCTGGCCAGTCGAATAGGACTATACAAAATATAAAAAAGAACTATGTAAATCATCACAACATAAAATTGAATAATAGCTCAGAAATTACCATTGTAACAATAACGGCAAAAAAATGTGGGGAAGGTGTTCTGATCATGTTTGCCAGAGTCTGACGCATTGCAACAGCAACCTAAAAATTTGTAAGAGAAAAAAAGTTATGGCACTTCAATTTAGAGTAAGAAACAGGAATGTTGGTCTAAGGAGTAGAGGAGAAGGATATGCCAATTCACTCGAGGACATGCCCTCTTTAGAAACAGCTCATACATTTAGATTGTACATTTTTGACAAAAGAATGTCTCTTCTGTTGTCTGGCTGACAGAAAAGAAGCAGAAATATGTTTTCATATTTGTATCTAATTGATCACCTCTGCCTTGAAGATATATTTTAAGCTAATTGCTTGAACTAAAATCTCTTCAAAATTGGCATGGAAACCATTGCATTCTTATTTTTTTCCAAAAATGCCCTAACGTATATGTTATTTATAGAAAACAAACTGCTTGCTTTTCATTTTATATTTTTCGACGACTCAAAATTACTCCTTTATGTATGGTTTTCTAATGAAATTATTATCATTTATACATATATATTCAAGAGGCTAGATAGATAGATAAGGTTAGTACAGTTGCATGAAATTTCTAATGAAATTTAATGATAGAATTCATCGATTTATTTATTTGTTAATTTAATTTTGGCAAAGAGATCAAACCTCCTGCATGATTTAACAACTGAGGATGCCTTGCCATTTTCTCCAGTAAAATCTAAATATAGAAAAATAAAAAACATATTAATACTTTATTAACTGAATCGTCATCTCAGGAAAGATTCATCAACACCATTATACAGACTGAAAGAAAAAAAGATGAAAAAAAAGTATTGATATAAAAAAATATATGACTTAGGCAATATTTTTAAGCAATTCTTATAGTTTGTGCATATGTGTCATAACAATTGTGCCAAGCCCATTGTTCAATCATAAAAACTAAAATTAAACATAAAAAGGAAAGAAAAAACTAAAGATAACAAATGAAGGAGATAATTAATTAGCTCAGGAATTCAGATTGGCTCTAGTCTTGTGCTTGGTCATCATCCATAAGGAGCATCTGAACTAAAAAGAAAGAGATAAAAACAACCAAGCAGTTTGTATACTATACCTGATATTAATATAGGAATAAAAACAGCCAAGCAGTTGACATAAAAATGAATAAAAAACAATAGTACTTGATGAACGAAGAGAGGTGCTTGAGTCTTGATTTAGCCCCAGGCCCCAGGAATCCATCATAATTGAAAGATTGAACAAACACCTTGATCAAAAAATAAAGAGAAAATGTAACGGTAGTTTCAACCAATATACAAATTTTGGCATAAAGAATAGAAAATGAAAAGGAAAAATTAAGAGCGTATTAGTGAACGGTGCCAAAAATTGAAAAGGAATGGATAATTCATGAGAGATACTTTTTGTGAAGGGAGATGAAAAGCAAATATTAAAAGTCAAGGATAGAGAGAGATGGGATCTATCTCCCCTTCGTTTTCCATTAGGAGACAATATAGAGAGAGATCTACCATGAGACAAAGAGAGAGGCAATGGAGAGGCGATGGACATGGATTGGGGAGAGAGGCCACTGAATTTTAGGTTGTGCCTCCTTTCGCTATCTAACTTTGATGGCTTCTTCTTCCTGGAGGAGGAGGTGGAGGGTTTTTGGATGGCATGAATTTGGCGGAGAAGAGCCTGCACAGCGTCGGGAGGAGATGGAGCGGGATTGGCAGAAGAGAAGGAGGTGGTGAGAGAGGTGCGGGAGGTCGGGAGGGAGAGAGACGGTAGGTGAGAAAGGAAGAAGAGGGGTTGGATAAAAGCAAAGAAAAATATACGGATCAGATTTCAGCGGAAACGAATGAACGACCAGATTACCGTGTCGCCAGCGAAACAAAAAAACGGACCACGACACCCACGGGTTTTAATTAATACTATAGATGATGCGTCTATCACCGAGTTCAAAGTTCTTTTCCCAACCCAATCCCTTGGTTTTTTTTCATAATTTTTTTATTGTAAAATCACCATTTGAATTTATTTCTATAGAATTTGGATAATTTTATAAAAATATAATAAAGTTAGAGTTATCGGAAAATAAAACTAAAAAAGCTCTATATACCATGTTGAATTTATTCGTTCATAATACAAATTTTCTTATTTTCACAAAATAATACAATTTCAATCACTATAAATACAAAATTTACAATATACAAACCATAATATAATGTAAAAAATTATAATTTTATAAATATATATTAATAAGCATAATTTATAAATACATATTGACATGTAAAAATATTATATTTGTATAGTATATAGGAGTTTAGCTATGGTGAGTCACGACTCACGTGAGTCGCACTCAAAAACTCTTAGATCTGATTCAAAATGACCGATCCAAACTGTCCAATATGATCTTCCTATTGAAATCTCTATGCAGATTAAATTTTATATTTTAAAAAATTTTAAGTATTTTTTTATTTTTAAAAACTGCTGTTTTTTAACTGTTCAGAACTAATTAGATTAACGATTTTCTAAAATTTCAAAAAAAAAAATACTTACAAAATTTGAAAAAAATATAAAATTTGGTCTGTATGGAAATCTTAATAGGGAGATCGTATTAGATGGTTTGGATCGATAATTTTGAACCAGATCTAGGAGTTTTAAGCGCAACTCACAGACCCTTGATAAGTCCCAACTCATCATAGCAAAACTCTAGTATAGTTATATATAATACATTTTTTAATTTGATTTTATGATCATTTATTATTATTTTATAAATATAAATGCATAAAAAGCAAGGACTAAATTGAAAAGGTGTAAGAATAAAATACAATGCCCAAAAGCTAATGTCGTTGTTTGGAACCTCGTAAGCATTTGTTTATTGTTATTGATAACCTACTATCTAGCTCATAGATCTCAACAAAGAGTTTGGACAAAGAAGAGTAGGAATCTCCAATTTTATTTCATTCTAATTCGTTTAGTACATAGTTTTTTCTTTGTTTACAGAATGTCTAACCCCCTTCCTCATGGAGGGGGGTTTCTATTTATAGTTGTCTGGTGGTCCCGCATTGCATCGGATCTTTTGTGGCCTCCTCGTGTCCTCATATTCTTTACTCGGCTGTGGCATGAAGATCGTTGTGACCTCTCTCAGCCTCGGCATCTCCCTTTCTCACTTATGGCCAGCATTTATTTGTGCGAGGTTGAGTCGAGGCTTCCCTAGCGGCTGTCACCCAAAGGTCACAGAACATCCCGCGACCGTTATGGAAAAGACACCCGTGCTCAGAAACTGTTTCCTCTAAAGGGCCCACCGGAGGGAATTCCCTCTAACGGTTTCTGACCTTGACCCCATCCTCAGCGCAACGGTTTTGGGTCCACTTTAATCATAATAACTTGCGGGCTCCTTTCTCTAAGGGACCTCAAATAAGGCTTTTCGTAACTATTAGGCCCACATTCTGATCTGACTGTATCATTAGCCCTCGAACTTCTGATAAATGTTTGCATTCTATCAGAAGTTCTTTGGAGCAAGTTCTAGGTAATGATGTTGAGCTTCGAGCGACACTCGAGCGACGTTTGCTTGTCGACCGAATTCTCTGAGAGGAAAAAATACTGAATTCTGCGTGGTTACTGTAATTTGCAAGCCCTCAAGTGATGTTAGTTGTAGAGAATACTAAATTTTCCCCCGTCATTGTGGTTTGCAAGCCCTCAGAGGGTGTTAATGGGTATCTGAATCTATCCGACGCAGTCGCACAACGATGGTGTTAGTTGGTATTTGAGTCCATCCAACGCAGTCGCACATCGCTGGTTGATATTGTCGAGCCCTCGTGCGATGTTGGAAGAGATATCTGGCGAATATAATAATATATATAAAGAAAGGTGGGGACCATATAATCTTCTATAGGGATTCTACAAGATCTTCCCATTATTGTGTTTCTTGGGAGATCGTGTCGCAACGATTTGTCTTCTCGTTGGAATTTGAAAAGGGGTAAAACTCCTTTTTAGGTGGGAAAACCGAGGAGACGTGTCTTTTATATAGATTCAAAATCATCATCTCTTTCTCTCTCCATTCCCAGTACATTCTCTGTGCCCTTGTGATTGTTCTCTTCTTTCCTTCATTCCGGTGAACTCCCTGTTGCTGCTCCTCTTTTCCCCTTCTCCTTCCATCTTTGTACGACGGCGACTACTGGGTATTGGCACTAACCTTTTCTCGTTCTTGCTTTTCTTTCTATTACTTTTGTTCTTGTCGTAACCTACTCGCCTTTTCTTACTGTCATTTCGCTTAAATTTTCTTTGTTGCTTAGTTCCGCCATGCCTAAGAAGGTTTTCAGGGATTCAGACCCCAAGAAAATTAGGGATAAATTCCCGATGTCCAGAGGTTTCGAATTTAACCCTTGGATCGATACCAAAGTAGCCAAGTTCAAGAGGAGTTTGGTTTTCGACGATCCAGACGAAAGTGAATTTTATGTGGAGGGGGCGGATAAATTGGATCGTCCTTTTGAAACTTCGAAGGGCAGAGTGTTTTTCGCCAAATCTGCGTGGTGGGGAATACGCCTGCCCTTGTCGCCGTTCCAATGTGCGCTTCTCAACATGGTGAAAGTTCCCCCAGGTCAACTTCTTCCCGTCGCTTGGTGCTGCATCACCTCTTTTGAGCGTTTGCTCACGGTGAACTTTGCAAACTTGGGTCTTAAGAACAAAATTACTCCTACGGTGGGGCTATTTGGTTATTACTTCAAGTTTTGTCGTCATTACGAATTCTGCACCCTCAGAACTGTCCACCGTCTGTTCGCCAATAAACCCAGAAAAGTAGGCAACTGGGAGGAGAACTTCGCCTTTTGTCGAGGGACCTTGATGGATGGGATGGGCATTTGTTTGGATTGGAACATGACTCCCTCTGGATACACCAAGGTGGAATTTCCGGTACCTACTGAAGACTAGTATGCCATAATATCCCATCTGAATAGGACTTCTCAAGCGGGCTATCGGTTGTGTTGGGATGGGTGGAGCCCCATAGCAGATGATCGCACCTTCGCTGAATGCATCGAGCCTGATGATAACGTAGATGAGGAGATACCTTTGCAGCAACTTAACTACTTCCCTCCTCCTGAGGAGAATAACCTGCTTCTTCGCGCACTTCTCAGCATCCTAAACCCGCGCAGCCCTCTGGGAAGGCTTCAGCGGAAAAAGTACCAATAAAGGGGAAGTCAGCGACCAAAGCGCCTAAAAAGAGAAAGCGCGAAGAGGGCTCCTCGAAACATTCTTCGCCAGCTCCTTCAGACTTCCCCAAAATATCTGTTGGTGGTGATTTGGTGGTGCTTGCTGCTCCTGGGAAGACATCTGACGAATCATCTGGACAAGTGCCTGCTGGTGCGAAGTCTGCACAAACTCATCCTTCCTCCTCGTCCCAGCGTCGTCCAACTAATCCAGATGATTCCTGGCGCACAACTCGCGTTAGAAAGATCCACGAAGACGAAAAAGTTTCTCTACGCCTCCCCGGTGTAAGCGCGGATCCTTCCAAAATGCAGCTTTTCTCTTCTTCTCTTCTCTCTCTCCTTTTTTTTTTAGTAGGAGCGACGTTAATTATATTTAATTGTGCAGGTGCCTCGTCTTGTTGCTTCTCTTCATCGCGTGTCTTTGGATTTGTGTCCGCAAATTAGTGACTCGCTTGCTGGTTTGTCGATGGAGGACAAGTTCATGCGGATGCACTCTCTATTGATGGAGTTGGGATGTCTTCAGGCGAGTGTCCATGACCATTCTCGCAATTTTGGGAATGCTTGGATGAAGTCTCTATCTTCTTTGGCAGAAAGGAATGCCGAGATCGACAAAGAGCTTCGCTTGCTTCGTGGGGAACAAGAACCGGATTGGGGCTTCAAGGTGGACTTGTCGCAGTTCTCGTTTGCAGGTCGAGCTTCCGATGAGGATAAGGCAGAGATGACTGCGTTATTCGAAAAATTTGCCGCCTCCCAAGATGCTTTGTTGGTTCGTGCGCAGGCTGCTGAAGCAGACAAAGATTTGATGTCCGAGACGCTCAGCCGCGCCTCCCGTGTCAACGTTGATCTTCAGAAACAGCTGTCTGTAGCGCGCATATCATTGGAGCAACGCGACAAGCAACTGGAAAAAGCCAAGGACCTCATTCTTCAACGAGACGGGGCCATTGTCGATTGGAAGAAGACATGCGAGAAGATAGCGCGCCAAGAGAAAGAGTGGCTAGCTGAGTTGGCGAGGTTGAAATCAGCCAACGAAGCTCTGGAGCGGAAATCCGAAGAACTGCTGGGCGAGCTTCGTAAGAAAGACCAAGAGTTGGCAGGTCTCGATGAAGAGATATCTCGGGTGAAAGCCGAAAAGGATCAGCTAACATCCGAAAAGACCCAGCTACATTCTGAGGTTGTTCAGACCTCTTCCCTGCTGCAAGAGTCTTCTGTTCGTCTCATTGAACTGCAAGCCGAGATAGAGAGGTTGAAATCTCTTCCTACGACCTCAAAGGGAGAAGAGATTCGCACTGATAGAGGGGAAGTTCGCTCTTCCCATGATTTCTTGCAAGCATTTCTCCAATCCTCTGGCGCCCAAGCTGCGGCCACTCGCTTTGTCTGCGGGGGTCTTCACTATATGCTGAAGCTTAAGTGTGACCAACTACGCCAATATTATCCTTTCACTCGAGAGAAGTTTGGAATTATGGATCCTGCGCCTGAACCCGACGTCGCCTTATCACAATGTCGCTGGGATGAAGAGAGTGGCGACCTTATCTGTCGAGATGAGGAAGGTGACCGGGTAGTAGAGCTAGGTATGGAAGTGACGAAGCCTCTCTTGACTCCTCGCTATTCTTGGTCGAGCTCTGGTGCCGCCTGGCATGCGGACATAATGCGCCCCTCTAAGGAAGAGATTGAAGCCGAAGACGAAGATGGGGAAGGGTCTGACGAGGAGAGGTCTGCAGGGGTAAACACCTTTGGGGAAGCTGGGCCCGTTGCCGAATTGGCTGAAGATCTTGCTCGCCTTTCTCCTGACCGTTCACAAGGTCCGAGTCATGCAGAAGGAGCGAGGTCACTGAATATTTCCGAACAGTTCGATCAGATGATGGACGAGACAAGGGAATATAACTTGCTTCACCCAGATCTCCAACTGAGTGATTTTAGTCTCCCTGGTGGCTCCTTAGGTGGTGATGTTCCTGGGGGATCCCTGGATGGGGAACCGTGAAATCTGGTTCCATGTTTTGTTGTTCCCTGTTGTTGTTCCTTGCTATTGTTGTATGTTGCGATGTAGACATAAACCTTTTGAATCATAGTATTTTCTTTTGAAAGACTTATCTCATTATGCCTCCTCTTTTCTATTGTTGTGTCTTGGACTGTGTAACTGTTTTGCTATTATTTATTGTCATGACGAGTTTGTGTTGCTAAGATAGATCAGGGTATTGAATATAAACATCATCAAACGGAAATAATAGGATCAAAGATGTTAGTGCGCAGGGCAAGATAAGATTCGTAAGTAAGATTGCGGCGGAATGTATGGCGAACTTAATGTGTTAATATACAGAACAGAGCATGTTTGATAAATATAAAAGAGTCAACGACGTTAGCACGTTGAGTGTGACTAGAACATAGCATAGTACAGACAAAGCACAATTGGAATAAAATGAGGCATAAACAGCTTTGAACTCATAATTTCTCATAAAAGTACACTATGTCTTTAATAATACATGCTTGTCAATACTAAGGGATGTTGTCTTTCTTTCCTAACCAAAAGGAGGGCGGAGAGTCATTGTACATAAGGGATGTTGTCTTTCTTTCGTCTCTATGGCTCCTCTTCCCCCGTGAGAGAGCTCGACTGGAGAGCTACTCTCTTTTACCATCGCGCTTGAAGACGACGCTGTGTTGGATTGGGCTCCTTTGGTTATGTAGAAAGTGTGCATCGTCGCGCCATGTATTGGCGTCGAGGTTGATACCTCCTTTGATGAGGTGTCTGCGGCGATCTTGCTCCTTCCTCTCCAAGGGAGTTAACCCATGATATAAGCTTGCCCTCTCTCTCGCGCCGAGCATTCCCCATCTACTGATGAAGGCTGGCTGTCGACGATTCGAGGACGACCCCTACTTTGAATGTGATGAGGTCGTCTGAACTGGAGGCCAAGCTTGCGATGAAGCTCTGTCACCGCCGTCGTCTTCGTTTATGTGGGCTTGAAACGGCTGAGTTTTGTTATTTTCATTGACTCCTGACTCTGCCGCCCAAACCCACTCGACGGATGTCCTGCCTACGCACACGGTCAAGCAAGGCTATCCGCCGATAGGGAAGGTTTAGTATACAACTGGAGGAATTTTACCTCAGCTGTTCTACTATACCCTCCCGAACTTATCAGCTGTTCTACTATACTCTCTGTTCTTTACCCTCTTTTTCTTTTTTTTTTGTCATCTTGGTTCAAGCTTCAAAGAAAGCGTTTAGGATCTTGAGAGGAGGAAAAGAAAATGGGAGTTGTTGAGATGAAGATGTCTGTGGGGTATCCCCCTATTTATAGGCGTCCCCCCACCGACAATGGTGGGCCCTCTCCTTCCAGGTTGAAATAAATGCAAGACTACCGTATTAAATGCTGGAAATGAATTGTGGCCCGAGGTAGTTGGGTTGTATCCTTGAATTTCGCCGCATATGTCGGGAATCAAATACTTGCTTCTTTGATGAGATGGATTTGTTAGATTTGAATAAATTCGTATGTATAACGGACTACTCAGGTCGTAGGATTAATGTCGGGCATAGTTACAGACGGCGTATAGCTTGGATGTAATGGTTGTTAACATGACTAATAGCGCACAGCCGTGCGACTAATGTCTGTTGATATGGCAGACTGCGCATGGCTTTGCGGCTAATGTCTGTTGTATGGCAGACTACGCATGGCTTTGCCGCTAATGTCTGTTGTATGGCAGACTGCGCATGGCTTTGCGGCTAATGTCTGTATTCGCGACATGCAATGTTGGAAATGATCAACGTAATATTTGCAATGATAATAAAGAAATTTTGCCAAGTTGAAAGGAAATCATTTTATTGAATTGCAAGTTACATTCTGACAAAAACAACTTAGACTACAATACAAGATTCATCTACATGTTGTATTGCTTAAAAAGTAAATCATAAAGTCCTAGCTACTTCGCTTCTTCTTTGGAGCCTTATGCTACGGTATTGCTCCGTCGAAGCTAATTGCTTAGGCGGGGTGGGTTGCTGTTCACTTGTAAAATTTGCGCAAATGAATAGCATTCCAAGCATTGGGGAGGTCACGCCCTGTTAAATCTTGCAATCTATATGCCCGTCCTTCTATGGATCGAATCACAACGAACGGGCCATCCCAAGCTGGGTCAAGCTTTCCAATGTGCTTTCCAGTCGCTTCGACACTCCTCAAGACCCAATCACCTGGTTGGAAATGTTTCGGGGCGACCTTTCTGTCAAAATTCTTGCGCATCTTCCTTTGCTATTCATCCATCCTTGCTCGCGCTTCTTCGCGAAGTTCATAGATCGCTTCCAGCTCTACTAACTTCTTTTCATTGTTTTTGGTCCATTCATAAGCGATAGTGCGCAGGGTAGGTTGCACGATCTCCATAGGAGTGACGGCCTCCATACCATACACCATAGCAAAGGGGGATCGCTCAATTGCAGTTCTCGGGGTGGTGTTGTAGGACCATAAGATTTCATCGAGGAAGTCAGGCCATGCCCCTTTGCTACCTTCGATCTTCTTTTTAAGTCCTTCCAATATGGTTCGATTGGAAACTTCAGCCAATCCATTGGTTTGAGGGTGGCTGACTGAAGAGAAAAGAGAGCGTATGCCTAGTCCCTCGCACATGTCTTGAAATGGCACGCCTGTGAACTGCCGACCGTTATCGGATATGATGGTGTGAGGTATACCATAGCGGTAAACGATGTTGTGCTTGACGAAGTCGGCTACTCGTGGGGAGGTTATCAGGGCGAGTGGTTTAGCCTCTATCCACTTGGTGAAGTACTCGACTGCCACTACTAAGAAACGCAGGTTTGCTCTAGCAGTAGGAAAAGGGCCTAGTATGTCTATTCCCCAAACATCGAAAGGCCAAGGGCTTGCAATGGTGTTCAACGAGGCAGGGGGTCTTCGCGAGACGCGAGAATGGTATTGACACCGTTCACAACGTCGCACGATGTCAATCATGTCCTTCCTCATGGTTGGCCAGAAATAACCCTCCCTTTCGATGCGTTTGTCAATGGTGTAAGGGCTTTGATGACTGCCACAGATGCCACCATGCACTTCGTCAATCAGTTTTTTGCCTTGTGACTCACTGATGCAGACAAGCCAAGGCTTACGGTATCTCTTTTTCAGTAATTTCCCTTCTAGAATGGTAAATTCGGGTGCCCATTTTTTAATTCTGCGCGCGGCTAACTTATCTGTTGGTAATTGTCCTGTGGTTAGATAGTCCCAGATGGGGGTATACCATTCAAGTTGGGAACTGATCGACAAGACTTTAGGTTCCGTTGCTGCAATGCAAGCTTCAGGTATTTCCATGATGGTAATAGGGGTCTCACTGCTCATGTCTGATCCTTTTGCCAATTTGGACAATGCATCCGCTATTTCATTCATTCCCCTTGGCACATGTTCGATCATGACTTCTTCAAATGTTGCTAAGACCTCTTTCGTTTTCTCCAAGTATTTCGCCAAGGTTGGGTCATGCACTTCATATTGCCCGTTGATCTGATGTACCACGAGCTGGGAATCCATGTATACCCTGACTTTTGTTGCGCCTACTGCCTCCACCAGTCGCAGCCCTGCAATCAATGCTTCGTACTCAACCATGTTGTTAGTGACGGGGAAGGTTATGTGAATGGCGTAGTAAAAGACTTCTCCTTTGGGTCCTTTGATCTGTATTCCTAGGCCCGACCCTCGTTCAGAGGCGGCGCCATCGACATGAACATGCCATGTGGCCTCCTGGTCCCTTTTTTCTGACCTTCCTGTACTTTCGACCACAAAGTCTGCTAACACTTGTCCTTTGTATGTTGCCTTGGGTAAAAAAGAGATGTCGAATTCTGATAATTCCACTGCCCATTTTAAAAGTCGTCCAGATACGTCGAGGTTGCCCAAAGCCTTTCTCAAGGGAAGGTCGCTGATCACCTTAATAGGATGTGCTTGGAAATACGAGCGCAGTTTTCTGGCTGCGATGAATACGGCAAAAGCACCCTTCTCAACTGTTGAATATCTTTCTTCTGCGTCGCGCAGTATCTTGGATACGAAGTACACTGGCTTTTGCACTCCATCTTCCTCTCGAATCAACGCTGCACTTACTGCGACTGCGGAGGCGCTAACATACAAGTATAATGTTTCGCCCTTGGTCGGTCTGCTGATGATTCGTGGGTTGGATAGGTAGGTCTTGATCTGCTCAAATGCCTCCTGGCATTGCGAGGTCCATTCAAACTTTTTGGTCTTCTTGATGATCTGGAAGAAAGGTTTGCAGACCTCTCCCGAGCGTGCTATGAATCTATTTAGCGCAGCTATCCGCCCTGTAAGCTCTTGCACTTCTTTTACAGTTTTGGGAGCTTCCATGTCGATGATGGCTCGACATTTGTTGGGGTGCACCTCAATGCCTCTTTCAGACACAATATAACCCAAGAATTTGCCACTAGATAGGCAAAAGAAACTTTTCTTCGGATTGAGGCGCATGCCTACGTTCCTCATTTTTTGAAATATCATGTTGAGGTGTTGTACATGTTCCTTGCCAGTGCAACTCTTAACCACCATGTCATCGATGTACGCCTCGATGATTCCTCCCAACTCGTCCTTGAACACTTTGTTCACCATCTGTTGATATTCAGCACCCGCGTTCTTAAGACCAAAGGGCATAACTTTATAGCAAAATAATCCTTGTTCGGTGATGAAACTTGTCTTCTCTTCATCGTCTGGATACATTTGTATTTGATTATACTCTGAATAAGCGTCCATGAAGCTGAGATATTTAAAGCCTGCAGTAGAATCGATCATGGCATCGATACTTGGTAATGGGAAAGGCTTCTTGGGGCATGCTCGATTTAAATCAGTGTAATCTATGCACATGCGCCATTTCCCATTAGGCTTACGCACCAAGACGGGGTTTGCCAACTAACGGGGGTACTCCACTTCTCTTATAGCTCCTGCCTTAAGCAAACGATCAACCTCGTCTTGTACAGCTTTTCTCCGTTCCTGGCCTAACTTGCGCTTTCTTTGCTGGACTGGGCGCGCTTCCTCGTATGTATCAATGTGATGCTCGGCGACTGCTCTATTGATGCCTGGCAGCACGTCGTCCTCGTCGGCAAAAATGTCTTTATTGGCGATCAAACATTCCCTTACCATCTTCCGGTCTATCGCCGGTAGCAAGGTGCCAAGTTGGGTCACCTGACCTTCGCGTAACACGACTGGTTCTGTTTCCTCCATGGACTCTGTTAAAAGGGCCTTTTGTGGTTCTTTGCACAGCGCGCCTAGACTTTCAACAAATTCTTGGCTTTTCTTAGATCGCTCGATGTGAGCAATCTGTGGTGCCATAGTAATTCGGTAACACTCCTTGGTCACCTGTTGCTCGCCTTTAACTATACCAACCCCTTGTGGTGTCGGAAATTTAATCATCAAGTGCGGAGTGGATGCGACTGGTCCAATGCTGTTAAGGAAAGTGCGTCCCAAAATAACGTTATAGGCGGATGGAGCGTCCACTACGATGAAGCGAACGTTAGATATCACTGTTTGAGGTGCGTCCCCGAACAATACGTCCAGGTCAATGGTCCCCAATGGTTTCAACTTGTCACCAGTAAACCCTACAAGTGATGTCATCATCGGCTGCAAAGGGTATTTTCCAAGGCCCATTCTCTTGAGGGCATCGAAGTAAATCACGTCAGCGGAACTGCCTGTGTCAACGAGAATTTGCTTTACTCGTATTCCATTAATTCGGAGCATTAGGACAATGGCATCGTCATGAGGCATCTGGATACCATCATAATCACGTGGCCCGAAAGAAATGACTTGAGTGGACTCCTGTCTATGCTGGATTTGGAAGATGTGAAAAGGTTGTTTCCTACGGGGATTTTTGGTCGCTTTACCCTCGATGAACATCACTGGTGGAGGGGACGTATGTTGCTGTCTGTCTGATGTGGTTGTTTGGGGCCGTGAGTTATTGGGATGCTCTATGCGACGATCGTCAGTGTTGGTCCCAAACTCATGAAGGTGCTGCATTTTTCTTTTGCCTCTGTCGTTCTTTGCCAGGAAATGTTCGAGGATGTTGGTCTGGCGTACTAACCTTTCAATCTCGTCCTTGAGCTTGAGGCAATCCTTGGTACGATATCCGCTACTGCCATGATACTCGCAGTAACTATTTCTGTCAAAAACTTCGGTTTTGGTAATGGGTGGTGCTCTTCGCATTTCTTTGTTATGCTTGATTTTGTCATACACGCGATCCTGGGGTTCTGTAGTGACATGGTACATTTTATAATACGGTGCATGTTCTTCTGCCGGACTAGCGCGACGATTACGGTTTCGCCTTGAGGGTTTGGGCTCTCTCCGCCGGGAGTGAGGGGATCGACTGCGCTGACGATCTCTAGGTGAGTTTTGGCGCTGTTGCTTTCTGGGGGATGTGCTGTGCCTGTTGATTGGTGTGGCAAAGGTATTGTGATGGTAACCTTGGATGGCCGCGATGTGTTCCTCTGCGCGAATAAGGTGTTCGGCACTCTCCCTGAATGCTGCGAAATCAGAGAATTTTTCCGTCATGGCTGCCCACTGAACAGGTCCCTCCAGCAATCAACGCTGTACAGCTAACAATGCCATGTCCTCCCGATAATCACCGTATTTGTTGGCTTCGATAGAAAAACGATCGAGATAATCTCGTGTGTGCTCGGAGGGGTGCTGTCGAACACCCATAAGGTCCATGCATGTTTTGAGTGGTGCTCGCACACTGGCAAACCTTTTAAGGAACTTTTCTGTGAGGTCTCTGTAACTGGACACCGAATCGGGAGGAAGTTGCGCATACCACTCCCACGCAACCCCTTCTAGTCGAGTGGGGAAAACGAGACACATGGTTCGTTCAGACGCTCCAGTGATGAGCATAGATTCCCGGAAAGTGTTAACAAAGGCTCGAGCATTATGGGCTGGGTAAGCAGGATACTTGTCGAGACTCGCAAAGTCCTTGAGGCGAAGGGCCTTTCCTTTGTAGAGGTGCCGAGCCAAAGCTCCACGAGGGGGCGAAAGACTATCACGTCGCTTCCGGGAGGAGTTACACGAACGCTCCTTGCGCGGTCTAGACCTCCCATCGCTAGTGTCGCTCGTTTGAGAATAACTTGGGGACGAGGATCTAGTCGATGTGCTGTATCGACCGCGGTTTTTCTTCGAAGACGACTTGCGAGGAGATAGCTCGCTCGAGCTATGAGTGCTATATTCTGAAGATGGTGATCGTTTCCTGGGCCGTCGTGAGCGGGATTTGGAGCGGCCTCTTGTGTAAGAACGGGAATGATTAGGGATGTTAGTATATTGGGAACGCCTGTAAGACGGCTGCGGTCTGTGGTCTTCACTGTGCAAAGCTAGTTCCTCTCTATTTGATAGTCGGGTGTATGTTTGATTGGATGGTTGGGTTGGTACACCTGACTGATTGGCCGGGAATATTGGATGTTGGTAGGGGTATTGTTGAGGGGGAGGTTGGATAATAACTGGAGGCTGGTACATTGGATCGCGAGGAGCTTGAAACTGCTGAGGGAGGGGCGGTTGTGGTTGATGGTTGTGGGTGCTGTGAACGGAGGAGAGTGTGAGGGGTGGCATTGTAGAAGGAAAGATTTGTGGTGGTGGTTATAATTGCGCATGTCTTGTGGGGTAACATTGTTGATGGTTGGAGGGTTGTGCCGTGGGGCTAAGGAGATGCTAACAGATTGATCGGAGGTTTGCTCCATTCCTGGAGGTGGAGGTTGCGGGGTGACATGTTGTTGTGATGTTGTTGCTGGAGTGTTGAGGGTTGTGTTGCTAGTCGCCATGGTTTTTGTGGATGGTGTGTTAAAATTTAACTTTTTTGGATGAATATTCCTACTCCCTCTCATGCGAATTGGAGCTCAAACAACAAGAAAAGGTTGTGTTTCTCGATTGTTAGAATGAGCTCTTGTAATTTACGGTGGGCGCCAATTGATAACCTACTATCTGTTAGAGTTATGTCCTAGAAGTCAATAATTTAATGACTTAATTATTAGTTTATGTTTTGGATGAGATTTTATCATCTGTTCCTAGGTTTATTATTGACAGATCATTCAGGTTGAGGATCTGAATAGTAGATCTCTGTTGATCATTCTTTAGAATGACAATAATAAATCTAAACGGTCCATAATCTTGATAATTAACAAGGAACATTAATTATCATATAAGATTAGTATGCAAGTTAAGTGATGATTAAGTTCTACTAATCATAGGTAAAGAGTTACCAACTTAATTGCATATGTGTATGTTATGGAACATAGCACAGGACTTGACCCATCGAAATAAACATATGGATTGTGTTATGTGTCATTGTTTATTTCGTTATGATTTTGGTTCTAAGTTTGAGATGTTTATCTTTTCCACATGAGGATAGGTTCAATAAATACTGTCTACCGCTGATTCCCGATAAGGGCTGCTATACGGACTTTATTTATGTTCTCTTGAATTGTGCGGGGAAAAGTTAATCATCAAGAAAACCGTATGTCCCTCATTAATTCACTTAGTGAGCGACGATATCTGTTTGGGCCCCTTGATGGAGATAGATTGTTTGCATGCAACTTTATACAATTATCTCTAGATCAAGAAACGTATAATCTGCAAGAATGACACATTCCTATCTTGGATTATACGATGATATCGTGTGACATAAGAATCAAAATAGGGAAATACATATATTCTCTTATGCAGGATTGAAATATTGTAGCAGTACACTATTTATGTGAATTGGGAATCATAACGTGTTGCTAGATACCGCTTATGATTATTGGAATTAAATAGCGATTTAATTCCATGTCCAACATAGCATAAATCCTCAAAGGGTCACACAAATAGGACTTTAACCATACAGTGCATTATTTATTTATTCGCAACAGTGTGTATTGCGAAAATATGATAGTTTGATTAATTAATTGTATAGCGTTGTGGACCGTTATAATTAATTAAGTCAAAGGGATCATATAGAAATAAATTAATGCATTTGCTAATTCCAAATTAATTATTAATGAGTTAATAATTAATTATGTTCAACTCATTTAAATTAATTGAGCTATTGGGTCTTTATTTAATTAGTTAAATAAAAGCCCAATTTGAGGTTAGTTGAAAGAGCAATTAAAAGGTTGAATTAATGGGCTTGTAATACACTTGGTGTAGCCCACAAAAGCCTCTAATAGGGGCCGGCCATGTGAGGGCAATATTGTCCACAATTTGTTGTGGTAGGTAGGTGTAGAGAGCACTATATAAAGGGGTCAAGTTTTGGGGAAACCCTAGCCTCCACTCCATTCTCTCTCCCTCTTCCTCTATGGCCGAAAATTCACCAAGGGAGAAAATTTTCAGAATTTTCTCCATGCTCTCTCTTCTCTCCTCTCCTCTCTAGCTCATGGGTTGAGCACTCCTCTCCACAAATTAATATAGTTAATTGCTAAATGAGAGAGGAAATCTAGAGGGATTAGCTTGTTTCTTCCTCTTGCTAGCACAAGAGTAGAAGATTATGGTTAACCTCCTTGGTGGACTCGAGGCCGATCAACCGACGAAGGAGGAGGCGCATGGAGGCTCGCCATCGATTCCCATGCCGTAGGATCGAGCCCCGCGAATACGATTTCGCGGGAGGTACAATTTCCACCTATCTCTTTGTGTCTATTGCTTAAAGTACTAGATCCTCTTGCTCTTTGTGTTTTAATTGGATTAATTAGTTAGTAATTAGTCACAAAATTAAAATTAGGCGATTTCCTAACAGTGGTATCAGAGCACATGGTCGTACTTAAGCTATTTTGACACTTAATTAAGAGAAATTGGCTAATTAACGGATTAGTAGAGATGATGCGTTTGTTTGCTGTCTGGAAATGGTATTTTCTGTGTTGTTTCGCGTTTTTCTATGTGATATATTCTCTGGAAGATCTTTCCATCTACATGAAAGTTGTAGATCTTTGGATTGTGATTCTTTTGGCGTTGGATTCACATTTTTCTGAATTAGTATAGATTTATTGTGAATAAAATGGCGACAGTGCGCAGAACCAGTTTCTGCTCGTACTGTCCTGTTTGAATGGCTTGAAAGATTTATATTTTGAATATAAGTACCAGTGTTCTATGGCTAGAAATAAAGAGGACTTGAAGCTCTTTCTGAGCATGTATAAATTGTTGTATGACTCGGATTAATTTGTGGGTTTTCAAGTATGAAAAGGAAGATCTTGTCAGATCCAGTTTGTTGAGCAAATCGATTGTTCTAATAAACTGTACCAACTGAGAACTCCTTTAAAAATTCTGTTTAAATGGAGTTGTTCTATTTTGAGTTAGGATTCCAGGAAAATTAATTTCATAATTTTTCGTGGAAGTTTGGACCTTCAACTAGGTTAAAACATTTCGATCGACAGTCTGTTCCAGTACAGAATTTGTTGATTGTTTAGCATGTAACTTAATATTATTGAACTGAACTTGGTTGTTTTCTTTTCATGAATGGATAGCCTGTGGTCTAAACAGGGTTTTCTATGTATATTGTATATATAAAAACTGGATAGAAGGTGGTCTAACAGACCAAATGGTTGAGAGGATAAGCTGAAAATCTCATAACGGTGTTTCGTGCACTTGTAAGAGATTTGTCATTTTTTATTCTCCCAGATGGTTTAAGATCTCTTCTTGAAATTTTTACTGGTAATCACAATTATGATAAGGAGCTTAAGTAATTTATTTGAGAATTTTTGGAGACCGAAAACTGTTGTTTTTGTTGGATTCCATTAGTTACGTTTTTTGGTAAATTACTGTTTTTCTAAGTATTCAAACTAGTTGAAATTAATTAGATAACTCCTTGTTTGATCTCCTTTCAGTTATGGGATGTTGAAAGAACTTTCTAAATGAATTTAAACAAGTTTGGTTGTTTAAAATTGAGAATTTGTACACGGAATTTACTTATAGCAAACGATACGCAAAGATGCTTGAAAATCGTTAATTGGAAACAAAGTGCTTGTATGTGCTAACTTTGTTTTGTAGGTGGATAGTGGGTTTAGTATGGCTCAAGACTCAATGCCTTGTGGTTGTAAATTGAATGCATGTGTGAATGTTTGTAATGCGGCCTTTGGTGCCATTAATTAATTAATTTGTTGATTAATTTTTATGTAACTTGTGAGGCTTGCATGCCCCTAAGGCTAGGATGGGAGTAGGACATTTTTCACATGTATTTTTTGTTCCTTTATTTTATAGGATTTAGATCCTTATAGAATTTAGTGGGAGGGACAAGGATTAGATTAGTTTTGCTCCATGGACGATGTGGCGAAACTAATGCAAGCGGGAGCCATACAAACCCACAACTATGAGATGCTTATATGTGATTGCTTGTGATTGCTATGAATTGTTATAGGCTAGGTATGGGTGTATGCTTACATGACCACCAAACAAGTGTCACTTAATTGATTGTCCCAAACAAAACATGATTAAGTTAAATCGCCCTCCTTCTCTCTATCCCCTTCTAACGTGTATGATCGTTCATTGATGCATTCTCGCCGACGCGGGACATCGTGTTCCATCATCCGTGTCGGGGTGTAAATCGGATTTACTAGGAGCAAATAGAGAAAGGTTACTTAACGATGTTTTCTAATCGGATTGGACATCGGGGCAAAGTTTGTGGATGTACATGTGATATTTCACAAACCAAGAATCATATGGAATGATTGGTTGGAGAACCTACCTTATCTAGTTGTTATGGTGTCACGCCGACGCTAGCATCATCTCAACGAAAATAGGGATCTTGGAAAACCTACTACATTAGGGACATTAAATAAATGTAGTGGGAGTTTTATTTGTTATAAATAAAACAATTACATAAACTATATGACCTTAAATTGATTTTGTTATAGATGTTTAAATTGTTAATTTTGTTGCGATCAATCTTTGAAAATTAACAAACTCGTTTCTAAAAGTATTTACTTAAAGAAGTAATACCGATTCCTAAGACATGATCTTAGTGAAAAAGAAATTTGAGTATGTCAATTCCCAAAACTTTCCTCAAACTACCCGAACGTAGCAACGCGGTGATTGATTGACTTTTGGCGAAAAGTTATTCAATAAAGCGCATGGCTAATATCCTCATTCAAAATGTCTAAACCATTGAATTGGATAATTCATATGGACTAGAATTTGACTCGTACGCTCTCATCCGCTTACTCAAGAAAGTGTTCTTGGAGAAAGTAGATATTAACTCCATCATTTATGATCGAGTGTAAAGAGTATGAGCTAGCCAAGAGATTCTTCTTCTCAAGAAGTTATATGAATGTTTCATTGGCTTACAAATCAAAAGATTTAAGTAGCTAATTGATGACTAGAGATATTAATCTCCGATATCAAGGATTGTTGATATTGTCATACGATCTCTTTGGAATTATAAAGGATATAATGTTACCTTTATGCACGCTTGTTGATGCAAAAAGGTGATTGGTTAAGTATTCAAGAAATACTTCACCAAGGTATGAGTTGAAATTTCGAGACTCTCATTGATGACCATGTGTCACATGAGATGTTTCATTTGCCGTTTTATGGGAGGCATTTGAAAGGTTGTCTGAAATACCATGATTGTGACGATTAGAAATATTCTAATCCTAAAGTGTATTTGTCGTTCAAATTATCTCACTATCTTTAATTCACACTAGTAACTTGATACTAGTTCATATGCTCGCATTTAAAGAAATGTGTTAGCAATGAAGAATAAGAGAATGTTCGAGAGAAATGCAAAGTTAACTCCGTATAGGAAATGACTTATTCATTTAAGTCATTACCATTGAATACGTAGAGTTATCTTTATTAAGAGTTTGTTTAGGAATTGAAGGTTGCATACCTTAATTCTAAAACCTCTCATAATATCTCCATTTCATATTCGATGAAATGGATGATTATGTTTAATAAAAGACAAGTTCTTTTATTCTAGATTTGTTTATATGATTTCATGCATCTTGATTGAATTTGCTTGAAATAGATAAGCAAGTTTTGAATGACAAATAGAATGTGTAAGACTTGACATAAAGTATTTGACTTTCATGTTATATATACCGCTTAGTCATATAAGTAAACGAGAATCGCATTACGAGAGTCTACGTAACGTAGAGCTCGTAATTCAATTCGATTCCAATCGATTGATATGCGAATCATGTTTGTTAAATGACAAAAGCACCTTGAACCTATGAAGGTTTAAGGACAAGTGAATTAATTAGGACTTATACATATCGATGTATAAAGACCTATAAGTACTTGTGCAATGAAAGGTTGTTGATACTTTACTACTTAACCAACGATCATTGTAGATATTAACATATCTATTTGATAAGGTATAAGTATGAACCTTTTGACTAGTTCAAAGGAGTTCAAGTGGGAAGTTAAAAAGACCGTTCAAGGAAAAAGAAAAGTCTTACAATTAATCATGGTAAGTAGTTAAGTCATATGATTTGAAATATTATCTAAAGAGTATGAAAGTAGTTTCATAACTCGCTCCATGAGGAATAATATGTCCAAGAATGGAGGTATCGAACAATATTTTGTATAGTTCGATCGGTAATAAATTAAATGGACTTATTCGACTCGTATTAGGGAATTATGTTTGAGGACAATATTGTTTACACTGAATGATGTTCCATCGAAGTCTATTGAAGAAGATATCTTATGAGATTTTGATCTCTAAGTATAATGCTTCTTAAGATTTGGTGTTGATAAGCTTATTTCAAGATTGTTGATAAGCTTGTACCCAAATAAGACACTTAATATTTGTAGGATGCTTTATATTAAAAGGCACTACTTCCACGAATATGATAAGAACAAAGTAGTTGTTGCTAATCATAATGTAGTCTTGATGAATTGAAATTCTCAAGAAGAAGTAGTGGGAGTAAAGTGAGCATTAAAGGAGTTTATGCGTCACTACAAGAAGTACTCTTATGGGAAACTTGTCACTCCATACATGGTGCTTAGTGGGAGTTGAGCGGAACTTCATTCACAAGTTGTTTTGAAAAGAAGTTTAATAGTACGCTCCTTCTAATGAGGACTCAACCATCCCACGAGTTGATGATGTTTGAGAAACTCATGAAATATATGAGGAGTCAAGAACTCGTTCAACAAATCGTTGTGGAAGTAGTTCTTGAACCTCAAGTACCAATCCTACAAAAGATCAACGAGAGTTGATTGCCTAAGTCGTTTAGTGCATTGGCTTCACAACATTCTCGTACTTAGCATATGAGAATCCGTTGATAAACAAGGACACGATGGAACGATCCGATTCCACATATATGGTTTGAATTCATATGATCTTTAAATAAAATCCATGTATAACAACAAGGTATGGACCTTGGTTGATGTTCATGAAGGAGCAATCCATCAAGAACGTTTAGATCTTCAAAAGGAAAGATCGACATGGATAACAAATCGACTATGAACAAAGCGCGGCTTCTCGCTTGTAGCTATGTCTAAGTCGATGGCTATTTGACTACGTACAAAGCACAACCTCTTGCTTGTGGCTATGTATAAGTCAATAAAGATCATTCTAGCAATAGTTGTATTTCATATATATCGATATATGGAAAAACACATAAAACCGCCTTCTTCGTATGAATGAAGGATGATGTTGTGCATTTGACACAAATCGAGATTTTATGTATTGCTAAAAACATACGCATGCTTCAAGGATCCATAAATGGATTAAAGCAAGTGTTGTGGAGATTGGAATAAAAGTTTTGACAATGAAGTCAAGGAGTTGAACTTCGTCAAAAGTATCTTGTATAAACAAGATATTCAGTGGGAGCATAATTGTATTACTTGTATTGTTCAAGATAACAATTCATTAAATTGGGAATAACATTAAGAAAATGAATATTGTCGAGATCTCTTTGGAGAATGCTTTCTCAAATGAGAACTTGGGCGAAGTCACCTAATCCTAGGAAACAAAATCTATAAAGATAGATTATGATGGATGTTAGGTTTGAGGAAATATGCATATATTGACGAAGTGTTCTAGAAACACGAAAGTTACACTCCAAGAAAGGATGTCTAACTGTACGTCACGTGGCATGACTTGAGTGTTTAACTCGGTCTAATGCAACTCAATTCAAGAAAGTGCATGAAATAGTTCAAGCATTCTTTCATTATGAGTTTCATTGTGTACGCCACATTTATGCATATGCCCCAATGTGTAGTATCCAAAAGATATGACAAACAGTTGTCAAATGGATACAAGAGAAACACATTTAGACGATAGTCAAGGATATCCTCGAGTACCTTATGAGAAAGAGTGATATAATGTTTCATCTCTTAAGATGAAAGAGAGCTCGTGTAAGTTAATTACACTAATGCTAGTTTTTCGAAAGATTGATAAAATCACAGTTGAAATACATATTTTGCTAAAAGGTGGTGTTGTAAGTTTAGAAGGTGTTCTAAATGGAATATTACAACCGTTTCCGTCACCAAAGCAAAATACATAGCAACTTGTGAAGCAATAAAAGAAGTTTATTTCGGATCGATTTCTTAGTTGAGTTATTATGGTTCTAAGCATCTCGAACTATAACTTACTCCTAAAGAACCCAATGTTACATTGGAGATTCAAATATGATCTATAACGATATCACTTGATATCATATGATGGTGATCAAGAATATATATAAGAGTATATATATATGTATGGTCAAACAATTTTTGGATAGGTTCGCGAACACAGCGAACACTCTAGCACGACCTCTACCTTGAGCAGTATACGAGTTGCAGTTATGCATCCATACGTGGTGGACGTATGAGTAACTAGCTATAAGCGTATTATTTATTTTGAGGTCCGAGACATGTATATATGTAGATATATGACATTGTCCTCAATTCTTCGTTGGCTAGAAGTCACTACTGATTGACTCTAGGCCAAGTGGGAGATTGTTAGAGTTATGTCCTAGAAGTCAATAATTTAATGACTCAATTATTAGTTTATGTTTTGGATGAGATTTTATCATCTGTTCCTAGGTTTATTATTGACAGATCATTCAGGTTGAGGATCTGAATAGTAGATCTCTGTTGATCATTCTTTAGAATGACAATAATAAATCTAAACGGTCCATAATCTTGATAATTAACAAGGAACATTAATTATCATATAAGATTAGTATGCAAGTTAAGTGATGATTAAGTTCTACTAATCATAGGTAAAGAGTTACCAACTTAATTGCATATGTGTATGTTATGGAACATAGCACAGGACTTGACCCATCGAAATAAACATATGGATTGTGTTATGTGTCATTGTTTATTTCGTTATGATTTTGGTTCTAAGTTTGAGATGTTTATCTTTTCCACATGAGGATAGGTTCAATAAATACTGTCTACCGCTGATTCCCGATAAGGGCTGCTATACGGACTTTATTTATGTTCTCTTGAATTGTGCGGGGAAAAGTTAATCATCAAGAAAACCGTATGTCCCTCATTAATTCACTTAGTGAGCGACGATATCTGTTTGGGCCCCTTGATGGAGATAGATTGTTTGCATGCAACTTTATACAATTATCTCTAGATCAAGAAACGTATAATCTGCAAGAATGACACATTCCTATCTTGGATTATACGATGATATCGTGTGACATAAGAATCAAAATAGGGAAATACATATATTCTCTTATGCAGGATTGAAATATTGTAGCAGTACACTATTTATGTGAATTGGGAATCATAACGTGTTGCTAGATACCGCTTATGATTATTGGAATTAAATAGCGATTTAATTCCATGTCCAACATAGCATAAATCCTCAAAGGGTCACACAAATAGGACTTTAACCATACAGTGCATTATTTATTTATTCGCAACAGTGTGTATTGCGAAAATATGATAGTTTGATTAATTAATTGTATAGCGTTGTGGACCGTTATAATTAATTAAGTCAAAGGGATCATATAGAAATAAATTAATGCATTTGCTAATCCCAAATTAATTATTAATGAGTTAATAATTAATTATTTTCAACTCATTTAAATTAATTGAGCAATTGGGTCTTTATTTAATTAGTTAAATAAAAGCCCAATTTGAGGTTAGTTGAAAGAGCAATTAAAAGGTTGAATTAATGGGCTTGTAATACACTTGGTGTAGCCCACAAAAGCCTCTAATAGGGGCCGGCCATGTGAGGGCAATATTGTCCACAATTTGTTGTGGTAGGTAGGTGTAGAGAGCACTATATAAAGGGGTCAAGTTTTGGGGAAACCCTAGCCTCCACTCCATTCTCTCTCCCTCTTCCTCTATGGCCGAAAATTCACCAAGGGAGAAAATTTTCAGAATTTTCTCCATGCTCTCTCTTCTCTCCTCTCCTCTCTAGCTCATGGGTTGAGCACTCCTCTCCACAAATTAATATAGTTAATTGCTAAATGAGAGAGGAAATCTAGAGGGATTAGCTTGTTTCTTCCTCTTGCTAGCACAAGAGTAGAAGATTATGGTTAACCTCCTTGGTGGACTCGAGGCCGATCAACCGACGAAGGAGGAGGCGCATGGAGGCTCGCCATCGATTCCCATGCCGTAGGATCGAGCCCCGCGAATACGATTTCGCGGGAGGTACAATTTCCACCTATCTCTTTGTGTCTATTGCTTAAAGTACTAGATCCTCTTGCTCTTTGTGTTTTAATTGGATTAATTAGTTAGTAATTAGTCACAAAATTAAAATTAGGCGATTTCCTAACAGTGGTATCAGAGCACATGGTCGTACTTAAGCTATTTTGACACTTAATTAAGAGAAATTGGCTAATTAACGGATTAGTAGAGATGATGCGTTTGTTTGCTGTCTGGAAATAGTATTTTCTGTGTTGTTTCGCGTTTTTCTATGTGATATATTCTCTGGAAGATCTTTCCATCTACATGAAAGTTGTAGATCTTTGGATTGTGATTCTTTTGGCGTTGGATTCACATTTTTCTGAATTAGTATAGATTTATTGTGAATAAAATGGCGACAGTGCGCAGAACCAGTTTCTGCTCGTACTGTCCTGTTTGAATGGCTTGAAAGATTTATATTTTGAATATAAGTACCAGTGTTCTATGGCTAGAAATAAAGAGGACTTGAAGCTCTTTCTGAGCATGTATAAATTGTTGCATGACTCGGATTAATTTGTGGGTTTTCAAGTATGAAAAGGAAGATCTTGTCAGATCCAGTTTGTTGAGCAAATCGATTGTTCTAATAAACTGTACCAACTGAGAACTCCTTTAAAAATTCTGTTTAAATGGAGTTGTTCTATTTTGAGTTAGGATTCCAGGAAAATTAATTTCATAATTTTTCGTGGAAGTTTGGACCTTCAACTAGGTTAAAACATTTCGATCGACAGTCTGTTCCAGTACAGAATTTGTTGATTGTTTAGCATGTAACTTAATATTATTGAACTGAACTTGGTTGTTTTCTTTTCATGAATGGATAGCCTGTGGTCTAAACAGGGTTTTCTATGTATATTGTATATATAAAAACTGGATAGAAGGTGGTCTAACAGACCAAATGGTTGAGAGGATAAGCTGAAAATCTCATAACGGTGTTTCGTGCACTTGTAAGAGATTTGTCATTTTTTATTCTCCCAGATGGTTTAAGATCTCTTCTTGAAATTTTTACTGGTAATCACAATTATGATAAGGAGCTTAAGTAATTTATTTGAGAATTTTTGGAGACCGAAAACTGTTGTTTTTGTTGGATTCCATTAGTTACGTTTTTTGGTAAATTACTGTTTTTCTAAGTATTCAAACTAGTTGAAATTAATTAGATAACTCCTTGTTTGATCTCCTTTCAGTTATGGGATGTTGAAAGAACTTTCTAAATGAATTTAAACAAGTTTGGTTGTTTAAAATTGAGAATTTGTACACGGAATTTACTTATAGCAAACGATACGCAAAGATGCTTGAAAATCGTTAATTGGAAACAAAGTGCTTGTATGTGCTAACTTTGTTTTGTAGGTGGATAGTGGGTTTAGTATGGCTCAAGACTCAATGCCTTGTGGTTGTAAATTGAATGCATGTGTGAATGTTTGTAATGCGGCCTTTGGTGCCATTAATTAATTAATTTGTTGATTAATTTTTATGTAACTTGTGAGGCTTGCATGCCCCTAAGGCTAGGATGGGAGTAGGACATTTTTCACATGTATTTTTTGTTCCTTTATTTTATAGGATTTAGATCCTTATAGAATTTAGTGGGAGGGACAAGGATTAGATTAGTTTTGCTCCATGGACGATGTGGCGAAACTAATGCAAGCGGGAGCCATACAAACCCACAACTATGAGATGCTTATATGTGATTGCTTGTGATTGCTATGAATTGTTATAGGCTAGGTATGGGTGTATGCTTACATGACCACCAAACAAGTGTCACTTAATTGATTGTCCCAAACAAAACATGATTAAGTTAAATCGCCCTCCTTCTCTCTATCCCCTTCTAACGTGTATGATCGTTCATTGATGCATTCTCGCCGACGCGGGACATCGTGTTCCATCATCCGTGTCGGGGTGTAAATCGGATTTACTAGGAGCAAATAGAGAAAGGTTACTTAACGATGTTTTCTAATCGGATTGGACATCGGGGCAAAGTTTGTGGATGTACATGTGATATTTCACAAACCAAGAATCATATGGAATGATTGGTTGGAGAACCTACCTTATCTAGTTGTTATGGTGTCACGCCGACGCTAGCATCATCTCAACGAAAATAGGGATCTTGGAAAACCTACTACATTAGGGACATTAAATAAATGTAGTGGGAGTTTTATTTGTTATAAATAAAACAATTGCATAAACTATATGACCTTAAATTGATTTTGTTATAGATGTTTAAATTGTTAATTTTGTTGCGATCAATCTTTGAAAATTAACAAACTCGTTTCTAAAAGTATTTACTTAAAGAAGTAATACCGATTCCTAAGACATGATCTTAGTGAAAAAGAAATTTGAGTATGTCAATTCCCAAAACTTTCCTCAAACTACCCGAACGTAGCAACGCGGTGATTGATTGACTTTTGGCGAAAAGTTATTCAATAAAGCGCATGGCTAATATCCTCATTCAAAATGTCTAAACCATTGAATTGGATAATTCATATGGACTAGAATTTGACTCGTACGCTCTCATCCGCTTACTCAAGAAAGTGTTCTTGGAGAAAGTAGATATTAACTCCATCATTTATGATCGAGTGTAAAGAGTATGAGCTAGCCAAGAGATTCTTCTTCTCAAGAAGTTATATGAATGTTTCATTGGCTTACAAATCAAAAGATTTAAGTAGCTAATTGATGACTAGAGATATTAATCTCCGATATCAAGGATTGTTGATATTGTCATACGATCTCTTTGGAATTATAAAGGATATAATGTTACCTTTATGCACGCTTGTTGATGCAAAAAGGTGATTGGTTAAGTATTCAAGAAATACTTCACCAAGGTATGAGTTGAAATTTCGAGACTCTCATTGATGACCATGTGTCACATGAGATGTTTCATTTGCCGTTTTATGGGAGGCATTTGAAAGGTTGTCCGAAATACCATGATTGTGACGATTAGAAATATTCTAATCCTAAAGTGTATTTGTCGTTCAAATTATCTCACTATCTTTAATTCACACTAGTAACTTGATACTAGTTCATATGCTCGCATTTAAAGAAATGTGTTAGCAATGAAGAATAAGAGAATGTTCGAGAGAAATGCAAAGTTAACTCCGTATAGGAAATGACTTATTCATTTAAGTCATTACCATTGAATACGTAGAGTTATCTTTATTAAGAGTTTGTTTAGGAATTGAAGGTTGCATACCTTAATTCTAAAACCTCTCATAATATCTCCATTTCATATTCGATGAAATGGATGATTATGTTTAATAAAAGACAAGTTCTTTTATTCTAGATTTGTTTATATGATTTCATGCATCTTGATTGAATTTGCTTGAAATAGATAAGCAAGTTTTGAATGACAAATAGAATGTGTAAGACTTGACATAAAGTATTTGACTTTCATGTTATATATACCGCTTAGTCATATAAGTAAACGAGAATCGCATTACGAGAGTCTACGTAACGTAGAGCTCGTAATTCAATTCGATTCCAATCGATTGATATGCGAATCATGTTTGTTAAATGACAAAAGCACCTTGAACCTATGAAGGTTTAAGGACAAGTGAATTAATTAGGACTTATACATATCGATGTATAAAGACCTATAAGTACTTGTGCAATGAAAGGTTGTTGATACTTTACTACTTAACCAACGATCATTGTAGATATTAACATATCTATTTGATAAGGTATAAGTATGAACCTTTTGACTAGTTCAAAGGAGTTCAAGTGGGAAGTTAAAAAGACCGTTCAAGGAAAAAGAAAAGTCTTACAATTAATCATGGTAAGTAGTTAAGTCATATGATTTGAAATATTATCTAAAGAGTATGAAAGTAGTTTCATAACTCGCTCCATGAGGAATAATATGTCCAAGAATGGAGGTATCGAACAATATTTTGTATAGTTCGATCGGTAATAAATTAAATGGACTTATTCGACTCGTATTAGGGAATTATGTTTGAGGACAATATTGTTTACACTGAATGATGTTCCATCGAAGTCTATTGAAGAAGATATCTTATGAGATTTTGATCTCTAAGTATAATGCTTCTTAAGATTTGGTGTTGATAAGCTTATTTCAAGATTGTTGATAAGCTTGTACCCAAATAAGACACTTAATATTTGTAGGATGCTTTATATTAAAAGGCACTACTTCCACGAATATGATAAGAACAAAGTAGTTGTTGCTAATCATAATGTAGTCTTGATGAATTGAAATTCTCAAGAAGAAGTAGTGGGAGTAAAGTGAGCATTAAAGGAGTTTATGCGTCACTACAAGAAGTACTCTTATGGGAAACTTGTCACTCCATACATGGTGCTTAGTGGGAGTTGAGCGGAACTTCATTCACAAGTTGTTTTGAAAAGAAGTTTAATAGTACGCTCCTTCTAATGAGGACTCAACCATCCCACGAGTTGATGATGTTTGAGAAACTCATGAAATATATGAGGAGTCAAGAACTCGTTCAACAAATCGTTGTGGAAGTAGTTCTTGAACCTCAAGTACCAATCCTACAAAAGATCAACGAGAGTTGATTGCCTAAGTCGTTTAGTGCATTGGCTTCACAACATTCTCGTACTTAGCATATGAGAATCCGTTGATAAACAAGGACACGATGGAACGATCCGATTCCACATATATGGTTTGAATTCATATGATCTTTAAATAAAATCCATGTATAACAACAAGGTATGGACCTTGGTTGATGTTCATGAAGGAGCAATCCATCAAGAACGTTTAGATCTTCAAAAGGAAAGATCGACATGGATAACAAATCGACTATGAACAAAGCGCGGCTTCTCGCTTGTAGCTATGTCTAAGTCGATGGCTATTTGACTACGTACAAAGCACAACCTCTTGCTTGTGGCTATGTATAAGTCAATAAAGATCATTCTAGCAATAGTTGTATTTCATATATATCGATATATGGAAAAACACATAAAACCGCCTTCTTCGTATGAATGAAGGATGATGTTGTGCATTTGACACAAATCGAGGTTTTATGTATTGCTAAAAACATACGCATGCTTCAAGGATCCATAAATGGATTAAAGCAAGTGTTGTGGAGATTGGAATAAAAGTTTTGACAATGAAGTCAAGGAGTTGAACTTCGTCAAAAGTATCTTGTATAAACAAGATATTCAGTGGGAGCATAATTGTATTACTTGTATTGTTCAAGATAACAATTCATTAAATTGGGAATAACATTAAGAAAATGAATATTGTCGAGATCTCTTTGGAGAATGCTTTCTCAAATGAGAACTTGGGCGAAGTCACCTAATCCTAGGAAACAAAATCTATAAAGATAGATTATGATGGATGTTAGGTTTGAGGAAATATGCATATATTGACGAAGTGTTCTAGAAACACGAAAGTTACACTCCAAGAAAGGATGTCTAACTGTACGTCACGTGGCATGACTTGAGTGTTTAACTCGGTCTAATGCAACTCAATTCAAGAAAGTGCATGAAATAGTTCAAGCATTCTTTCATTATGAGTTTCATTGTGTACGCCACATTTATGCATATGCCCCAATGTGTAGTATCCAAAAGATATGACAAACAGTTGTCAAATGGATACAAGAGAAACACATTTAGACGATAGTCAAGGATATCCTCGAGTACCTTATGAGAAAGAGTGATATAATGTTTCATCTCTTAAGATGAAAGAGAGCTCGTGTAAGTTAATTACACTAATGCTAGTTTTTCGAAAGATTGATAAAATCACAGTTGAAATACATATTTTGCTAAAAGGTGGTGTTGTAAGTTTAGAAGGTGTTCTAAATGGAATATTACAACCGTTTCCGTCACCAAAGCAAAATACATAGCAACTTGTGAAGCAATAAAAGAAGTTTATTTCGGATCGATTTCTTAGTTGAGTTATTATGGTTCTAAGCATCTCGAACTATAACTTACTCCTAAAGAACCCAATGTTACATTGGAGATTCAAATATGATCTATAACGATATCACTTGATATCATATGATGGTGATCAAGAATATATATAAGAGTATATATATATGTATGGTCAAACAATTTTTGGATAGGTTCGCGAACACAGCGAACACTCTAGCACGACCTCTACCTTGAGCAGTATACGAGTTGCAGTTATGCATCCATACGTGGTGGACGTATGAGTAACTAGCTATAAGCGTATTATTTATTTTGAGGTCCGAGACATGTATATATGTAGATATATGACATTGTCCTCAATTCTTCGTTGGCTAGAAGTCACTACTGATTGACTCTAGGCCAAGTGGGAGATTGTTAGAGTTATGTCCTAGAAGTCAATAATTTAATGACTCAATTATTAGTTTATGTTTTGGATGAGATTTTATCATCTGTTCCTAGGTTTATTATTGACAGATCATTCAGGTTGAGGATCTGAATAGTAGATCTCTGTTGATCATTCTTTAGAATGACAATAATAAATCTAAACGGTCCATAATCTTGATAATTAACAAGGAACATTAATTATCATATAAGATTAGTATGCAAGTTAAGTGATGATTAAGTTCTACTAATCATAGGTAAAGAGTTACCAACTTAATTGCATATGTGTATGTTATGGAACATAGCACAGGACTTGACCCATCGAAATAAACATATGGATTGTGTTATGTGTCATTGTTTATTTCGTTATGATTTTGGTTCTAAGTTTGAGATGTTTATCTTTTCCACATGAGGATAGGTTCAATAAATACTGTCTACCGCTGATTCCCGATAAGGGCTGCTATACGGACTTTATTTATGTTCTCTTGAATTGTGCGGGGAAAAGTTAATCATCAAGAAAACCGTATGTCCCTCATTAATTCACTTAGTGAGCGACGATATCTGTTTGGGCCCCTTGATGGAGATAGATTGTTTGCATGCAACTTTATACAATTATCTCTAGATCAAGAAACGTATAATCTGCAAGAATGACACATTCCTATCTTGGATTATACGATGATATCGTGTGACATAAGAATCAAAATAGGGAAATACATATATTCTCTTATGCAGGATTGAAATATTGTAGCAGTACACTATTTATGTGAATTGGGAATCATAACGTGTTGCTAGATACCGCTTATGATTATTGGAATTAAATAGCGATTTAATTCCATGTCCAACATAGCATAAATCCTCAAAGGGTCACACAAATAGGACTTTAACCATACAGTGCATTATTTATTTATTCGCAACAGTGTGTATTGCGAAAATATGATAGTTTGATTAATTAATTGTATAGCGTTGTGGACCGTTATAATTAATTAAGTCAAAGGGATCATATAGAAATAAATTAATGCATTTGCTAATCCCAAATTAATTATTAATGAGTTAATAATTAATTATTTTCAACTCATTTAAATTAATTGAGCAATTGGGTCTTTATTTAATTAGTTAAATAAAAGCCCAATTTGAGGTTAGTTGAAAGAGCAATTAAAAGGTTGAATTAATGGGCTTGTAATACACTTGGTGTAGCCCACAAAAGCCTCTAATAGGGGCCGGCCATGTGAGGGCAATATTGTCCACAATTTGTTGTGGTAGGTAGGTGTAGAGAGCACTATATAAAGGGGTCAAGTTTTGGGGAAACCCTAGCCTCCACTCCATTCTCTCTCCCTCTTCCTCTATGGCCGAAAATTCACCAAGGGAGAAAATTTTCAGAATTTTCTCCATGCTCTCTCTTCTCTCCTCTCCTCTCTAGCTCATGGGTTGAGCACTCCTCTCCACAAATTAATATAGTTAATTGCTAAATGAGAGAGGAAATCTAGAGGGATTAGCTTGTTTCTTCCTCTTGCTAGCACAAGAGTAGAAGATTATGGTTAACCTCCTTGGTGGACTCGAGGCCGATCAACCGACGAAGGAGGAGGCGCATGGAGGCTCGCCATCGATTCCCATGCCGTAGGATCGAGCCCCGCGAATACGATTTCGCGGGAGGTACAATTTCCACCTATCTCTTTGTGTCTATTGCTTAAAGTACTAGATCCTCTTGCTCTTTGTGTTTTAATTGGATTAATTAGTTAGTAATTAGTCACAAAATTAAAATTGGGCGATTTCCTAACACTATCTAGCTCATAGATCTCAACAAAGAGTTTGGACAAAGAAGAGTAGGAATCTCCAATTTTATTTCATTCTAATTCGTTTAGTACATAGTTTTTTCTTTGTTTACAGAATGTCTAACCCCCCTTCCTCATGGAGGGGGGTTTCTATTTATAGTTGTCTGGTGGTCCTGCATTGCATCGGATCTTTTGTGGCCTCCTCGTGTCCTCATATTCTTTACTCGGTTGTGGCATGAAGATCGTTGTGACCTCTCCCAGCCTCGGCATCTCCCTTTCTTACTTATGGCCAGCATTTATTTGTGCGAGGTTGAGTGCGAGGTTGAGTGCGAGGTTGAGTCGAGGCTTCCCTAGCGGCTGTCACCCAAAGGTCACAGAACATCCCGCGACCGTTATGGAAAGGACACCCGTGCTCAGAAACCGTTTCCTCTAGAGGGCCCACCGGAGGGAATTCCCTCTAACGGTTTCTGACCTTGACCCCATCCTCAGCGCAACGGTTTTGGGTCCACTTTAATCATAATAACTTGCGGGCTCCTTTCTCTAAGGGACCTCAAATAAGACTTTTCGTAACTATTAGGCCCACATTCTGATCTGACTGTATCAGTTATTATAGTAGCATAAAATACCTTTATACGTGTGCAAATAATGAAATAAAATAATGTTAAATAATAAAAATATTTTACTCAATCTACCAGCGATACAAATAGGTATGTCATTCAATTTGTTTCTTTATTAGACTAAAACCAAAATATATTGTTGGTTCGTTTGGCGATTGGTATCCAATCACAGATTAAATCGATCAAACGACAGAAACACATGTTTACATACTAGATCTAGCGTCTAACACCTCCTCCATCCGTGCTTTTATAATAGTAGAGATTTTTTTTTTTGTTAATGTTGAACATTTAGAATACGATATTAGTCAATTTTTGGATTTTCAAAGTCTAACATTAGCTTGAGATTTTGAAAGTCCCAGAATGTGATGACAATTCAAAATTGAATTTATCGATAATATCTTTCAAATTCTGATTAATTTTAATAATTTTGGGATATTTAGCTAAAGTTAAATTAAAGAGAAAGAGAAATGTGCAAATTCCCTATGTTTGAGTCCATCAATTAAAACGCGTCCATTAAATTGTGCGGCGGCTCAGCTGTTCATTATTTACCAATCAAAATTTGATGATTTAATAATCTTAAAAATCAGCGAGAATTAATTTAATGGAATGACGATTTGAATATATATTGGAAAAGTTGGTGTTTGTGTCAGGCGACGAGATACGCTAGTACGTAATTCTCAAATCTTCTCAATTTAGAAACTTATTCCCTGCTTTTAAATTCGAGAATTTAACTTTAAACCTTAAATTTTATTAATTAAGGATATTTACCCGTCTCCTCTCTGGTACCTCTCAAAAATATATGCATGGCGTTCTCCCCCTGACATCCAGGTTGAATCAAATGGAGAAAAAAAATAATGCAAATTTCCTATATTAGAGGCAACTATTGAACGCATTTAATCAATCTCAAATATGATAATGATGATGATGATTATGGAGAATTTAAAGGGACACTGGCCTCGATTTACCAGAAGTCTGAATTTCATTTATTATTCTTTTCATTTTTTCAATGGAAATTAAAATGGGAACATAAAAATCCTCTTTGATGCAAACGCTCATTAATGGAAATACATGCATCGGCTCCAGAAAACTAACTTACCAATTCTTGGTAGTCCGTGTAGTGAACAAGAAATTCAAACGATATTATTTCCATTATATAAATAATAGGGAGCAACCTTCCAATGGGTACCAAGGATCAATATTAATTCTAAATTTCTTTTCCTGTGATATACTACCTCTCTATATACATGTCCATGTCACTCTCCGACAGTGATTCCTCTAACATCCCAGAAACAGCCTCCACACTACGAGTTGAGAAAGTAACGGGATCACATCTGTTCAAGATTATGGGCTACTCTCTACAGACGGACATTGCAAAAAAAAAAATTCCTAGAATCAGCCACTTTTAGCGTGGGAGGTTATGATTGGTCCATCCATTACTATCCAAATGGAGAAAAGTCAACAGAAGAGGATTATACATCTATTTTCGTTTTACTCAAAAGTGAAGCTAAGTACGTTAAAGCTCAACCTAGTTTTATAATTCTCAATGAAAACAGGAACCCGCTATCAGCAAGGCTAACAACCGAAGTTTACACCTTCACTAGTGATAATAAGGACAGTTATGGTTTTCCAAAATTTGTGAAAAGATCAGCATTACAGTCGCTGTCGGGTGATCTTAAGAATGATTGTATTGTCATAAGATGTACTGTTACTGTTTTTAAAACATTTCCTGTAGAAGTGGAACCGGCTTTTCCCCTTCCTGTGCCACCACCTGACATGCAACAACTCAGTCATCTCTTGGAGGCTGGATATGGAGCAGATGTTACATTTAAAGTTAACGGGCAAAGATTTAATGCTCACAAACATATTCTTGCAGCGAAATCTCAGGTCTTTCTGGCTCAATTTTTCGGACCGTTGAAGGAGAACAAAGATAAAATCATCAAAATTGAAGATATGGAAGCTCCGGTTTTCAATTCCTTGCTTCATTTCATATACTCTGAAACAGTTCCCGAGTTTGAAGAGGTTAGTGGAAGCAAGAAGAAACACAACAATGAATTGGCTCAACATCTATTGGTCGCTGCTGATCGATATGATTTGGATAGGCTGAAGATTGTATGCCAGAATATCTTATATCGTAGTATTGACAGGGGAAATGTGGTTGCCTTGTTGTCTTTAGCTGAGATGCACAACTGCATTAATCTAAAAACAGCATGTTTGAAATTTATAGCCTCTCCTGGAATTCTCGGCGAGGTTACAGCAACCGAACAATTTCAATGCTTAGTTAGAAATCACCCCCTGATTTTGAAAGAACTGTTGGACAAATGGGTTCTCTAGTTAGAGTGATAATCTCTTATAATTTTTATATGGAACTTTTTAATTAAGAATTTAATTATTAAATTCTATTTGGAATAAATTCTATTTAATTAAGAAATCAATTTGCAGATACCCGAATCAGTTGCTTATAATATGCACTTTTAACCATTCGAATTTTCCAATTTGTCATATTGTTCCTTTCATTATTCCATAACAACTCAAAAAAATTCAATGATCAATTGTTGATATCATTGATCTTCTTTTTTAACTTTAATTTGACAATGTGAGGGTGCTTTCAGGATATCATAAATCCTATATATCATCATCACTCGTATTTCATTTTATGAAGTATGTCTTACAAGCTAGGTGTAAACATGATTTATTCCATCCTCTTACAGTTGAACTGATATAGGAGGTACACCACTTAAGCTAGCAATTGGAAAGTTACTTCATCCTAATAGATTGTCATTTTTTTTTTACCCCGTATCAGGTGGTAATATGAAATGAAAGCAAGAGGGCACACGGGAATTATGATCACATATTAGTAATCTATTTTTACTATTTTAAAATTTCATTAAATTAAATTAAAACTAATAAAAAAGGGTTTATATCCTGATTTAAATTGATTAAAGGGTTTATATCTGGGTTCAGAAAATTGAGGGGTTTATTTTTGGATTGAGATGATGCTAATTTCAAACTCAAATTTAGAAAGAATTAGAAAAACAGATGCTTCCAATTCGGGAGAAGTGAGAACTTATTTGAAAAGTTATTCGTGGAACTTTTTTAATTAGGAAATTTAATTATTAAATTCTATTGATCAAGGATATTTGCGGCTAACCGATGTTGGTTATACTAAATATAACGTAAATATTAAGCTTTCCAAGAAAAAATATATGGTTCTTTCTATAAATTTTCCGTCCAAAACTCTAGCAAACTTCTAAGGTACCAAGTATAAATATCTTAAATTTCATTATCCCAGAGACAACATACAAAGTACAAGAATTTAATACTTCATTCGCCTTCCCGTAGAACCTCTTTTAATCTCCGCTGCCTACAAAGTACAAGCTTTTAACGTTCAGACAAACAATGTCCCTCTCCGCACCAGAAACAGCCTCTATACTACGATATGAGGAAATGGTGGGATCACATTTTTTCTACCCAACGGAGAAGTGCAATGGAAAAGGGGAGTTTATTGAATCGGCCACTTTTAACGTGGCAGGTTATGATTGGACGATACAATTCTATCCAAATGGAGACACAAGGGCAGAAGAGGGTCATACATCCATCTACCTCCACCTCAAAAGTGAAGTGGCGCAGAATGTTCTAGCTCAACCTACTTTTGTAATTCTCAATCAAAACGAACAACTATTGTCAGCATACCGAGCAGCCGAGGTTTACACCTTTATGGGAAAAACTGACAGTATTGGTTTTATCAACTTTGTGAAAAGATCAGCGATTGAGTCAGGTCTCATGGATGATTGTATTTTAATAAGATGCATTGTCACTGTTTTTAAGCCTCTTCTTGTAAAAGCAGATCTGGGATATCACATTCCTGTGCCACCTTCCGAGTTCAAACAACAAATCATCAGTCTATTGGAGAATGGCAATGGAGCAGATGTCACGTTCAAAGTAAACGGGCGAACATTTAACGCTCACAAGTTCATTCTTGCAGCGAGATCTCAAGTCTTTGAGTCACTATTTTTTGGACCATGTAAGGAGGAATCAGATACCGTCATCGAAATTGAAGATATCGAAGCTCCGGTTTTCAAGTCATTGCTTCATTTCATATACTCGGATACAGTCCCTGAGTTTGAAGAGAGAGATGACAGTAAGAACAATCACAACAGCAAGTTGATGGCACAACGTCTATTAGTTGCAGCTGATCGATACGGTTTGGAGGGGCTAAAGATGACGTGCGAGATGATCCTATATGGTAGAATGGACAGCAGCAATGTGGTTGAGCAACGGGTGAATCTATGTAGAAATTATTAATTTCCCATTATTTCTTTGTTAGTATTTTTCTCAACTGTATCCAAGTGGTGTCAATGTTGAATGTACGCATATTCCAGGAGAGAAAAATGGCATTATTCTTTGTTTCCCTTTTTATCTTCAGATTTTATCTAAGGGCTTAGTCCAGAACGTGAGGAATTAATGCATCCATAAGGACTTTAGTTTTCTTGACTGTTTTTTCATTAATTTTTCTAAAAGTTTCTTATGATTGCATCAAGGAAAAATCATCTGTACCGGACTGTGTTATATTACTCTTCAAATAAGCAATTCAAAAACAATTAATTCAACTCATATTTGATCTGAAAAAGATTGTATCAAGCATATAAGATGCTTATGTAATAGAGAAAAGAAACAAGGGAAAAAAAAAGATAAATAAAATAAAATAAGATAAACTTAAAAAACACAGGAGTTATGCAGCAGCAGTGGTACCAGCAGAGGGTAAAAGGATAATTTCCACATTGTCATGTACACCCTGAAGCAACAACTCACCATCATAAGTAACAACTTTCCTTTTCTTTGCAGCCCTCAAGGTCCCGACCAATGCCTCAAAGATGTTTGCGCATCGGTCATCATTAAACAGAACTCCAAACGTGACCTAAAAAAGTTCAATTTATGAAGCTACTTGGTATGATATGTTCTAAGTGACACTGTATCTACTGTTAGGTACTCAGGTCTGGAATTGTACCATGCAAAAGTTAGAGCAGTGAGGAGAATAATATTGAATTATATTCAAATTTAATACCAACCCCATGTACCAGTCACCAGCATTTTGTACAAAACTAAAAGGAATAACCCTGTTTTATTTTATTTTTTGTTTGTTCGGGTATGTTTTGAAATATGATAAATATTATACTGTACAAAAAAAGAAGCAGCATAAAGTTCTTTACGCCATCAGAAATATAACTAAACTCATAAGATATATATTTAATAAAATTAAAACAAATTTTTAGGATAGTGAACTATCCTACAAATGACTACTGCAGCTTTGCATGTATACCATCTGCTGGTATACCAATTAAAACAAGTTTATTGGTATACCATCTGCTGGCCTCAGGCAGTTTCTGAGTCTCTCACACACTGGCACATGACTACTGCATCTTTGCATGTCCTTTGCATGCTTTGTGGGTTTGCACCTCTTATTGACTGATGTGCTACTGCTACATTGTCAGTATGGCACTGAGAAATTTGGCGCAAGGGGATCTGATGCTGTTGCAATGGATGCAGTAGCGATTGACTCATGGCTGCAGTTTCAGTAGGTCCAGTAGTCCAGTAGCATGCTGATACTTGGTTCTTTTGGATTTTGATAGCTTTATTACTATAGTACTTTTATAGCTTGATTGAAGCTGTTGTAGTTTTCAAACTTTATAAACCTTTTTTTATATCAAATAAATGTTTCTGCTGTTAGCACCTTGCCAGCATGCCATAAGAAAAACATTGCATTTGATCCGGACCTTGTATGGACAGTAACAGATCACTTCTATATATTATTTTTTTTTTCAAAAAAAAAAAAAAACGAATTGGACAGCATTAGATCTCTCTTTCTGAATTGGACGGTCTACATGTACCAATAGAGGACCTTATACATTTATTTATTTATTTATTTAAAAGGGACGGCTTTTGAAGTCAAGAGAAGCTAGAGTATCATCATCCCCAATCAATTAATCTTTTTACCTGATGGAACCTTTCATAATCAATCTACGCATTTTGGAGAATGGAACAGATTTACCATATGTTCACTAAATGAAAAGGAATTAATGCATCTGTGGTAGAATCAATGTAAAAAAACAAATCCCCTCCTCTAATCAATACCACATTTACTCTAAAATCACCTCAATTTTTCCCAAAAAAAAACAGAATGCGTGATTAAGAAAATCAGTAAACCTTGTATGAGCCGTCGGATTGAGCCTGACCAAGACGCTGGATCTCTTCCTTGAGCCGTCCGACTTCCTCCTCCACGTTCATGGCTTGGAGTTGCAAAACACAGCGAGAGTTGAGAAGTTGAGATAGATATTTTTGAAGAAGACAAGTTGTCAATAATAGTGTGTGTGTAGCCTGTCTTTTAAGTACTCTTTTTGAGGCCATCCTGTCTCCCATTTGACAATTATTGGTACGAGCGTGTGGGTCCACCACTTTTTAATATTTAGGTTTTGGTCCTATTTAGTAAAATAATCAGACGGACCAAAACCTATCATATATGCACATAATAGTAACATAGTTATAAACATCTCAAATAGACGAAATTCATGTATAGTACATTTTTTTTGTTTTCATTTTACAACTATCTTATTTAAAATCAAAAAATATTTTACAGATTTTAGAACTCATTGGACCTTACTATTTGCAAGTTGTGAAATTTATCTTTCTCAAAATATGAAACCTCATATATATTTGCAAGTTGATTATAGTTCAAGATGGGTATACTTTATTACAGGATTACCATACTTGTATAGTTATATAGTTATATATTGTGAATTTGTGACTGTTCAATGAATTAGTTTAGCCTACAACCCTGAAATTTTTGTGTAATACATACGAGGGTTTTATCAATTTTATAACTGGTTTGGATGTTCCTTTTAATGGGTGATCCCTCATTTTTTTCTTTATTCTAAGGCTCGGTTTAGATGGTGTGGGAATAAGAGAAATAAGAGAAGAAGTATTGGAAAGTGTGTAATTTTGTGAAGAGTTTGAATTGTTTATAATAAATTTTGGAATAGGAAGAAGCTATTCCCTTATTCCTAGGCTCATCCAAACACAGTCTAAATTCAGAGCTTCTTCACAAGAATCATACGATCAAATCTACAAGGTTAAGATTTATAGACCGTACTCCGATATTAATCACGAAACATTCATTATTTATGAGATAGTTCTCGATGAACCACTGCAGTGCACTATCTACTGCAAAAGATATGGTTCCATATGTCAGGGCTCAGGGGTCTATCAATGGCGAGTTAACGTATGTACAGATTTGGAACTTTTGTCATATATCTGAGATTAATCCAAGGAGTGGGTTATTTGGACTTATTATATGCCAATGCCTTACAACCTATTACACGCCCCTTTTTTTTTTTTTTGGGTAGCTGGCTAATAACTAAATAATTTCAATTAATAAATTCAAGCCCCTAGAAAATCCTTTGAATTCTTAAGGGTGCGTTTGGATGAGAGAAGAAGAAGAGAAAGAAGGAAGATGGGAAGAAAAAAAATTATAAACAATCCAAACTCTTCACAAAATTACACACTTCCCAATACTTCTTCCCTTCTTCCCTTCTTCCCACACCTATCCAAACGCACCCTAAGGGCCGCAATTTTAGATGATCTTTGTTTCGGACCTTTTTCCGAAACCGCAAAGGCTTTCTTATATATTGTACTTTTGAAAAAAAAAATTAACATCTCCCTACATTTAAAAAAAAATAAAATGATATACTATAATATCCTTTTGAAAGCATTGTAATTATTTCTTCCATGATCCATCTTATTTTTTCTTTAATATTCTATCAGATGGAGTATCATCATGGTACGTACCATATTACTTTATTAATGAAACAGAAATTCTACTTTTTTCCACATGAGCATATCCCATTGGCCATTGCATGATAACATTTCCAAATCCCCGCATATTACAACTTATTCTAATCTCGAACTCACAATTCTACATGACATGACAATATGAATTTGTGAAATATTATTCTTTTTCCAAACTACAAAAAAAAAAGAGTTTATTGTGGTGTAGTAGTAAGTTTAATCAAAGAGTCAAAGAACAAATCATAAAAATAAATCCAGTCACGGAGAGTCAAAGAACAAATCATAAAAAAAAAAAAAAAAATCCAGTCATGCTTAGCTGAACCGAAAGAAGAAAACCCCGGACTTCAACAAGGCCACCAAAGCAACATTGCAACAAAGATCTTACTTAGATTGCTAAGATGGTCTTGGATTGAAAGATCCAAAATCCAAATCCTGTGACGCGCGACACAGCATGCAGCGCACCACAGGCCGTCCGATCAAATCTCAATGGATGAGGGAGCCCCGTGCATGTAACAGATTGTAAGGCCCGAAAAAATGTAATCCGTCCAGATTTGATCGGACGGTCCGTGTGGCGCGCTGCACGCTGTGTCGTGCGCCACAGGATTCGGATTGAAAGATCCAAATGCAATAGAGAAAACTTACACAGAGTTCAAATAACAAAGCAGCAACAACCTGTTTCCCCGTTTCCTTCACTTCTGCTTTTTATGCTGATGACACCTGACCCACTTGCATTATACAAAAGAATGTAGTATAACTAGTAATTCACTACTTATATAGCTGTAGTCTCCAAGAACCAGATAATGACATTATACAACAAGTTTATATGTTAACAACTGTGGTAAGTGAAAAAGTTCTATAAAAGAAATTAAAAAGAAAAAGGAAAATGGCACACATATACTTTCAGCACATCACATATTGACCACCTTCAATTTACAAATTTTCCACTAGAACCAAATCATCTCTGGACAACTCAAAATTCAGCTGCAGGACTACAGTAGACCGGGGCAGATGTGGGTTTATAGAGGAACGGCCTGACTTTGTGGGTCTGTCCCGAGGGAAGTTTGTAAGAGAACTTAACTCCCGAGTGCTTCTCACCTCGGATGGAGCAGTGCTCACTGAAGCTGCTGATTGGCCGCGCCAGGCATGACTCCCACCGGTCACTCTCTGGCATTGTCTCGGCCACTGAGTAGATGCCTTTTGAGTTCGTGAATGCCTGGTAGTTTATCACCTCACCTGATTTGGTGATGCATAGCACAGCCACCTCTGCACCTGTACAAGTATAAACGAAATCTAGTTTTGAGTTCTTCTGTATTTGACAACATTTCGGATTTCTTCCATTCAAGGCGGTCAACAGAAGGAAAAGCAGGATGAAAGAATACTACAGTTTGCTGGTTCAAATGATGTTGGTCCCTCTGAAATTCAATTGTTTCTCCTCATCTTTCCTTCTGCTCTATTTATTTTCCCATTTTTGCATCCTTTTACTTCATTTTTGAAGTTCAATTAATAAATTCATTGGTTGAAAATTCACCTATATAACCATAAGAACAATCAAAAGAGTTTGGTGCACTTAAATTCTTAAACTCACTAATATATGCTTTAAAGTTAGACTTGATTTGAAATTTGTCCCTTGCGCATGCTGATTATAATAGGTTTAATGTCAATAAAAATCCAAATCTCAATCATATTTGAATATATTCCCAGTGAAGGAAGCTGCAATAACCATAATTCCAGCAGCACATCTTAAGTTAAACCAAATTCTCACCCTACAAAGCTTCCCAAACAAGTACTTTTGGGACAAAACAAACTCAATCCCACATTTAAATTACAGAATCCTACATTAGTACAACTCTAATTAATTAAATTGGGGCTATGCTTGTATTCCCAAAGAAACCCACAATTTCAACTACATCGTCCAAAAAGGCGCTCAAATAATGATGCAAAAATCAGAATAGGGTGAGGGTTAGGTAGGGAAGAGAGGTGGGAATACCTTCAAGGACATGGTCCTCTGGACCGACGGAGGAATCGGCGCACACGTCGCACACCACGCGGCCGCGGATCTCGCCGGTCCACGCCTGAGACGAGCCGCAAAATACGGAGAGAGAGAGCAATAGCACCAAACGCGCCATGGTGTTTCTCGATAAATCCATCTTTACCTCTTTTCTCTTTTGTCTTCGCTTGGAGAAAGAAACAAAGCTCGCTGAGCGTCGCTATCAGTGGTTGGAGACTGGACTGGAGAGAGTAGTATACTAGTATTTCGACCTGGTTAACAACCCACCGTTAATTAATTGTGCCTAATAATTCACGTATGATCCTAACTAGCTGTAGGGCTGTCAATGTATACGGTACGGTAGAAGGTATTTTCATTACCGTACCCGTTAAAATTTTCTTTACCCGTACCCGTTAAAAATAGCTTTATCCGTACATTATCCGTACCCATTAAGAATTAACAGTACGGATACGGTAACGATAAAAAATGAATATAATAATAATAAAATTTGTACACTATGTATAAATAAATTATATCAATAAGTATATTAATAAAGTGCAACAATGGTGGCGAATATTTTAGGATTATGCTTTTTTATTTTTTCGTACACTGAATGGAAAGAATTATAAATCTCAAATAAAATCTAGCAATATTTTTTTACCAATCATGCAATATAAGATGCCATATGTATCATGTAATTGTATCTTCTTAATTGTGGCAATTACCCGTTATGAAAACGGTACGAAATAGTTTTTACCCGTACCCATACCCGTTAAATTAACGAAAAAATTTCTTTACCCGTACCCGTTAACTTAACGAAAATAAAACTTTATCCATACCCGTCTTATACGGTACGGTACGGGTTGGGTAAATGGATAAACGGGTTTCATTGACAGCCCTAACTAGCTGGGATGAAAAAGATCGGATAGTGGTCATATATCCGTATCTATTTTTTTTTTTGGAGATACGGAAAAGAACATGAATGTGTTCAGATATCGATACGGGTCAAATGTTAAGCAAATACGAATCACTTTAGATGTTGTGGTATACGGATACGAATACAGTTATATTTCATATATTAAAATATATATATTTTTTTTCGAATATGGATATAATTATGAATATGTTCAGATATCGATACAGATCAGATGTTAAGCGAATACAATCAGATGTTGTGGTATACAAATACGAATACAAATATATTCCATATATTAAAACATATATATAAATACTGAATTTCACATGGTAATTACACATTTATAGTACTAATAATGAAATTCAAAGCATCGTTTAAGTATTTTAATCGTTCCTGGATTTATTCTAACTCATTTGATCACACTAATCTATATTTAAACACTTTATACTCTTTATAATGTGATTTGTATGTTATTTATTCAATAAGATTAGATTATACATGGAAATTACCCATATAAAGTGTAAATAATGCAATTTTGACCATCGTTTGAGCATTTCAATCGTTTCTGGATTAATTCTAAGTCATTTGACCATAATTAATCTACACTTAAACTCTTTATACTGTTTAGAAAATGATTCTTATGTTATTTAGTCAAAAAGATCGAATTATACATGGTAATTACCCATATAAAGTGTAAATAATGCAATTCCGAGAATCGCATGAGCATTGCAAACGTTTCTGGATTCATTCTAAGTCATTTAATCCAAATAATATACATTTAAACTCTATATACTGTCAAGAATATGATTCGTATGTTATTTATTGAAAAATATTTGATTATACTTAGTATTACGCATATAAAGAGCAAATAATGCAATTCTAAGCATCGTTTGAGCATTTCAATCATTTCTGGATTTATTCTATGTCATTTTATCACAATAATATACATTCAAACTCTTTATATTGTTTTGAACATGAGTCTTATGTTATTTATTCAAAAAGATTGGATTATAAATGGTAATTACGCATATAATGTTTAAATAATGCAATTCGGAGCATCATTTCAGCATTTCAATCGTTTTAGGGTTAATTCTAAATCATTTGATCGTAATAATCTACATTTGAACTCTTTATACTGTTTAGAATAAGATTCGTATGTTATTTATTCAAAATATTGGATTATACATGATAATTACCCATATAAAATGCAAATAATGAAATTCCGAGCATAGTATGAGCATTTCAAACGTTTCTGCATTCATTCTAAGTCATTTGATCACAATAATCTACATTTAATATCTATATACTTTCTAGAATATGTTTCATATATTATTTATTCATTAATGATTGGATCATTAATATTAATTAGGCATATAAAGTGCAAATAATGCAATTCGGAGCATCATTTTGAGAATTTCAATCGTTTCTGAATTCATTCTAAGTAAATAATCACAGTAATCTCATTTAAACTACTATTCCGTTTAGAATATGATTCGTATGTTTTTTATTCAAAAAGATTGGATTATAAATGGTATTTACTCATATAAAATGTAAATAATGCAATTCGGAGCATCGTTTGAGCATTTCAATCATTTCTGTATTCATTCTAAGTCATTTGATCGCAATAATCTTCATTTAAACTCTTTGTACTGTTAAGAATATGCTTCATTTGTTATTTATTCAAAAGTATTGGATTATACATGCTAATTACCCATATAAAGTGCAAATAATACAATTTCGAGCATGGTTTGAGCATTTCAATCGTTTTCAGATTCATTCTATGTCATTTGATCACAATAATCTTCATTTAAACATTTTATACAGTCGAAAATTTGATTCGTGAGTTATTTATTCAAAAATATTTGATTATACTCAGTAATTACGCATATAAAGAGCAAATATTGCAATTTTAAGAATTGTTTGAGTATTTGAATCATTTCTGCACTTATACTAAGTCATTTGATCACAATAATCAATGCTACAACTCTTTATACTGTTTAGAATATGATTTGTTTGTTATTTATTCAAAAAAAATTGATTATACATGGTAATTACCCATATAAACTGTAAATAATGTAATTCCGAGCATGGTTTGATTATTTCAATCGTTTTCAGATTTGTTCTTAGTTATTTGATCACAATAATCCACATTTAAAATTTTTATACAGTCGAGAATATGATTCATATGTTATTTATTCAGAAAGATTGGATTATGCATTGTAATTACCCATACAAAATACAAATATTACAATTCTAAGCATCATTTGAGCATTTCAATCATTTCTGGATTCATTTTATGACATTTGATGACAAAAATCTACACAAAAACTCTTTATACTGTTTAGAAAATGATTCTTATGTTATTTATTCAAAAAGATTGGTTCATGATAATTACCCATATAAAGTGCAAATAATGCAATTCCGAGCATCGTTTGAGTATTTAAATCATTTATGGATTCATTCCAAGTAATTTGATCACAATAATCAACACTTGATTCTTATGTTATTTATTCAAAAAGATTGGATTATAAATGGTAATTACGCATATAAAAAACAAATAATGCAATTCTAAGAATCGTTTGAGCATTTCAATCATTTCTGGATTTATTCTAAGTCATTTGATCACAATAATCTACACTAAATCTCTTTATACTGTTTTAAAAATATGATTCTTAAGTTATTTATTCAAAAAGATTGGATTATAAATGGTAATTACGTATATAATGCGGAAATAATGCAATTGGGAGCATTGTTTGAGCATTTCAATCAATTCAGGATTCATCCTAAGTTATTTGATCACAATAGTCTACATTTAAAATTTTTATACTATTTAGAATATGATTCTTATGTTATTTATTTAAAAATATTGGATTATAAATGGTTATTACGCATATAAAGTGCAAATAATACAATTCTTAGAATCGTTTGAGCATTTCAATCATTTTCTGATTTATTCTAATTCATTTGATCACAATAATCTACATTTAAACTATTTATAATGTCAGGAAAATTATTCGTGCATTATTTATTCAAAAAGATTGGATTATAATGGCAATTACGCATATAAAATGCAAATAATGCAATTCTGAGCATCATTTGAGAATTTCAATTCTTTCTGGATTCATTCTAAGTCCTTTTAACGTAATAATCTATATTTGAACTTGTTATACTGTTTAGAATATAATTCGTATGTTATTTATTCAAAAAGATAGGATTATACAATGTAACATATAAAGTGCAAATAATTCAATTCTGAGCATCGTATGAGCATTACAAACATTTCGGTATTCATTCTAAGTCATTTGATTACTATAATCTACATTTAAATTCTATATACTGTCTTGAATATGATTCATATGTTATTTATTCAAAAAAGATTAGATTATATATTAATTACGCATATAAAGTGCAAATAATGCAATTCTGAGCATCCTTTGAGCATTTCCATCGTTTATGGATTCATTCTAAGTCATTTGATCATAATAATCAACATTTAAAAACTTTATATTATTTACAATATGATTTTTGTGTTATATATTCAAAAAGATTGGATTATACAAGGTAATTACGCATATAAATTGCAAATAATGCAATTCGGAGCATCGTTTGAACAGTTGAATCGATTTTGGATTCAATCTATGCCATTAGATCAGAATAATCTATATTTAAACTCTTCATACAGTTTGGAATATGGTTTGTATGTCATTTTATTCAAAAATAGTGAATTACAGATGGTAATTATACATATAAAGTACTAATAATGCAATTATGAGCATCGTTTGAGCATTTCCATCGTTTCTGGATTCATTCTAAGTAATTTGATCACAGTAATCTATATTTAAACTCATTATTGTTATTCTTATGTTATTTATTCAAAAAGATTGGATTATAAATATTAATTACGCATACAAAGTGCAAATAATGCTATTCTGAGCATCGTTTGAGCATTTCAATCATTTCGGGATTCATTTTAAGGTATTTCATTACAATAATCTACATTTAAACTCTTTATACTGTTTAGAATATGATTCTTATTGTACTTATTTAAAAGGATTGGATTATTCATGTTAATTACGCATATAAATTGCAAAGAATCGATTGAGCATTTCAATCATTTATGGATTCATTCTATGTTATTTGATCACGATAATCTACATTTAAACTCCTTATACTGTTGATAATATGATTCGTATGTTATTCATTCAAAATATTGGATTATACATTGTAACTAAACATATAAAGTGCAAATAATACAATTTTGAGCATCGTTGGAACCTTTCAATTGTTTTTTGATGAGTCATTTGATCACAATAATCTACATTTGAACTCTTTATACAGGTTGAATTCGATTCATATGATATTTATTCAAAATGATTGGATTATACATTGTAATTATGCATGTAAAGTTCAAATATTGTAATTCTTTGCATCGTTTGAGCTTTTTCAATCGATTCTGGATTAATTCTAAGTCATTTCATCACAATAGTCTACATTCAAACTCTTTAGAGCATTTCAACAGTGTTTGAATATGATTCGTATGCTATTTATTCAAAAATAATGAATTACACATGTTAATTACGTATATAAATTGCAAATAATACATTTTGGAGCACAGTTTGAGCATTTCAATTGTTTCTGGATTAATTCTAAGTCATTTAATTATAAGAACCTACATTTTAACTCTTTGTATAGTTTGAATATGATTCATATGATATGTATTAAAAAAATATCGGATTATATATGGTAATTACGCATATAAATTAAAAATAATGCAATTCGGAGCATCGTTTGAGAATTTCAATCGTTTATAGATTCAATCTATATCATTTGATCACAATAATCTACATTTAAACACTTCATACAGTTTGGAATATGATTTGTATGTTATTTATTCAAAAATAGTGAATTACACATGGTAATTACGTATATAAAGTGCAAATAATGAAATTTTGAGCATCGTTTGAGCATTTCAATCATTTCTGGATTCATTCTATATCATTTGATAACAATAATCTATATTTAAACTCTTTATACACTCTGGAATGTGATTCGTATGTTATTTATTCAAAAATATTGGATTATACATGGTAATTACGCATATAAATTACAAATAATGCAATTCAGAGCATCCTTTGAGAATTTCAATCATTTCCAGATTCAATCTATATCATTTGATCACAATAATCTACATTTAAACACTTCATACTGTCTGGAATATTATTTGTATGTTATTTATTCAAAAATAGTGAATTAGACATGGTAATTACGCATATAAATTGCAAACAATGCAATTCGGGGCATCATTTGAGAATTTTGATCGTTTCGGCATTCATTCTAAGTCATTTGGTCATAATAATCTACATTTAAACTCTTTATACTGTCTAGAATATGATTCATATGTTATTTATTCGAAAAGATTGATTTATAAATATTAATTACGCATACAAAGTGCAAATAATGCAATTCTTAGCATTGTTTGAGCATTTCAATCGTTTTCGGATTTATTCTATGTCATTTTATCATAATAATCTACATTTAAACTCTTTATACTGTCTCAAATATGATTCGTATGATATTTATTCAAAAAGATTGGATTACAATTCCGAGCTTCGTTTGAGCATTTCAATACTTTTCTGAATTCATTCTAATTCATTTGATCACAATAATCTACATTTAAACTCTTTATATTTTCTACGATTTAATTCATATGTTATTTATTCAAGAAGATTGAATTATAATTGTAATTACACATTTTAAGTGCAAATACTGCAAATCTTAGCATTGTTTGAGCATTTCAATGGTTTATGGATTAATTCTATGTCATTTGATCACAGTAATCTACATTTAAACTCTTTATACAGTCAAGAATATTATTCAACCGTTATTATTCAAAAAGATTAGATTATGCATTGTAATTACGCATATAAAGTACAAATAATGCAATTCTGAGCATCATTTGAGCATTTCAATCGTTTCTAGATTCATTCTAATTCATTTGATCACAATAATCTATATTTATAATCTTTATATAGTATGGAATATGATTCGTATGTTATTTTGGGCTCGTTTGGTTTGATTAGAAATAAGGAAGGAAGCACTAGTCCGAGCGGGAAATTTACGAAGAGTGTTATTTCGGGAAGTGTGGGAATAGTGCTATTTCGGGAAGAAGAAATGTTGTTTGGATGATGTGTTAGGAATAAGGAATGAAAATAAGGATATGTTAGAAAAAGAGTTTTAATCCGGGAACAATTATTCCCACCTAATTCCTAACAAGTTTGGATGCTTAGGAATATTATTCGATTGAGCATTCTGAGCATCGTTTGAGCATTTCAATCATTTCAAGATTCATTCCAAGTCATTTGATCACAATAATCTATATTCAAACTCTTTATACAGTTTGAAATATAATTCGTTGGTTATTTATTCAAAACTATTGAATTATACATGGCAATATCGCATAGAAAATGCAAATAATGCAACTCTGAGCATCGTTTGAGCATTTCAATCGTTTCTGAATTCATTCTAATTTTTTTAATCGTAATAATCTTCATTTAAACTCTTTATACTGTTTAGAAAAAGATTTTTATGTTATTTGTTCAAAAAGATTGAATTATACATGGTAATTACCCATATAATTTGCAAATAATGCAATTCTTTGCATCATTTGAGCATTTCAATTGTTTCTGGATTCATTCTAAGTATATTGATCACAATAATCTACATTCAAACTATTTATACAGTATGGAATATTATTCATATGTTTCTTATTTAAAAAGAGATGGATTGATTATGTATATAAAATGCAAATAATGCAATTCTGAGCATCGTTTGAGCATTTCAATCGTTTCTAATTTCATTCTAGGTCATTGGTTCACAATAATCTACACTGAAACTCTTTATACTGTTTAGAATATTATTTGTATGTTATTTATTCAAAAAGATTGAATTACAAATGGTAATTACGCATATAAATTGCATATAATATAATTCAGAGCATCGTATGAGCATTTCAATCGTTTCTGGAATCATTCTAAGTCATTTGATCACAATAAACTACGTTTAAACACTTTATACTATCTAGAATATGATTCATATGTTATTTATTCAAAAAGATTGGATTGTACATTGTAATTACATATATAAATTCTTAATATTGCAATTTTGAGTATCCTTTGAGCATTTCAATTGTTTCTGGATTCCTACTAAGTCATTTGATCACAATAATCTTCATTCAAACTCTTTATACAGTTTGAAATATGATTTGTATGTTATTTATTCAAAAAGAGTTGGATTATACATGGTAATTACGAATATAAAATGCAAATAATGCAATTCTGAGCATCGCTTGAGCATTTCAATTGTTTTTGGTTTCATTCTAGGACATTTGATCACAATAATCTACTCATAAATTCTTTATACTGTTTAGAAAATGATTCATACGGTATTTAATAAAAAATATTGGATTATAAAAGGTAATTATGCTTATTAAATGCAAATAATGTAATTCAGAGCATCGTTTGAGCATATAAATTGCAAATAATACGATTCTGAGCATCACTTGAGTATTTCAATCGTTTATAGATTTATTCTTCATAATTTGATCACAATAATCTACATTTAAACTCTTTATACTATCTCAAATATGATTCGTATGTTAGTTATTCAAAAAGATTGGATTACAAATGGTAGTTACGCATATAAATTGCAAATAATGTAATTCAGAGCATCGTTTGAGCATTTCAATCGTTTATGGAATCATTCTAAGTCATTTGATTACATAATCTACATTTAAACTCTTTATACTATCTAGAATATGATTCGTACATTATTTATTCAAAAAGATTGGATTATACATTGTAAGTACGTATATAAAGTCCTAATAATGCAATTCTGACTATCGTTTGAGCATTTCAATCGTTTCTAGATTTATTTTGTGCCATTTTATCGCAATAGTCTACATTTAAACTCTTTATACTGTCTCAAATATGATTCGTATGATATTTATTCAAAAAATATTGGATTACATATGGTCATTACCCATATATAGTGCAAATAATGCAATTTCGAGCTTCGTTTGAGCATTTCAATCCTTCCTGGATTCATTCTAAGTCATTTCATCCAAATAATCTACATTTAAACTCTTTATATTGTCTAGAATATAATTCGTATGTTATTTATTCAAGAAGATTGAATTATTATTTGTAATTACGCGTATAAAGTGAAAATAATCAAATTCTGAGCATCGTTTGAGCATTTCAATGGTTTGTGGACTAATTCTAAGTCATTAGATCACAATAATCTACATTTAAACTCTTCATACAGTCAAGAATATTATTCAACCGTTATTATTAAAAAAGATTGGATTATACATTGTAATAACGCATATAAAGTGCAAATAATGCAATTTTGAACATCGTTTTACCATTTAAATTGTTTCTGGAATCATTCTAAGTCATTTGATCACAATAATCTACATTTAAACTTTTTATATTATCTAGAATATGATTCATATGTTATTTATTAAAAAAGATTGGATTATACATTGTAATTACGTATATAAAGTCCAAATAGTGCAATTCTGAGTATCGTTTGAGCATTTCAATCGTTTCTGGATTCATTCTAAGTCATTTGATCACAAAAGAATCGACATTCAAACTCTTTATACAGTTTGAAATATGATTCGTATGTTATTTATTCAAAAAGTGTTAGATTATACATGATAATTATGCATATAAAATACAAATAATGCAATTCTGAGCATTTCAAAAAGTGTTTGAGCATTTCAATGGTTTTTGGATTCATTCTAAAACATTTGATCGCAGTAATCTACACATGAACTCTTTATACTGTCTCTAATATGATTTGTATGATATATATTCAAAAAGATTGGATTACAAATGGTAATTACCCATATATAGTGCAAATAATGCAATTCCTAGCTTCGTTTGAGCATTTCAATCGTTCCTAGATTCATTCTAGGTCATTTGTTCAAAATAATCTACATTTAAACTCTTTATATTGTTTAGCATATTGTTCTTATATTATTTATTCAAGAAGATTGGATTATAAATTGTAATTACGCATATAAAGTGCAAATAATGCAATTCCGAGCATCGTCTGAGCATTTCAATCGTTTTTGGATTCATTTTAAGTCATTTTAGCACAATAAACTACATTTAAACTCTTTATACTGTTTAGAATATGATTTGTATGTTATTTATTCAAAAAGATTGGATTATGAATGGTTATTACGCATATAAAGTGCAAATAATGCAATTTTGAGTATTGTTTGAGGTTTTGAATCGTTTCTGAATTCATTCTAAGTCATTTGATCACCATAATCTACAATTAAACTCTTTTACTGTTTAGAATATGATTCTTATGTTATTTATTCATAAATATTGGATTATACATGGTAATTACGCATATAAGGTGCAAATTATGCAATTCTGAGTATCATTTGAGCATTTCAATTGTTTCTGGATTAATTCTTATTCATTCGATTACAATAATCTAATTTTAAACTTTTTATACGGTCTAAAATATCATTCATATGTTATTTATTTAAAAATATTAGATTATACATGGTAATTAAATAATGTTATTATGTGCTTCATTTGAGTATTTCAATCATTTCTGGATTCATTATATGTTATTACGACACAATAATCTACATTTAAACTCTTTATTGTCCAAACTAATATTCATATCTTGTTTATTAAAAAAAAATTGGATTATACATTAGAATTACGCATATAAAGTGCAAATAATACTAGCATCATTTGAGCATTTCAATCGTTTCTGGATTCATTCAGTTAGTCTGGCACCGTGATTGTGGTTAGTGTGACAGAAATCGTTTCTATACGTGGTTGTTGTCCACTAGAGCATGATGACAGTGGTCATAAAGCTGAGAAGGGCTTGTGCATCTTGCTGTGGAAGGAATCGCAAGAGATCTTAGAAAATCGATATATGCTACAGTATGATTTTACCAATGATTTTCTTACAGCAAATCATAGTAAAAAAATAAATAAATTCAAGTTATGTTTTCTACAAATTTTTGATATAATAAATCTGATTGAGTGGCTCAGATCAGTTTGAAGCCTTTATAGTACTAAATATTTTATTTGACTTCTTCGGTCTTGGAAGCCAATTTACATGCCTAATCCATAAAAACAGATCATAGAAATATCTCAAAAAATTCATACCCCATATCACAGTTGGCTTAGAAATTTGTTGAACTGAATGTGCGGTTAAATACTTACAATTATCCGCAATATCTTGTTCTAAATTTCGGATGTCCCTCTTGAATTGTGTGACTGTTGCAATTTGCCATTTTGCTAGGCCCTACTTTTTTATTTTAATATTAAAAAAATTGGCCTGAACTTGTTTTAAATCATAATAAATGATAAAACAAAGTAATAAGTGTTATTTATTTCTTCTCTAAAAATCATAACAAAGGAAAAGAAGAAATAAATAAATAATGTGTAGTTAGAAGGGATGAAAACGGTGCGGATAAACTCTACACCGAACCGTATCCGAATGCGGAAAATGTTAATATCCGAACCGTATCCGTATTCGAACATTTCCTTATCCGGATTCATATCCGAATAAAAATATATAGTTGAGTATTTCAATGGTTTTTGGATTCATTCTAGGACATTTGATCGCAGTAATCTACACATGAACTCTTTATACTGTCTCGAATTGATTTGTATGATATTTATTCAAAAAGATTGGATTACAAATGATAATTACCCATATATAGTGCAAATAATGCAATTCCGAGCTTCGTTTGAGTATATCAATCGTTCCTTGATAGAATAATGTACAGTTAAACTCTTTATACTGTTTATAATATGAATCTAATGTTATTAATTCAATAACTTTGGATTATACATGGTAAGGATGCATATAAAATGCAAATAATGCAATTTGGAGCATTTCAAAAATACAGACTGGAATATGGTTCATTTGTCATTTATTGTATTTTATATGCGTAATTATCATGTATAATCTAACTGTTTTCTAATAAATAACATACGAATCATATTTCAAACTGTATAAAGAGTTAGAATGTAGATTATTGTGATCAAAATGACTTATAATGAATCCAAAAATGATTGAAATGCTCAAACGATACTCAGAATTGCAGTATTTTGACTTTATATACGTAATTACAATGTATAATCCAATCTTTTTGAATAAATAACATACGAATCATATTCTAGATAATATAAAGAGTTTAAACGTAGATAATTGTGATAAAATGACTTAGAATGATTCCATTAATGATTTAAATGGTCAAACGATGCTCAAAATTGCAGTATTTGCACTTTATATGCGTAATTACAATGTTTAATTCAATCTTTTTTAATAATAACGGTTGAATAATATTCTTGACTGTATAAAGAGTTTAAATGTAGATTACTGTGATCAAATGACTTAGAATTAATCTGCAAACCATTGAAATGCTCAAACGATGCTCAGAATTGCATTATTTGCACTTTATAAACGTAATTACAATTTATAATTCAATCTTCTTGAATAAATAACATCCGAATTATATTATAGACAATATAAAGAGTTTAATTGTAGATTATTTTTATCAAATGACTTAGAATGAATCCAGGAAGGATTGAAATGCTCAAAGGAAGCTCGGAATTGCATTATTTGCACTATATATGGGTAATGACCATTTGTAATCCAATGTTTTTTGAATTAATATCATACAAATCATATTTAAGACAGTATAAAGAGTTTAAATGTAGATTATTGTGATAAAATGACATAGAATAAATATGAAAACGATTGAACTGCTCAAACGATAGTCAGAATTGCATTATTAGGAATTTATATACGTAATTACAATGTATAATCCAATCTTTTTGAATAAATAATATACGAATCATATTCTAGATAGTATAAAGAGTTTAAACAAAGATTATGTAATCAAATGACTTAGAATGATTTCATAAACGATCGAAATTCTCAAACGATGCTCTGAATTACATTATTTGCAATTTATATATGTAATTACCATTTTTAATCCAATCTTTTTGAATAAATAACATATGAATCATATTCTAGATAGTATAAAGAGTTTAAATGTAGATTATTGTGATTAAATTACGAAGAATAAATCTGGAAACGATTGAAATGCTCAAACGATGCTTAGAATTGTATTATTTGCAATTTATATGCATAATTACAATTTATAATTCAATATTTTTGAATAAATAACATAAAAATCATAATTAGAAAAAGTATAAAGAGTTTAAGTGTAGATTATTGTGAACAAGTGACCTAGAATGAAATAAAAAACAGTTGAAATGCTTAAATGATACTCAGATTTGCATTATTTGCACTTTATATGGGTAATTACAATTTATAATTCAATATTCTTGAATAAGTAACATACGAATTATATTCTAAACAATATAAAGAGTTAAAATGTAGATTATTTTGATCAAATGACTAGAATAAATCCAGGAAGGATTGAAATGCTCAAAGGAAGCTCGGAATTGCATTATTTGCACTATATATGGGTAATGACCATTTGTAAATCCAATCTTTTTTGAATAAATATCATACGAATCATATTTGAGAGAGTATAAAGAGTTTAAATGAATATTATTGCGATCAAATGAAATAGAATAAATTCGGAAACGATTGAAATGCTCAAACGATGCTCAGAATTGTATTATTTGCATTTAATAAGCATAATTACCTTTTATAATCCAATATTTTTTATTAAATACCATATGAATCAAATTCTAAACAGTATAAAGAATTTATGAGTAGATTATTGTGATCAAATGTCCTAGAATGAAACCAAAAACAATTGAAATGCTCAAGCGATGCTCAGAATTGCATTATTTGCATTTTATATTCGTAATTACCATGTATAATCCAACTCTTTTTGAATAAATAACATACAAATCATGTTTCAAACTGTATAAAGAGTTTGAATGAAGATTATTGTGATCAAATGACTTAGTAGGAATCCAGAAACAATTGAAATGCTCAAAGGATACTCAAAATTGCAATATTAAGAATTTATATATGTAATTACAATGTACAATCCAATCTTTTTGAATAAATAACATATGAATCATATTCTAGATAGCATAAAGTGTTTAAACGTAGTTTATTGTGATCAAATGACTTAGAATGATTCCAGAAACGATTGAAATGCTCATACGATGCTCTGAATTATATTATATGCAATTTATATGCGTAATTACCATTTGTAATCCAATCTTTTTGAATAAATAACATACAAATAATATTATAAACAGTATAAAGAGTTTAAGTGTAGATTATTGTGAACCAATAAACCTAGAATGAAATCAGAAACGATTGAAATGCTCAAACGATGCTCAGAATTGCATTATTTGCATTTTATATACATAATCAATCCATCTCTTTTTGAATAAGAAACATATGAATAATATTCCATACTGTATAAATAGTTTGAATGTAGATTATTGTGATCAATAGACTTAGAATGAATCCAGAAACAATTGAAATGCTCAAATGATGCAAAGAATTGCATTATTTGCAAATTATATGGGTAATTACCATGTATAATTCAATCTTTTTGAACAAATAACATAAAATCATATTCTAAACAGTATAAAGTGTTAAAATGAAGATTATTACGATTAAAATACTTAGAATAAATTCAGAAACGATTGAAATGCTATAACGATCCTCAGAATTGCATTATTTGCATTTTCTATGCGATATTGCCATGTATAATTCAATATTTTTGAATAAATAACCAACGAATCATATTTCAAACTGTATAATGAGTTTGAATGTAGATTATTGTGATCAAATGACTTGGAATGAATCTAGAAATGATTGAAATGCTCAAACGTATATAAATTCTTAATATTGCACTTTATATGCGTAATTACAATGTATAATCCATTTTTTTAAATAATAACGATTGAATAATATTCTTGACAGTATAAAGAGTATAAATGTAGATTATTGTGATCAAATAACTTGAAATTAATTCTGTAAACAATTAAAATGCTTGAATGATGCTCAGAATTGCATTATTTGCAATTTATATGCGTAATTACCATGTGTTATTCACTATATTTGAAGAGTAATTCCCATTTATAATCTAATCTTTTCTAATAAATATCATATGAATCATATTTGACACAGTATAAAGAGTTTAAATGTATATTTTTGTGATAAAATTACTTAGAATGAATGCAAAAATTATTGAAATGCTCAATTAATGATCGAAATTGCATTATTTGCACTTTATATGCGTAATAACCATGTATAATGCAATCGTTTTGTATAAAAAAACATACGAATCATATTTTAAACAAACTAAAGATTTTAAATATAGATTATTGTGATCAAATGACCTAGAATGAGTCCAGAAACGATTGAAATGCTCAAACGATGCTCAGAATTGCATTATTAACACTTTATGATCGTAATTACCAATTTATAATTAAATAGTTTTGAATAAATAACATACGAATCTTATTCTGGATGGTATAAAGAGTTTAAATGCAGATTATTTGTGATTTAATGACTTAGAATTAATCCAGAAACCATTGAAATGCTCACACGATTCACAAAATTGCATTATTTGCACTTTATATGCGAAATTACATTGTATAATCCAATGTTTTTTAATAAATATCATATGAATCATATTCTAAATAGTATAAAGAGTTTAAATGTAGATTATTGCGATCAAATGACTTAGAATGAATCCAGAAACTATTGAAATACTCAAACGAAGCTCAAATACCATGTATATTCCCACCTTTTCGAAGAAATAACATGAGAATCATATTCTGAACAGTATAATTAGTTTAAATGTAGATTATTATGATCAAAATACTTAGAATTAATTTAGAAACGATTGAAATGCTCAATCGATGCTCAGAATTGCATTATTTGTTTTTTATATGCGTAATTGCCATGTATAATCCAATCTTTTTGAATAATAACGGTTGAATAATATTCTTGACTATATAAAGAGTTTAAACGTAGATTACTGTGATCAAATTACTTAGAATTAATCCACAAACCATTGAAATGCTCAAACAATGCTAAGATTTGCATTATTTGCACTTAATATGTGTAATTACAATTTATAATTCAATCTTCTATAATAAATAACATATGAATTAAATTCTAGAAAATATAAAGAGTTTTAATGTAGATTATTGTGATCAAATGACTTAGAATGAATCCAGAAAACTATTGAAATGCTCAAACGAAGCTCGGAATTGTAATCCAATCTTTTTGAAGAAATATCATACGAATCGTATTTGAGACAGTATAAAGAGTTTAAATGTAGATTATTATGATCAAATGACATAGAATAAATCCTGAAACGATTGAAATGCTCAAACGATGCTAAGAATTGCATTATTTGCACTTTGTATGAGTAATTAATATTTATAAACCAATATTTTCGAATAAATAACATATGAATATATTCTAGACAATATAAAGAGTTTAAATGCAGATTATTATGACATATGCGTAATTACCATGTCTAATTCACTAATTTTGAATAAATAACATACGAATCATATTCTAGATCGTATGAAGTGTTTAAATGTAGATTATTGTGATCAAATGATATAGATTGAATCTGGAAATGATTAAAATTCTCAAAGGATGCTCCGAATTGCATTATTTGTAATTTATATGCGTAATTACCATGTATAATCCAATATTTTTTTAATAAATAACATATGAATCACATTCCAGAGTGTATAAAGAGTTTAAATGTAGATTATTGTGATCAAATGATATAGAATGAATCCAAAAATGATTGAAATGCTCAAACAAAGCTCAAAATTTCATTATTTGAACTTTATATGCGTAATTACCATGTGTAATTCACTATTTTTGAATAAATAACACACAAATCAGATTCCAGACTCTATGAAGTATTTAAATGTAGATTATTGTGATCAAATAATATAGATTGAATATATAAACGATTGAAATTCTCAAACGATGCTCCGAATTGCATTATTTATAATTTATATGCGTAATTATCATGTATAATCCGATATTTTTTTAATACATATCATATGAATCATATTCAAACTATATAAATAGTTTAAATGTAGGTTATTATGATTAAATGACTTAGAATTAATCTAGAAACAATTGAAATGCTCAAACTGTGCTCCGAAGTGTATTATTTGTAATTTATAAGCGTAATTAACATGTGTAATTCACTATTTTTGATTAAATAGCATACGAATCATATTAAAAAACGATTGAAATGATCTAAGGAGTTTGAATGTAGACTATTGTGATCAAATGACTTAGAATTAATACAGAATCGATTGAAAACTTCAAACGATGCAAAGAATTACATTATTTGAACTTTACATGCATAATTACAATGTATAATCAATCATTTTGAATAAATATCATATGAATCAAATTCAACCTGTATAGAGTTCAAATGTAGATTATTATGATCAAATGACTCATGAAGAAACAATTGAAAGGTTCCAACGATGCTCAAAATTGTTTTATTTGCACTTTATATGTTTAGTTACAATGTATAATCCAATATTTTGAATGAATAACATATGAATCATATTCTCAACAGTATAAAGAGTTTAAATATAGATTATTGTGATCAAATAACATAGAATGAATCCAGAAATTATTGAAATGCTCAAACGAACCTCAGAATCGCATTCTTTGCAATTTATATGCGTAATTACCATGAATAATCCAATATTTTTCAATAAATATAATAAGAATCATACTCTAAACAGTATAAAGAGTTTAATGTAGATTATTGTAATGAAATACCTTAAAATGAATCCCGAAACGATTGAAATGCTCAAACGATGCTCATTTGCAATTTATATGCGTGATTAATATTTATAATTCAGTCTTTTTGAATAAAGTACATAAGAATAATATTCTAAAAGAATAAAGAGTTTAAATGTAGATTACTGTGATCAAATTACTTAGAACAAAACCAGAAACGATGGAAATTCTCAAACGATGCTCACAATTGCATTATTAGTACTTTGTATGCATAATTACCATCTGTAATTTGCTATTTTTGAATAAAATGACATACGAACCATATTCCAAACTGTATGAAGAGTTTAAATATAGATTATTGTGATCTAATGGCATAGGTTGAATCCAAAATCGATTGAACTGTTCAAACGATGCTCCGAATTGCATTATTTGCACTTTATATGCGTAATTACCTTGTATAATCAAATCTTTTTGAATATATAACACAAGAATCATATTGTACACAATATAAAGTGTTTAAATGTTTGATTATTGTGATCAAATGACCTAGAATGAATCCAGAAATGATTGAAATGTTCAAACGATGCTCAGAATTGCATTATTTGCACTTTATATGAGTAATTAATATATATAATCCAATCTTTTTGAATAAATAACATAAGAATCAAGTGTTGATTATTGTGATCAAATGACTTAGAATGAATCCAGAAATGATTGAAATACTCAAACAATACTCAAACATAAGAATCAAGTGTTGATTATGGTTAATTATCATGTACCAATCTTTTTGAATAAATAACATAAGAAACATTTTCTAAACAGTATAAAGAGTTTTTGTGTAGATTGTTGTCATCAAATGTCATAGAATGAATCCAGAAATTATTGAAATACTCAAATGATTCTCAGAATTGCAATATTTGCATTTTGTATGGGTAATTACAATGCATAATCCAATCTTTTTTAATAAATAACATACGAATCATATTCTCGACTGTATAAAAATTTTAAATGTGGATTATTGTGATCAAATGACTAAGTACAAATCTGAAAATGATTGAAATGCTCAAACCACGCACGGAATTACATTATTTGCACTTTATATGGATAATTACCATGTATAATCAAATCTTTTTGAATAAATAACAAACGAATCATATTCTAAACAGTATAAAGTTTTAGTGTTGATTATTGTGATCAAATGACTCAGTATAAATGCAGGAATGATTGAAATACTCAAACGATTCTTAGAATTGCAATATTTGCTCTTTATATGTGTAATTACTGAGTATAATCATATTTTTGAATAAATAACTCACGAATCAAATTTTCGACAATATAAAATGTTTAAATGAAGATTATTGTGATCAAATGACATAGAATGAATCTGAAAATGATAAACCATGCTCGGAATTACATTATTTGCACTTTATATGGGTAATTACCATGTATGACAATACTTTTGAATAAATAACAAACGAATCATATTCTTAACAGTATAAAAAGTTTAAATGCAGATTATTGTGATCAAATGACTTAGAATGAATACAAAAATGATTGAAATGCTCATACGATGCTCGGAATTGCATTATTTGCATTTTATATGGGTAATTATCATGTATAATCCAATCTTTTTGAATAAATAACATACGAATCTTATTCTAAACAGTATAAAGAGTTCAAATGTAGATTATTACGATTAAATGATTTAGAATTAACCCTGAAATGATTGAAATGCTCACACGATGCACCGAATTGCATTATTTGAACATTATATACGTAATTACCATTTATAATCCAATCTTATTGAATAAATAACATAAGGCTCATATTCAAAACAATATAAAGTGTTTTAATGTAGATTATTGTGATCAAATGACATAGAATAAATCCAGAAATGATTGAAATGCTCAAACGATGCTTAGAATTGCATTATTTGCTCTTTATATGCGTAAGTACTAAGTATAATCCAGTATTTTTCAAGAAATAACATACGAATCATATTCTCGACAGTATATAGAGTTTAAATGTATATTATTGGGATTAAATGACTTAGAATGAATTCAGAAACGTTTGAAATGCTCATACGATTCTCAAAATTGCATTATTTGCACTTTATATGCGTAATTACCATATATAATCCAATCTTTTTGACTAAATAACATAAGAATCATTTTATTTAACAGTATAAAGAGTTTAATTGTAGATTATTGTGATAAAATGATTTAGAATTAATCCAGAAACGATTGAAATTTGCTCAAACGATGCTCAGAATTGCATTATTTACACTTTATATGGGTAATTTCCATGTATAATCTAATCTTCTTGAATAAATAACATACGAATCATATTCTAAAGAGTATAAAATGTTTAAATGTAGATTACTGTGATCTAATGAGTTAGAATGAATCCAGGAACGATTAAAATACTTAAACGATGCTTTGAATTTCATTCTTAGTACTTTAAATGTGTAATTACCATGTGAAATTCTGTATTTTTGAATAAATGACAAACGAACCATATTCCAGTCTGTATTTAGAGTTTAAATTTAAATTATTATGATTAAATGAGTTAAAATGAATTAAAAAATGATTGAAATGCTCAAACAATGCTCTGAATTGCATTATTTGCACTTTATATGCGTCATTACCGTGTATAATCCAAAATTATTGAATAAATAACATAAGAATCATATTCAAAACAGTATAAAGAGTTTAAATGTAGATTATTATGATCAATGGACTTAGAATGAATCCAGAAACGATTGAAATGTTCAAACAATGCTCTGAATTGAATTTTTTGCTTTTTATATGCGTAATTGCCTTGTATAATCCAATCTTTTTGAATAAATAACTCACAAATCGTTTTTTCAACATTATAAATAGTTTAACTGTAGACTATTGTGATTAAATGACGTAGAATAAATCTGGAAACGATTGAAATACTCAAACGATTCTCAGAATTGTTTTATTTGCACTTTATATGAGTAATAAACATTTATAATCCAATATTTTTTACTAAATAACATAACAAGTATATTATTAACAGTACAAAGAGTTTTAATTGTGGATTATTGTGGTCAAATTATTTATAATGAATCCAGAATTGATTGAAATGCACATAATAGCATTATTTGCATTTATTATGCTTTATTACCATGTATAATCCACAATTTTCGACAGTATAAAAAGTTTAAATGTAGATTATTGTGATCAAATGTCTTATAATGAATCTGAAAACGATTGAAATGCTCAAACCATGCTCGGAATTGCATTATTTGCACTTTATATTGGTAATTACCATGTATTATCCAATAATTTTGAATAAATAACAAACGAATCATATTCTAAACAATATAAAGAGTTTAAATGTAGATTACTGTGATCAAATGACTTAGAATGAATCCAGAAATGACTGAAATTCTCAAACGATTCTCAGAATTGCATAATTTGCACTTAATATGGGTAATTACCATGTATAATCCAATCTTTTTAAATAAATAACATAAGAATCATATTCTAAACAGTATAAAGAGTTTAAATTTAAATTGTAGTAATCAAATAACTTTGAATTAGTGCAGAAACGATTGAAATGCTAAAACGATACTCAGAATTGCATTATTTGCACTTTATATGCGTAGTTACAAAGTATAATCCTATCTTTTTTAATAAACAAGATATGAATCATGGTTTGGACAGTATAAAGAGTTTAAATGTAGATTATTGTGTTGAAATGACTTAGAATAAATTTATATGATTGTACAAATTTAAACAAATTGGTGTACTTATAGGCCGCGTCAAGCCAGTAATATTTGTTCCAATATTTTCAAAAGACTTGAAATCAAAGTAACACACGGATATGGCAAAGAGATTTGATGGCAAAGAAGTAACATAAATGTTTTTGAAAAATCAATCGAAAACTTGCGGAGAACTATGATAGCCTCCTCTAATATGTTCCACGTTGAATTGTGCAATCTCACACATGATGCCTTCCGTAAAATTATTTTGAATTCGTTGATACTATCCAATATCAACAATACCTTGTATAACACCTCTCTACAAAATAAAAACCCTCAGTAAAGAAATTGGATATTTTAAGCAAATATTATTGTTAAGTTAATTGATTTCAATATTTTCAAATTTATATTTGTCATAAAGTTGTTGGCCCAAATGTATAAATATGAAAACTATGTTGGCAGCAAATCCTTGTCGCATATTTGAAATAGAAATGATATAGAAATTTTAGTTTGGTGTCAAATTTAAAAATTTCTTTTAACGTAAACATGAAATTTATATAAAAAAAATTATCTTACTATCTAGTAGAACGAAATTCATACCTCATGTATTTTCCATCACCGGATTTGTTGTGGACCAAATTTTCATGACCCGTGCACGTATGATGCCTAGATTCCTATTTGGGAGTGATCTATAATGTTTGCCGTTTTGTAAATGTGAAATTATCGATGAAATTTAAAATAAAGAGCACTATTTATAGGTAAAATGTTGGCAATATTTGATGGAGGAGGCATCAATTCAATTGCACCCTTTAGTGAGACATCCCTTAAATAACACCCTTTGGTGTCTTTGTTAAGATATGCACCTTTTCATTTACACCCCTTTAAATCATCCATTCGATTGCATCCTTTGTCAAGACATTTCTTAAATGACACCATGTAGTTTACATGCCAAGATATGCACCATTTTTAGCGCTCCCTTTAAAACAGCCGCTCGATCACACTTTTTGGCGAGATATCCTTAAATGACACCGTATGATATCTATGTTAAAATAGTCACATTTTTATTCGCGTCTTTTGGGATCATCCTCGATTGCGCATTCTAGTGAGACATCCCTTAAATATCTTTGTCAAGATATGCACCTTTTCATTTGCACCTTTTAAAGCATCCATTCGATGAGAATGTTTAATATGCACCATAGTGCATAGGGTTTTCTATGCACCGCAGATTTTTTCGGAAATATTTTTGGAAATTGACAAATCTAATTTAACCAATCTAATATACATATTGAAATCTCATAACAAACCAATTTTACAATTTTTGAGATTTTATTGCTATTTTTTTCGTATTTTCTAAAACTGTCATTTTTGGAATATTTACAACATTCCATAAATGGCAGGTTTAAAAAAATTCGAAAAAAATAGCAATAAAATCTAAAAAAATTATAAAATTTGGTTTATTATGAGATTTCAATATGTATATTAGATTGGTTAAATTAGATTTGTCAATTTATAAAAATATTCTAAAACAAAATCCGCGATGCATAGATATACCTATGCACATAATGCATATTAAACTTTCTCCCATTCGATTGCACCTTTTCTCCCATTCGATTGCACCTTTTGGTTTATTATGAGATTTCAATATGTATATTAGATTGGTTAAATTAGATTTGTCAATTTATAAAAATATTCTAAAACAAAATCCGCGATGCATAGATATTCCTATGCACTATAATGCATATTAAACTTTCTCCCATTCGATTGCACCTTTTGTCAAAACATTTTTTAAATGACACCATATGGTCTATATGCCGAAATATGCACCCTTTTGATCGCACTCTTTAAAATAACCGCTTGATTACACCTTTTGGCGAGACAACATTAAATGACACCGTATGGTCTCTATGTTAAAATAGGCACATTTTCATTCGCATCTTTTGGGGATCATCAACGCATCTTTATTATATATAAGAATATTGCAAATGCGAAAGATATTGTTAACGGCACCGGACATTGCTTGTTGGTCTCTGCTTCTTGTTGATCTTTACCTTCGACATAAATTGCTTGGCACATTAGAGCAAGTTAATCATCTGTCGTTCGAAGAGAGAGGAGCTCAAAAAGCATGAAATATATCGAATATGGATCTCTATAAATTTGTCATGAGGCAGAGAATTCAGATATGGCATTGCTTTGTTGAATTTGTGTCCTCATCACCAAAGATTTTAAGGACAAATTATCGGTAAAAGAGTTGAGAGGCAACAGTGGAATTCTCTCTCCTCATTTTGCTTATTTTTAGGCTGTGCTCCAGAACGAACAAGAGGAGGGGAGATGAGAGAGTAACTTATCGCTGCTACCCGACTAGTGTTTACTCAAGTTTACTCGCTCCACAATTTGGATGAGAGGGGATAAATACGGGATGAGAAGGGATGAACAAGACACATAGTTTACTCAGAATCTGTAATTCCCGATTTTGGGGAGAGCCTTACCTCGTCACCCCTCACTTCCCCTAAGCTCCCTTTATCTTCGCTGATTTGTTTCTGGAGCACAGCCTTAGTCTTTCTTTTCTATGTTATTATAATTTTTAAATGAGATCACATGAGTCTTTCTTTTCTATGTTATTATAATTTTTAAATGAGATCACATAAGTACCGAATACAAACCATCTCTAACTCACCTATTTGACAAGTTTGAAAGTTAGAACTTAGAACTAACCCGAATTAACTTGGAGATATTTGGTCACAAAATTAGCAAGTTAAGACCTCAACTTCAAGTTAGTATAACTTTGTATATATCAACTAATGGTCTGCTTTAGAACATCAGAACATATATAAATAGCTGTTCCACTCACCTACTGTAGTTAGCACTATTGAAGAACAGTGATTCCATCTGGGCCGTTGGTTTTCTGGAGTTCGTTCTGTCCGTTTGATTGTCTTTCTTCCGATTGTTTAATTGGACATTTTTTTGTTTTTTTTTGTCTAGCTTTCCTGCCTTCGTTACTTCTCTCTCCTACTTTTGCTTTGTTCCTCTGGAAGGATCGGAGGGGCATGGTTTCGCATGTGCCTTTCGGTACGGCTTCGGCTTCTCTCTCCCGCTTTTTCTTTGTTTCTTTCGAAGGATCGGAGGGGCGTGCTTCCGCATGTGGCTTTCGGTACGGCTTCTGCTACCATCATGGTACTGGTCTGTGCGCCGTCCCTCTTTGTTGTTCCCCTTTTCTATTTGGTTTAGGTTTTGGTCCATGGCTCTTCGTTGGGTACTTTTTCCCGGTGGGCTCGGTTTTTGTGGACTGGCCAATCATGCGTGTTCCGTTCCCAGATGGTCCACGGTGGTTTCTTCCTATGTTCTATCTCTTATGCGCTGCGCTCTTTTTGATGCGAGGTCTGCATTCCAGATTTTTTCTTGCTCCTGTTTATCATATTTTCTTTCTGTTTTTTTTTCTGCCATTGTTCAGGACAGTTTGGTATGTTGTGCTGGTGAGTGCCTCTTTTTGTTCTTCCTTAGCTCTCTTTTTTACCTCTTCAATGTGTCAAAATTAATGTGTGAGAATTATACCTTCTTTCGTTGGGCAAAATTAGGTGTCGTTTAATGGACCCCAAATTAAATTCTTCTGTTTGGTTGCTGTTTAATGAACCCCAAATTAGATTCTTCTGTTCTGTTGGTGCTCTTTTTTATCGTGGACAGTATTCTGGGTGCCTTTTGGTCAGTGCATCTTTATTTTTTTTTTATGGTCTGTGTTTGTGTTGCTGCTTTCTACAAGATGATTGCTGTCTGCGGATTCTGTTGGTTATTTTTTGCTGATTGTTTCCTCTTTTCTGCTTCCTTTTTTGCTTTTCGTCTGTATAATATGTTTTTGTGTTTTCTTATCAGATTCCGCTCTGCGATCATTGTCTTGCTGCTCCTGGTCTGTGTGCTGGTTACTCTCATCCGACTGTAACGGATCCGCTGCAATTGTTTCTTTGTCTCTAACTTTTTCGTTGATCTTCCTTTTCTTTTGTTATTATTTGCCACTGAAATTTCTGATTTCCATTCAGTCTTAGACTGATTACTTTTCTTTCTCTATAATTGCAGGTTGCTTAGTGGAAGCTGAAGATTGCTTTCAGTCTTAAGGTGTCATTCTATGTGCATTTTTCTTACCGTGTTTACATTTTTCTTACCTTCTTGGATGAGCCTTTATTTTCTTTGACGATATGGTTTCCTAAGAAGTGAAAATTGGTAAAACTAATGGCTGTGGCGTTACAAACTAATGGGTAAACAAATCATAATTTTCTCTTAACCATTACTTAATTTGTTTATTTTGTGCCAATCTTTATTGTTTCATTTTGGTGTTAATAGTAATTTCCTTTCCTTTTTCTTGGCTAGGTTCTTACTACTACCTGTAAAGAAATCAGTGGATTTGCAAATGAAACTATGTAAAAAAATTTATTGGTTGAAAAATCTGAACAGGTGACCATTTGTCTCTCTTTCTTTTAAAATTTTAAGCTACATTTCTGTGAAAAAAATGTTTTGGCTAGCTTCTTTTTGCCTTGCTTTTGTTAGTTTTTTATGGTACCTGCAACAGAAAAAATTATTCACACTTGGCAAGAAAAAAAATTTGACAAAACAAAAAAATGTTACTTCAAAAAATACAGTAACCTTTAATGCTCTAAGGGCCAGGATGTTGCTGCCTGTCTCCTGTTTTGTAGCCTTTCTTCATGGGTATTCCATTGTTGTTGCTTCTTCTTCCTCGGTGCTGCTGTGCTTTGCTACTGTTTAGTTGGTTTGTTATGATTCCTTTTGTTCAGGTCAGTTTTTGCCTCTCCTGGATTCATTTGGTTTATTTTTGGCTTGGTCCATGCCAGTTTTCAATGTTCAGGGAACTCACTTTTTAACAGGCGGAATAGTCAAGGTAAGTTAGACAAGGTATGTTGGGCATCTTTAAAAAAATTATTTCCATTACTTTTTTTAGCTTCCTTATCTTCATTATCACTCTTCGAGCAACTCAGTACTTACCACATAAAATAGTAAAAGAATGTGGGACAAAATATATAAGAAAAGAACATTATTTGTTTTTAGTTCGGTCCATGTCGATATTTTCGGTGTTTTCAGGGAAGTTGTTGTTTAGCACACAAAAGAGTAAAGGAAATTCTCAGAGGATATGACGGGCCTTCATATGTTTAAAAAATTGTTTGGTTTATAAATCTTGATAAATGTCAAGATTAATACAACATAAATTTAGTCTCACTGCTTATTAGAAAAATCAATTAAAGTGAATTCCTCAATATTAGGCCAATTCACTTTGATTAATTTAGTACCATATTTAGTACTGGGTGGTACATACAGTTGTAATTAGTGTTCATAAGCACTATTTGATATTCTTTGTTTCATCTTCTTTGTTTCCTTAACAGTGCCATTGGGGCTGGATCTTGGCAGGCTCTGGATCTTTGCTTCCAGGTGCAGAAATTCCCATGCTGTTCAACCATGTAGGCATCTTTGGTTGCTGTTCTATCATATATATGCTTTGATTTCATTGATCTTCATTGCAATTTTAGAATTTCTAATTTGTAAATTTCAATTCTAATTTCTGTTAGATAAAGATTGTGCTGCATGTGGAAGCTTTGTAGGGGAGAGTTGCTGTGGAAAGGTAGTATGCAAAATCAAAGTAAACCATTTTTATGTTCTTCATGTGCTTGATGAAATGCTTAAGTCAAAATTGTGTGTGTAGTTTGAGCACTGCAAGGATGATGAAAGATAATCATGATTTTGTTACATCTCGATTATGTTCTTTTTTTTTTGTTCTTCTGACTTTCAAATTTAATTTGCATTTTCATTGTGCTTTTTAGTCGTTGCGTTTTCCAGAGTTGATGCATTTGTAAGCCTTCAAGTACTTCCATGTGAGTACTTCTCTTAGTTAAGGTTTCAGTTCTCTTTGCATTTTTTTTTGTGCACCTTGATTTCAAATTACAGAATATGTGATAATTGTGATGTATAAGTATAGTCTCAAATTTCAGAAATTTGTGATATATCATAATTATGATTGTGTAAAAGAAATAGATATAGGCTTAAGGCGAGATACCAAATTAAATTGTTTTTTTCCTCTCTCCTGTGAAACCCTTTTAACTTCATACTCCATTTATTTCGATTAGCCTAAAAATAAAGGGAAGAAGAAAGAAAGTACGTAGAAGGTATGCTATCTTTTCTATATTGCACAACAAATGCTTTCGACTTTCATTTTTTCTTATTCTTACCTTTTTGAGGTAGCATATGCAGAATGCTTATCATGAGGGAATATGATATTGTAGGAAAATTAAATGAGAAATTTAGAACTTCAATACTCAAATGAAAAATGTACAGTGTTTTAGCAGCCTATGAAGCAAAGAAGGCATGCCAAATGGCCTTGCACCTTTCTCACCGGTAAGTTTGCAGTCTAACATATGTGCTAATATTTCCGTGTCTCATTTCTTTCCTTGAAGACCATTAAATCTGATCTAGCTTTGTTATGAGAATATATTTTTTATTGAAAATGTAAGCTTATAGTTAGGATATATGCAATTCGATTTAGTTATCATGTGAAAATTAGATATTATCGTTCGTATCTTGAGCATTTAATTTAATTATTATGCGAAAATTAGATATTATTGTTTGGAAATATATGTAATTGGATTTATATTGAATTAAATTAAATCAACCCTTATACTTCTCTGTTTCAGTCAGTATCTGTACAAGGCAGGGCATTTCTTTTCATCTCTTAGAGCTACTGTTGTCCATTGATTTATTGATCTGTATTGATAGGTTTTTGTATTTTATTACTGGTCTCATGTTACTTGCTCCCATGTCTGCTTTCATACAATCTATCTGCTTCCAATGATGGTCCAGTTACTAACTCCTCTGCTATTTCAGGTTTGTGATTAATTTCAAAATTATGGTTGCCTTCTGATCCATGGAGCTTTTGATATAGGTCCGCTCTCTATATTCCCTATTTCTCATTTATTTTCTTGGTTTTATTTCCTGTCTATTCCTTTCAGGTTCAATCTATTTGCTAAAGAAAAATTAGGCACAATTTTTCTCATGAGCTTATTTTGTTGGACATTGTAATAAAATTGGCATTTGAAACATTATTTTTTTCAAGCTATTACAAGTTTACAACAATTTAAAGTGTTAGAACTTAGTAGTTAACCGGTGCCATATTGGTTTTGCTGTAGCATTAAGGTTTATAAATAATGGAAGAACAATACCCAAGTAGTCAACTCCTGGCACTAAATAATATATTATTATTTAATAAATGCCATTTTGGTTTTGTAGGAATGACAGAAAAAATTGGGCAAAGTAATCGAGTCCTTGAGTGCAGGTATCGTTTATATTAATGATGTTTAAGCGCTAATCAATGTATTCTTTTCCTTGATGATATTTTTTTCTGACAAAACATATGTGCGGTCTACCAAGAGTATATTCTTCTATTTTGCCTTTCTGGAATTTGAATGATCAAAATAGTTTCATGTTATCTATTTCAGTTTTTACTTTCTTTTTTGCCCTCTTCTATAGAACATACTAATGTGTGGTTGCTACAGATGAGGCTCTGGTGCAGATATTGTCGATGCATATTGAAAGATTGCTTTATGCTGTTATAAACAACAGTCGTACCGATGGTGCTGTTGTCATTGGCTACATATGATTGATATTTCCAGATTAAGTTGACATTACTCTTTTATCTTCTATTCATCTCTTGCTGTATAATATCTATCTTCTATTTATACAAATATGTTGTTACCTTTCTAAGTTTTTCGTTTATTACAAAACAATTGGGTACCTTTGTATTCAAATATGTTATTGGCCTTCATGTTTTCCTTTTTTTTTTTTTGTATATTGTGCATTCAATCATGATTAGTATTTCAACATAGAAACAATTATCGAATTTATGAAAATATTGCTAAGGTTCAACAAATATCTTTACGAAAAAAATAAATCGCGCAACGCGCGAAATCCCACTAGTCCTTATTAAAGGAACGGAGAGGAATGTTATCCGATTTTTATTACCCTCCAAATTAGAATGTACAAATTTACTCTCAAATTTTAGTGTGTCTCTTTTATTATTTTCTCTTCCTTTCCATTAATAATTTGATTTGTACAGCAAGTAATTGATCCAGGCATAATAATTTTTTTAAAATTTACTCTATCTTCTTTTCTCTTCCTCTAAAATAAACTTTCCTAGAACAGACCCTAAACATAACCTTAAATTGCAAGAATACCAACTTGAAACCCACATACAAGCATGATGGATGGTTCTTTCTAGACATCTACAGTTCATTTGGGATCGAACAGTTGAATAGACAGGTATGGATCAGAATCAGATAATACATGAACCTCTGATCTCAAATCAACGGCTGAGATCTAACACAGATAATCTGTTGACCATTCATTCCGCCATGTTGACCTGATCGCGTGAGAATTGAGCAACGCTTAGAAGCTTCCTCTTCCTCTTCTCTTCTCTTTTCCTTCTCTCTCTCGCCAACGCGTTCCAGCGGCAGAGAGAAAAGGAGAGATTTCTTTTTGTATTAGAACCATATTCGGAAAGGACGGGAGAACTTGAATTTCTCAATTGAATCGAATCTCATGGGAACCCCAGCATTTCCCAATTTGGGGAAGCACTGCAGCGTCGAGGATTGTAAACAAATCGACTTCCTTCCCTTCACCTGCGATCGATGCAACGAGGTACACTTTTTTCTCTCCATCAAAACGACACCATTTCTTGCTTTTTTGTTTCTTTCCTTGTGATTTATCTGTAAAGGTTGTGTTAAGATTCACAATTTCATGGTTATCGATTCATATCTAATAGAAGTAACGGGTGTTTGGTTTTCCTAATTTGTTGTGTGATCCCTGTAGAAGTTCATCAATATTGTGAGAGATATATGATGGTAAAAACCAAGAATTGTGTGATTCATGGAATTTAAACTATTTGGTCCTTTATTTCTGGTGATTTTCACATATTCGTAACATCATTATTGAAATTGCATTAGACTTGTCTGTTCTTTCAAGTTGTCTAAGTCTCTCTTGTACATTCCAATGATCTGTGTTCATATCAGGATTTTCCAATTCAAAATAATGCGTACCATGTATATCAGATTATTTCGTATTATTTTTTTCCTATATTTTTCATCCAACTTAACTTTTCTTACTTTATTTATTGTAGGTGTTCTGTCTCCAGCATAGAAGTTACACCACGCATCAGTGCCCGGTTGCAAACCCACACGACGTGACAGTTGTGATATGCCCACTTTGTGCCAAATCAGTTCGCTTAATTCCAAATCAAGACCCGAACATAACATGGGAGACACATTGCAATACTGACTGTGATCCCTCCAATTACCAGAAAGCAACCACAAAAAGAAGGTGTCCAGTTCGCGGATGCAAGGAAACACTTACCTTCTCCAACACAATCAAATGCAAGGACTGTCTGATAGACCACTGCTTGAAACATAGATTCGGGCCTGACCACAAATGCCCTGGCCCGAAGAAACCCGAATCCACATTCCCCTTTGTTGGTATGCTAAGCAGAAGTCAAAAGAATACCAATTCGAACAATTCTTCTTCATGGTGGAATACCATTCGCGCCTCTGCTGAGGCCAGCATGCAAAAATTAACTATTGCAACCAATCAGGCATTTTCAACAGGAGCCAGCAGTAGCGGTGGTGGGGCCCTTGTTGAGCAGTGCACACAGTGTAATGCGAGGTTTGCGAACGTCTCAGCTTTGATTGAGCATGCAGAGAGAACTCATGGGAAAAACTCTAGGGTGAGTCAAAAACCAATGGTGCTTGATATATGTCCAAAATGTAGCAAGGGGTTTAGAGATCCAGTCTTGTTAGTAGAACATGTTGAGAGAGAGCATGGTGGGAGCAGCACCAGGAGATGACAGTTGTGTTTATGCAGTGTGAATTTGATTTGCATGATGTGATTCTTTCCAATTTATACATTCATTTCCATATGCTAATATAGGCCTTCTGTGATTATTTTGGTTTTTTCACACCGAGTACCTTATGATGGTCTCAAATAGAGTCTAGTGTTTTATTATTTTTCCTTAGGGACTCGGCAAAAGAAATTAGATTTTTATTTTTTTTTCATTACTGACTTTAACAACAGAAATTGAGTTTCATTGTGGTTATTTTCCTTCTTACTACACTAGTTTGGTTATTTTCTTCTTACTATACAGCGATGATGTTTGCTGGATTATTGCAGCAATCTGAGTACATCAATTATCATTTTCCTGGTTTGTCTTTCGACATTTGTTTTTGGCTTGCCATGATATTCTATTCCTGAAAAACTACATAGAATGAGATTGTCATATTCAAACACATTTGCGTTCTGTGTGACGATATAATGATTATATATTATTGTGGTTTCTTCAACTATTTTTGTTGACAGATCTTCTTTGTATTGGTTGATAGCTATTATTTTATTTTGTTGTTAAGGCATAAAAGATCACTACAAACGAAGAATTTTGTCGCTGAACAGGTAACACGCAGCATGGAGGGTATAACCAAGTCATATCATTTGTTTGGTTCCAGTTGATGTAAGCGTTAAGCAATGCAATACAACACAAATCTAAAAATAGTTTAATCCAATTAGGCTTGCTCGATTATTGCAAAACTCGAAAATCTTTTTTTCAATAACTTCTCCTGAACTTAGGTAGATCAGAATACTAGTGGAATACAGTCACATTGCAGAATCAAGAAAAGATGTACGACTCAATTAAATTCACAAACAAGAAGGTACGACGAATGAATAGATAAATGCTATGTCATTTAAGATATTAATTCATTATTGTTAATAGTAAAAAACAATTGCTAATTTATGCTATCCTACTATAAATGTAAGAATAGCTAAAGAAATATAGACATCTATACAAAAAAAAAGGGGAAATTGTTTTTATGCCACTCCAAAAGAAGGAAATTGTGAAAATGCCACTCAAAAGTTAATTCTTCTATAAATGCCACTATGACCATATAAAAGTGCTACATGAACCCCAAGAATTGTCCCCAAGAAGAACCAGATGGTATAATCAAACCTGAAAAGGCCGACCTAGAATATTTTTGAAATAAAAGTCATTTAAGAATAAACCAGTAGAAATTCTAAAAATCCTTATAAAAATTTTATTTTCCCTATGAGCGATTGGCGCCTCAGCGCGAACAGCACAATTTACAGAGAAGCACTCAAAGCAACCGAATCAATCCATTCACCGGCGGTCGGTTTTGTCAAGCCACATGACATAACCGGGAGAACAACAGAAGTCCAATTTAAGCAAAATAACACAATCATACAATTGTTGCTTAAATTGACTGAACAAATCGAGGATCTGAAGGTAGCAGTCAAAAGGCTCGAGGTTGTGAAAGGGAAAGAAGGCACTCAACCTGACGACCTGACTGACTCTCTGGACCAGATCCAGCAACAACTTCAGAAGTTGAGCTTAGGAGAGCCCAGTAAGCCGGCAATACCAAAACCGAAAGGCAAACTTTTTGTGTTCAAAAACCCAAAAGAAATATTTGAAACCGAGAAAAAGAAGGCAGCATGAGCAGAACGCAAACAACAACAGAGGCAGCAAGACCATCAGTGTCGGAAAGAGACACAAATCAAACCCCTACTGTTGAAGACCAGATCCGTGGCTATCGCCTTGGATCTAGACTCAGATTTGAGGCTCAAAGGAGGCTCCCTGGTCAATCTCGACGGTACCAGCGAAGCCTTGAGTCACAAATGAATCCTGATGCTGAGCTCAACATCTCCCAATACAGACGAGCACAGCAAGTCCCAGCAGAAACTCTGTACCAAGCTGGATGGTCAGAGAGCAGGCACCGAGTATACCAACATTACTCGGATGAAAGAACGTTGGTCACAGATGGCCAGCAAGTGGAGCTACCGTTCATCTCTGAAGAAAGTTTTAACAGACTTTTGCAAGAAGGGCTCCAACATCTGCATATCGGACTAATTATGGTTCGATTGTACACGTTGCATAGGCGAAGTGCAGGTGTGAATGCACTAGTGTTAATCAGAGACACTAGATGGCGAGATGATAGAGCTGTCATCAGCTCTATGGAGATGGATCTCACATCTGGGACGCAGTTGGCATATACTGCCCCAGATATGACTCTAAGTAACCGTGACTTCAGAGATCACATTCAACTAGTGATTCAAACTCACGGGTATGAAGGATGGCAAGGTGGAGAGAGTAATCTTTTACTCTCAAGGTCTCTAATTGGACGACTGTCCAATACAAGCCACACAAATTTCAGATACAATGTTCAGAACGTGGCGGACCACCTAGCAAGTCGAGGAGTTCGGGCCATCCCTGGCTCGCAACGTACAACCACAGAACTCCGTGGAAGGCAGTGGCTTGTGAGACCAGCTGTCATCTCACAAGCTCAGAATCCCCAAGTAGCACGAATCCGAGCAAGGACAGACGGCTCATTATCCGTCAGATTTGCGGGGTATACAACGACAACCCCTGAACAAGAAGCTATTCGTGGAGAAAATGATGAGGAAGAACTCGAACAAGAATTCATCAATCTACTCACACTAGATGATGATTGGCCATATGAAGATGATCCAGAATTTCCAGAAATCTATTCAGACCCTGAGGAATTCAGTGAAGATGATGAGACTGAGCAAGACGATGGTCCCTTATTGGGAAAATGGTTCTTGGCAATACTAAGAGCCGAACAAACTGAACCAACAGTTGAAATGCTAGAACCAATAAACCCGTATCAATGGTTTGCTATTGAGCAGCTAGATAGTGAAGACGAACTTGTACAAATGACATTTACAGAGTTCAATTGGCTAGAAACCATTGATGCAGAAAGTGAATGGTTTGAGGAACAAGCCCTCATGATGACCTGTCAATGGGATGAGTCGGACGAAGATGAGATACTCTCCACGGTGCAATTCCTGTCTCAATTGGGTGCACCAGCAAACCAAGATGAAGACTTGCTAAGTCTTCTAGCGAAAGGTGGTGGGGAAGATGTCAGTTCCCCAAATTCTAAAATAAAGTGGGACGAGGATCTATTCGAGACAGTTTATATGATAGAAGAGATGGAATACTGTTTGCCTCTAAATTTTGCTGCATAAAATCCTAGAATAAATAAAATAAATTTCATTCCACAAATAAAACCAGACTCGATAACTCCAACAATTAAACAAAATGACCTTGACAAAACGATCATGAAGCATGGAAGGAAATACAGAAATTCCTAAACAACGGATGGTAAATTAATTATGGGAAACGCCATTATGAGCCTGTGATGTCCCTACAATTAATTACATGAAAGTCCCAAAAAATGGAAAATTTGTAGCAACCATATTCCTTACATATTTATGGGGAACCCTGCAAAGTTTCATGCCAAACTGATCTATGGACGGGCACCAAAATATTTTTTTCAGCCATGCAGTAAAATTAACCTCAAAATCACAACAACAAACAGACAGGTCCAATGCCACAACAAATAGAGGCTAGATGATGCCTTCAAATTTGGCTACCAGTTGATAAATATGGGAATACAATCAAGCGATACCTAAAAAAGGGGGCCCAAATAAGATTATCTAGAAATTGCATAACTTTGGGCTCTATCAGTCATCTGGAAACCATACCATTCTGGGACTCTATCAATTAAAATACCGAACCTAAACCGACATACCTTAAAGAGAAGATGGCAACATACCAATGGGCAAATGCACATGTGCAAAGCAAGTGGTTAAACAGATTGTCAGACTAAACAGTATGCTTATTTGTAAATATAGCATTAAAGGGAAAGTATGAATATACATGTGTATGGGCCCAACATTAACTAAGTAAAATATAAAGCCCAAAAGTGAGAGAGGCCCAAGGAAAAAACGGAATATAAAAGCCCATACAAAGACCCGGCCCAATTCAGATTAAATTCATCCATCTCACTGACAGGTGGGCCCCGCCTGTTTCTTTTATTTTAAATTCATAATCCTACGTGGCGTCTTCCTGTTGGCTCAGGCAGTGGCCCCGCTGGTTTCCGTTTAAAAAAAAAAAGAAGGAATTAAAAGGAAAAGACAGACCGTACGAAGGAGTTCTCTTCTCCGGCGTAGGGATATTCTTCGCCGCCGTCACACGTTGTCTCCGCCTCAACCAAGCACACCGCTGTGTAGGCGACGCTCTCACGGGTACAATAATATCAAGCTCGAACAGCAATGAAGCCTGGGATGGAGCGATTTCAAAGAAGAAAGGATGAGTGACTGGCGTGAATGCACACAAAATTACGCTAAATTGAAAGGAAATTGATAGGGAAGCATACCTGAAAAGCTTCTCTAGTGTTATGAGAAGAACTGGGGATGGTAATTGGGTATTAATTTGATGGAGAAAGCATGGTGGCACCATTCGCCATGGCTGCAGAAGTGAGTTTCGAAGGAGAAAGAGTCAAATGAGGTCGTGACTCGAGATTAACCTGAGGGGTGAGTCCCAAATCACTCAGGCGAACCAGAGAATGCAAGTGGAGGAGTGAAGGATGCTCAGATCAGAGAAAAGAGTATTGTGCTCTCCAGTTGAAGCTACACAGAAGGAGATGTTGCAAAAAAAGGCAAGATGGCATGAGGGATTCAAAATTGAAGAGATGAGATCAATGAAGCACCTAGTATTCGGTTTATACATATTCCTAGAGGTGTCAGAATGCATCCCATATGATCAATTGCGGCCAATTCAGACTTAGTAGATGGGGACACCAATTGAGTGACACAACATGGTTGAGTGTTGGCTTAATTACGCCTAACAGTCATTTACGAATGTGGTTAACGCCTAACACAAGCTAAACAAAGTGTTGTAAGGCTGTAGTGATGAAAGGCAGGTGACTAAAGCATTTAAAATAAACTGGAGAGGAGATAAGGCTGAAGGAACTTGCTCCCCAAGGAGCATCCTATAGCCATCGGATGGTGATCAAAAGGATTCATATGTTAATAAAATGGATTAAGCATCTAAATTGTGTCCCACAAAGAATATACAGCTGTGAGTTTTACTGGTGCTCATCAAGCGTGTGAACCATGTATCACATTCAGGGGCAAAATGGGAAATTGGATGTTTAAGCAGCTACATGGAGCTTCTCCATCCATGGAATCAACAGTAAGGTACCAAATGCAGTTGAGAAATGTCTCTCATGCCCCTGCTGCATCTCAACCATCAGATTATAAGTGAGAGAGCATCAAGGAATTGAGATAACATCATAAGACCAACTACACCTCTTTCTACTCAATTCTCCAAGTGGCATACGGCCCCACCTGTCAGGCCATGAGAACAAATGAAATGTGGCTTTAGGCCCATAGTTCCAAGTAGAACTCTGTAAGTGTTATCAGTACCATTAAGCTTGAGAAGGAAAAGGATCAAATTCACAATGGAGAAATAACAGCCGCAAGCACTCAATGCAATGACATAATCCAGCATGGCGCCAATTGAAAATACAAGTCTGAATCATCATGCCACCTCAATGCTTAGTGGACATCACATACCACATGTCAAAGCACTATTGGTGAGTGCAATTGGCCAGTAAAGGAAGAGGAGTGAAGAAGGAATGCCCATGGCAGCCACACATGAGCCATTGGATCAAAACCCTAACTCCATGGCTCATCTTCACCACACAACGAAAACCATCCACAGATTCACAATACCAGACCATGGTTTTGCAAGAGAACTTGCTCCCCACGGCTCTACATCAACCACTGGATCAAGATGAAGGGTGAGATGCGCATGGCTCAACTCCATGGAAACCCTAACTTCAAGCCTATATAAAGACCTCAAATCAGAAGAAGAAAAAAAAGGCCTCCACCTACCCCAAGTTTACCATATACCCTGAAGCTCTGCCTCCATCCTTGGTTAGGTTAGAATATAAGAAAGAAAGCTCTGTAATTTCGTCGAGCAGTTAGCTTGTAATAGGAAGTAGAAGAAGAGAAGAGAGAAGAGAGAGCTTAGGTAGCTTAAATCTGTAAACCACCTCTTCCATATATCAATAAAGAAGTTTTGAGAGTTCAATTGCTGTTTTGATTGGTGTTTGAGCTAGCCCAGCCACCAGTCCATGGTGGTTGGTGCCATACTTTTGTTTCATTAATTTACTTGCTCTCTTTGCATCTAAACATCTCACATCTGCATATAACATGAAATAAAAGTGACTTAATAAAATAAATGGGTTTGTGCATCTGTAAGAGCACAAGGACAGCAGGTTGAAGCTCATACCGCCATGGCCAGACCTCGAGTTCACTCCCCCGACATAGCTGAAGAGAGACACATCCCCCATTGACTCCAATCGACAGAGGAAGAGAAGGGAATACGGCTCGACATGGCTGAGAAGAGAACAAACCCCTCAGAAGGTGTAATTTGGCGGAGGCAGCCGAACATGGTGAAAATGACAAGCCAAAGTAGCCCAGCCAACCACCTCTCCGACAGTGAAATTGAAAGCACAGAGTAGAAGAGGAGAAGAAGACGACGCTGTTGAAACAAACCATGAGCGAAATGATGGACGAACGGCGCGAGTCAACGGCGGAGGAGCCGCTGCGTCGTCGAGTCAAAGGCAACAGAAGAAAGGAAATCAAAAGAAGAAGAAGAAGTTGACATGTTGACTGCACGAATCTTGAAGTCGATAGATGGATGGATTTCATTCACAACGGTTTAAAAGAGAGGGTTTCATTTCGATTTCTTGCGGCAACAAATCTCCAAGGCACTAGATACGGGTCAGGCCATTCATGGAATCCAACATGTTGCACAGAGGGTCACACCAAAAGAACCATAGAAAGAGGAAAACCGAACCAAATAGGAAGACCAATTCTGATAAGCCTGGCGCACTATGAACCAACTGAACTCAAGTCCGCCTCAAACTCAACGCGGTCCATAATCGCGCGTATGCACCAGTCGACTCAACCAGATCAATCCAGCGCTTATGCCCGATCTTCTGTGACTCAAACCGTGTGGCCAGCGCTGGTGCACACCACAAACCACCTCTTCCTGCCTACGTGGACCACCCGGAAGCCGACAGCTCAGCCCTCTTCAATGCCATGGACCAATCAGAGAATTTGCAGAAAACCAGAACTTCAAAAATACATTAAAAATAGCCAAAAAATCAGAAAAATTCCCATAAAATACCAAAATGTCCAGAAAATTATGAAGAATATTTCTAACTGACACATCATATATGAAAAACCAACTTAAGAGTCACTTTTATTTAAAAATCCATAAAACTTTTAAAATATCGTAAAAAATAAATAATAAACATAAACATTATTAAAAACTAATATTGTTATTAAAGGACAGCAGGGATTCTTGGATGACAGGTATTCAGAACCAGAGCACTCCAGAGCCAGTCAAGTCAGAACCCATACTTCAAACTCAAGACCCAAGCCAAGTCAGGACTTCAAGACAATTCCCGGAAAATTGAACCCAGACATCTAAACTCAACTGGGACTCAGAACTGAACCTAAATCCAAACTCCATAACTAAATACCAAAGCCTCAACCAAACCCAAACCCAGAAATTCAGAACGAAAGCCTGAAACCAAGGAACTAAAATCTAAATACCAATGTTAAACCATAACCAGACTCAAACCAAATCCGTAGCTCCAGATTCTGGATCAAGTCTCAAACCCTAAATCCTAAACTTTAAACCCTAAATCCTAAACCAAGAAACTAAAAGCCAAATACCAACGTTAAACCACAACTAGACTCAAATCAGACTCAGAGCTCCAGATTCTGAATTAAGTCTCAAACCCAAAATTCAACTCCAAATCCAAACTCGAATGAACATCCAAAAGCCAAGTCTAAACCTAGAGGCCAATACTAAGTCAAACGCCAAATCAAATCAAACAAGATCCTAAGGCTCTATATCCTGGCACTACACAGAAAGCCAAGTCCATATCAAGATAACCAAGACCAACCTATGATCCAACGATCTGACTGTCTTATGATAACAATCTTAGAAGCAATAAAAGTTATAATTATAAAAGATAAAGCATCGAAGTCTGCATATCTCTTAAAGTTTAAGTCAGCATAGCATGCATATGCACTTTGCATCATGACCACATTCCGCATAGCACTAACCATTATGTATCAAATAAAACTGACTCCAATTGCTTTCAATGCCTAATCATTTAATTATTCCCGATCTAGAGGTGCTCTTGTCTGATTCCCAACTTGGACTCAGATCGGAGGTAATTAACAGCAGGGGCTTGCGCCTGCTGGAAGGAAAGGACCTACACACAAACAATCAACTCTTGAGGTCCCTAGGGTCGCATTGCTATCTTTCGTTCGTAAAACGGGTAGTGGTGTTCGAACTCTAGGGGACTCAAGGGGTATCTGATCCGCATTTTCTTCGCCCCATAGAAGGCTATCTGATCTTCCGTGGTCGGACTGAAAAAGTGCGAGACAGATTCTGGCACGCCCGGTGGGACATTCTTCTCCTCTCATCAGGGAATAATTAAAGGATTAAGCATGAAAGTATATAGGAGTCTATTAAATTTCATGTTACGTACTAATCTCGAGTTCTCTTCATTTTGAAAGGAACAATGGTGACTTGGTGCCAAATTGTGACTGGAGAACATCTCAAGAATGGTGGTGGCTCCATGGCCGGGATTCCCCAAGTGCCCGTCCAAGCTACCACACAACTCCAAATGGCGATGCTCGCTGGTGGAACATCTACTGTTGTCTCAGAAAACACCACCCCATGCAACCAGAAAGGGAAAATGCCAATTCAACATGTGAAAGAGGCTCTTGCTCCTAAATCAAAAGGAACAGAGACAAGGACTAGGCTCTCGAGGATTCAAGCCCTCCACCTGGTCCAACAACCAGACACCGTCACTGACCTGCCTCTTCGCAACACCTTCACCCCCCTGCATGTGCTCAAGAAGGGAGGAGAGGAGATGCGTCTCAGGGAGGATTGGGAGCTTCCCATGTATGCCCCGATCTTTGAAACAAAGGAAATAACCCACAAGAAACATAAGACAGTGGAGGCCATACATGCGGCCTTCAGAATCATCAAAAAGTCTCGTAAGTCCCGTTGGATCTTCACTACGGTCCCTGCCAACGCTAAGAATCCGTCCGTAAAGGATAGACTAAGGCTCCCGGTGCACCAAAGGCTCCGCTTTCCCCATTGTGAAGACAACCTTGAGGGAGATGCGGACCATAGTGTTTCCGAGAAAAAGACCGTGGCCAACCTGCCATCAGTCTTTGACCGGCTCACCTTCCCGCCACTGCAACCCAACCTCAAGTCCATGAAAGCCAAGGGAAAGGCAAAGCAGGTCTGGAAGCCCAAACAGCAGGAACCCACCCCAGCTCCCAAGCAACATACAGGGGGCACCAAGCGGTGGATGCCAAAGGAAAAGGATACCTCTCTGGCCAGCCAAGTGGCGAGTCATATGATGAAAGACAAAAGGAAAAGGAAATATGTGATGAGGAAGGGACGAAATGATAGTTCTATCTCGGTATGTCATGTGTCCGTAAATAATGATGATGATGATGAGGTATCAACAGAAGTTCATATGGTGAGAACTGGTTCTCAAGAACCACCTCACTCTGAAAGTGTCCCCGTGGAAACGCAAGGACAAAAAGGAAAGGCTTCGACATCCAAACCTCCCAAACGGGTAGGGCGACCTAAGAGCCGCAACCCGGTAGTGGAGGAAATCGTCCAACAAACCAGTGATAATGCAACAAGTGATGAAGAGGATCCAAATCCGGATCGTGGAAACTCGTCTGATGAGGATCTTGATGAGGAAATAGAAATATCTGATGAAATGGCCCAGCTTCGCAAGGAGCTGGAGGAAAAACAAAGGCAACTCGAGCAACTCCGGCTGGAGAACGCTCGGGTCACAGCAGCATGTGCTGAGGTCCAGAAGCATACGGTTAGAATGGGCGCACAGCCAAATTGTGCGGTCGTAAACAATGACACACCCAAACCAACCAGTACAAAGAACTCAACACCCGAACCAAAACCAAATCCGTCGGTGGAGAGCTCATTTACTCCACTGATGGTTGCCAAGAAAAAATCCTCGGTCATCCAAGTCAAAGCAATCTGGAAACCTCAAACTAGAATACTGGAAAAGACAATTTCATCTAGGGAAACAAGTCATGAAGCCTCTGAGATGGTAAAAGATAAGCAAAGGAAAGAAATAACTAGTGTACCGATTCTGCCTGACACTCAAACTATGAGTCCTGACGCATCAGCAAGCGAAAACTTTACCCTTCCCTCCCAGAAAATGGGAAAACCTACTCCAATTAAACAATCCACTGGGGGCAGCCTCCCGGAGGAGCAAAGGGAAATTCCTCACATACTCACAAAAAAAGGATTGATATGTCCCCTCCAGAAAATGGAGAAACAAGTGCCAAAGGAACTGCATAATGGGGGCAACTTCCCCGAAGGACAGAAGAAAAAATTTTCCATACCTACTAAAGAGGGATTGGCACACCCCTCCCTAAACACAGGAGAGCAAGTGAAGATAAGGCGAAGCGCTGGGGGCAGTTTTCCTAGAAAGCAAATGAAAACCTCTCCCATACTTACCAAAAATGGATTGGCATCATCCTCTCGGAAAACAGGAGAGCATGTACTTGATGAACAATATGCAGGGGGCAGTTTTCCAAAAGCACAAATCGAAATGCCTCTCACTTCTGCTCTTGAAATACTGACCACCCCGTCAATATTGGTAAAGAACGAGGGAAGAGTCTTGAATGAAAATAGAAAGAAAATAGAAAGGGCTAAATCTCAAATGCAAGGGACAAATGACTGGCATACCAAGTCGAAAGGTCAAGATATAGGGGTAAAGAGTTGCCATGGCATCTCCGCTCCACAAACCCATGAAGTTGATGTGGTGCGAAACCTCCAACTTCAAATAGAAACCATGGCACTCTTTCAACTTGAAAGGAGAAAGAAAATCATGGAACAATCAGAAGGTTTAGAGGATAATGCCACAGTTCATATGATAAGTGTAGCAGAGGATCCTGCAGAATCTATCAGTGTCAGTACAATGGATGTAGAGTATGATGACCAGTCTGAAATATCAGAAACTCTTATGCACACTCCAAGTCAAAAGAATAACTGTCAACAGATCTCACAGCAATGCCAATACTTTGAAGATTTGTCATTGGAGCAAATCCTGGGTCTTCTAGGAGATGAAAGTGGGTCTGAAAGTGATTATAGGATTCCTTTCAAAGAAGGAATTAAAAGGGAAACAAAACAAGCTGAAAGTGAAAGCTCCGTCATGGATGGTACAACCACTTCTAATAATGAAGGTCAACCGAAGGGCGAAAGCAATATAATAGAAATCCAAAATGGTAAGGAAGGAATTTTTACTTGTGACATAGAAGGAAGTGAGTGTTCTCTATCTGATCGGGTGTCTCGTGAAGAGCCTATAGAGAGTGAAGAAAGGGGCCTTGAGCTGGGGGCATCCTCCGATGATGATAAGGTTTCCAAAAGTAGTCAAATGCTAGAGCAAGGTAGTCACGAACTGACGACCGTTCAGCAAGAGAATACTCGGTTATCAAAATGGTGCGCAAGTATGCAAGATTTTATAACTGAAAGAGGATTGTGGCAAGATTTCCTCCAAGAGAACATGGATGCACATCCCAGGGAAATCGGTTTTGTAAGCCCTAAATCTAAAGAACGGAGAGGTCGTTCTTTAAAGGGAAAGACTGGCCACACAAAAGGCAAGTCAATTCTAAGGGACAATGAAAAGCCAAGAGATGACTCAACGGTGTCTCTTGAGGTGCAAAAGATGATTGAAAAGGAAATGGATGAGATGTTAAATCGTCGATTGCAACAATCCGGGCTAGGTCACCTCATACAGCCTAAGGAGAGATTTGGGAGCCCATACCCTAAGGAGTATGATCTGGTATGCTATCCAGAGGAATACGCGATACCAAAGTTCAGATTGTTTGATGGCATGGGAACCAAAAAGAGCCCCGAAATACATTTGGTCCAGTTTAGGCTGAAGTGCGGGGACACAGTAAGAAATGAAGTCTACCTGCTACGCCAATTCCCTCTAAGCCTAAAAGGTCCAGCCTTGGAATGGTATGCCTCTCTAGAAGAAAATAGTATCCAAACCTGGGAAGATATGGCAAATGCCTTCTGTCGAAGATTTGCAATCCATACTCGAAAAATTACAATGGCTGATTTGGCGAATGAGAAACCAAAGAGAAAGGAATCTGTTAGAGATTTTATTACCCGGATCTGGAAAATGAACTTTTCTTGCAAACCACCGGTCCCTGAAACTGACTTGGTGGAAATGATAATAAGGAATATCTATGGACGAATCAAACCATTCCTCATAATGGAAACCACAATCGATGGCTTATTAACCAAGGTTGACAACTATGAAAGATTAAAACCAGAGGATTGGCATTACCAATGTGAAAATGAAACAGAGAAAGCAGAAACTAGGATGATCCGACTTTCTAATAATATGGGAATGGCAAGAAGTTCAAGGACCTCTAAGAAAAAGAATAGCAACAAAATACAAGGAAAGTCGCTGGGAGAGTCTTACTCATCCCACATGGTCTCTCATATTTCATGTGATGAACTCTCGGTGGATGATCCGCCAAACGAAGACAACAATATTGAGGAAAACCCAATACCCATATCATGTGTCGTCCAAAACCCTTTTCAATGGATAAATGGAGAATCAAAGGTTTATGAAAATGTCAAAGAAGTGTCGGCCTTGACTGGTCGCCCTAAACAAGACACTTTAGAAGGCCTGAGCAAGCGACTGGATATGCATGATGGTCAGATTGCAATGCTTCGGCTAGAAAACGGTGAAATGCGACGCGAAATTACTGCACTCTACCAAGAGAATAGAGAAATGTGTGGTGAGATTGCCGCACTGAAAGAAGAAAATTTTGGAATGTACCAGAAAATGGTTGGACTCCAACAAGAAAATGGTGTGATATGGATGCTCTTAAAACAAATGAAAAGAAGCAAAGGCGTGATGGCCTCTTTCGACGGCCACATGAGACAACCTTACCCTGCTGAGTACAATAATGTACAATATCCAGAAGGATATATGATCCCTGACTTTGAAATGTTCACTGGGGATCAAATCAAAGAGGATTGTGTTGGCCAACACCTAGCTCATTTCATTGAGTTATGTGGCCAAACAGCTGGAAACGACGCTTGGATGCTGCGACAATTCCCAGCAAGCCTTGCTGGACCTGCATTCGAGTGGTATGATTCCCTTGAAGAGGATAGCATCAGAACATGGAGCGACATGGTCATTGCTTTCCGGGATGAGTTTGATAAATCAAACCAAACAGAAGGCCTAAAGGAGTATCAACAGTGCTTGACTCTAGTTGAACCAAAGGATAAACCACACTCCTTTCAAAAAGACGGAGGGATAAATCCAGATGAATGGTCTCAATACCACCAGAGCAACAAAGAAAAAGCTGGAATGGCTCGGACAACCAAAAGTCTTATACCAACTCAAAGAGTCGAGGACTCAAAGGCGTCGGGCAGACATGGTCACACCTCTGACTATGTTCGTTCTCAAGGGAAAAGTGATATCAACCAGACACTGCCAAAGACAAGAAGACCATCCCTGGTTGAGCAAATGAGCAAGCCATACTCTTTTAGAGTAGAAGAGACAAGGAGTCTTTTTCACCAAATCTCAAGTAGACTGGAACTTCCTCCAAGCAAGAGACCAGGCGAAATGAAAAACACCGATGATCCTAAATTCTGCTTATATCATAGGATCATCGGACACCCAATTGAAAAATGCTATGTGTTCAAGGATGTGGTGGAAGGAATGATCCAAAAGGGTGAGCTCGCGCTACCTAAGGATGCTCAACAAAACCCCATGCCTCATACAAAAGCCAGTTTAATACCCCCTCAAACTACCAAAAACAAAAGTGAGACCAATGATGATGATCATAAGGAGCAAGAATATTGGTCCGCTACCAGCAACGCAATATCTCATGTAGAAGAAAATGACGAAGTCCTGAATGATGGCTCAAAAGGACGAAGCAACAACACTCAAAAGGTCTCAATCTCAACAGCCTCCTCAGGGCGAGAACTTGAATTGAGTCCAAGCTGAAATGAAAAGGCTAAGGCTGAACTGGGGGCAAGGGAAACTCAGAGCTCTCAGGTCAAAGTTGTACAAAAAATGAAGCAGACACCAAAACCAAACCAAAATCCAAGTCCAAAGAAATATGGTCAGGATCTGAGTCAACAGTGGTTGATATTAAGAGCCTGATACAAACAAACAAAAAGAGAAAAGTCTTCCTATACCCGACCGGCAATGCGTCTCGTGTCTGGTATTCCACCTTGAGATCTTCGATATCAGTCAGCACCGCGTCTTGAATTGATATCTCATCCTCAAGTATTTTCTCATCCTTAAACAAAACCAACAACTAAAACCAACCAAAAAGAGAAAAGTCTTCTAATACCCGACCGGCAACGTGTCCTGTGTCCGGTATTCTACCTTGAGAACTTCGGTATCATTCAGCACCGTGCCTCGAATTGGTATCTCATACTCAAGTACTTTCTCGTCCTTAAAACAAAACCAACCAAAAAGAACCAACCAAAAAGAGAAGCCTTCTAATACCCGACCGGCAATGCGTCTCGTGTCTGGTATTTCACCTTGAGATCTTCGGTATCAGTCGGCACCGCGCCTCGAATTGGTATCTCATCCTCAAGTACTTTCTCGTCCATAAACAAAACCAACAAAAAAAAAAGAAACAACCAAAAGAGAGAAGCCATCTAGTATCGGATCGACAACGTGTCTGGTGTCCGGTATTCTATCTTGAGATCTTCGGTATCAGTCAGCACCGTGCCTCGAATTGGTATCTCATGCTCAAGCATTACTTCTCACTCAAGCAAAAAATCAATCACAAGCAAGCCTAAATTAATTTGGCACCTAAAAAAAAAAAGAAAGAAAAGAAAAAAAAAAGACTTTTATTGGAGACACCTGGACCACGCCACATGAAACTTTCTGAGGGCGCCAGTCTTCCATAAACACCGTATTCCTTGAAGATTAGAAGCCAAGAAGACAGCCCATCCGTACGACCTCGAAGGGTGTCCTCTTCACCAAAACCTCATCAAACAAATCTAAAACCTGGAGGATGGATCTGAATGCTACGAGACAAAACCCCAAACTCCACAAAGCAAGTCCGAAAACTCATGAGTTCAAAACCCAAACTAAACCATAACCCATAAAAGGGGACTAAACTAAATAAAAATTTCTCGTCCTACTTGATGAAAATCCAAAGGGATGTTCTGTTATCTGGAACATTTATGGAGCGCTCTTTAGCGAAGAATTTAACCCAACTCTAAAATCCTAACCAAAATCAAAGTCCAAACAAAAATAAAATTCTATATACCATGTCCCACCGGGTCAAGGCTCGACAGGGTGCTCCGTTCTTTTGAACGCTATGGAGCATTCCTGAGCCAAAACCCTAAAGTAATAAATTAACCTTTAATAAAATAAACCCTTCAAAAATTTCCTAAAACGACCCTAAGTCAAAATCCTAAATAAAATCCAAGTCCAATAAAAAATAACGCACCTATCTTATTCCAAAGCATAAAAGCATATGACCAAAAGAAACTAGACCAAGCTGAAAGTATAAGATTAAAACCAAATCCCCCTAAATATTCTCAAACCCCCAAATAAAAGGCAAATTTCAAAGTCCAAAATCCAAAACTTCTAAAACTTACACAAAATATTCTGTCCCACCGGGCCAAGGTAAAAGGAGTGTTCCGTCCTTATGGACATTCATGGAGCATTTCCTTTACAAACGGCCTACATTCCAAGATGTGACCCTAAAAAGTCTTGTGCTTTGTTCCTTAAACAAAGTACTAGGTGTCTGTCCATCTCACCGAATTAAAGGATGAACAAAGTTCTGTGTCTTGAACTCTAAATTAAGACACAAACAGTGAAACTTACTACAAAAGTTTTGTGCCTTGTGCTTTAAACAAGGTACTAGGTGCCTGCTCATCTCACCGAATTAAAGGATGAACAAAAGTTCCGTGTCTTGAACTCTAAATTAAGACACAATGTGGTGATCTGTCCATCACACCTACCCAAAAAAGATGGCCAAAGTCTTGTGCTTTGTTCTTTAACAATGTACTAGGTGCCTGTTCATCTCACCGAACTAAAGGATGAACAAAAGTTCTGTGTCTTGAACTCTAAATTAAGACACAAACGGTGAAACTTACCATGGGATTAGTCAAAATCACATCCTCAATAGTTATAGATTGAGGAGACAACCTGTCCACTCAAGACATAATTCTTGCCGAAACCAACCTCAAAAAAAAATTTTTTAATTAAGACCAAACCAAACCTGAAAGCCCCTCTGAAAACGGAGAATACCACGGCTGATGTCCGCCAACCATGTCAAGGAATAGGCCTCATAAATCCTAATACCCAGAGGGGCCCATGGTCGTGTTGGGCCTTAAACCACCGACTACGGTATGTTCCTAGCTGCCGTACCCAAAGAGCCAGGAGAGAAAAAAAAAAAAAACAATCTCACAACATAAGCAAGTCCCTACGGTATGTTCCTAGCTGCCGTACCCAAAGAGCCAGGAGAAAACCCATCTCACCACATCAGAAGAGTGATATGGAACAGACAAGTCCTGACGGTACGTCCCTTACCGTCATACCAAAACAACCAACAGAAAATGATGCACAAAGTCCCGCCGCGGCCATACTCATTGCACGCCGTACCCACTGCGTGCCATACCCGGAACGCCTATTCTACATGTCGGAGCGGTAATATGGAGCAAACAAATCCCATCAGAATGGTCCTAGCTACCAAGGCAACAATGTAGAATAGACAAATCCCACCGGTATGTTCCTTGCTGCCGTAACCAAAGAGCGGGGAGAATAACAAAAATATCTGTCCCGCTAGTGATATCTGACGTCGCTATCTATGACAATCTAAACCAAATCACTAATAAACCTTAATAAATGTCCATAAACCAAGATCAACATACCAAGAGTCATTAGGTCTCCAAATTGCCCTAATCAAACCATAAAATCAAAATACCAAACCTAAACCATCCAAAATTACCACAACATTGAAAAGACAATCAATTAAGACCAAGTCTAAAACTAAAGTTCAATCTAAAACCCAAAAAAAAAAACAGTAAAAAAAAGATACAAGGAGTATGCAAACTCCACAACCCCTACTCGAAAGCACGAACAGATGACTCCACCTCTACACCTTCCTCACAGTAGGGCTCTGTCATCCCACTAGCAATGGAAAGAGGCTCTGTCATACCGCTCCCCTCTCCACAGTAAGGATCAGTCTCTCCACTGTCCTCAAAGGTTGAATCTATCATGTCATCATCAAGAGCACAACAAGGAAGGGCTAAAACCACCTCTGATGGCCCCTCATCCATATAGCTGCTAACGGACTCTGTATCTGACGAGGTCAATGACTCAGTATCTCCAGAACCACACAGCTCAACCAAAACAGTGTCGGGGGATAAGGTATAGGCCACCTCCATCGCACGGGACAAAACAATGGTCTGACACCCAATGCCCGAGTCTGCTAGCCCAAGTGAAGCCGAAGCTGAAATACCAGAATGATCAATCTCACCATGACCTGCAGCAGCAAGACGATAAGTGATTTGGGGAGTGTGAATGAAAGGACATGATGGGAGATTAAGTACCAGAAGTAATGAAGACTGTAAGTGCAGCATCTGCTAACAATGTTACGTCTCCCGCAGAAAGCCCTGACCCATAATACAGACTCAAATGGCCGAACGGAGACAGATCAACATCAAAGGCAAAGGTGGAGAAAAGAAGGCGACCTATATATATCCAATTGGATGAGAAGGTGAATGAGAGTGCAAAAAAAAAATATATATATAAAGGGAAAGAATGGAGTAGTTGAAGTGATACCTAGACCTAAGGGTGAGCGAGGAACCCAAGGAAAAGGTACTACCTCACACCCAAGTGCAGTCACAGGAATAATGGCTAATGTGTCATCTGAAGTGATGGGAGTCTCTGCCACTGGAAAAAGACCTGGAATCACCTCATCATAGGGAACCTCCTCCACCAGAACTTCCTCTACCTCAATCTCCTCCAAAACCGTCTTGACATCCTCTATGTCATGGATAACTTCCACAGAAGGTGTCACCTGAGACTCAAGCACAGGAGATACTGCAACAACTACCCGCAGAAAACCATGAATTAAAAGTCAAAAAAAAAAGAAAAGAAAGTGAAAGGGAGAATGATGAAGGAATGAAAAGCACCTGGAATAGGAAGAATGTGGGAAGGCTCCATAAGAAACTCAGTGTTAGGAGGACCAATGTCAACCCTCCGCCTAGATCCATAACGAGCCATCTCCTCAGCGTGAATAAGATCCTCGTTTTGTCTCTTCCTTTGCTCGATCCTAGCCTCCTCTTCTGCAAGCTCCATGGTATAATCTGGCGAGGGAAGGGATGAAGGAGTGCCTGTAACACATAGGCTTATAAGGTGACAACAAAAAAAAAAAAAAAACAAAAAACAAAAAACAACAACAAAAAAAAAAACAAAAAAAAAACAACAAAAAGAGGAAAAAAAAAAAAAAAAAAAAGAGAAATGAAAAAGAGAGAAAGCGCCGAAACCTGGTGTCGCGGCATAATACTCAAAGTCATCTGATCCCACTGTGCGAGTAGGAGAAGTCTCGCCATCCCTGGGTGTCGTGGCGTAATACTCGAAATCATCTGGACCCACTGTGTGAGCGGGAGAAGCCTCACCACCCATGTCATGAGTACCAGGGACAATGAAGCGAAAGTGGTTACGCCCATAAACTCCATACCCTGAGCGACAAACAAATTCATAAAAGAAGGAAACAGAAATGATAACATACATGATAATGTTAGAAAAGAAGACGTTCACACCTTGAAAAGTGCCATCTTCCAAGAGCTTGGGAGGAGCCAGGTACTCAGGCTGAGAGTGAAGGGAAGGCACACGAGTGTCAACACCAGAATAACTCCTGAGCTGCCTAGAACCAAGACGAGATCGTTGCCTAGAAGTACGATGGGTGGGGAAAACCTTTGACTTTAGCACAGCTGGTGGAAGTGTATGGGCAAACTTGATCCAGCGCCTAAGCCATCGATCATAAAGAGAAGTCATCACTCCAATACGAGATATGGGTGGGATAAGCCACTCCGCCCCAGTACCAAGGCGTAAGGCGAAAATACCCCACTCAGCAATAGACTCAAAAGTCCCAATTGGCGGTCTAGAAGGGACTATGTTGGCAGGTATATCCTGATCATATCCAAACTGCCATGCGCATCTGTGTGGGGAATAAACCTCAGCAATGACCCTGTCCCCTATCCGAGTAGTCAAGAAGCCAGCTCGAGTAGCAATGGCAAAGTCCCTCGCATGCCTGAAACGACGAGAACACAAGCAAGGCCGTGCTCCCCTGGCTGAAACCTCTGAATCAACCAACCGAGTAAGATCCTCCCGATCTCCTGGCCAATCCCTAGTGAACGCCTCAGGCCTATAACAACTAATGAATGACACACTATGAATGAAGTACATATGCGCTGCATAGCCCCTAACATCACATAATGGAGCTCCAGCTATAAAGCTCAGTGCAGGCAGTTGCTCTCTCAATTTGCTGGAAATGGCCGGCGAATAACCCCTCTCCCAACAAACGTAAAACCAACCAAGAAGTATATGAGAAGGCATAACAACTCGAGCACATGAAGGATCTCTAGAGGAAGTAAGCTCCCTCATAGCACGATAAACATTGACCAAGGCTGGAACGGCCAATGAAACTCTGAAACCTCGTGCTAAAGTAGCAGCCATGACGAATACCCCGGGACGAATATAGCCAGCCGGATCATAAGGAAGGACATAGTAGCATAACCACCAAGACAGATAAGCAGCTAACACAGTGACCCGATCCAAAACCCTCGAGCTCAATCGAGAGAAATCTCTATCAATATGAGGGTTGTGGATCTGATCAGAACCAACACCCATAGGATCAAGGGGGTCCACAAAAGGGGAAGCGCGGCCCTCTGGTACTCTATCCATAAAATAACGGATCCAGGCCCGAAATGGAACATCACGACTCTGTCCTTTCAAGGCCCGAGTAGCTGCAATCTCATAATAAATCTGGAACAAAACACGGGCAGAAGGAGAATGGAACTCCAAACCTGAAGGGTCAATTCCAGAGAGCTCCTCGTCCGGCGGTACCCTCTCCTCATAAATATGACCCTCAGCAGGAACCCCAAGCAAATGCACCATCTGCTGAATGTCCAGAGTGGCCTCGCGGTCCTCTAACGGAAAGGTGTTCCACACATAACTCCAATTAGTGGCCATTGCCTTTATCAAAATATCATGTCTCAGGAAGCTAAACAGAGTCATAGCCACTCCACCAAATATCTCTGTACTCTCCAAAATATCCCTCATGTGGGTCAGAACATAGCGGGTCCACTCAACTTGCCCAGGAGCCCAAATTAGATCCCCTGTAATGCTCAAACAGTCGGGATCCCAAGGTGCGACACGCTCCTCACACATCTCGGTACTCAACAAATGAACATCAGAAGACGGTCCAGTTCGGACACATGGATGTAAGAAGAGGCCCTGTATATCCCTCACAGCATCGCTATGATCTCTATCATGCCCAACAGGGGCAAAATCGACATAAGTCTGACTCCTACGTTCCTCAGTGTGAGATGGCGGGTCAAGCATCAAAGCAGGACGCTTGTGAAGAGACTGAGGCTGTGAAACAGAAGGATCATGTCTAACAAACAACCCATGAAAGTTATCCCGACCAGACAACAACTGGTGCCTCCAGAACCAGTGATCAGAACGATGTACGCCCTCAGGATCCAAATGTCGGTCTATGTATGACTGAATGGCGGCGTCAGAAGGACCAAAAGGGCCAGTCCTCCTAAACTGAAACTCAGGGATCATCCTAGAATCTACTACAGGGTCCATGGCCTCTGAAAAAGAACATGATAATGAGAAACAGAACCCCTGAGCACTCTAGATGAGAAATGAAAGATGAAATGAAAAGTTCAATAAAGAACACCAAGGCAAACCTGAACCTAAGACTGCCAAGACCTAACCATAAAATCAAAAGGCAATGGGGACACCAGGGCAAACTGTTCAACATAGTCTCACAGTTCACCCTGGTGGGGGGCATTTGTTTGCCTCTAAATTTTGCTGCATAAAATCCTAGAATAAATAAAATAAATTTCATTCCACAAATAAAACCAGACTCGATAACTCCAACAATTAAACAAAATGACCTTGACAAAATGATCATGAAGCATGGAAGGAAATACAGAAATTCCTAAACAACGGATGGTAAATTAATTATGGGAAACGCCATTATGAGCCTGTGATGTCCCTACAATTAATTACATGAAAGTCCCAAAAAATGGAAAATTTGTAGCAACCATATTCCTTACATATTTATGGGGAACCCTGCAAAGTTTCATGCCAAACTGATCTATGGACGGGCACCAAAATATTTTTTTCAGCCATGCAGTAAAATTAACCTCAAAATCACAACAACAAACAGACAGGTCCAATGCCACAACAAATAGAGGCTAGATGATGCCTTCAAATTTGGCTACCAGTTGATAAATATGGGAATACAATCAAGCGATACCTAAAAAAGGGGGCCCAAATAAGATTATCTAGAAATTGCATAACTTTGGGCTCTATCAGTCATCTGGAAACCATACCATTCTGGGACTCTATCAATTAAAATACCGAACCTAAACCGACATACCTTAAAGAGAAGATGGCAACATACCAATGGGCAAATGCACATGTGCAAAGCAAGTGGTTAAACAGATTGTCAGACTAAACAGTATGCTTATTTGTAAATATAGCATTAAAGGGAAAGTATGAATATACATGTGTATGGGCCCAACATTAACTAAGTAAAATATAAAGCCCAAAAGTGAGAGAGGCCCAAGGAAAAAACGGAATATAAAAGCCCATACAAAGACCCGGCCCAATTCAGATTAAATTCATCCATCTCACTGACAGGTGGGCCCCGCCTGTTTCTTTTATTTTAAATTCATAATCCTACGTGGCGTCTTCCTGTTGGCTCAGGCAGTGGCCCCGCTGGTTTCCGTTTAAAAAAAAAAAGAAGGAATTAAAAGGAAAAGACAGACCGTACGAAGGAGTTCTCTTCTCCGGCGTAGGGATATTCTTCGCCGCCGTCACACGTTGTCTCCGCCTCAACCAAGCACACCGCTGTGTAGGCGACGCTCTCACGGGTACAATAATATCAAGCTCGAACAGCAATGAAGCCTGGGATGGAGCGATTTCAAAGAAGAAAGGATGAGTGACTGGCGTGAATGCACACAAAATTACGCTAAATTGAAAGGAAATTGATAGGGAAGCATACCTGAAAAGCTTCTCTAGTGTTATGAGAAGAACTGGGGATGGTAATTGGGTATTAATTTGATGGAGAAAGCATGGTGGCACCATTCGCCATGGCTGCAGAAGTGAGTTTCGAAGGAGAAAGAGTCAAATGAGGTCGTGACTCGAGATTAACCTGAGGGGTGAGTCCCAAATCACTCAGGCGAACCAGAGAATGCAAGTGGAGGAGTGAAGGATGCTCAGATCAGAGAAAAGAGTATTGTGCTCTCCAGTTGAAGCTACACAGAAGGAGATGTTGCAAAAAAAGGCAAGATGGCATGAGGGATTCAAAATTGAAGAGATGAGATCAATGAAGCACCTAGTATTCGGTTTATACATATTCCTAGAGGTGTCAGAATGCATCCCATATGATCAATTGCGGCCAATTCAGACTTAGTAGATGGGGACACCAATTGAGTGACACAACATGGTTGAGTGTTGGCTTAATTACGCCTAACAGTCATTTACGAATGTGGTTAACGCCTAACACAAGCTAAACAAAGTGTTGTAAGGCTGTAGTGATGAAAGGCAGGTGACTAAAGCATTTAAAATAAACTGGAGAGGAGATAAGGCTGAAGGAACTTGCTCCCCAAGGAGCATCCTATAGCCATCGGATGGTGATCAAAAGGATTCATATGTTAATAAAATGGATTAAGCATCTAAATTGTGTCCCACAAAGAATATACAGCTGTGAGTTTTACTGGTGCTCATCAAGCGTGTGAACCATGTATCACATTCAGGGGCAAAATGGGAAATTGGATGTTTAAGCAGCTACATGGAGCTTCTCCATCCATGGAATCAACAGTAAGGTACCAAATGCAGTTGAGAAATGTCTCTCATGCCCCTGCTGCATCTCAACCATCAGATTATAAGTGAGAGAGCATCAAGGAATTGAGATAACATCATAAGACCAACTACACCTCTTTCTACTCAATTCTCCAAGTGGCATACGGCCCCACCTGTCAGGCCATGAGAACAAATGAAATGTGGCTTTAGGCCCATAGTTCCAAGTAGAACTCTGTAAGTGTTATCAGTACCATTAAGCTTGAGACGGAAAAGGATCAAATTCACAATGGAGAAATAACAGCCGCAAGCACTCAATGCAATGACATAATCCAGCATGGCGCCAATTGAAAATACAAGTCTGAATCATCATGCCACCTCAATGCTTAGTGGACATCACATACCACATGTCAAAGCACTATTGGTGAGTGCAATTGGCCAGTAAAGGAAGAGGAGTGAAGAAGGAATGCCCATGGCAGCCACACATGAGCCATTGGATCAAAACCCTAACTCCATGGCTCATCTTCACCACACAACGAAAACCATCCACAGATTCACAATACCAGACCATGGTTTTGCAAGAGAACTTGCTCCCCACGGCTCTACATCAACCACTGGATCAAGATGAAGGGTGAGATGCGCATGGCTCAACTCCATGGAAACCCTAACTTCAAGCCTATATAAAGACCTCAAATCAGAAGAAGAAAAAAAAGGCCTCCACCTACCCCAAGTTTACCATATACCCTGAAGCTCTGCCTCCATCCTTGGTTAGGTTAGAATATAAGAAAGAAAGCTCTGTAATTTCGTCGAGCAGTTAGCTTGTAATAGGAAGTAGAAGAAGAGAAGAGAGAAGAGAGAGCTTAGGTAGCTTAAATCTGTAAACCACCTCTTCCATATATCAATAAAGAAGTTTTGAGAGTTCAATTGCTGTTTTGATTGGTGTTTGAGCTAGCCCAGCCACCAGTCCATGGTGGTTGGTGCCATACTTTTGTTTCATTAATTTACTTGCTCTCTTTGCATCTAAACATCTCACATCTGCATATAACATGAAATAAAAGTGACTTAATAAAATAAATGGGTTTGTGCATCTGTAAGAGCACAAGGACAGCAGGTTGAAGCTCATACCGCCATGGCCAGACCTCGAGTTCACTCCCCCGACATAGCTGAAGAGAGACACATCCCCCATTGACTCCAATCGACAGAGGAAGAGAAGGGAATACGGCTCGACATGGCTGAGAAGAGAACAAACCCCTCAGAAGGTGTAATTTGGCGGAGGCAGTCGAACATGGTGAAAATGACAAGCCAAAGTAGCCCAGCCAACCACCTCTCCGACAGTGAAATTGAAAGCACAGAGTAGAAGAGGAGAAGAAGACGACGCTGTTGAAACAAACCATGAGCGAAATGATGGACGAACGGCGCGAGTCAACGGCGGAGGAGCCGCTGCGTCGTCGAGTCAAAGGCAACAGAAGAAAGGAAATCAAAAGAAGAAGAAGAAGTTGACATGTTGACTGCACGAATCTTGAAGTCGATAGATGGATGGATTTCATTCGCAACGGTTTAAAAGAGAGGGTTTCATTTCGATTTCTTGCGGCAACAAATCTCCAAGGCACTAGATACGGGTCAGGCCATTCATGGAATCCAACATGTTGCACAGAGGGTCACACCAAAAGAACCATAGAAAGAGGAAAACCGAACCAAATAGGAAGACCAATTCTGATAAGCCTGGCGCACTATGAACCAACTGAACTCAAGTCCGCCTCAAACTCAACGCGGTCCATAATCGCGCGTATGCACCAGTCGACTCAACCAGATCAATCCAGCGCTTATGCCCGATCTTCTGCGACTCAAACCGTGTGGCCAGCGCTGGTGCACACCACAAACCACCTCTTCCTGCCTACGTGGACCACCCGGAAGCCGACAGCTCAGCCCTCTTCAATGCCATGGACCAATCAGAGAATTTGCAGAAAACCAGAACTTCAAAAATACATTAAAAATAGCCAAAAAATCAGAAAAATTCCCATAAAATACCAAAATGTCCAGAAAATTATGAAGAATATTTCTAACTGACACATCATATATGAAAAACCAACTTAAGAGTCACTTTTATTTAAAAATCCATAAAACTTTTAAAATATCGTAAAAAATAAATAATAAACATAAACATTATTAAAAACTAATATTGTTATTAAAGGACAGCAGGGATTCTTGGATGACAGGTATTCAGAACCAGAGCACTCCAGAGCCAGTCAAGTCAGAACCCATACTTCAAACTCAAGACCCAAGCCAAGTCAGGACTTCAAGACAATTCCCGGAAAATTGAACCCAGACATCTAAACTCAACTGGGACTCAGAACTGAACCTAAATCCAAACTCCATAACTAAATACCAAAGCCTCAACCAAACCCAAACCCAGAAATTCAGAACGAAAGCCTGAAACCAAGGAACTAAAATCTAAATACCAATGTTAAACCATAACCAGACTCAAACCAAATCCGTAGCTCCAGATTCTGGATCAAGTCTCAAACCCTAAATCCTAAACTTTAAACCCTAAATCCTAAACCAAGAAACTAAAAGCCAAATACCAACGTTAAACCACAACTAGACTCAAATCAGACTCAGAGCTCCAGATTCTGAATTAAGTCTCAAACCCAAAATTCAACTCCAAATCCAAACTCGAATGAACATCCAAAAGCCAAGTCTAAACCTAGAGGCCAATACTAAGTCAAACGCCAAATCAAATCAAACAAGATCCTAAGGCTCTATATCCTGGCACTACACAGAAAGCCAAGTCCATATCAAGATAACCAAGACCAACCTATGATCCAACGATCTGACTGTCTTATGATAACAATCTTAGAAGCAATAAAAGTTATAATTATAAAAGATAAAGCATCGAAGTCTGCATATCTCTTAAAGTTTAAGTCAGCATAGCATGCATATGCACTTTGCATCATGACCACATTCCGCATAGCACTAACCATTATGTATCAAATAAAACTGACTCCAATTGCTTTCAATGCCTAATCATTTAATTATTCCCGATCTAGAGGTGCTCTTGTCTGATTCCCAACTTGGACTCAGATCGGAGGTAATTAACAGCAGGGGCTTGCGCCTGCTGGAAGGAAAGGACCTACACACAAACAATCAACTCTTGAGGTCCCTAGGGTCGCATTGCTATCTTTCGTTCGTAAAACGGGTAGTGGTGTTCGAACTCTAGGGGACTCAAGGGGTATCTGATCCGCATTTTCTTCGCCCCATAGAAGGCTATCTGATCTTCCGTGGTCGGACTGAAAAAGTGCGAGACAAATACCCACAATTCAAAAATCTCAAAAAGAAAGTAGAGACTGTACTCTCAACTGCAGAGTCTTCACTTACAAGAATACCACCTGAACCAATCATGGGACCGGCCATGTACCCACCTGGTTCAAGGCAACTCCAGAACCTCCAAATCCCAGAGATAAAGGCACGGTTGGACAACATCCGCGGTGGCTATGCAAGGCAAATGAACGAAAGGTTTAACCTGCCAACAGCCCAAGCTAGTGAAGGTACAATTCTAGTTTTACCAGAAGATATTGGGCTATACTCAGAAGTTATCTCTCGATGGGAATCAATCACTCTCAACCTAATAAATGAGAGAAATTGGACAGATAACAAATCTAAGGTCAATTATATCGAAAACCTCCTAGGCGAAACGGAGAAAAAGACCTGGATTCAGTGGAGAATGGCATTCCCCACTGAATATGAGGAATTAGTTAACATTGCCGATGACCCACAAAATGTAATATCACAAGTCAGGCGAATGTTTCTGTTGGAGGATCCGACAACCGGATCCACTGAAGAGCAAGACCGAGCGTACAACGACCTGGAGAGACTTTCATGCCACAATGTGAAAGATCTTTTCGATTATATAAATGATTATAAGATTTTGGCGGCAAAATCAGGATGGATGTTCATATCTCCTGAACTCTCGACAAAATTTTTCAGAAAGATGCCTCCAATTATTGGTGGAGAAATTGAGAAGGCATTTGTTGAAAAATACCCAGGCAATACTGTGGGTGTTATTCCAAGAATACATTTTACCTACCAGTACCTGGCAGAGCAGTGTAAGAGAGTTGCACTCCAAAGAAGCCTCAAAGATCTCTCATTCTGTAGCCGCATACCAGTGCCGGGTTACTATCAAAAGAACAAGAAGTATGGTCTTCGAAAGACGAAGACATATCGGGGCAAACCACATGATACGCACATTAGAGTATTCAAAAGGAAGCACGCAGATAAAGTAAGGAAATGCAAGTGCTTTATATGTGGTGAAGAAGGACATTTTGCCCGCAACTGCACAAGGCAAAAAGGCAACATTGCAAGAGCAGCCATAGTTGAAAATCTAGACCTAGATGATGACTGGGATGTGCTCTCGGTAGATCAAAATGAACCAGATAGCGATGCAATCTGTTCATTTTCTGAAGGAGAAGGAGGTACTAGTCATTCTTTGATGGCTGGTATAAATGAGGTTCCATACGAAACCGCAATGATGATAACGAGTGAAGAAATCTCATGGCGAGTGGTGACCTCAGTGTCCCAAGAAATCCAAAATTGTGCGCATCAATGGGAGGACAACAGTCCAGTGGCGCAAGAATTCATGAGGTGTCTGTTCTGCAAGGAGCAGACTAATCCAAGGATGAGAGCACATTGCAGTATATGTCATTTGACTGTCTGCCCAATGTGTTCGAGATTCAACCTGGGAAGAAGGTTGACAATACAAAGATCAAATCTCCAGTATGACAACAAGGATACCCTAATTAATGAGCTGATTGGGTATACAAATTTCCTCTTAGCAGAAAATCAAAGGCTAAAGGAAAGAATTGAAGAATTGGAGATGGGAAAGGATCTGGATGAAATGCGAGATCCAACAAAAGGAAAAACCCCTGAAAAGCAAATTCTTGAAGAGGTAGATTCGGATGATGAAGCAATTGAAAACCATATCCAGAAACAAAATGGAGTGGTAATCAAGATGCTGACAGATAGAGATGAATACATCAGTACTCAAGTTTCAGATCCGAGAAAAGGGAAGAGAGTCTTAAACAGACTTTACAACATTGAGCTGACAATGGAAATACCAGGTGTTGAGAAGTTCAAAATCCAAGCAATCCTGGATACTGGTGCTACAGTTTGCTGCGTGGACCAGAATGCAGTCCCAAAAGAAGCTTTGGAACCCAGTGCGTACCCTATTCAAATCAACGGGGTTAACTCTTCTCAAATAGCCAACCAAAATCTCAAAGGCGGAATGATGGCTATCGAGGAAAATCGTTTCCGTATTCCTTTCACCTATGCATTCCCAATGGAACAGAGGGATGGAATCCAAATGCTAATTGGCTGCAATTTCATCCGAGCCATGCAAGGAGGGCTTAGGATTGAGGGCCAAATGGTGACATTTTACAAAAATGTCACAACAATTGCGACAAAAGTTGACGCTGAGGTAGTAGCTTCAGCAGCAATCGAAGAACTTGAGCTGTCTGAGTTAGAATATTTTGAGATCCAAAGAATAACTGCATACTCTTGTGGTGAAGAATCGCAGAAATTTAAAGAGAGGTTCAGACCTCTTCTTAAGAGATTAAAAGAACAAGGGTATATTGGAGAAAATCCTCTCCAACACTGGGAAAAGAATCGGATTAGGTGCAAGTTAGACATCATCAATCCGGATATCACAATTCAAGACAAGCCTCTGAAACATGTCACACCGGCAATGAAGGAGCAATTTGACAAGCATGTTCAGGCGCTACTCAAGATTGGAGTGATACGACCCAGTAAGAGCCGACATAGAACCATGGCAATGATGGTAAATTCAGGTACATCAATAGACCCAAAGACTGGCGCTGAAATCAAAGGCAATGAGCGTATGGTATTTAATTACCGTACTCTCAATGATAATACCCACAAAGACCAATACAGCATGCCAGGGATTAATACCATCCTAAAAAAGGTCGGTAATAGTCGGATTTATTCAAAATTCGACTTAAAAAGTGGATTCCATCAGGTGGCAATGGATCCTGAATCGGTTGAGTGGACGGCTTTTGTTGTTCCAAATGGCTTGTATGAATGGCTAGTTATGCCATTCGGGTTAAAGAATGCACCGGCAATTTTTCAAAGAAAGATGGACGATTGCTTCCGGGGAACGGAAAACTTCATAGCAGTCTACATCGATGATATACTGGTGTTTTCTGAGAATGAGGAACAGCATGCCAAACATTTGGAGGCCATGCTGACGATCTGTGAGAAATGGGGGCTTGTACTCTCCCCAACTAAAATGAAAATAGCTGTACAGGAAATCGAATTCCTAGGTGCAGTTATTGGGAACAGAAAAATCAAACTTCAGCCGCACATAATCAAGAAAATTATTTCTTTCGATGAAGAAAAATTGAAGGAGAAGGCCGGTATGAGATCATGGCTTGGCATCCTCAACTATGCCAGATCATACATACCGAAATTGGGAACATTACTTGGGCCATTATACTCAAAAACAAACGAACACGGTGACAAAAGACTCAAAAGCTCAGACTACGAGATCATCAGAAAGGTCAAGCAAGCGGTGCAGCAGCTCCCAGATCTCGAGCTACCTCCGGAAGGATCCTACATCATCCTTGAAACAGACGGATGTATGGAAGGATGGGGTGGAGTATGCAAATGGAAGAAAGCAAAGCATGACCCCCGAAACACGGAGAAAGTTTGTGCGTATGCAAGCGGAAAATTTCCAGTGATTAAATCCACAATAGATGCAAAAATCTATGCTTGCATGGAAACAATGAAGGCACTCAAGATTCACTACCTGGATCAAAAGGAGATCACTCTCAGAACTGATTGCCAGGCTATAATTAGTTTCTATAACAAGTCAGCACAAAACAAACCTTCAAGAGTTCGATGGATTAATTTTGTTGACTTTGTTACAGGAACAGGAGTGCAAGTGAATTTCGAGCACATTGATGGCAAAATGAATGTGCTAGCTGATTCGTTATCACGATTAACAGCAAATATGGTGAAAACCGGAAATTGCTATTTCGCTGATGAACAATTGGCCGATTTAGAAAAGGTGCTCGAAGAAACAAAAGGAGCTCCTGAGGAGATAATCAAGCATCTGGCAACGATTATCGGGCATATTGATAATATGCTAGATGAAAAACCTTTCTTTCAAAACCTCTAGAGCAAGGCGATAAGCGGGCATGGTGTACCGCTGGAAAAACCCACTATACCTTGTATCTTAGGAACTGTCTGGTAGTAATCTACGGAAAGCTACTGACATTTTTAGTTTTCTTATAATTTTTATTTTGTGTGAATTTTATTTCTTTTTCAGAAAAATGGTGCTCGATCATCTGAGGAACCTCATGAGAATCCATGAAGGAAGTTCAACAATCAGGTTCAGACCAGGAAGCCGGCAAGCATTTCAGCAGGCCGAAAGATGGGCAACCTCAGGAAGAGAGTTAGACTCTCTTCGGGATTATGAAATAATAACTGGTGACTTACTAACAATGTACCCACGGTCTTTTCAGTGGGAAGGAACCATGCTACTTAGGCTTGAGGAAATTCATAAGGAGCAAATACAAAGGACCCTTGATGAAGTCGAAAGGCTCATGGTCTTGAATTATTTGCAAAAGATTCGCCTAGAGCAGAAGGCATCCAAGGACAACTGGGCTAGTACTGCACTAGGACCAGTTAATCATAACATTGATGATAGGGCTGTCAATGAGTACGGTACGGTACGGTAGAAGGTATTTTCATTATCGTACCCGTTAAAATTTTCTTTACCCGTATCCTACCCGTACCCGTTAAAATAGCTTTACCCGTATCTTACCCGTACCCGTTAAGAATTAACGGTACGGTTACGGTAACGATAAAAAATGAATATAATAATAATAAAATTTGTACTCTTTGTATAAATAAATTATACCAATAAGTATATTAATAAAGTGCAACAATGGTGGCGAATATTTTAGGTTTATGCTTTTTTATTTTTTCGTATACTGAATGGAAAGAATTATAAATCTTAAATAAAATCTAGCAATATTTTTTTACCAATTATGCAATATAAGATGTCATATGTATCATGTAATTGTTTCTTTTAATTGTGGCAATTACCCGTTATGAAAACGATACGAAATAGCTTTTACCCGTACCCGTACCCGTTAAATTAACGAAAAAATTTTCTTATCCGTACCCGTACCCGTTAACTTAACGAAAATAAACCTTTACCTATACCCGTCTTATACGGTACGGTACGAATTGAATAAACGGGTAAACGAATTTCATTGACAGCCCTAATTGATGAGCTGTTAGCAATTCACCAAAAGATGCGATCGATCCAGCAAGGCCATTATTATTAGTGAGTCACACCATTATAAGGGAATCACATTATTGTGTTTGCTTTCGGTGCCACTACGGTAGTGTGCATCTTTTCTTTTTCTTTATTCACTGTCACATGGGTTGGCACGAAATGAGTGGTTTGCTTTTATTTCTTTTTGGGCAATTATTGTACTAAAGATGCCCACTAGTTTGCTAAGGACATACCAACTGTGGTAGACGAATAATTGAAATGGACGATGGGGCCCATATGCGCACCCGCATTCAATTATCGAGCTCACCAACCGGTAGCGTTCCTTCTATATAAGCAGTAGGATGTTTCACTAAGAGGGCATCACCCAACTTAGTAATCATCTCTTCTTCTCTTGCCAGATATCAATAAAATTCCCTCATTCTCCTTTCAAAACTTTGGAACCAGTATTCTTTAGTAATCAGAAGTTTCAAAGTCGATCCGATCGTTTCCTATTCTGGTATCAGAGCGAGGTTTGTATTCTTAATATTATGGCTTTCTAATTTTCTAATTATTCTGGGTAGGCACCTAGGGGGAGATTATACCAAACTAATAAAATTGTTTAAATTAATCAACCAAGAAAACGTCAGTTAAAAGTGAAATTTTAAGAAACCAAAAGAATCATCATGCCGTACAGTACCTAGAAAAAAGGGGAAGATCGCGGGTAAACACGATGATGTGAGGTTAGTAAATAAACTTAAAATTGGCAAAGTAAAGGAAGATTAATTAATAAACTGGGTACACAGTTTTGGGTGCATATAGCAGAAAATTTTACTCAAAGTGGCAAAATCATAAGGGTGACCACATTTTTTGGTGGCAAAAACAGAAGGTTTAACTTTCGGGTGGCAATTGCTAGATTTCACAAATTTTGGGTGGCACGGAAAAAATTATCCCAAAAAAAACAGATATATCCTAAACAGATTATTAATTCATTATTGTTAATAGTAAAAAACAATTGCTAGTTTGTGCTATCCTACTATAAATGTAAGAATAGCTAAAGAATAAGAAATATAGACATCTATACAAAAAAACAGATATATCCTAAACAGTGTTATCCTAAAACTCTTCAAAGCTGCTTTTCTAGTTTGTAAAAAAAAAAGAAATCTCAATTTTTTACGTAGGCCTCTGAATTCCAAGCTATACAGTAATCACCTAATAAGTGTCCCATCTTGTCTTCAACAAATACACGAGCAAGCAGTTGAGTTGGCATCCCTACTCACAAGGCGTTTGTCTCGATTAATCATCAATTTAATGAGGGGTGCCTTGGAAGAAACTTGTCGCCAAATCTCATCAACTGTTCCATTTGGTGTTTCATACTCAAAATAATGCTTCACCTGGTACACGATGAAATACTTGGTTAATTTTACTCCCAAAAAAAAAAAGACATATATACTGATGATCTTGTGTAAATGGTGTGAAGGATGTATAAAGAAATAGTCTCTGTGCTGATAAGCCATCTGTAGACCTGATTTATTTAAGCTAGTAACTCTGTACTGGTCGCAAATGTGGTTAGCTTTAGCATCATGGTAAGGGACTACACAACAGCCTATTACCGTTACATAACTGCATCAATTAAGATATCATGGTCAAGGACCATGCAACAACCTACCTGTGTTGCTAGTACAAATTTGATACCTAGTACCAATCCAGCTTAGTATTCTTATGATTTTGAAATTTGAGACTCTTATGTTTAAAACAGGTGCTGGAAAATATTTTACATACCTTCTTAATTTCTTGCTGATACTCCAAAATCTTCTCTGTGTCTACTGTCCTGAGCATGGATGTCAGAAATCCAGGTTGAATTGCAACACTGGTCTTAACAAATATGGCGATCTTCTTATAATCAATCACGTCTTCAAAAGGCAACTCGATGTAGTCACTAACTACCACTGGCACACACAAGCTGACAATAGCATCAAAGAGCCGACACGCTGACGGGGTGTCACCAGCTGGATGGAGACAGAACTTAGAAGAGTGCATCCCTTGTGTTGCCATGCGCCGGCTTTCTCTTGATTGAGCTCCATGCTTGATTATAACATCCCTCTCTTTTTCTAATATTTGAAAGAGAGTGTCTCGAATCTTTCCACCCTGAATGTAAAATGAGAGCAAATCAAATCAAACAAACTTCCACTAAATTATATATATAGTGGGGGCAATCTTTCATATCTATCTGATTGAAGAACATCTGAACAATACAATGAAGATGTTATAACAATAAAATCAAACAGTATAAACTATAGGAATAATAACAGATTACCATCCTAGACCAAATTTTTATTGAAACAAATCCTTCAGAGATTAAGGAAACATATAAATGCATAAGAAAACTGGCATTTCAGTTAAGCTGTAGGCTCAACTCTGGTATTTAACGATCCAAAATATAATAGGTCATACACAAAGGCAGCTTTTTCCAGTATTAAATACCAGAATTAAGAGCACTCTATTGACTTGTAGGGGCCTTTTGTAATTTTTGCTTTCTTCATAAGAAAAAGGCAGTCAATATATTCAACTGATTCTTTTCAGAAACAAATCTTGGTGTATCATGCAAAGTTCCAGTAAAAGGTTGTGTAGTACATTTTGGAAAAGAAAAGTTTTGGAGGGAGGGCTGTGTTGGAATAATGCTCGCGAATTATATTATTGTACACATTCACACAGACCACTATATTTTTCCGATTATATCAAACAGCATAATTTCAACTGTAAATATACACTTTAGGACTTTCATTTTACAGTACTGCATTTCTTAAACTTCAGCCATCCAATTATACTGATTTGCTACTTGCAATTAACTAGGCCTGCTAGTGGGCCGAGTCTGTCCGTGGGCCAATGGATCGGACAGCTCGTTTTTCGTAAGTGGACCGAGCCTATTTCGGACGGGGCCGAAAACTCGACTCGGCCCTCAGATTTTATCGTGCTCGACTTAAACTCGACTTCTCCTTCGTCCGGCCCTCAGTCTCAACTCGAGCTGAGAGACCGACGCTCCGCCCTCTCCGCCTCTAGTTGAACCTTATCGACTTCTCGAGCTTGACCCCAATCTCAACTCTCAAACCTCGCTTTTCAATCGTCACCTCGTCGAATTTTTGCCTCCCAATCCATTCCTCCATTCAATCCTTGAGTGAAGTGGAGCGGCTTTCGTAGTGTCGTACAGACTAGAGATCGATTTCTCTCGGATCGCTTCAGGTAAAGTTTTATGGATTATTTTTTCTTCTATTTTGCCCTCAAAATTGCCTCATTAGTTGTTTTCTCGTACAGGGAAAAGCCCAATATTTTGAATTTTATCCTTTTTAGTTATGCCACTGGAGAAGGTAAATTTACATTGTCCAGTGCAAAACTCGAAACTTTTAGGACCTTCACAAGTAATTTATCCTTTTTTACTTGGGTTTGCATGACCGTTTTAGTAGAATTTCTTCACATGTTTTAGCTAATTTTTAAAACCCACATCGCATCAATGAGATTCCTTTTGTTTCTTTAATTTCTTTTTCTTTGAAGTTAAGATTAAAACATGACAGTTGTATGATAATGAGAACGTGTGTTTTTCTATGTCATCTTGCTTTAAATTGGTTTAATTTAGGCAAGATATTTGTGAGGTTATCCACAATATTTTGCCGGGTTACACATGACATTTCTCCTTGTTCTTGTCTTCTCGAGTAGATAAAAAAATCATCGTTGAATTAATGAGTAACTGGGTTGAAATGTACAAACAATACAAAACCCAACTATCTAGCCTGTCTCAGATGCTCAATGTTTTTTCAGTGCATTTGTATATTAGCAGTGTCAACTCATTCATTCTGACCAAGAATAACTGAATTGTCTTGAACCTAACTTAACAGGGCATGAAGGCAAGTACAAAGGAGGTGCTAGCTGGAGCACTCAAAAGAGCTCACTGTTGAGGAAAGGATGCTTGATTCACATGCTTTTGATTTTCACAAGGAAGAGAGACCAGACTAAACATCATCTAGTTTTTGTTTTATGAATGCTAGAGTATTTAGGAATTATCAATTCTGGTACAAATATTGGAGATATTTAGGAATTATAGTCAATTGCTGATATAGATGGATTCTTGATTTATGACCATCTTCTCCCTTTACTGGTACGCTTTACCAGTACAAGAACTGAGCTTTGTTTACAATGAAATTAGTAAAAATTCTATATTTTTAGTGTTGCTTTAAGCATTCTGTTTCTTAATTAGACCCGTCAATACAAATCAGTTTGTGTTTATTAGTTAGTGGAATATTTTTATAAGTATATTCATAGAAGATATACTTGGTTTGACATATCTGTTGGGTTGGTTCCACATATTTGGAAGCATTATGCATATTCAAATAGATTGCGAGGATTTCCGATTTTGAAGAACTAGTTCAAGGTGCTCAAATTTTGCTTGATCCTTTTTAAGATAGATATTGATCTTGTTGTTGTGCTTTGCTTTTTCTTTTTTAGGGAAGGTTCTATGCTTTGGTATAGTTTACATTTCATTTATCTAATTTACTGGAAATGCTATCAATTTTGCTGATTATATTTTATTTGAATTTGATCGCTTCTTCTGAATTTTAGCTGCCTCACGTGGCTTAGAGACGTCCTTTAAAATAAAAAAGTAATAGACCTGCTCAAGACTCAAGTCAAATAGGGCTTTCGTATATTAGTCATTTAGTCTCGAACGGGCATCTGTAGAAAGTGCTAACCCAGGGCCTAGCTCGAGGGCTTTTTATGGACACGACTGGAAATTACGAACAGGGTCGAGTACTTGCCGCAAAAAAGAGGGCCGGACTAGGTTCGGACAGAAATTCGTTCAGAAGAGGGCCGAGCCAATTACTCGGCTCGAACTGGCCCATAAGCAGGCCTGCAATTAACCAAATATATCATTAACATAATTAATTAAAGCCTACCTCTTTGCGGTACCGATTTCCCATGAAGAAGAGAAGAGAAGGCCTTCCTTCAACTCCGACATCCCCTTTGTAAGGATTGATCCTATGAGAGTAAGGAAGCACCACATCCTTAACCAGCGACGCCTGATCCCCTCTTAGCCTGCCGAAATCAGAAACAAGCAGCACGGAATTCCGAATCCGATCAATCACCTTATAAAGTGCATTTGGATCCTGACAGATAATCACATGATCTCTCCCATTGTTCCTTTTCCAGTACTCCTGCCTCTCCAACCACTCCACCAATTCCTCCTGCATCTGCTCATCACTATACACTGCCATGGCCGACTCCTCGGTAGGCCGGATCGGGTTCACAATCAGGCTCAAAGAAGAGAAAAAGGGAACATAAAAGAGATCAGCTTGGGAAGGATCTGAAACGACCACAATTGGCGAATCCGGGCCTCGATCGGGTCGAATGAGGTCAGAAAAGAGCCACCACTCAGCCGAATGCTGGTGGCCGGGGTACCGAAGATCGGAGTCAGAGGTGGAACGGTCGGTGCCTCCGCGTGCAAGAAGGTAGCTACGAAGGACGCCATAGGTGAACTTGGAAGGGAGGTCGTAGAGAAAGATCTTGGGAGCAGTAGAAGAAGAAGCAGCTGAGGAGGATGAGGTGGGAGGTGGAGGTGCAGAGGAGAAGGAGACGGAGTGGAGGAGAGCGTAGAGGGAGAGGATGGAGAGGAAGGCGAGGAGGGACTTGGCGAGGAAGGAGCGGCGCAGGACGCGCGAGAGAGAGAGCATTGGAGCGGAGCAGGAGAGGGAGAAGGAGAAGGAGGAAGGAGAAAGAGAGGAGGTGGGGCTCGACCGGCTTTTTCGGGGCTTGCCACCGCGCTCGGACATCAACATCACGAGATGGTTTCCTTCCTGAGACTCAGAGAGAGGAAATGAAATGAGGGACTTGGGAATGATTCGCGAGTTATCGACTTATCAGTTGGTTGGAGCATAGGATCTGCGTTAGGTCCGTATCCTCTGCCAACCTTTTGAGGTTGGTAGAGGGCCAACTCTAAATCCGAGCTGTTCGATCTAATCTCGACGGTTAAAATTTTTCGGGCCTATCAATCTAAGTTACATGCACGGGGCTCCCTTAACCGATGAGATTAGATCTAACGATTTAGATCAGAGTTGTCACTCTACCGACCTTTGTGATTCATCTGCGTTAAGCGTTTCCTTCCTCCATCTCCTAAACGCTAACGGATTCGGATCAAGTTTTATGATGGTTTACTGTTGCCCGACAACCCGTTATTTGGCTTTGAAATTGAAACTGTTTGATTGGCTTATATTAAACTTCGACTTTTTTTTTTAAAAAAAAAAATTGAAGTATGGACAGCTAGTATATTTTTTTTCCCACTTTCTGATTTTTATTTTTTGAGATAAATTGAGTATTTTAATATTTTTTTTTAAGTTTACAGAACAGGCAAATTCAAATCAGTTTTTAATAATTTGTTAAACAAACAAGTTCGTTAAATATATTATAAAAATATTGTAATTGTTATATTAATATTTACTTATAATGAATGTTCACAATTTTTTTTACTTTTAAGCATGGTGACATAACGAGAGTTATAACATATCTCAATTCTATATTGATGCTTAGTTTTTTTTTTCACTTTAATACATTTTTTCCATAAAACTTTAATACGTTTTCACAATTTATTAGACAATGTTATCGTCTCGTGGGGTCGTCCAATACATCATAACATCAGTACTGGTTCGGATCTCCTGTACTTTGCAGCGGAGTATTCATGAGAAATCAGAAGTCAGAACAACTGTCTGGGCCCCACTCCAGTACCCCGACACACTTACCTGCAAAGAAAGTGGCACAGAGGACTATGATCCGACTGCCTACTCTCTCTTTTGTTCCATTCTTTTCTGGAAGGAATCATTCTTTTAGTTTTTTACCCCTTCCTACTTTCTCTTATTTTTCTGATCTTATCTGAATGGAGTTTTTCACCGCCACTGGCAGGCAGGCAAAGGCCGACCCCACACTCGCCATCCTGCGTAATCTTCTCCAATAATACAAATCAAACAACTCTCCTCCTACTGATCAGTGTTCTCCAATGGAAACCCCAATCACCATGGCATCTCTTCTCCTCCTCTTCTTCTCCTTCCTTTTCTTCCTCCAATCCACAAAAGCAGGTGCCTCCACCACCACTGGGTCCATCGCCTTCACCACGCTCGGTCGGAGCCGCTACTCCTTCGACATCTTCTCTCTCTCCATCGCATCCCAATCCGACTCCATCTCTCTCAGCCAAGAGACCCAACTCACCGATGGCGTCTCAGTCAACTTCAACGGCTTCTTCCCTTCCTCCAACTCTCTTCTCTACGTCTCCGAGCGAAACGGGTCGCACCACCTCTTGCTCGACCTCCTCCCTTCCATCGAGCAAGTACCTCTCACGCACCACTCGGTTTTCGCTGATTCTGGTAAGACCCATTTTGATATAACACCAAACCTTGATTCAGTCTCCATGAAAGACCGACCTTCTCTTTCTGGAGAGAATTTGATATATGTGTCTACCCACGAGCCCAGTTCTTCTCCGAGAAAAAGTTGGGCTGGTGTGTATTCCACTCACATCTCCAATTTGAACACCATGCGGCTCACCCCTGATGACGTGGCAGACTTTAGCCCGGCTGTCTCTCCGTCGGGTTATTGGACCGCAGTGGCGTCACTGAGCGTCTGGTCAGGTGAGGTGGAAGAGCTGAACACTGACTTGTATCTGTTCAGAACTTCAGATGGTTCTCAGAGGACTTTCATCGAACACCATGCGGGCTGGCCATGTTGGGCTGATGATTCCACACTTTACTTCCACAGGAGAGATGAATCAGGATGGTGGGGTGTTTATAAAGCTGTTCTTAGTATAACGGGTGATGCTATTTCATTGATATCTGTTGATAGAATCACTCCCACCGGCTTTCATGCCTTCACTCCTGCTGCCTCTCCTGGTTTACCGGGTGTCGTAGCCATTGCCACACGACGGCCTGATTCTGAATATCGACACGTCGAGCTTGTTGATTTGAGAAACAAAGGGAAGTACTCTTATATAGAGGTGACCCGAAATGTGAAGCCCTTCTCACACCATTACAACCCGTTTATTTCTCCAGACGGGTCTCGGATTGGATACCACAGGTGCCGTGGAAGCAGTAATGGCAACCCACCTCTACTTTTTGAGAACCTGAAAAGTATCGCGCCTAAGGAGTTCTCTCTGTTTAGGTTTGATGGTTCGTATCCTTCCTTCTCCCCAGATGGTAAACACATTGCATTTGTGGGACTGCCTGGCGTTTATGTAGCAAATACTGACGGCACAGGAAATATTAAAGAAATTTTGTCTGGAAATGCATTCCCAACTGCTTGGGATTGGAAGAGGGAAGGTGTCATCTATACTAGCTATGGCCCAGATTTTGCGAGTGAAAGGACAAGAGTGGACATAATTTCTATCTATATTGGGAATAATGACAATGAACCAGTGATTAAGAGACTGACGACAGGAGGGGAGAACAATGCATTCCCCTCCCCTTCCCCAGATGGGAAATGGATTGTGTTTCGGTCGGGGAGATCTGGCCACAAAAATCTCTATATCATGGATTCAATGAAAGGGGAGTCTACTGGCCTGTACCAGCTCACTGAGGGCCCCTGGACTGATACAATGTGCAGCTGGTCCCCTGACGGTGAATGGATTGCCTTTTCCTCTGACAGAGAGAATCCGGGTGGGGGCAGCTTTGCCATCTACATCGCGCACCCAAATGGTACAGGCCTCAGAAGAGTGGTACATAGTGGGGAGGGAGGGAGAGCTAACCACCCAGCCTTCAGTCCTGATTCGAAAAAATTAGTGTTCACTTCGGATTATGCTGGGGTTTCAGCAGAGCCGATATCAAACCCGCACCATTACCAGCCATATGGTGACATATTCACGATTAACATAGATGGATCGGGAATTAGAAGGCTCACCCATAATTCCTACGAGGATGGTACACCTGCATGGACAAAGTTCTTCTTGGAGCCAAAGGATGTCAGTGAATCGTTGAAGGGTTCGGCATATTGCGGATTTGATGATTGCCATTGGCTCAATATCGCAGCAAATCATAACGAGATTGATGGTAAATCATGCTGAAACATGGTTAGTATTGAGATTTTTAGAGTTGAGATAAGTCTGTATCTGTAATTATACAAGCTGGCCTTTATGTGTATATCAAATAATTGGGCCCATTTGCATATATGCCCATGATAAGTTTTATGTATGTATGTATTAATGCGAGCATAAAATTGATCAATTTCTCTATCTAATAATAATTATATTCTAAAGGAAAGATTTTCATGTCTTGTGTTGGGCATGCTCCTGCTTGTATTAGTTTTTGTTCTTCAATCACACAGTTTGGTACTGACATCTAACTGAATATGGTTGATTCATAATAAGAAAATTTTTTTTGTACTAAAATGGATATTACTTTGTTTGCGAACTTGTGCATCCATTTTCTTTCTTTGGAAAAGTGTACAAACTGACAAGTAAGTAGTTGAATAAAACAAAATGTTCATCTATTTTACCTAAATATGACCTACACTTTGAGTTACTTTTGAATTCTGCTTCTTGTGCGTTTGATGTCTGGGGCAACAGTTACATGCTGAATAAAACTAGGTCAGAAGAGAAAGTATGTTCTCTATATCCTATTGCATGCGTGTCATTCTTGGCTACATCCAAATCTCTACTTTGTTTTCAAAATTGCAGAAATAGGCTTAAAATTTTCTAATAAATGGTGAAATTACTTTTAAATTGGATGATTTGTTCACAGTATCGTTTTAGAGATTTTTTTTTTTCATTCTGTAAGGATCAAACTGAAACCTTTATGTATATCATTTTCAAAATGAGTATTTTATTTCCAAGCTTTTAAGGTCCAGAACAATATAAAGAATTTTATAAAGATAACACATTTCCAAAGTTTATTGGATGTAGGTTAATAGTAGCTCTGAACTATCAAATTATCTCTATTTATAAATGCTAATTTTTCATATTGCTAGTTGTGGTTTTCTTCTTTCCTATTTATTTCTTGATTGCAGCTATGGAAAAAAGTAACTGGAGGTGATTACAAGTCAACTGCACACTTACATTCGGGAAATGCCAGCCACGTTCTGAGAAGGGGTTTCCTGCTCAAAACTTAGTGATAAGTTTTCATGTAAATTGTAGCAAAAAGAAGTTTGTACGTAATTTACACTGAAAAGAAAAGCTAAAGAAAAACCAGAATCACACCAAAAGAATGAATTTTGCATTTAGGTTTCCATATTATATTATTTTGAAAATAACCAAAAGAAATGTGATAAATAATAATATTGTCTGTAGCATTGCTTCATTACTTAAGAACAGAAAGTTTGGTAACTGCTGTCAGCAGAAATTCAGGTACAATATCTCACTTGGTTTTTAGTTTCATAATTAGTAAATTTTGAATCAAGTTGTATGTATGCCTGGTCTCTCCTTGTGCTTTGTTCAATACCCAATAGAGAATCTAAAGGTATTGTGCAGTGTCTGAAAGAACAAGCAGGTTTTCCCTAACTTTTGTCATGATTACATTATGGGAGGATGCCATATTGATGATATATGTTTCTGTCGTAAGTTCTAACATTGATTTTTTAGTTTATTCTTTTCTTTGTATATTCTGAAGGTGTATCATGTTATGAAAACACTATGGTGGCATATGGCACTAGAACTTCTGGTGCCCGTATTAGCTGTACCAATATTTAGCACACTTTTTGTTTAAGAATCCTGAATAATCATCAGGCATTATCAAATTGTTGGGTTCCTATGTGAATATATCTAATGTAACTTTTGTGGATTAAACATGTGTAGATCTCAGAATACATTGGATGTCTAAACAAGAAATTACAAGAAATATGTAAATCTGAATTTTTTTTAAATTGGACTCCAATGAAGTTATTATTGTTACTTAGACAAGTGCCCACTTTTGTGTGTAACAGAAAGTGAATATAAATGTTTGTTAAATTATGATTTTTAGATTCAACCTTCAGGAGAAAATGAGGTACTGGAGAAGAAAAGAAGAATAAAGAAGGTTTATTAGTTACCTCTATAAGTTTGAAAGGGACTTATTCAAAAAAGTTGAACAAATTTGTTTCATCGTGACTTCCCAATTTGGTGTTGGTTGTCTTATCAAAAACAAAAAACGAAGTTCCTTCTTGTTTTTATTTTGTCAACAGCTTTTTCAAGGGGCGATCATATGTTTTCCTACAACTCCAAACCGACTCAGCATAGAGGTATGTTCGATTATTGTTCCTTGCTTTAATTAACAGTGTTATATATTTCATCACTATTTTAGTTTCATGTATGCTTATTTGAATAATTGTTGGTCTCTGTCTAAGCTGGTACTTCTCATCAATGTTTAATATTTGTTACAAATGCGACCACTACTCCTTTTGATGAATCTTCTCCGAAGTTGACACTGTGAAGAAAATTTCCCTATAATATTGTCTAAAACTCTAATTATTGTTGTAAGAAACTATCCAAATAACAGGCTCCCATGCTGTATTATGTTTCTGTTCCCCTTGCTATCATTTTTACATCAGAGGAAATTTCTTTTTTAACTCTATTAGTTACCCAAGTACATAACCTAGGTATCTTACAGATAGGCAAAGTATGCAACTGGTCAACCTGACATCAATGTGACCGTTGATCTTTCTGACCTGTCACTTTACTAGACCCTCCCAAGATTTGGTCTGTTGGCTGTTGCACAGGCCTGTTGAGCCATCTCATCCCTGGAAAGCCCATTTCCTATTCCCTAATCAATGCTAGGGTTTTTATGGCTAGTTAAACTAGGTCTTATACCCGCAGCTAAAGGAATGAGATAGCTGAACTAAAATGGAAAACCAAATGCAGTGATCGGTGCCATGATTTTTCTAGAAGCAAATTAATTTGTTCCACTTGAAGGTTGAAAAGTCGAAAGTATTGTTTTATAGAAGGAAAAGTTTGAATTTTAATTTTGAACCTTTGTTACAAATTCCAAGTGAATATATATATTTTTTTATCAATAATTCTATTTTATGCTACTGGACACTGAATTTATTAGATAAGTCATTGATTTAAACAGTATATCTTTCTAAAACAGGGAAACCAACATTGATTTGCCTGTAGGATTACCTGTGAAATGTTTTGAATTTTGATGTAGTATTATACTCTATTAAAACTACTGATGAATTTAAATTCAATTTTAGTTAAAATTACTTCGACCTAAACATATATCTGCGTTTCTGGATCGACCAAGTCTGTGATCACAAGAATGAATCGGTTGAGAAGTGAATATTATCTCAGAGGACGATAGTGGCAATATGAAAAAGAAAAGTCTGAAATTGAATTTGTTACCACATCATAAATGTTATGTCAATTTGGTTTTTTCTTTATAATAATTATTGCAACTTACGAAACAACAGAAGATTCAATGCATCCAATCTTTCAACCATCCTTTCCCCCTTTCGAAAAAAAAATATTTAATAATGTGCGCGGCCCCGAGTTCTTCATCCATAACCTCATCCCTACCTAGAGTTTTGTATATGAAAAAAATTAGGGTTTAATGGTTTCTCCAATTCCATAGGGTTCTGTATACCATAGAATAAATTGAGACTCTTTAGTTTTTTGTTATTCACAATCCGGACAGCTCCAAATTTGTTCGCCTTAAGAGGAACGCAAGCTTGCATTTAAGTTTCTGGAGATTTCGAAATTATAGGTACACCTCTCTCGCTCTCTCTTCATTTGATTTGATTAAACCATTGGCTGATTATATCTTTTGCAATAAGATAGCAAAATACTTTAATTGTTGCTTAGCACCCATTTATTTTATATCTGGATATTGGGACAATTGGATCATGTTTTATCTTTTCTAAAACAAATTTTTTTTGAGGGCCCTTTTCTAAAACAATTGAATTTTGAGTTTGGTCTTTGAACTAAAGGTTGGAGTTTTCATAAGAATTTCTGCAATACAACAACTTGAAATATCTTATGGGGGCATTGTGAGATTATTTATTTTTTTTCCCGATGGATTGTGCATGCAGATGTTTTCTTGTTTATTATTTTTTTTTTGGCACGGTACACCATAGTTCACGCGGTGTGGCTATGCATGCGTTGTATCTTGCCTTAACTGAAATAGACATGGTGAAGCATGCCACACTTCATAGAATAGAGGGAAGAAGCTGGAAACTCGAAGTACTTTTTTTTTATCATGATGCAAGGCAAAATGTTTTCCAACATTTTTCCTTAATTTTAAATTATGTTTCCCAATTTTCCTTAATTTTTGGCATATTTTTTTTTCAAATACTATTTAAAATTCTGAAACGAATCAATATTAAATTCTGAAAAGAAATATACAATTTTACTCTTGAAAATTTTAAAAAAATTCCCAATTTTTCCTTTATGTTTTGATAATTTTTTCATCAAACATTTTGTATTTCAGATAAACAAATCAAAGATATCTAGACATGTCACGACATGACGTGTAAGGGAGACACCGACTTAGCTTGTCTTTATGTGGCATGCCCTTTTATAGAATTATGTCCACCCTTTGAAATTTGGGCTCGGCACAACACATTACCGTGTGTTTGATATGGCACAACATGTTTTTAGAAACTACCTGAAATGTTGATTGAGATGTTTTCATTGAACAAGGTTTAGTTATTGAAAAAATGTATAGCAGTGTAGGTCACACCCCCTTTATATACTTGGAACAATTAGTTGTAGGGGTTTGAAATTTCATGTTTCAATTGAGATTTTGTTCAGTGCATGTTGTGTAATACATCATATATTCTTGTCATATGTAATTTCCTTGTTATGTAATGTAGGACCTGCGCCCACAATCTATTTAACCAAAAGCTTCTTTGTGTGAAGGATGGAGCATCCTGCTATTTCCACAGATTGGATTAGCCAATTGCCTGAAGCTGTTCTCACGGATATCATGTCCTTGATTTCTACCAAAGAGGCAGTATCAACTTGTGTTCTATCCAAAAGCTGGGAGAAACTATGGGCTTCAGTACCAGTTCTCCATTTTGATCTTCGCCAGTTCTTGGGAGATCATGTTGATTCATGGGAGAAGTTCAGAGATGGCCAGATCAAGTTTGTGAGGTTTGTGAATAGTGTACTGCGAAACAGAAGGAACTCTAAATTGGATACATTTTCACTCAAAATGGAGAGACAAAATGGTTGTTATTGCGCTCTTGATATATCACCATGGATCATATATGCCATAGGGTGCAAGCCTCGGGTTCTCTCCCTCGTTGTCTCTACATATGAGCATTTATATATACCTAATCCAGTTTTTACTTGTACGTCACTTGAAGAGTTGCACTTGGTGACCGAAACCAGATGTACTGAACTTATAGAGACTGAATCGGTCGAACTTCCTTCTCTTAAGAGTTTCTCTCTCGGCCATGCAATGATCGATGGAGATTTTATGAAACAGCTACTCTCAGGGTGTCCTATACTCGAAAAAGTCGTACTGTATTTCTGTGATTTGCACATGTTTAGCGATGATAGAATTTCATCAAACTCGCTACAGCATTTCATTTTTAGTGATTGCGGTCTGTTAATTGAGAGTGATGTGGAGGTTTTTGTCCCTAGCCTCGTACATTTGGGGATAAGAAACTGCAGGGGAGATGAACTTAATTTGCATGCTCCATCCCTTGTTCATGCATGCATCTATCATTCCTCGCCGTGTTTTTATAAATCTAATCTCTTTGGTGGCCTCACAAATGCTACAAGTTTAGATCTTTTCGGCACACCTAAGTTCATCGTATTTGGGGCAACCAAATTCATGGTACTTTTTCCATTCTCACAGTTTTGCAAATCAACAAGAATGGTAATGTGTTTAAACTGTTCATTTGTTTCATGTTTCGATGGTTCACTAATTAAATTCTTTTCAATATAACAGGATGAACAGGGAGGAGACCTAGCTAATTTTCCACTATTCAATAACTTAAAGAACTTAAGCGTTGGTGAATGGTGCATGATTAGCAACTTCAATTTGGTTGCTTCTTTCCTCCAGAATTCCCCTAATCTGGAGAATCTTACTCTATACCATAAGGTAAAAGCTAAAAACTGTTCTTGCATAGAATGCTCGTCTTTTGTTTCTTTTTGGTCACTAAATTTCTGCTTGTGCACCCAATTGAGTAAAAACTTTGTCGATCAAAGGCCTCTTTTTGTGGTTCCAATACTAAGACCTGACCTCAAATGCCGACTACCAATAATAGAAACAGTTATTATGATTAACATATCTTGTTAACAGTTTTCATTTTTCTTTATAATTTTCAATCCCAAAGCCAAGTCCAAATGCTACAGCAGAAGATATGGCTCAATGGCTAAGTGGTATACTGTTCCAACATGAGAACCTGAAGAAGGTACATATTGTACCAAACATGGGGACATACGATCAGTCATTCTATAAGCTGGTCAATGTTTTGCGTGCTTCTATCAAGGACGGTGCCGTGATCACTGTCCAGTTAAGTTTTGCAAACATGACATCATCTATTATCATTTGAGGTGCTTAGAATTTTTCATGTTTTAATAGTATTCGAGTAATGTTTTTTATGTTATCAACCTGAGTACTTCTGAACCTTGGTGTAGCTTATGATAAACCTTAATGGACGATATTAAGTGATTAATGGAAACTTATGCTATTTGCGGAATAATTTTTATTTTTAAGTTTGCTGGTGAATTGTCTGTGAGTATTTTCTGTTGAAGCATGGCTAACGTAATTAATGTGTATTTGGATGGATTGGTGCTAAGTGCTGAACAGTGAATCATTTCAATTTAGAATCCAAATATATCAAATTCTTAGCGGAGATTGTTTCACCAATTCCTTGATACCAAAATTAGGTTCTCATCAGTCATCATAGACGTGCTCTCTTCATCCTGTGTTGTTTTTTCTGTTGTGTTTGATATACTTCTTTTTTGTATTGAACTATATATATTGATTGTTTTATCATCATTTTCTCCATTCCGATTTGGTGATTACAATTATGTCACATGGCAACAAAATTTACCAGACGCCGGGTTGCCTTGCCAGATACTGACGGATTGAATTAGTTAAAACCAATTAAAGTAAGCTGCCTAAATGAAAGCCCAATTGTCTTAATCTATTCACACTTCTTTCTCTCTTCACTCCATGTTAGCTTGTGTCCTTTCGGCTTCTCAAGCATTAGGAAAAAAACCAAAATACATTTCTTTTTTAAAAGAGAGTCTGGTAAATTCGTTGACACAAAATTACCAAACCAAGCACGTTTGGATATTATCTCAAATTCCTCATCTTGCCAGCGTCACTCCACTGATAAAGCGGCGATGATGATGTGAAAATAACACAACATTTCTTTTCTAGGGCTGTGTTTGGATTGGAGTGGGAAGAAGGGCCGAAATTTATTATTAAACAATTCAAATTCTTCACAATGTTACACACTTTCCAATACTTCTTCCCACTTTTTCCCTTCTTTTCACACCTCATCCAAACGGAGCCTAGAGTGTAAAGCAAAAAACGGAAAACAATTGTTACTTCAAAGGTGAGTCCATGAGCTTTATCTGATTTAGCAATTTGTGCAAACAAAGCTCTTGAAATCTTGCTTTATGGAGAATTGAAATCCAGGAACAAGTTACAGGCATAATAACTCACTCTCAAGTCTAACATAACATTTCTTTCAGAACACTAGGTTAGTGATCACTACTTCAACACGATCTTGTTCAATTTAAGTTTTCTTCTTACCTGTGTATTTTTATAATCCGAGCAATAAATTAAATTTGTTTCTTTTGCAAACAATTAGGTGCATTTTTTTTTTTTTTGTACTAGTAAGAATTATTGGCTGAGTGATGAGTCGGCAATCAATACAAGTGAATTGGAAGTACAGAGAACTATCAGAATAATACTCAAATTTTTAACATAGTTTAAAGATGGCAAGTTGAGAGCTCTGCACCTCGAAAGAGATCTTATATCGTTTTCTTGTTTATTATAATCTCATTTGTATTCATTATTTTCGAAATAAACAAAAGAGCACCTCGAAAGAGGCTGGATGTATGGCCGTATGTGCTCGTGATTTTTCTTTTTCTTTTCTTTCGAAATTTTGTTGGATTTTTCCTGTACCAAGGAAAAGAATGCCTCGTTGATATATCATCACTTATTAATCAGGAATGATAACTGTCATCTGCCATTTCTACCATTGCTAAATATAAAGTGAACATATAAGCAAACAAGGTGAACATATAGATGATCTAAGTGGACACTTACAAACAAATAAGTGTTGTCATCATTTGTTCAGAATTTTACATGTATATTGAACTTATTTGTTTGTATGTGTTCACTTAGATCATCTATATGTTCACTTTGTTTGTTTTATATGTTCACTTTATATTTAGCGATGACAGGGATAGTAAAACTGCAGATGACAGTACTCAATTTCCCTTATTAAATAGCACCTAATATTGTTTGTCTTTTAAAATGAATTTCAATTAAGTTTTTTAAAAAAATTCACTTTGGCCTCTGAACTTTTTTATTATTTCAAAAGCAGTACAATATATAATAGCCAACGTTAACATAGAGGGCGAATTATCATTTTAATGTTTTTTTTTTATTCATCTGGTCAACCAAATAATCGAACTAAATATAGGTACCTTTTATGAGGGATACTAAAATATTTTGTAAACTCATCAAATTTAAATTTGATAATAATTGTTATTGGACTATTTTATAATAATTAAGTCAGCGGTTCCGATGAAATCTCGAGAGATTCAACGAATATTATAAGAACTTCGGTAAAAAAAAATAAAGGTTTTTTGAAAGACATAAATTCCCATCGAACACGTTCATCATAATTTTAAATAATAATTAACTATATATATTGACCATCGTTTTTGAGATCTTTCGCAACATTAAAAAGAGAGAAGTTTATGACGTGCTTTATTTAGAGAAATGATAATTGCCATCTGCAGTTTTGTCAGAACAAAATAAACACGTAATGCAGATAAGTTGAACATATAGTTGATCGAAATGAACACATACAAAAAATAGTTTTGTCATCCTTATTCAGATTTTTATATGCACATTTAACTTATTTTTATTGAACTTATTTGTTTATATATGTTCACTTTGATCATTTTTATGTTCACTTTGTCTATTTTATGTGTTTATTTTGTTCAAACAATGTCAAGATATTACAAAATTGCAGATGATAATAATTAATTTCCGAAGTATAAATACAATTTCATATATAAACCATCTAGATAATTGTTTATAATAAATATTAAAAGTAAGATCTTCAATTTTTTTTTTATAAGTAGTCCCCAAAGAAGTGGAACCTGAATCTATTAAAGCATTCTCAAAAAGTACAATTAAACTAAAATCTTGTTACTATACCAAAAGTGGGATAAGGTGTGGAAAGATAGGAAGAAGGGAAGAAGTGGAAAGAAGTATTGTGAAGTGTGTATCTTTGTGAAGAGTTTGAATTGTTTATAATAAATTTATTTTCTTATTCCCTTCTTCTCAAATGGAATCCAAACGGATACAGATTTAGTCTGGCAATTTGCAGGAATTATAAGTGCCATCGGCAAATATATCATCCCAGCCATCGCTAAATACAAAGTGGACATATACAGTAAATAAAGTGAACATATAAATGATCTAAGTGACCACTTACAAATAAATAAGTGTTGTTACTACTTGTTTAGAAGTTTACATGCATATTCAACTTATTTTCATTGAACTTATTTGCTTGTATGTGTTTACTTAGATTGTCTGTATGTTCACTTTGTTTGCTGTATAGGGATGGTAAAACTGTAGATGACAGTAATCAATTTTCGACAATTTGATTGTATTGTGATAGGCCGGAGTTCGATTCTCTTGGGACGAAGGTTCTCATTTTAATATTTTGTGTGGGAAAAAATAAGAGCGAACCCGTGCTCATTTTTAATGAGCATATGTAAAACCAATTAATGACCCGTGCTCATTTAATAAGCACATTGCACATCTCTTTCTGAGTTTCTGATAAGCTCATAAGCATACGGTTTTTTAAAAGGGACAAGACACGACTTCTTTGGTATTAAAATTCTCCTCATGTATTCTAAACAGTTTGAATCCGTTCATTGTATAAGAATAAAAACTCGGAATATACTTAATTAATGAGCACATCTCCCCCTCAACGGATGTTTTGACATTAAATTTTTCCTTTACGCAACAAAGTTTGAACCCATTCATTAAATTTAAGAACAACAGACGGAATATTTAATAATGACCATATCTTTTCTTTTTTTCTTTTTTTTTTTGCTGACATGAAAAACGTTTTTAGAGGGACAAAGTACAATGTATTTGACATTTTATTTTCCCCATCTATTTTACGGCGTTTGAATCCATTCATTAAAGGAAAAGAAATCGTGGGAATTGCTTTTCAAAGGCTCCGTTTGGATAGGTGTGGGAAGAAGGGAAGAATGGAAGAAGTATTGGGAAGTGTGTAACTTTGTGAAGAGTTTGGATTGTTTATAATATTTTTTCTTCCCTTCTTCCTTCTTCTTGCTTCTTCTCAACGCATCCAAACGCCACCAAAGAAAAGAAAAGAAACCTTGCTTTAATGAGCATATCTGTCTAAATGAATTGCTTTTCAAACTCCCAATTTTAGCATCTCACTCTTAAATTTTTGTAAATAACAATAACAAAAAACCTTTTAAATTGTACTGATGTATAAATAAAAAAAAGGAAAGAATTAGGGGCATTTTAATAAAGTAGGAGTGTTTCGCTGAAAAAAAAAGTAGTGTGAGAACTGAGAAGCAATTTCCATATCTGTTTTTTCACATTTCATCTTGTAAATATTTGACTAGCAGATAGAGCTTTGTTTCCTTTTCAAAATATTTGTGTTTTAAATGGAAAATTACTATTGACAACCGGATGTTTGCCACAGAAAAAAAAAAAAATCAATAGTAATTTCCCATGTTGCAACCGGATGACTTTATTCCCGAAATGAGCGCATGCACCTTTAATTTTGCAAATATTAGTTTACAAAAACCTCCCTCTTTATATTAATATATTAATAAATAAAAAAAGGGAAATTGATTATTGCTATCTGCAGTTTTTCCATCTCTGCTATCGCAAAATATAAAGTAAACATATACAACAAACAAAGTGAACATATAGACTACCTAAGTGAACACATACAGACAAATAAGTTCCATAAAAATAAATTGAATATGCATGTAAAATTCTGAACAAGTGATGACAACACTTATTTGTTTATAAGTGTTCACTTAGATCGTCTATATGTTCACCTTATTTGTTGTATATGTTCACTTTTATATTTAACGATGACATGGATAAAAAAACTGCAGACGGCAGTTATCATTCCGGAAAAAAAAGGAATAAAGTTTTCTTTTTCCTCTCAAGAGTTCAACACATTAAACTATCCGAAATTTTAAAAAATAATATTAAAATAATATAATCCAATAAAATTAATATCAATTTAATCAGTTTAATATAAATAGTATCGTAAGATCGGAATCCTGGATTCCGAACGTTAGATCGGATTCCTGGATTCCGATCTAACGTTAGATCGGATTCTGGGATTCCGATCTAACGTTAGATCGGAATCTGGGATTCCGAACAGTGCTGTAACTGCTCAATTTTGTTGTTTTTCATGGTTTTATTGTATTTCTATTATAAAAATTAATTAAATATATGAAATTTCAATATTAAATTAATATATTATGAAATTTTAGTAATATATTTTGAAGATAAGATATTAAATTAATATATTTTATTTTACTTCTATTATAAACATTAATTAAATATATAAAATTTCAATATTAAATTAATATATTATAAAATTTTTGTAATATATTTTGAAGATAAGATATTAAATTAATATATTTTATTATGAAGAATGTTAGTATAATATAATTCTATATTATGAATAATATTTTAATATTTAAAGTTTTGATATTAATTTGATATGGATGGTTTTATTTTTAATATTAAAAATTTTCAATTATGTTAAATGTTGTACATAATAAGTACATAATACTTTATGTAATAATTTATTTATGGCAATAATTATAATATAAACTTATAATTAAATATTAGATTTATTTCATTTAATTCATAATATTTATGTTATAATTTATTTTTATAGAACTTATTTATTTGTATGTGTTCACTTAGATCGTTTATATGTTCACTTTGTTTTATGTATATGTTCACCATTAGAAGAAGAATTGAATTTTGTAACCATAATATAGATTAGCACACTAAAATAAAAGAAAGGGAAAAATACATGAAAATCATAATATAATTTAGCACACTAAAATAATATAAAAGGAAAAATGTACATAAAAAACCATAATATAAATGAACACACCAGGGTACTTAAAAACAAAGTAATAAATAAACTTAGAGATCTTGATCATCTACATGTTGCAGAATTTCCTCCCACCAGGGTTGATCTTCTTCCGCATTCATTTCTTCTTGATTACTGGCACCATGGTTGTCGGCGAATTGAGCGGCCTCGTTCCAGAAAGCGGCATCAGGTTGTTGTTCATTACTGGCACCGTGGTTTTCAGCGAGTTGAGCTGCTTCGTTCCAAAAAGCCTCATCATTTTCTTGTTGATTATTCGCAGCCGGGTTGTCTGCGAATTGAGCGGCTTCGTTCCAGAAAGCTGCCTCGGCTTCTTGTTGCTCAATCTCAGCCATTCTAGCTACTGCAATTTTGCGTTGTTCATCTCTCTTCTTGATCTTGATTAGGCTCTCCTTAATTTTTTTTCCAATTTTTTCCTGTTGCAACCTCCGGCTCTCTTCGGCGGCCTTTTCTTCCATTCTTCTCCTTTCGAACCATTGTTCTTTCACTCTGAATCTCTTTACAATTTCATCCCTCTCTTCTTGTTTTTTGTGTTCATCGTAGTGGTCACGCAAAATGGTATCTTTGAAATTGAAAACCTGACCACACTTTGTACAACTCACTGTGTGGTCTCCACGAAAATCGTATATGCTTTCGTAAACAATCATGGGTGTAGGATCTGGTTTCCACGGTTTGAGTTCCGGCATCGGTTCAGGTTCTGTGTAGTACTTTTTATAGAGTTCAGAGTTGCTCGACTCAGGTTTAGTAAGGTAATGTCGCAATCTCTCCCTGCGGTCTCTTTCTGGGCCACCATGAATGTGCCACTGATAATGGGTGTATAATGGCCACTCGCCACCATATTGCGAATGGATATTGTAGTCGAATTTGCGGTAACATTTATTACATATCGCATGATAATCTCCTTTTTCGATCTCATTTGGATTGGCAGGGGAATGTTTGTAATTTGGCAAGTACTCATGTCGAGTAGATGGCCATTCCCGCACTTCACTGTCGGAGGTATTTCCTTTCTCCATGGTAGTGAATGTTGAAGGAAGAAGGATTGAGTGGGTGTGACATATTTTTGCTGGGGAAGAATAATTTTATAGATCAGTTTAGACTTGCAATTATTTAAAATTAATAAATATAATGTCATATATTTTCAGACTTTATCAGAATACGTTTGTCATTTTGCATAGCTTAGGTAGGCATCAGTATACTTTTCAGACTTTATCAGAATACGTTTGTCCTTTTTGCTTTGCTTAGGTAGGCATCAGTATACTTTTGAGCTTTTATCAGAGCACGCCTGTCCTTTTGCAGTGCTTAGGTAGGCATCAGTATACTTTTGAGCTTTTATCAGAGCACGCCTGTCCTTTTGCAGTTTTTTTCCAGACTTTATCAGTTGCATGAATTTAATGACATTAAAAATTAATTAAATAAAATTATTTAATAATTTGACTTAATTTAATGTAATAAAATCTTATTTAGTTGTTTGAAGTAATTAATTTAATTTAATTTCATTTAGTTAATATAAGTTGATTGAGATATGATTTTTTTAACTACTTTAATTTAATTTACAAAATAATATAAATTATTAATTTAATTTTAAAATTTTAATTAAAATATAATTATTAATTTACTTAAATTGAAAACAGTAAAAAAAAAAGAAAAAGTATTGATTTGATTGTGTGACTATCTCGGTCCTTTGTCATTTTTGTTTTGAACAAATGGTATGCCTAAACATTTTGAAATTTAAGTTTAGGAAAATTCGTCCGCCAATTAACAGCTCAGTATTTTTGTTAGAATTTTTCAGAGCGTATTTCATATTTTTGTAGCGCCAAACTTTTCGAATGTAGAGCTGTTTTTTCAGTTCAAAGTGTGACTATCTTGGTCCTTTGTCATTTTTGTTTTGAACAAATGGTACGCCTAAAAATTTTGAAATTTAAGTTTAGGAAAATTCGTCCGCCAATTAACAGCTCAGTATTTTTGTTAGAATTTTTCAGAGCGTATTTCATATTTTTGTAGCGCCAAACTTTTCGAAAGTAGAGCTGTTTTTTCAGTTCAAAGTGTGACTATCTTGGTCCTTTGTCATTTTTGTTTTGAACAAATGGTACGCCTAAAAAATTTGAAATTTAAGTTTAGAAAAATTCGTCTGCCAATTAACAGCTCAGTATTTTTGTTAGAATTTTTCAGAGTGTATCTATCGATCCTATCTGCGTCCTCTGACCCAGGTCCCTGTGCCCACATATCACGCAGTTTCCCAAACTGTACTGCGTGAAGCTTCCTGCATTACATAAACATTACACACACACACACACACACACACACACACACACACATATATATATATATATATATATATATATATATATATATATTGCAGCATATCTCAAAATTTAAATTAAATTTTAAAACGTTTGTTACCTCCCAGCACGTCGATCAGTCGCCCTCTCTCTGAAGCAATCTAGAACATCCTCCATAGGAGTGTCCCGTGGCAATGCAAAGTCGGCTAGCTTCTGCACATCGTCGTAATCAGTACGACCGGTCACCGGTCGTCCAGTCGTAGGCAAGCCAAAAATGAAGGCGACATCCTGCAAATTTTATTTACATTTTTTATTAAACAACAAAAAAAAACAATAAATAAATAAATAGCTACCAACAGAACTTGGAAAAAATAATACCTCAAGAGTAACGGTCATCTCGCCTACGCGGGGAAAGTGGAACGTGTGGGTCTCGGGCCTCCAGAACATGGCTAGACCCTGTATCATGGAACGATCCAATGGCATGTGACCTAACTCAACGAAATGAATAAGGCCCAATGTCACAAGACGCTGGTCCACCTCTGATGAGAGGATTTTATACTTATATTTTGGTAGAATTTTGTCTCAAAACTAAACCAATTTGACTTGAGTTAGGTTAATTAGGGTTATTTTAATTATGATTTGTGTCAAGAATGAGTTACTACCATAATTCCTACTTTAATGCAGATTTTGGACAAAAACATGACTTAGATGAATCAATAATGATGTAGATCTTGTTGTAAGCTTTCCAACGGTTCTTGAATCACCTCAATCGGAGTCCGGATGAAGGAGATATGGGCAAAATACTGACAGGACGTAGTGCTGAAATTTCTGGAACGGACCGTCCCAAATTAGAACGGTCCGCCCCAGCCGAAACTGCCAGAAACAGCAGGATTGCCCGTTCTAGATGATTGGGACGACCCGTCCCATATTAGAACGGTCCGCCCCAACAGAAACCGCCAGAGTTTCCAGAAATAGTCAAGAGTTGCCAAATTTAGAGTTCTATTATGTCATGGCGGTTCTAATCTATCTCTGGCACTTCTAGAACGTGCCTTCTGCTATTTCCATCATCTCTACACATTTCTAATGCCTATTTAAACATAGTTTGAGGGGATTTTTGAGATATACAAGAGAGAAGTTCAATTCCAGATCCAAGTTAAGGTTAGATATAGTTCTATTTGAGAGAAAAGTCTCAGGTCAAGATCGTGGCAGCGCCGAATCGACTGGTTTGTGGCAGAAACAAGGCGTTTCGATAGAAGATTTCGACCTACAAGAGAAAGCAAGGACATATTGGGTTTTATTCTTCCTTTATTTCCTATTTCTCTTTGTTTTGCATGATGTCTTTTAGTTGTTGAGTTGATTGTTCTAGGCTATGGTTGTAAACCTTTCTACTTAGTTGCTTGTTTTGTTTGAATACTTGTTTATTTGCTAAGTTAAGTTGCGTTTATGATTTCTGCAATTTTATTCTATCTTTTTGTTGCAATTTGTTACTGTTTGAATCTGATTATTGCGTTAAACAAAGGCCTAGTTTAATTGTCAAAGTAAAGTCAATCTGCAATAACAAGCAAACACTTAGATCAATTAGGTAGGCGATATCCGAAAGGATTTAACCAAACTTCAAATAATTAGAAGTTTTACTCAACAAACCGAGAGGTTGAGAGTTTACCAAGACCCAGAAATCAATTAGAAACACCTAAACCAAGAAACGAGAGTTGAAATTTAGGAGTTTTTAGGATTTATCAAACATAACCCCACAACTTGACCTGAACGAGAGTTAGAGCGCAAGTCTGTAGGTTAGGTTTGGTCCAATTCACGTAAAAACACTCAGCAAATAACTAAGTAGGATGACAAAACAAGTATCAACCATTGGAACGGACCGTTCCAAGGTCAGGACGGACCGCCCGAGAGGGGGCGTCTGACCTAGAACGGCCAGTTCCAATCGTTGACAGAGGCTGAAACGGACCGTTCCAACCATTAGAACGGACCGTTCCAACTTTGACAGAGGTAGAATCGTTTGGAACCAGAAATCCTAGAATTATTTGACCTGCTGATTTTATCTTGTTTAGTTCTTGCTTTAGTCTTAATATTAGATCTAGGATTTGTATTCACCTTCAACCTTTAATCCACAAAAGAAAGTTGAACTCGTCTAGCTAGTTTAGTAAAGTAAAAGACCGATATTCCAACACCGTCCCTGTGGATTCGACCCTCGAGCTGTTCTGCAAACGATTAGATCGGTAAACGAGGTTTATTTATTTTGATACTTGGTTCTACACCCGATCAAAATTGGCGCCGTTGCCGGGGACGGTTTGCTAGAATATTGGTATTTTGTTTTAATAAATTAGTCTTGACACCCTTGTATCCTTGTATCTTACTTATTTTATCTTACCTTTAAAAATCCAAAAATATTCTCTATCACCATGTTTTGTTCTTTTCAGAAATTCAAACAAGGTGATGCTAAGATGATCGTCGCATCCGACAATATAAACGAAGAGTTCACCAAAGAATTGAGCAACCCATCAAGAAGGTGCTTGGAAAAAACTGATGTGATGGAAGACAACAAATTGCAAACCAAGTATCACATCATCATCGAGCCAACAAAGATGACATCCAAAGAAGAACACGCCAAGCATGTTTCAAGGCAGCCGCTCAATCACTTTTGGGAGAATTATGATGCGCTAGAGGGAGAAAAGTGAAGATAAGATGAGCAAATACAAGGTGGTCAAGCTTGTGACCTAAAACAAGCGCTTCTTGGGAGGCAACCCAAGTCCAAAAATTTTAACTTCTTTCATTAGTTTAGTTTAGTTTAGATTTAGTTAGTTATAACTCATTAATCTTTGTTGATTGGTTTTAGATTTTAGATGAAAATACAAGCTTTTGGAAGCACAATGTTTGAGTCATGCAAGGGTCAAAAAGGTCAGTTGATCTTCAGCGCAACATCACAACACATGGAAGAAAAATGCTGGTTGATGAAAAGCCGTACCATATGCAAGAGCTCAAGCTTAGGGGAATACACCATGAAGGAGCATATGAATTGTCTCAACCCAACAAGTCTTAACACAGCGGAGAAACCATCTCGTTCCATACCCAAACCAAACCATTCACCTCAACCTAACCCCAAACGGTCTGTTCCAACACTCAAACAAACCGTTTGACATTCAGCTGAGACCTAACCTAATCCACTCCAATGGCTAGAATTCGAGTTTTCATTGGTTAGTCGACGAACCAAAAAATTTTTGCTCAACTTAGTCATTACCAAAACTTCACCTAAACCTAAACCCAAGGGTAACATCACACCAACCCCTATGTGATTTGTACCCTCAAACCAAACCACCCAACTCCACTACTTGCAAGACACACCTTCTCCAACGAGACGAACCTAAAGGCACCTTGAAGGGCATTGACATATCAAAGCAAGCAAGGCTTATGTTGCTCGACTCAACCCTTCACAACCTCGACATTGATTTGATGAGTTTTTCTTTTCCTTTCTCTCTTTTAAGTTTTGCTTTCATTGCATCGAGGACAATGCAAAGTTTTAAGCTTGGGGAAGAGAATAGAAAATTTGTATCTAGGATTTGCATCATGACATTTAGGCTTATTAATTTGCATTCATATAGAATTTGTATTATAACTTCATATAGTTTGCATTTAGGTAAGTTAGGAAGATGCTTAACAAGTTCTAATATCGTGAATTGAATGAAATATTTGGGGAGTTTCAGAAATTTTTTTATTTGAATTGTGGGTCATCTAATTGATCGACTAGCCCCTGTGACCTTAGGAAAGGAGTAGGTATTGTATCATAGTCTATCTTGATTGAGACTTAAATTTGATGATTAGATAAGTAGTATAAATGACTTGACCAATTAGAAATCGGTAAACCAAGACAACCACCAATTGAATTAATTTCCAAACTTTGTCAAGATCGATTCTACCGACCCAAATGCATGTCAACTAAGGAAATAAACACTAAGTCTAGAGTCAACCAACCGCTGTTTTTAAAATAAATAAAATTCGAAGATGTAAATACACATCCTTTGTAAATAAGGAGAAACACATGCAAAAATCCAAAAGGGAACTAAAAAGCGGTGCTTTGCCATGGACATTGCGGGAAGCTATAGGTTATTGTGGATAGAAGAACCTCCATAAATCATGGGTAAGAAACAGAAAAGCTCATGATAAAAAAAAAAGAAAAAAAAAATGAGGAAAACCTCATAGAAAAAAAAAATCCACACTAATCTGGCTGACCTCTCCGCCGCGGGAAAAACGTCCTAAGCCCTGGGACAAACTTTAAAAGTGTCAACCCAAAAACTCTGGAATAGAATGGGTGAGGAGTTGTACCTTTTTTCGCCTCACTTTAGTTCGACTTCCAATGCGCTTTCGAAAATCAATAAAGCGGTTAAAGTATTCAAAGACTTGGTTGTGAAATAAATTGTTATGACATGTTATTTGTGTTGGTAGGATGCGATTCCGAATCTCTTTGCCAAGTCAATTGTCAAACTTTGAAAACAACAAATTTAGGAATTGAATAAGATAAGTTATGGGCAATAGTTACAAGCATCCTAAGTATTTCACCCGTGGGGTAAGCGTGGGTCATTTGAGACAACTCAATTCAGTTAGAAAAAAATTTAAATTGTCTAAATGATTCAATCAAATCACGATATTGTTGCATGTTAAAATTCTTCACAACTTGTAAGCCTCAAGACATTGTTTTAGTTTAGAGCCAAACCATTCTTCTAAGATAAATATTTGCTTGGGGACAAGCAATGTTTAAGCTTGGGGGAATTTGATGAGAGGATTTTATACTTATATTTTGGTAGAATTTTGTCTCAAAACTAAACCAATTTGACTTGAGTTAGGTTAATTAGGGTTATTTTAATTATGATTTGTGTCAAGAATGAGTTACTACCATAATTCCTACTTTAATGCAGATTTTGGACAAAAACATGACTTAGATGAATCAATAATGATGTAGATCTTGTTGTAAGCTTTCCAACGGTTCTTGAATCACCTCAATCGGAGTCCGGATGAAGGAGATATGGGCAAAATACTGACAGGACGTAGTGCTGAAATTTCTGGAACGGACCGTCCCAAATTAGAACGGTCCGCCCCAGCCGAAACTGCCAGAAACAGCAGGATTGCCCGTTCTAGATGATTGGGACGACCCGTCCCATATTAGAACGGTCCGCCCCAACAGAAACCGCCAGAGTTTCCAGAAATAGTCAAGAGTTGCCAAATTTAGAGTTCTATTATGTCATGGCGGTTCTAATCTATCTCTGGCACTTCTAGAACGTGCCTTCTGCTATTTCCATCATCTCTACACATTTCTAATGCCTATTTAAACATAGTTTGAGGGGATTTTTGAGATATACAAGAGAGAAGTTCAATTCCAGATCCAAGTTAAGGTTAGATATAGTTCTATTTGAGAGAAAAGTCTCAGGTCAAGATCGTGGCAGCGCCGAATCGACTGGTTTGTGGCAGAAACAAGGCGTTTCGATAGAAGATTTCGACCTACAAGAGAAAGCAAGGACATATTGGGTTTTATTCTTCCTTTATTTCCTATTTCTCTTTGTTTTGCATGATGTCTTTTAGTTGTTGAGTTGATTGTTCTAGGCTATGGTTGTAAACCTTTCTACTTAGTTGCTTGTTTTGTTTGAATACTTGTTTATTTGCTAAGTTAAGTTGCGTTTATGATTTCTGCAATTTTATTCTATCTTTTTGTTGCAATTTGTTACTGTTTGAATCTGATTATTGCGTTAAACAAAGGCCTAGTTTAATTGTCAAAGTAAAGTCAATCTGCAATAACAAGCAAACACTTAGATCAATTAGGTAGGCGATATCCGAAAGGATTTAACCAAACTTCAAATAATTAGAAGTTTTACTCAACAAACCGAGAGGTTGAGAGTTTACCAAGACCCAGAAATCAATTAGAAACACCTAAACCAAGAAACGAGAGTTGAAATTTAGGAGTTTTTAGGATTTATCAAACATAACCCCACAACTTGACCTGAACGAGAGTTAGAGCGCAAGTCTGTAGGTTAGGTTTGGTCCAATTCACGTAAAAACACTCAGCAAATAACTAAGTAGGATGACAAAACAAGTATCAACCATTGGAACGGACCGTTCCAAGGTCAGGACGGACCGCCCGAGAGGGGGCGTCTGACCTAGAACGGCCAGTTCCAATCGTTGACAGAGGCTGAAACGGACCGTTCCAACCATTAGAACGGACCGTTCCAACTTTGACAGAGGTAGAATCGTTTGGAACCAGAAATCCTAGAATTATTTGACCTGCTGATTTTATCTTGTTTAGTTCTTGCTTTAGTCTTAATATTAGATCTAGGATTTGTATTCACCTTCAACCTTTAATCCACAAAAGAAAGTTGAACTCGTCTAGCTAGTTTAGTAAAGTAAAAGACCGATATTCCAACACCGTCCCTGTGGATTCGACCCTCGAGCTGTTCTGCAAACGATTAGATCGGTAAACGAGGTTTATTTATTTTGATACTTGGTTCTACACCCGATCAACCTCCTCGGTTCGTATCATTTTTGCCTTATGCATTTCGGGCGTCCACGCCTAAATAAGTTAAAAAACATATTATTTACTATATATACTATTCACTATATACAAAAATTAACTACATAAATTAAAAAATTTTATTATTTCCTTAAACCCTAAACCCTATACCCTAAATAATTTTTAAAAAAAAATTATTTCCTATATATATTATTAAAATATATATATATAAAAAAGAATTAACTATATAAATAAAAAAACTTACTCGTACGCCTCGAAGCTCAGACTGACTGAGATGCAGAAGCTGATCAGCAGGAAGAGGAACGGGGGGGGGGGGGGGGCAGCAGGGGGGGCAGATGAAGAAGCGTCAGGATCTCCTCCTGATGTAGATGCGCCAGGATCTCCTCGACGCCTCGTGGATCGACGTGGATCCTCTGGTATTCTTCTTCGCGGTGGCATTTCGACTGTTACTGCAATTAAAATTTAATAAAGTATAAAATCTATAAAAATTTCGGCAGCATCTCCCCTGTACCGGGAGAGTTTTCCAAAAAATCAGAACCCAATTAGAACCCAATTTCAACCCAATTTGAACCCAACCCAACCCAACCCAATTTCATTCCAATTTGAACCCAACCCAACCCAATTTGAATAAATCATTCAAATTTTACAATCATTGCATTTCACAAACCATTTCACAAGTATCAATGAATCAATAATTCAATTATTGCATTTCACAATTTTACAATCATTGCATTTCACAATTTTACAATCCATCAATCAATCTACAAGCAATTCACAAACATTTCTATTCAAACACTAATAAAATAAACATATAATTATCCAATTCACTAACCTGGAGTAGAAAGGAATCGACTCTCTTCTAAACAAGTTTTTACCTACATTTTTAATTAATACCATCAATTATTATCATTTTTCTAATTTTTCCCATATTTAATTATCCAAATCTTAATTATTAAAAGCAAAAAAAAAAAAATTAAATTAATTACACATAAATTTTCATATGAATTTTTCTTATTTTTCGGTATTTTTAAAATAATTTTACAATTTATTATCTATTTTTCTAATTAATTAAGTAGTGAATAAACAAATAAAAAGACAAAAAAATATATCCAATATAATTAATAAATTACATACAAATTTTTTCTGATTTTTTTCTGATTTTTTCAGATTTTTTGAATATTTTTCCAATATTTTCCTATTTTTTTATTTAATTAACTAAATTATAAAATAATAAACTAAATAAATAAATAATTAAGTAGTGAATAAATAAATAAAAAGACAAAAAATATATCCAATATAATTAATAAATTACATACAAATTTTTTCTGATTTTTTCAGATTTTTTGAATATTTTTCCAATATTTTCCTATTTTTTTATTTAATTAACTAAATTATAAACTAATAAACTAAATAAATAAATAATTAAATTAATAAAAAAAAAACTTACTGTTCTCGTCGAAGAAGTGCGTCCGAGAGAGCGAGAGCGGCAGCGAAATCAGATCGGAAACCCCTTATATATATAAAGGTTAGATCGGAATTCCAGATTCCGATCTAACGTTAGATCGGAATCCCAGAATCCGATCTAACGTTAGATCGGAATCCAGGAATCCGATCTAACGTTCGGAATCCAGGATTCCGATCTTACGATACTATTTATATTAAACTGATTAAATTGATATTAATTTTATTGGATTATATTATTTTAATATTATTTTTTAAAATTTAGGTTAAACTATATTACACAATATGGGCCGAATTAGTCCTACTAGTGGCCCAAATGTTGATAAATGGGCCTCGTAAATTTCCTAGGCAGTTCCAGTTCCAATTCCAATTTCCAAACCGCATATTTAGTAATTGGGAAATTCCCATCTAACTCCAAATTTGTGCTTTCTTCTCTGCACCGACGCGTTCGCCTTTCCTCTTCTCTCTTCTCTCTTCTCTCTTCGAGCGCGTTACCTCTCGTGGTTTTTACGTTTCCGATCTGACAAGGTGAAATTCTTTATTCCTTTTCAATCATTCTACTTTTTCTATGATCTCTAGTAGTTATTAGATACGCAAATCAAGTTGATTCGAGCGGAGTTGGCGAAACCAGTGACCTAGGTAGGAATTATCAATTATTGCCTCCCAAATGATAAAATTAGGGAATTCGAAGAGAGGTGGGTGGGGTTCGAGGTGAGAATTGGAGGTTTGAACCATTGGAAAGGGGCTTAGAGAAGAAACAGACGGGATTCATATCAGATTTGTTTCAATTTTTTTAACTCTAATAATGATTGTTCAACTTACTAAAGCTCATCTGTTCTTGTAGAGGTCTCTAAATTACTTTTTCCATATCTTCTGATAAGCCCTTAAATAGTTTTTTTGAATAGTATTATGCAACTGTGCCACAATTATAAATATTATTGTTATTAATGGTTGAGGTGTAGCCCTTTTGGTTATCACAAAACCATGGAAAGGCTTTTTTTTTCTTTGGATTCTGAAGGAAGTATAATCTGAGATGGAAAATTGGACTCCTAGTTCTTTTATAATTTTTAATTTTAATCATGTCATCGGAGTCATGATTGGAGGAATTGGGTCCCTTGATTTTGTTCTAAAACTAGAAAATTAAATCAGCATCAGCATAACAACATATATCATTCTGACTTGTTGAACCTTATATGCCCTTATTTGTTGATTTTTAATTAGGGATAGGCTCCAATCATTCAGTAAAATCACAATGCATAGATATTGGTGGATACCTATATAGATGAGTAACATGAATTGAATTTTTAAATTTTTGTACTACAAACATGTTTCTCTTTGGTGCTTTATATCCGCTGAATGTTTTGTGCTAACATTTAGCTACGTTTCTTTTGTGCAGACCTAAGTACATTACCAATGAGCTGGAAGATTCCATTTTTTGGGTAAGTTTGGGTTTTAGTACAGAATATCATAAATTGGATTGGAGCATGGAATGTCTTCCATATTTATTTCTCATCTCTATACTCTCTAGATGGGAATCACATTTTGGCCTTTACATTTGAAATTCAGTTAAATGATAGAAGAATATCTACTGTACCACATTGAAATGGACAAAGGATTAAAATCATGGATGTAGAAAAATAGCCTTTGTTTATATTATTATAACTTTGTTTGTCACCATCAACCCATAGTACAATGAAATTAGTAGCTTTTCTGAATACTCACCTAAGAACCATATATGAGCAGGGGCTCTCAGCAACCACCACCTCAGCAAAATTACCAAAATATTGGTACCGAGTCGTGGTACCCTCCATCTGTTATTGGTTCAAACTCTGGGACTTCTACACCAACTGCTGCCTCTGCCAGTGGGTCATACCAAAGGCCTCACGATCATGCTCGACCCTCATCACAAAGCCAGCCATCACCTGGTGAGGCTGCTTCTGTAATTTCCCACCTAAAAGATAAAAGGTAATTTCAATTGAACTTCAATTTCTTACTCAGTTTGTTCATTGTATATGCTGTTTACATGCTTGTATCATTGGTTACTGATTTTAAAGAAATTTTGGAGTTGAAATTAGGTCACAATTTGACATATCTTTCTAACTTCTTTTATTGAAAACTGTTGTTCAGTTCTGGCTAATATGAACTTGTTTGCGTGCAGTGTGGATGAATTGCGCAGAATTTTAAATGACAATGATGCATATAAATCTTTCTTCAATTCACTTGAACAAGTTAAAACCCAGAATAGTGTAAGCACTGAAGGAATAGTTTTCTTGATTATTTCCTTTGGATACTGTTTTACATAGACTATTTTCTATTAATTATTTTTCTTAGTTCCATTTTATTGGTTGTCATGTCTAGGTGATTTATGAACTTAGGAAGGAGGCAGTGCAACGTGCCAGTAAGTTATTATTTTCATTTTTATATTATGTATTGAATTACTGTTTACTTTTCTAAGGTTCTATCTATTAACTATATTTGACAGGAGAGAACATGGAGAAGGAACCGCGCATATTGGAGCTCAGGAATCAGGTATAATATGATCATAAGGATTTTGTAATTTTTTTTATATAGTACCCAGACATTGTTATCATTGCAACTAGTACAGTGATGATGCTTATTTTTTGAAGTAAAGGCAAAGAATATTTGAGTGCTATCTTAAAAATTGCTCTACTGTTAAAGTCAAGGCCAACTTAAAAATGAATCTATATGCTAGTTCAAAAATGTTCTTTGTTACTTTCAAATAGCTAAAAGTTGGATTTCTTGCAAAAACTAAGAGTGCCAGATTATTTTGGGACAAGTACGGGCATGGCTAATTCTTAGTTGGATGTTTTTTTATAAACACAGTGCACTATAATAAGAACAACAGAGTTAGCAGCAGCTCAGGAGAAACTGGCTGATTTGGAGAGGCAGAAGGAAGAACTTTTACGGTCCCACTCTGCATCTGCCCTTCTTGAGAAATTGCATGGTAAGGATTAGTATAGTAATAATTATCTGTCCAGCTATTAGTTTGCTATCATTTATATTAATGATTGGATTATGGCGTGCGTTGTATGGACCTCTTTTTATCATGGTTTTTGCCAGAAATGTAGTGACTAGTGACCATAGTATCTCAGTTCTTGGTGCTTTTTATTTTTGGATCCAGTTGTTCATATGTTGATATTAGGCAATAGATAGTCCTGGGATTATCTCATTGCCCTAATCAAGTCTCAATTAGTGGGTATATAAGTGGTGATTAAATAATAATAGTTTCGGGTGTTATCTGTCAAGCCCTATAAGCATTATGGGAGATGGTATTTATAATAATTTTGCATAAAACCAAACAGCTCTTTGAGTTCTCTTTTTTGGAATGACTATACTCTCAATTGTCATGTTATTCTTTTATCTTTTTCTTGGTGGGGGTTGTGTGTGTATTGGGGGGGGGGGGGGGGATTGATATGCATGTGTAAACTAATGGTATACAAAAGCATATAAAAATAAATAAGGATTAAGTGCATTTAGTAAAGAAAGAGTATGGTAGTAATCAATATTCTAATTAGGATTATTAACTGCATTTATAAAGCCCCTCTTTCCGTTTGAATTATCAAGCCCAGCCCCTCTTTTTTAAGTTTATATGAAATAATGTCATTTCTAATCACTCTGGTTGAAACTACAGAGGCAATGAGAAAAGCAGATGATGAATCTGAGGCACTAAACAATAAGCTTCTAGAGAAGGAGATCGAGTTACAAGCATTTGTGCAAAAGTATAAAAAGCAGCGAGCAACTTACCACAGACGAGCCTTGCTCCTCCTTGCAGCCAAGACCACAGTGTGTTAATATCATGTAGTTAAATGTTATTTTAGATATGGTTGCTATTAAATTTGGCTCAGTATTGCTTATTAGATTGCAGTAGGTGTAGCATATGATAGTTTGGTTGTATTCAATCTTGTGTAGTTGTGATGATGTATGCTAGGTGCGGCATGTAGATGCTATATGATTGGCCCATATTTGCTTATTAGGTTAAAGTTTTGATATATGGTAGTTTGTTGCTTGCCAAGTTGCCCTTAGTAACATGTGGACATTTATATCGTATTTTTAAAGTCAGAATCGAATCTTTGAGTTCCGAAAGTTGAGAACATATTTATAAAATTTCAAAACAAATTACCAAATTTTGATTTCTCAAACTTGGAATTTGGCACTGCGAGGTTTAAAATTTTTGTTACCTAGCGTAAGAAAGGGGAAGGAAAATAGATAAATGAGAGCCCGGCAATTTAACCAATAAAATTGTCATAAAAAGGATAATTTATCATTTGTATTCGTTATCAACAATACCTACTTTCAACTTTTAAGGAAAACAAAAACGACATGAAACATCGCAGGGAAATACCTATCGGCAAATTCTGCCATGCGGACAGTTTTATATGTCGGGCCGCAAATTTTATATGTTAAATTTTACGGACAGTTTTTATGAAGGACAAAATCTTTCATTCACTTAAACCGTCTCCACATTTTAATGGTTGTGATTAAATTGATTGAAAAAATCGGGCCTTAAATGGTGCTCACGGCAGAATCTCCCATACCTATTTTATTCTCATCATCCGATGCTATTAATTAGGCAAGATGTTTTAGTTTCCGCACAATGTGAGGCCTAACTCCAAAAATAGTAATGGCTTGCTATTAATTAGCGAGATATCCAATGAGAATGGCTTGTACTGGCCAGATGCACCAAAATAAAGCATTCATATCTAGTCCATAATGAAAAAGTAATGGAAGACCAATGTGTAGCCCAAATAAAACCTAGATGTTTCCATACACAACATTCAACTATCTGGCATGAAATGAAACGGACATCTCAGCAGAAAGATACAAACTTCATAGCTCTGGCACGAGTATTACAGGGCTCACTCCACCAGGCAGCACCCAATCACTAGACCATCTACTATGGACATTTTTACAAAATGAGGCATCTACAGACTTAGCAATAATCAAATACCCAGCCTTAAATTTGGAACAACACAGATCAAATCATTCATACCAAACAGAATCTCATTTTAATTAAGTGTATTATTACAATTTTTCTGTATTATTTTAAGAAAATAACCAGCGAATGAAATAACTAAAGTTTCATGTGACCAACACCACCTTTGAAGGAACCATAAAGGGGCCTTGACCTCCTAAAGCTGAAAATATCAGTAATTTGGCATGAGCCAGGTGGCAGGTTGTCAATTGCATGTTTGTACTCCGTTAAATGGAGCCCACCATAGACCTGCACACTGAGATTTCTCCTCTGAGGTGCATCAAATTTGACATGGCTATTGAAGAACTCTACCAGTTCTTCCTTCTTCAGCTCTCTTAGTGCGGCAACCTATGTTTCGTTAAGACAATAAAAAAAAAATCATAATTTTATCTAATAAAAACTGTTGGTATGTATTATGAACTTAAAAGAATTTATCCATGGAAAGTGTCATTATAACCAATGCAGAAAAGCCAGCACTATATCCAACTAAGCTGATATAGGACTTAATTTTACATTTATGATTAGAGAAATAGAAGCCTGCTCTGTCAGGAAAAAGAAACCCAGAGTAGCAAAAGAAGCAAAAAAGCAAACATGTGTATTCAGTCAGAAAGTAAAAATGAATAAAAATTAAATAAAATTCCAATGCTTATGTTCAGATCTCTCACTAGTACCTTGCAGAGTGCATTTACTAAAGCCAGTCACAATTCAGAAATGAGGCATTAAAATCCATGTAAAAGTTAAAACTCACTCACCTCAGATTCTTTTCTATCAAAGAGAAGTGTTCCATCAGAAATCTCTTTCCAAAAGAAAGCAGCTTCTTCTCTCAAGTTCTTGTGCTTCTCCAATTTCAGATCAATTAGTGCATTTACATTACTCTGCATTTTGAAAACTGTTACTTCAGCAGCACCAAGCCACAAAGAAATTAGCAAAAAGAAGTCTGAAAATAAGGGACAAACCTTAAAATCCTCCTCAGACATTTCATAGAGGGTATTCTCAAACATACCAAGGAAAGCATTAACTCTGGCATCAATATGCAAAGGATCCTAAAATGATTATAATATTGCTGTTAGAGAGAGAGAGAGAGAGAGAGAGAGAGAGAGATAATGAACTTACATGTGCTGATTTTACTTCAAATTTATTACAAAAAGGCAGACATTTTACCTTCACAGTAGACTGGATAATAAATTGAAGTCCACGAACACCATGATCATTTCTACACAATAATGAAATTTTTTCAGACGACCTTTCAACAAATATCAACTGAAAAGCACACTGAAATATAGAATATATGTTACAACTTCATTTGTAATACAATGTTGAGGTTACTTAAATAATTTTCTGCCAGAAAACTTTTGGTATTGAAGTAATATTCAAAATCATTGTTGTTCCTTCTATGTTATAGGCAGGAACAAAGAATTGCCATGAAATGCTGGTATTAATATAATTCCAAGTAATTTCAAATTTTAATAATTATGAATCTAAAGTTTGTTTCTGCCTTGTACGTCAAATCTGCTTCTGAAATATTGATCACACATATTCCACCATTTCAGAAGATCTTGTTCTTGTACCTTTGCCTCAGTAAGGCTATGTAACCTAGTTGTTCAACAGATCTAAGCTGGTGAAAGGCTGGTTGTTTCACAACAAGAGCAAGCAGCTGAAGTTTCACATTCATTTTTATATCATCTTGATGAACCTAGTAAACACAATTTTCAAAAGAATAACAAGAAGTCATTAAAAGAAAAAGGATTAGTGTTTTGGGTCAGGTTTCAGGCACCTTCATGGTATCAACGGATATTTCTGTTTAAACTTACTACAATCAAATTGGGGTGGGGTGGATGGGGTTGTGCTCTTTCATTAGTTTAATTTTAAATACATTTGTGCAAGGGAAGGTGGCAGTAGGGCTGTCAATACCATGCCGTTTCGCACGTTTCAGTTCCGTTCCGTCCGAAACAGAGGAAAATGGTTTTTTTTACAAAACGCAATGAAAACGGAACAGCGTTTCAGCGGACGGAACACCCATATGAAGAAATTTACATAGGAAAATGAACACCGAACGCTAATTCTGTTCGGTTCCGTTAAAACGGAACAGAAACGAAACATGATTTCTGTATCGTTCACTGGAACGGAACGAAAACGGAACTGGTATCTTCCGTTCCGTTTCTACACATTTGACACCCCTAGGTGGCTGGGCATATACTTCATACTAGTGGAAACTCAGCTGAATGCTTCACATCAATATGTAGCCAAATATAGTAACATAAAACCGTACCATCTCAAAATCATGCACTGCATTGTAATGAAAATGAGGGAAAAAGAATAAAAAATCACCTGAATGTAGTTCACAACGGCTGAATTCTCATCACTTGGATTCAATCCCTTGACAGCATAAAAATATTTCAAACCATCTTGAAGCTTCACTATTCTCTTAGTCAAATGTTGAGAAGGGAGTAATGGTTTGCTTGGACAATTTGAAGCCTTGAATAAAACCTCTTCAATGTGCTCAACAATTGATTCAGCTTCATTTGGTTCAATATTCCCTATAGCAACATCAAACTGAAATATCAATAACAATAACTTGCTTTCCAAATTGTAAGAATAAAAAGGATATTAAAAACACATATATTAAGAAAGGCACAAAAGTGCCACCTGTTTAAAAAATGAAGAAGTGTTCACAATTTCAATCAAATTTACAATAATGAAACATGGATGCTTTCAATGTGGTCAGTAGAACCGAAAGAAAAAAACACCAAATTAGATTTTTAAAAAATGAAGCTAATTTTCTCTACTTAAGGTCACTTTTTATGTTTATGAAGATGTTAACAGTGCTCAGACCTGACAGAGGCAAGAACTAAGTTTTCAATAGTTAACAGACCTATTGAAAAGATGGGAAAATGAGAACATTTCTAAGCTGATGATATAGTAAGGGTTCTACAAAATTTCTGATTAAAATTTTGCAATCTCAAATTATAAGTTTCAATGCCTGCTGCACATAATGCTATAAAATGTGAGGTCAGATCCGATAGTACCAAAACTATTTTGCTGCATTCTCTGGACCAGGGTAAATCATGAGTCGTTTGATTCAATACAAGATTTTCTTACGTGAATTGAAGGATGGTTTGCATACCTGAGATGTAGCACTCGAGATAGGCCTTCCTTAGCAGTCTAATTGTGAACAGGGAGAGATGGTTTGGATCCTGGTGTTGAAGAACTTCAAGCTTTTCATTCCAAGGCCAAGAATGTTCTTCCAGTAGTTGGGAGCAATAGTACATAGCTTGACTGTGCGGTGAGTGAAACTTGTAGTTCTCATACTTCTTTTTTAGACTTTCCTGAAATCATTCAAAACAAGAGAAGATAAAAATAATCATTCATAACATTATTAAGCGAGCCCTCAAGGATACACTCCTCCAAAGTTTGTTATCACACAACATACCATATATGAGGTCAGATGAACTTGCTGATTTTTATTAGAGGTATATAAGATGTTTCTAGCAAACAAAGACATTGTGACATTTCGTAGTGGTGGAAATCAGAAGTTTCAAATTACAATACTTTGGATGGAGAATGCAAGTAAATTGTCTTTGGTGAAAAAGATATCAACTTGCTCATTAGCTGAATATAATTAGAAAAAATTAAAGGGAAGAAACAACTTAACTTCTGACATGTTTACAACAAATAGTGTATAAACTATACTACAACAAAACTATGAAAAACGAGCAATTTTATATATTACCTTGATTACAGAAAACCGGTCGGGTCTAACTTCAAAACTATTAATATTGCTAATAATCATGTCAAGCAGGACCCTCATTTTGTGACTAAAGCCAAGACAAATTACCTGGATAACCATCTGTTAGTGACAGTCTTCATAAAATCAAACAAAAACAATTTAGTTTATCTTGAAGGTAGTAACTAAATTTTGTATCAAGATTAGCAGCGACTAGAAAAATCTAACTCTTAACCTCAAATCCAGTATCAGTGTGATTTATTCCATATGACAATCCACCAACACAAGCATCATAAGCTGAAAAAATTAAAAGAAAACAAAAAATAGATAATCAACAATAATAAGTCGAAGGAAGAACTGCATAGAATAACTTCATTTGAAAAAGGTGCTTATTCGAAGAAACTGCCTACTATCTTGGAACTAAAAAAACTCCATAAAATTCTCTTCCAGTCAATAATATCCAACAGAACTATTGCCAATCCAGACAACTGTTTCAGTGAACAGAAATAACCATCTAAATCAAGATTTAAATTGAAGTTCCCAGCCCTATTGTAACTCGTATCCTTTCCTAGCTCAATTTTTAAGAACCTCACACCTTATCTCTTGTCTCAGTGAGAGAAAATAAAATATACAATACTATTTTTGATAGGCCAACTTGAGGCAGAATTTCAATAATAACAAGATAACTATAGTATCAATAAAAATAAGAAGGGTTGGAGTACATTATTGCTCGTCATTGGTCTGATATATGTATAGTTGGTATTTATTAACAGAAAATAAGCACCAATAATACATTTGCATATCTCACCATATTCATTTAAATAATCCATGAGCAATCTGGTGAACATTTTAGTAAGCACCGATGCTTCAGGTGAGTGGTTTGATTCTGGACAGTTAAAATCTATCCTGATGACTGCTTTTGGTGTGAAGAAATTAGTATCTGACTTGTACCATAACCTCGAAAATGGTGATTTCCTCAAGATTTGAGGATATCTAACCTGCTCAAATCAATCAAAATGGTAAGTGAACAAGAGATCCAAATCAACAAAATAAAAGATTTGTGTACATGGTTGGGTGTTGACCTTCTCCTGGACATTCTTCAGAGACAGGTCAGTCGGGATGAACATGTTAGGCTTAGGTAGACTTAATTTTTCGCTAGGAGCTAGTTCCACCCATTTCTGTAAAAATTGAGCAAAATTGATCATGACAAGTAGATTATATCTGCAAATTGTTACTAGAGCATCTCAAACATGAATGCATAAGCTTCAAGTTGTTCAAAACAACCTATAAAATATTTCAATAGCTAGTCTTCCCTAAATAGACGAGAAAATGGTGAAGTAATAGCTTAAATGCACATGAATTGGAAATATTTTTATTATTGAGGTGAATAATTGATTACAACATGTTAAGAAGTATTGTTTTAAGTTCAATTGTACAAATAATGAAATAAATCCAGCTAAAAATATCAGAATATGTGACGGATTTAACAATATTGGAGTTTTATGGTGAACATAAAGTAAATAGTGGCTTTTCCAATGTGAAGAGAGCTTACCTCCAATGTCAAAACATCAAGCTTCTCCACAGCAAACTGTGTTCCATACCATGGCTCCGTTAAGTTCGTAAGTCCTTCAAACTTTTTAGACTGACAAAATATCCTAAAAACTGAAAACAATACAATTACTAGGCAAAACAAAAGAAAAATAATAAAATATTGCAACATCTTAAGTGACTTGATGATTAAAACTTTGGTCTTCAAATTTCATTAATAGAAATGTTGTCATGTATAAAGAAATTACTGAGTTTCACCTGACATTACTTGGAGTAAGTTCATTTAAAAACTTTTGGATAATGTCCGGAGCAAAATTGGACGGCACAGATGATCCAACTAACCAATCTTCAGGAGGATACAGCTACATTCACAATTAGATATAATTCTGAATAATTAGAATATTCAACCCTGAAACAGTAAACATAATTGCATTACAAAAAAGACACCACTTAATAGTTAGGTACCTGCATATTTAAAGCAACACGAAGTGCATAACTAATGGGAGGGATTTTATCTTTGTAATGGAATCCAGTCCCCCGTATAGCCACAAGCTTAGAACAAAATGAAATTCCCATCAATTAGACTGCAATAGAAGCACTAGTAGAATGTTCAGTCAAGATTTATAGTGATACCTCATCAAATATCCACTTCTGCACTCCAAAATCTTGCAATAGTTTAATGTACTTGAAAAGCAAGCCAACAGTTTCATCAATATGCTCTAGAGTCCACAAAGAATGAAAATTGAGATCAACACCAAAAAGAAAATAAAAATTTCACTCAAAATCAGACAAGGTACCTTGGCCTGCATCAGTGAGCTCTATTATGGTGTAGAAAAATGAAAATGCATAACCCTGCTCCCCTTCCCCAGCGGCCAAGCTAATAGCCCATCCTAATAGTGATCATGTGAGATATTTTTATTACAAAATGATACATATTGGCATAAAAATATAACAAAGGCATCATCCATACAAATATATCTGTAAAGTTTCAAACTACTAAATATGAGAAGGGACTCAAAACCACTGGCACTTGGCAATGGATGCTACAAATAACTCGTTTGTTGGGAAACAAAAGCATGACTCAATTGACATTCATGTAATATGCATATAAGAATCAATGCATTTAGATTCATTCTGTGAGAAGATCAAAGCATAATGAAAACCCCAGTTGAAACAAATGTGTGCTGATTATTTACTTTTGCATTACTTCTATAATCTTCATCAAAATGGGATATGATTGTTTTTACAGAAAAGTCAGGAAAATGACATATATCAAGTTCAACAGCCCATATTTTACCATTTGATTGAGGAACTTTGAACCATATCATGATGGTATATGGTGTCTCGAACAGGCACTGTTAGTATATTCCTCATTATCGTGAAACCCATTAAACATCAGAAATATAACAGCACCTTAAAAGCATAAAAATCACCCACCTTATTTCTGCATTTTCAGAAGGTACCTTACAGATTATTTGAAAAATGGCTACGCATTTTTTTCCCAGCTTTTCAGGGTATAATTGCCTTTGCAGGGAAATTTAGAACATTCCTATACGAAAAAGATACATGCATATAAAGATATAATTACCAAGTTTTTTTAACACGCTAAAGAGAGAGCCTTCTCCTTTATGGCCAATTAGATGGCTAATGTATCCACAAGGGCCTTCCTTATAGTGACGTATACCAGGTGTTATTGGCCATGTGATCTTCAATTTGTTACAATCCTTTATAGGCACTGCTTTTACAAGGACCTGGATAATCAGCATAGAAAATTCTATTACAAAGCTTAAATAAATGTCCTTAGTGCTGAATGTAAAATAATCTCACCTGAAGATGTTCACTGAGGCAAGGTTCTCCAGAAAAATCAAAAGGATTCCTTGAGATATTTCTAACGGCCTCAAATTTACTCTCAACTAAGCTCTGAATGTCGTCAAGTTTTTCTACATTTCAGTTATCAATAATAAATCCCACAAATCAGCACATGTTGAAGATCTAGAAATGAAATAAAAAAGAACATATCAGCACCTTTTGCATAAACAACAAGTTGCATCAGGTTTGCAGAATAATTATTCTCATAAAACTTGATCATTTCAAGCCTAGTATCCAGTCCCTTAAGTTTAGGTCGCGCCTCTAAGGTCTCCCTACTTCCTGTAGCCACAAAAATTATTTCATTACTAAATGGAAATCAACTAAAAAATTTGATAGCAGCCGAAAATAATAATAAAAAAAATGCAACAAATAGTGGGAATACCAGTACTGAATTTATGATACGGGTGGTCTCTGGAAGAAATGTGCTTTTCAAGCTGAATGGAATGTTATAAAAAATATCAGAATAAAATAACCAGGTTGAAGATATAGTAAATAAACGACGTATGATGATTTCATAACACAATAAATCACAATTACCTGATTCATTCGCCTAAAATCCGACAACAAATTTTTCTGGAACTCTTTTTCGAGTATGAAAAAAAAAAAATACATACGTGTATATAAAATTAAGGCAAGAACAATGGTGCTAAATTTTCTTAAATAAATTTCTATTAGAAAAATGCCACAACACTAACCAGAGTCAACAGCTTTTACCTCCCTAATTGTCGCATCAGCAGACATTAGTGGCTTGATGAAGAATTGAGCAAATCTAAGGACAAGAAGCGGGAAGAGAGGCAGCATTAAAGAAAAAAAAAATCAGGGAATAAAATGGTCCATAGAACAAATACAGTAAATTCAAAGGATCAAATGACAACAAATTAATAGCGAGATATCATGAGCTTATGTCAACTATATGTCAAAATTGAAATGACAAATATAAACTGCTGATTTTCTATGTCATGATCAATACTTGCTCATATAGTGTAAAATGAAGAGATGAAAAGGCAATACACATAATTAATTACAACCAGCCATTGATTATTAGACATCATGATTAATACCAACCAAACTCTGAAATTTGTACATTTTTAATGCATATATATTTTGTGAACTAGAATAAGGTCAACAGATGAGCTATGTCGTTTGAAATATTGATATAAATTTATGAATACAACAAACAGTGCTGTCATGGTGTGTCATAAAATATAAGAGGATCCCTCCTCTTCACTAATACATACCTATCTAAGGCTTCCTCCAAACAGTCAGCATTGACATCAAAATAAAAATTTGTGTTCTCAGAAGATGTAAATGCATTAGTAGAGCCGCCATGCTGACAAGACAGACAACCAAAAGAGAACACACTATATCAGGGCTGCAGACTATGCCAGAATGCATAATGGTGCCAAATTGTATTTTCAATGAAGAAACTAAGTACCTCTGCAATGAATTTTGAGTAACTGTCTTCTACTTGATATTTCTCACTTGCATAGAACAACATATGTTCTGCAATAGAAAAGGAAGTAGGCATAAAATTTATTAAATCACACATAACTTGTGCATGTTCTGAAACTTGAAAGCTCTTGTTACAATTTGAATATAAGTAACTCTCTTATCAACACAGCTTTAATGTTACACTCTCATGAAGACAATACGTACTTATTTTAAGGAATTAATTATTGCATAAAGAGAGAATAATTGAAGTAAAGATAGAATTGAAGACGTACCAAGAAAATGAGCAAGGCCTTCTAGTCCCTCTGGATCACAGAAGTAGCCAACATCAACATTCATGGAAGCTGCAGCCTAGAAATAAATTTGGAACATGGGATTGATCTCAAGTTTGCGGAACCATAAAACACTCACCAAGTCAATTTATTGTCATCAGATTATCAATTTCGACCTAAGACATGAATCATTAAAACCTTAACCCCAAATTAACAAGTGAACTTAGACAAATAGAAATCAAACATCACTAAATCCAATCATCGCCAAAAATAAAAGTGCTGAGAGAGAGAGAGAGAGAGAGACCTTGTCGGTGTCAGGATCGCTGATGAGGCAAACCTCTAAGGAATTTGGAAGCACAATCCGACGATACTCGCGCTTGTCGTTGCGAGGCTTCACGAGTTCCACCTCGGATTTCTCGATCGCCATTTTCGCCTCTCTCTCAGTCGCTCTTTCTTTTAGTCAACTTAGTTTCTCTCTTTTTGTTTTTCCTATAAAAAACAAGGAAGAAGGAAGAAAGTGTCGTTTGCTCACTCCGTCGCGGTACTTTCAAATGGGGCTTCTCTCCAAATAATACGGAATTGATCGGATCCTTCACAAAAGATCGGAACCTTACATTCCTAGATGGACGGTCTGGATTAGATTAATTAAGACCAGCGGTCATCAACATGAGACTGTTTGGACACTGTTTTTGTCAGGAATGATCGCAACCTTTGGATTTAAAGACAACGCCCCAGATAATTTATAGCAGCCGCCCAATTTAATGGAAATTGATTACTAAATATAAATTGAACATATACAGCAATCAAAGTGAACATATAGACGATCTAAGTGAACACATACAAATAAATAAGTTCAATGAAAATAAGTTGAATATGCATGTAAACTTCTGAACAAGTGATGACAACACTTATTTGTTTGTAAGTGTTCACTTAGATTGTCTATATGTTCACCTTATTTACTGTATATGTTCACTTTGTATTTAGCGATGGGTGGAATGGTATATTTGCCGATGACACTTATAATTCCTGCATATTTCGTGATCCTTTCAATTAAACAAACCATATAACAATTAATTAATCGGTCCTTTATTGAAGAAAAGTCAACTATTTCCATTTACCAACATTAGACTCCCTTAATTAGATTAATTAATTTATATTCATTAATCTAATTACACACTTCATTACATGCACATGAATTGTGCTCCAGAAAACACACTATTTTTATTTATTTTCTGAATTGATAAAATACAAAAAGGGAAGATGAATAAATAGGCAAATAATAATTTCTTACTCAATACACAATGGATAAAAAAAGAAAAATATCTAATCACAACTTCATATAATCAAACTAGATTCTCGTCAATTAATCATAGCCTTCCTATATGTATATGATGCCTTAATAAATATATGTCGAAATTTTCTTGAATGTATATCCTAGTAAATTTATTGCTAATCATTTCTCCACTCTTTACTTTCTTACTCTTCCAAGATATAAAACCATATATTTGTAGATACTATCAAACCAACAGTCTACTGTATGAAAAAATATATACCTCCAAGTTATTTTGAAAAGGAAGATCCATAAAACCACCCAAAGCCCACATCCAAATCCAAAAATTATAAACAAATATAGGAGAATTTTGCTCAAGTCTTCACCAAATTTTCTAGTATGACCAGTAGAATTTTGTACGTTACTAGAGTCGCAACTTTTTCTCGTTGGGGGACCACATAAGTAGTTATTTCCCACGTAAATATATGAATCATCAAGTGTTTGCAATTGATTCCCAGTTGGTATTTTTCCAGAAAGATTGTTATAAGAAAGATTTAGTGTTGCCAAAAAGTTCAAATTTGTAAGACTTTGTGGAATGATTCCTGAGAGTTCATTATTTCGAAGGTCAAGAGATTCCAAAGAATTCATCTTACCTATCTCTGGTGGTATCGGACCTATTAGGTGGTTGTTGGACAAATTTAGACTTATTAGTCCATGAAGGACAGTTATGTTTTTGGGTATCATGCCCGTTAAATTATTTCCTGAAAGATCAATACTTTTCACGGAGGAGAGGCTAGTTGTAAATATAAGGTCTTGATCTTTCATTATTATCGAAACACTAATATTGTAATCATATTGACCAAGTCTCACAAAATCATTGTATGCTGAATTATTATTATTATTTCCATCCCGAAAAGTCATTGACAGAAGAAAATCCATATTTTGAGGTATCATCCCAAAAAATTTATTATTTGCAAGGTCTAAAATCTGAAGATACCGTAGCTTGATCAGTTGAATAGGAATGGTACCGAAAAATAAATTAGATCGTAATCGAAGAATTGTTAGGTTCCTTAGGTTTTCTCCCATCCATTTTGGTATGATGCCCTCGAATTTGTTTTCCCCGAGATCAAGGACAGTCAAATTTTGGCAAAATTGTAACTCCGAAGGAAGTTCGCCAGTTAAATTATTATTATTGAGTTGCAATGCCTCCAGCAAATTTAAATTGCCTATCGAACTAGGAATAGCACCATAGAGATTATTATGCGCCATATTCATAACTATCAGTGAATTAGGCAAACCATGGGGAATATTTCCTGAAAAGAGATTGTCGGATAGATCAACATATATAATGGATTGAGAAAGATATGGAATTCCTCCTTCAAACAAATTATTATGCAAAAGCAATACAATTAGATTTGTTAAATGTTCCAAGTTCAAAGGTAGCCTACCCTTCATGTGATTATAAGAAAGATCTATATAATAGAGAGATTGTGAGTTCCAAAACCAATGAGGCACTGCTTCAACAATTCCAGTATTTGACAATTCTATGTCAGACATTTGCGATTGATTTTGAAGCCATAACGGAAAATAAGGTCCCAATTTACAACCACTCAGGGAAAGATAATTTAGTCTAAATGGAGGAACCCAACTCATATTCACTGTTAGGTTGAGATTGTTAGAACTTAAGTCCAGCTGTTTCAGATTGGATAAACCAATAACATGTGCTTCAGATACTTCTCCAGTGAAATTATTGTTATTGAGGGATAAATATTCGAGGCTTGTCAAGTTTCCAATTACAGTTGGCAACGGACCATTTAGGTTATTGTGACTAAGAATAAGTTCTTTCAAATTAGGCATCTTACTCATCCATCCATTTAAATTTCCGGTTAAACTAACATTCTCGAGATACAAAAATTCAAGTTTGTCCAAAGTGTCACTTGCCAATTTGTTTACAACCACTCTTATATCCTCCCCAATGTTAACATCCCAAATATCTAGTTTAGTCAAATTCTTAAGATTGTGGAGTTGTGGCATTGGGCCCTCCAAATAGTCCTCCCCCAAATAGAGTGTGTTGAGTGAAGTCAGGTTATCGAGTTGGCTTGGAATTTGACCAACAAAGGAGCAGGACCAAAGTTCAAGTCTTGTTAGTGTAGTTAGTTTTCCAATCCAATCAGCTATCCTACTATTAAATTCATTCTCATGTATTGAAAAAGTCTTAAGCGATGTGAAATTCAACCCGGTAATAGACGTTGGAATTGTAGTAAGATTATTTTCACCTAAATATAAACTCTCGAGCAGGGGTAGTGTATTCAGTGCTTGCGTCCACTCTCTCGAATCTTGAAAATTAACGCTAACCATGTTAAGATAAGTTAAGGAGGTTAGGTGAGACAACACCCACACGTTTGAAATATATATATTAGGATTGTAACTCAGTTCCAGATATTGCAATTTAGATAGGTTACCAAGCTGAGGAGGTATTATCCCTGACAAGCCCGTCCCAGACAAGACGAGATGTTGCAATTTAGATAGGTTACCAAGCTGAGGAGGTATTATCCCTGACAAGCCCGTCCCAGACAAGACGAGATGTTGCAATTTAGATAGGTTACCAAGCTGAGGAGGTATTATCCCTGACAAGCCCGTCCGAGATAAGACGAGATATTGCAATTTAGATAAGTTATCAAGTTGAGGAGGTATTATTCCTGATAAGTTCGTTCGAGACAAGTCGAGATATTGCAATTTAGATAGATTACCAAGGTGAGGGAGTAATATTCCTGATAAGCCCGTCGTAGAAAAGTTGAGATAGTTCAAATTTCTAAACGAATTGATAAAACTGGGAAATTCGTTTCCACTAAAATTATTATAGCTGAGATCTAAGTATTGTAATTCGCTTATATGTTGCAAAGATGGGCTGATTTTACCGGTTAAGCTGTGGTTATTCCATTCATACTCCGGATATATCACCCCATCCCAGGAAAAGTTGTAGAAGTAGGAATTTCGAAGGTCAAGAGTGATAATATGACCTGTTTGGTTGCTGCACGTGACTCCAGCCCAGTTGCAGCATTCGTCTCCGGTCCAGGAAACCAAACGGTTGCTTGAGTCATTGACACCAGCCTTGAATTTAAGCAATGCTTCTCGTTCATGCTCAACACAGCAACGTGCTGGAAAGACTTGAATGACTAAGATGAAAAGGAGGATTTTGAGGAGGAAAGGATGCATCTTGTGCTCTGCAGAGTTTGTTCGTACAAGACTTTGATTGGTTTAATAGAAATTCAGATGCCTCTATATATACAATTGCTTATTTGTTCATTTTTTCTTACCTTGTATTTTTCAGACGGTTATTTATTGCTAAAAAATATCTTTTATTTTGACTTGTATATGCAACCATTGCGCGGTTGAGAAATTTAAACATTTTTTAAAAAATTTCCAGTAAATTTTGCAAGTGGGTCCATCTATTGCGCGGAAAGGAGAGAGATTGTCCTAAAATTTATCGAACAATTATTAGAATAAGATGACCGGAAAAAAAAAACAAAAAAATCCTCAAAATATAATTACGAGATCTAGTGGGAAGATTAAAGGAGTAAAAGAAAAGAAAGGATACATGCCTATAAATATTAGGCAAAGGTGTATATTTTTTGACAATGTATTTTTTATTCTTGTTTTCTCCTTCAACTAGCAGTCAAGGATACTTGAACAAATCCAAAGAGAGTCAACGCAGCATGTGGTCGACACATCTTGGTATTTTTATATCCATTCGAAGTATTTGAATGTAGTGGAATTGCACGGCAATTAATTAAATTAGACGGTTAGTTTTTCCGGGTATGTTTGGAAGTGGAGTAGAATAAGAACAAGAACAATAACAAGTTTATTTTTGTTCTTGTTTTAGTTCCATGTTTTTGTTGGAACATGAACAAAGTTCATTTTGTTCTTATTCTCTTTATTCTAAATGGTGCCAAACAAGAAATAACTTATTCTTATTCTATGGACTTCCAAACATACCCTACCAAGAAACTATACCCAAGATACTAATACAAGTTTTGAGTGATGTTGATTACATATATAATGACCAAAAGACTTCATGTTCAAAATTTTCCAATGTAGAACATTCAGTCAATAGTTGTCCAGTAAAACCAGTACCAGCTCATTCTTTTCCACACGGGGAACTGATTTTTCTGCATGACATTGACTGATGACAATTACTGCTGAATTATGCTACACGACTTGTTAGTTTTATTGATTGAAAATTATCTCGGCATGCGCATAGATGATGCATTCAACCAAATATAGGCTCTAGATTTGTGGTTAGTAGCATGCGCATAGATGATGCATTCATCAGTGCAGGAAGTAAAATAGAGAATCTTATGTTACAAATATTGCCAAGGTCACTAATTTAGTTATGGATTGCCATGCTTCTCCTTTTTAATTTTTTTTTTCGTCCAAAGGAAATTTCTTTGTTTTGACACAGAGAATGAGTTCCTGTTTGTTTGTTTAGGCAGAAAGCACTGACCAAGCAACCTACAGTTGGCAAATTACTAGTTCAAGATAACTTTGTTAGCTCTCAATTTGTGCACTCACTGATTAACAGATGAGCCCATGACCTGTCAAATATGTTATGTTCGTCCAGTCTCGATAATTTCAATATAATTTCAATAAAAACTCTAGCACCGTTTGGATGAGGTGTGGAAACAAGAAAATAAAGAAATAAATTTATTATAAACAATCCAAATTTTTCACAAAGTTACACACTTCCCAATACTTCTTTCCACTTCTTTTCTTATTCCTCTTATTCCCACACCATCCAAACAGAGCCATGTTAATGTAGAATAACAACTCAATGTAAATAAAAGTAAAATTAAAATGCTAACACATTTTAAGCTGAATAAAACTCCCTTTATCTAAATAATAGTCCACTCAACATCTTATCGATAACTTATTTGATTTGAATAATCATATCACTTAATGTGAATAATAACTCATATAATTAACGACCGAAAGATAGCACAGAACGAAATAAATGGACATATTCTACTATGTCTATGTGAGTAAAGTCTATTTATATGTCGGATCACTAATGCGAAATCCAAGCGGCCACAACAGTCAAATTTTTCCAGGACGAGTCTGCCCAGCTGGGTTAACAAATGGAAGAAACGAGCAAGGATTAGTACGAAACAGAACCTCAATTAAATTTAGTACGTTACAAATTTTCTCTTTTATTAAAAAAATCAAAATGGCTACTAACAACATAACTAAAGTTTCATGTGACTAATACCACCTCTGAAGGAACCATAAAGGGGCCTTGACCTTCTAAAGCTGAAAATATCAGTAATTTGGCATGAGCCAGGTGGCAGGTTGTCAATTGCATGTTTGTACTCCATTTGGTGGAGACCACCATAGACCTGCACACTGAGATTTCTCCTCTGAGGTGCATCAAATTTGACATGGCTATTGAAGAACTCTACCAGTTCTTCCTTCTTCAGCTCTCTTAGTGCGCCAACCTATGTTTCATTGGGACATAATTTAGAAACCATTTACATATACATAAAAAATTTTGTCTAATGAAACTGAGTATCTATCCATAAAAAGTGTGATTGTGACCAATGCAGAATAGCCAGCACCGAGAATCTAATGGAACTGAGAATCCATCCATAAAAAGTGCTATTGTGATCAATGCAGAATAGCCAGCACTGAGAATGAGATCCATTTAAGGTTGGTTAGACATTTGACTTCTATATTTATTATTATGGTAGTAGAACATTCTCTGTGAGGAAATAGGATGTTGTGACAAGCAAAAGAGCAAAAACATATGTACTCAGTCAGAAAGACAAAACAAATAAAAACAAATGAACCCAATACTTCTGTTCAGACTCTCTAGTGAGTATCGTACCAGTCATGATACAGAAAACTGGTTTTAAAATCCATGTTGTACTCACCTCAGACTCTTTTCTATCAAAAAGAAGTGTTCTGTCAGAAATCTCTTTCCAAAAGAAAGCAGCTTCTTCTCTCAAGTTCTTGTGCTTCTCCAATTTCAGGTCAATTAGTGCATTTACATTACTCTGCATTTTGTAAACTTTTACTTCAGCACCCAATAAATTACCAAAAATAAGTGGGGTGTGAAAAGAAGGGCCAAACCTTAAATTCATCATCAGACATTTCATAGAGGGTACTCTCAAATGTACCAAGGAAGGCATTAACTCTGGCATCAAGATATGAGGGATCCTAAAAAAAATTAAACTATTGTTGTTAGATAGAAAAGAGAGAGGTAATGAACTCAATATGTGCCAATTTGACTTCACATTTATTACAAAAAGGTAGACAATTTACCTTCACAGTAGACTGGATAATAAATTGAAGTCCATGTACTCCATGATCATTTCTACACAACAATGCAAAACATTTAGATGATCTTTCAACAAATATCAACTGAAGAGCACAGGAACATATACAAAAAGATTGTTACAACTTCCTTGTCCAAGTAGAATTTTTGCCAATAATTCGTTTTTGTACATTTTCTCAGGGTTTTGCTAAAAGAATTTTGAAGTACAAGGTTGAGGACACTTGAATCATTTCACTCAACAAGCTTTTGTTATTCAAGTGATATTCAAAATTATTTTTGTTTCTTCTTTGCTATAGGCAGGAACAATGAATTGCCACAAAATATATCTACTCCTGCAATTTAAAGCCTTTTCATTAATAAATATGAATTTAAAGTTTATTTGTTCCCTGTAAATTGAACCTCTTCTCAAATATTGATTACACATATTCCGCCATTTAAGAGATCTTCTAGTTGTACCTTTGCCTCAGTAAGGCTATGTAACCTAGTTGTTCAATAGATCTAAGCTGGTGAAAAGCTGGTTGTTTCGCAACAAGTGCAACTAGCTGAAGTTTCACATTCATTTTCATATCATCTTGATGAACCTAGTAAATCATAATTTTCAAAGAATCATACAATGAGCATCAAATCAATAGTTTGAATTCATGACATCAACAAACCTTTCTGCTAAAACTGCAGTAATAGTAAAATCCAATAGGGGTGGGACGGGGAGGGGCCCTTTCATTCATTTAATTTTCTTTGTTTGTTTGTGGAAGGGAAGGGGGCAGGATAATTAATTCACACTATTGGAAACTCGCCAGAGTGATTCACATGGACTCTGGCCAAAAAGTAACGTCCAACAGAAAGCTACACCATCTCAAAATTGTGCACTATATAATGATAAAAATTAAAACAAAAGCAAACCTGAATATAGTTCACAATGGATGAATTCTCATCACTTGGATTGGATCCTTCGACTGCATAATAGTATCTTAAACCATCTTGAAGCTTCACTATTCTCTTTGTCGCATGTTGAGAAGGGAACAGTTGTTTGCTTGGAGAGTTCGAAGCCTTGAATAAAACTTCCTCAATGTGCTCAACTGTTGATTCAGCTTCCTTTGGTTCAATGTTACCTATAGCAACATCAAATTGAAATATCAATCATAAATAACTTGCTTTCTGAATTCTACACATAAATTTTTTTTTAAATACATATCTTATCAAAGAAAATCGCAAACATGCCACCTGTTGTAAATAAAGAAAAGATTTTACATTTTCAATCAAATTAACTATTGCGAGACATGGATGTTTTAATGTGGTCAGGCCGTCAGGGATACAGAAACTAAAAATGAAAACACAAAATTAGCTCTAAAACAGTGCTAGGTCAAACCAGATAGTTCTTAAAAAGATGGCTGCATACTTTCTGCACAAGTTTTCAAACCAATACAGTCATTGCTTTCAATAAACATACTAGCACATCTTACATGGACTGATGGATAAGATACAAACCTGAGATGTAGCACTCGAGATGGTTTTCCCGAGCAGTCGAGGTGTGAACTGCAGGAGATGGTTTGGCTCCAGATGTTGAAGAACTTCAAGCTCTTCACTCCAAGGCCATGAATGCTCTTCCAGTAGAAGAGAGCAATAATACATAGCTTGTCGGTATGGTGGGTGGAACTTGTAGTTCTCGTACTCCTTTTGTAGACTTTCCTGAAGTCATACATTTTCAAAAAGGATGGTAAAGATGATCATTCATAAGATTATCAAGGGAGCAGCTCAAGATACATATCCTGTAAGATGGGAGATAGAATTGATAATAAATATGCTTAGAGTTATATAAGAAGTTTCTATTTTTAATATTTCATAGTGGTGAAAATCAGAAATTCCCATCTCATCTCACCTGGGATACAAGTAAAAAGTCTTCGGTGAAAATGATTTCTACCCTCATATTAGTTAAATGTGATTAGAAAAAAATAAAGGGAAGAAATCACTTAGCTTCTGACATTTTAACCGCAAAGTGGTGTGTTGTTTTTAGAACAAAACTATGAAAATAATCAACTGTATATATTACCTTGATTACAGAAAACCGGTCAGGTCTAACTTCAAAATCATCAATTTTGCTAATTATCTTGTCCAGAAGGACCCTCATTTTGTGATTATAACCAACACAGATTATCTGCACAATCATCAGTTAATAATAGTCTTCAGCAAATCGAACAGATAGTTATTGCACAAGTAGCCAATTAAAGTTTATCACAAAGATCAATAGATACTCATAAAATCTAACTGTTTACCTCAAATCCAGTATCAGTGTGCTTTATTCCGTATGACAATCCAGCAACATCAGCATCATAAGCTGAAAAATATTAGAAGATGACAACTAGAGATGCTCAGTCCAAAAGTGTAAGAAAGAACTCAATATAATAGCTCCATTCCAAAACATTAGTATTATGACTATTATCCTTATTTGACAGCACCGCCTCGATGCCTATTATTTTTGGAAGTGTAAAAGCTTCATAACATTGTCATGCAGTTATTAGTATCCAACAGAACTCTAGCCAATCCAGACATCAGTTTGAGTTAACAGAAATGATTATCTAAATCAAGATTTAAATTGAAGTTCCTAGCGCTATTGCAACTTCTTTTATCATTTTCTACCCCTATTTCTCAGAACTTCATGCCTTATCTCTTGCCTAGATCAGAGATTATATCATATACAATCTAATATAAGAGACAACCATAGATTCAATCAGAATAAGAAAGGTTCAAGTACATCACGGTTTGTATTTGGTCAAACTATATATGTGGTGATTTGTTTTTAACAGAAGACACCACTCAGACTTGAATATAATATATCTCACCATATTCATTTAAATAGTCCATGACCAATCTAGTGAACATTTCAGTAAGAACTGATGCTTCAGGTGAGTGCTTGGATTCTGGACAGTTAAAATCTATTCTGATGTATGCCTTCGGTGTGAAGAAATTTGTATCAGGCTTATACCACAACCTCGAAAATGGTGATTTCCTCAACATTCGAGGATACCTAACCTGCCCAAATCAATCAAAAAGGCGAGTGAACAAGAGATCTAACTTAACAAAACAAAAGATGGTATACATAGTTGGGTATTGACCTTCTCCTGGACATTCTTCAGTGACAGGTCAGTCGGGATGAATACATTCTCCTTAGGCAGACTCAAGTTTACATCAGGAGCTTTTTCCACCCATTTCTATAAAAATTCAGTAAACTTGATTAAAACAAGTTAATTATATCAAATAAATTCTAAAAATTATAAAATTTATATGAAAATGCATCGCTTGTTAAACTAAATAAGATCAACGGTTTGGATTTAATGTTTGAATTTTAATATTTGAAAAAATAACTTAATAGCAAAATGTTGGCATTTGGGGGCAACTAAAATGTTGGTAGCAGACTCAAAAAAAAAAAAAAAAAAAAAAACTGATTATCAAATGTTAAAAAAATTTCAAGTTTCAATTGTAAAAATAATGAAATAAACCCCGGCTAAAAGATTACAAGATGTGAACAGATTTAACAATTTTGGAGACGTACAGTATTACACTAGGATATTACAATGTGAAGAGAGCTTACCTCCAGTGTCATAATATCAAGCTTCTCTACTGCAAATTGTGTGCCATACCAAGGCTCAGTTAAGTTTGTACACCCTTCGAATTTTTTAGACTGACAAAATATCCTAAAAACAAAGAAGTTAGAATAACTAGGAAAAAATAAAAGCAGGATGTGAAAATAATGTGGCTTTTGCAGCGAGTGGATGACTAAAAACATCAAGTTCTCAAATTTTATTTTTAAAATGATTGCCATACATAAAAGTGAATACTGAGTTTCACCTGACATTGCTTGGAGTAAGCTCATTTAATATCTTCTGAATAGTGTCTGGAGAGAACTTTGACGGCACAGATGAACCAACTAACCAATCTTCAGGGGGATACAGCTACATATTCAGTTGGATATAATTTTAATTAATTTTAACATTCAATCCAAAAATAAGTAAATGTAATTTTATTACAAAAAAAAAGAAAAAAAAAACAAGTACCTGCATATTTAAAGCAACATCAAGTGCATAATGAATTGGGGGAATTTTATCTTTATAATGGAATCCAGTCTCCCGTATAGCCACAAGCTAAAAATAAAATGGAAATCCTATCAGTTACTCTTCAACATAAGCACTGCTATAATGTTGAGTCAAGATTTTCTAACATACTTCATCAAATATCCACTTTTGAACTCCAGAATCTTGCAATAGTTTAATATACTTGAAAAGCAAGCCAACAATTTCCTCAATATGCTCTGAAGTTCACAAAGAATAAAACTGAGATGAATAAGAAAACATAAAATTGAAAAACATCACTCAATAATCATTAAGGTACCTTGTCCTGCATCAGTGAGCTCAATTATGGTGTAGAAAAATGAAAATGCATAGCTCCGCTCCTCTTCACCAGCTACCAAGCTAATAGCCCATCCTTATAGTTACCATGTAAAATAATTTTATTACAAAAAGATAGATATTGGAATGCATATACAGGTGCTGATTTTGTATTCTTTCCCTAACCTCCATAACCATAATCAACATGAGATTGATTGATTTTACAGACGACTGAGATGAGTCAGGAAAATGACACATGTCAAGTTTAACAATCCATATTTCACCATTTTACAAACGACTGTCAGGTCAGTCTTGGAAGCATTAATCCCATTAAATGTTGGCCACCCTTGGAAGCATAAGAATCATTTACTCTATTATCACTTTTCAATTTTTCATAAAAGGCAAACTACCCTCCATACTCTATTCTTTATTTCAGAAATTTTTAAGAGAAAAAGGTACTAATTCACTAAACATTTGCAAAAGGTTGAGGGTTATCCATTATTTTGTAGCTTTAAGGGTACAGTTATGTTATGTAACAGAAAACTTGACATTCCTAGACTAAAACATATGCACATAAAAATATGACTAACCAAGCTTTTTTAACACACTAAAGAGAGATCCTTCTCCTTCATGACCAATTAGATGGCTGAGGTATCCACAAGGACCTTCTTTATAGTGGTGCATACCAGGTGTTATTGGCCAAAATATCTTCAATTTATGACAATCTTTTATAGGGACAGCTTTCACAAGGATCTGACATATTTAGGCAACTGATAATCAGCAAAGAATTTTCTTTAATAAATGTCATCAGGACAAAACATAAAATAATTTAACCTGGAGATGTTCACTGGGGCAAGGATTCCCAGAAAAATCGAAAGGATTTCTTGAAATATTTCTAACAGCCACAAATTTACTCTCAACTAAGCTCTGAATGACATCAAGGTTTTCTACATTTCAATTAGTAAAAGTAAGTCCCAGAAATTAGAACAAATTGAAATCTAGAAATGAGAAGGGACAATATTAGCACCTTTCGCATAGACAACAAGTTGCATCAGGTTTGCAGAATAGTTATTCTCATAAAACTTGAGCAATTCAAGCCTAGTGTCCAGTCCCTTAGCCTTAGGTCGTACCTCTAAGGTCTCCCAACTTCCTGTAGAATCAAACAATATTTTATTATTAAATGTAAAGCAATTAAGAAAATTTGACAGCAGATGACAAATAAGCATAAAAGTGCAGCAAATGGTGTGCATACCAGTACTGAATTTATGATATGGGTGGTCTCTAGAAGATAGGTGCTTTTCAAGCTGAATGGAATGATATGAAAATATCATAAAATTTGTTACCAGATAAAAGGTGTATTATATAAAAAATGTACTGATGATTGAACAATACCAACAAAAAATCACATTACCTGATTTATTCGCCAAACATCCGTCAACAGATTTTTCTGGTGCTCTATTATGAGTGCGAAAAAAAAAACACATAAAATTAAGGTGGGAACAAAGATTCTAGACTTTTCCTCAAAGAAAATTTAATTAAAACAATGCCACGGCACTAACCAGAGTCGACAGCTTTTATCTCCCTAATTGTGGCATCAGCTGACATCAGCGGCTTGATGAAGAACTGAGCAAATCTAAGTATGACAAACAGCATTTATACAACAAAAAGATCAGAGATAATGGTACACAGAACAAATGCGATAATGTGACAGGATCAAATGACAACTAATTAATTGTGACACATAAGGACAACACATAATGATATGCCAAATCTCAAACGGCAAACTCAAACTGCTGATTTTTTTTTACAGCATGAACATACTCACCTCAAAAATACTATTTGGAGCTCCTTTGGTACAAATGAAGAGGTGATAAACCAACACATATAAATAATTATAACTAGCCATTGATTTGAAACTTCTTGATCTCATCCAACCAAACTCTGAATTATGTAATGTCTACACATTTTGTGAAATAAACAATGTTGTCATGATGTGTCATAAAAGTTATTGGTGGATCCCTCCATGACAATGAATTCATACCTGTCTAAAGCTTCTTCTAAACAGTCAGCATTAACATCAAAAAAGAAGTTTGTATTCTCAGACGATGTAAATGCATTAGTAGTGCCGCCATGCTGACAAACAAAAAAATACAAAAGAGAAAACACAATAAATATTTCTACATTAGAGCCACAGACTATGCCAGATGCAAAATGTAGAAACTTGTATCGCCATTGAAGAAATTAAGTACCTCTGCAATGAATTTCGAGTAACTGTCTTCTACTGGATATTTCTCGCTTGCATAAAACAACATATGCTCTGTAACATAAAAAGAAGTAAGCATAGAACTATTAATCGCATGTAACTTTCAGCCATCTAGTTGCATGTACTGATAATTGAAAGCTCATTTACTAATTCAATGTAACCATCTCTATTACCAATAAAGCTAATGTTACACTCTTATCAAGACATACTTATTTGAGGAAGTAATTGAAGACTTACCAAGAAAATGAGCAAGGCCTTCTAGTCCCTCTGGATCACAGAAAGAGCCAACATCAACATTCATAGAAGCTGCAGCCTAGAATGAAACAAATTTGGAAGAAACAGCAATGGTATAGGCATACATGAGAAAGAATGCAGAAACTGTAAGAACTCAATGGAACTTAAGCTACTTAGAAAATAGTGTGATTCAATCCAATCCTTCTTAGAGTTCAATCAAAACCAAGTTACTGGAACCATACAACACTTATACATCCAATTTTTTTATCATCGGACCATCAATTTCGACCTAAGATGCGTATTCTTCTAACCTTAAACCAAAACTAACAACTGGAAGTTAAAACAATTAGAAAATCCAGTACTCGTTCACATTTGAACCAACTTCAAACATCACTTAATCGAATCACCACCAAAAATGAAAGTGCTAAAAGAGAGAGAACGAGACCTTGTCAGTATCAGGATCGCTGATGAGGCAAACCTCTAAGGAATTCGGAAGCACAATCCGGCGATACTCGCGCTTGTCGTTGCGCGGCTTCACGATTTCCACCTCCGATCTCTCCATCGCCATTTTCGCTTCTATCTCGCGCGCGCGCACAGAATCTCTCTTCGTGTTCTTCTATCTATTTTATCTTGTATTTTATTTTAATAAGAAATAAGAAAGAGTGCGATATTTTATTTCACTACTACAAGTCAAGTCTACAAGTTTGACGTTCCCAATGGGCTCTTCGGAAATCATATCCACGAAAGATCACGACCGTCCATTCTGGAGTGACGGACTGACGGTCCACATCAGTACTATGAGTCCATGTAGGCCTGTCAAACGTTGAAACGGAACACGGAACAGACCTGTTCCGCTTTCGTTCCGTTTCAGTCGACGGAATAGAAATTGATTCCGTTTAACGTTTCGTCAAACGTAACAATTTTCCATTCCGTTTAACGTTCCGTCCTTTATTTTCCATTGATTTCAGCAGAATTTCGTTTTTCGTTGTAAAAACGTTTATAAATTTCAATTCCGTTTCCGTTCCGTTTTCAGAAACGAAACTGAAATTTCTTCCATTTAACGTTCCGTTTGGACGGAACGGAACGAAACAACCCTGCGAAACGGAATTTTGACAGGTCTAAGTCTATGACTATGAGACCACTACAGTGTTTTTAGTAGAAAGGATCTGAACCCTTGAATATAAGATTGGCAATGCCAGATATTCCTGCGACAGGAGAGCCAGACGGCCAGACCTGAAGCTGCTGGAGTTCTTTTTTTTTTTTTTTTTGATCAGCAAAGCCCGTAGGCACGCTGGAGTTCTAAATGCTATAGTTTATCAGTTGGTATAACGGCTGTTGCTTGTAAATAAGATTAGCTAATTTATAATAATAATACTTATTAAAAAGAAAGTATACTTGAGATTTGCTTGTAATATTTGAACTTTAAGTTCCATCTTTATAAACTTGAAACATAATTTTAAAATTTCAAATCTTAGGAGCTGTTTGGATCGCTTAGGAATTTGGGGAATTTGAGAAATTTTTTATTCCTAGACATAAATTTATTGGGAAGTGTGTAACATTGTGAAAAGTTTGGATTGTTTATAATAAATTTATGCTTAGGAATGGGAAATTTCCCAAATTCCTTACACATCCAAACAGCCCCTTATTTCTCCAAAACGATCTACATTATATTTCTATCTTTATTTTGAGACAATTATTTAGACCTAAAAATATTTTTATTTTGACTTGTATATGCATCCATTGCGTGGTTGACAAATTTAAACATTTCTTTTTTTATTTTCCTGTTAATTTTGCAAGGTCCTGAAATTTTGCAAGCGGGTGCATCTATTGTGTGGAAAGGAGAGAGATTGTTGTATTCAGGTCTGAATAGTTTAAATTTTATAAAACAAAATATTCGGAAAAGATGACCGGACAAAACTGAAAACATAACCACAAGATCTGGTGGGAAGATTAAAGGAGTAAAGGAAAAGAAGAGCTATATGCCTATAAATACAAGGCAAAATAAGGTGTATATTTTGACAAGTATTTTTTTATACTTGTTTTCTCCTTCAACAAGTAGTCAAAGAATACTTGGAACAATCCAAAGAGCGTCAACACAGTATGTGGCCGACACATCTTGGTAGGTTAAATCCATTCGAAGTATTTGAATGTAGTGGAATTGCACGGCAATTAATTAAATTAGACGATTAGCTTTCCCAATAAATACGAGAAACTGTAGCCAAGATACTACCACAAGTTTTTGAGTGATCCTGATTACATATATAATGACCAAAAGACTTTCATTTTAAGAATTTTCCAATGTAGAACATTCAGTCAATAGTTGTCCAGTAAAACCAGTACTAGCTCATTCTTTTCCACATGGGGAACTGATTTTTCTGCATGACATTGACTGATGACAATTACAGCTTGAATTAAGCTACACGACTTGTTAGTTTAATTGCTCTGAAATTATCTCGGCACAGATGATGCATTCAACCAAATATAGGCTCTAGATTTGTGGATAGTAGCATGCAAAATTGATGAATAGCATGCTCAAATTAGTAACAGTAAAAATTTTTGCAAGGTAGAAAATATCAGACCAAGCAAACCTGTAAGTTGGCAAATTTTTAGTTCAAGATAACTTTGTTAGCTCTCCTCCCAAAATGTTTGACCACTCACTAGCCTAGAACAGCTGGCTAAGGCACTTGTCCGGCTCCGCAGAGACTAGGGTTTGAATCCCAGCATTTGCTGGTTGAGAGTGTGTGTGAGTGAGGCTACGGGCAATTATCAAAAAAAAAAAGAAGAGTGTATGGTATATTAGACCTGTCAAATATGTTATGTTCATCCAATCTCGATAATTTCAATAAAAATTATGTTAATGTAGAATTATAACTCAAGTAATTAAACAAGTTAAATTAAAATGTGTTACTGAATAAAACTTCCTTGATCTAAATAATGGTCAACATATTATCGATAACTCATCTGATTTGAATAAACATATCATTTAATGTGAATAATAACTCATTTAATTCACGACTGAAAGATAGCACGTAACGAAATAAATGGACATATTTTGGTTTTTTAACAACATAACCAAAGCTTCATGTGACCAACACCACCTTTGAAGGAACTATAAAGGGGCCTTGACCTTCTAAAGCTGAAAATATCAATAATTTGGCATGAGCTAGGTGGCAGGTTGTCAATTGCATGTTAATTTGTACTCCGTTAGGTGGTATAGACCTGCACAATGAGATTTCTCGTCTGAGGTGCATCAAATTTGACATGGCTATTGAAGAACTCTACCAGTTCTTCCTTATTCAGCTCTCTTGTGCAGCAACCTATGTTTCGTTGAGACTTGAGACAATTTAGAAACCATTTACGTAATTTTATCTAATGAAACTGAGAATCTATCCATAGAAAGTTCCATTGTGACCAACATTGTGACCAATGCAGGATACCCCAGCACCCAGAATGATATCAAATTCAAGTGGTACGATGTTTAAACTTATATATTTATGATTGTAGCAGTAGAAGGTGCTCCGTGAGGAAATAAGAAGTCATGTCAACAAAACCAAAAGAGCAAACACATATGTATTCATCAGAAAGCTAAAATATATAAAAACAAATAAAAAATCCAATACTTTGTTCAGAGTCTTCAGACTCTCTCAAGAGTAGTAGAGTACCTTGCAGAATGCATTTACTACGTTCAGAAAACTGATATTTAAATCCATGCTGAACTCACCTCAGACTTTTCTATCAAAGAGAAGTGTTCCATCCGAAAGCAGCTTCTTTTCTCAAGTTCTTGTGCTTCTCCAATTTGTGAATTTACGTTACTCTGCATTTTTGTAAACTTTTACTTTAGCACCAACAAATTACTAAAAATAAGTGGCTTGTGAAGAGAAGGAACAAGCCTTAAATTCATCATCAGACATTGCATAGAGGGTACTGTCAAATATACCAAGGAAAATATTAACTCTGGCACCCAGATGCGAGGGATCCTAAAATGCTTAAACTATTGTTGTTTAGAAAGAAGAGACACAAATAATGGACTCAATACATGCAAATTTGACTTCGCATTTATTACAAAAAGGCAGATATTTTACTTTCATGGTAGACTGGATGATAAATTGAAGTACCTGTACTCCATGATCATTTTTACACAACATTGCAAAAAATTTAGAAGACCTTCCAATAAATATCAACTGAATAGCACACCAACATATAGAAAAAAAAAAAAATTACAACTTCGTTGTCCAAGTGATATTTTTGCCAACCCTAAAAATTATCAACTCAATTTTCAATCATCAGATCATCAATTTCGACCTAATATAAAATTTATTACAACCTGAACCCAAAATTAACATCTCAAGTTAGAAAAATTACAAAATTTCAAACATCACTTGATCGAATCGTTATTAAAAAAATGAAAGTGCTGAGAGAGACCTTATCAGTATCAGGATCGTTGATGAGGCAAACCTCTCTCCAACGCCATTTTTGCTTCCCTCTCGCGCGCGCACAGAATTTCTTGCCTTATTCCTATAGAAGAAATAAGAAAGTGTGCGATATTTCACTGCTACAAGTTTCCAATGGCCAATGGGCTCTTCGGAAATCATCGCATTATCCACTAATCATCAGGACCGTCCAAATCAATACTATGAGTCTATGAGACCTCTACAGTGTTTCTATTAGAAATGCTCTGAACCCTTGGATATTAGATTGGCAATTCCAGATATTCCTGCGACCATTGGATCGTATATCTCCGGAGGAGCCGATTCGTCCCTGCACCACCAACGCCAGACCTGAAACCGCCAGAGGTCTAAATGCGATAGTTTATCAGTTGGTATAAAGGTTGTTGATTGTAAAACGAATTAGCTAATTTATAAAACTTTTAAAAAGTACAATTGAGATTTGCTTGTAAAATTCTAACTTAAAGTTCGATCTTTCCGATATTCAAACATAATTTTAAAATTTCAAATCTTTCTTCTCGAAAACTATCTGCATTATATATTAAATTTGAAACAGAATTTTATTTTCATTTATTTATTATTGCAAACTTGGCCATATATCAAATTCCTAAATGTTATTACAATCATCATTTCATTTAATATATTAATCCCTGCAATTAGACCCGGATCCGAAACAACTGTGGGTAAACAGTTGTTGGAACAGTATCGGATCCTGGCCGTTCATTTAGGTTTGGCTCAATCGACACCCTTCGTTCCGTCTTTTTCGATCGTGGCCGTCCGATCTCCTTCTTCTGGAGACTTCTTCGTACCTGCCTTCGATTTCATTCATCTCTCTTCCTTTTGACCAAGCTGACACAACTCCCCAGGATAGAGGGGGAAAAAAAAAGGGGCCTCCGGTGTTCGTCGCTTGATCACGGCCATCTCCGACCACTTTTCGCAATGATCTCTACGTAGATGGAATCCTGGTCTCTTCTTCTTTCAAACGAGTACCACTTTACCATTTCGGCTTCTCGAGGTCCAATCTATATGATTAAACTTCTGTACATAGATCAATTTCAATTTTTTCTTTCAATCTTTCTATTTCATTTGCTTAGATAGGGTTTTGTACGGAGATACCTTTTGAGTCTTTCACAGGCACACAGCAAAGCACTCCCATCTCTCTCTTCTCCTCTTCTCACATGCTCTCTCTTTTCCACGATTCAGAAGCTTCTTCTCTCTCCTGTCCTCATCGCCTGAAAAGTTCGATCGAAGAAAGGAGGTGGTCAGCGGTCTTAGTTTTTCCCTCTCTTTCGTTCTGTTGAGTTTCGTCTCGATTTAGATCCTTTTTATCTCTATTTTTTTGGAATTTTTTATTTTGGTTTCCTCTTAAACTAACTGCTAATTGGGCATTTTTCCCTTCTTTTGGTTTCTTCTGCTGAAGGATCACATGGTAAAAAGGAAATACATATGATCCATAAGGTATTGTCTTATTTAAGGAGACTTTTTACCCCCTTCTTTTTGTAATTGTTTACTAAATTTCGTGCTTTTGCTGTGTCATTTATTCAGGTGCATGCTTTTGTGGAATATGACTCTTTACAGGCTGCTGAGAAATCTGTAAGTATTTGGTAAATCTTTGGCTCAGTAAAGGAAAATAACATATTGTATTTGAACTTAAAATTGATTTTGTCAGGTTGTGACGTTGAATGATGAGAAAGACCAGAGGAGGGGGATGAGAGTCAAGCATTTATCCAAACAAACAGTAAATATTTTTTATGGATAATTCTACAAATTGCATTTGTTGTTCCTTTGTAATGTGTAATAACATTTCAATAACATTTCGTCTACCAGGGACTTCACATGTTTACCGATTTTAATGAAAAATTTTAAGAAGCTCAGAGTGGACAAGTTGGCATTGAGAAACATGATAAGGTAAACACAAATATCCTCTCATAAATATACAATAATTTTAAATGTTCTTTGACTTGAATTATTGTTCAAGCTTGAGATTTTAATGCTTCAGCAGTATTGGTTATGTTAGTTACAGCTATGTCGTTATGGTTATACACCAACCAGTACTATGCAGTGTACAACTTTTTAAGTCTCCAGTTCCTTGCATATCAAAGATGGAGCCTGCATCTTTGTGCTTTTTTTTGCTTTTAATTTTTCGTTCTTGGTACGGATCAAAGATGGAGTCTAAAATTTCAAATATCTAATTTGTATTCTTCAATTTCAATTTCTGTTAGGCTGAGATTGTGCCACATGTGGAGCCTTTGTTTGGATTGCTATGAAAAGATAGATAATGCAAAATCAAGGTAAATTGTTTTTAGCTCTTCATGTGTTCGATGAAATGCTCAAGCCAAGATTATGTGTGGAGTTTGAGCGCTGCTAGGATGATGATAGAATCTCATAATTTTACTAAATCTCACACTGTCTACTTTTTTATTCTTCTTGATTTTTGAATTTTTAATTATATTTCTGATTCCTATTCCTTAATTTTGATTTCTATTGGGCTGAAATTGTGCTGAATGTTGAATCTTTCATTTGATTGCTATTATTTTGCAAAGTCAAGGTAAATTGTTTTAAACTCTTCATGTGCTTGATGAAATGCTCAAGCCAAGATTTTGTGGGGTTTGAGCACTACCAAGATCATGATAAAAATTTATAATTTTACTGAATCTTCCACCATTTGCTTTTTTATTCTTCTAACCTTCAGATTTTTATTTAATTTCAATTTTCATTGTGCCTTTTATGCGGCTGTCAGGGTTGGTACATTTCTAAGGCACTAACTTGCATCTGAATATTTCTCTTGATTAGGGTCTGGTTTTTCTTTGCCTTTTCATTATATGGCTCAAAGTTCAGTTAGTCATGCCTTTCCTTTTTATGCAGCTTGGTCTCAAATAAAAAATATATATGTGAAAATTGTGGTGCGCAAAACTTCATTTTTATTCCATGCATTTTTATGTGAAAATGTGAAAGTTCGATTAATATGGTCAAAACTTCATTTTCTGGTGCTCACCATGTATTCCACGCATTTTTATTTAAATTATATGAAGAAATTTTAGAAACCCAAATTGTGAGCTTAAAAATTTGTAGAACACAAAACTTAAAGCCTATTAGAATATTGTTTTACCATATAATAGAGCCTAACATGAGAAGAAATATTTTTGCTACTTAATTAGCTTGCTGCAATATTTAATAAAGAAATATTGTTGGAGTTTGCTATAGAGTGTCAGACTCTTATACATTTGATTGCAATTGCTATATAACTAGCTGTGGATTTTACATTACATTCTTGAAGCAAATAAAAGCATGTTTTATTTTTCATGCAGGTTGTGTGCATTTGGCATATTTAAGGAATTGGACTCTTCAGTTAGATGACCCTATTAGTTAAGGTAAAATTTCAATGATATAAGACTCATTTTTCAGATTTTCAAGCAAGCAACAAAAAAAAAAGTTAAAATGTATTTCAAAAGTATAGTTAGTTTCAGCTTGATCTAAAACCATAACCACAGTACTCAGAAAATTTTCTTTGAGATAGTCCACCTTGATTGATGTTTCAGATTGATTGATCATGAATTCATGATTAAAAGTAGTCAAAAAATATGAGATTTATATCTAGACTTTTCAATTCACTATGAGTGTTTATTTTCTTTTCTATAGTCCACGTAACTAAATATTTATTGCAGATGGTTAATGTTTGTTTCAAATTCCTGTGCGGTTTTGAGTTATCCAGTGAATAAGAATTAAGGGCATTTTTAGAATATTTAATGTTTATGCATTTTACACTGAAGGTACAAAGAGGATTACCATATTAATTTCCTTTTTTGCTGCTCTTATGTGCTTATTAAATTTTTGTTCCATTCTTCAATATTTTATGTTAGTCTGGAAGGAAGGAGATAATGAACTAAAAGAAGAGATGGAGTCGCTCAAAGCTGTTCACCACCGACTTGCCAACGATCTAACCTCTTCTTTTCGATTTTTATTTGCATCAACTCAAGAAATTTGAATATTAAACACGGTACTTTTCTGTACCATCCTTTTTGGTTGTTTTTGTTCCTTCCAATTTCACTTAATTTTTAGGTCTGACGATTTTTCTCTCAAATTTAACTGCCAATGTATTATTCTATACCATCAATTTTCAGGTGAGGCATATCGTGCCATATATTGCAGTCTCAGTCATGAAAGGTTGCTATACAGGCATTGCAGAATCCGAGACAAGGTAAATCTTCTATGTAGCATTTTAATGTGTATTTTAATTCTCTCCATATGCTTCAAGGAATCCTCAGGATATCCGATCAACAATTGAACTTCATTTGAAGATGTTCAAAGATACTGGTATAGATGTATTCAAGAGACAGAAGATGTGATTCTGTGAACTTTTTTTTCAATTGATTGTAATCTGATAGAGAGATGTCTTGGATACTGGTTGGCAATCACTTTGCAATCAATTGTCAATGTAATCAGTATAAAATCTAACTCAATTTTAGAGGTAGGTTCAGAGATAATGTTATGAATGTAATTTTTGTGCTGATTGCTTCTATGTGCAGGTAGGATTAAAAGTGATTGAGCAGGATTCCATAGCAGCCACCCCTTCAATGCTGAACCTGTAAACCAGCAAGGATGGGCCTAGATGTAGGACCATCACCTCCAATTAACCCTTGAGTATGAGTATTTTCCTTTTGTTATGATTTTATTTTCCTTTCTGATTATGTTCTTCCAATTAAAGTTAGTCATTGTTTCTTTATGCTGCTTTATCCGCAATTATTCACGAAATGTATGGCCATTAGGAAGTCGTAAGTTATTATAATATTATATATTATGCTTCAATGTCATCTGGTCAGTGTAGACAGAGCCACCTACTGCACGAGCTGACGGGCCTCGAATACAGTAACTTTTATTTGTTCTTAACTTACAGTAGCCTTGCTTGGGAAATATTATAAGATGTTTTTTTTAAACAAAGTTTACAGTCGTGGATTTGATATGATGAAGACAAAAGTAAATATAATCGCAAAGAAGGAATACTAAGGGCCACAAAACTTCAAGCATGCATAGACCAAGTATTTGAAGAAATTACAAGAATTATGAGCCGAGTTGGATTCCAAAGATGAAGTGTAAAGGAAGCTCAAATCAAAGGTACTAATTGTGTGTAAATTAATTTACGTTCAACATTTCAGAATTGATCAATTACTCTGTTGTTGCTTTTTCTTCCTCAAGTAACCAGAATACTTCTCTTTACCTTTTCTATTGTACCTTTTTCAGGTTGCTTTTGTGTTGTGCTTCTTCTCTGTCACATTCCTTTCCAGTTAGGCTTTCCTTTATGCAGGTAATAACATCTTTCTTCTTCTTATATTTTAGATCTAGGTCGTTAATTGTTTGTCTGTCATCGACTTTTTGTTAAATTGGTGGTTATTTTCCCTTCCTTGGTTAAGTGGAGACTTTATTGTTTTTGTTTTGCTATCAGATCTAAATAGAAACAAAACTGTTTGGATATGTTGATTTATCGACACAATTTTTCCCGTGAATTAATTTCACATTTTTATCTGATTTTTTCCATCATATTTTCTGCTTCTGTAAAAGTGCACTATATAACAGTAAAGTGCCTCTAATATACCAGTTGGATTTCTGGCATCAGTATTTTTTTTTATGTGCACTATAATATATATATCAGTTACAATTGTAAGCTGTTAATTTAGGATTTCATGTTGTGGTAACTTATAATATTGATTCTACAGTTTCAGAGTCAAGATAACCATCAATTAATAATGGTAACTTAGACTGGCGCACATATTTAAGGTGCCAAATTTTCTATTTTGCTGTTCTTTTACAAAAATTTTGATGCTTCATTAGGTGACTTCTTTTCATTCAATTAGAACTTTTTGTTCAACTATATAGTAACGTAAAAGAGGAACGACCGATTCTATACATTTTAATGTTTCTTTAGATGGTTTGATGTGATTTTAGTTTAGAGCGTACATGTTTAGGTACAAACAATTCTGTGCATAATGATATTTTTTTAATCATGCTTTTCTTTGTTATCGCTTATCTGAATGCTTTTTTAGTGATTTCTCTTTACGTGACATTTCTTCTTAACACTATTATTTTCAGGTGTTTGTTTCACACTGTTGTGTCTCAGGGATGACTTTCGATCTACTGCAAGTATTGTGAGGTAACAGGAAATACTGGAGTTGTTTTTGCACATTTATATGTCTACAACTTTTAATGTTTTCTTTTGTGAAATTAGCTACCACCACCCAAATGAGATGAATGTATAAAAAATAATGACACTATCATTGTTCTTCAGGTTATTAAGGTAACCTTGAGGTTAAACATAGATGTAATAATTATGCGTGCACCATCGCTCATTTATTGGCTGACATTGAATTTACATTGCGTAAAGGAGATAGTTTGGTAACAACAACTGAAACATGCACAAAGGAAATAACTATAGTGAATATGTTTATGATCCCTTTATTTTTCTGTAATTTTATTTTAAAAATTTTCTTTTTTTCATACTATTTTTTTTTCATACACATTTATCGTATATGACAAATTTTACTTCTATTGTAAGTTTGTTATTGCCAGGTTCACAATAGTTCTATTTCATAAAAATAGGTCGTGCAACGCGCGACGCCCCCACTAGTAGTAAGAAATTTGTGCACCTCAACACCACATATGAGGTATCTGACAAAGGATACACATTTGATACTCATCTTTTTAGGGTTGGATTTGTCCTGGTTCTCAATTTAAATAGCCATTCGGGTTTCTCGGTTTGGTACACTTGATATTCATGTCTACCAAAGTTGATGATGCATCTTGCAAGCTCCAGTTCCATGAAGCCCAACAGATTTAGGCGAAGCACAATTTTACATTGTCTCGCACTTTTTCAGTCCAACCACGGAAGATCAGATAGTCCTCTATGAGGCGAAGAAAATGCGGATCAAATACCCCCTGAGTCCCCTAGATTTCGAACACCACTACCCGTTTTACAAACGAAAGATAGCAATGCGACCTAGGGACCTCAAGAGTTGATTGTTCGTGTGTAGGTCCTTTCCTTCCAGCAGGCGCAATCCCCTGCTGTTAATTACCTCCGGTCTGGATCCGAGTTGGAAACCAGACAAGAGCACCTCTAGATCGGGAATAATCAAGTGATTAGACATTAAAAGTGATCGGAGTCTGTTTTATTTTATTTAATGACTAGTGTTTTCATAGGGATTTCAAAATAAAAGCAGTACAAGAGGACAATTATTAAACAATATAATGAAGACATCTAATGCTAAACATCAAACATAAACAATGTAATTTATGTAACGTATTTGATTCTTTGATCACAGTTTTAAACATTTTCAAGTTGTTTTTACTTCGCTGGGTCGGGCTGGGTGCCATTACTTAGATTTTTTTAGTTTGTCACTAGGAAATTTGGGCATTCTAGATCAGTCCTCAATCGTTTGGGGATTTAGAGATTTTGGGATTTCGTTCAAGTATCGAGTACAGATGCGCTATGCCATCTCTTGACGGAAACTTCGGTGATAAACTGATAATTCAGAATTGACTTTTCTATTTCTCAATCTGAATATCATGAGGGTGTCTTCTTCAAGTCGAAACGCTATGCAGTCTTGAAGGGACAAAACTTTTGACTTTTAAGACTTTATGTCACTTTTGACTTTATGTCTCTTGAGTCACTTTTAGACTTTGTGTTATTTTTGCACTTGGACCTTTAGTTTGGACTTTTGGTTTTGGACTTTTGAGTTCGACTTTTATGTCGAACTTTTGAACTTGACTTTTGAGTTTGACTATTGACTCTTAGCTTTTCGAACTTGGTTTCAAGTTTGATTTTGAAATTTTTATTCTTGAATTTGATTTGAACTTTGAATTTTGGCATTTTTAGTCAGGACATTTGAGTTTTGAATTTTCAACTTTAAGTTGGGACTTTTGAGTTTTGAGTTTTCACCCTTAAGTTGGACTTTTAACTTTAGACTTTTAAATTTTGGATTTAGAGTTTCAGATTGGACTTTTGAATTTCGGATTTCAAGTTGGAATTTTGAGTAACACTCTTGAGTTTCGACTTTTAAATTTGAACTTTTAAGTTTACGTTTTTGAGCTTACACTTGTGAATTTATATTTTGACTTTTGTTATGACATTTTTTGTTGCTTGAATTTTGTTTGTGGACCTTGATGCTTAACTGTACCTGTTGTCCAGAACATAAAATGTTCAAATATACCTGCTGTCTAGAACACAAAATATTCAATAGATTTTAGTCCAATTTTCTTAAGGAATTTAATTTCTAATTTAACCATGTGGATTTATTATTTACCATTATAGCCATTCTTTTAGACTTTAAATTTAAAATATTTTGTTCTCTTGTACTTTGGCATGGCATGATATATCAAAATATTCCTCATATTTTTCTTGACATTTTGATATTTTATGGGAATTTTTCTGATAATCTGACTATTTTTAATGTATTTTTGAAGTTCTGATTTGCTGCAAATTCTCTGATTGATCCACGTCATCAGAAAGGTGGAGGTGTCAGCTCCTAGTTGGTCCTGACGTGTCCTGACTTGTGTAGCGGGTTATAATCATGTCAGTGACCCGCCTCAAGAGATTTGGCCACAGCGGATCGAGCAGTGCTCGGGTTTGAACTTTGAACCTGCCTTCTCCGACCGGGTTTAGGCACTTTTGCAGAAAAGCCCCTCAACTATGGAGCTTCTGACCACCATTTCCGTCGGGATTGGATGCATTGGAATCATGACGTTGAGAAGACTGTTGCGGTACTATTAGTTTGAGCCATGGAGCATTATACCGCCTTGTAAGACCTGAGAAGCTTCATGCGGTCGTTAATGGCATTTCACGCCCTCTGGTCACCTTATTCTGCCAGGGTGAGGTTTATGACATTCTTGGGCATGTTTAGAAGACGATTATGAGATCAATTTGTCATTGGGAGGCCTTGAAGGAGATGGATTGGACTGAGGCAACTCTACCAGAAATTGGTCAGAACTTGGATTCTGTGATGGGGCCCACGCAACCGTTTCCTTGTGCCAGCAACAAGTTGGATAGATTTAGGAGGTCATATATGCCATTTTTATGTCTTTTTTCAGCTTGAAACACCATGATTTGATGTGGGAAGCACTAGGGCGGAAGGTGCACGTTTGTTAAACTTTGGTTTTACATGTAAGTCATTTTGCAGCAAGAGGGTTTGATTTAATGCTCAATTTAGGTCAATTTAGACTTGTTTCATATGTTTTAGTCAACACAGATCATAAGACCCAGTCATTTGGCATTTCTCCATTTGTAATTTTCATTTTTATGCAAATTTGTCACTGTTTTGGTGCGATTTCAGTTTGAGTTGATCAACATGCAGGGATGACCATTAGAGGTGTATTTACAACTGTTGACACAATTGATGCATTTGCTTCAAAACAGCTAGCCATGTACTCAATTTTTGGTTCTGTTGAAAGTCAATGAAGAAGACCCTTATTATTTTTATTCAGAAATGACCTTCAGAATGTTTATAATTTGGCCATAAAGCAACCCAAATGCTAACTTAAACTGTTATTGATGCTGGATGACTTGAACTCAAACTATTGATGTTTTGACATAAGGGATGCAACTTCACACACTTTTTTTAACATGCTGATCATGAAAGAAGTATGACGTACTGATTATGAAGCAAAGAAACATGACAGTAAGACAAATTTTGAAATCTACTGACCTCACCACTACCATCTATTTTAAATGCAGACCTGTTATACTATTATTTTTTATATGCATGACATTAAAACCTAACTTAAGAAGCAACTCTTTTTGTCAAGAACTTATAATACTCACTGTTTTCTACATGACACATGGACTTTTTATTCTGATAATATGAACTTTTAACTTCAGACCTACTCCTAGACAGAAATGCAGAACAGGACTATTTAAGAAAATTTTGGTATATTTCTTTTGTTTAAACCCTCACATAACCCAAACTCATATTTTGGACAGCATAATATGTCATTGAGTTGCTTTTTATTATTTTGTTTTGACCATGCTAAGGCCGACATTCTTGACAATCAGGCCATAGCATGCTTTAAGACTTTATTTGCAAGAACCACTAAGTATCACCATGAACCATGGCAATAAGGTGATACCAGGTCAGCGTTCTTGACAACCAAACCCTTAGTGGTACCACCATGCTGCCAGACTTGTAGCTCCTTTGCAGTCACGGCTTCCTTGTAGTTGAAGAACTCCTTTACCATGGAGTATAGAACAAACATCACACGAGAAATAACCGAATAATAAAGAAGGTAAGTGAAGTTGTTTATTGAGGTGCTTAGTCTGGATGCAGCAAAAAACAATTGCAAAGAAGTTTCAAACAAGCTAAGTAAGTTTGCTTTTTTATTTGAAGTATAGGCACTTGAAGAAAGAAAAGGAAATTTTTATTCATCAACAAAAGAACAACACAATTGTTTTCTTTTCTACCTTTTTTTCAAAATCCCTTTTTCTTTACAAGTCTTTTCCTAAAACGATTTTGGCAGCACCTTAGTGTGTTTCTCCAAAGTGCCGCCTCTAATCTTCCATCTGAGGCTTCTTTTATAGGCATGAGTTAGGTTTTGCTTCTAAATTGACCTTGCCATGTGGCCTCTCCTCAGATTTTCGAAATCTGATCAAGGGCTGAGATGTTGTGATGGAGAACCGCCTTACTTTTCCAAGCTTTGCTTCACTTCTTTCTTTTACTGTTTGATTATACTTTCCAATAGGTATTTGACATTTGGCATTCAATGCTTTGTTTCAGCTGGGTCCAGTGGCATGCTCCCTTGACTCACTACTCTTTACTTGCGTTATGTAAGCAATTGGCTTTGGTATTGAGTGCTCACAGCTGCTGCCTGTTTGTTTGTGATTTCAGTAAATTCCTGTCTTGATCTAATAGCACTGGTGAAGGCTACCCATTTTTACTTGAAAGCAATCATGAGGTGTTGGCAGCTTCCTATTGGTTTATCTTGATATAACAAGTGAGGTCCAGTGCCATTTGGCAATTGAGTAAAAGGCAAGCATCCAATGGTTGGTTAGCATCTGAGGGCTGAGGTTCATGGAGGGAGTGCCTTCAATAATTGGTACGTTGCTGGTGTGGTATGATTTATACGCTGCTTCCTTCATCAACACATATGCCTTTTGATCATCATCTAATGGCTGCAGGATGCTCCTTGGGGATCAAGTTTTTCTACTGGCGTTCAAGTCACATGGAGAGGAGGGGGACCAGTGAGATAACCTTCCTTTTACTTTTCACTTTTCTCCTCTCAAGTTCAACCAAAAGCAACATTGTCTCCAGTGGATTTGGTGGCAATTAACATTTGTTCTCAGTCATTATATCATCTAAGTACCATGTTTAACATGCCTCATTAATCAATTGAATTTGTTGACTATTGTTATGCCAAGTTTGACCAACAGTTGACTGGTTATGGCACCAATTGGCGTTCTCATCACTTAGGCATAATTTGATTGCAATTGGCCACATAGAATACATTGTTACACATCCAAGAAGGTGTGTGAACCATGGATTTGATACTTCACTCATCCAATTTGCGCAATTTTGAGTTCTTCTTTCTCACTGGCTTGATCTTCTCTTTTGAAATTGGGCGCCATAGAGTTCACTATAGGGGTCGGGAGTGGTACCACCGTGTTCTCCTCATCATGAGCTTTCCAGCGGTATCAAGAATTCCGACAATGGTGGAGGGAATCGTCGGATTGGGTTTTGACCCCCTCCCTCTGAGAGTCGGGACCCGTCATGCATTCATGGGCCCCACTTCAATCGCCTGTGAACCGTTGAATTTTCCTTATGTGGCAAAAATTAGAGGTAAACATACATGTTCAGTTTTCTTTTTCTAACATGTGAGAGAATACCTAAAAATTTACAGAAGGAAAGAAAGCAAAATCATTTAAGTTGAATATATTAAACACAATGAATAAAAAGCATGGGTTTAAATAAAAGGCCGCATTAATTTACCTGTTGCGAAAGAAAACTGGAAACATTAGTCAGTACAGAGTACAGACTCTGAAAATTAACTTCGGTGAGTAAATTAGAAAGGAGAAAACGGACAAAGATGAGTACAAACAACTACGAGAAATTGCGTACAGGAATTCACAACCATTCTCTTTAGTCCTGAACTGGAATAAAAAATATTAATTCATTTACATTTACATTTCCATTTATGCAGAAAAAACAAAGGCACAAACCAAACAAGGATCTAACTTTTAATATCATGAAACAATTTTTCTTTATTAACATAATGACACTGATACTTGTTTTGTACAACTTAAAATGGTATTTTTTTTTTACGTGCTGCACATTTTCATCAGGTATGAGTTCTCACTTCTCAGGGTTTAAAATCTTTAGATAAGAGCATATATACTTTGGAAATAATTAATTTTCCAATATACATCAGCAATTCAGCACACTGTGAGCCATAAATACATAAAATAATAGGTAGAAGGACACCACAATCAACAAGAGTCAAAAAAATATGGCAACTAAAAACATAAATACAAATTTAACTTCTGAATGTTATTTTTTTTTCTTCTAAATGATTTCTTCTATCTCCAATCTCAGAGATAATCTGCTTCACTTCATCCGGATTCCTACAATTGCTCAATGCGTTTAGAAGTATATCAAAGATTACATCATTCGGCTTAAGGCCATGATGCATCATCTTATCGACCATGCGCAGAGCCTCATTGATTCTGCCATTTTTACAGTAGCCGTTAATTAAGATACTATAACTGTGTTGGTTTGGCTCAATGCCTTTTGAAGCCATCCTTTCTAACAATTCTGTTGCTTTATCAAGATGAGATTCTTGGACATATCCTTGCAGCACAGTAGTGTAAGTGATTACATCAGGTTTCACCCCATTTTCCTCCATTAAACAGACCAATTTCTCTGCTTCACAGGTCTGTCGGTGCCTGCACAGGGCATTCATTAATGCATTGAAAGTCACTACATCAGGTGAAATGCCCTGATTCACCATCTCACGGAAAACCCTGATTGCACAGTTCCACTCACCTATCACAGAAAGCCCATGAATTAGACAATTGTATGTGTGAACGTCCGGTGCCACCCCTCTTTTTATCATCTCCTGAAGCACCTCTGATGCACGCAAGAAGTCCTCCTCTTTGCAGCAGCCTTTTATCAAGGCATTGTAGGTATACAAATCAGCAACAATTCCATGGACAGACATTTCTTCAAACACCTGTTGTGCTGCAATAACATCCCCATTCTTGCAAAGACCATTAATTAGACTGTTGTAGGTATACAAATCAGCAACCATTCCATGGACAGACATTTCTTCAAACACCTGTTGTGCTGCAATAACATCCCCATTCTTGCAAAGACCATCAATGAGACTATTGTAGGTATACAAATCAGCCACAACTCCAAAAGAAGGCATTTGTTCAAAGACCTTTCGTGCTGCCAATACATCCCCATTCTTAAAAAGACCATCAATTAGTATGTTACAACAGTTAACGTTAGGCATCACCCCTTTAGCAACCATATCCTCAAACATCTCCGTAGCCACTGCAATCTCACCCTCTCTACAAAATCCATGGATGAGAGTGCCGAAAGTTACAGCATCAGGTTTACAGGAATTTCCTTCTTTTGACATCAGACGAAACAGCTCAAGCCCCATCCGAATATTGCCCTTTCTGCAATAACCATCCATAAGTGTATTGTAAATGACCAAATCAGGAGCACATCCCAATAGTGGCATTTTAGCAAGCACCTTAGCTGCATCCCGCATCCGCTTCCGCGTACAAAGCTCCCTAATAAGGGAACCAAACATGATGGTATCGACACCGCATCCTTCCCTCAGTGACTGGCCAAGCACACAGAAACCAAGATCCACTCGACCCATTAGACAGCAGCAATCGAGGACAAGGCCGAAGGTATGGATGGTGAGAGAAAGAGAGACACCTGTGTCTCTGGTTGTCCTCAAGCGATTAAAGAGAGTAAGTACGGTTGGGAAGCGGCTGGGATGCTTGGTTTTGGCAATGGATTTGAGAAGGTGGTTGATGGCGACGATGGACGGCGGGTGATGAGTGTTGGGAGAGAGGAGGCGATAAAAGAGAGAGACGGCCTCCTCGAGCTGAAGGTTCCCAGCAAGGCATCTCTCCCTCACTAGCTTCTCCAGATGGCGAATCTTATTCATCTCACCTTAATGAAACAGACTTGCAGTGGAGTAACTCCTGTGTGGAGTCAAGAGTCAAGAGAGAACCAACCGAGCAATATCCTAACTAAGCTCGGACTTGACTCTCAAGTCCATTAGGCTTTGCTCCAGGAAACAATTTTAGAGGTAAGAGAACGGAAGGTAAGGGTTCAGGGTTTCGTTTACTCGCTCCAGTATCAAAATGAGAGGGGGACGGAAGGAGAGAGAGGGTGCGTCAGTTCCATCGAAAGCTTATTTTTGTTACTCCCAAATCGAGGTGGAGACAAGGTAAAATCTGTTAATTACGTAAATAACCTCCAAAACTTTTGACATTGACATAATTGTTAAGGACAAAATGGTCAATTTATTTATTTTTGCTTCTTCCTTTCTCTCTCCTTGTTTTAATCTCTGGAGCGAATAAAACCGATTACTTTACTTCTTTCCCCCCTCTATCCTTCCTCTGCCGACCTCTCCATCCCCTACCTTTCCTTTAATACGTGATTCCTGGAGCACAGCCTTAAGCTCGGCCCATTTACTCTAGGCCCAAGTGAACAATATCCTAACTAAGTATCAAGGACAGCTGGACAGGAGCCGAAATTTTGGATAATAATATTAAAATAATATAATCTAATAAAATTAATATCAATATAATCAGTTTAATATAAATAGTATCGTAAGATCGGAATCCTGGATTCCGAACGTTAGATCGGATTCTGGGATTCCGAACAGTGCTATAACTGCTCAATTTTGTCGTTTTTCATGGTTTTATTATACTTCTATTATAAAAATTAATTAAATATATAAAATTTTAATATTAAATTAATATATTATGAAATTTTAGTAATATATTTTGAAGATAAAATATTAAATTAATATATTTTATTTTACTTCTATTTATAAACATTAATTAAATATATAAAATTTTAATATTAAATTAATATATTATAAAATTAATATATTATAAAATTTTAATATTAAATTAATATAATATAATTCTATATTATGAAAAATATTTTAATATTTAAAGTTTTGATATTAATTTTATATGGATGGTTTTATTTTTAATATTAAAAATTTTCAATTATGTTAAATGTTGTACATAATAAGTACATAATACTTTATGTAATAATTTATTTATGGCAATAATTATAATATAAACTTATAATTAAATATTAGATTTATTTCATTTAATTCATAATATAAAAATACATGAATTATAAGTGTCATCATCGGCAAATATACCATCCCCGCCATCGGTAAATACAAAGTGAACATATACCGTAAATAAGCTGAACATATAGACGATCTAAGTGAACACTTACTAACTTAGTTTTATAGAACTTATTTGTTTGTATATGTTAGATCGGAACCAAGCGCTATATATAGTAAACGTTAGATCGGAATCCAGGATTCCGATCTAACGTTAGATCGGAATCCCAGAATTCGATCTAACGTTAGATCGGAATCCCAGAATACGATCTAAAGTTCGGAATCCAGGATTCCGATCTTACGATACTATTTATATTAAACTGATTAAATTGATATTAATTTTAATGGATTATATTATTTTAATATTATTTTACAAAATTTCGGTGGACAGGAGTCAGAAAAACATTTGTCTTTGGAAATTTGACTGCTTGAGTTTAGAACTCAATTAAGGCCCTGATTGAAATGATTTCTTTCCGTAGGATTTCATTTGATAGCAATTTTTATGTTATTAGATTCAATCAAATTCTAAGAAATCAATTCTTATATTAATGAAACCCATGTGCAATCACTTTAAGCAAAATCTGAGTTTGTGTTTTTTAGGGAAATTGATTACCGCCGTATGTATTTTTGTCATCCCTGTCATCGCAAAACAGAAAGTGAACAGTTAAAACAGATAAGGTAACCATATATAATTATTAAAGTGAATACATACAAACAGATAAGTTCAATAAAAATAAGTTGAATGTGCATATAAAACTCTGAACAATAGATGACAACACTTAGGGTGTGTTTGGAATGAGTTGAATGAGTCTTATTCATGAATTAGCCAATTGTGAGGTGACCCAAACACACATTGGAATAAGAATAACGCCTTATTCACTACCTTATTCTTATTCAAGCCAAAACTAGGAATTAGAACTGGAATCATGTGGAGAGAGACAGAAATAATATTTTCTTTAACTAGAGTGACACTTTTGACCGTTAGTTTGAAAACATAATTCAGTTGATAATGATTTATAATAACAATTTATTAATCATTATTTCATTTTTTTAATGAATTATTAATTATTATCATTATTATAATAATTATTTATTAAACGTTATAATAATTATTATTTAATAGTAATCATAATAAATACTATAATTAAACGTTATCATTAATATTATTAGTATTATTTTTATTCATTTTTTTGAATCAATTATTATTATGATAATTATTTAAAAATTTTATTTATTGATTTTAAAATAATAAATATAATAATTATTGTATTTATTAATATTATCTAAATTATTATTTTAATGATTTTTTAATTAATATTTTTTAATTATTTTTATTATGAATATAAATTATTATTATATTTTTTTCATCCATTCTTATAATGACAAATTGTTCAAAACAAAATCAATTGATCATTATATTCTTTTCTTTCCTTATTCTTATTCACAACACACTATCCAAACAACATCTCCTTATTCATGAATAGACAATTCTCCTAATTTTAATTCAAAATTCTTATTCATGAATTTCCTTATTCATTCTTATTCACTCCACTTCCAAACACACCCTTATTTGTTTATAAGTGGTTACTTTAATAGTCTATATGTTTATCTTGTTTCCTGTATGTGTTCACTTTGTATTTAGCGATGGCAGGAATGACATAATTTGAGATGGCACTTATAATTTATGATTTTTAGGTAATTAGTTCTGTAGCTTTGCATTTCGGTAGCTTTTATTACGGGGCCAAAGTTTAATCTGCTAATAACATATATGGGTAATATCAATATGTAGTGCTTTTAGTTTGAATGAGGATTTTGCTCTATAATGCTCAAGAAAACAACAGAGAGAAACAACAGAGTATTCAGAGATCAACAAAGAAATATCGATGTTTTTTGTGAGCACTGCTCATTTTCGCTGATTCTTGTGTTTTTACTGTTTCTCTTTTCTCTACTTTTTTTTACATGCTAACCACTGCCAAGCTCTCTAAAAATAAAAAATAAAATAAATAGACGAATCTTCTTTTTAGGCTCCGTTTGGATAGGTGTGAGAAGAAGGAAAAAAGAAAAGAAGTGGGAAGAAATATTGGGAAGTGTGTAACTTTGTGAAGAGTTTGGATTGTTTATAATAAATTTGGGCATTCTTCCTTCTTTCTATATCCAAACGATGCCTAGAAACAAAACACAAAATAAATAAATAAATTGTTACTTCTAATCGAATTAAAATACCCAAAGAGAAAAAAAAAATTAAAAGACAAATGTACAATGCAAGCCAAAAAAAAAAAGTGATCTAACCCAAACCTTTCACCATGTAATCCAAAGAAATCCTATAAATGTACTCAGTCTTCCGACTACTTGCATCAAATTAAACATAGCCACAATACAAAACCTAATAATAAAAAATAATTTAAATAAACAATAAGAAAACTCTAAAACTAAATGTTCAACAATGTATCAAATATAAAATTATCACAATACAAAACTTAATAAATAATAGAGAAAATTTTAGAATAAATGGTATAGTTTTTCATTACAATTTTATTATGCGCTCACCAGCTGCATACCTAAAGTAAAAATCAAATACCAATGACATACCCACCTAGATGTTTGTCCATACCAAACTTTACTTGACATCTATGGAGCTACACAAATAAATAGAAAATCTTCTAATCTATGGAGCATGCGCCGAGAGATTGTACGCTTTGCTGATATCATCTGCTATGGCCAGACCATCCTCTGAGGAGCCAAAGAGGCCTCTGCGGTTCAGACCGGCGCAATAAAGCCCATTTTGTCCTTTCCAGTTGTCTGGGTAGTTATTTTTCGCCATGCCATCCTTTCCGATCATACCCTCATCGGTCTGAAATAAAGGACCCACCATTTAATAATTCAATAAAAGCTCTTTAGTTTATTTTTAAACCAGAAATTATAAGTGTCATCTCTAATTATGTCATCCCTGCCATCGCTAAATACAAAGTGAACACTTACAACAGACAAGATAAACATATAGGCTATTAAAATGAACGCTTACAAACAAATAAGTGTTGTCATCTCTTGTTCAGAGTTTTATATGCACATTCAACTTATTTTTATTGAACTTATCTGTTTGTATGTATTCACTTTAATCACTATATATGTTCAACTTATCTGTTTTAAGTGTTCACTTTCTGTTTAGCGATGACAGGGATGGCAAAATTGCAGATGATTATAATCAATTTCCTTTTTAAACAAAAAAACTAAGAGACTTCTCAAATTAGATGTGTTGATACCTCAAGCCATTGCCGAATTGTGTTTCGGTAACTTGTAGCAAATATAATTGCATCATAGTGATGTGTCTTTCCATTGGAAAATGTCACCATGCTTCCTTCTATGCTGGTCAGAGATGGTAATACATGTGCAGAAGTCGATACTATCTTCATTAGAAAATTCCTTCATATGTGCAAGCCAAAATTTTTAGTGCGTACATCTTATCAAAATAATACAAGAAAATAATGCATTCAATCAATGTTGGCAACACTCAGATTTATCTTTGTGAACAAATCTCTCAGATCTGAAATACTTAAGTTTCTTGAAGACAATGAAATTTTCTTTAATATTACAAAGAAAGCTTCACTTGAATTTCTCCGGTCTTGATCCTGTCATAAGTGCCGACATCTATTACTTGATAAACAAGGGTGTAACATTTCATGTACATTGGACCAATATTAGGCCGTCTTAGACCATACTTGGCAGTATTTCGAAACCTGAGATAACAGAGGAAGAGAATAATATTGTCGACTATCGATATCGACAGATATTTCATCAGGCGCATGGCAAATAACCAAATCTCTTTAGTCACAATATGAATCTGTAACATGAATTTAAAAAAAAAATCGTGTCAGAGCATTAAATTTGAAAATAAAATGTTAAGATCTCCCCTCTGCCCTGATCTATTTGATACTAGCATGCATGTATCACATTACCAACATAATATGCGATGATAGATTATTGAAATCAAAGTTATACTAGGTGGAAAAACGCGGCTTCGCCGCGTCTTGGTGGAATTTTTTTTTATGTATTTCAATTTTAAGAATCATTAATAATTTATCATTAAGTCTAAATTGTGTGCGACAAACTTGTAAATACAAATGCAAAATGTCATAATCTATCTTTTCACATTAGCTGTAAAATATTTAAGTACATAAACATCATATAAGAGTTGTTTTAGCATCCATATACATTATATTTAAATAAAAAATAATAAATAAGCAATTGAAGAGACCAAATTCGAGCCATCATACATTTGATTACAAATGTTCAATTTTGGGACTGCTGTTCATTTTTTTCCCAAGCAAAAAACGTTGTTGATTGTGAAAATTTACATAGGAAACCAAACAAATAAGAGAAAGTTTAATATGCACTATAGTGCATAAGATTTTTTATGCACCACAGACTTTTTCGGGGATATTTTTGTAAATTGATGCAAAAATGACATGTTTTTAAAAAAATAGCATGTTTTAAAAAATTCGAAAAAATATTAATAAAATCTCAAAAATTGTAAAATTTGGTTTGCTATGAGATTTGAATATGTAGATCAGCTTGATTAAATTAGATTTGTCAATTTATAAAAATACTCACGAAAAGATCAGCAATGCATAGAAAACTCTATGCACTATGGTGCATATTAAACTTTCTCAACAAATAATCTTATTCAATATATATTGATCACAACATGCATGAACGGAATATAATATTTTATTTTTATTGCATGAACGGGATATAATTTTTTATTATCATTAACATAAGATGAATGAATGTAAACATGTTGTATTTCCAATTAAATTCTTCCGTAACTTGATTAAACTATTTGCAAGATATAATTATTTTCAAGATATTTCTATTTTGCGCTTGATACGTTATTTATACATATATACATATATAATATTGGATTCAGCTACATCAGAGCTACAAACTTAAAAAATGAAGAAACAAAATTATCAGACTTAACTATAAAAATATGGTCTAAATATAATCCTAAAAAAAAAGTTTGATCTAAACATCAATTAGTAGCTCCATTGGACCTAATATTAGCCGAAAGATGCAACTGAACAAATTTTAATCTGAAAAGCAAAAAGTAATAGCGAAATGATCACCTTGGCTTGTTTTGTCTTGCGACAATATGCAAGGCAGTATATCCAGCCTGATAAGGAAATATGACAATAGTCCCATCTACATACACCATATCATATGAGTACATTTTAAACACATGTCAAGTTACCTTATTCTCTCAGAATCTGACTTAGACCCTCTCTCAGCTGAGGATCCCATGACCTCTTTCGAATTTTATCACTCGTCCATAATGGGTCACATATGCCGACTAAGGGATGCCAACCTAGTAGTGGTTGGCAGCCAGTTATGACCAACACATGCAAGCTAGGTTCCAGCCGGCCTGGCGAGGCCTCCTTGGCTAAGATATTGAAAACACTTCCAATTGACTCGTGGACCTGTGGCTGCCCATTTCATTCTTAATTATTGCTTTCTTCTACCAGAATAATTTGAGTAGATTTGAATAAAGACTGAATATGACTCTAAGTTAGATAGTTTTTGCATTTTTATTATATTCAAACACTGCTTTCTCAAAACACAATTTCTTAAGGAAATTGTAACATGTTGGAATTTGAATTTTTAAAAAATAATTATCGGACCAACAAAATCTCCAATTTGAAGTCGCCACAATCCAGTATAAATAGACCTAACCTTTTTATGGGATGTAATCGTTAGCCAATCAAATTTTATATATTTGTACAAAATTAATTCCGAAAAAATCTACAAAATTAATTTCCTTAAGAGAGGAAGGGAGACATGATAGAGATGAGTGGTAAGCAAGAGGAGTGGGCTCATCCATTATTTGCTTCACATTTAGGCCAGCAATAGCTCCAGCATCCTTTGTTGCCGGGCATTGAGAGCCATTGAAGTAGGCTGGTATAGCTATCACTGCATCCTTCGCGGTGCAGCCAAGGTATGTCTCAGCAATTTACTTCGCATTAAGACCATGGAAGATATTTCTTCAGGGGCTCCTCACCTTTGTAATTAACTACTGTTTTTGGTCTGTTGTTGGTAGCAAAATGACTCTGAAAGGCCATAGATTGAGATCTTTCTTTACACTCAGGTCAGAGAAGCAATGACCAATCAAATGTCTCACCACCGCAGCTAGAATAAAGGAAAATTTTAAGAATTAACAATTATTACATATCAGAAACAATAATGTTTAACGTGTGCTAAGAGAATTTTAACAATGACCTCAACCTTGCTTGTAGAGTTGTAGTCAACTTTCAACTATCATGTAAGCTAGCAATATATGTACACAGTGCATGCTGTTATGTATGAAGCCAAACTAATGGGCCGTGGCCCATGCTGGCCCATACGGAAAGAAACAAAAAGGGGACGAAAATGAGAGTGAGTCTCGGAGGAGTGTGCGCATCATTTCCAGAGAATGAAGCTCTCTTGTCTCCCTTGGTGAAGCTATCTAGAGTTTGCCATTTTCTCTTGAATCTCTTGTTAATTCCACTTCTAAATTGTGAGAGAGTGTGAGTGAGAGAGAGAGGAAGGTTGATAGTTTGATGATCTCCATGTACTTGTAAGAAAACTCTTGATTTAGTGGATTTGCACTGATCGCTCCCGTGGTTTTTTCCCTTTCGGGTTTCCACGTAAAATCTTGTGTCTCTCTTTATTTTCTTGTGCTTGATTGTGCTATTGTTGTTTGGTTCTCAAGTGGTACCATCATAGCTTTGTTCTAGCGGGTATTGTTTTATGCCCGTCACGTGTTTGTCGAAATTACTACCTCCTTGTTTACTTGGCTTCCGCTGTGCCTAGGCACCTGAGAGCGTGTCCCAACAACTGGTATCAGAGCGTGTTGGCTCGTTGGTGTCGAGAATAGGAGTTTGAGGCTTGGATTGGTGTAGGTCTAAGTTCTTGAGTATTTCGGTGGTTACACGTGTAGTAGTGATAGAATGGAAAAAGCTATGGAATTTGAGAAGTTGAATGATAACAATTGGCCAATTTGGAAAATGTTAATGCAAGATTACTTGGTGGTAAGGGATTTGGATTTACCATTGATGGGACCGGGTGCACAACCTATTTATATGGAGGATCATGAATGGGAGTTGTTAGATCGGAAGTGTTTAGCGGCTATAAGGCCGTGTATTTCACCATCTATCTTGTTTGATGTCTACCAATGCAAGACCGCTCATGAGCTTTGGACCACATTGGAGCGATCATATGAGCAACCTTCGGGTGTAAACAAGATGCATGCTATGAAGCGATTATTTCTCTTGAAAATGAAGGATGGCATTTCAATGAGAACGCATGTAAGTGAGTTCAACTCAATTGCGGCTCAATTGAAGTCCTTGAAGGTAAACCTTGATGAGGAGGTTTTATGCTTGTTACTTTTGAGCTCTTTGCCTACAAGTTGGGATATTCTTGTGACTACCGTTGCAAACACAATGGGCAACCAATTCAAATTGAGTGATGTTGTTGCTTCATTGATGAATGAGGAAACTAGGAAGGCCACAACCCAATTGGAAATCGGGCCTAGTGAGGCATTGACGGTTGATAGGGGACGGTCGGTGACTAGGGGCAATTCCTCGGGCAAGAAAGGTGGTTCTCAAGGCAAAGGAAGATCAAAGTCTAAAGGGCGAAAATTTTCTTGTTGGCATTGCAAGAATGAAGGTCACTTGAAGAGAGATTGTCCTCTCTTGAAAGGCAAGCAAAAAGAGAAGAAGCAAGATGGTGAAGCAAGTATAGTTTCCGATGAGATTGGAGATGCGGTGACTCTAAGTGTGACAAGTTCCGAGAAGGAGAACATGGATGTTTGGGTATTGGATTCGGGTGCATCATTCCACATATGCTCAGATCGTTCTTATTTTGTCAACTACAAGGATGTAGATGGTGGGAATGTCTATCTTGGTGATAGTCGGCCATGCAAGATTCTTGGAGTTGGTGATGTTGAGCTTGAGCAAGCCAATGGAAGGCGATGTAAATTGAGCAATGTGAGGTATGTTCCCAAGATAACCAAGAATCTTATCTCGGTGGGTCAACTTGATGATGGCGGATTTGTTGTATCTTTTGGTGAGGGATCATGGAAAGTGACAAAGGGTTGCATGACATTGATGAAAGGACACAAAGATGGGAGTTTGTACACTCTTCATGGAGCGCCTCGAAAGGGTGTTGTTGCTATGGCAAGTGAGCATGGTGATATGCACATGTGGCACAACCGCCTTTGTCATCTAAGTGAAAGAGGTATGAAAGTGTTGCAAAATGAAAATTACATTCCTTCTTTTGATTGTTCATCTCTTGAATTTTGTGTTCATTGTGTAATGGGAAAACAAAAGAGAGTGAATTTTAAGAGGAATGAGTCCCATAGAAAGGTGAAACCGTTGGAATTGATTTATTCCGATGTGTGTGGTCCATTTAATGTCAAATCCCTTGGTGGTGCTAGTTATTTTGTTACTTTCTTAGATGACTTTTCTAGGAAATGTTGGATTTATCCCTTGTCCTCAAAAGATCAAGTTCTTGAAACCTTTAAGAACTTTAAATCTCGTGTTGAAAAAGAGAGTGAAAAATCCATTAAGTGTTTACAAACCGATAATGGTGGTGAATTTTGCTCTAATGATTTTGACAATTTTTGTGCGAGAAATGGCATTCGGAGAGTGAAGACGGTTCCATACACTCCACAAGAAAATGGGGTCATTGAGAGGATGAACCGGACCATTGTGGAGAGGATTAGAAGTATGTTGTCTCACTCGGGTCTTCCAAAATCATTTTGGGCCGAAGCGGCTAACACGGCGGTTTATCTCATAAACCGATCACCTAGTGTGGCATTGGATGGTGGCATACCGGAAGTCGTATGGAGTGGCAAGAAGATCTCTTATGGCCATTTACGAACTTTTGGATGTGAGGCTTATGTGAAAATTCCTAATGTGAAGAGGAATAAGCTCGATGTCAAGTCACGAAGGTGTGCATTTGTTGGCTATGGCGGTGATGATTTGGGTTATAGGGTGTGGGATCCTATTGAGAAAAAGACAACTAGAAGCCGAGATGTCATATTTCGTGAAGATGTGATGTTCATGGAAAATCATGAGAAAGAGCAAAATGAAGAAAGACATGTGGAGGAGCATGTTGATGCTAGTATTGCATCCAAGATGCTAGCGGATCCTCAAGTAAGTGGTCATGATAATGAGGATGAGAGTGAGCTGGTGGAAGCGCATGAGAATGAAGGCATTGTTGAAGAAGAGCACACTAATACCCCGATACAAGAGTTGAGGAGGTCAACTCGGATTTCAAGAGCTACACAAAGGTATTCACCTTCTTTGTATTATGTTTTGTTCACGGATGCGGGTGAACCCGAGTCATTTCATGAGGCTATAAATTGTTCGGAGAAGGCTATGTGGCTTGGAGCAATGAAAGATGAAATGAACTCGTTGCATCTAAATGAGACTTGGGAGTTGGTTAAACTTCCTAAGGGAAAGAAGGCATTGAAAAATAGGTGGGTATTTGTGTTGAAAAATGAAGCCGATGGTTCTAAACGGCATAAGGCAAGGTTAGTAGTCAAGGGCTATGGACAAAAACATGGTGTTGACTTTAATGAGATATTCTCTCCCGTTGTGAAGCATAGTTCCATAAGGGTTGTTTTGTCATTGGTGGCTAACTTAGACTTGGAGCTTGTGCAACTTGATATCAAGACAGCTTTCTTGCATGGTGACTTAGATGAGGAGATCTATATGTCACAACCGGAAGGTTTTGTTGATGAATCAAACCCTAATCTTGTGTGTAGATTGAAGAAGGGGTTGTATGGTTTGAAGCAAGCCTCTCGGCAATGGTACAAGAAGTTTGATACTTTTATGCAAGAAGAAGGTTTTGAAAGAAATGGCTATGATCATTGTGTCTACATGAAAGGAAAGGTGGGTGGCACTTTCACCTTGTTGTTACTTTATGTTGATGACATGTTGATTGCTAGTAATGATCATGATGAGATTGAGTCTCTTAAGCTTGATATGTCTAAGAGGTTTGCAACCAAGGATCTTGGCGAAGCAAGGAAAATATTGGGTATGCGGATTTATAGGGATCGGGAGAGAGGCAAGCTTTGGTTAAGTCAAACGGAGTATGTTGATAAAGTCCTTGAGAGGTTTGACATGGTGAATTGCAAACCGGTGACTACACCTTTGGCCGGTCATTTTAAATTGTCTAAAAAGAATTCTCCAAAGAATACTCAAGAGAGATTGAAGATGGAAAAGGTTCCATACTTATCGGCCGTTGGTAGCTTGATGTATGCTATGGTGTGCACACGGCCGGACATTGCACATGCAGTGGGAGTTGTCTCTCGATATATGTCTAACCCGGGATGGGAGCATTGGCAAGCGGTGAAGTGGATACTTCGGTACTTGAAAGGCACTCGTGGCTTGCGGTTATGTTTTGGAGGAGATTCTAAATTAGCAATTGAAGGGTATGTTGATGCCGATCATGCGGGTTGTAGTGAGACAAGAAAGTCCACGGCGGGCTTTGTCTTCACTATCGGTGGTGGAGCCGTTAGTTGGATGTCTCGACTACAAGACATTGTTGCTTTGTCTTCCACGGAATCGGAGTATGTCGCATTGACCGAGGCGGTGAAGGAAATGCTTTGGTTGAAAAGATTGCTTGCACAACTTGGGTTGAAGCAAATGGAGTATGTGGTACATTGTGATAATCAAGGTGCCATACATCTTTCAAAGAATGCGGCATATCACTCAAGAACTAAGCACATTGATGTGCGATACCACTTCATTCGTGATGTTCTAGACCATAGGCAATTAGTCGTGAGAAAGGTTCACACGAAGGAGAATGTTGCCGATATGTTCACGAAGGTGGTGCCTCCCGACAAGGTAATATTTTGTAGGAGGCAAACCGGGTTGGTTGAGTAACTCGGGTGTGTTTGGAGCGAGGTGCAAGGTGTATGCTTGTGTGATCAAGTGGGAGCTTTGTCTTCAAGTGGGAGATTGTTATGTATGAAGCCAAACTAATGGGCCGTGGCCCATGCTGGCCCATACGGAAAGAAACAAAAAGGGGACGAAAATGAGAGTGAGTCTCGGAGGAGTGTGCGCATCATTTCCAGAGAAGGAAGCTCTCTTGTCTCCCTTGGTGAAGCTATCTAGGGTTTGCCATTTTCTCTTGAATCTCTTGTTAATTCCACTTCTAAATTGTGAGAGAGTGTGAGTGAGAGAGAGAGGAAGGTTGATAGTTTGATGATCTCCATGTACTTGTAAGAAAACTCTTGATTTAGTGGATTTGCACTGATCGCTCCCGTGGTTTTTTCCCTTTCGGGTTTCCACGTAAAATCTTGTGTCTCTCTTTATTTTCTTGTGCTTGATTGTGCTATTGTTGTTTGGTTCTCAAGTGGTACCATCATAGCTTTGTGTTGTACTAAACGTCTCTAGGTTTGTCGATTGCAAAACAATATCATTTGGCATTTAACAATCTTCTTTGAATTTTATAGGAAGAAGATACAATCTATGAGGACTTGGATAAAAGCTTTAAGAAAGATCAAGATCAAGTCATTAGAGAGCTTGTAGGCTAGTTTAGACTAGGATAGAAGGTATACTTTAGTCCTTGTTTATCCTTAAAATGGTCTAGATAGCGAAAAGCTCAATAAACAAGCAAAATCCTGTTTTCTGTGACCTAGCGTCGTACAACGCTAGATAGAGTTACACAACGCTAGAACAGCTAAATTCATACTTTTGTGAATCAACGTTGCACAACGCTATATAGAGTTAGGCAACGCTGATTCACAACGTTGTACAACGCTAATCAGAGTTGTACAGCGCTGCAGTTAAGAAACTTGGAAAATTTCCTGAGTACCATCGTGCAACGCCATATAGCGTTGCACAACGCCACAAAAATCCCAAGTTAGCTGTGCTGTTTTTACATGCAAAGTCTCTGGAGACGTTAGCCAACGTCTTTCAGCGTTGGGTAACGTTAGCGTTGTGTGACGGCATATAGAGTTGTACAACGCTCTGTTGAATCTGTCAGAGTTGTTCCTTTTGTCTTCCTTTAGCGTTGTGTAACGCCATTCAGTGGCAAGCAACGCTCTGACAATTTCCAACGGAATTGTCGGAGCTTTCCTTTGGTTTTACACTCCTGCGTTGTGCGACGGCAAATAGCGTTGCACAACGCTCTGACAGACCAACGGCTATATTAAAGAGCCGTTAGAATTTACAACGGTCATATTCCAGCGTTGTATAACGCCATTCAGAGTTGTACAACGCTGTGTCCTGTTTTTGCTGGGGAACTGCTCATTTCGAGCCCTATATATATCCACCCCTTGTTCTCTCTCTAGGAGTTGCTTGTGCTTTGATTGCTTGTATTAGACCAAGTTTGAATTGAACCAAATATTGATCATACCGGTTTAGAAATTCGTTTTTGTGCCTATTCACCCCCCTCTAGGCCTAATTTTAGGGACAACAAAGTGGTATCAGAGCGGGAACCTCGATTAAGCTATTCTTAATCTCGGTTTTCGATCATGGCGGCTAGAATTGTAGAAAAACCGGGTAAATTGGACCATACTTGCACAAATTTCTCTATTTGGAAAAATGGTATGGTTGGCTACCTCAAAAGCATGGGTGTTTGGTATATTGTGGCAAATGAATCTAAATTTAAACCAAATACTAACAAGCTTACCACCGAGGCCTTGAGGGAAAAGGAGGATAATGACTATGCGGTCAATGTCATCCTAAGCTCGGTACATGAATCAATTGGTAGCACACTTGTTTGCAATTTTGATATAGCTAGGGACATATGGAGAGCCATCTTGAGTTGTTTCGAAGGAAACCGAATGGGAGGAGTCCACACGGATTCGGAGCTCGATCCATGTACATCCGATTCGGACAACTACGAAGAACATGCATTCATTGCCAAAGAGATGGAATCCCCGATTCTTTCAAATCATTCCACTCCATCAACATCACCAAAGACATGCTCTCCTAAGGTATATCTTCCTCTCAATGAATCTTTTAGTAGTAGTGATAGTGAGAGTGATGATGAACCAACTTGTTCAACCAAATGTGTTGATTGTGATAGGTTGAACTCTATTCTTGATGCTACCCATGATGCCTTGGTTAGGAAATCCGATACCATAGAAACCTTAAAAACCAAGGTAGATGAGCTTACTTCTAAGATGGGTGAGTATGAGGCTAAAATTAAGGAGCTTGAAAAACAACTTAAAAAACCGATTTTAGCTCAAGCTCCTAAAACGAATTTGAAAAACCTTTTCAAAGGTCAAAAGCCTCATGACAAGTCCGGTCTTGGTTACCAAAAGCCTTATCAAACCAATAGAAGGAACTTGTCATACAAAAATGGGAAACATGTTGCACAAAACACACAATTTCAAAAATCTAGGAATTCTCGTGGTCATGCACATATGTACCAAAGGAAACCTAGAAATACTAGAGTGCAAAACGAAAAGAATTTGCAAAATCAAGAAAAGAAGGTTTTTGTTCCAAAGGCGTCCAATAAAATTTATTTTAGAGGACCCGATGGATGGTTTTATGAATTTAAAGAGCAACACTCTTCTCAAAACCACAAAGCTCAATCCAATGGGCATAAAAAGAATGTTTCCCAACATTTCCAAAAGGATCGCAAAAAGGATTTTAATGCCTCATCCTATGATCCTAAGAAGAAGGCCGAATACCTTAGAGCCCATTACTATTCTCATTTTGTCAAGGGTTCTACCATGCCTAAGCCAACCAATGCATATTGCAACTATTGTTGTCAAAATGGTCATATCTCGTTGGAATGCAAACTTAGGAAACCAAATGGTGAGTCCAAAGGTAAGTGGGTTCCAAAAGCTTGTACCTCTAGTGGTACAACTAGTGGTATGGTAACCAATATGGCCTAAATACCAAGTTTACCCCCGGTCTTATAAGCCAAATTTTTAGGGGGAGCCTCTTTATTTCTATCTTATTTTTGTTTGAGAGGTTAAATTTGGTCACACTACTTTGAGTAGTGCTCTAAATTGGTTCTCCAATTCTTTTTCTCCAAAATTAAGGGGGAGCCATAAATTTAGGGGGAGCTTTGGTACAATTTTCACTTTTTGTCGATTTACAAAAAGGGGGAGAATTGTAGTAAAGCTTGTGAAATGCCAAAATTTAATCGCTTTACTAATGATATTGTTTTGCAAATCGTCAAAAGGGGGAGATTGTTGTACTAAACGTCTCTAGGTTTGTCGATTGCAAAACAATATCATTTGGCATTTAACAATCTTCTTTGAGTTTTATAGGAAGAAGATACAATCTATGAGGACTTGGATAAAAGCTTTAAGAAAGATCAAGATCAAGTCATTAGAGAGCTTGTAGGCTAGTTTAGACTAGGATAGAAGGTATACTTTAGTCCTTGTTTATCCTTAAAATGGTCTAGATAGCGAAAAGCTCAATAAACCAGCAAAATCCTGTTTTCTGTGACCTAGCGTCGTACAACGCTAGATAGAGTTACACAACGTTAGAACAGCTAAATTCATACTTTTGTGAATCAACGTTGCACAACGCTATATAGAGTTAGGCAACGCTGATTCACAACGTTGTACAACGCTAATCAGAGTTGTACAGCGCTGCAGTTAAGAAACTTGGAAAATTTCCTGAGTACCATCGTGCAACGCCATATAGCGTTGCACAACGCCACAAAAATCCCAAGTTAGCTGTGCTGTTTTTACATGCAAAGTCTCTGGAGACGTTAGCCAACGTCTTTCAGCGTTGGGTAACGTTAGCGTTGTGTGACGGCATATAGAGTTGTACAACGCTCTGTTGAATCTGTCAGAGTTGTTCCTTTTGTCTCCCTTTAGCGTTGTGTAACGCCATTCAGTGGCAAGCAACGCTCTGACAATTTCCAACGGAATTGTCGGAGCTTTCCTTTGGTTTTACACTCCTGCGTTGTGCGACGGCAAATAGCGTTGCACAACGCTCTGACAGACCAACAGCTATATTAAAGAGCCGTTAGAATTTACAACGGTCATATTCCAGCATTGTATAACGCCATTCAGAGTTGTACAACGCTGTGTCCTGTTTTTGCTGGGGAACTGCTCATTTCGAGCCCTATATATATCCACCCCTTGTTCTCTCTCTAGGAGTTGCTTCACTTTGCAAAATTAGACCAGAATTGAGCCTTTGAGCATAGGGATACTCTCCCACTTGAGCTTTTCATAGCTAGACCATCTTGAGAGATTTAGTAGCCTCAAACACCACCGCCCCGACATTGTCGCTAGGTGTAGGTTGGAATAGGTTGAGAGCTCTTCTCCTTTGAGGCCGTTGTGCCATTCGAGTTAGGCCGATCCGCCTCGAGTGTCCTTGTGAAGAGGTGATTCGGTTCGAAGTTGTAGTCCCGTTCTTGTTGGAATTGAACGGAGCACACCCTTTTGTGGTAGCGGAACTCCCAGAGACGTACGACTAAGGCTAGCTTCTTCTAGCGGGTCGGAACTCCGTAATCATACCGAGTGTTCAATTTCTCTCTCTCTTTTTCTCTTTATTATCTTGCTATACTTGAATTGCTTGTGTGCTTGCTTGTATTGGGTACCAATTGAATTGTGTTAGGGTAGTTCATACCAAACCGGTCCAAAACCTTAAATCGCTTCCGCTAAACCTTGATTAAGCCGCCCCCTTTAGGGACAACACTTTGTTCTAGCGGGTATTGTTTTATGCCCGTCACGTGTTTGTCGAAATTACTACCTCCTTGTTTACTTGGCTTCCGCTGTGCCTAGGCACCTGAGAGCGTGTCCCAACACATGCCTGACTCAAATATTGAAATACTGATTGGTTCCTCAAATTAAAGTTCACCTATTTAACATTGGGCATACAAAAAAATTATCTTGGGTGTGTTTGGCAAGTTTGGAATAAGCCTAATTCAGCATAGGGCCTTATTCAAAAGTTACCAAACAACTTTCGAATAAGCATAATGGCTAATTCATGGCCTTATTCTTATTCGGTCAAAAAGTTGGAATTAGCTTGTGAATAAGACTAGCATCCATTAGAAATAATAAAAAAAGGAGACATGAAAAGACTGTGGGCCCCACTGTATTGCTTTTTTACCCATTCCCTTTATACAAATGTCTTTAACATTTCCGCTATACAATTCTCTTAACGGTAATTACTATTATCATTACAATAATAATTACTTTAATTAATTTTTATATTAATTTTATTATATTAATTATTATTATTAGTATATATATTAATTTTATTATTAATTATTTTACTATAATTATTGTATTAATAATTTTTATTATATTATACGGTTAATTAGTATTATATTTAATATTATATTATCATTAGTATTATCATTAATATTATTAGTATTATTTTACTCATTTTTTTGAATCAATTATTATTATGATAATTATTTAAATAAATTTATTTATTCATTTTAAAATAATAAATATAATAATTATTGTATTTATTAATATTATCTAAATTATTACTTTAACGATTTTTTAATTAATGTATTTATATTATTATTATTATTATGAATATAAATTATTATTATATTATTTTCATTCATTCTTATAATGACAAATTGTTCAAAACAAAATCAAATCATTATTATATTCTTTTCTTTCCTTATTCTTATTCACAACACACCATCCAAACAACATCTCCTTATTCATGAATAAACAATTCTCCTAATTCTAATTCAAAATTCTTATTCATGAATTTCCTTATTCATTCTTATTCACTCCACTTCCAAACACACCCCTTGTTTGTTTCAGGTTACTCTTTAAAGAAAATTGAAAATCAGAAAGCACTTGACTAATAATATGCATCATGACTTGCGCTCAATTTTGTGATCCTGACCTTGCTTTATCTTAATTGATAGTCATGATTGATACACGACTAAGGTCAGACCTGAACATGTGACAGTAAATAAATTGCCTAAAGGCACTGGGAAGAAATTGGCATACCTGGTTGAGTGTGGAGGAGGTAAAAATTAGTAGCATTTCAATTTTCTAAAACTAATTTGGGATGAGCGGCAGGGAGTAAGACGGGCTTGGCTAACAAATCAATATCAAAATCCAAAACACCAACACCTCCTTCCTTTGTCTTCCATTCTCTCTCCAGAGCCTTCTTAAATTTTGAGGATATGGAGACGTGGAGGACAATTGGCGGAGATATGAGGAGGGACAAACCGAGGAAGACAGGGATGGGTGTTGTTGAGATTGGGGGAACTCAATAGAGGCGATAGTGACTCGGTCAGAGGACAGAGGAAAGAGAGGCGACAGCGTTTTTCTTTTGTTTTTTTTTCTTTCTTCTGTCGTCGACGAAGGAAAGAGCTGAAAGTTAATTAAATCGGCGCCGTGTCGTGAAAATAACAAAACAGAGGACGGCGACACGCATGGGTTTTAATTAATACTAGGGTTGGACATCGAGCGAAGCTCGATAAAGTATTTTTAACATATTCTTTATTTTTTAAATTTTCATGTAAATATAAATTTTTAATATTTGTTAATAATAATTTGAAGATACAGATAAGATATATATAGTTGTTTCTAAAAACTATAAATTCAGTTATTGCCAAAAGATTAAAACTAAGTGTAGTCTTATCTATAGTATTAATTTTTTTTTATTAATTAAAACCCGTGCGTTTCGTCCTCCGCTATTTTACTCTTTTTGCGACACGGCATTTAACCTTACAAATTTTTCGCTGATCCATCCGATTCGTTCACCAATTTAATTAACTTTCGTCTCTCTATTCTCTACTCTCTCCTCTCTCGTCGACGACAGAAGGAAAAAAAAACAAGCAGCCGCCTTTCTTTCCTCTCCTCCAACACATTGCTGCCGCCACCTCCTCTGCAACTGGCCGCATCACCTTCGATCCCTCCTCCGCCACCGCCAACCCCCTCTCTCCTCCTCCGTTGACTTTCCCCAACCCAAACAGCTCCCGTCCCTGTCTCTCCGCCTCTCCACCTCTTGCACTACCAACCCCTCTCTGCTCGCCAACGTAAGGAAGGGGAAAGAATTAGAACTTTTTATGGCTTTGGCTGGGACCTCGCAATTTAGTATCTTCTGGAGTCAAGACTTTTGGTGGTTTTGGCTTTGCTCGCATCACCCCCCAACTCTTCCTCCGCCGTTAACTCCCCCCTAATCCTAATAGAAATCACCATCCACAACACGTTGTTGTCACCTCCTCCATCTCTATCCTCTCCTCTGTACATCTACGTCTCCTTCTCTGCCAACTCCCGCCTCACCTCCTCCTCCGTCGACTTCCCTCACCCTGACCAAAAACCACCGCCCGACCCCTCCAACCTCCTCCTTCGTCGACTTCTCCCCACCCCAACAGAAGCATCTTGAGCAGTAATCCCCCCAACATCTCCTTTTCTCTATACCTTTGATACATCGACACATTGCTAGCTGCTCCTACCATTCTGGTTTCCTTCACAAATCACCGATTAGTGCTACAAAACTCATTCTATCTTGCATTCTGGTATGCAGCATTTCTTTAGAATTCCTTTTCTTATAATTTTTGGTTTAATTTATGCTGCCTAAATAGTAAATAGTCTACTTTCTGAATTGAGGACAAATTTTGCACAGATTGATCCTCCTCCTTAACCTTTGCGGGATGATTTGGTTCTCCACTAGAGTCACTAAATTCGTATTATATCATTATACACCTAAATAGATAACACTTTTGTCCATTTATTGAAACATCAAATACAAAAAGTTGATATTAATTGTTTTGATATTAATCGTTTTTAGTGACATATTGAAGGCTCATTTGGTGAATAATTGATTGCGAGCTGTACCGGTACCAAAGCTGAGATATTGGTGGATGAACAGAGGGGCTTTTTTTTTCTTTCTTGCAAACAAACTTTTGTATATTTTAGCTTATCTTAATAAAAAAGTGGTAGAGAGAAAATCTCTACTAATTTCCCAAAAAAAAAAAAATCATTTTGACATTGTATTGTGCATCTGGTATAGACCTTGCTTCCATCTTATTTTTTTATTCATGTATATACGCAATTAAGTTATTTGTTAGTATCATCTCATAAGGAATGATAACAACTGTTTTTTTTTTAATTCCAGCGTACATTATTAATTAATGTTTACACAATTGTATTATATATTAAGTTAATTTTATTTTGTACAACTATATATTAATTCTTACATTTGATTAGTTCGATATTGATTTGAATCATAATTTATAACTGATTTCAATTATATTATATTAATTATGATAAAGCATATAGTAGACACAATCAATATCGAGCGAAGCTCGATTCACTAACCTAGTATAAATAATAATGTACAGTGTGAAACGGAATGTGGTTATTACGTAGGCATAAACCAATGAAGACCAAAAGGAAAATAAAAAAAATTAGGAATTGCTGATAAGATAAGATTTTATATATATATATATATATATATATATATATACATATATATATACATATATATATATATATATATATATAAATGCAAAGCATATATCTTGCAAAAGTTGAATCAAAAACAGAATTTTTTTTTCCTAAGTCACAACCAATGTTGAATTCCACAGGAACGTTAATTTAAAGCATATATATTTGCAGTGAGGTTTAAGTATGGGAATAGGTTTATTTTTCTGCACGCATGGGCTCGAACAATAACGGTTTTGGAACAGATAACATTTTCTGGTCATCGCAACTTTCGAGGCGAGGTTCTATAGTACGTTGGAATTGAGGGGAGTCCAAATCCAAGTTCCGATTTAGTTCCATTTACGCCATTTGGTGAGGGAATCATTAATTGGTACGGGACTGTGAGCAGTTGGTACCGAGTGAGGGAATTCAGATCTGGTGCCGCGCGGCATCGTAGCCGTCTGATCAAGATCCAATGGACAAGGGAGCCCCGTGCATGTAACCTAGATTGATAGGCCCGTAAAAAATGAACCGTCCGATCAAGATCAGACGGCTCGTACGCGCGCTACACGGTGTCCCGCGCTACACCGGATTCGGGTCCCCTAGTGAGGTTTAATAAGTTGAGTTGTGCGGTTGTACCAAAAAAGGTTGGTTTAGCGTTTGAGAAAACAGGAAGGAGTATGGGACTTCATTCACTCTGCGCTTGCTTAATTTATTGGTACTATAAAAACACATATCCAATACCAGTGGCTTAAGTAATAATGAGATTTAGTTATCATTAAATAATATCACTTTGTTATATATATTCGGCCAATATGTCTCATGTCCCTATGTTAGTTTCTATTCAATAACCTAGCATAGCAACTAAAATTGGTCAAGATTAAAAGTATTAATTGTACTTAAGGGTATTATATTGAGCATGATGTTGTTCAAATTATTGATTGACCAATATAATCATATCAAAGTTGGACGGTCCTAACAAAATTCTACAATTTCTACATAACATCATATAATTTGTACCACGACTCTTGTACATCAAAATTTCATATTCTATATTCTTATTTCTTACTGTTCTTAAAATATTCGACGAAACGGTAATAGTTAAGCGTTTTATTGGATTTAATATATGTAAATCAACTGAGCAGCTGAATTAACCGTTTAGACATGGAAGAGTACATTAACTTTAGTAGCGTAGTTGTTAATTAATTAACTGGTAAAGGTCTCATCCTCTGCCATTTCTGGGATGACAAAGGCATACAATTAATTTCTTTGAAATACTGTAATTAATGGAATAACATATGCATTGCTATTAAGCCAACTAAACAGTAATTAAGAAAAATTACCAACTGATATATGGTCATATGGAGCAAAAAGTGAAGTGGCACATACATTTTCTCAAAGGATTATAGTTTAAATCTAGACCAAATAGTTCATATCCAACTATATCTTCATGCGATTATACATTTGAGAGCCAACAATTATCTCAAATGGCATTCACCATAAAGTGCGCACCACATTTATATATGTATCAAATTTAAAGTTGGATATCAAACCTCTATTCATGCTTCAATATTAATCTATCCTTAAATTTCAAACTTTAAATCGAACAATTACCATGCTTCTATTTGATACAAATTAAATTCCTCCTATTATTTGTTCTAAAAATCTTCACAAAATGACAATATCAAGCATCTTAGAAACCATAAATTCATAAGCTTTAGTTATAAGATCTGTACCGATAAATATGATAGAGAGAAAAAAAAGTGTCATCTCCAAATCAAATTGCTTCCTGTTTTGCCAATGGAACCCAAACAATATCTGCAAAGATATGTGTCTCATTGACTTGAAACAAATCCACAGGTATATTTATATATTTTAGTCTATTTCAGCTATAGACAAAATGATTAATTTAGAATTTGAAAATTTTTCAGAGTTCATTAAAAAAAACATAGAATATCTTCGGTGCACATTTTACCATGTTTAACTGATTTTTTGCCTTGAAAAAATTGACTTAGCTAGCTCCGCTACATGGTCCTCTTATATTTCTGTAATATACCAAAACCAGTTGTTAGTTAATTTAAATATGATTCATTTCAAGTACGGTAATTTCAAAGGTAGAAGGCATCTATGGTAAATAACCAGTCGAAGCACATACCGTTATCAACCCGGTGTGTTTGGATGACTAAGGAATAGGGTATAAGAATAAGGATTTTCGGTTTGCGTGCTTATTTTTATTCTTCTGCAACCCAAACAACAAATGAATAAGGAATAAGGGTCCTTATTCCTATACTAACAAAACCATGGTTTTGTAACTGCAGTATCAATTAGCAATTTAGATCGATGAAGTTACTGGACCCCACGTACCATTCTCTTATTTTATAAAAGGATTAAATTCATAGTGGGATGAACTGTGAACATGGGCTAGACTGCACTATTTCTACACTTTTGTCGTTTTGTGCGCTACACAATTTGCCGCGTGACACAGGATTTCTATCCATAAAATTCAATCGCAAGCATTGATCCATTTTTAATCTGATGGCTGAAAAATTATGGCATCCGTGGCAGTGAAAAAAGTGTGGCAGAGGAACCGCTCTCCTCGTTTCCTTTTTTCTACTTACCATTATAAAATTTTTATTTTCATTAATTATTTGAATTTACTATTGCAGAATTGCCAAATATCAAATACCTAAATTTTATTACAATAGTGATGAATGTGTGCACCTCTACGGCACATAAGAGGGGTCTAACAGTAAATCCCAACTGAGAAATATAAATAATACGAAAATTTCAGATTTGTGATGTGCAAGGTAGAGGATACATGGGTTTAGATAAGGCCTCGTTAATTTGCCTGTTGGGGAAGAAAACTGGGACAGCAGGAGCTCTAAAAATCAAGTTCATTGAGAAAATTTTAAATGAGAAAGGACAAAATGAATACAAGAATAATGAGAAATTACTCAAAGAAAATTCACGACCATTCTCTCTGGTCCTCAACTGGAATAAACAATTTTAATTCATTTATATTTCTTTTCTCATGGAAAAAGGGACAAAACAAGCAAGATCTAACTTTTAATATATGAACCAATTTTTATAACATTATGACACTGATACTCGTTAAGTGTTAACTTTAAAATGTTTTTCCTTGACTTGCTGCACGTTTTCTTCTGGCATGAGTACTCGGGATTTGAAATCTTAAGGCAATTGTAACTGATAAATTAAACTTTTGAGATAAAACATAATTCTTCAATACACATCCGCATATACTGTGTCTCATAAAAGCAACATGACAATCAACAGAACCAAATGGTACGGCAAATAAAAACATAAACACAAATTTTACTTTTAATTATTATTTTTTATCTTCTAAATGACATTGTCTATGTCCAATCTCAGAGATAATCTGCTTCACTTCATCCGGTTTCTTACAATTGCTCAATGCGTTTAGAAGTATGTCAAAGATGACTTCATTTGGCTTAAGGCCATGATGCATCATCTTATCGGCCATGCGCAGAGCCTCATTGATTCTGCCATTTTTACAGTAGCCGTTAATTAAGATACTATAACTGTGTTGGTCAGGCTCAATGCGTTTTGAAGGCATCCTTTCTAACAATTCTGTTGCTTTATCAAGATGAGATTCTAGGACATATCCTTGCAGCACAGTAGTGTAAGTGATTACATCAGGTTCTACCCCTATATCCTCCATTATACCGACAAGCTTCTCTGCTTCACAGGTCTGTCGGTGCTTGCACAGGGACTTCATTAATGCATTGAAAGTCACTACATTAGGTGAAATGCCCTGATTCACCATCTCACGGAAAACCCTGATTGCACATTTCCACTCACCTATCACAGAAAACCCATAAATTAGACAATTGTATGTGTAAACATCCGGTGCCACCCCTCTTTTTATCATCTCCTGAAGAAGCTCTGATGCACGCAAGAAGTCCCCCTCTTTGCAGCAGCCTTTTAATAAGGTTGTGTATATATAGGCATTTGCTTGAAGTCCAGAATTAATCACTCCTTCATATACATCAAATGCCTTGTCAATGTCACCAACATTGCAAAAACCAAGAATGAGGTCATTGTAGGTATAGACATCTGGAACTACTCGTTTAGCAACCATTTCTTCAAACATCTTCAAAGCACTATTCATATTACCATTGAAACACAGACTATGAATGAGAATGTTGTAGGTAATCACATTAGGACCAAGTCCCTCTGCAACCATTTTATCAAACATTCTGAAAGCTTTATTTGTGTCACCATGACTGCAGAGCCCATTAATAAGACTGTTGTAGGTATACAAATCAGCAACAATTCCATGGACAGACATTTCTTCAAACACCTGTTGTGCTGCAATAACATCCCCATTCTTGCAAAGACCATCAATGAGACTATTGTAGGTATACAAATCAGCCACAACACCAAAAGAAGGCATTTGTTCAAAGACCTTCCGTGCTGCCAATACATCCCCATTCTTAAAAAGACCATCAATTAGTATGTTACAACAGTTAACGCTAGGCATCACCCCTTTAGCAACCATATCCTCAAACATCTCCGTAGCCACTGCAATCTCACCCTCTCTACAAAATCCATGGATGAGAGTGCCGAAAGTTACAGCATCAGGTTTACAGGAATTTCCTTCTTTTGACATCAGACGAAACAGCTCAAGCCCCATCCGAATATTGCCCTTTCTGCAATAACCATCCATAAGTGTATTGTAAATGATCAAATTAGGAGCACATCCCAATAGTGGCATTTTAGCAAGCACCTTAGCTGCATCCTGCATCCGCTTCCGCATACAAAGCTCCCGAATAAGGGAACCAAACATGATGGTATCGACACCGCATCCTTCTCTCAGTGACTGGCCAAGCACACAGAAACCAAGATCCCCTCGACCCATTCGACAACAGCAATCGATTAAAGAGAGTAAGTACGGTTGGGAAGCGGCTGGGATGCTTGGTTTTGGCAATGGATTTGAGAAGGTGGTTGATGGTGAGGATGGACGGCGGGTGATGAGTGTTGGGAGAGAGGAGGCGATGAAAGAGAGAGACGGCCTCCTCGAGCTGAAGGTTCCCAGCAAGGCATCTCTTCTTCACTAGCTTCTCCAGATGGCGAGTCTTAGTCATCTTAAAACAAACCCAACGAGATGCGCTGGAGTCAAGACTCAAAGACTAAGGGCTTGCTCCAGAAGAGGTAAATCGGAGCTAAGGTAAGGAACGGAAAGACAGAGAAAGCTAAGGAAGTTCACGGAAATGCAGTTTATTTGCTCCATATTAAAAAGAATATACATTAAAGTAAACGATTGTAACCTTGTTTTTAACATGTAAAAAGACAATATTGTCCTTTAATTTGAATTGAAAGAGAATGATGCAATTAAAAGGCAAGGGCATTGTTGGAAAAAGGTGGTTTCTTTGGTTACACCCCGATTTCGGGGGTAACCAGTCTTTTCCTTAAAACTAAGTTTTGGGACTCCTGGGTTTCTTCCGTTTTCCCTCATTCATCCAGCAATGGTGATTGGAGCAAGGTAACATGGTTCATCTTCCTTACCTTAGCTTCCATTTACCTCTTCTGGAGCAAGCCCTAAAGTGAGAGAAGAAAGAGAGGAAAAAACCAAGGAGCTGGAAGCCTGGAACTGAAAGTGTAAGAACAAAAAAAAATAATATTAGTCTTACCGTTCATATTAATTATGATAATAACAAAAAAAATCGAAATTTCAATACTAACGTTGCTGGATCGTCATTCCAATTGATGAAAGTCCAATACCCGTGGATCGTCATCCGGAACGACGATCCAAGCTTAGATCGTTATCCTAAATGACGATCCAAACTTGGATCGTTATTCCGGATGACGATACATGCTGAACCCCTTCTCCACCGCTGAATTTGCTTCTGAATTATACTGTAATGAGCGGGTTGGTTTTATAATGAATTACAACACTAACTGAGTGTTGTGAATTATATCACTATACTATACCATTTATTTATTGCGGTTTGTACTAAATTTTTTTTTGTCTTTTTCTATTTAAAATTTTCTAAATAAGCTCACTTGTCATAAGTTATTGTGCTCTAACTAATTGTTTCTAGTTAGTCTGAAATTGATAAACTTTGTCCTCATAAGTTTCTATTGGCAACATCACTTCTTCCTAGGTAATAATGTTAAAATAATTATTAAATTAATTGATTTGATTTGCTAATGGAGTTTTAATTTTGACATTTGAAGCAAATGGGTCCTAAGCCAAGATGCGTCTCTTGCGGTGTTATTTTGGTCGGAGATGAGCAGACGAGCGAACGACGATTGTTTTCTGCACTGATGTTACAATATCATGGGGGAAAATTTAAAGTTAAAAAATTAGAAGGAAATGAATATCATGTTAGGGGCCCCAAATTTTTTACAGATTTAGTGGAGAGGAATGGAGGTTTTGATCTTGGAGGGTCGTGGTTGCGTCACCAGCAATTCCACCTGGTTTTGAAAATCATCCCGCAGCTGAAAATGTTGTCCATCTCCGCTAAATGAAGTATTAATATGTTTTTGTAATCGGTATCTTATTTATAATCTGTATTTGTGAAATAAGTTTATGTGACAGTCGTCACTTGTAATGTTTAGCTTATATTATTGAAATATGTTATTTTGTCCATATCTTTTATTTTTTTTATGATTTGTATTCACAATTAATTTATAAAAGAAATTCATAATATAAAAATACACACCATTAGAAGAAGAACTAAATTTTATAACCATAATATAAATTAGCACACTCAATTAAAAAAAAATACATTAAAAAAACAATAATATAAATTAGCACACTCAATTAAAAAAAGGAAGAAACTACCTAAAAGCAATCAAGTTAGTTGCTATTTAAAAAAGTACATAAAAAATACATAAATATTCAAAAGTAATAAATACTTAGAGATCTTGACTATCTACATGTTGCAGAATTTCATCCCACCATGGTTGATCTTCTTCCGCATTCATTTCATGTTGATTACTGGCACCATGGTTGTCGACGAATTGAGCGGCTTCGTTCCAAAAAGCGGCATCAGGTTCTTGTTCATTAATGGCACCATGGTTTTCAGCGAGTTGAGCGGCTTCATTCCAAAAAGCCTCATCAGATTCTTATTGATTACTTGCACCAGGGTTGTCAGCGAATTGAGCGGTTTCGTTCCAGAAAGCTGCCTCGGCTTCTTGTTGCTCTATCTCAGCCATTCTAGCTTATGCAATTTTTCGTTGTTCATCTCTCTTCTTGATTTTTATTAGGCTCTCCTTGATTTTTTTTTCCAATTTTCTCTTGTTGCAACCTTCGGCTCTTTTCGGCAGCCTTTTCTTCTATTTTTCTCCTTTCGAACCATTGTTCTTTCACTCTGAATCTCTTTTGAATTTCACCCTCTCTTCTTGACTTTTGTGTTCATCGTAGTGGCCACGCAAAATGGTATCTTTAAAATTGAAAACCTGACCACACTTTGTAAAGCTCATTGTGTGGTCTCCACGAAAATCGTATATGCTTTCGTAAACAATCATTGGTGTAGGATCTGGTTTACACGGTTTAAGTTCCAGCATCGGTTTAGGTTCTGTGTAGTAGTCTTTATACTAGTCACGGTTGCTCGACTCAGGTTTAGTCAGCCAATATCGCAATCTCTCCCTGCGGTCTCTTTCTGGGCCACAATGAATGTGCCACTGATAGTGGGTGTATAACAGCCACTAGCCACCATTTCATGCCTAGATATTGTTGTCGAAATTGCGAGAACATTTATGACATTTTACATTATAATCTCCGTTTTCGATCTCATTTGGATTGGCAGGGAAATGTTCGTAATTTGGCCAGTACTCATGTTGAGTAGCTAGCCATTCCGGCACTTCACTGTTGGAGGTATTTCCTTTCTCCATGGTAGTGAATGTTTTAGAAAGAAGGATTAAGTGGGTGTGACATATTCTGGTTGATGAAGAATACATTTATAGATCATTTTAGACTTACAATTATTTAAAATTAATAAATATAATGTGATGCCTTTTTCAGAATTTATCAAAACACGTTTGTGCTTTTGCAGAGCTTAGGTAGCTCATCAGTAAACTTTTTAGACTTTATCAGAGCACGCCTGTACTTTCGCAGAGCTTAGGTAGGTATCAGTATACTTTTTAGACTTTATCAGAGCACGCTTGTCCTTTCGCAGAGCTTAGGTAGTATCAGTATGCTTTTCAGACTTTTATTAGAGCACGCCTGTCCTTTTACTAAGTTTAGGTAGGCATCTCTATACTTCTCATACTTTATCAGACCATGTCTGTCCTTTTGCTGAGATTAGGTAGGCATCTCTATACTTCTTGTACTTTATCATAATATTTCATATAAAACACATAATTATAAGGTTATAGAAAAAAAAATGCTGCAATAATAAGAAATGGTAGATTCTAACTTTTTTTTCATGCATTAATGAGATTTTTTTTCATGCATTAATAATAAATGATTTCTTTTTCTATTCATTTTTCTTTGTTTGAAATGAAGATGTCTTACTTCACTAATATAAATTGGCACACTCTCATCCCACTTTGTAAAATAGTGTATTTACTATATGGCGATTCCTTACTTCAATAATAAAGTGTGATTTGATATTTTCCAAAGTAGCTTTAAAAATAGTGTATTTTATTGTGATGCAAGTTTTGATTTGATATTGTGAAAAAAGTTTTTGTTAGATAGAATTAAGATAATAACTTAATAATAAAAATAAATAAATAGTAATATTTATATAAGTATAAGATTTAATAAATAATTACAACGAATATAATATTTATAGTAATAAAAATTAATTATAGTGTTAATTAATAGCAAAGAGATTTCAAGTAAAGGTAATAATATTTATTAATACTAAATACTTCGGATAATAAAATAATTAATAAAAATTAATAATAATATTTATATAAGTAAGTATAAGGTTTAATAAATAATTACAACGAATATAATATTTTATAGTAATATTGTTAATAATACTTTTAATTAATAATACAAAATACTACGCCTAATAAAAATAACATATAAAAAAACACATATGGTCTTGTAAAAACACATATGAAAAAAAAATACCTGTAGAAAGAGATGTGGGAGGTTGTCTCTTTTTACAAATTTTCCTACAATTAAAAAAAATATTCTATGAATTTTTTATTTACTTCCTCTAATTTATAATAACTTATTCATTATTATAAAATGTACAAAATAACTCTAAAAAATTTTCAAATTGCATATTATAATTATTTATATTTATTCTGATTTTTTTGTATTTTTTTATTATTTTATCAATATTTAATCTATTTTTTCAATTATTAACCTAATTAAACTAATTAAAGTAAATAAATAAAATAAAAATGAAAAATAACAAAAAAAAATACCTGGAGAGCGCTTCCTCTGGCTCGCGAGAGAGAGAGAAAGAGAGAGGAGTGGGGACTGGGAGGGGATCGCTGTCACTTATATAGAGGGTATTGGACTTTCGTCAACTGGAATGACGATCCAGCAACGTTAGTATTAAAATTTCAATTTTTTTATTATTATCATAATTAATATGAACAGTAAGGCTAGTATTAATTTTTTCGGGTGTAAGAACTCGGACTTAACTCTCAAGTCCATTAAGCTCGGCCCATTTGATCTTGGCCCAAGTGAACCATAGCCCAAGTATCAAGGACAGGAAAATATTTATCTTTATTGCAAGAAAAAAACAATGAAGGCAATTTAGAACAAGTATCAAGGACAGGAAAATTTTTATCTTTATCTTGTTTTTTCATTTTTTTTCCCTACAATTAAGAACAAATAAGTCTAAGGACTTAGTTACTGATACGTTTTGAGAATCTGAGGATGCCTTGGTACAAATGCCTTAGTTGTTTGTACTCCTCAAGTCAAGTAATTACTGTTCAGATTTCTGAATTTTTATTTTGAATTGTGCTTTGTTTATGTTGTAAGTCTTACAAGTTAGTTCGTCGGAAACGCCTAATAATTGACCAGAACATCACACAACTTATGTAAAAGCTATCAGGTCTGCTAAGCACTTCATATACATTGAGAATCAATATTTTATTGGCTCCTCCTATCGCTGGCCATCTAAACATAAAAGGTAAACATGATATTCTGACATTTGCATGAGCTCAGGTCTGTCTCATGTGAACTCGAAGTCACATATTTATTTCATCCTTCAAGCTTCTCTACTCTAGTTGGTTTTGTGCTGATCTCAAGTGTGGCAATTGAACTCTGTTAAAATCTTTTCATTGGAATTCTGTGTAGTGAGATGTTATTTTGTTTGACATGTATATTTGAAACGTGTGTATGCTTTACTGTAAAAAATTCTTTGCATTAAAATTATGTATAGTAAGGTGTTCATATGTTTTGCCTATATAATAAGATGCTCATCTGAATGGACATAATGAAAGACTTAAGTGAGATGCTCATCTAAATGGACATAATAAAAGAGTTTACTTTAACTGAGTTTGTACTTATATTTTGTTTCTCCTTTCACCAGTAATGAAAACTGTCTTTTTTAATTAGGAAATGACTGTTAATGATTATTTTGTTTTATTTTTATTTTATACTATTTCATTGGAATGTTTTTCTTTATAATGCACATATGAATCTTCTTTTAAGTCCAAGTTCATGAGTAAAAAAGCATCAATATTAAAAAATTTTCAATTATAATAAGCTCGTGCACTCTACCAGAAAGTGAATATCAATGTACAACAACTCATGTTCTGTTAACTAATATCGTAAATAGCAAATAATAACAGTGCTGCCTATGTTATCTATCCTTTAGTCTTCTTCTACAATAGCAGATCATACTAAATGAAAAAAAAGTGTTCTCCACACATTATTACAACCATACATCCAGGTTACACACAAAAACAACAAATTAGAAATTCCCAACAAACACCAAGTAATAGAAAAAGAGAACGAGGGCGAATCATATGTCCACTCTAGGCCCACCAATTGCAACAGATCTCTTATGTGTGCGTCAACTGCAGCATTGCGCCATTGTTCCAAACATGAAGTAATAGAAAAAGAGAAAAATATACTGCAACATTGTTCCAAACATGAAGTAAGCATTACGCCTCAATTTTTGAGAACTGCTTCTTTCAATTTCCATTGCTTGATATTTTTGCCATGTCAGAAACAAGCTTTCTTACTCTCTGCCTTATCTATTGCTCCTAAAGTTGCTTCCTTTGTCTTCTCTCTATCACCTCTGATTAGAAGCAAATTGTCAAATTAGACAATAAATGACTGAATGGAAATTGTCAAATTGTATTTAATAGAGATAAAAAAGAAAAGAAAAAATAAACGAAAGACTTGTTTGCAAAAGTTAACAATGAATGGTTCCACCACAAAACCAGTACCAAGCCTACGTCAATTGTTTGATAAATACACCAAATTAAGCATACCATAGTGTTCCTCTTTTCTCCATGAGTCTAACTGACCAAAACTTGTGAGTCGCATCAGCCTAGATCGCCGAAATTTCACCAAAATAGTTTGTCAGGCTCCTCTAAAAGAAGATGGTTTTGTCGACAATTTAAAACGACGCAACAGAAATGGAAACGGCCATGATATTCCTCTCTCCACCACGATGACAATAAGCTCTTTCTTGAAAGTTGCGATGGTCTGGTCTGAAGCGCTAACGGGTTTGAACCTGCTAAGAAAAAATGAGACTCGTCTCCTTCACTCCAGCTTCACTGAAGGAAGGGCATAAGCATACTGAGCACAAATCAACACTGAGGGAAGGGCTCCATCAGAAGTAGGTAGTCTCCTTCCTTGATTTCTCTAGAAGGTGGATCTAGGACAGTATGTACACGAGTGTGAGCGTGCGAGGAGACGAGCGGAGAATTATAAAATAGTTTATTTTTTTAAGAGGAAATGCAAATTTGGGCAGTCGACCAGGATCGATTTCAACGTATTATCTCCTTCATCTGTGTGCGTCATTGGATCGTCATCCAACTGTTCAGACAAGAGGATGGCAGTTTAGAGGATGACAAAGGATACGATTCTGTGGCGATTGGGCATATTTTGTCTTCAGATTTCAGACTTCGGCTTTTGTTTTATTTAGCTTTTAAACTATTTGAGTTTAGAACTCAATTAAGGTCCTGACTGAAATTAGTTCTTTTCGTAGGATTTCATTTGATATGAATTTTCATGTTATTAGATCCAACCACATTCTAAGAAATCAATTCTTATTAAATGAAACCCATGTGCAAATCATTTTAAACAAAATCTAAGGTAAATTGATTACCGCCATCTGCAATTTTACCATCCATGCCATCGCTAAATAGAAAGTGAACACTTAAGGTGAACATATATAGTGATTAAAGTGAACACATACAAACAGATAAGTTCAATAAAACTAAGTTGAATGTGCATATAAAACTCTGAACAAGAGATGACAACACTTATTTGTTTGTAAGTGTTCATTTTAATAGTCTCTATGTTTATCTTGTATGTTGTAAGTGTTCACTTTGTATTTAGCGATGGCAGGGATGGCATAATTAGAGATGACACTTATAATTTCTAGTTTAAAAATAAACTGAAGAGCTTTTAATGAATTATTAAATGGTGGGTCCTTTATTTCAGACCGATGAGGGTTTGATCGGAAAGGATGGTATGGCGAAAAACAACTACCCAGACAACTGGAAAGGACAAAATGGGCTTTATTGCGCCGAACTGAACCGCAAAGGTCTCTTCGGCTCCTCAGAGGATGGTCTGGCCATAGCAGATGATATCATCAAAGCGTACAATCTCCTGATGCATGCTAATGGTGTCAAATCTGATGAGAAATAAGAGTGTTTAGTCAAAGTAATTAGAAGATTTTCTATTTACCTGTGTAGCTCCATAGATGTTAAGTAAATTATGGTATGGACAAACATCTAGGTGGGTATGTCATTGGTATTTGGTTTTTACTTTAGGTATGCAGCTTGTGAGCGCATAACTACAATAATTGTAATGAAAAACTAGACCATTTATTCTCAAATTTTCTCTATTGTTTATTAAAATTAGCTATTAAGTTTTGTATTGTGATAATTTTATATTTGATACATTGTTAAACATTTATTTTTAGAGTTTTCTTATTGTTTATTTAAATTATTTTTTATTATTAGGTTTTGTATTGTGGCTAATTTTTAATTTGATGTAAGTAGTCGGAAAACTGAGTACATTTTATAGGATTTCTTTCGATTACACAGTGAAAGATTTGGGTTGGATCACTTTTTTTTGGCTTGCATTGTGCATTTTCCTTTTAATTTATTTTATTTATTTTTTTGCTCTTTGGGTATATTAATTCGATTAGAAGTAACAATTTATTTATTTATTTGTGTTTTTTTCTACAAGAAGATTCATCTATTTTTTTTTATTTTTGGAGAGCTTGGTAGTGGCTACCAAGTAAAAGAAAAAGTAGAGAAAAGAGAAACAGTAAAAACACAAGAAGCGTCTATATAGACACTTTTTGTGAAGCACTGCTAATTTTCGCTGATTCTTTGTGTTTTTACTGTTTCTCTTTTCTCTACTTTTTCTTTTACTTGGTAGCTGACGTAGTCAATATTTATTGTTATTTGGACCGTACTTGGCACTCAAAATAGACTCAAACCAACAAATTATTTAATAAATTGCTATGTTTTTTCAGGATTTGGCTATGCCGTCGTTTCTTCTCTTCTATGTACAGGTTTTTGATGATTTCTGATGATTTTGGAGCATATAGATGGATACCCGACGTAGCACGCACGCTAGATGACTCATTCTTAGCATTGGAGGCTCTTTTCTCTCTTCTGGTCGACCTAAACAATCATCTGTTCGATCCGACCCAGACTTATGGCAGCCAGGCATTATTTCCCCTCTTCAGTCGACCCGACCACATGCCTGTTCGATCCGACTAGACATCACAACAGCAGACTTGTGCAGTTGTCTTCTCTCTCTGCTGTTCGGTTCGACTACTCATCCGTTCGGTCCGACCAGAGTGCCGCCATATCACATATGGCAGTATTTTTTACATGGAAACTGATTGTTATGGTAATTTCTTATGTCCTGGTGCCCTAGCCTTCCATCCTTGCGACCTTGGACATCCATATATACCCCTCTAGGCCTAAAGGAAAGGGATTCGACTTTACATCATTTTCCACCTTTCCAAAAGGCAATTTGCTCTCTTCTCTTTGGAAAATCATCAACCTTGTGACGACGACAACGAAGTTTCACGTGAGATCACCATCTAGCATCACCCCATCGCCTTGAAGATCGTAATTAAAAGCATAAGGAGTATTTGGTTTTATTTCTCTATGTTTTTATCTTGTGATTTGATAGGCTTGTATCTTTATTGTTATCTATCTCTTGTTGTTTGTTTTGCCACTATGTTAGGCTAGTTCTCTTTATAGTCTTAGGATTAGGAGAGTAACTCTATGTTTGGATGATGTTTGTTTGATATGCTATGAATTGCTATGTTTTGAGACCTTGTTTATTGTGAATTAAGTAGTTGCTTGAGTTAATCACTTGTTGAATTCTCTAATTACCTTCTAGTTGAACAGCTGCATCTAGCAAGTCTAAGTTAGGAATAACAAGGCAAGATTGATTTGAGTGTTTGGAGTAAATCATAGAACCGAAAGGGGAGATTAGTTTGCATCAAAAGTGTGACTTTTAGATTAGTTCAAAAGACCTCTAAATATTTCTAAGAACTCCAATAAACTGGTTTAACGGATTGAATTCTATACCAAAAGTTGTGAACCAATCAAGAGTTAGATTGTGAACAAACCAGGATCTGTCCCAACATGCGAAAGCTGAGGCTTAGGTTAGCTAGGTTTGTCCGATAAACCCTGACTCAAAACACTACTGAACATAGCAAATCAATCCAACACACTTTCGTTCTCTGGTCGAACCGAACAGACTCCTGTTCGAACAGACCAGAGAGTCGACCGTAGTTAAATTAAGAAACCAAAACGCGAAAGTGTTTTAGTTTCTGATTTAATAGCCAAATATAGATGAAATCCGACTCCTAAGATACCTTAATTTCTGTTTAAAACCCAAAAGACTTTACTTTTAGAATTTTACTTTAATTTAGTTTGATTATCTTATTCAAAATCCAAAAATAAACCAAAAACATTTACATTAGAAACACCGTTTAATTTTATATTATTCAAAACTTCATAAAATATTTCCGTCAAGATTTTAAGAAAAGATAAGTCCGGTATTCATAGATCTGTCCCTTGGATTCGACCCTAAAGATATATTCTGAACGACTAGTGAAGTTAGCTATAGGTTACAAATTTATTTGATATCCTAGGTAAAAAGACCTTTATCAGTAGCCACTACCAAGCTCTCTAAAAATTTTTTTAAAAAAATAAATAGACGAATCTTGTTGTAGAAACAAACACAAATAAATAAATAAATTGTTACTTCTAACCGAATTAAAATACCCAAATAGCCAAAAAAAATAAATTAAAAGGAAAATGCACAATGCAAGCAAAAAAAAAAGTGATCCAAAGAAATTCTATAAAATGTACTCAGTCTTCCGACTACTTGCATCCAATTAAAAATTAGCCACAATACAAAACCTAATAATAAAAAATAATTTAAATAAATAATAAGAAAACTCTAAAAATAAATGTTCAACAATGTATCAAATATAAAATTATCACAATACAAAACTTAATAGCTAATTTTAATAAACAATATAGAAAATTTGAGAATAAATGGTCTAGTTTTTCATTACAATTATTGTAGTTATGCGCTCACAAGCTTCATACCTAAAGTAAAAACCAAATACCAATGACATACCCACCTAGATGTTTGTCCATACCATACTTAACATCTATGGTGCTACACAGATAAATAGAAAATCTTCTAATTACTTTGACTAAACACTCTTATATTTCTCATCAGATTTGACACCATTAGCATGCATTAGGAGATTATACGCTTTGCTGATATCATCTGCTATGGCCAGACCATCCTCTGAGGAGCCGAAGAGACCTCTGCGGTTCAGACCAGCGCAATAAAGCCCGGTTTGTCCTTTCCAGTTGTCTGGGTAGTTGTTTTTCGCCATGCCATCCTTTCCGATCAAACCCTCATCGGTCTGAAATAAAGGACCCACCATTTAATAATTCATTAAAAGCTCTTCATTTTATTTTTAAACCAGAAATTATAAGTGTCATCTCTAATTATGCCATCCCTGCCATCGCTAAATACAAAGTGAACACTTACAACAGACAAGATAAATATATAAACAATTAAAATGAACACTTACAAATAAATAAGTATTGTCATCTCTTGTTCAGGGTTTTATATGCACATTCAACTTATTTTTATTGAACTTATCTATTTGTATGTGTTCACTTTAATCATTATATATGTTCACCTTATCTATTTTAAGTGTTCACTTTCTGTTTAGCGATGGCAGGGATGGTAAAATTGCAGATGGCTATAATCAATTTCCTTTTTAAACAAAAAAACTAAGAAACTTCTCAAATTCGATGTGTTGATACCTCAAGCCATTGCCGAATTGTGTTTCGGTAACCTGTAGCAAATATAATTGCATCATAGTGATGTGTCTTTCCATTGGAAAATGTCACCATGCTTCCTTCTATGCTAGTCAGAGATGGTAATACCTGTGCAGAAGTCAATCCTATCTTCATTAGAAAATTCCTTCATATGTGCAAGCCAAAATTTTTAGTGCGTACATCTTATCAAAATAATACAAGAAAATAATGCATTCAATCAATGTTGACAACACTCAGATTTATCTTTGTGAACAAATCTCTCATATCTGAAATACTTAAGTTTGAACTTTGAAGACAATGAAATTTTATTTAATAATACAAAGAAAGCTTCACCTGAATTTCTCCGGTCTTGATCCGGTCATAAGTGCCGACATCTATTACTTGATAAACAGGGGTGTAACATTTCATGTACATTGGACCAATATTAGGCCGTCGTAGACCATACTTGGCAGTGTTTCCAAACCTGAGATAACAGAGGAAGAGAATAATATTGTCGACTATCGATATGGGCAGATATTTCATCAGGCGCATGGCAAATAACCAGATCTCTTTAGTCACAATATGAATCTGTAACATGAAATTTTTTTTAAAAAAAATCGTGTCAGAGCATTAAATTTGAAAATAAAATGTTAAGATCTCCCCTCTGCCCTGATCTATTTGATACTAGCATGCATGTATCACATTACCAACATAATATTCGATGATAGATTATTGAAATCAAAGTTATATAGACAAACAACTATTGGCTCAACAGGACATATACTAAGAAGAGAACATGGGTATTTTAGTCATAACAATTAAATTTACATTATTTTTATTTTAAATATTGTAAAAAATAGTGTAAAGGATTTGTATCCAATCAAAATCGAATTAGAAGGGTTCATATTCGATTTATCTGAATAGGTAAGATTACAGGGGTTTATAATAACCGATTTTTTTTTTACTTAGGGGTGTTTGTTTTATGCGTAACAATTTATGCAACCAAACATTCGTTACATAAGATTGCATAAAGATGCATAACTTATTATATTTAAAGAGGTTGCATAAGTTATGCACCGGATTCTTCCCATCTCATTTGACATTTCTACCCTTCAATTAATTCTCGTCGGCTCTATGTACAACACTAATGTAGTTCATAATAATTATTTTTAAAAAATAATAAAATAAAAAATTATTATTATTATTATTTTTTTATTATGAAGGAATAGATTTATTTTATTATAATAAGATTATTGTAACAAAAACTATAATAATAAAACCACTAATTATTTTATTATAAACAAACGAACCTTGATTGAGTATCAAATAATAATTTTATTATAAACAAACTGACCTCGTTAATTGTTACTATTTGTTTATAATAAAACCACGTATTATAACGAATCTATTATAGTTAACTATTAACATGATTCGTTTATTTTTCTATCTCTTGATTGAGTATCAAATAAACTCAAAAATTTACAAAACTTATATAAAAATACATCGCTCATTAAACTAAATAAAATCAACGGTTTGAATTTAACATTTGAATTTTAAAATTTGAAAAGATAACTTAACAGCAAAATGTTGGCATTTGGGGCAATGTTCTTGATTTTTTTAAACAGAAAAAAATCCAAAAGTTTATTTTAATACAAAACCTTTGACCTTTGAAATTTGAGAAACAAACTTGTCAGTGCGCAGGTGGCATGTGTGGGATCTGACGGCGCCACTGCCACTGGCGCGGGCAGTACTTCTGAAAACATGTTTAAAAAATTATATTTGTTTCTATGCCCGGACTTGCCCGCACCACTGGTAGTGACGCTGTCAGAGCCCGCGCAGGCCACCTACGCACTGACATGTTTGTTCCTCTAAATATCTCTATCGTAAGTTTTTTATTAAAATAAAATTTTGGATTTTTTTCTGTTGAAAAACATCACGGTCAAAATATTGGTAGCGGAATCTTCCTCATTGTACTTACCGTGCTGCGCACGACAATGGAACACCTTGCCCCGGCTTCAAATAGATCATAGGCAATATCCATACCCGAATTACCTGATCCGACAACGAGCACATCCTTTCCTTTAAATGCAGAAGCAGTTCGATACTCGCTTGAGTGGATCACCACCCCTTTAAAACTATCCAACCCGTTAACATCCGGCACAACCTTCTGATCGTTCTCCCCTGCTGCCACAACTAGAAATCTCCCAATATACTCCTCCAACACATCACCATTCCTGGCCTTTACAGTCCAGCGGCCCGACTTTTGGTCATACCGGGCTGACTCTACCCGGCGCCCAAACCGAATCCTCAAACGAAACCGCTCTGCATAAGAGTCGAGGTAGGAAATGAATTCGGATTTGGGGATGTAAGTCGGGGTGGTATCTGAGTGTGGCATGTGTGGTAAAGAACAGTATTGCTTGGCCAAGTGCAAGCAGACACGGTCATACGACCTCTTGCGCCACAGCGAGCCGATACAATCATCGCGTTCGAGTATCAGGCTCGGGACGGCCTGTTCGGCCAGGCACGCTGCTACCGCCAGGCCTGACGGGCCCGCCCCGACTATTAGCACCACCTCTTCTGGTTGTTGTTGGCACACATTTGTTATTCCTTCCATTCTTTTTTTTTTGTTTTTCTTACAGTTTGCCAGCCTCTCTGTCTTTCTCTGTCTCTTTTTGTGTGAGAGGTTGTGGTCTCGTGGGGTAGCGAAGATTTATATATATATGTTGCTTAGGAGTGAAGAGGGAGACGAGAAAGGTGGGACCAGGAGGTGGTGGAGACGGTACCGTTTATTACCATCTACGACTACAAGTGATGTTTTTGTGGTAGTTTCCCGATTTGACTCGTTTTTTTTTTTGAAGGACGGGTGGCAAAGTACCACACCGACAATTTTATTAATAAAAAAATATATAATTACAAATCAAAAAAAGATAAAGAGAAGAAAAAAAAAATAAAAATAAAAAAATAATAAAATAAAAAGAATATTGTGGCTACTGAGTTACTGAGTACCGATCGGTACTTTTCTAGCAAGTAATAACTAATTATTTGTTAACATATTTCATTAGTGCAATTGTACAGGCTATAGAGTGTATAAGCAATGGATCTTATTATTGAAATTGGCCATACATGTATCATTAATACAAAAATATATATATTGTGGGTATCTTTCAAGAAGTCAATATACTCCTATGAACTATCTTTTCATACTAATGGAAAATTAATCAACTTATATTATGGATATCTTGCAAGATATATACCGATTTAAATTAGATAACTGAAAAATATATACGAAATAAATAATATTATTATCTAAAGTTTTATAATTTTGATATAAATGATTTTTAAGTAGGATAAACAAACTAACATTTAAAAAAAAAAATCGGACAAATGGTGTATTCCATTTTTTATGATGAACAATTTTTCTACAGTTCTGTTTGACCTAATTTCTAAATTCAATTTTTATAGATTTAACAGAAGTGATCAATCTAGGATTCGTTTTAGAGCAATTGTCCAATTAATTATCAACTTTGTTTTTTACTTCTTTTTACTTCTTGTTCAGGTGCCTTACTGAAGAATAATCGACTATTTTGTAATGTAATCTTTAAATGTGCAATGAACGGATCAGCAGAGCACAGGAAAAGGACAAATCTCGAGAAGAAGAAGATAAAGGAGGGACCGAGCTAGGGAGAGACAGCTCGGCATAACGCTAACGCAGAAGAGACGAAAAAATTATCTGTCTTAGGGACCGGTTGGTCGAGTACCTCGCGTTTTTCTCATTTACTAAGTGGGGAATACTAAGTGGGAAGCGCGGCAAATCTTAACAAATTTTTGATAATTAATAAATGTGATCTTCTACCTGAATTAAAATAAAATTTTATGAAAGAGATTAAATTACATAGTTCATTTTATTAAAAAGATACTTTGTGCAAACTTTAAAATATGGCTTCATTTAGATTTACGTCCTTTGTGCAAAAATTGGTAATATATCATTTCTTGTACCATTCATTTAATTTGATCCAATTAACTGACGACCAAGAAAAAGAGAAGACAGACAAAACCTGGTGCAATTGAAAAGACGGAAAGGAAGTAAACTTATGCAACAATGTGGAGGATTTATTTTCAGCATATTCGTCATAGAGTTAAAAAAGTTTAGTCAGATTATATCATAAAAGAGGAAAATAATTAAATTTTCTATGGATATTTAATATGAAATTAAAGATCTTTTGAGCAATAAACAAAAGAGAAACTGATGACCTCAAATGATTAATAATGTTTGTAGTTCTCAAACGGTACGGGTAAAAAAACTAAAAAAAGTAAAATAAAAACCCAATTTCCAAAAGAATAAGCAAAGAAAAAAAAACTAAAGGACCAAGGTTTGCACAAATCAGTAAGCCAGTTTTTATAGCTACTTTACATATTTAGTTAATTTCATTCGTATTCCTTCAGTGAGAGAAAAACTAAAACGAACCCGTTCCATACATGTAAACATCATGGCAAGATGCCTCAAATGTATGTTTTGTTTAAAACTATAAAAAAACTTCACACGTATCACTTTTAATCCATAATCTTATGTAATTTTATTCGCCAAAGACCAAAGTGAGTCAATGACCCTATCTGCCCACTCACATCTGACAGTGCTTTATTTCTCGACAAATTAGTAGGCCCTAATTGTATACAATATTAGTGCCTTCAATGTACTATAACTGCTACCACAACTTTGTTTTACCAAGAAAATCATTGCTATTCAGCATGCCACAGAAACAACTACTAATGGAAAATTTGAAATACTGCTGAAACGATACCATAATTATGATGATTATGGCTTGTTTAGCTTCCTCCCATAATTGGTACCTATCAAACCAACTAAATCATCCACCCCCTCCAGACATCTGCCCCTCCAGACATCTGCCTTGACCAGTACCACATCCTCCTCTCTCTTGCTCCTCTGTTTGCTTGTTCCACTTTTCAAATTCATCCTTCTTTCGAGATAGCACATTTTCCAGTGCAAAAAGGTATTTAGCATTTCTTTGCAAGGCAAATTGTTTTGTATTGTTATAAATTGGTTTCTTCTTGTACAATTTTTTTTTTAATGGAAAAAAACATGATTGAAGAAAAAAATTGAAAAACAGATTTAGTAATTTTTACATTATCTAGTTCCTTTTGCTTAACACCATAACAGAAATAAATTAAAGAGACAAATTTACCCAAAATGAATTGCCAAATTCAAAACATGTAGAAATCAACAAATCAGAAGCAACAGAATCAAGTTTATTTAGTACCTAGTAGCTAGTAGGTAATGTAATGTGGATTCTGATATTGAAGATAAAATCAAAAAAAAAAACAAACAAACAAACAAAATAGAGATACCTTGAGGATAAGGCTTAATTTTTCTTTCCAACTTTAGGAGAATAAGCCTTAGTTTAATCAGTTTAGCATTATCAAAGATGCAAACATAAATGGGAATACATATGGCCCCATTGATTTTTCTTCAATGTCTGTGCCAGTACAAATACAAACTATTTAAAATGAATTTACAACCTTAATTTAGTATCTATCCTTGAGTTTGCATCAGAAACGCAATTGTTTGATGAATCTTTCAAGGGCTGGAAGTGCTCTGGGAAGACCTCCACCTTTCCATATAGAGCATCTATTTATATTGTACCTATTTGAAACAAATAAAAAATATGACCACTGGTAACCTACAATAACTAATATATATTCTTGCAACCAATATTTTATTTATTTATTTATTATATAATTGCATTCAACATTCTCTTGTAGGAAAAGTAGATGAAATCAAATCTAATGCAATCAACTAAGAGCAAATAATATTTTACCTTACGACAAATATATATGGATCGCTTCCATGGAGAAATCGATCTCCTTTTCTTCTTCTCTGAGTGAAACCGGAGAGAGGAGAAGAGGGTTAGGTGGCAGGTGTGATGGGGACAGGAGGGATCTGAGAGGTGCGCGCCACAATCTCTATTGCTCGATCTATTTGAAGGCTTTAATCGCCATGGATGCCATGAGGAAAAGGAGAAGATAAGGAAAGGCCAACGGGTGGATCGATTCTTAATTTGTTGGTATTTAACTCTGCAACTTTACCCCATTATCCTCCCACCTTAACTTTATACGTGCTAATCGGGGTTGCTACGGCTTCGAGAGGAGATGAGGAGGCAGGTTCTAGCGTGAATGAGAGAGAATGGAGGGACAGAGACAGACAGAGAACAAGGGGTTGGCGGAGAAGGAGCTGGGGTGAAGAAGGCTGTCGGACGGAGAAAAAGGCGGCAGCGTTTTTTTTCCTTTGTCGTCAAACGGAGAGAATAGAGGAGAACGAAGGAAGAGGAGAAAGAATCGAATTGCTGATCAAACGGATTAGATCGATCTATCTGCGAAAAAAATTGGACGGTTCAGATTAATTTCGGAGAGGGACAATACGAAGCAAATATCGGTCAAGGATATCGGCCACGCTAATTAATATATAAATAAATAAAAATAACTAGATGAGGGGTAGGCGGCTTCGCCGCCATTTGATAAATTTTGATGGCTAAATCTATCAATATATAAAGAAATATATATTTCTAATATATCTATTTTATATTTACTTTATATATAAAAAACTATCTTAGATGATTGGTACAATTATTTTTAATATATTTAATCAAAAAATACTTTTAATTAAAAGCCAATGCAATCATGGCTTTTAATTAAGAAGGGTAAACTTCTAGAATATATTCAGATTGATCGATCAACGAAAATTGGAGAGCTCAGATTGCATGTCGATGAGGGGATAAATTTTTTTTTCCTATAAGTTAGACTTGAACTACCTTAGACTTCCAAATATATCTACCTTAGATTTCCAAATATATTTAACTTTTAAACTATTTTTAATTTATATAAATAACAGTGTAAAAAAAATTAACTCTATTTTTTACCGATATTTCAAATTTAAATATCGGCCACGGTTTTTAATATATATCTTAGATTAGATATCTTAGGCTCCGTTTGGATAGATGTGGGAAGAAAGAAAGAAGGAAAGAAGTGGGAAGAAATATTGAGAATTGTGTAACTTTGTGAAGAATTTGAATTGTTTATAATAAATTTGGGCATTCTTCTTTCTTCTTTCTTCTTTCTTCATTCTTCCAACCCCATCCAAACAAGACCTTAGATTAGATTAGATGTGCCATTACTTGTACCACCGAAGGAGATGGTATAACTTATGCAAGTGGTCCCACATATAGAATAACAAATATAAAAAAAAAATTTCAATATTTTTTCCATTATTGGATTCCACCGAGGCACCGAATGTATAACCATTGATAATTCTGGATATGGTACAGAGAGTTATATATAAAAAGTTGGAGTTCCAAAAGAAAGTTGCAGAGTATTATTATGCCCTTCGTGGTTCTTGAAAGGTAAATATTATTTTGACACCGTTCCACTTCCATCGTCCCCCGAAATTTTGTAAAATAATATTAAAATAATATAATCCATTAAAATTAATATCAATTTAATCAGTTTAATATAAATAGTATCGTAAGATCGGAATCCTGGATTCCGCACGTTAGATCGGATTCTCGGATTCCGATCTAAGGTTAGATCGGATTCTGGGATTCCGATCTAACCTTAGATCGGAATCCAGGATTCCGAACAGTGCAGTAACAAGAAATTTTGTCGTTTTTCATGGTTTTATTGTACTTCTATTATAAAATATTAAATTAATATATGAAATTTTAATATTAAATTAATATTTATTAAATTTTAGTAATATATTTTGAATATAAAATATTAAATTAATATATTATATTTTACTTCTATTTATAAACATTAATTAAATATATAAAATATAATTAATAATTTATTTTATTTTACTTTACTTGTATTTAGAAAACAATATAAATTATTAATTTAATTTCACAATTTTAATTGAAATATAATTATTAATTTACTTAAATTGTAAACAGTAAAAAGAAAAAATAAAAATATTGATTTGATTTTGCTTGAATTCTAGATTCCGATCTAATTTATTTTAATTTAATTTAATTTAAATATGTAGCTATTAAATTTAATTTAACTAATTTAATTTAACTAATTAAATTTAATTTTATTTAAATAATTTAATTTAAGTAATTATATTTGAAAATGATGGAATAATTTAATTTAATTTAATTTCATTTAACTAATTTAATGTAAGTAATTATATTTGAAAAAAATAATTTATTTTAGGTAATGAATTATTTTAATTAATGAATATGATAAAATTAAAATCTATTTTAATTAAAATAAATATAATATATATATTTAAATTTTAATTTATTAATTAATATAATTAAAATATTTATAATAAATATTATTAATTTAATAAAATAAATAACAGTAAAAGGGAAAAGACCAAAAACTGATTTGATTGGGCGGTGGATTCCTGACATGCTTAGATCGGAATCCTGGATTCCGATCTAAGCAATAAGTTCGCCACACAGCGGCAAATTATTTGATTTGATCGGGAATTGACGTGAACTTTTAAATCTGTTTGCTAATATCGGAATCTCAAATTCCGATCTTATCACTATAAATAGTTGGTCGTTATCACAATCTTAATATCATCTATCTTTTCCAATTAATTCTTAGTCATATAGAAATGTATTCAATTAGTGTTTTTGTCAATCAATCTCCCTTTAATCCAGCAAATAATTTTCGTTTTGATGTTTTTCCACAAACTGATTATGAATCTATTAAACAAATAATTTTGTCCTCATTGGGAATTTATCAAGGTGAGTTCAATTTGAGAATTGTTTCGCGTTTCAACGTAATTATGGACGGAAGGTTTCAACAAATTATTTTGCCGGTGAACTCTCAAAATGAATGGCGATACGTTCAACACGAGTGCTTTGAGGCAAGGCGACTTGATGGTCTAGAAATGCATGTCGATTTACTTCCGGCACAAGGTAAATTTAATTTTGTATTTAATTATGTGACATTTAATTTTGAATAATAGAATTATGTGCTTAAATATATATATATATATATATATATATATATATTAATATTAACTATGAAAATAATAATTATAGAATAATAATTAAAATCATATTAACTATAGAATAATAATAACTATGAAAATGCGATTTATAAATAATAATTAAAATCATATTGAAAATTATATTTTATTAATATTAACTATGCATAAAAACATAAATAAGAACAATTTCTAGAAATGGCTTTTAATAAGTAATATTTAATATCGTTATTAACTACGTTTTTGTATGTGATTACTACAATATTAACTACGTTATTATTTAACTACAATTTTTGTGTGTGATTATAACACATTTTTTTATTATAATTAGGTGGTTATTATAATTATAATTATAATGAACAACAAAATTATGAGAAAGAAGAACACCAACAACCAAATGCAACCAATCAAGAAGAAGAGAATGAAACCATTACATTAGATTGGGATCCTTGGGACCCTAACAGTATAGATCCTCGTGATAGTACACTTCAGGAAGAAGAAGGTACATACTACGAGTCTTACACCGGTCAAGGCACTTGGGAACATGGTGGTAGTAGTAGGCAAGAACATGGTGGTAGTAGTAGTAGTAGGCACGGCCGACCACAAGAAGAAGAAGATGTCGTTCAAGTAAACGAAGAAAACGAAGAAGAAACACGTCGACTCGATGATTTATACGACCGAGGTCCCGGTTTTCAGTCAGACTATGCAACAGGTGAGGACTTTAGTGATGAAGAAGTGGACTTATTTGAGTCAGAGGGAATCGATGGTGGACCCCAATCAAACGTGAACCCCAATCACCAGTATTACCTTACAGGAAGGACAGAAACATACCATCCCGTAGGGTAATTTCTAGATATTTCTGAGTATAGAAATTCCGTACCTCAACCGTCTCAACCTCATGGATCAGGGCCATTAGCAGAAGGGACAATTTTTTTCTCGAAAGAGCAACTCATAGGAGAGTGTCAAAAATACTCATTACGTTTAAATGTACAACATAAAACCACTGCTAGTTCTCCGAAAAAATTAATATTGAACTGTAAGGAATATGGTTGTAAGTGGCGTATGTATGCCCGTACAGAAAGAGAAGGCAAATTTTGGAAGATAATAACGAATGAACACGAGCATACATGCGTGAGGAGGGCCGGAGACTTCACACATGATAATTTAACGGCTGAGGTTATTGCCAACTGTATTACAAATGCAGTAAAGAGAGATGTCGGTATTTCCTTACCCGACGTTAAATCTCTACTGGAGAAAGAATACCCGAATGTGGTGCCCACTTATAACAAGATTTGGCGGGGACGAGAAAGAGCAATCGAACATCTTTTTGGTTCATGGGAAGATTCGTACAACAAACTACCGAGTCTTTTATTGGCTATACAGAGAACGACACCCGTCACGCAGATAAAGTGGTTGTTTAAAAGCGTAGGTGATCCGAACAGAGCTATGTTCGAAGCAGCAGCATGGGCATTCGGGCCTTGTATCGCGGCGGTTCCGTATATTAGGCCCGTGATTAGCATTGATGCCTCTTTCTTATCAGGTCGCTATAAGGGTAAATTCTTAGCGGCTTGCGGTTACGATCCTGAGCAACGGCTTGTTCCGTTAGCATTTGCTTTAGTGAGAACGGAGGATGAAACTTGCTGGGGTTGGTTCATGAAATTTCTAAGGGAACAAGTGGTGGGACCAAAAAAATTTTGTGTTGTCTCAGACCGTCATTGGGGAATAAGGAACATGTTTAAAAGACCATAGTACGGATGGCAAGAAAGTGCGGAGCCTGCATTGGCCGTACATCGGTATTGTATGCAACATTTATGTGAAAATGTGTACAAGGTTTCTGGTAAAGACAAAGGTATACCACACAAATTTAGAAATAAGTTGGCTAACAAGAAAAAAAAACGGCCATTCATGAAAATGTGGGATGAACTCCGAGTGACAAACCCTGAAGTTATTGATTATCTTAAGAAGTTTGGTAAAGAAAACGAGACAGATACCAATGAGCGAATGAGACCAGAGAGGTGGGCACAAACTTTTGACACTGGTGCACGTTGGGGTCTTATGACTAGTAACGGATCTGAAAGTCTAAATAGCCGGTACAAGGTTGAGAGAAGACTCCCAGTTGTTGGACTCGTAGAAGGCACTTGGTACAAGACTGTGCAGTGGTTTAATGAAAGGAAGCAAATAGCATTGGGAAGACAGGCAGATGGAGAACGGTGGCCAAAAGAGGTGCAATTAAAAGTCATGAAGCATACTCTTAAAGCGGGTAAGGATTATCGTTGTATACTTTACCTAAAATTAACCTTCATTTATATTTACATGTTTTTTTTATATATTTTAATATTTACAGCGCTGATGACTGTGGTAACCATTGATGTTGAACGTGGAGAGTTCGAAGTATAGGTGCCCAACGAGAAAGATTTCCCTGGAAGAACGTGGAAGTACAAAGTTCTCATCAACCGAAATTATCAACCGGAAGATCCTCAACTACCGACTAGGCGTGTGACGTGCAAATGTCAAAAACCTCAACTGACCGGAATACCATGTGCTCATGTTGTTGCTATATGCGGTACATATAGATGGGAAGTAGATGAATTTATAGACCCACTGTATAGTACAGAGAACATGGTTAAAATATGGTCATCAAGTGCCAACACACATAGACGAACAAGTACAAGGAATAGAGCTCCGCCTTCAACAGGTAACCGAGGTGAAAGTTCTTTTTCCAGGGAGCCAGTTCAACCTGGACGAAGTTCTGTTAGCGTAGATCCACGAACTCAAAGTCGTATTAGTCTTGGTATAGGAGGAAATGAACCACGCCGAAATTCCATTAGCGTGGATCCACGCTCAAGTTCTGCTAGGTATGTCACAAGTCAGGGGACATCAATTACAAGGGACAGTCAAGGAGCATCGAGTAGCAGAGCACAAACCGGAATACGTGGTGGAATTTTACGTCTTGGCGCAAGAATAACTAATTTTGCAAGAGGAGGAAGAAAATAATTGTAATTTTTGTGGTGATAATGTAATATTTAGTTGAATTGTACTTCTATGTGATGTGAAAAATAATTGTAATATTCGTAATACTAAGTTGAATCGAGAGCTGTTTTTTCAGTTGAAAGTGTGACTATCTTGGTCCTTTGTTATTTTTGTTTTGAACAAATGGTACGCCTAAAAATTTTGAAATTTAAGTTTAGGAAAATAGGTCCTCCAATTAACAGCTCAGTATTTTTGATAAAATTTTTCAGAGCGTATTTCCTATTTTTCTAGCGCCAAACTTTTCGAATCCGGAGCTGTTTTTTCAGTTCTAATTTTTCTCATATTTAATTATCAAAATCTTAATTATTAAAAGCAAAAAAAATAAATTAATTAATTACACATAAATTTTCATATGAATTTTTTTATTTTTCCGTATTGTTAAAATAATTTTACAATTTATTATCTATTTTTCTAATTAATTAAGTAGTTAATAAACAAATAAAAAGACAAAAAAAAATCTAATATAATTAATAAATTACATATAAATTTTAAATTTTATTTTTCCTCATTTTTTCCGATTTTTTAAATTTTTTTCAATATTTTCTCTATTTTTTTATTTAATTAACTAAATTAAAAACTAATAAACTAAATAAATAAATAATAAAAAAAAAATTAAACTTACTGTGCTCGCGCGCGGAAAGGAGGTCCGGAGAAGAGTTAGATCGTAAACGTTAGATCGGAATCCAGGATTCCGATCTAACGTTAGATCGGAATCCCAGAATCCGATCTAACGTTAGATCGGAATCCGAGAATCCGATCTAACGTTCGGAATCCCGGATTCCGATCTTGCGATACTACTTATATTAAACTGATTAAATTGATATTAATTTTAATGGATTATATTATTTTAATATTATTTTACAAAATTTCGGATTAACATCAGTTGGAGAGGCAGGCTGATCGGGCCACGACCCGGTAGGCCCTTAAAAGATTGGGTCAACCAGGTAAAGCCCAACAATAATCTCCGAGATCGCAGATAGGCACCCCGAGCGAAGAGACGAAACGAAACGCGGAATTACAACCTTAGGAGCTCTGCGAAGCCCCGAGATACAAGCCCCCGAGTGATGACCCTCGGAGCCTGGCGAAGCCCCGAGGTCCCAAAGGACCCTAGGACTCGGACACCCAGAAGAGACTCGAGGAGGTAAAGTGGTCCCAAGTACGGTCGACAGCTGGACTGACAAGAGCAGGGATTAACAGAAATTTGTACTATCTTAGGCTATATATGTTACCCCCATTGCCATAGAAGGGGGGGGATCACTTTTTCAGACTAAAATAGCATGTAAACTGTAAGTCTGTAACAAAGGAAGATCAATACAATTACTATTCAACTTTAGCGCTTCTAGTGACTTTCTGACTTTGCTAATCATGTAAAACGCCTTAAAAGGTAAACCTCTACCCTAGACGGGTGACACAGGCAGCTCCTCTAGTGCTGGCATAACCTTCATCTTGAGCTGCAGCTTTTCAGACCATAGAGCTGTCCATTTAGTCAAAAGTAAAAATCAACATTAGGCACATTTATATGACAGTTTTTACCCTCCCTAGTTGAAACTTGAAACAAAGCCATCCAAAATAGAAAGTCTGTGTTGAGTAGAGGCGAGGCGCTATGATAAAACTTGCTTCTTTATTATAGCTCGAACTATCGTTACAACCTCTACTACTCAAATATTATACCTCCAAGAATACAACTCTACTTCTCACTATATATTCCTACACCTCCTAACTACTAGCACTCATTGCATAGCATAGCATCCTATTTATAGGACTCAAATGTCGGTTATATATATCTTCATATTTCTAGAGTCTTCATTAAGTCACTAGATGACTTAGAGAATTATGTCCAGAAATTAGACTTGGGCTAATTGGGCTCGTAATATTACTAGTCAACGATGATCCAAATTTAACACTCCTCCTCAGCGTTGACTCCCTTTGTCTTCTTGCCTTTCGATACTTCTGAATTGTGCTTCTACATTCCTGAGTGCCTTGTCGAACCTTGTATTTTTTGAGCAGTGGGTCTCTTTGAGCATTCACCTTGTTTATCTATTTGCACGAGATTGACTTCACTCCTTCATGCTTAGGCACCAACTCCCATGTTTGATTTTGCCTCAAAGTCGTTATCTTCTTCTCCATTGCTTTTCTCCAATTGTCACTCTTTGTCACTTCTTCATTTGGCGTTGGCTCAACATCCTCGATGAATGCGACGTTCGCGTACTTCGGATTTGGATGTCTTTCTCGAGACGATCTCCGAAGTGGAGGAATTTCCTCAACTTCTTCTGGCAGTTGTGGAGTCACATCTTGAACTTCTTCATGCACTCCTGTCTGCCATGGACTCTTGGATTTTGAAGGAGTTGTTCTCTTATCGTCGTCACTTTGGTCTTTATGATCATCTCGTGCTACGTCTTTTGCCATCTCTTCTATCTCTGTTTCCACGTCTTTCGCTTCTGGTTGGATTATATCTTTAGATGGCCAATATGATGAGACTTCGTCAAACACTACATTCCTTGAAGTGTAAATACGCCCGTTTGTAGGATCACAGCACCTCCAGCCCTTTCTTTCATCGTCGTAGCCGACGAAGATACACCGTATTGCCTTCTTGTCGAACTTGGTTCGAAGGTGATCAGGCACGAACACATAGCACACACAACCGAAAACTTTGAAGTGACTTACTGTGGGCTTGATCTTCCAAAGCTTCTGGAATGGTGAGATGAAGCCCATCTTCTCTTGAGGTAGACGGTTGATGATGTGTGCCGTCGTCTTCATGCACTCGGCCCAAAATCTCCCTGGCACATTCTTGGCGTGTATCATGCTTCGACATGTTTCGGCAATATGTCGATTCTTCCTTTCTGCTACGCCATTTTGTTGTGGGTTGTTGGGACAGGTTAACTATCGTTGGATCTTGTGTTTCTTTAGGTAGGTGTCAAACTCGTGTGATACATATTCTCTTCCATTGTCAGTGCGAAGACACCGTACCTTTTTGTTGAGCTCACTTTCCACCTTCTCTTTGAACTCCTTAAATTTGGAAAGTGTCTCCGATTTTTCTTTCATAAAGTACACCCACTCGTATCTCGAGAAGTCGTCGATAAATGTCACCATGTACTTTGAGCCGCTTATGGAAGTTTTGCTTAATTGGCCCTAAGACATCTGAGTGAACTAACTCCAAGGGCTCCATAGCTCTAAACTTCGATTGTTGGTAAGAAAGTTGATGTGCCTTACCAAACTGACAACCCGCACATACTATGTCAGTGCGTACCTCCATGTCTGATAGGCCCTTGACCATAGACTTCTCGACCATGAGCTTCAGCTTGTGATAGCTCACGTGCCTTAGTCGAGCGTGCCAGAGATCAGAAGTTTCATTCTTTCGAGTTTTGTCTACGTAGGCCGACTCTGCCGACATCACATAGATCGACTCCATTCTTCGGCCTTCCATGATCGGTGTGCCTGACGCCTTTATATTACGGTACACCTTAACCTCATACGGTCCGAATAACACATAGTTTCCTTGTGCGGTCAGTTGTGAAACTGACAGTAGGTTCTTCTTCGTACCCGGAATATGATAGACTCGTTGCAACTCAATTTGCTCTGGGTTGAGGCGAGAGGGAATCGTTGTCTTACCGATGTAAGCGATCGGCAGCTTGGAGTTGTTGGCAGTCACGATCACCTGCCTTCCATTATACTTCTCCAAGTCCTCGAGTTTCTTGATGTCGCCCGTCATGTGGTTTGAGCAACCAGAGTCGACAATCCAGTCACTCTCATAGTTGATTCTCTCTGACTTGGACACCGCAGTCAGAGCAACTGCGCAGGCAGCCTCGACATCCCAGTCGTCTTCGCTGTTGCATTCTTGACTCTTGTCATGTCGACTATCCTTCGATGTTGCAACGTTCCCTTGGACTTTCTTCTAAGATCGGCATTCTCGAGCATAATGTCCTCTCTTGCCACAATTGTAACATCTATCATCTTGATCCTCGGGTTGGCAGTTATTGCTTCTCTGATTGCGAGCTCCCCCTGAAGAGTTACTTCTCCCCTTCGGCCTTCCTTGTTGGTTTGGCCTGTGACTGGGTCTGACTTTCGACTCATTGTCAGATCGACCCTTCCTTCGGCTGCTGAATAGCGCCTCTTCTTCCTGCTGTGGCGAGACTCCGGCTATCTGCCTCGCTAGAGCCTCTTGGTTCGCGAGCAGATTCTCGAGCTCCAATAAGGTTGGCTGAGTTGGCCATCCTCGGATTGCCGCTATGAACCCGCTATACTCGGGCTTAAGACCGTGGACAATGATCCTCCGCATGCGCTGCTCGCTGATCTTTTCTTCGGGGTCGAGTTGTGCAATCTCGTTGCATAATGACTTCACTTTGGTGAAGTATTGGTTGATCGTCATGCTCCCTTGTGAGATTGTCATGAGCTCGCTTTCGAGTAGTTGGAGACGGACATCATTCTTCTTGGAGAATAGCGTTGCCAGAGTGTCCCATGCGACCTTAGGCGTGGCCGCATCTCGTATGTACGCAAGCAACTCTTCTTCTACGGTTGTCTTGAGCACATACATGGCCTTTCCAGCCTTAATTTTCCATTTCCGTAGAGCCTCGGTTTCTTTCGATTTCTCTACGGATTGGGTGCTTCTTCCGGTCTGGTTTGGGTAATCTACTGGTACCGTGGTCTCTACAACCTCCGGCGGAGTTGTCTCGGATCCGCCGACTACCTCCCATAGGTCCTGACCTTGTAGGTAGGACTCTATGCAAGTTCTCCAATTTGTATAATTGGTGTTGTTTAATTTTTTAAGACCACTAGTCGTACCTGCGAAGTCCATGGCTTCAACTAGCTTCACGACTTCTAGCAAACCTCCTCTAGAAATCGCAAACTCCCGACGCTGTGCGTGACCTTCACGAGAAACCTGACCGATCCTCCGACAGCACTGGCTCGTACCGGCTCTGATATCAAATTGTTGAGTAGAGGCGAGGCGCTATGATAAAACTTGCTTCTTTATTATAGCTCGAACTATTGTTACAACCTCTACTACTCAAATATTATACCTCCAAGAATACAACTCTACTTCTCACTATATATTCCTACACCTCCTAACTACTAGCACTCTTTACTTAACTTAACTTGAATTGCTTTTTACTCGACTTAACTTGGATGATACAAACTCATTGCATAGCATCCTATTTATAGGACTCAAATGTCGGTTATATATATCTTCATATTTCTAGAGTCTTCATTAAGTCACTAGATGACTTAGAGAATTATGTCCAGAAATTAGACTTGGGCTAATTGGGCTCGTAATATTACTAGTCAACGATGATCCAAATTTAACAGTCTGGAACCATCCAAAATAGAATGTTTGCAAATATTCCAGGTTTCCATTTGTTTTTTACTTGTTAATTAGAACATAGGATTTTTTTTGCTTTTGTTATCACCATTTGTGTAATAGGTTGTTGATGGTTGTGCAAATTATGTATGTTGTGCAGTTATTAGCTTGTGGTCCTTTCGTTACGATGCTTAATTGTTATGTTATTGAAATGCCATTTTGTACGAAGTTTTATATATCTACTTTGATATTGTTTAATTATAGGATATTGTATCCATTCCGATGATTGATGCATATATGCTAGTTAATGGTTAGGACACCGCCGAGGGATGGATTAAATTTGTGTAGACAATTTACTGAAAAAATATTTTCTTATTTGAGAATATAATAATTTATCTGGGCTAGGACAAAAACCGAAATTATATATTTATATAATCAAAGGGTACGGCAATAAAAACATAAATACAAATTCTACTTTTAATTATTATTTTTTATCTTCTAAATGACATTGTCTATCTCCAATCTCAGAGATAATCTGCTTCACTTCATCGGGATTCTTACAATTGCTCACTGCGTTTAGAAGTATATCAAAGATTACATCATTCGGCTTAAGGCCATGATGCATCATCTTATCGACCATGCGCAGAGCCTCATTGATTCTGCCATTTTTACAGTAGCCGTTAATTAAGATACTATAACTGTGTTGGTTTGGCTCAATGCCTTTTGAAGCCATCCTTTCTAACAATTCTGTTGCTTTATCAAGATGAGATTCTTGGACATATCCTTGCAGCACAGTAGTGTAAGTGATTACATCAGGTTTCACCCCATTTTCCTCCATTAAACAGACCAATTTCTCTGCTTCACAGGTCTGTCGGTGCCTGCACAGGGCATTCATTAATGCATTGAAAGTCACTACATCAGGTGAAATGCCCTGATTCACCATCTCACGGAAAACCCTGATTGCACAGTTCCACTCACCTATCACAGAAAGCCCATGAATTAGACAATTGTATGTGTGAACGTCCGGTGCCACCCCTCTTTTTATCATCTCCTGAAGCACCTCTGATGCACGCAAGAAGTCCTCCTCTTTGCAGCAGCCTTTTATCAAGGCATTGTAGGTATACAAATCAGCAACAATTCCATGGACAGACATTTCTTCAAACACCTGTTGTGCTGCAATAACATCCCCATTCTTGCAAAGACCATTAATTAGACTGTTGTAGGTATACAAATCAGCAACCATTCCATGGACAGACATTTCTTCAAACACCTGTTGTGCTGCAATAACATCCCCATTCTTGCAAAGACCATCAATGAGACTATTGTAGGTATACAAATCAGCCACAACTCCAAAAGAAGGCATTTGTTCAAAGACCTTTCGTGCTGCCAATACATCCCCATTCTTAAAAAGACCATCAATTAGTATGTTACAACAGTTAACGTTAGGCATCACCCCTTTAGCAACCATATCCTCAAACATCTCCGTAGCCACTGCAATCTCACCCTCTCTACAAAATCCATGGATGAGAGTGCCGAAAGTTACAGCATCAGGTTTACAGGAATTTCCTTCTTTTGACATCAGACGAAACAGCTCAAGCCCCATCCGAATATTGCCCTTTCTGCAATAACCATCCATAAGTGTATTGTAAATGACCAAATCAGGAGCACATCCCAATAGTGGCATTTTAGCAAGCACCTTAGCTGCATCCCGCATCCGCTTCCGCGTACAAAGCTTCCTAATAAGGGAACCAAACATGATGGTATCGACACCGCATCCTTCCCTCAGTGACTGGCCAAGCACACAGAAACCAAGATCCACTCGACCCATTAGACAGCAGCAATCGAGGACAAGGCCGAAGGTATGGATGGTGAGAGAAAGAGAGACACCTGTGTCTCTGGTTGTCCTCAAGCGATTAAAGAGAGTAAGTACGGTTGGGAAGCGGCTGGGATGCTTGGTTTTGGCAATGGATTTGAGAAGGTGGTTGATGGCGACGATGGACGGCGGGTGATGAGTGTTGGGAGAGAGGAGGCGATAAAAGAGAGAGACGGCCTCCTCGAGCTGAAGGTTCCCAGCAAGGCATCTCTCCCTCACTAGCTTCTCCAGATGGCGAATCTTATTCATCTCACCTTAATGAAACAGACTTGCAGTGGAGTAACTCCTGTGTGGAGTCAAGAGTCAAGAGAGAACCAACCGAGCAGCTCGAACTGAAAGTGTAATAACGCGGACTTAACTCTCAAGTCCATTAAGCTCGGCCCATTTACTCTAGGCCCAAGTGAACAATAGCCTAACTAAGTATCAAGGACAGCTGGACAGGGCCGAAATTTTAAAAAATAATATTAAAATAATATAATCCATTAAAATTAATATCAATATAATAAGTTTAATATAAATAGTATCGTTAGATCGGAATCCAGGATTAGATCGGAATCCGGGATTCCGATCTAACCTTTAGTTTATATATATGGGTTTCCGATCTAGAGACGCTGCCTTCGCTCTCGCTTGGACGCTCCCTTTCCGCGAGAACAGTGAGTTTTTTTTTTATTTAATTTTTTTATTTATTTAGTTTATTAGTTTTTAATTTAGTTAATTAAATTTAAAAATAGGAAAAATATTGTAAAAATATTTAAAAAATCTGAAAAAATCTGAAAAATAAAATGTAAATTTATATGTAATTTATTAATTATATTAGATTTTTTTTGTCTTTTTATTTGTTTATTCACTACTTAATTAATTAGAAAAATAGATAATAAATTGTAAAATTATTTTAAAAATACGGAAAAATAAGAAAAAATCATATGAAAATTTATGTGTAATTTATTTATTTTTTTATTTTTTTTGGTTTTAATAATTAAGATTTTGATAATTAAATATGGAAAAAATTAGAAAAATGATAATAATTGATGGTATTAATTAAAAATGTAGGTAAAAAATTGTTTAGAAGAGAGTCAATTCCTTTCTACTCCAGGTTAACTTTTTTATATGTTTATTTTATTATTGTTTGAATAGAAATGTTTGTGAATTGCTTGTAGATTGATTGATTGATTGTAAAATTGTGAAATACAATGATTGTAAAATTGTGAAATGCTTGTGAAATGCAATGTTTGAATTATTGATTCATTGATACTTGTGAAATGGTTTGTGAAATGCAATGATTGTAAAATTTGAATGATTTATTCAAATTCGGTTGGGTTGGGTTCAAATTGGAATGAAATTGGGTTGGGTTGGGTTCAAATTGGGTTGTAATTGGGTTCAGATTTTTTGGAAAACTCTCCCGGTACAGGGGAGATGCTGCCGAAATTTTGGTAGATTTTATACTTTATTAAATTTTAATTGCAGTAACAGTCGAAATGCCACCGCGAAGAAGAAGACCAGAGGATCCACGTCGATCCATGAGGCGTCGAGGAGATCCTGGCGCATCTACATCAGGAGGAGATCTTGGCGCTTCTTCATCTGCCCCCCTGCTGCCCTCCCCCCCCCCCCCCCCCGTTCCTCCTCCTGCTGATGAGCTTCTGCATCTCAGTCAGTCTGAGCTTCGAGGCGTACGAGTAAGTTTTTTTTTATTTATATAGTTATTTTTTAAATTATTTAGGGTATAGGGTTTAGGGTTTAAGGAAATAATAAATTTTTATATTTATATAGTTAATTTTTGTATATAGTTAATAGTATATATAGTAAATAATATGTTTTTTAACTTATTTAGGCGTGGACGCCCGAAATGCATAAGGCAAAAATGATACGAACCGAGGAGGTGGACCAACGTCTTGTGACATTGGGCCTTATTCATTTCGTTGAGTTAGGTCACATGCCATTGGATCGTTCCATGATACAGGGTCTAGCCATGTTCTGGAGGCCCGAGACCCACACGTTCCACTTTTCCCGCGTAGGCGAGATGACCGTTACTCTTGAGGTATTATATTTTCCAAGTTCTGTTGGTACCTATTTATTTATTTATTGTTTTTTTTTGTTGTTTAATAAAAAATGTAAATAAAATTTGCAGGATGTCGCCTTCATTTTTGGCTTGCCTACGACTGGACGACCGGTGACCGGTCGTACTGATTACGACGATGTGCAGAAGCTAGCCGACTTTGCATTGCCACGGGACACTCCTATGGAGGATGTTCTAGATTGCTTCAGAGAGAGGGCGACTGATCGACGTGCTGGGAGGTAACAAAAGTTTTAAAATTTAATTAAAATTTTGAGATATGCTGCAATATATATATATATATATATATATATATATATATATATATATGTGTGTGTGTGTGTGTGTGTAATGTTTATGTAATGCAGGAAACTTCACGTAGTACAGTTTGGGAAACTACGTGATATGTGGGCACAGGGACCTGGGTCAGAGGACGCAGATAGGATCGATAGATACACACGGGCCCTGGTGTTGGAGTTGATGGGTTGCGAGATGTTTCCAGATACCACAGGAGATTTTGTTCCTTGTTTTTATCTGGAGTTACTTCGGGTTAGTAATTGTAAATATTAAGAACATCTCTTACATTAGTACTAACTTGGATAACTTAGTTTAAAATGTGGAGCAACTAATGAAAATTATTTTTTCTTATTTGCAGGATGTTCATGCATCGGAGTCAGTCAGATATAACTGGGGTGCGGCCACACTTGCTATGTTATACCGCGGCCTGGACTTGGCAGTCCTGGCAAATGGCGCTCAGAAGGTTCCTGCTCCGTGGCTACTGCTTCAGTTGTGGTCGTACACCCGGTTATTACTTTGTCGCCCGTCCGTTACGAAAATTTTCCAAGGTTGGGGGAAGCCGTCAGTTGAGAGATGTCCGCCGTATGGAAGGTATAATATTTTTCTTAAATAAAATAAATGAAATATTGTAATATAACATCAATTTGTTTGTTTAAAAATTATAATCAAGAATTTTGGTAAACAAATTTGATAGGTAATAATTAATTAGTTAAAATTAGTCCAAATTCGTTATTTTAAATTAGTTAGTTAAACAATTAAAATTAGTCATAATTGTAAACAACAAACAACAACAAACAACAACAACAACAACAACAACAACAACTAAGCCTTTTGTCCCAAACAAGTTGGGGTAGGCTTCATAATTGTAAACAAATTAAAATTAAATTAGTCATAATTGTAAACAAAATAAATTACGTAATTTAAAATTAATTACTTAGTTTAACAATTGAAATCATGATAATTGTAATGATTTGCCAGGCAATGGACGACACGGCTTAGGTCGAAAAAGGTGAAAGGTCCCGTTCGCAGCGGTATTGAGTACGCTCGAGACGTACTAATGAAGATGGAGCATGCACACGTGGTGTGCCGGCCATACGAGGATGAGCTCAGACAGGTGGTCATGCCTCCTTATGCCCGCTACGAGCAGAGGTACTACCGGCTCCGCGTTCCATGCATCCATTTCTGGGTCGTGGCGTGGCACTATGCCGATCGGGTGATGCATCAGTTTAAGGAGAGCCTAATAAAGATCAAGAAGAGAGATGAACAACGCAAAATTGCAGTAGCTAGAATGGCTGAGATTGAGCAACAAGAAGCCGAGGCAGCTTTCTGGAACAAAGCCGCTCAATTCGCAGACAACCCGGCTGCGAATAATCAACAAGAACATGATGAGGCTTTTTGGAACGAAGCAGCTCAACTCGCTGAAAACCACGGTGCCAGTAATGAACAACAACCTGATGCCGCTTTCTAGAACGAGGCCGCTCAATTCGCCGACAACCATGGTGCCAGTAATCAACAAGAAATGAATGCGGAAGAAGATCAACCCTGGTGGGATGAAATTCTGCAACATGTAGATGATCAAGATCTCTAAGTATATTTATTACTTTGTTTTTAAGTACCAAACTAAATTCAGTGTGTTCATTTATATTATGGTTTTTTATGTACATTTTTCCTTTTTTATTATTTTAGTGTGCTAAATTATATTATGATTTTCATGTATTTTTCCCTTTCTTTTATTTTAGTGTGCTAATTTATATTATGGTTACAAAATTCAATTCTTCTTCTAATGGTGAACATATACATAAAACAAAGTGAACATATAAACAATCTAAGTGAACACATACAAACAAATAAGTTCAATAAAAATAAGTTTGTAAGTGTTCACTTAGATCGTCTGTATGTTCAGCTTATTTACGGTATATGTTCACTTTGTACTTACCGATGGCTGGGATGGTATATTTGCCGATGACACTTATAATTCCTGTATTTTTATATTATGAATTAAATGAAATAAATCTAATATTTAATTATAAGTTAATATTATAATTATTTCCATAAATAAATTATTACAAAAAGTATTATGTACTTATTATGTACAACATTTAACATAATTGAAAATTTCTAATATTAAAAATAAAACCATCCATATAAAATTAATATCAAAACTTTAAATATTAAAATATTAATCATAATATAGAATTATATTATATTAACATTCTTCAAAATATCAAAAATCCGGTTCTAAACAAACGACAAAAATTTTATAATATATTAATTTAATATTAAAATTTTATATATTTAATTAATGTTTATAATAGAAGTACAATAAAATATATTAATATAATATTTTATCTTCAAAATATATTACTAATATTTTATAATATATTAATTTAATATTAAAATTTTATATATTTAATTAATATTTATAATAGAAGTACAATAAAATCACTAAAAACGACAAAAATTCTTGTTACAGCACTGTTCGGAGTCCTGGATTCCGATCTAAGCTTAGATCGGAATCCCAGAATCCGATCAAAGCTTAGATCGGAATCCAGGATTCCGATCTAACGATACTATTTATATTAAACTTATTATATTGATATTAATTTTAATAGATTATATTATTTTAATATTATTTTTTAAAATTTCGGTGGACAGGGTCACAGGAGTCAGAAAAACATTTGTCTTTGGAAATTTGACTGCTTGAGTTTAGAACTCAATTAAGGCCCTGATTGAAATGATTTCTTTTCGTAGGATTTCATTTGATCGCAATTTTCATGTTATTAGATCCAATCAAATTCTAAGAAATCAATTCTTATATTAATGAAACCCATGTGCAATCACTTTAAGCAAAATCTAAGTTTGTGTTTTTTAGGGAAATTGATTACCGCTATATGTATTTTTGTCATCCCTGTCATCGCAAAACAGAAAGTGAACAGTTAAAACAGATAAGGTAACCATATATAGTTATTAAAGTGAATACATACAAACAGATAAGTTCAATAAAAATAAGTTGAATGTGCATATAAAACTCTGAACAATAGATGACAACACTTAGGGTGTGTTTGGAATGAGTTGAATAAGTCTTATTCATGAATTAGCCAATTGTGAGGTGACCCAAACACAAATTGGAATAAGAATAACGCCTTATTCACTACCTTATTATTATTCAAGCCAAAACTAGGAATTAGAATTGGAATCATGTGGAGAGAGAAAGAAATAATATTTTCTTCAACTAGAGTGACACTTTTGACCGTTAATTTGAAAACATAATTCAGTTGATAATGATTTATAATAACAATTTATTAATTATTATTTCATTTTTTTAATGAATTATTAATTATTATCATTATTATGATAATTATTTATTAAACGTTATAATAATTATTATTTAATAGTAATCATAATAAATACTATAATTAAACGTTATCATTAATATTATTAGTATTATTTTTATTCATTTTTTTGAATCAATTATTATTATGATAATTATTTAAAAATTTTATTTATTGATTTTAAAATAATAAATATAATAATTATTGTATTTATTAATATTATCTAAATTATTATTTTAATGATTTTTTAATTAATATTTTTTAATTATTTTTATTATGAATATAAATTATTATTATATTTTTTTCATCCATTCTTATAATGACAAATTGTTCAAAACAAAATCAATTCATCATTATATTCTTTTCTTTCCTTATTCTTATTCACAACACACTATCCAAACAACATCTCCTTATTCATGAATAGACAATTCTCCTAATTCTTATTCATGAATTTCCTTATTCATTCTTATTCACTCCACTTCCAAACACACCCTTATTTGTTTATAAGTGGTTACTTTAATAGTCTATATGTTTATCTTGTTTCTTGTATGTGTTCACTTTGTATTTAGCGATGGCAGGAATGACATAATTTGAGATGGCACTTATAATTTATGATTTTTAGGTAATTAGTTCTGTAGCTTTGCATTTCGGTAGCTTTTATTACGGGGCCAAAGTTTAATCTGGTAATAACATTTATGGGTAATATCAATATGTAGTGCTTTTAGTTTGAATGAGGATTTTGCTCTATAATGCTCAAGAAAACAACAGAGAGAAACAACAGAGTATTCAGAGATCAACAAAGAAATATCGATGTTTTTTGTGAGCACTGCTCATTTTCGCTGATTCTTGTGTTTTTACTGTTTCTCTTTTCTCTACTTTTTTTTTACATGCTAGCCACTGCCAAGCTCTCTAAAAAAAAAATAATAAATAGACGAATCTTCTTTTTAGGCTCCGTTTGGATAGGTGTGGGAAGAAGGAAAAAAGAAAAGAAGTGGGAAGAAGTATTGGGAAGTTTGTAACTTTGTGAAGAGTTTGGATAGTTTATAATAAATTTGAGCATTCTTCCTTCTTTCTATATCCAAACGGTGCCTAGAAACAAACACAAAATAAATAAATAAATTGTTACTTCTAATCGAATTAAAATACCCAAAGAGAAAAAAAATTAAAAGACAAATGTACAATGCAAGCCAAAAAAAAAAGTGATCCAACCCAAACCTTTCACCATGTAATCCAAAGAAATCCTATAAATGTACTCAGTCTTCCGACTACTTGCATCAAATTAAACATTAGCCACAATACAAAACCTAATAATAAAAAATAATTTAAATAAACAATAAGAAAACACTAAAACTAAATGTTCAACAATGTATCAAATATAAAATTATCACAATACAAAACTTAATAAATAATAGAGAAAATTTGAGAATAAATGGTATAGTTTTTCATTACAATTTTATTATGCGCTCACCAGCTGCATACCTAAAGTAAAAATCAAATACCAATGACATACCCACCTAGATGTTTGTCCATACCAGACTTTACTTGACATCTATGGAGCTACACAGATAAATAGAAAATCTTCTAATCTATGGAGCATGCGTCGGGAGATTGTACGCTTTGCTGATATCATCTGCTATGGCCAGACCATCCTCTGAGGAGCCAAAGAGACCTCTGCGGTTCAGACCGGCGCAATAAAGCCCATTTTGTCCTTTCCAGTTGTCTGGGTAGTTATTTTTCGCCATGCCATCCTTTCCGATCATACCCTCATCGGTCTGAAATAAAGGACCCACCATTTAATAATTCAATAAAAGCTCTTTAGTTTATTTTTAAACCAGAAATTATAAGTGTCATCTCTAATTATGCCATCCCTGCCATCGCTAAATACAAAGTGAACACTTACAACAGACAAGATAAATATATAGGCTATTAAAATGAACGCTTACAAACAAATAAGTGTTGTCATCTCTTGTTCAGAGTTTTATATGCACATTCAACTTATTTTTATTGAACTTATCTGTTTGTATGTGTTCACTTTAATCACTATATATGTTCAACTTATCTGTTTTAAGTGTTCACTTTCTGTTTAGCGATGACAGGGATGGCAAAATTGCAGATGATTATAATCAATTTCCTTTTTAAACAAAAAAACTAAGAGACTTCTCAAATTAGATGTGTTGATACCTCAAGCCATTGCCGAATTGTGTTTCGGTAACCTGTAGCAAATATAATTGCATCATAGTGATGTGTCTTTCCATTGGAAAATGTCACCATGCTTCCTTCTATGCTGGTCAGAGATGGTAATACCTGTGCAGAAGTCGATCCTATCTTCATTAGAAAATTTCTTCATATGTGCAAACGAAAATTTTTAGTGCGTACATCTTATCAAAATAATACAAGAAAATAATGCATTCAATCAATGTTGACAACACTCAGATTTATCTTTGTGAACAAATCTCTCAGATCTGAAATACTTAAGTTTTTTGAAGACAATGAAATTTTCTTTAATATTACAAAGAAAGCTTCACCTGAATTTCTCCGGTCTTGATCCGGTCATAAGTGCCGACATCTATTACTTTATAAACAGGGGTGTAACATTTCATGTACATTGGACCAATATTAGGCCGTCTTAGACCATACTTGGCAGTATTTCCAAACCTGAGATAACAGAGGAAGAGAATAATATTGTCGACTATCGATATCGGCAGATATTTCATCAGGCGCATGGCAAATAACCAGATCTCTTTAGTCACAATATGAATCTGTAACATGAATTTTTTTTAAAAAAAGTCGTGTCAGAGCATTAAATTTGAAAATAAAATGTTAAGATCTCCCCTCTGCCCTGATCTATTTGATACTAGCATGCATGTATCACATTACCAACATAATATGCGATGATAGATTATTGAAATCAAAGTTATACTAGGTGGAAAAACGCGGCTTCGCCGCGTCTTGGTGGGAATTTTTTTTTTATGTATTTCAATTTTAAGAATCATTAATAATGTATCATTAAGTCTAAATTGTGTGCGACAGACTTGTAAATACAAATGCAAAATGTCATAATCTATCTTTTCACATTAGCTGTAAAATATTTAAGTACATAAACATCATATAAGAGTTGTTTTAGCATCCATATACATTATATTTAAATAAAAAATAATAAATAAGCAATTGAAGAGACCAAATTCGAGCCATCATACATTTGATTACAAATGTTCAATTTTGGGACTGCTGTTCATTTTTTTTCCAAGCAAAAAACGTTGTTGATTGTGAAAATTTACATAGGAAACCAAACAAATAAGAGAAAGTTTAATATGCACTATAGTGCATAAGATTTTTTATGCACCACAGACTTTTTCGGGGATATTTTTGTAAATTGATGCAAAAATGACATGTTTTAAAAAATTCGAAAAAATAGTAATAAAATCTCAAAAATTGTAAAATTTGGTTTGCTATGAGATTTCAATATGTAAATTAGCTTGATTAAATTAGATTTGTCAATTTATAAAAATACACACGAAAAGATCCGCCATGCATAGAAAACTCTATGCACTATGGTGCATATTAAACTTTCTCAACAAATAATCTTATTTAATATATATTGATCACAACATGCATGAACATAATATAATATTTTATTTTTATTGCATGAACGGAATATAATATTTGAACCATTCTAAGGCCGACGTTCTTGACAATCAGGCCATTATGCTTTAAGACTTTATTTGCAAGAACCACTAAGTATCACCATGAACCATGGCAACAAGGTGATACTAGGTCGGCGTTCTTGACAACCAAACCCTTAGTGGTACTACCATGCTGCCAGACTTGTAGCTCCTTTGCAGTCACGGCTTCCTTGTAGTTGAAGAACTCCTTTACCATGGAGTATAGAACAAACATCACACGAGAAATAACCGAATAATAAAGAAGGTAAGTGAAGTTGTTTATTGAGGTGCTTAGTCTGGATGCAGCAAAAAACAATTGCAAAGAAGTTTCAAACAAGCTAAGTAAGTTTGCTTTTTTATTTGAAGTATAGGCACTTGAAGAGAGAAAAGGAAATTTTTATTCATCAACAAAAGAACAATACAATTGTTTTCTTTTCTACCTTTTTTTCAAAATCCCTTTTTTTTACAAGTCTTTTCCTAAAACGATTTTGGCAGCACCTTAGTGTGTTTTTTCAAAGTGCCGCCTCTAATCTTCCATCTGAGGCTTCTTTTATAGGCATGAGTTAGGTTTTGCTTCTAAATTGACCTTGCCATGTGGCCTCTCCTCAGATTTTCGAAATCTGATCAAGGGCTGAGATGTTGTGATGGAGAACCGCCTTACTTTTCCAAGTTTTGCTTCACTTCTTTCTTTTACTGTTTGATTATACTTTCCAATGGGTATTTGACATTTGGCATTCAATGCTTTGTTTCAGCTGGGTCCAGTGGCATGCTCCCTTGACTCACTACTCTTTACTTGCGTTATGTAAGCAATTGGCTTTGGTATTGAGTGCTCACAGCTGCTGCCTGTTTGTTTGTGATTTCAGTAAATTCCTGTCTTGATCTAATAGCACTGGTGAAGGCTACCCATTTTTACTTGAAAGCAATCATGAGGTGTTGGCAGCTTCCTATTGGTTTATCTTGATATAACAAGTGGGGTCCAGTGCCATTTGGCAATTGAGTAAAAGGCAAGCATCCAATGGTTGGTTAGCATCTGAGGGCTGAGGTTCATGGAGGGAGTGCCTTCAATAATTGGTATGTTGTTGGTGTGGTATGATTTATACGCTGCTTCCTTCATCAACACATATGCCTTTTGATCATCATCTAATGGCTGCAGGATGCTCCTTGGGGATCAAGTTTTTCTACTGGCGTTCAAGTCACATGGAGAGGAGGGGGACCAGTGAGATAACCTTCCTTTTACTTTTCACTTTTCTCCTCTCAAGTTCAACCAAAAGCAACATTGTCTCCAGTGGATTTGGTGGCAATTAACATTTGTTCTCAGTCATTATATCATCTAAGTACCATGTTTAACATGCCTCATTAATCAATTGAATTTGTTGACCATTGTTATGCCAAGTTTGACCAACAATTGACTGGTTATGGCACCAATTGGCGTTCTCATCACTTAGGCATAATTTGATTGCAATTGGCCACATAGAATACATTGTTACACATCCAAGAAGGTGTGTGAACCATGGATTTGATACTTCACTCATCCAATTTGCGCAATTTTGAGTTCTTCTTTCTCACTGGCTTGATCTTCTCTTTTGAAATTGGGCGCCATAGAGTTCACTATAGGGGTCGGGAGTTGTACCACCGTGTTCTCCTCATCATGATCTTTCCATCGGTATCAAGAATTCCGACAACCGTGTTTTGTCAGAGGCGGAGAAGAGCTTCGTCTCCGATTCCTTTTTCTTTTCTTTCCGTTTAATTGTGGGCCCATGGACGAGACCCAATGGCAGCTTGCCATTTGTGAGGAAGTGAATTGCCGACAGGTGGGGTTGAGTGCGAGAGAATGGGAGAGGAGCCAGTCATGGCTCGCCAGCTGTGCGCGACGAGGTGAAGTTGGACAAATCGGATTGGAGAAGGAAGCTTCTTGGCCATCTTCTCCATTTTCGTTCATAATGGATCCGTCCATTTCAGAGAATTTCCATGATTTTACATTAAATTTTTTGGATGCCCTCTCTTTATTATTTGATCATGTAAATTTGCATGGATTCTCATAAAAATATGAGTAACATAATAGTCATGGATTTTCTATTTTTTGGATTTTTAAACTAATTAAATGAATTTTCTAAAGCTTATAGAACAATTTATATAATTAATTTATTTATGCATCCTTGTTGCATCTTTCTAGCTTCTTGTTTTGTCCAATGATCCATGATGTTTATGTCACATTTTCTCCTATTAATATTGGATATTAAATACTAAATTAATACAGTCATATCGCGAACTGTATTAATATTAATATTAATATCGATATTATGGCTTTAGTCTTTTGTTTAAAAAAATTGACCCCCTCCCTCTGAGAGTCGGGACCCGTCATGCATTCATGGGCCCCACTTCAATCGCCTGTGAACCGTTGAATTTTCCTTATGTGGCAAAAATTAGAGGTAAACATACATGTTCAGTTTTCTTTTTCTAACATGTGAGAGGATACCTAAAAATTTACAGAAGGAAAGAAAGCAAAATCATTTAAGTTGAATATATTAAACACAATGAATAAAAAGCATGGGTTTAAATAAAAGGCCGCATTAATTTACCTGTTGCGAAAGAAAACTGGAAACATTAGTCAGTACAGACTCTGAAAATTAACTTCGGCGAGTAAATTAGAAAGCAGAAAACGGACAAAGATGAGTACAAACAACTACGAGAAATTGCGTACAGAAATTCACAACCATTCTCTTTAGTCCTGAACTGGAATAAAAATATTAATTCATTTACATTTCCATTTATGCAGAAAAAACAAAGGCACAGACCAAACAAGGATCTAACTTTTAATATCATGAAACAATTTTTCTTTATTAACATAATGACACTGATACTTGTTTTGTACAACTTAAAATGGTATTTTTTTGACGTGCTGCACATTTTCATCAGGTATGAGTTCTCACTTCTCAGGGTTTAAAATCTTTAGATAAGAGCATATATACTTTGGAAATAATTAATTTTCCAATATACATCAGCAATTCAGCACACTGTGAACCATAAATACATAAAATAATAGGTAGAAGGACACCACAATCAACAAGAGTCAAAAAAATATGGCAACTAAAAACATAAATACAAATTTGACTTCTGAATTTTATTTTTTTCCTTCTAAATGATTTCTTCTATCTCCAATCTCAGAGATGACCTGCTTCACTTCATCCAGATTCTTACAATTGCTCAATGCGTTTAGAAGTATATCAAAGATGACTTCATTCGGCTTAAGGCCACGATGCATCATCTTATCAGCCATGCGGAGAGCCTCATTGATTCTGCCATTTTTACAGTAGCCGTTAATTAAGATACTGTAACAGTGTTGGTCTGGCTCAATGCGTTTTGAAGCCATCCTTGCTAACAATTCTGTTGCTTTACCAAGATCAGATTCTAGGACATATCCTTGCAGCACAGTAGTGTAAGTGATTACATCAGGTTCTACCCCTATATCCTCCATTATACCGACCAGCTTCTCTGCTTCACAGGTCTGTCGGTGCCTGCACAGGGAGTCCATTAATGCATTGAAAGTCACTACATTAGGTGAAATGCCCTGATTCACCATCTCACGGAAAACCCTGATTGCACATTTCCACTCACCTATCACAGAAAGACCATGAATTAGACAAGTGTATGTGCGAACATTCGGTGCCACCCCTCTTTTTATCATCTCCTGAAGCACCTCTGATGCACGCAAGAAGTCCCCCTCTTTGCAGCAACCTTTTAATAAGGTTGTGTATATACAGGCATTTGCTTGAAGTCCAGAATTAACCACTTCTTCATATACAACAAATGCCTTGTCAATGTCACCAACATTGCAAAACCCAAGAATGAGGTCATTGTAGGTATAGACATTAGGAACTACTCGTTTAGCAATCATTTCTTCAAACATCTTCAAAGCACTATTCATATTACCTTGGGAACACAGACTATGAATGAGAATGCTGTAGGTAATCACATTAGGACCAAGTCCCTCTACAACCATTTTATCAAACATTCTGAAAGCACTATTTGTGTCACCATGACTGCAGAGTCCATCAATAAGACTGTTGTAGGTATACAAATCAGCAACAATTCCATGGACAGACATTTCTTCAAACACCTGTTGTGCTGCAATAACATCCCCATTCTTGCAAAGACCATCAATGAGACTATTGTAGGTATACAAATCAGCCACAACACCAAAAGAAGGCATTTGTTCAAAGACCTTTCGTGCTGCCAATGCATCCCCATTTTTACAAAGACCATCAATTAGTATGTTACAACAGTTAACGTTAGGCATCACCCCATTAGCAACCATTTCCTCAAACATCTCCGTAGCCACTGCAATCTCACCCTCTCTACAAAATCCATGGATGAGAGTGCCGAAGGTTACAGCATTAGGTTTACAGGAATTTCCTTCTTTTGACATCAGACGAAACAGCTCAAGCCCCATCCGAATATTGCCCTTTCTGCAATAACCATCCATAAGTGTATTGTAGGTATACAAATCAGGACCAACTCCAAAAGAAGGCATTTGTTCAAACACCTTTCGTGCTGACAATACATCCCCATTCTTAGAAAGACCATCAATTAATATGTTACAACAGTTAACGCTAGGCATCACCCCTTTAGCAACCATTTCCTCAAACATCTCCGTAGCCACTGCAATCTTACCCTCTCTACAAAATCCATGGATGAGAGTGCCGAAGGTTACAGCATTAGGCTTGAAGCAACTCCCTTCTTTTGACATCAGACGAAACAGCTCAAGCCCCATCCGAATATTGCCCTTTCTGCAATAACCATCCATAAGTGTATTGTAAATAATCAAATTAGGAGCACATCCCAATAGTGGCATTTTAGCAAGCACCTTAGCTGCATCCTGCATCCGCTTCCGCGTACAAAGCTCCCTAATAAGGGAACCAAACATGATGGTATCGACACCGCATCCTTCTCTCAGTGACTGGCCAAGCACACAGAAACCAAGATCCACTCGACCCATTCGACAGCAGCAATCGAGGACAAGGCCGAAGGTATGGATGGTGAGAGAAAGAGAGGCACCTGTGTCTCTGGTTCTGGTTGTGGTTCCCTTCAAGCGATTAAAGAGAGTAAGTACGGTTGGGAAGCGGCTGGGATGCTTGGTTTTGGCAATGGATTTGAGAAGGTGGTTGATGGTGAGGATGGACGGCGGGTGATGAGTGTTGGGAGAGAGGAGGCGATGAAAGAGAGAGACGGCCTCCTCGAGCTGAAGGTTCCCAGCAAGGCATCTCTTCTTCACTAGCTTCTCCAGACGGCGAGTCTTAGTCATCTCAAAACAAACCAAGGAGATGAGAGGAAAAAACGGAGGAGCTGGAAGTGTAAGAACTCGGACTTAACTCTCGGGACCCGAATCCCGTGTAGCGCGGGACACCGTGTAGCGCGCGTACGAGCCGTCTGATCTTGATCGGACGGTTCATTTTTTACGGGCCTATCAATCTAGGTTACATGCACGGGGCTCCCTTGTCCATTGGATCTTGATCAGACGGCTACGATGCCGCGCTACACGGTGTGCCGCGCGGCACCAGATCTGAACTCTAACTCTCGAGTCCATTAAGCTCGGCCCATTTGATCTTGGCCCATGTGAACCATAGCCCAAGTATCAACGACAGGAAAATATTTATCTTTATTGCAAGAAAAAAAAAAACAATGAAGGCAATTTAGAACAAGTTTCAAGGACAGGAAAATATTTATCTTTATCTTGTTTTTTCATTTTTCCCCCCTACAATTAAGAACAAATAAGTCTAAGGATTTAGCTACTAATACGTTTATAAATCTGAGGATGTCTTGGTACAAATGCCTTAGTTGTTTCTAATCCTCAAGTCAAGTAATTACTATTCAGATTTCTGAATTTTTATTTTGAATTGTGCTTTGTTTATGTTGTTAGTCTTACAAGCTTGTTCGTCGAAAACACGATATTCCGACATACATTGAGAATCAATATTTTATTGGCTCCTCCTATCGCTGGCCATCTAAACATAAAGGTAAACATGATATTCTGACATTTGCATGAGCTCAGGTCTGTCTCATGTGAACTCAAAGTCACATATTTATTTCATCCTTCAAGCTTCTCTGCTCTAGTTGGTTTTGTGCTGATCTCAAGTGTGGCAACTGAACTCTGTCAAAATCTTTTCATTGGAATTCTGTGTAGTGAGATGTTATTTTGTTTGACATGTATATTTGAAACGTGTGTATGCTTTACTGTAAAAAATTCTTTGTTATTGAAATTGATAACCTAAAATCTAGCTCATAAGTTTTAACAAAGAGATTTCGACAAAGAGAAATAGAAATCTCCAATTTATTGCTTTCTAGTTAACATATGGTTTCTCATTTTGTTTTCAAGAATCTAACCCCCCTTCCTCATGGAGGGGGGTACCTATTTATAATCGTCAGGTGGGCCCGCACCAGATCTTCTATGGCTTGTCTGTGGCACCATCCCTCCTTTCGACTGCGACGTGAAGGTCGCTAAAACCTCTCCTAACTCCAATCGGTCTCTCCTTGGCCTCCAAACCAAGTGCGGCTGTGCGAGGTTGTGTCGAGGTTTCCCTAGCAGATACTCTCGGAAGGTCACAGAGTATCCCACGGCAGTTATCGAAAACCACTTGTCCTGAGAGACCGTTTCATCCGGGGGACCCACAAAAGAACGTCCTTTCTAACGGTTTCTCCTCCAGGTCCCACCTAAAGTGTAACGGCTCTGGGTCCAACCTAATCGTGGCAGCTTTGGGCCTTCTTTCCTTTGTATTTAGGCCTTAAACGAGGCTTTACATAGCCACTGGGCCCGTATCCTGATCTGACTGTATCATTAGCCCTCGAGCTTCTGATGAATATTTGTATTCTATCAGAAGATCTTCATAGAAAGCCTTAAGATCAGATAACAAAAGGCGAACTTCGGACGAGGTTCAAACGATATTCGAGCGATGCTTGCCCCGTTCTTTGAGAAGGGGTACAAGATATCGTTCCACATTATAACTTGCAAGCTATCAGGCGAGCTTGCAAGCCCTCAGGCGATGTTGATTGACATTTGAATTATCGGGAGAATCGTCATAGGACGGAGTTGTGAACTGAAGGTTATTATTGTCGAGCCTCCGTGCGACGTTGGTTGAAGGATACGGCGAAGATGACAGCGAGGAAGTGGGAGCCACATAAATAAATATATTTTCCCTAGGAGATTTACAAGATTTCCTCATTATTATGTCTTCTGGGATATCGGGTCAAATCGATTTGTCTTTCCGTTGGGATTTGAAAAGTAAAATGCCTTTTTGGGCACAGAAAACGAAGAGGCGTGTCTTTTATATACGTTTCAAGATTGTCGTTTCTCTCTCTATCCGTACCCACGCTATCTTTGTGTTCTTGCACTCGTTTTTGTAAGCTTCTGGTTGTTGTTCCTCCTTCTGATTTTGTCTTCTCTCGGTAGCGACTGATAACCTCCGGTACGAATCTTTCTCGTTCTTACCTTTTCTTTCCTTCTCCTTCATTCTGTCATTATCCCTTATCTCTTTCTTACTGTTGTTTTTGTTCGGATTTTCCTTGTTGCCTAGTTCCGCCATGCCTAAGAAGGTTTTTAGAAATGTCGATTCTAAAGATATCAGGGATAACTTTCCACTGTCCAGGGGTTACGAGTCTAACCCTTGGATTCAAACCAAAATAGCCAAATTCAAGATGAGCTTAGTTTTTGATGATCGAGAAGAGGATGAATTTCACGTGGAGGGGGCAGAGAAGATGGATCGTCCTTTTGAAACTTCGAAGGGTAGAGTACTTTTTGCCAAATCTGCGTGGTGGGGCATACGCCTGCCCTTGTCGCCCTTCCAGTGTACGCTTCTTAACATGGTGAAAGTTCCCCCAGGTCAGCTTCTTCCGATCGCCTGGTGTTGTATTACTTCCTTCGAGCGCTTACTTACGGTGAATTATGCAACCGTGGGTCTTAAAAAGAGAGTTACTCCTACGGTGGGGCTATTTGGTTATTACTTCAAGTTCTGTCGTCACTACGAGTTCTGTACTGTTAGAACTATCCATCGTCTGTTTGCCAACAAGCCTAGAAAAATAGGTGATTGGGAGGAGAACTTCGCTTTCTGTCGAGGAACTTTGATGGACGGGATGGGGATTTGCTTGGATTGGAACATGGTCTCTACTGGATATACCAAGGTGGAATTCCCAGAACCTACTGACGAGGAGTATGCGATAATATCTCATCTGGGTCGAACTTCTCAAGCGGGCTTCAAGTTATGTTGGGATGGGGGGAGTCCTGTGCCCGACGATCGCACCTTTGCTGAATATGTCGAGTCAGATGATAACTCAAATGACGAGATACCCCAGCAACAGCCTAGCTTATCTCCCCGTTCTAAGAAGGGGAAAGAAAGTTCGTCGCGACCAACCTCGTCTCCTACTGCGAAGATTCTCCCTGTCAAAAAGTGGCATGCTCCTAGCTCTAAGGCCTTTGCGATGTTTAAGGTTGTGAAAGGAGGTCGTTTGAAGGATTCTATGCCTACCACTTCGCGCACCTCTGAACGTCCCAAACCGACTCGTCCCAAATCGACCCAGCCCTCTGCGAAGGTGCCAGCAGAGAAGGTATCAACGGGAGGGGAATTAGCGGCTAAGGCACTCAAAAAGAGGAAACGCGACGAATGTTCATCGAAACATTCTTCACCAGCTTCCCCTGAACTCCTCAAAGCGTCTACTGGTGACACATTGGGGGTGTCCGCTGCTCCTGGGAAAGTGTCCGGGAAGTCACCTGAGAAGGCGTCTGTCGGAACAAAGTCTGTGCAAGGTCCTCCCTCTTCTTCTTCTCAATGTCGTCCTGATGACTCCTGGCGCACAGCTCGTGTCAGGAAAATTCTTGAGGATGAAAAGGTTTCATTGCGTCTTCCCGGTTTGAGTGTGGATCCTTCTAAGACTCAGGTTTCTTCCTTTTTAACTTGTGCACCTTCACTGTTTTTTTTTTAACTTTACTTTGTTGTGCAGAAGTCTCGTCTCGCTGCTTCTCTCCATCGTGTGTCCCTGGATCTATGTCCTCATATTAAAAACTCGCTCATTGGCTTGTCAATGGAAGACAAGTTTATGCGTATACACTCTCTGCTGATGGAGTTAGGATGTCTACAGGCGAGCGTTCACGATCACTCTCGCGATTTCGGGAATGCTTGGATGAAATCGTTGTCCACCTTGGCTACGAGAAATGCTGAGATCGACCGGGAACTTCGCTCGCTCTGCGGAGAGCAAGAGTCGGACTGGGGCTTCAAGGTGGACTTGTCGCAGTTCTCTTTCGCGGTTCGAGCTTCTGAAGAAGACAAGGCAGAGATGACAGCGCTGTTTGAGAAATTTGCTGCCTCCCAAGACGCTATGTTAGTTCGTGCACAAGCTGCCGAGGCAGACAAAAATTTCATGTCTGAGACGCTCAGTCGCGCCTCTAGTGTCAACGTTGATCTCCAGAACCAACTTTCTGCGGTTCGTGCCTCTCTAGATCAACGCGATAAACAGTTAGATGAGGCCAAAGATCTTATTCTTCAACGTGATGGGGCTATATCTGACTGGAAAAAGACATGTGAGAAGGTGGCACGCCAAGAGAAGGAACGGTTGGCCGAGCTGGCGAGGTTGAGGTCGGCTAACGAGGCTCTGGTGCAAAAAAGTGAAGCATTGGTGGGCGAGCTCAAGAAGAAAGATCAGCAGTTGGTGGAACTTGATGGGGAAATGTCTCGTGTAAGATCTGAAAGGGATCAGCTGTCGGCGGATAAGGATTGCTTGAACTCCGAAGTGGTTCATACTTCCTCTTTGCTACAGGAATCTTCTGTCCGCCTTGCTGAACTTCAAGCCGAAGTTGAGAGGTTAAAGTCTCTTCCTCCCACTTCCAAAGGCAAAGAAGTTTGTACGGATAAAGGAGAGGTCCGATCTTCTCATGACTTCTTGCAAGCATTTCTTCAATCTTCTGGCGCTCAAGCTGCGGCCACCCGTCTTGTCTGCGGGGGGCTTCATTATATGCTCAAGCTTAAGTGCGATCAATTGCGCCAATATTATCCATTCACTCGGGAGGAATTTGGGATCATGGACCCCGCACCTGAACCCGACGTTGCCCTATCGCAGTGTCGCTGGGATGAAGAAAGTGGCGACCTTATCTGCCGGGTCGAAGAGGGTGACCGGGTGGTGGAGCTAGGCATGGAGGTGACTAAACCTCTCCTGACCCCTCGTTACCCTTGGTCGAGCTCTGGTGCCACTTGGCCGTCAGACATAATTCGTCCTTCCAGGGAAGAAATTGAAGTTGAAGATGAAGACGAAGTTGGCTCTGACGAGGAGAGATCCGCGGGAGTAAATACTTTCGGCGAAGCAGGGCCTATCGCTGAGCTGGAGGAAGATCTTGCTCGTCTTCCTCCTGTTCGTCTTCAGGACCAAGGTCAAACGGAAGGAGCGGGATCTCTTAACATCTCTGAACAGTTTGATCGAATGATGGATGAGACGAGAGAATATAACTTGCTTCATCCTGATCTCCAATTAAGTGATTTTAGTCTTCCTGGGGGCTCTTTAGGTGGCGATGTTCCTGGGGGATCCCTAGGTGAAGATCCATGATGTTCTATTCTGTGTGTTTTTTATTTTTCCTCTTTTTTTTTGTCTAAAATTACTATGTGTTGTACGCGATTATGCAAAATTAAACGTGAACTTTTTGAATGACATTATCTTCTTGCTTCTGTTGTTATGTTTTGACGCATATGCTTGTTTTGGTACTGTTTAATGATATGACGACTTGATGTTGCATACATAATAAAAAAAACTGTTGGAACGTTGAAAATAAGTAAAGCAAAGCATAAGTGATAGGAGCGACAATGTCAGTGTGTTGAGTACGAGGGAATGTAACTAGATGAGCAAAACGTGAAAGAGCACTTCTTGAAAATCACAACTCACTATTCATGGTAAAGGTACATTTCATCTTTAGTAATACAAATACGGCAAGGCTAAGAGATGTTGTCTTTCTTTCCTAACTAAAAGGAGGGCGAGGAATCATCGCACATAAGAGATGTTGTCTTTTTCTTTTGTCCATGCGAAACATTACGTTCACAACTTGATGACACCCCTTCCACCATGAGAGCACTCAACTCGAGAGCCACTATCTTCTACCATCTACTAGAAGGTGACGTTGTGTTGGATGGAGCTTCCTTGTGTAGAAAGTGTGCATCGCCGCGATGTCATTTTCGTCGAAGTTGATACTTCCTCTGACGAAGCATCTGCGTCGATCTTTGCACTTTCCCTTCAAAGGTGATCAGCCCGCGGCAGAAGCTTATTTCCTCTCTCGCGCCGAGCATTCCCTATCTGGCGATGAGGGTTGTCTACTGGCGACTCGAGGACGACCTTGACTTTGGATGGGACGAGGTCGTCTTGATTTGAGGTTAAGCTTGCAATGGAGTTTTGTCCCGGCCGTCGTCTTCGTTTTTATGGGTTTCGCAATGGCTGTGTTTGTTATTTCATCGACTCTCTGGAATCTGCCTTCGAAACCCACTCGACGGATATCTTGCTTGCGCCTGCGGTCAAGCAAGGCTATCTGCCGATAGGGAAGGTTTAGCACACAGCTAGGTATAATTCATCTCAGCTGTTCTACTATACTTTCTGTTTTTTTTTTTTAGTATCATCCATGGCGATTTGAGTTTGAGACAGGAATTTTATGAAGGAAAGAAACTGTTGGTTGCAAAATGACTGTGGGGTATCCTCCTATTTATAGACATCCTCCTCTGACAGTGGTGGGCCCCTCTCTTGTCGGGTTGAATTAAATGTATATATACCTCATTTAATGTTAGCGATGCTTTCTGTCCCTTAAATGTTAGAGAAGCTTTCTAGGAGTTACTTTTGTGAAGACTATGCGAAATTGATGACGTCATGGTATACGCTGAACCGTTCCCGACGCATTTCTCACTACATGTTGTTGGATTAAACAGTGGGTTGTTGGAAAGCAAGATAAGTTTATAAAACTGTACACGACGTATGGCGAATGTATATTGATATGGTAGATTGCGCATGGTTGGCAGCTAAGGTCTGTTGATCAGGCAGACCGCGCATGGTTTGCGGCTGACGTCTGTTGATAAGGCAGACTGCGCATGGTTTGCGGCTTAAGCCTGTTGATAAGGCAGACTGCGCATGGCTTGCGGCTTAAGTCTATTGATAAGGCAGACTGCACATGGTTGGCAGCTAAGGTCTGTTGTTCAGGCAGACCGCGCATGGTTTGCGGCTAACGTCTGTTGATAAGGCAGACTGCACATGGTTTGCGGTTTAAGTCTGTTGATAAGGCAGACTGCGCATGGTTTGCGGCTTAAGTCTGTTGATAAGGCAGACTGCGCATGGTTTGCGGCTAACGTCTGTTGATAAGGCAGACTGCGCATGGTTTGCGGCTTAAGTCTGTTGATAAGGCAGACTGCGCATGGTTTGCGGCTTAAGTCTGTTGATAAGGCAGACTGCCCATGGTTGGCAGCTAAGGTCTGTTGTTCAGGTAGACCGCGCATGGTTTGCGGCTAACGTCTGTTGATAAGGCAGACTGCGCATGGTTTGCGGCTTAAGTCTGTTGATAAGGCAGACTGCGCATGGTTTGCGGCTTAAGTCTGTTGATAAGGCAGACTGCGCATGGTTTGCGGCTTAGGTCTATTGAAAAGGCAGATTGCGCATGGTTTGCGGCTTAAGTCTGTTGATACGGCAGACAATTAATATATGTGGATATGGCATGATGCGCATATACCGTGTGATGCTTTAAGTTGTTGAAGAAATATTCTAACTGTGAATTTGAAAGTACAGAAACACTCTGAGTTGCTAAGGAAAAATTACTTTATTGAATTGCAAGCTACATTTGACAAAGACATCTTAATCTACGGTACAAAAACTTCTAAGTGTCACTTTGCCTCTCTGAAGGAAAAATTTAAGCAAGGAAAAAACACAACTTCCTAACTACTTGGCCGCTCTTCTTCTTTGGAGTCCTATGCTACGGTACTACTCCATCAAAGTTAGCTGCTTGGGTATCTGTTCATCTGTAGAACTTGCGTAAATGAATAGCATTCCAAGCGTTGGGGAGGTCACGCCTAGCCAAGTCCTGCAACCTGTACGCCCCCCCTTTGATGGATCGAACCACTATAAAGGGGCCATCCCAAGCAGGATCGAGCTTGCCAATATGCTTTCCAGTTGCCTCGACGCTTCTTAATACCCAGTCACCTGGTTGGAAATGTTTGGGGGCGACTTTCCTGTCGAAGTTCTTGCGCATTTTCCTCTGGTATTCTGCCATCCTAGCTCGCGCTTCTTCGCGGAGCTCGTAAATTGCTTCGAGTTCCACCAGTTTTTTCTCGTTGTTCTTGGTCCATTCATAGGCAATAGTTCGCAGAGTAGGTTGCACGATTTCCATGGGGGTGACGTCTTCCATGCCATACACCATGGAAAAAGGGGACCGTCCTGTCGCAGTTCTCGGGGTGGTGTTGTAAGACCACAGGATTTCGTCTAAAAAGTCGGGCCATGCTCCTTTGCTGCCTTCGATCTTTTTCTTAAGTCCTTCTAGTATGGTTCGATTAGAAACTTCGGCTAGTCCGTTAGTTTGTGGATGGCTAACTGAAGAGAAGAGGGAACGTATTCCTAGCCCTTCGCACATGTCTTGAAAAGGCGCGCCTGTAAATTGCCGACCATTGTCAGATATGATGGTATGCGGTATCCCATAACGATAAACAATGTTGTGTTTGACGAAGTCAGCTATTCTTGGGGACGTTATCAAGGCTAGTGGCTTGGCCTCTATCCATTTGGTGAAGTATTCGACTACCACGACTAAGAATCGCAGGTTTGCTTTTGCTGTAGGAAAGGGGCCGAGAATGTCTATCCCCCAAACGTCGAAAGGCCAAGGGCTTGCAATAGTGTTCAAGGAGGTGGGGGGCTTCCGGGAGACGCGGGAATGATATTGACATTGCTCACAGCGTCGCACGACATCTATCATGTCTTTCCTCATAGTTGGCCAGAAATAGCCCTCTCTTTCGATGCGCTTGTCTATGGTGTATGGACATTGGTGACTGCCACATAGGCCACTATGCACTTCGTCAATCAGTTTTTTGCCCTGTGAATCACTGATACAGACCAGCCAGGGTGTGCGATATCCCTTTTTCAGTAGTTCGCCCTCCAGGATGGTGAACTCAGGTGTCCATCTCTTAATTCTGCGTGCTGCTAATTTGTCTGTTAGCAACTGTCCTGTGGTTAAGTAATCCTAGATGGGAGTATACCATTCGAGTTGGCTGCTGATTGGCAAAACTTTTGGCTCTGCTGTTGCGATACAGGTTTCAGGTATTTCCATGATGGTAATGGGGGTTTCATTGTTCATCTCTGAGCCTTTTGCTAATTTCGACAGTGCGTCTGCTATCTCGTTCATTCCTCGTGGTACATGTTCGATTATAACTTCCTCAAAAGTTGCTAGGATTTCTTTCGCTTTCTCCAAGTACTTGGTTAGAGTCGGGTCATGTACTTCGTATTGCCCGTTGATCTGGTTGACCACGAGCTGGGAATCCATGTATATTCTGACTTTCGTCGCGCCTACAGCTTCCACCAATCGTAACCCGGCTATTAAGGCTTCGTACTCAACCATATTGTTTGTTACAGGGAAGGTTATGTGAATGGCATAATAAAAAATTTCTCCTTTGGGTCCTCTGATCTGTATCCCCAGGCCTGATCCTCGCTCAGAGGCTGCGTCATCGACGTGAACGTGCCATATCGCCTCTTGGTACCTCCTTTCTGTTCTTCCTGTATTTTCTACCACAAAGTCCGCTAGGACTTGCCATTTGTATGCTGCCTTAGGTAAGAAAGAAATGTCGAATTCCGATAATTCCACTGCCCACTTTAAAAGCCGGCCAGAAACGCCGAGATTTCCCAAAGCCTTTTTCAAAGGAAGGTCACTGATTACTTTGACTGGATGTGCTTGAAAATATGGTCGCAGTTTTCTGGCTGCAATAAGTACGGCAAAAGCTCCTTTTTCGACCGTCGAATATCTCTCCTCAGCGTCGCGCAGTACTTTTGACACGAAATATATCGGTTTTTGCACCTTGTCCTCTTCTCTTATTAGCGCCGCACTTACTGCGACTGCTGAAGCGCCAACATATAAGTACAGGGTTTCGCCCTTGGTTGGCCTGCTGATGATTGGTGGGTTGGAGAGATATACTTTGATTTGCTCAAATGCTTCCTGGCATTGCTGGTTCCATTCGAACCTTTTAGTTTTTTTGATGGTTTGGAAGAAAGGTTTGCAGACTTCGCCGGAGCGTGCTATGAATCTGTTTTGGCGCAGCTATTCGCCCTGTTAGCTCTTGTACTTCTTTCACAGTTTTTGGGGCTTCCATGTCGATGATCGCTCGACATTTGTTGGGGTGAACCTCGATCCCTCTTTCAGATACAATATAACCCAGAAACTTTCCGCTAGACAAGCAAAAGAAACTTTTCTTTGGGTTGAGGCGCATGCCGACCTTCCTCATCTTCTGAAATATTATGTCGAGGTGATGTACATGCTTTTCACCTGTGCAACTCTTTACTACCATGTCATCGATGTAAGCTTCCATGATTCCTCCCAATTCCTCTTTGAACACTTTGTTTGCCATCTGTTGATATTCTGCTCCTGCATTCTTAAGACCGAAGGACATGACTTTGTAACAAAACATGCCTTGTTCAGTTATGAAACTTGTCTTTTCTTCATCATCGGGGTGCATTTGTATTTGGTTATATCTTGAATATGCATCCATGAAACTCAAGTATCTAAATCTTGCGGTGGAATCGATCATGGCATCGATGCTTGGTAACGGGAAGGGCTTCTTGGGGCACGCCCGGTTCAAATCAATGTAATCTATGCACATTCGCCATTTGCCATTAGACTTGCGCACCAACACGGGATTTGCCAACCACCGAGGGTACTCGACTTCTCTTATGGCTCCTGTCCTAAGCAAACGATCGACCTCATCTTGGACGGCTTTTCTTCTTTCCATGCCCAGTTTGCGCTTTCTCTGTTGGATGGGGCGCGCTTCATCATACGTGTCAATTAGATGTTCAGCAATGGCTCTGTCGATACCTGGTAGCACGTCGTCCTCGTCAACGAAGATGTCTTTATTAGCGATCAAGCACTCTTTTACTAAGTTACGATCCTTCGCAGGTAGCAGGGTTCCAATTTGAGTTATCTGGCCTTCTTTTAATACAATTGGCTCTGTTGCTTCCATGGCTTCAGTTGGAAAGAGCCTTGTGTGGTTCTTTACTAATTACGCTCAGGCTTTCCACAAATCTTTTGTTTCTCCTGGATCTCTCAATGTGTGCGATCTGTGGCGCCATGGTGATTCGGTAACATTCCTTGGCAACCTGCTGTTCTCCTCTTGCGATGCCGATCCCTTGTGGGGTTGGGAATTTAATCATCAAATGCGGAGTAGACGCAATGGCTCCAATGCTGTTGAGGGAAGTGCGTCCCAAAATGACGTTGTAGGCAGATGGAGCGTCTACGACGATGAAGCGAACGTTGGAGACCACTGTTTGTGGAATTTCCCCAAACAATACATCAAGGTCAATGGTTCCCAACGGTTTCAATCTATCGCCGGTAAACCCTACTAACGACGTTGTCATCGGCTGCAAAGGATATTTGCCAAGACCCAATCTTTTAAGAGCGTCGAAATACAGCACATCTGTCGAACTGCCTGTGTCGACGAGGATTCGCTTTACTCGCACCCCATTGATCCGAAGCATTAAAACAATAGCGTCGTCATGAGGCAATTGTACACCACTATAATCGTTCGGCCCGAATGAAATGACTTGGGTAGCCTCTTGGCTATGCTGAATTTGAAAAACATGGAACGGTAGTTGCGTGGGTGGGTTTTTGGTGGCTTTTCCTTCGATGAACATCACAGGTGGAGGGGACATGTGCTGTTGTCCCTTTGGTACGGCTGCCTGAGTTCTGTGGTTATTTGGTCGCTCGACGCGACGCTCTTCATTGGCATTCCCCGATTGCATTTTCCTTTTGCCTTTTTCGTCCTTTGCTAAGAAATGTTCAAGGATATTGGTTTGGCGCACTAGTCTCTCTATCTCGTCTTTGAGCTTAAGGCAGTCATTTGTGCGATGTCCACTGCTGCCATGGTATTCACAGTAACTGTTTCTGTTGAACACCTCAGTTTTGGTTATAGGTGGTGTTCTTCTTATCTCCCTGTTGTGTTTGATTTTGTCATACACACGGTCTTGGGACTCTGTGGTGACATGGTACATCTTGTAATTTGGTGCATGATCTTCTGTTGAGTTGTCACGGCGATTGCGACCTCGCTTAGAGGATTTGGATTCTCTTCTTCGAGAATATGGGGATCGACTGCGCTGACGACCTCTGGGCAGACTTTCTTTTCGTTGTTTTGTGGGTGATAGGCTTTGTCTACTGGTTGGTTGAGTAAAAGTTCTATGATGGTGTCCTTGAATGGCGGCAATGTGTTCTTCGGCACGGATGAGGTGTTCGGCTTTTTCTCTGAACGCTGCAAAGTCGAAGAATTTTTCTGTCATAGCTGCCCATTGGACTGGTCCTTCCAGTAACCCACGCTGCACGGCTAACAGTGCCATGTCTTCCCTGTAATCACCGCATTTGTTGGCTTCTATAGAGAAGCGATCGAGGTAATCGCGCGTGTGTTCGCTGGGATATTGGCGAACACCCATTAAGTCCATGCATGTTTTAGGTGGTGCCCGAACATTGGCGAATCTCTTGAGGAACTTTTCTATGAGGTCCTTGTAGCTTGATACGGAACCAGGAGGAAGTTGCGCGTACCAGTCCCAGGCGACTCCCTCCAACCGGGTTGGGAAAACAAGACACATTGTTCGCTCGGAAGCTCCGGTAATTAGCATGGACTCCCTGAAGGTGTTGACAAAGGCTCGAGCGTCGTGGGTTGGATACGCGGGATACTTGTCGAGGCTGGCGAAGTCCTTGAGGCGAAGGGCCCTTCCCTTGTAGAGGTGTCGGGCCAGTGCGCCACGAGGAGGCGAAGGGCTACCACGGCGTCTTCGTGACGATTTGCGTGAATGACTTGTGCGCAGTTTAGACCTCCCATCACTTGTGTCACTTGCCGAGGAATGGGGATGATGATCTAGTCGATGTACTGTACCGATTACGATCTTTCTTTGAGAATGGTTTGCGAGGGGACAATTCGCTTGAACTATATGTGCCAGATTCTGATGATGGTGATCGTTTTTTGGATCGGCGCGAACGAGATTTCGAACGGCCTCTTGTGTAAGAACGGGGGTGATTGGGAATGTTGGTGTACTGGGAGCGTCTGTGAGACAGTTGTGGTCGTTGTTCCTCACTATGCAGAGCTAGCTCCTCCCTGTGCGAAAGTCCAGTGTATGTTGGGTTAGATGGTTGTATTGGTACACCCGACTGACTTGTGGGGAATGCTGGATGTTGGTGGGAGTGTTGTGAAGGTGGGTGTGTCATGATGACCGGAGATTGGTACACGAGATCGCGAGGAGCTTGAAACTGATGAATGAGGGGTGGCTGCGGTTGATAGTTAGGATTGCTATGAATTGATGGAGGCGTGGGTGATGGCGCTGCTGAAGGGAAAATTTGTGGTGGTGGTGGATTGTTCTGCATGTCTTGGGTGGTTGCATTATTGATGACTGGGGGGTTATGACGTGGAGCTAAAGAGATGCTGGTGGATTGATCGGAGGTTTGCTCTGTTCCTGGTGGTGGGGGTTGCGGAGTAACATGTTGCTTTGATGTTGCGCTAGCGGTTGCCATGGTTTTGGTTGACGGTGTGTTAAAATCTAACTTTTTAGGTTGGATATTCCTACTTCCTTTCATATGGAAACAGAGCTCATACAGTAAGAAAAAAGTAGCTTTTCTCGATTGTTAAAATGAGCTCTTACAATTCACGGTGGGCGCCAGTTGATAACCTAAAATCTAGCTCATAAGTTTCAACAAAGAGATTTCGACAAAGAGAAATAGAAATCTTCAATTTATTGCTTTCTAGTTAACATATGGTTTCTCATTTTGTTTTCAAGAATCTAACCCCCCTTCCTCATGGAGGGGGGTACCTATTTATAATCGTCAGGTGGGCCCGCACCAGATCTTCTATGGCTTGTCTGTGGCACCATCCCTCCTTTCGACTGCGACGTGAAGGTCGCTAAAACCTCTCCTAACTCCAATCGGTCTCTCCTTGGCCTCCAAACCAAGTGCGCCTGTGCGAGGTTGTGTCGAGGTTTCCCTAGCAGATACTCTCGGAAGGTCACAGAGTATCCCACGGCAGTTATCGAAAACCACTTGTCCTGAGAGACCGTTTCATCCGGGGGACCCACAAAAGAACGTCCTTTCTAACGGTTTCTCCTCCAGGTCCCACCTAAAGTGTAACGGCTCTGGGTCCAACCTAATCGTGGCAGCTTTGGGCCTTCTTTCCTTTGTATTTAGGCCTTAAACGAGGCTTTACATAGCCACTGGGCCCGTATCATGATCTGACTGTATCAGAAATTATGTATAGTAAGGAGCTCATATGTTTTGCCTGTATAATAAGATGCTCATCTGAATGGACATAATGAAAGAGTTAAGTGAGATGCTCATCTAAATGGACATAATAAAGGAGTTTACTTTAACTGAGTTTGTACTTATATTTTGTTTCTCCTTTCACCAGTAATGAAAACTGTCTCCTTAATTAGGAAATGACTGTTAATGATTATTTTGTTTTATTTTTATTTTATACTATTTCATTGGAATGTTTTTCTTTATAATGCACATATGAATCTTCTTCTAAGTCCAAGTTCATGAGTAAAAAAGCATCGATATTCAAAAATTGTCAATTATAATAAGCTCGTGCACTCAACCAGAAAGTGAATATCAATGTACAACAACTCATGTTCTGTTAATTAATATCGTAAATAGCAAATAATAACGGTGCAGCCTATGTTATCTATCCTTTAGTCTTTTTCTACAATAGCAGATCATACTAAATGAAAAAAAAAGTGTTCTCCACACATTATTACAACCATACATCCAGGTTTACACACAAAAAACAACAAATTAGAAATTCCCAACAAACACCAAGTAATAGAAAAAGAGAAGAGGGTCAATCATATGTCCACTCTAGGCCCACCAATTGCAACAGATCTCTTATGTGTGCGTCAACTGCATCATCGCGCCATTGTTCCAAACATGAAGTAATAGAAAAAGAGAAAAATATACTGCAACATTGTTCCAAACATGAAGTAAGCATTACGCCTCAATTTTTGAGAACTGCTTCTTTCAATATCCATTGCTCGATATTTTTGCCATGTCAGAAACAAGCTTTCTTACTCTCTGCCTTATCTATTGCTCCTAAAGTTGCCTCCTTTGTCTTCTCTCTATCACCTCTGATTAGAAGGAAATTGTCAAATTAGATAATCAATGGCTGAATGCAAATTGTCAAATTGTATTTAATAGAGATAAAAAAGAAAAGAAAAAAAATAAACGAAAGACTTGTTTGCAAAAGTTAACAATGAATGGTTCCACCACAAAACCAGTACCAAGCCTACGTCAATTATTTGATAAATACACCAAATTAAGCATACCATAGTGTTCCTCTATTCTCCATGAGTCTAACTGACCAAAACTTGTGAGTCGCATCAGCCTAGATCGCCGAAATTTCACCAAATTAGTTTTTCAAGCTCCTCTGAAAGAAGATGGTTTTGTCGACAATTTAAAACGACGCAACAGAAATGAAACGGCCATGATATTCCTCTCTCCACCACGATGACAATAAGCTCTTTCTTGAAAGTTGCGATGGTCTGGTCTGAAGCGCTAACGGGTTTGAACCCGCTAAGAAAAAATGAGACTCGTCTCCTTCAATCCAGCTTCACTCCCACTGAAGGAAGGGCATAAGCATACTGGTCAATCCCCTTTCCAGTGAGCCACAAATCAACACTGAGGGAAGGGCTCCATCAGAAGGAGGTAGTCTCCTTCCTTCCTTGATTTCTCTCGAAGATGGATACACGAGCGTGAGCGTGCGAGGAGACGAGCGGAGAATTATTAAATAGTTTACTTTTTAAGAGGAAATGCAAATTTGGGCAGTCGGCCAGGATCGATTTCAACGTTTTTATCTCCTTCATCTGTGTGCGTCGTTGGATCGTCATCCAACTGTTCAGACAAGAGATTGGCACTCTGCCAACCTTTTAGAGGATGACAAAGGATACGATTCTGTGGCGATTGGGCATATTTTGTCTTCAGATTTCAGACTAAGGGAAATTGATTACCGCCGCGACCAAGCTCTGTATAGACACTTTTTGTGAAGCACTGCTAATTTTCGCTGATTCTTTGTGTTTTTACTGTTTCTCTTTTCTCTACTTTTTCTTTTACTTGGTAGCCACTACCAAGCTCTCTAAAAATTTAAAAAAAAAATAAATAGACGAATCTTGTTGTACAAACAAACACAAATAAATAAATAAATTGTTACTTCTAATCGAATTAAAATACCCAAAGAGCCAAAAAAAATAAATTAAAAGGAAAATGCACAATGCAAGCCAAAAAAAAGTGATCCAACCCAAATCTTTCACCATGTAATCTAAAGAAATCCTATAAAATGTACTCAGTCTTCCGACTACATGCATCAAATTAAAAATTAGCCACAATACAAAACCTAATAATAAAAAATATTTTAAATAAATAATAAGAAAACTCTAAAAATAAATGTTCAACAATGTTTCAAATATAAAATTATCACAATACAAAACTTAATAGCTAATTTTAATAAACAATATAGAAAATTTGAGAATAAATGGTCTAGTTTTTCATTACAATTATTGTAGTTATGCGCTCACAAGATGCATACCTAAAGTAAAAACCAAATACCAATGACATACCCACCTAGATGTTTGTCCATACCATACTTTACTATATTAGCATCAGATTTGACACCATATTAGCATGCGCCGGGAGATTGTACGCTTTGCTGATATCATCTGCTATGGCCAGACCATCCTCTGAGGAGCCAAAGAGACCTCTACGGTTCAGACCGGCGCAATAAAGCCCATTTTGTCCTTTCCAGTTGTCTGGGTAGTTATTTTTCGCCATGCCATCCTTTCCGATCAAACCCTCATCGGTCTGAAATAAAGGACCCACCATTTAATAATTCATTAAAAGCTCTTCATTTTATTTTTAAACCAGAAATTATAAGTGTCATCTCTAATTATACCATCCCTGCCATCGCTAAATACAAAGTGAACACTTATAACAGACAAGATAAATATATATAGACAATTAAAATGAACACTTACAAATAAATAAGTATTGTCATCTCTTTTTCAGAGTTTTATATGCACATTTAACTTATTTTTATTGAACTTATCTGTTTGTATGTGTTCACTTTAAGTGTTCACTTTCTGTTTAGCGATGGCAGAGATGGTAAAATTGCAGATGGATGTAATCAATTTCCTTTTTAAACAAAAAAACTAAGAAACTTCTCAAATTCGATGTGTTGATACCTCAAGCCATTGCCGAATTGTGTTTCGGTAACCTGTAGCAAATATAATTGCATCATAGTGATGTGTCTTTCCATTGGAAAATGTCACCATGCTTCCTTCTATGCTAGTTAGAGATGGTAATACCTGTGCAAAAGTCGATCCTATCTTCATTAGAAAATTCCTTCATATGTGCAAGCCAAAATTTTTAGTGCGTACATCTTATCAAAATAATACAAGAAAATAATGCATTCAATCAATGTTGACAACACTCAGATTTATCTTTGTGAACAAATCTCTCAGATCTGAAATACTTAAGTTTGAACTTTGAAGACAATGCAATTTTATTTAATAATACAAAAAAAGCTTCACCTGAATTTCTCCGGTCTTGATCCGGTCATAAGTGCCGACATCAATTACTTGATAAACAGGGGTGTAACATTTCATGTACATTGGACCAATATTAGGCCGTCGTAGATATTTCATCAGATATTTCATCAGACGCATGGCAAATAACCAGATCTCTTTAGTCACAATATGAATCTGTAACATGAAATTTTTTTTTTAAAAAAAAATCATGTCAGAGCATTAAATTTGAAAATAAAATGTTAAGATCTCCCCTCTGCCCTGATCTACTTGATACTAGCATACATGTATCACATTACCAACATAATATGCGATGATAGATTATTGAAATCAAAGTTATATAGCCAAACAACTATTGGCTCAACAGGACATATACCAAGAAGAGAACATGGGTATTTTAGTCATAACAATTAAATTTACATTATTTTTATTTTAAATATTGTAAAAAATAGTGTAAAGGATTTGTATCCAATCAAAATCGAATTAGAAGGGTTCATATCCGATTTATCTGAATAGGTAAGATTACAGGGGTTTATAATAACTGATTTTTTCTTTTTACTTAGGGGTGTTTGTTTTATGCGTAACAATTAATGCAACATTTATGCAGTCAAACATCTGTTACATAAGATTGCATAAGGATGCATAACTTATTATATTTAAGGAGGTTGCATAACTTATGCACCGGATTCTTCTCATCTCATTTGACATTTCTACCTTTCAATTAATTCTCATCGGCTCTCAATGTACAACACTAATGTAGTTCATAATAATTATTTTTGAAAAATAATAATAAAAAATTATTATTATTATTATTATTATTATGAAGGAATAGATTTATTTTATTATAATAAGATTATTGTAACAAAAACTATAATAATAAAACCACTAATTATTTTATTATAAACAAACGAACCTTGATTGAGTATCAAATAATAATTTTATTATAAACAATCTAACCTCGTTAATTGTCACTATTTGTTTATAATAAAATCACGTATTACAACGAATCTATCATAGTTAACATGATTTGTTTGTGCCTACGGGCTTTCTCGTCAAAAAAAAAAACATGATTTGTTTGTTTTTCTATCTCTTGATTGAGTATCAAATAAACCCCAAAATTTACAAAACTTATATGAAAACGCATCGCTCATTAAACTAAATAAAATCAACGGTTTGAATTTAATATTTGAATTTTTAAATTTGAAAAGATAACTTAATAGCAAAATGTTGGTATTTGGGGCAATGTTCTTGATTTTTTTTTAAACAGAAAAAAATCCAAAATTTTATTTTAATACAAAACCTTTGACCTCTGAAATTTGAGAAACAAACTTGTCGGTGCGCAAGTGGCCTGCGTGGGCTCTGACAGCGCCACTGCCACTGGCGCAGGCAGTAATTCTGAAAATTATGTTTAAAAAATTATATCCGTCTGTATGCCTGCACCACTGGCAGTGACGCTGTCAGAGCCCGCATAGGCCACCTACGCACTGATATGTTTGTTCCTCTAAATATCTCTATCGTAAGTTTTTTATTAAAATAAAATTTTGGATTTTTTCTGTTGAAAAAAAATTACGGTCAAAATGTTGACAGCGTAACCTTCCTCATTGTACTTACCATGCTGCGCACGACAATGGAACACCTTGCCCCGGCTTCAAATAGATCATAGGCAATATCCATACCCGAATTATCTGATCCGACAACGAGCACATCCTTCCCTTTAAATGCTAAAGCAGTTCGGTACTCGCTTGAGTGGATCACCACCCCTTTAAAACTATCCAACCCGTTAACATCCGGCACAACCTTCTGATCGTTCTCCCCTGCTGCCACAACTAGAAATCTCCCAATATACTCCTCCAAAACATCACCATTCCTGGCCTTTACAATCCAGCGGCCCGACTTTTGGTCATACCGGGCTGACTCTACCCGGCGCCCAAACCGAATCCTCAAACGAAACCGCTCTGCATAAGAGTCGAGGTAGGAAATGAATTCGGATTTGGGGATGTAAGTTGGGGTGGTATCTGAGTGTGGCATGTGTGGTAAAGAACAAAATTGTTTGGCCAAGTGCAAGCAGACACGGTCATACGACCTCTTGCGCCACAGCGAGCCGATACAATCATCGCGTTCGAGTATCAGGCTCGGGACGGCCTGTTCGGCCAGGCACGCTGCTACCGCCAGGCCTGACGGGCCCGCCCCGACTATTAGCACCACCTCTTCTGGTTGTTGTTGGCACACATTTGTTATTCCTTCCATTCTTTGTTTTTCCTTCTTTTTTTTGTTTTTCTTACAGTTTGCCAGCCTCTCTGTCTTTCTCTGTCTCTCTCTGTCTCTTTTTGTGTGAGAGGTTGTGGTCTCGTGGGGTGGCGAAGATTTATATATATATGTTGCTTAGGAGTGAAGAGGGAGACGAGAAAGGTGGGACCAGGAGGTGGTGGAGACGGTACCGTTTATTACTATCCACGACTACAAGTGATATTTTTCTGGTAGTTTCCCGATTTGACTCGTTTTGGCTACTGAGTTACTGAGTACCGATCGGTACTTTTCTAGCAAGTAATAACGAATTATTTGTTAGCATATTTCATTAGTGCAATTGTACAGGCTATACATGCATCATTAATAAATAAATATATATATATATATATATATATATATATTGTGGGTATCTTTCAAGAAGTCAATATACTCCTATGAACAATCTTTTCATACTAATGGAAAATTAATCAACTTATATTATGGATATCTTGCAAGATATATACCGATTTAAATTACGATAACTGAAAAATATATACGAAATAAATAATATGATTATCTAAAGTTTTATAATTTTGATATAAATGATTTTTAAGTAGGATAAACATACTAACATTTAAAAAAAAAATCGGACAAATGGTGTATTCCATTTTTTATGCTGAACAATTTTTCTACAGTTCTGTTTGACCTTTCTAAATTCAATTTTTATAGATTTAACAGAAGTGTTCAATATAGGATTCGTTTTAGAGCAATTGTCCAATTAATTATCAACTTTGTTTTTTTACTTCCTTTTACTTCTTGTTCAGGTGCCTTACTGAAGAATAGTCGACTATTTTGCAATGTAATCTTAAGGTGCAATGAACGGATCAGCAGAGCACAGGAAAAGGACAAATCTCGAGAAGAAGAAGAGAAAGGAGGGACCGAGGGAGAGACAGCTCGGCATAACGCAGAAGAGACGAAAAAACTATCTGTCTTAGGGACCGGTTGGTCGAGTAACTCACGTTTTTCTCATTTACTAGACTAGATGGGGAAGCGCCGCGAATCTTAGCGAATTTTTAATTTTTGATAATTAATAAATGTGATCTTCTACCTGAATTAAAATAAAATTTTATGAAAGAGATTAAATACATAGTTCATTTTATTAAAAAGATACTTTGTGCAAACTTTAAAATATGGCTTCATTTAGATTGTCGTCCTTTGTGCAAAAATTGGTAATATATCATTTCTTGTACCATTCATTTAATTTGATCCAAAACCTGGTGCAAATGAAAAGACGGAAAGGAAGTAAACTTATGCAACAATGTGGAGGATTTATTTTCAGCATATTCGTCATAGAGTTAAAAAAGTTTAGTCAGATTATATCATAAAAGAGGAAAATAATTAAATTTTCTATGGATATTTAATGTGAAATTAAAGATCTTTTGAGCAATAAACAAAAGAGAAACTGATGACCTCAAATGATTAATAATGTTTGTAGTTCTCAAACGGTACGGGTAAAAAAACTAAAAAAGTAAAATAAAAACCCAATTTCCAAAAGAATAAGCAAAGGAAAAAAAACTAAAGGACCAAGGTTTGCACAAATCAGTAAACCAGTTTTTATAGCTACTTTACAGATTTAGTTAATTTCATTCGTATTCCTTCAGTGAGAGAAAAACTAAAACGAACCCGTTCCATACATGTAAACATCATGGCAAGCTGCCTCAAATGTATGTTTTGTTTAAAACTTTAAAAAAACTTCACACGTATCACTTTTAATCCATAATCTTATGTAATTTTATTCGCCAAAGACCAAAGTGAGTCAATGACCCTATCTGCCCACTCACATCTGACAGTGCTTTATTTCTCGACAAATTAGTAGGCCCTAATTGTATACAATATTAGTGCCTTCAATGTACTATAACTGCTACCACAACTTTGTTTTACCAAGAAAATCATTGCTATTCAGCATGCCACAGAAACAACTACTAATGGAAAATTTGAAATACTGCTGAAACGATACCAGCTATGATGATTATGGCTTGTTTAGCTTCCTCCCATAATTGGTACCCATCAAACCAACTAAATCATCCACCCCCTCCAGACATCTGCCTTGACCAGTACCACATCCTCCTCTCTCTTGCTCCTCTATTTGCTTGTTCCACTTTTCAAATTCATCCTTCTTTCGAGATAGCACATTTTCCAGTGCTTCCTAGCTTCCTCCTGATTTATAAAAACAAAAACACATCAAAGACCTAAACTTTTTTTAATTTGATATCAACACTAACTGGTAAGGATGTCATGGACATAAAAGAGGAATGCGTCGAAACAACAAACCATGCAACCCAAACTGAAACAATTACCAACTTTTAGTTGAAACCTATTTGCCATGCCAGCCCCTATTAATAGCCATTCTGGTCCCTAGAAATTCCAATTCATACCAATTAGTTGGTTTTCTATTAGAAAATACATCAAATCAGATCAGCAAATCATTTCAAACTTTAGGAACAAAAGCTAAAAAGAATTTGAAGTGGTGCTCTTTGACCCTTTGTGTAAGAATTGTTATTTTGTGGTCATTCCAATTTTACATTATAAGATATATTAGTATAGTCGACAAAATAAAACCAACATGAAGAATGCAAAATCAAGTAACGTAAACATTACACTTTTTTCTTCTTCTTTCGTGGAGAAAGTTATAATTTCTAGAATGGCATAATAAGCAAAATAGTTCAAAATCTGATAACACCAATTTCTTTGCATCCAGTGAAGTTTCACTTTAACAAATTCTTGCACCAATTAAAAATCTGAAACACCAATTTTATATTAACAAAGAGAAAATTGTGGGAGAGCGCAAAAATAAAATTGCAAATATTTATCCTTTCACCTTCCAAAAAAAAATCAGTAAGTTTAATCATGGAAGGAAAAGAGGGATTAGTACCAAATTGAAGAGCTCAAGCAAATCATTGAACGATCTTCCTACCTTCAGCTAAAACTTCAATCTCCTAGTCATTTTACTTATTCGAGTTATCAAAGTTGATCACTAATAAGCAAAAGAGTCAAGTTGATTGTAATTACTCCTCCACCCAACCTAAAAAGGAAAATGAAAAACAAAAAGGTATTTAGCATTTCTTTGCAAGGCAAATTGTTTTGTATTGTTATAAATTGGTTTCTTCTTGTACAAATTTTTTTCTTTGAAATGGAAAAAAAACATGATTGAAGAAAAAAATTGAAAAACAGATTTAGTAATTTTTACATTATCTAGTTCCTTTTGCTTAACACCATAACAGAAACAAATTAAAGAGACAAATTTACCCAAAATGAATTGCCAAATTCAAAACATGTAGAAATCAACAAATCAGAAGCAACAGAATCAAGTTTATTTAGTACCTAGTAGCCAGTAGGTAATGTAATGTGGATTCTGATGTTGAAGATAAAACCAAAAAAAAAAAAAAACAAAATAGAGATACCTTGAGGATAAGGCTTAATTTTTCTTTCCAACTTTAGGAGAATAAGCCTTATTTTAATCAGTTTAGCATTATCAGAGATGCAAACATAAATGGGAATACATATGGCCCCATTGATTTTTCTTCAATGTTTGTGCCAGTACAAATACAAACTATTTAAAATGAATTTACAACCTTAATTTAGTATCTGTCCTTGAGTTTGCATCAGAAACACAATTGTTTGATGAATCTTTCAAGGGCTGGAAGTGCTCTGGGAAGACCTCCACCTTTCCATATAGACCATCCATTTATATTGTACCTATTTGAAACAAATAAAAAACATGACCACTGGTAACCTACAATAACTAATATATATTCTTGCAACCAATATTTTATTTATTTATTTATTTATTTATTATATAATAGCATTCAACATTTTAATAAGAAAAATTCACATAATTAATAATTGACTCAAATTCTTTGATACTGAACTTACTCAAAAAGATCAGTAGCCTATTTGGTCATATCCTCAACTCAATTTTTGTGCATTAGAATGACAAAACATAATTAATATGATCTGGGACAAATGGTCAATTATCGGCAGATTGTTTGCAATTATCTTTCTGTTATTTGATTTAGATCACAAACTATAATTAGCATCATTCCATTATTGAAAAAAAAAAACCTTCTCTTGTAGGAAAAGCAGATGAAATCAAATCTAATGCAATCAACTAAGAGCAAATAATATTTTACCTTACGACAAATATGGATCGCTTCCATGGAGAAACCGGTCTCCTTTTCTTCTTCTCTGAGTGAAACCGGAGAGAGGAGAAGAGGGTTAGGTGGCAGGTGTGATGGGGACAGGAGGGATCTGAGAGGTGCGCGCCACAATCTCTATTGCTCGATCTATTTGAAGGCTTTAATCGCCATCGATGCAATGAGGAAAAGGAGAAGATAAGGAAAGGCCAACGGGTGGATCAATTCTTAATTTGTTGGTATTTAACTCTGCAACTTTATACGTGCTAATCGGGGTTGCTACGGCTTCGAGAGGAGATGAGGAGGCAGGTTCTAGCGTGAATGAGAGAGAATGGGTCAACCAGGTAAAGCCCTTAAAAGATTGGGTCAACCAGGTGAAGCCCAGCAATAATCTCCGAGATCGCAGATAGGCACCCCGAGCGAAGAGACGAAACGAAACGCGGAATTACAACCTTAGGAGCTCTGCGAAGCCCCGAGATACAAGCCCCCGAGTGATGACCCTCGGAGCCTGGCGAAGCCCGAGGTCCCAGAGGACCCCAGGACTCGGACACCCAGGAGAGGCTCGAGGAGGCAAAGTGGTCACGAGTACGGTCGACAGCTGGACTAGGATTAGCAGAAATTTGTACTATCTTAGGCTATATATGTTACCCCCCATTGCCATAGAAGGGGGGGGGGGGATCACTTTTTCAGACTAAAATAGCATGTAAACTGTAACAAAGGAAGATCAATACAATTACTATTCAACTTTAGCGCTTCTAGTGACTTTCTGACTTTGCTAATCATGTAAAACGCCTTAAAAGGTAAACCTCTACCCTAGACGGTGACACAGGCAGCTCCTCTAGTGCTGGCATAGCCTTCATCTTGAGCTGCAGCTTTTCAGACCATAGAGCTGTCCAATAATTAACTCAAAGTAAAAATCAACTTTAGGCACATTTGTCTGACAGTTTTCACCCTCCCTAGTTGAAACTTGAAACAAAGCCATCCAAAATAGAAAGTCTGGAACCATCCAAAATAGAATGTTTGCAAATATTTCAGGTTTCCATTTGTTTTTTACTTGTGTTAATTAGAACATAGGATTTTTTTGCTTTTGTTATCACCATTTGTGTAATAGGTTGTTGATGGTTATGCAAATTATGTATGTTGTGCAGTTATTAGCTTGTGGTCCTTTCGTGACGATGCTTAATTGTTATGTTATTGAAATGCCATTTTGTACGAAGTTTTATATATCTACTTTGATATTGTTTAATTATAGGATATTGCATCCATTTCGATGATTGATGCATATATGCTAGTGAATGGTTAGGACACCGCCGAGCGATGGATTAAATTTGTGTAGACAATTTACTGAAAAAATATTTTCTTATTTGAGAATATAATAATTTATCTGGGCTAGGACAAAAACCGAAATTATATATTTATATAATCAAAGGGTACGGCAATAAAAACATAAATACAAATTCTACTTTTAATTATTATTTTTTATCTTCTAAATGCCATTGTCTATCTCCAATCTCAGAGATAATCTGCTTCACTTCATCGGGATTCTTACAATTGCTCACTGCGTTTAGAAGTATATCAAAGATTACATCATTCGGCTTAAGGCCATGATGCATCATCTTATCGACCATGCGCAGAGCCTCATTGATTCTGCCATTTTTACAGTAGCCGTTAATTAAGATACTATAACTGTGTTGGTTTGGCTCAATGCCTTTTGAAGCCATCCTTTCTAACAATTCTGTTGCTTTATCAAGATGAGATTCTTGGACATATCCTTGCAGCACAGTAGTGTAAGTGATTACATCAGGTTTCACCCCATTTTCCTCCATTAAACAGACCAGTTTCTCTGCTTCACAGGTCTGTCGGTGCCTGCACAGGGAGACCATTAATGCATTGAAAGTCACTACATCAGGTGAAATGCCCTGATTCACCATCTCACGGAAAACCCTGATTGCACAGTTCCACTCACCTATCACAGAAAGCCCATGAATTAGACAATTGTATGTGCGAACATTCGGTGCCACCCCTCTTTTTATCATCTCCTGAAGCACCTCTGATGCACGCAAGAAGTCCCCCTATTTGCAGCAACCTTTTAATAAGGTTGTGTATATACAGGCATTTGCTTGAAGTCCAGAATTAACCACTTCTTCATATACAACAAATGCCTTGTCAATGTCACCAACATTGCAAAAACCAAGAATGAGGTCATTGTAGGTATAGACATCTGGAACTAATCGTTTTGCAATCATTTCTTCAAACATCTTCAAAGCACAATTCATATTACCTTGGGAACACAGACTATGAATGAGAATGGTGTAGGTAATCACATTAGGACCAAGTCCCTCTACAGCCATTTTATCAAACATTCTGAAAGCACTATTTGTGTCACCATGACTGCAGAGTCCACCAATAAGACTGTTGTAGGTATACAAATCAGCAACAATTCCATGGACAGACATTTCTTCAAACACCTTTTGTGCTGCAATAACATCCCCATTCTTGCAAAGACCATTAATGAGACTGTTGTAGGTATACAAATTAGCGACAACCCCAAAAGAAGGCATTTGTTCAAACACCTTTCGTGCCGCAACAACATCCCCGTTTTTACAAAGACCATCAATTAGTATGCTACAACAGTTAACGTTAGGCATCACCCCTTTAGCAACCATTTCCTCAAACATCTCCGTAGCCACTGCAATCTCACCCTCTCTACAAAATCCATGGATGAGAGTGCCGAAGGTTACAGCATTAGGCTTGAAGCAACTCCCTTCTTTTGACATCAGACGAAACAGCTCAAGCCCCATCCGAATATTGCCCTTTCTGCAATAACCATCCATAAGTGTATTGTAAATGATCAAATTAGGAGCACATCCCAATAGTGGCATTTTAGCAAGCACCTTAGCTGCATCCCGCATCCGCTTCCGCGTACAAAGCTCCCTAATAAGGGAACCAAACATAATGGTATCGACACCGCATCCTTCTCTCAGTGATTGGCCAAGCACACAGAAACCAAGATCCGCTCGACCCATTAGACAGCAGCAATCGAGGACAAGGCCGAAGGTCCGAATTGTGAGAGAGGCGCCTGTGTCTCTGGTTGTCCTCAAGCGATTAAAGAGAGTAAGTACGGTTGGGAAGCGGCTGGGATGCTTGGTTTTGGCAATGGATTTGAGAAGGAAGTTGATGGTGAGGATGGACGGCGGGTGATGAGAGTCGGGAGAGAGGAGGCGATGAAAGAGAGACACAGCCTCCTCGAGCTGAAGGTTCCCAGCAAGGCATCTCTCCTTCACTAGCTTCTCCAGACGGCGAGTCTTATTCATCTCATATCAATGGTTTGGCTGCCTCTTATTCATGAAACCAAGTGGTAAATTGGATTGGTAATGTAAAGTGAAAGAGAGATGGGATTGTGGTGGGAATTGAATATGCATATGAAGTCCATTAAGCTCCGCCCATTAATTCTAGGCCCAAGTTGACCTAAAGCAGTCAAGGCCACAAATGATAACTGTCTTTGCAGTTTTGTCATATCTTTGCCATCGCAAAACACACAAAGTAAATACATAAAACAAACAGGATAACATCTATGTTACACGGGTGCGGGTGCGGATGCGGATATCGTATCCGACACGATGCGGGTGCGGGGATACATTATTTCTGAAAAAATTAGAATACGGATGTATATATAAAATAATAAAAATATCACAATATATATTAAAATATTTAATTTTTTAACATTAAAAAAATCGGATTATATATAAAATAATTTGTGACCTTGTTTTTTATTTGCACGAAAAATAGCCTTTACATTCGAAATTTGTGAACGGATTTGAAATCAAAATTAAATTACTCTCAAGTCTCAATAGTAAATAGTCTACTAGTCCACACATGGCAACTTTTTTTTTGTCTATCTACGGCTTCATTGCCCAAAAAAAATAAATAAAAAAACTTTTTATTTTGGTCTCCCACTCCCACGTGATGCCATGCCACAGAGTCACAGAGAAAATAAATGTTTTCTAGACCAATAGAAAGCTGCTTTTCAATGTACGAGACATGTACATTTTAAATACTTTTAAACGAATCCATTTTAAATAACGTATCCGCACGTATATGGGACGTATTTGGAACGTATCTTGACCGAATTTGCTGGACAAATATAATAAAATAATAAGATACGCCATGTGGAGTGTTGGGTGCGTATCGCATGCGAATCCGCGTCGGATACAGGGTGCGGCATAAATTAGGAGTATCTGAGTAACCTAGGATAACATATAGACGATCAAAGCGAATACTTACAAACAATAAGTGTTGTCATCTCTTATTCAGATTTTTGTATGCACGTTCAACTTATTTTTATTGAGTGTATGTGTTCACTTTGATCACTACATATGTTCACTTTATTTATTTTATCTATTCACTTTCTGTTTAGCGATGGCAAGGGATGACAAAACCACAGATGACAGTAATCAATTTCCAATTGAAGCAGGGACCACATCTTATGTTCAGACTTAAACTGTCTTAAACTGTTTAAGTTGAGAATTCAATTCAGTGTGTTTGAATGTAGGTTTTATTACGGGTGAGTGTGTTTGAGTTGACAATTTATTTTTAATTAACTGTTTGGATAAGTACTTCTATCGCATTGCAATTTGGTAGGTTTTATTACGGGGTCAAAAAGTTTAATTTGGTAATATGTAGTGCTGATAAATAGCAGCTGATGTTTATATGTGGGTTTTGCTTTTTGTTGTCGTCTTGTCGATAATCCTCTTTGTTCTAATAAAATAGGGAAAAAAAAACATAAACTTCCAGTAGCAGAAATAATGGTTGTAAAACCTATTGTTGGCTCTGTAATGTTAATTATCATATAAGTGTAACTATAAGATTTCTATTATAATGCCATAAAGGTGCTTGAAAGTTGACCAGCGATAGAAAGAGAATAAACCACAAACACAGAAATTAAAATGTCCTTGTCCAATTATAAAGTGTCACACAAACATCCACTGTCAACAAATGGTAAAGAACATGTAATTAATTAGGTTCAGGTATTGTGCTAATACCTTTTCAACAAAAAAAAAAAACTGTGCAAATACAACCCTAAAATAACACAACACCAGGCATAAATCTGATAATGAATGTAATTAAGGTGTTTGCCAACTAAAAGCAGAGTGAAGCCAAGAGCAACATAATGCCGACGCCAACTGAAAACCCAGTAGAAGCAGCTCCATTCGAGTTGGGAGTTGGTGCAGAAGTGGCGGTGGCGTTGGCGTTGGCGCTACTGGATTCGGCACCTGAGTCAGGAGCTGGGGCCTCCACAGGAGCCATGGAAGGGGCAGCAGAGGAGCCCTTTTGGACATTAATTTCGACCTGTAAGTAATTAAACCGAATAATAAATTAATTTTCTTTATCAAATATTCAAATTTTAAACTTGCAAATGCAAGATGAGGCATTTGAGTTTTAACTGAAGTAATTAATATAGCCTACATGAGTCTCAATTACCTTCAGTATATGGATCAAGGAAGTTCTAAGACTATTTAGGGGAAATAAAAAGATTTTGTTGTATACAATTAAACAGCTGAAACAATTAATATTGATTAGCATTGCCTTTTGGCCAGAAGCACAGTGTCCAGGAATCCCGCAGAGGAAGTAGTGGGGGCCTGCAGTCTTGAGGGGAATCGAATCGTTGCCGGTGGCATAAGTGGCGATGGGTGATTCGTTATTGCATGATTGGTAGTCAGCCTTGCTCACCTCCAACACGTTGTGGAAGTTACTGTTGTATGTGAACACTGCATTTGTTTAGAGATATCATCGTTGATTCATTATAAAGGCAAGGTGATAGAAAGGCAAAAAAAGATAATAATAATAAGACAAAACAATGATACCAATTAATAGGCTATTTTTGGACTAGTCTAAAACAACAGTATTCTGCTCAGAATCACACTAGCTGAAACATTCTTAGAACTTGAAACCAAGAAATTTGTGCACTTTTACTCCCGTTTGAGACAGTTTAGTGAAAAGTCTAGTTATCTTAGAATCGAAGCACCAAAGTCCATTAATTGTGTATATAAAGCCAATGTTCCCAGCTTATTAAAGCATGGGAACAAAGTTACCTAATTGCTTCTCTACATTCAGAACTAAGGTCCTGTTTGGATAGTTAGGAATAAGGATTATTCTAGACTAAATAGCTATTCGGGACTAAGAAACCATCCAAACAGTCCAGAATTAATAGCTTATTCTTAATCAGACTAAGATTAGTTAATCCGACATTTTGTTAGAATAAGAGTTGAGATTAGAAAAAAAAAGCTCATTATTTATTCTTTCCTCATCCAAACAAAAAATCTTAATTTGAGATTAAGCTTATTCTTAAAAATTTAGGATTAAGAATCTTAATCTTGAATAGCTAATCCTACCCTTAATCTCATACGATCCAAACAGAGCCTAAGTTTTTACATGTGAGTAATGGTTAGCTATTTAGTAAAATTTTCATATTACAGGACAAATACTGGTTTATCAAAAGCCAGGTATAATTGAAAAGAAAACATACTTACCATCTAGACCTTTGAAACCAAACAAGAGGGGAAAAGAAACTGATATAACGGCTACCACTTACCAGTATAATTTATTACTAAAAGAAGTCTTATAACGGATTTTCTTTCACCATATATGCATCCGCCAGACCGCCACCAACCCAATATTCACTGGATGGGACCACACAAAGCAAGAACGCATGCGGTGTTAAATTAGTGAAGGGTCCCATATCTTTTGAGAAATTATCTTTCATAAATTGTGAGATATAAGCTGTTGTGCCAGTATACTGTTATTGTTGAGGCTTTTGTGTCAGTATACTGACAGATATCGCACCTTTGTGATTTTTTGGTATTGTTCTCTGGTATTATGTTTCCTTGTATTAAAGATTTAGTTGCTGTAATGTTATTTTTTATTTCCTAGTTATGCGTGTGGAAAATAAGAAACTACACGCTATTTTTAGTCATAAATGTATTAGGATTTCTTTTATTATTACTATGTTTGTTTTTCAGTATTTTCAATAAAAGCAATGAGAAGATAGAAAACGGTGCTGCAATTTCGCACCACAAAAACTGATTGTTCTTTGTTCTGTCTTTATCCTCTCTGTATTTTTTCTGACATTTGGTATCAGAGCAGTTTTCGATCATGGGAAGTGAAGATGAAAAAGATACTCCACCTCATGTTAAAGATGATGGCAGTGGAAAAAAGACACAACCTAGAGCCAGTACAAGAGTAACTGTGCCAATTCAATATCCTATGTTGAATGATACAAATTATGGATTGTGGGCAGTAAAGATGAAGATGATCCTGCGGGGATTAGGTGTATGGGAAGCAGTGGAGGGCAACGAATCTGTTGAAGAAGAGAAGGATCAGGGGGCCTTAGCTGCAATTTCACAAGCGGTGTCTGATGCAGTCATAATGGCAATTGCTGAAAAGGAATCAGCAAAAGAAGCATGGGAGACGATCAGACAAATGAGCATAGGAGAAGAACGTGTCAGGAAAGCAAGGGCACAAGTATTGAAGCGGCAATTTGATCGGATGGTTATGTTGGATACTACCAGTATAGTAGAATTCTCTCAGAATTTGGTGAGTGTAGCAGGAGAAATTAGATCGCTTGGAGTTGATCTGAAGGATAGTGTTGTTGTAGAAAGATTATTTAGTGCCGTTCCTGATAAATTTCTACCAATCATTGGAACAATAGAACAGTGGGGTGACATATCCTCTATGCCAGTGGCAGAAGCTGTAGGGCGGCTGAGAGTTTTTGAAGAAAGTTTAAGAGGGAGACAACAACATAAAGAAGAAGATGAGAAACTAATGCTTACACGTGCTCAGTGGGAGGCACTAGCTTTGAAGGAAAAGAAAGATGGGGAAGGATCTGATGGCAAAGAAGGTTTGAAAAAAGGAGAATATGAGAAGAAGCCATATAAGAAATTTGATAAGTCAAAAATCAAGTGTTTCAATTGTTCGATTTACGGACACTTTGCTTCAGAGTGCCGTAAACCAAAGAGAGAAAGGGTGAATTTGACAGAAAAGGAAGAAGAGGAGCCAGCGTTGCTTATGCATGAGATAATAAAAACTCAAGAAGTGAATGATGGTGTTGAGACAATTACTGAAAAAATTGAGGAGTTGTACATAGGAGCAGCAGTTAAGACTAAAGAGAAGGTCTGGTATTTAGATTCAGGAGCTAGTAATCACATGACGGGCTTCATTGAACATTTTACAAATCTTGACACATCAGTTCAAGGAGTAGTAAAACTTGGAGATGGTTCAGAGGTTCCTATAGGAGGTCGAGGTACTGTTGTGATCAAGGGACGTACCGGTGAACACATGGCGGTTACTGGTGTGTATTACATTCCAAAACTGACTAGTAATATTATAAGTCTTGGGCAGCTCGCAGAAAGAGGATGCAAAGTGCAGCTTGAAGGTGGTTTGTTGAAGGTGTTAGATAAGAATGGGAGGCTAATCATTCGAGTACAAAGATCTAAAAATAGATTGTACACTCTAAATTTAGAGTTGGTGCAGTCTGTGTGTTTGAAAGCAAGTGTTGAAGCTGATTCATGGAAGTGGCATGCTAGATATGGCCATTTTAATTTTCTGTCACTAAAGCAGATGAGTCAAGAAAGAATGGTAGAAGGGTTGCCAAGAATTGAATGCACAGAAGAGGTGTGTAGAGGATGTACAGTTGGCAAGCAGCGTCGACTATCATTTCCTAAAGAGGCAGAATTCAGAGCAAGTGAAATACTGGAGCTGATACATGGAGATTTGTGTGGTCCTATTACTCCTTCTACTCCAGCTGGTAACAGATTTTTTCTTTTACTAGTGGATGATTATAGTAGGTTTATGTGGGTTGTGTTAATGAAGTCCAAAGACAAAGCTTTTCTTTCTTTCAAGGAAGTTAAGAAGGCAATTGAAGTAGAGAAGAATGAAAAAATAAAGGCCTTTAGAACTGATCGAGGAGGTGAGTTTCGATCCGATGAGTTTGTTGAATACTGTAAGGCAATGGGCATCAAGAGGTACATGACTGCACCATATTCCCCCCAACAGAATGGAGTGGTTGAAAGAAAAAATCAAACTGTTATGGGAATGGCCCGAAGTATGATGAAAAGTATGCATGTACCATCAGAATTCTGGGGAGAAGCTGTGAGCACTGCTGTGTATCTCTTGAATCGAGCATCCACTAAAAGTCTGACGGGGATGACTCCATATGAGGGATGGTATAAAAGAAGACCAAAGGTAGATCACTTACGAATTTTTGGGTGTCTGGTGCATGTGAAGGTAACACACACTCACTTATCTAAACTTGATGATAGAAGTATTTTGATGGTATTCATTGGATATGAAAAAGGATCTAAAGCTTACAGGGTGTATAATCCTGTCACTAAGAAAGTGCATGTGACACGAGATGCAATTTTTGAGGAAGAAAAGGCATGGGATTGGGACTCTGATGAAAGTTGTACAAACATTAAAAAAGGCATCCTTCCCACTGGTTTTGGCATAGAATATGAATGTGATGATTCAGGTAGTGAATATCATCATGATAGTGAAGATGCAAATGAACAAGTTTCAAATTCGTCACAAGAGTTGATGGAAGATAGAGACTATGAAGAACCTGGAGATTCACAAGGAACACCAGTGAAATTGCGCAGTCTTGAAGAAATATACAATGAAACTGAGCCGATTGAGTTGTGGTATACTGATGTGTGCTTGCTTGGCATGGAAGAACCCACAAATTTCTATGATGCAGAAAAGGATGTGAATTGGAATCATGCCATGATAGAAGAAATTAAGGCCATTCAAGAGAATAAAACTTGGAGTTTAGTAGAACCAGTTCAGGGACAGAAAGTCATAGGACTCAAATGGGTGTTTAAATTAAAGAAAGATTCAGATGGAAAGATTGCAAAGTACAAAGCACGTCTTGTAGCAAAAGGTTATGTGCAACTACAAGGGGTAGATTATGAGGAAGTGTTTGCACCGGTGGCTAGAATGGAGACCGTGCGAATGATCATGGTGATAGCAGTGCAACAAGGATGGTTACTGCATCATATGGATGTCAAATCTGCGTTTTTGAATGGAGAGTTAAAGGAAGAAGTTTATGTTACACAACCACCAGGGTTTGAAATAAAAGGAAAGGAACACAAAGTGTTGAAGTTACACAAGGCACTCTATGGTTTGAAACAGGCTCCACGAGCGTGGAATTTTAAATTGGATAAAACATTGAGATCAATGGGCTTTGAAAGAAGACAATTAGAGCATGCAGTGTACAGGAGAAAGCAAAGGGAAAAAATCGTTTTGGTTGGAGTGTATGTTGATGACTTATTGATTACAGGAACTTGTGAATTGGAGATTGCCAAGTTCAAGTCAGAAATGATGAAAAGTTTTAAGATGAGTGATTTAGGTTTACTAACCTATTATCTCGGCATAGAAGTGCAGCAATCATCTGATATGCTTATTATGTGTCAAGAAAGCTTTGCTCAGAAAATTTTGAAAGAATGTGGCATGAGCGATTGTAACCCAACACAGGCACCCATGGAAGCCAGGCTCAAACTAAGTAAGAACAGCACTTTTCCTCTTGTTGATCAAACAAAATACAGGAGCATTGTAGGAAGTCTTCGATATTTGTTACACACTAGACCTGATTTGGCATACTCAGTTGGAATTGTCAGTCGATTCATGGAGACTCCTACAACCGAGCATATGGCAGCTGTAAAGCACATTCTGAGATATCTAAGAGGAACAACTGGTATGGGTTGTTGTTATAAGAAAGTGTCAGAAAGTAACCCAAACTTGGTTGGTTTCTCTGATAGTGATATGGCTGGGGATTTGGATGATAGGAAAAGCACTACTGGAGTGATTTACTTTCTGGGAAATAATCCAGTAAGTTGGTTTTCAAGGAAACAAAAGGTAGTGGCACTGTCTTCTTGTGAGGCTGAGTACATAGCGGCTGCATCGGCAGCATGTCAGGGAGTCTGGCTAGAATCATTGCGTGCAGATTTTTTGAGTCAGAAATTTTTGAAGATAAAGCTTAAAATTGATAATAAATCTGCAATCTCTTTATGTAAGAATCCTGTATATCATGACCGGAGTAAGCACATTGATACTCGTTATCATTTTATCAGAGAATGTGTAGAAGAAGGGAAGGTGGAGGTTGAACATGTTGGGACTAACAATCAATTTGCTGACATACTCACAAAGCCTTTGGGAAGAGTCAGATTTCTGGAGTTGAGAGAAAGGATTGGTATGCAAGTTGTCAAGAAGGCACAACGAGCTTAGGAGGGAAATTGTGAGATATAAGCTGTTGTGCCAGTATACTGTTATTGTTGAGGCTTTTGTGTCAGTATACTGACAGATATCGCACCTTTGTGATTTTTTGGTATTGTTCTCTGGTATTATGTTTCCTTGTATTAAAGATTTAGTTGCTGTAATGTTATTTTTTATTTCCTAGTTATGCGTGTGGAAAATAAGAAACTACACGCTATTTTTAGTCATAAATGTATTAGGATTTCTTTTATTATTACTATGTTTGTTTTTCAGTATTTTCAATAAAAGCAATGAGAAGATAGAAAACGGTGCTGCAATTTCGCACCACAAAAACTGATTGTTCTTTGTTCTGTCTTTATCCTCTCTATATTTTTTCTGACATAAATGCTTACAAATAAAAGAACGTGGAAGAAGATAAAATGGTACAGTGGAAAGGTGTGAGAAAGTAGCAACAAAAAGATAGAGGTACAGCCAGCTAAGTTTGTCTTGAAAAGAGATGAGCAGGAATGGACAAGCGCAACAGGAAAAGAAAAGATGCACATGCATGTGATTCTATTTTTTGGTACCTAACTTACATCTTACATTTTACAAGCTTCAATTCACAAAAGCTGATCTAAAAAACGAGAATGTTTGGAGATATGAATCAATCGTCTTCGTTCTGAGAGAAATACCCAATTGTATTGTCCAGACTACCACTACTGAAAAGGCGGGGCCTCCCGAGTGTTTGACGAAATGCCCCAGAGACATCTGCGAATAATGAAAGCACCGCATTAATGGCGGCTGAGCATTAATGGCGGCTCTTAACTGATTGTCTTCAGAATTGCAGTGGTTAGTAATCTCACTTGTCTTTATGGAACAGTTTGCTCAACTAAACCCCAATTATATCCCACCCCTTCTTTCCCAATTCCAACCCAACCTAAATCCTGCTTCTCAATCCCAACCCAATCTAAATCCTGCTTCTCAATCCCAACCCAATCCAAACCCTGTCTCCGAATACCGAACCTTTTCTCAAACCACACATACAACCATGTCAAAAACAGCATATCCGAAACAGTACATCCTCATTAACTCTTGTGATACTACAGGAGATGAAAAAGGTATGGAAATAAAAATCTTTTCTGGCATGCCTACTGTGACCAAACCCAACCATGAAAAACCAAAATTAATGACAAAAACAACCGCATTAAACCTAAGCTGTACCACCTCTACCCAACCTTGTTTTCTATCCCACGAAAAACCATCAATCTTAGGTCCAGCACCATACAAGTTAGCCAATACCGCTCACCTTTCAAAAAAAGACAAACTTTCCCACAACCAACAGAAAATGGCTGCCTCTGAGGAAGAACTGATAGCTCAGTTTGCGGCATTGAGCTCTTATGATGAAGATAGTGTTAATGAAGTAACCATACCAGAAAGTGAGGTTCGAAGTTGGGAATGGAATATGTGTTTGCTGATGAGGGTCATGGCCAGCAGGGTTGTGTTTGAAGCAACTTTTTCTTCCGCAATCCGAAAGGCATGGCCCCTGCATCCCGAAACTACTGTCGAAGGCCTAGGAGAGAATTATTTCATGGTGCAATTTAAGGTGCAAGAGGAGATGTGGAGAGTGATGGCAAGAAATAACTGGCTGTGTAATAAGGATCTTGTAGTCACTAGGCCAGCACTGGGGCCTATTGATCTGGAACAGCCGATTATTGATGAGTTTGAGTGCTGGGTTGAAGTGCATGGTATCCCACCAGAATCCCTCGATAGGAAGGGTTTGGAGAGAGTTATGAGAAAGATTGGCAAACCAGTAACTGACATTAAAAGTTTCTTTTATGGGGGAAAGAGGGTCTATAAACAGAAGGTCACAATTGACATGAATGAGCCGTTAACAACCAAAATTCCTTTGAAACACCCACAGCTTGGCACACGGTGGTTGTATGTGGTTTTTGATAATATTGCAAATGTTTGCATGTTCTGTGCTCGTGTAGGACATGAACAATCAGTGTGCCCAGCAAAACTAAAGCTCAGACTTATGAAAAATGCAGGGTCACACAAAGAAAAATTGGGAGATAAGCCGATTCCTGATGTTGTAGTAGGGAGATGGATTATGGATAGAGCTTATGTGCCGAGGAAGGAAGATACCCCAACCAATAGTACAACAGCTGCTGCACAACCTCATAATCAAAACATTACCCATGATAGCACTGTGAGAGGGGCTGGTACTAGTGAGGAGAGAGGAATGAAAAGACCCATTGACCTAAACATGTTGGAGACCAGGATGATAAAGATAGGGTCCATCCAAGAAGGCGAAGAGGAAAGTGAGGAAGTTGACATGAATTTAAACTGCAAGCGGGCCAAGGAGGCGAACCCAAACTCGCCTTCCAAGTGTCAATGAATTGTCTCTCATGGAATTGCCGCGGTTTTGGGGGATCGCGCAAGAAAAACTTCCTTAAAGACAGTGTGAGGTCAACAAGGTCGGATGTACTGTTTTTGTCAGAGACTAAATCATCAAATAGAAGAATGGCAAGGTTAATGAGGGGCATGCCCGAGTATAGCTACCACACAGTGCCAGCAAGAGGAAGCTCAGGCGGTTTATGCTTGGCATGGGACAACTCATTGCAAGTACAGGTATTGAACTCATCCTCGAGATATATCTGTGCACGGTTAACAGTTAAGGATAAACCACCGTGGGTCTTGGTTGGAGTTTATGGAGACCCGGACCACATCACAAACAACCATCTATGGGCTACCTTAACTCAGTTAGTCAACATCCATGGGCGGGTATGTATCATGGGGGACTTTAATGAAATTTACTCAAATAGAGAGAAATATGGGGGTAGTACGAGAATCAAACCAAATACAATAGCTTTCCAGAACTTCATTTTTGAATCTGGTCTGGTTGATGTTGGTTATAAGGGGCCGGCTTACACTTGGTCCAACAAAAGACATGTATCCGATGCAATTCATCAAAGGCTCGATCGGGTATTAGTCACTTCTGATTGGCTGTCTTTGTACCCAAATGCCTATGTAAACCATTTGCCATTGATTCATAGTGACCATTGCCCGATTCTTTTGAGGATTAAGAAACCGCCAGAGAGAGCGGTAAACTTTAAAATAGAGAATTGGTGGCTAACAGAACCAACTTTCAATAATCAATGGGTGCAAACTTGGAAGTCAAATATGCATGTAGATTGGCGGTGTAGATGGAGGGCTGTGAAATCAACTATGAGAGCTTGGGTTGCCTCTAATCCAACACCAAAGAAGAAAATGGAAAATATAGCCAAACAATTACTCCAAGTACAGTCTCAACACCCCGCAGTGAGAGATCACAGCTTAGAGGAGAAATTGCTGGGAGAGTATGAGGTGGCGGAGGAGCAACATAACATGTATTGGAGGCAGCGGTCACGCCTACAATGGCAAGAAGAGGGAGACCGAAACACAAAATTTTTTCATACCGTTGCGACAAATCGGAGGAGACATAATCTTATAACCATGGTTAAGAAGGAGAATGGGCAATTAACAGGGGATGAGAGATGTATACGTGATAAGTTTCTAATGTATTTCAAGGAGCTTTATTGCCCTTCAGCTAATACGGTAACCATTCAAGGGGGTAGGAGGAGCCTAGTGGATTTGAGAAATCAAATGTTTGCTGAGCTGGAGCAAAGTCCGAAACCAAAAATCCCAATTACGTCCCATTGTAAATTAAGTGCCATACCTGATCTGCATGAGGTTAAAAGAGTTCTTTTTTCAATGGGCCCGGATAAAAGTCCTGGACCTGATGGCATAACAGCTCGTTTTCTTCAGAGGAACTGGCACATAATGGGTGGTGAATTAGTAGCACAAATTAAAAATATTTTCCAAACTGAACAGGTCCCTCAAGAATGGTTAAAGTGCCATGTTACTTTGATCCCTAAGAATGTAGAGCCGATGACACCGGCAGAATACAGGCCGATTAGTGTGGGGAATGTGGTGTACAGACTGGTTATGAAGCTGATTGCTAACAGATTGCGGCCCTATCTCAAAGAAGTAATTTCTCAAGACCAAAATGCATTTGTCAGAGGGAGAAGCATAACTGAAAATATAATCCTTGTAAAGGAGATTCTACATTCCTTCTCTCTCAATACCTTCAAGCAGAGGGCATTTTTGCTCAAGGCAGATGTCAACAAGGCATTTGACAAGATTGACTGGGAGTTCATACAGAAGGCAATGCAGCATTTAAACGTCCCTAGGAAAATTATAAGTATTCTTCTCTCCTCTTACAAGGGTGCACAAGTTACTATAAAAATAAATGGAAAAGGGGACGGGTTCTTACAGCCAACACAGGGGGTGCGCCAAGGATGCCCAATGTCACCCTATGTATTCATTATAGCCATGGAAATTCTGTCCAGGATTATACAAACTGCACTTTGTAGTGGGTATATCCAGGGGGTACAGGTTGCGTGTACAGGCCCGACTTTCACACATGCAATCTATGCTGATGATTTAGTTTTGATGGGAGATACAAACCGACATGAAGTGCAACAATTGGCTGACATCATGCAAAACTTTGGAATCCTTTCAGGTTTGCAAATAAACCCCCAGAAGTCTAAGTTATGGTTTTCAAGGAAGTGTGAAGAGGGTGTGATTCAGAGAGTTCAAAATGTATGGAGAGCAAGTATAGTGGTCAATGAAGAGAGGTACTTAGGGGTCATGATAGGAAAAAGAGGAGAAGTTACAAAGAATGGGCAGATGCTATTAGAAAAAATGAAAACAAGGTTGTCAGGATGGAAATCTAACATGCTCTCACATGCGGGTAGATTGGTTTTGATTCAATCGGTGTTAACCTCAATGCCGGTTTATCTTATGTCCATGGAGATGCTACCGGTCAAAATTGTAAAGGAAATGAATAGTTTGATGGCAAAGTTCTTTTGGGGCAAAACGGGTCAGACCCGTTATCTATCTTTCATAGCATGGTCAAAGATATGCAAACCGGTGGAACAAGGTGGGCTAGGGGTTAAGGATCTCCATAGTTTTGGAGAGGCTTTGTTTATGAAGGTGGTGTGGGCGTTGATGGCAGAGGAAGATAAACCATGGGTAAAATTATGCAGAGCGAAATACTACCCAAATGTTGGTTACTGGAGAGCAAGGAACAAAACGGGTTGTAGCAAAATGTGGACTCAGGTTCTGAAGATGAGGAGTAGGTACATAGGACAGGTTTTTTGGAAAATAGGGGATGGAAGAACAGTCCCAGCTTTATCTCAACCTTGGTTTGATAATTGGGATATTAGAGAACAAGCATCAGCTAGTGATAGGTCAAAGAGGGTGTGCGACCTGGTGAATGGTCAAACGGCACAATGGGATATGCAGCAATTACAAAGGTTGTTTAATCAGGATCAGGTCCAACAAATTATACAAACTCAGAATAAACCGGAGCAGATTGCAATGCAGAAGGATGTATTGGTTTGGAAAGGGTCTAGAGATGGCAGATACTCTGTGAAGGAAGGGTATAAATCAATCATCCAAATGCAGCCTAGCTTGGTTTCAAGCCAGGTAACACTGTGGCCACAGATTTCAAAATGGAAGGGAATTGAACCCAAGATAAAAATATTTATTTGGAGGTTGTTACATAGAGGGTTGCCAATGGCAAGTAACATGCATGTTAGACTGCCCAACTTCTCACCTATGTGTCAGAGATGTCGTGAAGAGAATGAATATGAGATGCATTGTTTGTTCTTTTGTCATACCTCAAGACAGGTGTGGTTTGCGAGTGCTTTGGGGTTGAGAGTGCATGACCTGCCTTTGAATATAGAAACCACAATGCAGCAAGTGATAGGGAATTTGGATCCAGATGGCATCAAACTCTTTGCATACACACTATGGGAGATATGGAAGGAAAGAAACAAAGCTGTTATAGAGAATACTAATTTTCAACCACAGGCCGTTCTCAAAAGAGTTAATGTTTCTATCAGATCAGAGATCAGTGTAACAGACATTGCTATGGTACAAGGAGGTGATGGTTTAGTGGATAAATATGAGGTGTGTAATCAAGGGTGGCAGGTTTTGATGGATGCATCATGGGTGAACACAAATTGTGCTGGCGGTGCCTACATTTTATATGACAAAGGAAAAATACACTCTATTGGCTTACACTGTTTTCAGGCAGAAGATGCTTTTCTAGCAGAAACAATGATCCTTGCAGAGGCAGTAAAATATGTGTATGATCACATCAGGCTCTCGAGGCAAAATAAGGTTCAGTTTTTCTCAGACTGCCTTAATCTAGTGGATGGGGTGAATCATGGTGACACTACGGAGATTCCATCCTGGAGGGCAAGGGGGTTAGTACAACAAATCATACATAAAATAGAGCAATTCCAACCGGGCGCAACATTGCAACATGCAAAGAGAGAAGCGGTACAGCGAGCTCATATGCTGGCAAATACAGCAAGAAAGAGGAACTTCAGCTATACAGGTCAGCCAAACATGAATTTGCAGCAGCAGGGATGTATGGATACAGATATAGATGAATGCTTTTTCCAACAAGTTGAGGAAGCGCCACCTTGATTTCTTTTACCTTTTCTCTTTTGGTGGGACCTGGTACTATGTAGTCTTTTTTATGTAATTTTATTTCCTTAGGAACATTAAGTATGATTTTCTTATTGTTTGTATTTGTCTTCTTCTTTTTTGTTGCCTGTAATAGAATGCCAGAACAGGCGTACCAGGTTTAGTGGGTGGCTATCGGGGAACACTTCTGTATTGTAATTTTATTTTCAATTAATGCAAGTTTGGCCTACGGGCGTTCATCAAAAAAAAAAAAACAAAAGCTGATCTAGATATTAGATGTTTTCTATTATATTAAGGCTTTAGATTGTACCTTCCTGACTTCCTCAGGATCTAACAACTGCTTTCTTCTTAAAAAGTGTGCTAAATTGATTAAAATTGCTAGTAAATTTCTGCCACAACGGTACTTCCAAGTCATTGTTTGAGGTTATTGCTAAAAGGACATAAAGTCACAAATTTGACTGAAAACAAACAACAAGAGGACATAAATTTATAAATTGAAATATGGACGGGCTTAATTAATAATTTGGAATATATAGGTACTGAAAAATATTTTTTAAAAGATCATTTAAAAAAAGTTTTCAGTGATTGAGTAAATTTTTGTTAGCTATATGAGCATATGAAAGAGTTCATTTTTTTCTATGTGCAATAGTACATAGACTTTTATTATAGAGAGAAAATGGAAAAATATATAAAGCAAAGTAAAAGCTGAGAGTTACTATTTATCAATTATCATTGAGGGAAAAAATAAATAAACTGACATGCGGGGCCCACGAAGCTGAATAGCACCAAGCCACCAGCTTGGAGCTGGAGCCTGGAGGAGTAGACTAGTGGAGGGGCATTCAGTTTGTCCCAAACAAAAGATTTCTATGACTGGCAGTCTTGTATTGAGGCACTGTTTCACTTGTGGCAAAAGTATATTACCTTTTCTCTCTGACATCTTTTTGGAAAAATATCTTCTGAGGAAATTATTACAAAAGAAATGGACAGATACGTCTACATGAATATATATATCATTTATAAATCAACAGCATATTTGACCAAATGACACCAGGTAGTAAATTTGTCAAGGCAAAAGGTTTAAAGTTATAAAGGCATCCTTACATCATTTAAGTATATATATTATTATTGCTACAATATTCTATAATTAATTTATATACATGTAATTCTTATTCATTTAAGTAGGCAAACTACAATGTACTGTGATATAAAAATATTTTAATAATCATGCCGATTGTCATAATTTTCAAGTATATTATCATTTCATTATTTTCCAAATTTCAAAATAACCAAGTTCACTTTCTCTTACAACATTCCTTCTAAAAACAATCTCAGCTGTTAAAAACTTATATTAAAATCCACAGATAATTGTATTCTCGGTTTAATACCTTTTTTTAAAGAGGTGATTCATCTTCTAATTTCGGAAAAAGTTTTAAAAAAAATAATAATAATAACTTTACCATGCTGCAATACAGAGATCTTTACATTAAGTTAGAATAGAAAAGTTTTCAAAACTATACACCCGGCCCATTCCCATAAGATTAATATGAACACGTGGCAAGTAATAAATGGAATAGCACATAAGCACTGGATTTACAGGACAGGTGCTCAGAAGTCAGAAGATGGATATTCCTGATTGCATTAATCATGTGCAAATGCAATTAACTAATCTGATGAAAGGTGTTATCCGTCAGTGTATATATGAAGACCTGGTCTTTGGAGAAAACCTATTCCAATGAATAAAAGAGACTTTGGTCCACTTAGTCCCAGAAAAGTAGAGCATGATTATTTATTGGAGTGATAACTGTGCTACCTTTCCATGCCTCCCGGGTTTTGCGAGAAAGAGTAATCATGTCTTTTCTTGAAAAACTTATAGAATTATGATTATAAGATATAAATATGCGTAATTGCCTATTTAAAAGTACAAATATTTGAAATGTTGTCTCAATGCTTGTATTTAAAAATCCAAACAGACTAGTTAATTTTTTTTTTTGCGTAATTTGGAATTTATAGATATTTAATTATCTAGTGTACCGTTTGACTACCTAAATTTCGGATAATTTTGTTATGTTTCCAAATAAACTAATTTGTGCCGTTACTTTTACACAATACACTTAGCCTACAGGTAAAATAATTGTTCGATGTGATGCAGAGTAACTTTTAAAAATAATTTAGGTAAAATAATGCTAATTTTCTTCTTTGATAGAAACGCACACTTGAATCTAAAAAATAAATATAAAAAGAAGATACGTAAGAACCCAAAAAATACAAATTGAATTATTACAGCTTAGAAGACCAAATAAATTAAGTCAATTCCTTTTTTTGTCCCCGAAATTTATGTTTTCATCACAAAGTTCTGAGGACAAATATATATAACTTTAGAATTTACTTAAAAAACTATAGGACTATATTGAAACATAAGTTTTAAAAAGTTGTCCTAAAAGAAAAGAAAAAAAACTTTAAAAAAGTTACTAGAAATTAGCTTAATTACATACATAAAAATTAGCTTTCTCAAAGAACATCGTATACATTATCAATCTATATAAACTCAAACATATGACTATAAATCAACCTTTCCTACGTTTGCTTTTAGAACAAAATTTGAATAATTTCTCATGCTAAAAGATTTTGTTGTTCATCCAAAAATGGTATGCAATGAATTTAAACAGGTAGAAGATCAAACTTACCGACGACGTCGTTGACAAGGAATTTCTTCATGGAAACCCATTTGTCGTAGTTGACATTGCCCATAATGGTCCAGCCGGCCGAGTCGCCAACCTTGTAAACCGCTCCAGTCGAGGTCCCGACCAGGCCTAGAAGCACCACCAAAGCCACCACCATGTTCATTCTCTCCATTGTACTTGATAATTAAGGTGGTACAAAGAAGAAATAGCAACTGAGTGAGAGAAGGAAAAACTACGGTGGTCCTTTTGTTTCTCTTCTATGGGTCTCTTTATATTTGAGAGAGAGTGTGGATGAGGTGTATAAATAAAACTAATAAAAGCGGTGTTATTTCGGTGTAGTTACAATATTGCCCTCATGCGCGTCAGTTAGCTGGTAAAATTTTGTCAAGAGCGATGTATTTGCCCGTCAACTTGTACGAAATAAAATTTCACAGTTCATCAGTCGATTTGATCAAATCTGTAATACAGTGTAAAGTGGATTCATTATTGATCATTATTCTCTATTTTTGGTAAAAAAAAAAAAAGTTGAGGATCTTTTTTCCTTTCATCACTCAGTTGTACTGTACGAGGATATGAAAAAGCATAGCTCTTTTTTGTTTTCTTTATTTGGTACGTTAGAAAATCAAATTTAGAAAGTAGGAAACTGTAAATGACTATGAAATAGTACTGTAGAAAAGTCCCCCATCTTCTACTGTAAATTTATTTGATATTGAAATCCCATAAAACCATAAAGCTGGCGGTAAATATGATTAATGCAATTCAAAATTTGATTAGAAATCAAATTAGCTTAAATTCCCAAAAAGTGAAAACAAACAGAATAGAGTAAAGCCGTAAAGGAGAAAAGATTTGTATCTGAGACCTATGTAAGCTTATTATTGCTATTATGTTATTGTGAAATAAATAAGAAATATCTCAAATTAATGCCAGAAAACAGCAATATAATAAACCAAAGAATTCCAATATTACACACGGAATAAATAAAAAATTATAAGTAGTTTTTTTTTTAAGTAGTGTTATAATTAGGAGAATTAATCCATGAGAATGATATGAAAGACGTCTAAAAATGATAAAAGTATGTAAAGAGCATGGGGTCCTGAACATATCAATCAAGGTATAAAAATGTCTCGGAGACATTGCGGTAGCTTGGCTAACTAAATTTTTCCATAGTATTTTTCGATCAAACAAAATGTTAGACGAGTGAAGGAGAAGCATTCTAGTATCAATCTATTTTTGAAATGCTCAAAACTGTATTAATTATAGAGTGATTAAATTTATGAGCCATATAGTGAAGTTTTGAGAGCAAGTCAACGAGTATCGTTTGATAAAGATGATACATGTTTCGAAAAACATATGCTTGGAAGGTTGATTATGGAGGTCATTTTGGTTACAAAAAAGTAAATTTTTTATACATTAACTATACTCTATTAAATACCCGACATTTTGGTTCAAAAAAACATATATATCATATATGCGCTCAAATTTATGCATCGATAAATTCATGTGTGTGTTAATGTACCTTTCATTCATAACACGAAATTAGCAAATGATGATCTTTATTTTTATTTTTTTTTTGGGAAAAGAAATTTTCAAATAAGATATGATGTACATATATTTATTGTTAAAAAAATAAACGCATAAAAATAAAGGAACATGAGGAGAAGGGGTTTTTGGGAAGATGGAAAACCCAGACACTACGCCAAAAAAAAGCATTAGTACCAGGTCTTTAGTACCGTTTTTTAAGAAAACCGGTATAAATATTAGAAGATGGCAATTCCGTAATTGTCAGTCAATACCTTTAGTACCGGTTTTTTTAAAAACCGGTACTAAATGTTTCTGGAAAAAACCTTAAAAAAATGGGTTAGCATTAGTACCCGGTTTTTCCAAAAAACCGGTACTAAAAATTGCATCTTTAGTACCGGTTTTTTAGAAAAACCGGTACTAATGCTAACCCATTTTTTTTTAATTATCTGCCAACTATTAGTACCGGTTTTTTATAAAAAACCGGTACTAATAATACGCAGATATTTTCAGTTCAAGGGGTATATCTCCTCCTCCTTCCCTTTGTATATTACTCATCTTCACTACTTCATGGCCATTATTTTCCATCTACAACCGAAAGTTTTTTTCTCTTTGTAAAACCTCATAAAAAAATAGCTAAAAATTGTTAAAAATTCCGAAAATTTGCAAAATAAGTAGAGAAAGCAAAGGAGATCAAAGAGGAAGAGAAAGTTTTTCTATTGAAGAGGAAGAGGGCGGATTGAGAGAAGACAATTTCGGTAATTTTTATTTTAACCCTCAATATTTTTTTTGGATTTTTTTTCGATTTACTATGCATATACATATTGGTTAATTGGCATTTGCATCTATTAGTTAAGTATTGTCATGTAGGACCAAAATGCCGGAATTTGAACTATTTTAGGTCTTGCCCGTCCGAGATTAATCCATTAGGGATTAATCTCGGATAGTACTCCCGGTCGGGAGTACTGCTCTTTGGATACTATCTTGTCTCATTTAGGACAGCGAGCTGTACGTTAGATGCAACGTGTTGTGTGAGAAAAATTCGACGGCATTTCCTCTTATGTTCCCACGGGTACGTACGCACGATTAATCGTGTGTTTGCGTATTCAGGGAACATAAGGGGAAATGCTGCCGAATTTTTCTCAGACAATACGTTGCATCTAACGTACGCTCGCTAATGAGACAAGAGTATCCAAAGAGCGGGCTAGGATGGTAACCGGCCCAAAAATCTAATATATTGCATTAAATCTATAAACCCTAAACCTTGGCTTTTGGATATATACAGATGGATCTGAGGGAGAAGTACATGTTTGACTATTCAAGAATATCAGATGAATTTGTTGGACTTGTTGATGAGTTCATAAAATGTGCAGAAGAACATCGAAAGTTGACTGGAAAGCCCAAAATTTTATGTCCTTGTAAACACTGTCTGAACTTTGAGAGACAAGATAGTAAAGTGATTAGATCACATCTGATTCAGCGTGGATGGATGACAACACCAAAATACCTCCGTTGGGTTTCACATGGAGAAAAATTGGAAGAAAATTTAGATGCTGGAAGGAGCAATATTAATGTATTTGATGATTTTGAAAATATTGTACAAAATGATTGGGGGCATGATATAGAGGATAATGTAATAGTGGGTGATGATCATATAGAAAATTTAAGTGAACCACAATATAATGATGACATTAGAGAAAATGATTTGGATGAAATGATGAATGAATTACCCAATGATTTTATTGATGATGTTCCTGATGTGTTTCAAAAGTTGGATGAAAACTCTCATATACCCTTATATCCTGGTTGCAATGAAGATAAATTCTCAAAAATAAAAACTGTTTTTAAGTTATATAACTTGAAAGCTAAAAACAATTGGAGCGATAAGAGTTTCACATCTTTGCTCGGTCTTTTGCGAGAAATGCTTCCAGCAGACAATACATTGCCAGATACAACTTATAAGGCCAAAAAATTATTATGTCCTTTGAAATTAGATATAGTGAAAATTGCAGCATGTCCGAATGATTGTATATTGTTTCGAAATGAGTATGAGAACCTCCAGAAATGTCCAAAGTGTAATGCATCCCGGTATAGACAAAGGGACGGTGATTTGGATGACGAAGAAGATAGTCCATGGAAGAAGAAACCAGCTGCGAAAACATTGTGGTATCTACCTATAATACAAAGGTTTGAGCGTCTTTTTAGTAATTCAAAAGATGCTAAACTGTTGAGGTGGCATGCAGAAGGCAGAAAGAAAGATGGAAAGCTTAGACATCCAGCAGACTCACCCCAGTGGAACAACATAGACAGTCATTTTATTGAGTTTGGCAGCGAGTCTAGAAATTTGAGATTGGGATTGTGCACGGACGGAATGAATCCTTACGGTCTCATGAGTACCAACCGAAGTGTCTGGCCAGTTTTGTTGGTTATTTACAACCTTCCTCCCTGGTTATGCATGAAAAGAAAATATCTTATGATGCCGTTGCTCATTTCTGGTCCAAAACAACCCGGAAACGATATAGATGTCTACTTGGCTCCGTTAATAGAGGACCTTGATAGGTTGTGGAAGGACGGAGTGAAGGTCTTTGATGCGCATTCCAGAAATCATTTCACCTTACGTGCGATGATATTTTGCACAATTAATGACTTTCCCGCCTACGGGAACTTGTCGGGTTATAGGAACAAAGGAGAAAAGGCATGTCCTGTTTGCATGGAGGAAACACATTCGATATGGCTATCGAATTGTAGAAAAACAGTCTATTTGGGACACCGTAGATTTCTAAGCCGTCATCACCCATACCGTCGGGCACCTTATAGGAACAAATTTGATGGCAACACCGAAACCCGCCGGGCACCTATACCAAAATCTGGAAGACAGACTTATGAAAGTGTTAAGGATCTTAAAATTCAGTTGGGGAAACCATTTGTGAGTAGAATTCCAGAAAAGAGTTCTTGGAAGAAGAAGTCTATATTCTGGGACCTTGAATACTGGACTTATCTGGATGTCAGACATTGTTTGGATGCGATGCATATAATCAAGAACATTTGTGAAAATCTGGTTACTTTGATTTTCAATCCTCAAGGAAAAGTGGATAATGTTAATGTGAGAAAAGACATGATAGAAATGGGAATTCGACTGGAACTAGCTGCAAAGGAAGACAATAGTAAGAAACGGGATTGGTTACCTAATGCTGTTTATACTTTAACTAAGAAAGAGAAACTCAGTTTGTTGGAGTGTTTGAGGTCTATTAGGGTTCCAACTGGTTATTCCTCCAATATTTCACGAAAGGTATCTACAAAGGATATGAAATTGATTGGAATGAAGTCACACGATTATCACGTGTTGTTAACCCAGTTGCTTCCGGTTGCAATCCGAGCATGTTTTAAAGAAGAAGTTCGAAATTCTATCACTAAGTTGTGTTTCTTCTTCAATAAAATCTGCTCTAAAATGATCGATCCTGAAAAACTTACTCAGTTGGAAACTGATGCGGTTCAGACCATATGTGAGTTGGAAATGCACTTTCCCCCCTCGTTCTTCGTTGTAATGGTGCATTTGACCATTCATTTAGCCAGAGAAATAAAACAGTGCGGTCCGATATTTTTGCGGTACATGTACCCTTTTGAAAGAGCAATGGGTCAGTTGAAAGGGTTAGTTCGAAGCAGATCTCGACCAGAAGGAAGCATAATTGAAGGATATGTTGCAGAAGAGATTATTGATTTTTATAATGATTATCTAGATGGAGTTCAACCTATTGGCCTGCCCAAAAATAGACACGAAGGTAGGCTCTTAGGGAAAAGCATAATTGGTATGAAAGTAATTACAATGGACCTTGCAAAGAGAGAAAAAGCTCATCTTAAAATTCTGCAACAAGTCGCTGTTGTGTCTCCTTATGTTAATGAACACATAGCCGAGTTGCGAGAGCAGAATCCTCAGAGATCAGAAAATTGGATCACCAAGGAACACAACAAAAGTTTTGTGAAATGGTTCAGAAACAAGGTCTCACTGTCCCGACCTTCAAATGAAACGGTGAAATGTCTTGCCAAAGGTCCCAACGCCAATGTGCACACTTATCAAGGTTACGACCTGAATGGTTTCACCTGGTATACAAAAAAACAAGATGGAAAAAGCACAGTACAAAACAGCGGAGTTACAATAGTAGCCATATCAAGTGATGGAACATCATCGGAGCCGTATTATGGTTGGATTGAAGAAATTTGGGAATTTGATTATAATGCATTTAAAATAGCAGTGTTTGAATGTAAATGGGTGCTCAAAAGCGGCGTGAAGACTGATAAAAACGGATTTGTAACCGTTGATTTAAAAAAATTGGGATATTCAGATGATCCTTTCATACTTGCAAACAAACAAGCAATGCAAGTTTTTTATATTGCTGACCCGGCTGACAAGGGACGACATGTGGTACTTTCCGGAAAAAGACGCATCGTTGGCGTTGAAGATGTCGTGGACGAAGAAGAATATGATCAATTTGATGAAATAACACCATTCTCCACAGGTATATATAATTAATTTTAAATCTGTAGAAAAAAATTTACAGAATTAATATGAACAATTCGCGTTCCAATTGAAGAGTTAGCAAGTAATTTGCGTTCCAATATACTTATTATGTTCACAGGTATCGATGGGACACCGCAACCAATTGAAGAGTTAGCAAGTAATTTGCGTTCCAATCAGGAAGAAGGCGTGTGGGTAGATCGACCGAAGTCACCAAAAAATAAATGAATTCGAATTTGTAATAAATATTTGAAAAGATTATCTCATTTGTTATTAGAATGATATTTTCAATTCATATTTGTAATTTTATAATCAAATACAAAAAAAATGGGGCCAGAATTCGAATTTATCTTTAGTACCGGTTTTTTGACTAAAAACCGGTACTAAAGATCAACAATTAATTTAAAAGAAAAAGTAATATATTTGTAAAGGTGGGTCCCACCTAAACGGACAAAATTGGGTAATATCTTTAGTACCGGTTTTTATCTAAAAACCGGTACTAAAGATCATGTGAATTTAAAACGTCGCGATCTTTAGTACCGGTTTTTAGACAAAAAACCGGTACTAAAGACCAAACCCTATTTTTTTTAATATATAACCCGCCCCCCCCCAAAACCCTTCCTCCTTCCTCTCGTCCGAAACAGATCTCTCGCGCACTCATCTCTCTCTATCTCTAAAAACCCTACCTTACTCTCTGTCTCGCCGACGACGACGCTCTCTCTCGCCGACGACGCTCCTCTTCTTCTCCTCCTCTATCGACAGGAGGTAAGTCTCCTCTCTCTACCTAGCTCTCTCTTTTTCTCTCTCTCCCCCACTCTCTTCCTCTCTCTGCTCTCTCTCCTTCTCACTCACATGCTCTCTCTCTCCCTTCCACAGCCGACGGCCGACAGCCCCTCTCTTCGTCTCTCCGACAGCACCTCCCTCTCTCTCTCGACCGCGACAGCCAAGAACTGACGGCAGCGACCGCGACAGTGACAACACCTCCCTCTCTCTCTCCCTAAGAAGGTATCATCTCTCTCTATCTCTCTCTTTCTATTTGCATTTGTGATTGATGATTAGAAATTGATTAGATTAATTGAGAATTGAGAATTGAGAATTTAGATTACAGTGACAGCCCCTCTCTCTCTCCCTAAGAAATTGATTTATTGATAATTGTGATTGTATGTGATTGGGTTTGGGTTTGGACTGAATTGATTAGGCTGAAATTGAACTGTTTTGGGGCTGTTTTGGGTTAATTTCGGGGCTGTTGGACTAAAATTCTGGGGCTGTTGGAATTGTTTTGTGTTTCAATTGTGCTAGGAATTAATGTGTGGAATGGAATTGATTAATTTGTGTTGAAATTGAACTGTAAATTAAATGTGTATATAAATTAAATGTGTATATATTAATTAAAAGGTAGTAATGGACAAATCGGAAGGAAGCAACCCAAATGGGAATAAGGGGAAAAAACCCGTTGAACAAGTTTATGTCCGACAAAAAGACAAGAAGAAGGAGAAAAAGACCAAGAAGGAGACGGAGACGGAGACGAAGACGAACACCAAGGTAGAGTTTGATGTCACTCGTCAGAGATACGTGCCTCAGTGGATGCGAGATAAGCCTCTCCCTAGGAGGTCTGTATCTGCTGTGAGGCGTTTTCCAGTCGGTTGCGGACGGACTCCTGCAGATTGGGAGGAGGTCCCAGAGGAGATGCCAGAGGAGGAGCCAGAGGAGATAGAGGAAGAAAAGGAGTGAATTTAGGGTTTAATTTAGCGTTTAAGTGTTTGAATTGTTGTTTTAATTATTATCTATGTTAATTTGAACCTTAATTTGTATGAACCTTAAGTTTGGAAAATGTTATTTGGTTTTATCTATATCTATGTTATAATGTTTTAATTATTATATAAATTATTATTATTGTGTATGAATTGATTAACTATCCATGATTGAATATATGCTTTAATTATCATCTAAATAAATTATATATGGTGTTTTAATTAGGTAGTGATGGAGAAAGGTGAAGGAAGCAACCAAAATGCGAAAAAATCCATCGAACGAGTTTATGTTAGGCGAAACGTTCGTTCCAACCCAGCCTCTCAAAATCAGGCATCTCAAAACCAGCCTAACCAAAACGAGGCCAAGAAGCCGAATTATGAAGAGGCTGCAATATTTTTCAAGTTTTTAATTGATAAGTTTGTGGCACCGTACACAGAAATTAGAGAAGAAAATACTGATGACAATAAGTGAACTTAGTGTTTATGTTTGTGTTTGGATTAAGTGAACTTAGTGTTTATGTTTAAGTGAACTTTAGTGTTTATGTTTGGATTAGTACTATGTTATTTTGTTGTATTCCTTGGTGATCCAATTATATGAACCTTTCCTTGGATTAGTACTATGTTATTTTATCTATTATTATGTTATTTGAGATTGAGCTTGCTATTAATTTTCATTTCTAATGTTATGTGTGTTATGTGTTTGACTGATCCAATTATACTGATGCAATATTTTTGTGTTATGTGTTTGACTTTGTGCATGTAAGTTGTGGTATGTAACTTGGATTTTAAATTACAGCAATGTCGGACAGAAATGATCAGGATCCCGGGATGAACCCGAATGACTCGAGTTCGGAAGAGGAGATTATTGTTAGTAACAAAAGGGGAAAAAGATCAACGGCTAAGTGTTTGAAGACACGCAAAAAGATAGCTGCTGGACAGGACATGAAAGTCGAGTTTAACGAGAAATGCAAGCCGATTGGCGAAAATGCAAAGGCATTCACAAATTGGTGTGCTTCAAAAACAAGAGATATGATTCCTTGCAGGTATTAATATGAATTTGAGATATGAATTATCATTTGATTATAGTATTAATGCACTTATACAAATGAAATGAATGCAGTTATCCTAATTGGATTGCGGTGCCAAATGAGTTGAAAAAAAATTTGTACAAACAAATAGCACAGGATTGGAAACTTCCGGATGACTTACCACTGGATGTTAAGAAGAAGATTCTACGTAACTGTAACGAGTCTTGGAGACATTGGAAAATTCGATTGGTGAGAGAATTTCCTCTATAATACATGTTCATTTATAAACGATTGATTTAGCATCAATTTTAATTATAACGTGTCTTTTTGGTCATATCAGAATAAGGCTTACTTGGAGAATCCAAAGGAAGGTGCACCCTCACCATGGGATGTACAGAACATCTCGAAAGAAGAATTTGAGGCAATGCAAGAGTATCATTCCAGCGAGAAGTTTAAGGTATGAAAATGAGTATCTTTCGCTTTTACTTAATTGCTTAGTTTTTTTTTTGTTTATACTAACAAGTCTTTTGAATCTGCTACTAGAAAATGAGTATGCAAGGCCTTCAAAATGCAGCAAAAAGGGACATGCCCCACAGACTGGGATCAGGCGGTTATATAAGTGCTGAATCTAGATGGAAAGAAGGAGAAAAGGTACATGGTGCGTCATCGGTTATTACCAAGGATATGGATGACAGGACGTACAGTTGGAGTAGAGCACGTGCAGTAACGGATGAAGCTACCGGTGAACTTGTTGTAAAAAATCCTAGGGCTGCCGAGGTGGTCGACAAAGCAGTAAGTGTAACAACTCAAATAACTTTATTTTGTGAATTCAATGAGTTCAATTTTGTTTAACTTTAAATTTTTTTGTGATAGGTTGCTCTAGTTAAGTCAGGGGAAGTTCAACCGGTTCGTCAAAATGATATCTTGACTTCTGCGATCGGTACACCAGAGCATTCTGGACGGTTGAGAGGATATCCGGTGTTCTCAGGCGTGAAGCAGGTGTACGGTAGTGGTACAAGAAAATCAAACAAGGGGTTTAGCAAAGAGGAGGTTGATCGGATGGTGCAAGAGGAAGTGAAAAGACGAATGGATGAGGAATTCAAGGTCCGAATGGATGAGGAATGGAACAGGCGAATGCAACAGTTCTCGCAAGTCCAAACACCGCAGACCTACGATCCAATTTTTCAACAAGCCATGATTATGCTATCACAGGGTAGCAACAATCAACCGCATCCGATTCCTCAATCTACTTATCAGGTTCTTAATTACACCTAGCTTATGATAGATATTAATTGCTTTTGCCCTCATATAGTATTTAGGATTTCTAATTCGTTAATACAGGGGCCTGTCGAAGCCTTGCTGCTCCTACCAGGGATATCTGGGACGCCTGTGTATGTAGCTAGAGCTATGGTGTTTGCACAGGTTTCTGAGATAGTCCATGGACAACCAGTTGGCATAGGGGAGGTGAAGGTACAAATCTTAGAAGTTTTCGATAGTGCCAGACACGTGATAGTACCTTTTCCACCTCCTAACGCAGATGATCAGCTTGGTGTTCTCCAAGGTTCATTTCTAAGATGGCCGGGTCATATGGTAGATTATGACTTGACAAAACTGGTAAATCTTGATTTCAATTATAAATTTTCCAAAGTTCTAATTATTATATATACTGCTATATTAAAAAATGAGAAATATATCGTTTTGATGACTAATGTGGATTTTATAGGAGCAAGTGAGGAAAATGACGAAACAAACTCCACATATTCCTCCGCAAGATAAGGGAAAGGAGAAGGTGCAAGAGGGTGATGAAGATGAAGAGGAGAGTGTGGATCAGTTTTTTGCGGAGGAGGACATTCAATTGCACGATCCGTTCGTCCCTGATGAGAAGTTGGCACAGATTGGGCCTCACGCAAAGAGAATGCACGACTATATGAGGATGTTCGACAAATCAGTGACTGAATTCGCCGATATTCCTGCTGATTTCGAATTTCAAGATGTGAAGACCTTCATCCTCGAATTTAAAGACATCCGCCATGTCTTCAGTAGGAATGAACTCTTCGTTCAAGTGATTAAACTTTGGATCTTGTAAGTACTTTCTTAACTTTACAACAATTGATCATTGGTTATATGATATGTCTAATAAATTAAAACCCTAAACCCTAAACATTGTACATACAACATTTAGGCGGTGCAGGCAATATTGTGCTGATACTTTGATGAAGAAGTGGATATTTTGGGATCCGGAAAGATGCTCGGGTCGGGATGTAATGCAAGATGAGCTCGGAACTGTACGATACATAGCGAATCTTCTGAAGAAGTATGCTAAAAGGGATCCCTACCATGTTTTAGTGCATCATAATCGGTTAGTTATAAAATCTCTAATTCTGACTTTATCTTTTATTATGAATCTACAGTTTAATGTTAATTTCACCAACAAAGAGATAATATGTATGTAATTACAGGTCGCATTTTGTGATTATTATCGCAAAACTCTCGACACGAAAGATGTGGATAGTAGATTCACTCCAATCGAACGAAGGCTACCAATCTCCAATTCTACGAAAATACGATCAGTAAGTTTAGACTTAACATATATATATATATAATGCGTGTATGCATTGTTTAGTTATATACTAATATTTAGAAATGAATTTTCATAATTTTATATTTAATTTTGCAGAGCTCTGTCAAGATTGGTCCAAGTTCCCAAGTTTGAAGTTCAAATGATTCCCGTACATAGTTCAATACTAATATATGTAGTTTCAACAATTTCGTAATTTATTTAATTTAAACTTAATAGTATTATTTTATGTTCTTGTAGAGTCCACGACAACCAAACAATACAGATTGCGGCTTTTATGCGATGACTTCGCTACGCAAGATCCTTGATCACTGCACGCTACATCCGGACCTACCATCGGTATGGATTAAGTTTAATTAACCTTAATGTATATATATGAAAATGTTTTAAGGTTTATAATTTAGAGTTTAATGTATATTATATTGTGGAGTTTAGAGTTCATAGGTTACTAACTATATGAAATGCCAATAAAATGCAGTTTTTGCAACCTATGGGGAAGCGTTATAGCGAGGACGAGATTAATTTTACTGTAAATGAGTGGTTCGGCTTTTTACTTGGATATTTAGGTGCTAATAATTGATGACTACAAAATTTGTGATATTAATATATTAGATGTTATGATAAATGTTAATTTGCATGTGATTTGATAATTATTATTGTGTGTATGATGCATGTGATATGTAAATTGCTGGTACATATCGGTATTCTTATTTGATGGCTAGCAAAAATGGCGCTAGCCCCAGAAACAAAAATATTTTTTTTTATATTGATTATTATTAGTACCGGTTTTTAATAATAAACCGGTACTGAAGAGATATTTAGTACCGGTTTTTAGACTAAAAACCGGTACTAATGATACCAAAATTTTTTAAATTTTTAAAATAAAACAGTTTGCTAACATTAGTACCGGTTTTTATTTAAAAACCGGTACTAAAAGTATTATTTTTAGTACCGGTTTTTATTAAAAAACCGGTACTAATGTTAGCTGCTGGTTTCCCCCGCAAATTGGGCCCTGTCTTCAGTACCGCCTATTTAGTACCGGTTTTTAAATATCTTTAGCACCCCCTATTATTAGTACCACTACAAAACCGGTACTAAAGATTCATAATAAACCGGTACTAAAAAAATAATATGGCGCAGTGAGAGTTCGTTAATTAATATAAGGGCCGGACTCACATTAATTCAGTGTTACAATTAAGAGAGCAATAAATAACTCATGGCTACAAACCTTTAATGCAAAAAGGACTAACTAAAATAGGAATTAACAACTCGTGAAAATTTAGGATTATGACATTTTCAGCGTGAAATGCGACAGAGTACTGCATCCTCTGTGTGTGTGCAGACGCACTACAGCAACGTATCAAAATTAATGGCTTGTTTTAAATAAACCACAAAAAGAAGAAGAGAAAGAAGGAATTTTTTCTTACTAAACCCAAATTTAAATGAAAATTTAGCTTCTGAAATAGTCCATATAATATTTTACTAAAGTGGTCTAACACTGGCCGCCACTTCAAATGTTGGCCAAGCTCTGGCAACGCCACGCAGCACGCCGTGTAGATTTTTCTTCTAAATTTACTCGGTGACACACTGACACTTGATATGGCGGTTTGGTTCATTATGACAAATCCAACAAAAAAGTCATTAGATGCTGACAAATGTAATGACGCTCACAAGTGTAGAGGTTATTTGAAGTTTTGAACTCATAACTTGAGAGTTTACTCCAACCCAACTCACAAAAAGCTCAATTATAACTCAAGTCAACATAACTCAAGTTGTACCAACTCGATTGGCTAACAAGTCGAGTTGAGATAAATCCAACTCATGAGACGATTTGTAACATAATAAATCTATCTATTTATTAAATCCCGTTCCACTAACTTTCCCTCCGACACTGTTCTTAGAACCGTTCACGATTATCTTCTCATCTGGGCCGTTGCTTTTTTCTGATTTATCTTGGCCGTTCAAATTCACCTTCGTTGCGTTGCTTCGCTGGGCCTTCTCCTTGTTGCTTTGCCTCGATTTGTCGCGCGCACTGCTTCTCTCTCCCTTTCTTCTGGAGACTTCTCAGCTACTCTCCGCTCTCTCTCCTCCTCTCTCACAAAAGCACTCGATGGACTCGGCAGATGGCGTCGCCCATGTGGCTCGAGTACGGACGCCCCTCCGATGAGTGATCCTGGTGTATGCGCCTACTTCTCTGTCTTATTGCTGCCCCTGCTGCGGTGTTTCTTTGCGGTGTTCGGTTGATTTCTCATATGTTCATGCGTGTGCCTATTTTTGTGAGCTGATGCGCTGCCTCTCTCCTGTTTCCTCTTGATTTTCTATGGTGGTGGTCTATCCAATCAACTTCGCCAATTTGCCTCTTCGATTTCTGGAGCGACGACTCTTTATTTTGTTTTCTTACTCGGTTCTTATCTCTCTTTCCTGATTTCCTTCTTCTATTTTAGACGCTCTCATTCCTGTGAGCAATCTTTGTTTTCATCATTAATTTGGGATATTTCTTTTCTTGCAGTTTATTTCTTCCAATTTGCTCTCATCTCAATCTAGCCACAACGCAAGGTACAAATCTGCTTCGTTGTCGGATCACATATGAAAATTTTCTCTGAGCCTGCAAAAGGTGTGAAGTTATTATCATGCCTATCAACTATTAGAGACATTTTATTATCCTTCTTTGACAGTATGAAAAATTTAAGTTGTTCCTATTTTTCTAGAGTCTTAGTTTGATCTGCAAGAAGGTGCTTTGGTTAACTGACATGCCTTAGGTACTCCTTTAACATAGTGACATCTTCTTTCTACTATTCTGAGTTATGTGCTTTGTTATATTTTATTTTTATCATTCGATTCTAACTTTTAATAATCATTAATTAGTTGTGTATTATTATATTTTTCTCCTTTGAATCTGATTATTGCTTATCAATTTTTATGATAGGATTTGTGACAGTGTGATGCATGAGTCTGTTCCTCGAAACTTAAGCAAACAGAAAGGAGAAGCTAAATAGTAATGTTCTATTTTTGTCAGTAATACATGATTTTTTATATCGTATCACTTACTTTTTATCAATAGTCGATTTGTCGTTCAATTTATATGTGATCGTTAGTTTTATATGGTCATACATAAATGGACATTAAAATTTATTACTGCAGCTATGAAAATTTAAAAAAATTGAATTGTGTATGCGTTGTAGGTGGGGAAACAGTTCTATCAAGAGATGACAAGGAATTGTAACATAAATGAAGATATCAGTACAGCCCTCTAATTGAAAATTATCAAAGGTATAATTATACATTATGTTTTGCGCTGATAACTACATCTCATTTAGTCATTCTTCCTTCTTGGTGCTTTATGTATTCCTTTTTCGAGATCAATTTTTATAATCTTGGATAATTTCCTATGTTATACGTGTTGATAGTTCGGTTTCAGATTGCTCATTGAAAAATGGTACAAGTAATTAATTTCTTCTTGCATTGATATTCATGTTTTATAATCTCAAAATTTTAATGCCACAATTAAAAAATACCAATGAATTTGCTAACTACTATTTCTTTAGAGGAAAAGGCATTAGCTCACCTTACTAGCATCTCCCCAAATGTTTTTTCAATTTCTTTCCTATTATTTTTCAGGCAAGGCCTAACCTACTATTGCTTGCTTCTTAAGGTAATTTCTTACATTCTATTTATAATTTTTGTTGTTCTCGCTAAGTCTTACTTATATAGCTATACGGTGAATTTGATATAATAAAGTCAAGTAAAGGATGTGATGAACAATGAAGGATCTCTTACCACAAATTTCAATATCTTACTTATGTTGCTAATATGTTTAATTATTTTGTGCATTCAGAACAAATTTTTTCTCTTTGTATTCTGCTTCTCCTACTGCTGCTGTTCTTGCAGTGTTATTTTTAGTCTTGAATTTTTTACCTGTTTTCTGCAACAGTGGTTTGCTGTGCGTTTTGGAATTGGTTTAAGTCCTGTTTTTGCCCTTTGCTGCGGTTCCGTTAAGTTTAGATGAAATTATCCTTCTGCTTGGAATGCAGGTTGCAATTTCTTTGAGGTGAAGATCCAACAATAACCATTACTATGTTGATGTCTGCACAAATGTCAATTGAATAATTCAACCAGTAAGTGTTCTTCATAATGTAAATGAGTAGGTTATAATTCATTTGAGACTAGATAATTTTTTTATGGTATATCTTTTGGGAACTTGAAAATCAACATAGGGAATCGAAAACAAAAACTGTGAAAATAATTGAATAGTAAGTTTATTATATTTTGTGTACTGGCACAGATAATTGTTTAGTGGCTCTCAATGAGATATTTGTGGCAATACACAGCATGAGCACGGTGCCATTTGTTTTGTTTCGTTGACAATCGTAGGGAATATCTAAGAAACTCCAGATAAGATTTTAAGGGATCAAAAAAAATAGATCAAACATTTCTCTTGATTTCTTATGTTGACAGTGTTTGAGTCCAAGTATATTGTTTTGGTCCTGCGCTTGAATTAATAATTCAGTGAGATTACCTTGGAATTTTATTAACCTTTCAGTATAGAAGTTGAATTTGATTTCTTTTTGCTAATTTCATAAAATAACAATATCCATGTAAGGGCAATTTCGTCAAATATTTCAGTGACAGCTTTTTAGTATATTTTTCTCGGCTGCATTCAATGTTAGGCTTGCAAATACGTGGTCAATAAATGTGAATCAAATAATGAACTATCTACTGGCACTTGACACCTATTGAGAATATTAATTGATTGTATACAAGAAAGTTGTTCTTTTGTTTTATTTTGTTTTTTTAAATGGCTTAATTATACTCATAAGTATTTGTTTTCTTTTTAATCTTTATTTATTTAATCAGTTAGGCGAATTGCTAGATTGCCAAGAAAAGAAATTTCACAAGAAACTTACATCCTCAACATGATGTTCTTATTTAGATTTGACCAGTGACAATTGTTATACCACATGAGTAGCATCTAATTTAAACAATATCTAACACATTTATAGGTTGAATTTGTCCAATCACTTGATTGAGCCATTTACATCGATTGAATTTTTTTCTATGCCTAACCTCAAATTACTTTGCTGCTGTTTGTAGGAAAATTAAGACAAAAAAAGTACCTAAAGGAGCACAAAGAGATAACGATAAAGTATGCAATGCAAAGAAGATGTAAGCAACAATTCATTTATACTACATTTAAAATTGAGTGAGCTGTTGTACCAGTAAGAAAACCCTGCACAAAGGCAACTCTTTTTTTTTTTTTTTGAGAAACCACAAAGGCAACAAAACTGAATGTTATTTGTCGCATGGTACATCTGTACTTCAAATCTTTACAAAGAGTTTCACATTGTGTAATCTCTTACGAAGAGTTCTGGTTGCTCTTTGTTTTACTGTAATTTTATTCGTGTATAATTTCAAGTATACTTGAAATCCATACAAAAGTATCAAATTCATGGAGAGGATTTAGATTGTTAACATGTAGTTTCAATTAAAGTGGCTTATTATTTTGGCATGGCACAGTAATAATTGAGAACTCAATTTAAAGCTTTTCTTTTATTTTTATTTTCATTGCTTACCTATGAGTTACAATCTGAGTTTATATAATGATACAAAGAGAATATTAGAAAATATCTTGCTAACACATGCTAAACTCCTATTGGGTATCTTATTTACACATGCTGATCATTCATTGGACATCAAGTTGAGGATATCAGCAATTATCTTCATCTAATGCGCTGGCAATATCAGCTGTACCAGATGTTTCTCTGTTTCGACTGTGTTCTTCATTTGAGCCGACAATTAATAGATGTGTCCAATGATTGCATAGCATTTGCCATTTAATTTAGTGTACTTCTATTTATTCTCTCTCAGTACCATATGCATCGCAGATTGGTTCATTTGAAATAGATACATTATTTTTTTTTTGTCAGTTACTCATTGATTATTAGTCCTTTGTTGATTGTTTATTTGTTCCATAATACTTTATTAAGGATGTCAAAATAACACTATAACTGAAATAAAAAAATATAAAAAAAATTAGATCTCGCAACGCGCGAATACTCACTAGTTTATATTTCAAGTAGTATTATCAACATGATTCATAAGTATTAAGAACTCATAAATTTAATATATATCACATTATTCTAAACAAGCATAGTGTAAATTTTTAATATTTATTATTTTCTACATTATATTTATGTACTTATACTAATATTAAGTCTTGTAATCAAAATTCAAGAAATTTAATATCTATATTAAAAAATATTATATATCAAATTAAGTGCTAAATTCTAAAATTAGATAACATAATTGTATATTTAGCTATTTAGATTTGAACGAGCCAAATAAAATTAAGTGCTAAATTCTATATTTAAAAAATATAGCCAAATAATATCTATATTGAAATATATCATATCATATATGAAATTAAACGCTAAATTCTAAACTTAGATACCACAATTATATATTGTTTGACCCTAAAAATTGGCCATAGTTGAGAAACTGTTATATGGGATCTGGAAACCCCATGGGCAAATAAGCTGGACGTTTGATGCACGGATAAATTTCTAGAGTCGATTTCAGATCATTCCGAATCAGTCAGAAAATGCATGCATGGATGTGATGACCGAAACTTCAAGACAATTGGCTCCAATTTTCAACATTTGTATTAATGTCAATATTAACGAAAGAATGTTAATTAAGTATTAATGCAATATGTTTTTTTCGTTGGATCCATGTAAACCACAATTCATGCCTCAACACAAGAAAAAATAATTGTATGATTTTTATGTATATTTATACATGAAATTATATGATTATACATCAAGAAGCAACAAGGAATGAGAATTCAGTATTTTGAACGACCCTGGATGCATCAGGATTCGTGCACCAACCAATTCAGATCCGACTAATTGAAACCCCATTTTTCTCTTTGTATCGCTGGGAACCCAATTTGCAAACAAAAAAACACAACCGCAGCCCAATTTACAAAATGCTGAAGGCCCAGAGAAAATAAAAGATGATAGCGGCCCATGAATGTCTCTCGGCCCAGTAGCTCATCGCCTCATCCATTCCGTCTCTCTTTCACTGACTCCGTGACCCCTCCTGTCAGCCTCCTCCCTTCCATCCTTTATTCGCCTCTGATGCACACCTCTTCTCTCGCATTCAATATCGGCGCTACAAATACGGACCCCACCTGCCATAGAGAGGAGGCAATCAGTGATCAATCGAATTTTGCTGAATCAATCAAGCTCACGAAAAAGGAAAATCACTATTCCAACTACCTCTCTCTCTTGCAAGATAGCCTCACATTCAATGACCGTCTGAGACTGAACACTGGGGCCCACGCAACGGGAAGTGAAACAATCGCAATTCTAGTGCCTAATTGAAGACCTCCTTCTCCCCTGCACGACAGAATTAATTGTGTGATGAGTCATGTACGCAAAAATGAATAGAAGCAATCCATGAGAAATCAATGCTGGAAGAGAGTATGCACCAAGTTTGATTGTGAAGTATTTATGACAATCAAGCTTAATTGAGCCATAGCCGCAATTAAGCTTATTGTGGCATTGGAGGCACAGTCATGGGTTGCATTTCTCAGGCCTAAATTGAACCACGTCAGACCCAAATTCAGTTGCTTAAGCAATTATCTGGATTAAGTTCTTCACCTAAATCAATCAAGATGACAATAGTACAAGAGTCAAGGATTAAGGAAATAAAGAAAGCAAAATAAATAGGAAATGAATTGAGTTAGTGATTGAAGATCAAGCTGCATCAATTGGAAACATGGAGGCTTAATTAAAGCATGGCAGTGTGAACTTGTCACTTGTAATGATAATTAGGCCCACCCATTGAGCGTCAGATTTGGAAATCAGACCAAATAAGATGCTTGAGTGAATTGCAAAATCAGAAACAGTGCAGGGTTTACAAGTCAACAATGATGAAGCCAGTGAAGATAGAGATTATATGGTCACATCATAAAATCATACTCATGTTTAAATAGCTGGCAGTGAACAGACTTTAGAACTAATTAAATGAGAAAGTAAGCATTGCCTTTTCATTAAACATGAAGACAACACCATGAAGCAACAGAAGAGACTGGTGGAGAAGTAAATGCGGCAGCGAAATTCCATGTGAAATGCCAAAAAGACCCCAGGGGCAGAAGTGTCAATCTACAGGAATCCATGCCTTTATTCTATATAAGAAGCCCCATGCTAAAAAAAAAGAAGAAGAGACACAGAGAGGAGATGCTTCCCACAGCCTCTTCATACACATAAAGCCTTCTTATACACCCCAGAACCCCTGCCTCTTTCACATCTTTCTTCAGCTCCTCAATACCCCCACATACTGCCTCCATCTTCACACACTTCTTGTACACAGCTCATGTGTTGAGCAAACACTGTGAGAGAGAGAGAAGAGGAAAGTAGAGTGTTGTTAGGCTAGTCAAAAGGAGCGTTGTAAGTGTGTTGCTGCAAAGAAAGGAAAAATGTAAGTTCTAGGGGCCTTGGCTCTCTGTACATAGAGCTCAAGGCCGAGAGAATGTATTTCTACACAAAGTATATGTGCTTTTATTCTCCTCCCTTTTCTTTTCTGTTTTGCATTTAATTTCTTTGTTACTTTTCTTGCTACCTCTCCTTTTCCCCTCTCTTACACAATAAATAAACGAAAAGCTTAATGAAATAAAAGTGATTAAACAAAAACAAACACAACATATCAATGGAATTGTCAAGGACAGCAGGTACCTCTCAATGCCTCAAGCCATGAAGACCATCCAGAGAGAGAATAAGCTCTCTGGATTGAAGACCATTCGAAGTCGTCTCAGAGAGAGAATAAGCTCTCTGAGACATACATTGTGAAGACCATCCAGGGAGAGAATAAGCTCCCTGGAATGAAGGCCTTTTGAGTGAGAATAAGCACTCAAATGGTGACCCCCTTTTTGAAGCTAAACCTAAGCCCTACAAACCGTGACGCTGCCCAATTTCTGCCAACCCCTAACCACTCAAAGACAAACCCTCACCATGCCCAATTGCAACCTAAACTCAACCCTAACGACAATCATGAAACCAACTCAATTACCCTCCCTATCTCACATCTCTACATAACCATGAAGCCTCTAAAACCCCTCTCTTGTCTTGTCAAAACCAAGCTATACAAACCATCATGCTGCCCAAATTTTTACCAACCCCTAATCCCTCAGTAAATAGGCTCCATCACGTTGATTTATTGCTTAAACCTAGCCTCCATAAACAACCATTTGGTCTTGGCCATGCTTCTCTCTTGCCCTGACAAAACCAGGCCTTACAAGCTGTTATGTTGCCTATTCACTTTCAGTTCCCAACTCACCAACAAATAGCCTCAATCATACCCGTGTGATGCCCAAAATCAGTCCTTATAACAACTGCTAAATCCTCTAAAGCCTCTCTCTTGCCTTACTAAAACCATCCTATCCAGGGGAGGTGTTGTCCAACCCTTTTCAAGCCCTGATCCTTAGCCAAAATAGCCTACATGCTGTTCTCATGAACAAGCCCCCCCCCTGGCAAACGATGACAGTTAAAAAGATCATAAAAATTACCTCGTTGCCATGGCTGAGACCAAATCGGGGCAAAATTCCATGCCACTCACCTTCATTGACCCAATTGGCAGTTGGTTCCTGTTATTGTAAGCGCCACTATACTCTCACACACCTCTCCAAGCTATCCCTGTCGCCAGATTACAACATGCAGGAATTCACTGCCGTGACAGATTTCGACTGATGTCGAGTTCCTTGCCAGAGGCTTTCACTAAGCAAATTGCCAATAAACCTTGAGCCGTACATGTGTCATGGTGCTCTCTAGCCATACATCTCGACGCCAACTCCATTAGAGAATCGCAATTTCCATGCAGCCCTTCGAAACCCTAGCCATGACGGATGGGATTAATTGCGACGGTAGAGGAAGCTCGGCAGCCGAAAAATGGGTCCCACGGTATGAGTAGGATGTCACGACTCTTGGCGAAACACCCCTTGACGTGTCGTGATGGTCTGTGTCGCTCAATTGGAATAGTCATGGTCGTGTGACTTTCGACAGATCGAAGAAGAAGAGAAGAGATGAGGAGATCCTTTTGTTATGTTCATAATTTACCTGAACTCGGTGTACAAAAGAATAGCTGCTGACGGCAAACCCTACGAGTTGAGGAAGTCACTGGTGTACGAATAAACCCGATTCACGGAGAGATTGGGTTATTTTTAACGAAGTCGTCCCTTTTTCTCAGATTTTCTATGGCGTCATGGAATGACGAATTACTGACGGGTCGAACAGACAAACCAGAGCCTGCCACGTAATCATCCTAATGACTGTGCTCTAGGATGGCGCTGACTCTTTTCCCTGGCTGACTTGTACCAATGGGATCCTGCCACGTGTCATTTCTCAATGACATGGACCAATCATATTGCTGGAAACCTTTGAAAATCCATAGAAAATCAACCGTGACTCAGAAAAATACAAATCCAATTTCTATGGACTCAGAAAATCATGAGGAATTTGACCATACCATAACCCTGATCTAAACCATGCCGAAACCAGTTCAGAACAATTAAAAAGGAGAATCCAGAACCTGACCAATCAGAGATTGCCACGTCATTTCCAGGATTATTCTGAAACCCAGAAAACTTCCAAAACCCCCCGAAAATATGAGGAAAAATCCCAATAAACTCAGAAAATTACAAGGAATTTAATTCTGCTGAAATCATGACCAAAATCAGGACCAAACCATTTTTTAACCTTTTAAATGGGCAACCACAACTTGCCATCTCAACAGAAACCTTGGAAAAACCCTTAAAAATCACGGGAAATTCAGAAAACTACATGGAAAATTCCTGTGAACCCGGAAAAATATGAGGAACCCAACGGTATCAAGGATTATTGCTGAAATCCGACAGATGACATATTTGGTACCACAGCTACACCGAAACCACTGCCAAAAAAACTAAAACCCACATACCCTAAACCTTTCAGATCAAACCAATAAAGGGACGGACAATACTCTAATGCCAAGCCGAAACTCGAAACTCATTAAAGCCAATAGACCAATCCCTAAAGAGACCTAGCGGGGCGAAACCCGAAATTGTCTGAGCAGGACCGGATCGGGTAAAACCCTGAAACTCCATGACCAACTCTGATGACCACCAAAACCCAAAAGAATTCAGTTCAACGTCGAGAATCCGATTAGGGACTCAAAATCCCTTTTTAGTAGGTAGGAACAACCCAATTCCACCAAAACCAACCTGTACCCCGGTAGACCCAGAGCCTGACGAGGACGGAACCTATCAGCCGAGGAACAGACCAACTTAACAAGGTGCACCAATCAAAAAAAACCCCAACACTGGAATACCCAGAACAAAAATGAATAGTCTTGTACCACGAGTAACCCAGATCCTGACAAGACTGGCACCCTATGACCCGAGGAACAGACTAACCAAGGCTCACTAAAACAAAATAGATAAACCCAAAACCGACACCAAAACAGCACTGAACCCCGGAGAAACCAAGTCCTGACAAGATTGGAACCAAACAACCGAGGAACAGTTCTACCCAACCTAGCGGAAACCTAAACAAACAATCTCTGGTCGTAAACGAAATAGGTCGAATTGAGACTACACACACAAACTGATCGTATTTCGCCAATGCGGTCAAGTGACCTCAATCTGAGAGCAAACAACAAGAAAGCTAAGGCCAACATTTCATTTGGGAAGATGAAATTAGCAACGATGCGAAGTTAAAGTTCTGAGCGTCTAAGCCAAAACCTTTCGACCCCGGTTACCTGAATTGCCAGTGGATTCGATTTGGATAACCACCCGACTAAAAAGAGCATTAAACCGGCCGTCTGGGATGACCTGAGGAACCATTTCAGATACCATAAACCCTGGCGATTTAAGCAGCAAGACTCGGATAGTTTTGTGATAGGGACAAGATCCACCCAACAACCCCTGATATTCAAGAACTTTAATTGAATAGACCCGCAACAGGGATATCCCAAGGGAATAACTCAGGAGTTCTCCCTAAAAACTCCAACACGGCAATCTTTGTCTTTCAGAACCATAACCTGACGGACCACATTTCAAGACTCTGGCGCCCAAACAAACATATCAACCAACCTTGGGTAGCTACACGAGTCCCCTCTTCAGAGACAAGCCTCAAACTGACCTCATGAGATAATCCGGATATGTCATAACCCATGAACCAATCTCAGGAGACAATTTGAACAAGTCACTGGCCCCCTCCCGATTCTGGAGTCCGGCCAAACATATAATCCAGTTCCGGATGACTACTTGAATCCCCTTTCTAAATATGAACTTCATATCGCCCTCATGAAAGCAGCTTGGGAAATCTGCGACCACCAAGTTGTCGGTAGGAGACGATTTGAACAGTCAACACCCAAATCATAATGCTCTTAAGGCTGGTCAGATCAACGAAGAATTTGATCTGGGGAGCCGCCCCTCGCGCTTAACCGGGATTCAGTATAGAACAAGCCAAGGCACGTGCTGAATCCTCAGAACATCAATACGCCAAGGCCCGATGTTTCCGACTAACTTGACATCCTAGCCAGAAACCAGGAACCAAGTTACCAACATCTGATTGGCAATCAGATGGACCTTCCAATGATTCGGGTCGCAACCGAATCATATACCCTCTAACTAGACCCACTTGGCTGGCAACCAGGTGCATATTGCATTTTTCTCCATCCCAGCTCCAAGCATCACGCTCGTATCTCTGACGGGCGGCTAACTCTGCATCATACTGGCATCCACCCCAAATTTTCGGTTGGCTACCGAAGTGCTTACCGACGAGGTCGAGGCACATCAACTCTCAGTGGGAGTCAGACCATGATATCTTGATCAGGTGATTAAGATGTCAGCCACATACTCTATTCCAACGGATGAGTATAACCTCGATGTGCGAGACAGCCAGAGTGGTTCTGTCTCAAGCGTCACCCGCGCACCTCAATAACGCCCTCTACAGTCAGGCGTTAGACTGTTATCAGGAACAATAATCAGGGACATGATGATAACAGATAGAATGGACGATATTACCGTCGCCGACTGGTATCGAGTCATTCACCCGTTCTCAGGAAAACGACCAACCCAAAAATTCCCAAAAACGAGCCTTAAAACCAACCACATTGAACTTTCTTCCTCGAAGCTCAGACCTGAACAGGGTCTCTGCGAAATCTCTCCAAGTCATCAGAACCTAAACATGAGCCTAACTCAGGTTCCTCGTATCCTCAAATCCCAAATTCCTCACAATTTTCTCATATTACAAACCAAAGTGGCAAGAACTCAAATTCCTCATATCAGAACCCAGAAATCGAGATAACTTCCAGCAATCAAGGATCCAAATCAAATAGAGAACACCAGGCCCACATCAATTGAAGGGCATCGAGCCGAAACCTCTGCAAAGGCAACAACCCAACATCTACCAAGGCAACTTCAAAACCAAGGGCACGGAACCAACTGTCTTGCGATCAAATCCATTGATATGTCAGAAAACAACAAAAAAAGAGGAATAATCCTAAAACCAAAAAAAAAAAAGAAGAATAACCCCCAAAAACAACAAAAAACTAAAAAACCTCAAAACACCAAAAATAGAATAAGTCCTTTAGCTCCCCCGTAAACGCTAATTGTATTAGACAATTCCCTAGTCGTTTAAAGACATAGAATCCACCGATATCCCTTTGAGTTTCCAGATCTAGAGGTTCTCTCGACCATGTCAGAGGTAATTAACAGTAGGGGCTTGTGCCTACTGGAATAACTGACGAACCCCCCAAATAATAAACTCTCGTGGGAAGCATTAAGGCCGTACAGTTGTCTCACCCGTAAAGGAGACGGCCGTATCGTGACCTTAAGGCCCGCGAGAGGTATCTGATCCGTATGCTTTTTCCACCCTCAGTCCGCCACAAACGGGCACCGTCACCCATCAACACCGGGAGGGCGCCAAAAGGTGCGAGACAGGTCCTGGCACGCCCGGTGGGACAGTTTTTACCTCTCATTTGGGAAACTCAGTAAAAATATCGATGGATATAATGTATAAGCTTAGGGAATCTACGATTCAAGCCATTACTCACGATGATCTTTGAGTGTTTTTCTTTTTTGTAGGAAAATGGCGCACAACAACAATAATCAAGGGACAACGAAGCTAGGACTCACTCCGAACACATTCATGGTCGGGTCCATCCCGGTCACTCTTCCGATGGTGCAGGCGACTTCAGACAATCCCTTCACTATTGATGTCTCCGGAATGACAAGTACGGAGTACGCCAATGCCATCTCGACTCTTTCCTTTGAAGTGAACGAACACTTTGAGGGAACTCAAGACGAGAAGACCACCGTTATCATTGAACCGATGGCGAAGAATATGGCGAAGGACAACATCACCTACGCCAAAACCTCGCAAACCCATCAAGACAAACCATCGGTTCAGATTGACGTGTCAACAATATACTCTCTCACCCTACTTCGAACCCTGAGAGAGAAATCACCAAAAATTTTCAGCTCACCTGTCAGTCGTCAGCCAGTACTGAATGCAGAACCAGTCCAGCCTGACGAAGATATGGTTGCCAAGATCAAGAGGGCAAACCACACATCTGGTAAAACCCTCGGTCAATGGAAAGAACCTCGAGCACCTGTCTTCCTAGTTGAGGGTCCGATTAATCCAAAAACCAAGAAGAGGCGAATGGGGGCACGAGTTCCAAACCCTCCAATCCTTGATAAGCTGGTATACCTTGAAAATCAACTGAACCACGCATCAGGGAGTAACACGATAATTAGGGAATGTCAACCACTTTCCTTAGTCAATCCGTTTACTGGGATAGAAGCCATTGGAACACAGGATGAAAGTATTGAAGAAAATTGCCAATCGAGTGGAAGACAACCTGTGGATTGTATAGAAAGTGCAACTGTCTATGCAATTAGCAGCGCGCCACAAGACCTTGAAGAACCCAATCACAACTTCCAGATGCGTGAAGCTACAATGGAGGCGGTCACCGACGACGACCTCTTCCAGATTTCCTTCACCAAGAATGATCTTCCTGGTGGAACAGTGTACCACAACAAACCACTGTACATCACAGGAGTGTCGAATAGAGTTGTGATTAACCGAATCTTGGTTGACCCGGGATCATCAGTCAACATCCTTCCACTAGAATCACTAAAGTACTTCTCTCTCGATGCCAATGCCTTAAACCCTAGTCAACAATTGATCTACGGATTCAACCTGTACTCTCAAAGGGCACTAGGAGTAACCACATTGCCATTCTCTTTTGGAAAGCTTGAAACTCAGGCAAAACTCTGTGTCATGGAAGTCAGCGCATCCTATAAGGTGTTATTAGGTCGTCCATGGCTGCATGCGAACCAATTGGTGCCATCTACTCTACATCAGTGCATAAAGTACATCCGGAATGGGAAACATGGAAAGGTAAGAGGGGACAATAATCCTTTCTCTATTCATGAAATGGAACTTCCAGATGCGAGATTCTTTGCACCTAGACCATCCCTGGGGGCATTTTCTGAGGGAAAACCACCAAGCCCTAAGGATGAACGCTCAGTGCTTTCAGAACACCTCGACAAAAGCAAAGTGGAAGCGCATCCTCAGAAGAAAGACCAACTCAGACAACAATCACTACCAACTGGATCTGTCCCTGATTCAAGAGCCAAGAAGTCACGCAGTAGAGGAAACGGAACCCAACCTCATGCTGCAGGGGTACTCCAGTTAATCGGCAGTGAAAGTAGTGCGAACCACGTGTTGATTAGGAAACCCAAAGTTCTAAACATTGATCAGAACCCTGAAACGGACAAAACCCTATCCTTGCATCAACACCGCTTCCATGAAACAATGAGGTTAAGAGATGAATCTGGGAAAGAACAAACCTCAAAAGAGAACTTAGCTCGAGACAACTTCGATCATGCCAAAGAAATGGAAAGTAAGCTAAGAAACCAACTGGCATTCCAGAAGCCGCCCCAGGAACCACTCTTTGGAAGGGTTGTCCCAAAGCGAGCGAGAGATGTAAGTCCGTCCACATCCAAAACGAGCCCAGTAATGGAGCTCATTGGAACCAAGGAAGCCAACAACCAGGCCTTCACTGCCAACCCTGATGCAGGAGGCCACCAACTGGCATTCCAGAAGCCGCCCCAGGAACCACTCTTTGGAAGGGTTGTCCCAAAGCGAGCGAGAGATGTAAGTCCGTCCACATCCAAGACGAGCCCAGTAATGGACCTCATTGGAAACAAGGAAGCCAACAACCAGGCCTTCACCGTCGACCCTGACACAGGAGGCCACCAACTGGCATTCCAGAAGCCGCCCCAGGAACCACTCTTTGGAAGGGTTGTCCCAAAGCGAGCGAGAGATGTAAGTCCGTCCACATCCAAAATGAGCCCAGTAATGGAGCTCATTGGAAACGAGGAAGCCAACAACCAGGCCTTCACTGCCAACTCCGATGCAGGAGGCCACCAACTGGCATTCCAGAAGCCGCCCCAGGACCCACTCCTTGGAAGGGTTGTCCCAAAGCGAGCGAGAGATGTAAGTCCGTCCACATCCAAGACGAGCCAAGTGATGGAGCTCATTGGAACCAAGGAAGCCAACAACCAGGCCTTCACTGCCAACCCTGATGCAGGAGGCCACCAACTGGCATTCCAGAAGCCGCCCCAGGAACCACTCTTTGGAAGGGTTGTCCCAAAGCGAGCGAGAGATGTAAGTCCGTCCACATCCAAGACGAGCCCAGTAATGGAGCTCATTGGAACCAAGGAAGCCAACAACCAGGCCTTCACTGCCAACCCTGATGCAGGAGGCCACCAACTGGCATTCCAGAAGCCGCCCCAGGACCCACTCCTTGGAAGGGTTGTCCCAAAGCGAGCGAGTGATGTAAGTCCGTCCACATCCAAGACGAGCCCAGTAATGGACCTCATCGGAAACAAAGAACCCAACAATCTGGCCTTCACCGTCAGCCCTGACACAAGAGGCCATCACCAGGCATTCCAGATATTACCTCAGAAGTCGCTCCCTGGAAGAGTTGTCTCAGAGCAAACGAAGGATGTAAGCCCATACATGTCCAAATCAGATCCAACAGTGGAGCCCGTTGGGAATGAAGAACTCAACAACTCAGTCTTCGTCGTTAGTACCGACACTGGGGGCCACCACAAGGAAAATGATGGAATAGTATCCCGAGGTGATGAAGGATCATATTTTCATCACAAGAAGGGTGAAAGACTCCATTCCAGCGAAAAGGATGATAGGGAGTTGACCGTCTCGAGATACTCAAGGGAATCTTCAAAGAATGAGAAGGACCCCAACTCAAGAACGCCCTGTGGAGACCATGACAACAATCGGTTTGCGCCAATAGGGCAAGAGACCGAAGAAATTGGAACATCGCGCGCCAACGCAAACCGTCCGGTCCAAACAGAGTCAGCAGAGATGTTCTCCCGCGAAATGGATGCCACCAGGACAGAGTTCAGCCCTTTGAAAGTCGTCTCCTCGACAAGAAAAGCTGAAGAACTCACAGAGCCACTCAGTGCACCTCTTGAAATACGGGAAAACACTAGGAGAAAGACGGAAGGGACAATGAAGCCTGAAGTCAGAACATCTCCCTCTACCCAACGCACAAGGGAATGTGCAAACCCCTATCCCAAGGAGTATGACTTGGTGCCTTACCCCAAAGGATATATCAGACCACAGTTTCAACTATTCAGCGGAAAGGATAGAACGTGTCCTAAACAACATCTGTCCAGATTTACAGCTGCATGTGGTGATACGACACACAACAAAATTCTGCTGTTGCGACAATTTCCTTTAAGCCTGATAGGACCGGCACTCGACTGGTACGCTTCGTTAAAGGAGAATAGTGTCAATACTTGGGAGACAATGGCAAATTTATTCTGTTCGACATTTGCGGTATTTACCCAAAGAATTACAATGGATGATATGGCAAGGGAAAAGCCATTAGAGGCAGAATCTATCAGAGATTACATCATCCGATGGTGGAAAATGAGTTTGCATTGTCAAAGTCGAATTCCCGATTACCTGGGTGTAATAATGATGATGAAGAACATAGAGGGACCGATTAAATCATTTTTGAGAACAAGAGACATTACCAGATTTGGTGCTTTGCTCGCAGCGGTATCAGATTATGAATGCTTGGGCTCAGATGCAAGGTCACATCATCATGAAAATCGGGAAAAGAAGACAAAACTCAAGAGAGTTCGAGATTCCAAAGAACCCTCTTCCAGCAAAAGTTTGAAAGTCTCGAGCGATAGAAATGTTAGCATTCCGCGAGATCGCAGTTATGACAACCCCAAACGGCTCTTATCAGTGGTAGAGTTATCCAGCAAACCCTACTCATTCCGAAAGGAAGCAGTCCCTGAACTTTTCAAGCAAGCCATGCAAGGTGACCTTCGGTTACCACCGAGCAAGCGTCCTGAAGAAATGGAACAATCCGACAGTCCAGTCTTTTGCCTATATCATAGGGTGTTAGGACATAGAATCGAAGACTGTTGGGTGTTCAAGGACTGGCTGGAAGAACAGGTCCAGTTAGGCAGAATAACGCTTGCCAGGAATGAAAGGCAAGAGCTTGCACCACATGAGCCTTGTAACTCAGAAATCTTCACAGTACACGCCATTGGGTCATATGAAGAAGCTGAGGAAGAAACACAAGGTCAGGATAGCGGAACTAACCCAATCCTACTGAAGTCTGACAAGGCCACTCGTGAGACAAAAGGAAACCCATTCAGAGAAAATCCGACATGCACCATCGAAACAAGCAACGAGAGTCAAGAAACGGAAAGAGGTTTAGCATGTGTCATTATAAGTGGGGACGCCCAGATAAAGGACACACAAAACCATGATAGTGAAACCAAAGAAATCGTTCCTGTAGTAATGGAAACCAAGGAAACTACCTCTGAAAGGGAAAAAGGTCTGTCTCAAGAAAGCCTAGCGGAAACTCAGAAAAGGGACACCTACTGTGATGATAAGATTGGGAAGGTTATATCCGTGACAGTGGAGTCTGAGGGAATGCTACAACAAGCCAACAGGGGGCAAGAAACCTTGAATGTCATCATGCATCTACAAGAACAAGGAAGACACCTCATGGCACTTTTACAGAGAAGTAAGGAAGTGCATCATGAGTACAGTATGATGAATCACACGATTGAACAATTGTGCCAAAGAAATCAAGAACTGCAACAAAAGAACGCAACGATATGCCAAGAGATGGAGGCGCTCTCGGAAAAGAACGCCGAAACTCAAGAATTGCTAGGGTATATACTGGGAACAAATGGCGACCCACTGACTATACCCCAAAAGCAAGTCAAACAACGGAGCCCCAAGAGACACAGAAACAGAGCAAAGCGTACTCGGGTCTCCCAAAGAGAAGGGATGCCAACGGTAGAAGAGCCTGAGGCTGTTGGAAACCATGGATCCCAGAAAGTAAAACTGTCACTAGGGGAAAGAAAGAGTAAGCCTTACTCTTTTCGCAGAGACGCAACCACTGAAATCTTCAGCCTAGCCATGCAGTGCAATTTGCGACTACCCAAGTGCAGGCGCCCCGAAGAAGAATATCAGTTCAACAAACCCGATTTCTGCCTATATCATAGGGTTCTTGGTCATGCAATTGAGGATTGCTGCATGTTCAAGAATTGGGTTGAAGACAAGTTCACGAAAGGAGAACTGAAACTCCCATGGCACGTCCTACAAGATCCAGCACCTCACCAAGGCATCTCGACAATATGATTGGGGGCAGTAACACACCAAACATCACCCTGTAAATTAATAAGTAAATATATAAATAAAAAATTATAATAAAAAAAACACCTCGTGCGGGCATCCAGATTCGAGCTTACCTATGCGAGAGCACAACCTGTCGGTACTGACGAAGGCAACCGACTTCGATCATGGGGCTTGATGGTAAATGCAGAATGTTGGGCTGATGGTCTCACTCCAGCCTCTCATGACGAAACCCAAACCTTAGGTGATATCAGATGACCCGTGAGTCTGGTATCTTAATCCTACCCCGGATTGGAAGCATCTACGTCTACGGTCCGAAACCCTTCAACCCTTAGGTAATATCAGACGACCCGTGAGTCTGATATCTTAATCCTACCCCGGATTGGAAGCCTCTACGTCTACGGTCCGAAACCCTCCAAACCCTAGGTGATATCAGATGACCCGTGAGTCTGATATCTCAATCTTACCCCGGATTGGAAGCCTCTACGTCTACGGTCCGAAACCCTCCAAACCCTAGGTGATATCAGACGACCCGTGAGTCTGGTATCTTAATCCTACCCCGGATTGGAAGCACCTACGTCTACAGTTCGAAACCCTTCAAACCCTTAGGTGATATCAGATGACCCGTGAGTCTAGTATCTTAATCCAACCCTGGATCGAAAACCTCCACGTCTTCAGTCTAAAACTACCCCCAAACCTTAGCTGATATCAGGCGACCCGTAAGACTGGTGTCCCAACCCGACTTGAGACTGGAAACCCTCATGTCTTTGAGCCGGAATTTTCCCAAACCCCTAGATGATATCAGACGACCTGTTAGTCTGATGTCTCAACCCAGTCCAAGAAACCTTTACAAACCACCAGATGATACCGGACTAGTCATCCCAAGTTTGGTATCCTGGCCTAACAGAAAGCAAACAGCCCATGCCTCCACCATAATTCAACAGTCAAAGTCAAACCAGCTATTATCCGAAAATCGTTACTCTGTAAAGCATAGGGAAGTGCTACAGTGAGAAGCCGAGCAACTATAAACAAAACATCATGATTGCGGACAAATAGACCCAGCACAAATGGTCAGTGGCCCCGCCGTTATCCTAAAGGTGGCAGGTTCGATTCCCATCACAAGCAGAAAAGGCGTAAACCCTAGTCTACGGGGTGGAGTATGCCTTCTCCCTCGAAGAAAATACGGAATGACAGCCTAGCGGTCCGATTATGTATAAGAAGAAATAATAATAAAAAAAGAGCAAAAAAATAAAAAAAGAGAGAAAAAAAAAGGTGCCCCATGAAGTTTAAGCCTCTGTGGCGTCTGAGGGCACACCCCGGTGCTCGACTAACCATGTCTTGTAGCACCAGAGACCATGTCCTATGAATCCCTCTAAGGACTAGAGTCTCAAACCACAGCTAGTATTGAGGAAGACTGTGTGGCTTCTGAATGTACAGGCAGTGGAAATTCACCCCAACCGCCCAATGAAAAGGTTTTAAGGTTCACCCGGCCTTAAGGATCATTGAGGGCATTCCCCGGTGCTCGACAATCTTTGTCTAGTAGCACCAAACCAGTCTTGGAGGTCATTCGCTCGCAACCCACCGTGGTCAACCAGAAGAACCCTGGCTCTGCCCAGCAACTGGTGGAGAAGAGACAACCGACATCCTCGACGAACCCAACCGCCCAATGAAAAGGCTCTAAGGTTCTCCCAGCCTTAGGGATCATTGAGGGCACTCCCCGGTGCTCGAAAAATCTTGTCTTGTAGCACCAAACCAGTCTTGAAGGTCACTCACTCGCAACCCACCGTGGTCAACCAGAAGAACCCTGGCTCTGCCCAGCAACCGATGGAGAAGAGACAACCGACATCCTCGACAAATTCAACCGCCCAATGAAAAGGCTTTAAGGTTCACCCAGCCTTAGGGATCATTGAGGGCACTCCCCGGTGCTCGACAAATCTTGTCTTGTAGCACCAAACCAGTCTTGGAGGTCACTCGCTCGCAACCCACCGTGGTCAACCAGAAGAACCCTGGCTCTGCCCAGCAACCGATGGAGAAGAGGCAGCCGACGTCCCCGACAATCCAACCGCCCAATGAAAAGGCCTTAGGGTTCAACCAGCCTTAGGGATCATTGAGGGCACCACACACCACACCCCCAAATACCTGACAAGCCTTGACTGACAGCATCGACTTCAGCAATCAGGCCAAATCTCCCCAGTCTTGTTAGTTCGCTCGACATGATAAGAATACTCTGATAGCCCTTGATGGAGGATTGACTATGTTCCGATCACATAGGGTCCCACCGGAACGCTATCTCAGAGAATGTCTGACTCGAAAATCTAACAAGCACCAGAATCACACAGGATCGCTACCAGAAGACAGACTCCTTCCATTTCCCAACCCAGGACACTTCGGAGAAGGAAAGTCTCAACCGCCTCAACCTCCCCTCAAAGGAAACAAGATGATAGGGGGCAACCGAGAGCGATCCCTGAAGAAACTAAAAGGAACTCTACAAAGAAGGAATTTCCCTTTCTTGAGAACCGATAACCTGACATCTGCTTCAAGGATAACCAGCATAGAGTGGCTATGCTATAGCTATTCTAGTTGCAAGAAGTCCCACCGGAACACTATCTCGGGGAACACCCCAAACCATGGAATCAGCAGAGTCGCCATCAGCACCCGGATTACAATCAGTTCCCCAAACCAGGATGCCTTGGAAGAAGAAAGTCCCAATCACCTCAGCCTCCCTCCAAAGGAAGGAAGATGACAGGGAACGACCGAGAGCTATCCCTGAAGAGACAAAACGAACTCGACCAGGAGAGAACTCGTGAAACCCAATAACCTCAACGAGTTACTCCGAGAGCATCAACAAGAAGCAGTCACACCTTAGCTACCCTAATTCCGGAAAAGTCCCACCGAAGTGCCGCCTCAAGAGATGCCTGACTCGGAACCCTAATGCTGGACACTTCCTCCAACCTCCCTTCGAAAGAGGGAGACGACAGGGAACAACCGAGAGCTATCCCTGAAGAAACTAGAAGGGCCTCAACAAGGAAAGATTTTCTCTCCAGTGACCCCGACGAGTTCCTTCAGGAGCAACCAACATGAAGTGGTCGCACCGTGACTACTCCAACCACCAAAGTCCCACCGGAGTGCCACCTCAGCAGATGCCTGGTTCGGAACTCTAACGCCGGACGCTTCCTTCAACCTCCCTTCGAAAGAGGGAGACGACAGGAAACAACCTGAGAACTATCCCTGAAAAGACTAAAATGGGGGCTCGACAAAGAAAGAATTTTCTCTCTTCAATAACCCCGACAATTTACCTCAGGGATAACCAACATGGAGTACCCATGCCGCAATCGTCCTAATCACCAGAAGTCCCACCGGAGTGCCACCTCAGGAGACGCCTGACTTGGAACCCCCAACACTGGATAAAAGCTTTTGGGAACAAGGACCTCCGCCTTTTTTTCCCAGACCTGGACTCTTCACCACTCCAACCTCCCCTTAAAGGAAGGCAGGGGGCAGGAGGAGATATCCTGAGAGCTATCCCTCAAGAAACCAAAAAGAGACCCAACAAGGAAAGGATTTCCTGGGATTTAAGCCAGGAACCCCTAATTTTGAGTCACATGAAAAGATGATGACCTTGGTCTTCTCTTCCCTTGAAACCTCAAACCTTGAGCCACAGACTTCCCCGGCTATCCCAATACTTCCCCTTCAAACAAACCCAGGTCCAAAAACTCCCTGTAACCCATTAAAATAGGACGATTTCAATCGACCCTGGATAGTGGGCTGCACGAAACACAAATGACCCTAATCTTCCGCCTCCCGGATGATTTGGATCAAAAGCTCCCCCAACCGCAACCAAATACACCTTAATACCTGTCTAACTAGAATCCGGAATTGAGCAACCTCTGACCAAATAGTGTGAAGGCACTATTCTGAGGTCAACAAACCGAAACCTCCCCTGACTAAAGAGAATGAAGGAAATCCATGCATCACAAGTCAGAGCCAAGACCACGAGCATCTTCGCCCCATCTCGTCTGATTTGTAATCAGACAAGCCTAGGAAGATTATGCCCTTTCCAAAGCCAATTCTCACCTGATCACATCAACATCAACTTCAGTTCAAAGGATCCATTACCTTTTCTGATCAATCCCACTGAAATCAACATCACCCATCCCTACTCGACTGTCGAAAAAAAAAAACGGAAAAAAACAACAAACCAGGATGATTCTGCTAGCAGCAGGGTTGTGCTACACCTACTATCCTATTGACCTCATCACACGAAGTGGAAACAAAAAATCAACCTACCTATTAACATATTTTCTACTGACATGGTTGGTATCACTGCGGAATGTGTTGGAATACCTATGGGCTCTGGTGCGAATCAACCGTTGGACTACCCAAGAGACCCGGCAGACCGGTTTGTATTAGCTTACCCATAGGACCCAGTGTGGACTAAACTGAGATCAACTCTATTAACCTATTTCCCTGCCGACGTGGTTGGTTTCAATGCGGAAAGTGTTGGAATACCTGAAGGACCCGGCAGATCGGATGTTGGATTACCCAAGGGACCCAGCAGAACGGTTTGTTCTGGCTTACCCAAGGGACCCAGTGCGGACTAAACTGAGATCAACTTCACCCGCCTATTTGACTTTATCAACGTTGTCGTAATTTGTGTTGGAATACCTGAAAGCCCGGAGCAAATCAACTGTCTGGACTACCCAAGGGACCCAGCTGACCAGTTTGTTCTGTTTACTTGCAGGACCCAATATGGATCCGACTCAAAAAAAAATATTATCAATCAAATGCTTTTCCACTTCACTACAGTCTACCCTGGTGCCCCCAGTGCAGACTAGCTTATTCTGGAAAACCCCTGGCCCCAGAACAAGCTCAACCGAGGTCAACCCCATCCTTTTGCACACCTCGCTTCAGAGATCAGCCCTATCATACGTATCCGGCTCATAGTCGGATGTAACCTTGCTTCACCTCGTCTGGTGTCCATTCAGATGAGTGTAAGCTAATTCTATCGGCAGTAGGGTCACCTTCCATATTCATCGTTGATTTCAACAATAACATGGATCAATTCTACGGATACCTGATCAGCAATCGAGAGTGCCTCCACCTCGTCTCGCCGATCACCAATCGGACAAACCCTTTGAACATAATCTAGTTAAAACGTGATCATCCTTCATCTACTCTACCACCTTTCTTTATGGGCCTTAGCACGCTCTGCACCAACTTACCTGGGGACTAAGTGCCAACCCGAGTAAGACCAATTCCGTTTCACCGCCTGGCCTAATTGGTACCCTGAGATGGTGAATTCACAACCGAAACCCCACCGGGTCAGTAACAAAAAAATCGGAAGAGATTTGATTACTCGAATTCGACCCGGAGAAATCCATCCCATTACAGAAAAGGACAAAGATGACCAGAACGCCAAATCCTCGACTTATCGGGTCAACAAAATTTTACCAGCAAAAGACTCTACCTTTCCTTTCATCACCCCAAAGACACAAGACAGACTCCGGACTCGTGCGATTGATGATGATGGAGCTTCTAAAACCCTGAATGGTTCAGTGTTAGTTTGAGGGATTTTATCACAACACCGAAAGAGTCCCTCTAATTAGCCCAAAGGAGCACAAACAGATGTGCATTCTTGTTATCCACAAAAACTCCCGAAGTTTCACAAAGATCAGAAAGAAGGTCACAATGGATGGAATCGCTGAAATATTCGTCATCTCTCATCGGCTTTTTTTTTCCATGTGAATAAGATGTTGCACCATGGAGAAGATGAATCAATCACGCTCGTAATTTTAGCCTCCTAGCGAAGCTCTAACTCTGACATGTGAAACGTTCGAGCAAATTGTGCATATGATGCCCAAAGCACCCTCCTACGCCCGGGCATACTCATTAAAGTGGCTTTGAAACCAGAAATACGGAGCTACCATGAACCTAATCAGGAAGAATACCCATGAATCAAGAATCACAACAGAGTCATTAAGTCTTAGCCGAAAAATGGGTGATCAACAAGGTTGAGATAAAATAACCGACATCATGGTTCATCATGAATGAATTATTTTCGTGATCAGGGTTACCAGGATCAAACACCGTGTCCCACCAACTTGATATCAGGAAATAAGATGGAGTTCGATTACCTGAAAATTCATGGGTGCCGACCCACTACCCTAACCCCTGATGACTGAAATCCCTGGATATCAATCCACTACCCTAATCCCCTGATAACCAAAGCCAGCGCGACCTGTTGACCCGATTGGTTAAACTACTAAGGGACAATTCCGATCTCTTGAAACAGAAAACGATCAACTGTCCCATCGGGTATCTGAGGATTCACACGACTAATTCTTCCAACAAAGGTGTCGCATGATACTAGCGTTAGAAGACGAAAAAGATCAAAGGCGCAAGAATAAACTCGGCCGTGACGTGTTAGCCACTGCGATCTATAAGGCTACCGTGGACAAACCTGCGATCAGATTGTCCGAATGGCAGAAATAAAAGTTTTAGCGCTAAGGAATCTTCCCCACAAATCGAACAGTTAATAGCATAGAAAGTACAAAACTAAATGCATATCAGATACAGATACAACCAGTACAACTCGAAACCTTCCTTATAAACCACTCAAATACAACATACATCTATTGGATCTTCTCACTTGAGCCGAGTACCTGAACAAACACTATAAACACCAACCAAACAAATGGAAAACCTATACAATAAGTAGACTATAGCCTGTCCTCGACAGGAAAGGGGGAGCTTTCCTCCAGTGGTTCATATTAATTATGGGTGATTCAGGTTGCAAGATATAGCCGTTGATTGTGTGATGCTGATCAAGAATCAAGGTACCATTGAGAGGCTCGATCCAACCAATAGACTGTACCCGTTGAGCAAATTCTGGAGTTCTTCCACCAGTAAGGAAAAAGAAGCATGAGTAGTACTGACCGCGCAATGCATATACAGAATGGTCAGATATGCAATGTTAACCTTCTTGCCTCTCATAATAAGGAACCTGCTGAAAAAGATGCGAAGAGGTATCAGTTAAAGACAAGAAAGGGAAAACCAAAAAGTGAGAAAAGTCGAAGTAATAAACCTGTGCATAACTGAAAGAAAAGCTGAAAGAGAAGAAATCCTCTCACGACACCCAAAAGGAACTTGGACCAATACCAATATCCACAGAAATTCTCGAAGGGACGAGATTAATGTGTATATGGATAGCCAAGAAGAGCGCTCGAGGTAATTATGATTCCACAACACCCTTCACTCCAGCTGAAGAATCCCTGCTGAGAAGAGACAAAGAATCAAGAGGGACCCTAAGATGGATATACGAAGCCTGTAAATCGGCATAAGAAAGGCCAGCAACTCTAGGATAACGAAAGGATCGATGATTCCCCGAGTTACACAAACCCTAGCAGGCAACTCAAGGTCGAGTGGACCACACACGCTTATTTTCCAACGCCATGGAAGAAGAAAAAGGATAAAAGGCAAACATAGAGAGTCCTCCATAATAATTCTCACAAAACTCTTCACTACCGAAACAATGGCAGCCATGGAAACCATGAGACTAGTCAAGAGAAGCTAGAGTGTATGCTACGGATTAGTGAATGAGAGTTGATAAAGGGGAACAACTGAACTTGCCTCCATATATAGTCAGTTGGTCATCAATCCTTTGGAACACAAAGTCAAGCGTAGCCCAAAAGGAACGGAGTATGTCACATGCAAGCCAAGTGTAGTGGCAGACAAGAAGTGACAGGAGCATCGCGACAAGAGACACGTTCAACAGGAACGGAGACCGACAGAAAATGACTTTGCGCAGGATAGACCATCACCTACTATGGAATTGACCATCTAGAAAAGGGGCCAACAGGAACAGTAATTTGTCCTACTGGGCCAAGATTTTATGGGCCTTAGTCAGAGAAAATTTCACAGAGGAGATGACAGCCTGAAGAAATTCAAGACATTCCCTCACGAGATGCTGACTGTAGAAGACTATCAAAATCCCATGTCCCATACTCAAGAGATGTTTCGCCATGTGGCCATATGAGACATTTCTTCCACAAAATATTTCCCTAAGCCCCACAAATTTCCACAGCCAAAAATTCCCACAAAAAATAAATGGCCTATCGATAGTGCTGGCCTAAAACCTACTATCACCGGTACACGTTCATCCTACCGGTTTCTAAAAAGATGAACGAGGGTTTTTCTATATTTGTCCCTTAAACAAAATAAATAACAAATTCTTCTGTTCCTATTTTTGCAGGTATATGGAGCAGCTGAAGCCTTATGTCCCTGGAATAAAAAATAAGAAATATCTTGCTTTATAGCAACATAAGATATTTCTTCCATAAAATTTCTAAACTCCACAAAATTCCACAAGCCAAAATTCCACATACAAAATGGTCAATTGTTGGAGTGAACCATAACTCAACCAACACTGGTTAGTTCATTATACCAGCACAAAAATAATGAACAGGGTTTATATTTTGTCCCTTAAACAAGATAAAACAACCACAAACGACAACGACAACAGTAGCAGTAACGACAGTTACAAGCACAACAAGCAAGCAATAACAACGAATGGCAACTGCTACAATCTTGACTACAGACAACTGCAACAAGATAAGCAAACCGCAACTACAACAACAACACTGCTAAACCGAAGCAGACTCATGCATGATCACTTTCTCCAGTCAATCCTATCCCTCGAAAGGTACAAGTGAAAAGCTACTGCACCAAGCACTACAATCACTGGGAGCCAGAAGAAGTAGAAGCAAGATGGCCACTCGAACTCAGGAAGCTCAGTCGAAGTAGTGTTGAGCCCCCAATCATATGAAGGCAGTGGTCGCCAGTATGCATGGATTTCTTGATCAGGTGGTGCACCCCAGCCGTCACCAAGCTCACGAACAACTTCCAATGCCGCATCAGTTTCGACCCCCTCGATCTCCTCAACTGCACGATCAGACTGGTAACTTGACTCACTGACAGTAGGAGAGAAGCGACCGTCGTCTCCGCTAGCCATTTCGGTAGTTATAGTGAGGAAATGGAGAAGAGAGAGTTTCGGAAGAAGAAAGGAAAGAGAGAAAGAAGAATGAGGAGAGAGAAAAGAAAAAGGGAATTAAAAAGAAAAAAGAGGCTGCGACTGTGGCGAATGTGCACGTGTGACCGAACAGTAGCGCCGGATTTCTCAAACCTGAAAAGACAATGCATATCACTTTGTCGAAACCCTATAAAGAATGGATGTAATGTCAGAAGTAAACAAACAAGGGAACTGCTGAAGGATCATGACAAAATATAATCCATTGGAAAAATGACAAGAACTGTAAAAAGAGACTCAAGGGTTATGAGCACGATCGATCAAATGGGTCAAGGAAGAAACCAAGATGACGATCCGGAAATACCAAGATAGCAACGTTTCAGGGATAAATGCCAATCTGCAAGGACACCAGAACCGGTTGCTCGAAAACTTAGATCTCCCAACCAGTTCTGGTGGGGGGCATTTGTTTGACCCTAAAAATTGGCCATAGTTGAGAAACTGTTATATGGGATCTGGAAACCCCATGGGCAAATAAGCTGGACGTTTGATGCACGGATAAATTTCTAGAGTCGATTTCAGATCATTCCGAATCAGTCAGAAAATGCATGCATGGATGTGATGACCGAAACTTCAAGACAATTGGCTCCAATTTTCAACATTTGTATTAATGTCAATATTAACGAAAGAATGTTAATTTAGTATTAATGCAATATGTTTTTTTCGTTGGATCCATGTAAACCACAATTCATGCCTCAACACAAGAAAAAATAATTGTATGATTTTTATGTATATTTATACATGAAATTATATGATTATACATCAAGAAGCAACAAGGAATGAGAATTCAGTATTTTGAACGACCCTGGATGCATCAGGATTCGTGCACCAACCAATTCAGATCCGACTAATTGAAACCCCATTTTTCTCTTTGTATCGCTGGGAACCCAATTTGCAAACAAAAAAAACACAACCGCAGCCCAATTTACAAAATGCTGAAGGCCCAGAGAAAATAAAAGATGATAGCGGCCCATGAATGTCTCTCGGCCCAGTAGCTCATCGCCTCATCCATTCCGTCTCTCTTTCACTGACTCCGTGACCCCTCCTGTCAGCCTCCTCCCTTCCATCCTTTATTCGCCTCTGATGCACACCTCTTCTCTCGCATTCAATATCGGCGCTACAAATACGGACCCCACCTGCCATAGAGAGGAGGCAATCAGTGATCAATCGAATTTTGCTGAATCAATCAAGCTCACGAAAAAGGAAAATCACTATTCCAACTACCTCTCTCTCTTGCAAGATAGCCTCACATTCAATGACCGTCTGAGACTGAACACTGGGGCCCACGCAACGGGAAGTGAAACAATCGCAATTCTAGTGCCTAATTGAAGACCTCCTTCTCCCCTGCACGACAGAATTAATTGTGTGATGAGTCATGTACGCAAAAATGAATAGAAGCAATCCATGAGAAATCAATGCTGGAAGAGAGTATGCACCAAGTTTGATTGTGAAGTATTTATGACAATCAAGCTTAATTGAGCCATAGCCGCAATTAAGCTTATTGTGGCATTGGAGGCACAGTCATGGGTTGCATTTCTCAGGCCTAAATTGAACCACGTCAGACCCAAATTCAGTTGCTTAAGCAATTATCTGGATTAAGTTCTTCACCTAAATCAATCAAGATGACAATAGTACAAGAGTCAAGGATTAAGGAAATAAAGAAAGCAAAATAAATAGGAAATGAATTGAGTTAGTGATTGAAGATCAAGCTGCATCAATTGGAAACATGGAGGCTTAATTAAAGCATGGCAGTGTGAACTTGTCACTTGTAATGATAATTAGGCCCACCCATTGAGCGTCAGATTTGGAAATCAGACCAAATAAGATGCTTGAGTGAATTGCAAAATCAGAAACAGTGCAGGGTTTACAAGTCAACAATGATGAAGCCAGTGAAGATAGAGATTATATGGTCACATCATAAAATCATACTCATGTTTAAATAGCTGGCAGTGAACAGACTTTAGAACTAATTAAATGAGAAAGTAAGCATTGCCTTTTCATTAAACATGAAGACAACACCATGAAGCAACAGAAGAGACTGGTGGAGAAGTAAATGCGGCAGCGAAATTCCATGTGAAATGCCAAAAAGACCCCAGGGGCAGAAGTGTCAATCTACAGGAATCCATGCCTTTATTCTATATAAGAAGCCCCATGCTAAAAAAAAAGAAGAAGAGACACAGAGAGGAGATGCTTCCCACAGCCTCTTCATACACATAAAGCCTTCTTATACACCCCAGAACCCCTGCCTCTTTCACATCTTTCTTCAGCTCCTCAATACCCCCACATACTGCCTCCATCTTCACACACTTCTTGTACACAGCTCATGTGTTGAGCAAACACTGTGAGAGAGAGAGAAGAGGAAAGTAGAGTGTTGTTAGGCTAGTCAAAAGGAGCGTTGTAAGTGTGTTGCTGCAAAGAAAGGAAAAATGTAAGTTCTAGGGGCCTTGGCTCTCTGTACATAGAGCTCAAGGCCGAGAGAATGTATTTCTACACAAAGTATATGTGCTTTTATTCTCCTCCCTTTTCTTTTCTGTTTTGCATTTAATTTCTTTGTTACTTTTCTTGCTACCTCTCCTTTTCCCCTCTCTTACACAATAAATAAACGAAAAGCTTAATGAAATAAAAGTGATTAAACAAAAACAAACACAACATATCAATGGAATTGTCAAGGACAGCAGGTACCTCTCAATGCCTCAAGCCATGAAGACCATCCAGAGAGAGAATAAGCTCTCTGGATTGAAGACCATTCGAAGTCGTCTCAGAGAGAGAATAAGCTCTCTGAGACATACATTGTGAAGACCATCCAGGGAGAGAATAAGCTCCCTGGAATGAAGGCCTTTTGAGTGAGAATAAGCACTCAAATGGTGACCCCCTTTTTGAAGCTAAACCTAAGCCCTACAAACCGTGATGCTGCCCAATTTCTGCCAACCCCTAACCACTCAAAGACAAACCCTCACCATGCCCAATTGCAACCTAAACTCAACCCTAACGACAATCATGAAACCAACTCAATTACCCTCCCTATCTCACATCTCTACATAACCATGAAGCCTCTAAAACCCCTCTCTTGTCTTGTCAAAACCAAGCTATACAAACCATCATGCTGCCCAAATTTTTACCAACCCCTAATCCCTCAGTAAATAGGCTCCATCACGTTGATTTATTGCTTAAACCTAGCCTCCATAAACTGCCATTTGGTCTTGGCCATGCTTCTCTCTTGCCTTGACAAAACCAGGCCTTACAAGCTGTTATGTTGCCTATTCACTTTCAGTTCCCAACTCACCAACAAATAGCCTCAATCATACCCGTGTGATGCCCAAAATCAGTCCTTATAACAACTGCTAAATCCTCTAAAGCCTCTCTCTTGCCTTACTAAAACCATCCTATCCAGGGGAGGTGTTGTCCAACCCTTTTCAAGCCCTGATCCTTAGCCAAAATAGCCTACATGCTGTTCTCATGAACAAGCCCCCCCCCCCTAGCAAACGATGACAGTTAAAAAGATCATAAAAATTACCTCGTTGCCATGGCTGAGACCAAATCGGGGCAAAATTCCATGCCACTCACCTTCATTGACCCAATTGGCAGTTGGTTCCTGTTATTGTAAGCGCCACTATACTCTCACACACCTCTCCAAGCTATCCCTGTCGCCAGATTACAACATGCAGGAATTCACTGCCGTGACAGATTTCGACTGATGTCGAGTTCCTTGCCAGAGGCTTTCACTAAGCAAATTGCCAATAAACCTTGAGCCGTACATGTGTCATGGTGCTCTCTAGCCATACATCTCGACGCCAACTCCATTAGAGAATCGCAATTTCCATGCAGCCCTTCGAAACCCTAGCCATGACGGATGGGATTAATTGCGACGGTAGAGGAAGCTCGGCAGCCGAAAAATGGGTCCCACGGTATGAGTAGGATGTCACGACTCTTGGCGAAACACCCCTTGACGTGTCGTGATGGTCTGTGTCGCTCAATTGGAATAGTCATGGTCGTGTGACTTTCGACAGATCGAAGAAGAAGAGAAGAGATGAGGAGATCCTTTTGTTATGTTCATAATTTACCTGAACTCGGTGTACAAAAGAATAGCTGCTGACGGCAAACCCTACGAGTTGAGGAAGTCACTGGTGTACGAATAAACCCGATTCACGGAGAGATTGGGTTATTTTTAACGAAGTCGTCCCTTTTTCTCAGATTTTCTATGGCGTCATGGAATGACGAATTACTGACGGGTCGAACAGACAAACCAGAGCCTGCCACGTAATCATCCTAATGACTGTGCTCTAGGATGGCGCTGACTCTTTTCCCTGGCTGACTTGTACCAATGGGATCCTGCCACGTGTCATTTCTCAATGACATGGACCAATCATATTGCTGGAAACCTTTGAAAATCCATAGAAAATCAACCGTGACTCAGAAAAATACAAATCCAATTTCTATGGACTCAGAAAATCATGAGGAATTTGACCATACCATAACCCTGATCTAAACCATGCCGAAACCAGTTCAGAACAATTAAAAAGGAGAATCCAGAACCTGACCAATCAGAGATTGCCACGTCATTTCCAGGATTATTCTGAAACCCAGAAAACTTCCAAAACCCACCGAAAATATGAGGAAAAATCCCAATAAACTCAGAAAATTACAAGGAATTTAATTCTGCTGAAATCATGACCAAAATCAGGACCAAACCATTTTTTACCTTTTAAATGGGCAACCACAACTTGCCATCTCAACAGAAACCTTGGAAAAACCCTTAAAAATCACGGGAAATTCAGAAAACTACATGGAAAATTCCTGTGAACCCGGAAAAATATGAGGAACCCAACGGTATCAAGGATTATTGCCGAAATCCGACAGATGACATATTTGGTACCACAGCTACACCGAAACCATTGCCAAAAAAACTAAAACCCACATACCCTAAACCTTTCAGATCAAACCAATAAAGGGACGGACAATACTCTAATGCCAAGCCGAAACTCGAAACTCATTAAAGCCAATAGACCAATCCCTAAAGAGACCTAGCGGGGCGAAACCCGGAATTGTCTGAGCAGGACCGGATCGGGTAAAACCCTGAAACTCCATGACCAACTCTGATGACCACCAAAACCCAAAAGAATTCAGTTCAACGTCGAGAATCCGATTAGGGACTCAAAATCCCTTTTCAGTAGGTAGGAACAACCCAATTCCACCAAAACCAACCTGTACCCCGGTAGACCCAGAGCCTGACGAGGACGAAACCTATCAGCCGAGGAACAGACCAACTTAACAAGGTGCACCAATCAACAAAAACCCCAACACTGGAATACCCAGAACAAAAATGAATAGTCTTGTACCACGAGTAACCCAGATCCTGACAAGACTGGCACCCTATGACCCGAGGAACAGACTAACCAAGGCTCACTAAAACAAAATAGATAAACCCAAAACCGACACCAAAACAGCACTGAACCCCGGAGAAACCAAGTCCTGACAAGATTGGAACCAAACAACCGAGGAACAGTTCTACCCAACCTAGCGGAAACCTAAACAAACAATCTCTGGTCGTAAACGAAATAGGTCGAATTGAGACTACACACACAAACTGATCGTATTTCGCCAATGCGGTCAAGTGACCTCAATCTGAGAGCAAACAACAAGAAAGCTAAGGCCAACATTTCATTTGGGAAGATGAAATTAGCAACGATGCGAAGTTAAAGTTCTGAGCGTCTAAGCCAAAACCTTTCGACCCCGGTTACCTGAATTGCCAGTGGATTCGATTTGGATAACCACCCGACTAAAAAGAGCATTAAACCGGCCGTCTGGGATGACCTGAGGAACCATTTCAGATACCATAAACCCTGGCGATTTAAGCAGCAAGACTCGGATAGTTTTGTGATAGGGACAAGATCCACCCAACAACCCCTGATATTCAAGAACTTTAATTGAATAGACCCGCAACAGGGATATCCCAAGGGAATAACTCAGGAGTTCTCCCTAAAAACTCCAACACGGCAATCTTTGTCTTTCAGAACCATAACCTGACGGACCACATTTCAAGACTCTGGCGCCCAAACAAACATATCAACCAACCTTGGGTAGCTACACGAGTCCCCTCTTCAGAGACAAGCCTCAAACTGACCTCATGAGATAATCCGGATATGTCATAACCCATGAACCAATCTCAGGAGACAATTTGAACAAGTCACTGGCCCCCTCCCGATTCTAGAGTCCGGCCAAACATATAATCCAGTTCCGGATGACTACTTGAATCCCCTTTCTAAATATGAACTTCATATCGCCCTCATGAAAGCAGCTTGGGAAATCTGCGACCACCAAGTTGTCGGTAGGAGACGATTTGAACAGTCAACACCCAAATCATAATGCTCTTAAGGCTGGTCAGATCAACGAAGAATTTGATCTGGGGAGCCGCCCCTCGCGCTTAACCGGGATTCAGTATAGAACAAGCCAAGGCACGTGCTGAATCCTCAGAACATCAATACGCCAAGGCCCGATGTTTCCGACTAACTTGACATCCTAGCCAGAAACCAGGAACCAAGTTACCAACATCTGATTGGCAATCAGATGGACCTTCCAATGATTCGGGTCGCAACCGAATCATATACCCTCTAACTAGACCCACTTGGCTGGCAACCAGGTGCATATTGCATTTTTCTCCATCCCAGCTCCAAGCATCACGCTCGTATCTCTGACGGGCGGCTAACTCTGCATCATACTGGCATCCACCCCAAATTTTCGGTTGGCTACAGAAGTGCTTACCGACGAGGTCGAGGCACATCAACTCTCAGTGGGAGTCAGACCATGATATCTTGATCAGGTGATTAAGATGTCAGCCACATACTCTATGCCAACGGATGAGTATAACCTCGATGTGCGAGACTGCCAGAGTGGTTCTGTCTCAAGCGTCACCCGCGCACCTCAATAACGCCCTCTACAGTCAGGCGTTAGACTGTTATCAGGAACAATAATCAGGGACATGATGATAACAGATAGAATGGCCGATATTACCGTCGCCGACTGGTATCGTGTCATTCACCCGTTCTCAGGAAAACGACCAACCCAAAAATTCCCAAAAACGAGCCTTAAAACCAACCACATTGAACTTTCTTCCTCGAAGCTCAGACCTGAACAGGGTCTCTGCGAAATCTCTCCAAGTCATCAGAACCTAAACATGAGCCTAACTCAGGTTCCTCGTATCCTCAAATCCCAAATTCCTCACAATTTCCTCATATTACAAACCAAAGTGGCAAGAACTCAAATTCCTCATATCAGAACCCAGAAATCGAGATAACTTCCAGCAATCAAGGATCCAAATCAAATAGAGAACACCAGGCCCACATCAATTGAAGGGCATCGAGCCGAAACCTCTGCAAAGGCAACAACCCAACATCTACCAAGGCAACTTCAAAACCAAGGGCACGGAACCAACTGTCTTGCGATCAAATCCATTGATATGTCAGAAAACAACAAAAAAAGAGGAATAATCCTAAAACCAAAAAAAAAGAAGAATAACCCCCAAAAACAACAAAAAACTAAAAAACCTCAAAACACCAAAAATAGAATAAGTCCTTTAGCTCCCCCGTAAACGCTAATTGTATTAGACAATTCCCTAGCCGTTTAAAGACATAGAATCCACCGATATCCCTTTGAGTTTCCAGATCTAGAGGTTCTCTCGACCATGTCAGAGGTAATTAACAGTAGGGGCTTGCGCCTACTGGAATAACTGACGAACCCCCCAAATAATAAACTCTCGTGGGAAGCATTAAGGCCGTACAGTTGTCTCACCCGTAAAGGAGACGGTCGTATCGTGACCTTAAGGCCCGCGAGAGGTATCTGATCCGTATGCTTTTTCCGCCCTCAGTCCGCCACAAACGGGCACCGTCACCCATCAACACCGGGAGGGCGCCGAAAGGTGCGAGACATATATTGATCGAGGTGTGAACCAAGGTCAAACAAATAAACCTTGTACTCGACTAGACGTTCGTAGTAAAGCAAAGGTGTCGATTCCAAAGAGATGGTGATGAATACTAATCCTATTTGTTCGCTAAAGCTAGACAATAAAAGTTTAGAAAATAATTGGTGCTACAAACTAAAAGGCGAAATGAAAAATATGCAAGTGCAAGAATGAAAGTGATGAAAAACAGTTTAAAAGAATATTTTTGGGATTTTAAAGGGTTTAAAATATGATAATAAATGTGCCTTAGGGTTCGATTTCACCTAGATCTGGTCACAGAGTCACAAGACTTAGCAATGTCGTATTCAGCCTTGCTAATTCGGTCCGAATTCCGGACCGAATTCCACTGTGTAAATGCTGTGGTTTACTCTTTTGTTGATTTATTCAAGCCAAAGGTCCATCTAGCCAAACCTAACTCCCTAACCCTCCGCTTTCGCCTATTGGGTACGGTATTTGGAATGGGATCTAGTGTTAAATAACCTTCATCGAGTGCATTGCACCCCCAACTTTCGTTGTTCGGTGGACCTACTCGAGTTTACCAATGATTTTCTGCGAGATATCTAACCTAGACTTTCGCCTAACTAGAAGTGTTTACTTTTGGTTACTAACGGGTCGACTTTCGCCATTGACTTACCTTGAAATACTAGTGAAAGGTTCAGTTATTATAATGAGTTGATGTCTCAAACAAGTGCGGCCGTACACAAGCAGAGCAACACAAGTAATAATAAACACAAAACACGAGCAAATCAATAAAACTCCCAAAGATAATTGGTTTCGTCCATCAACAAGACAAGCAAACCAAGCAAACCAAATTCTAGGCTACATCTATCCCTAAAGCAACAAAGATCTAACCTATCATGCTAATAAAATAAGATACAAACTCCATGACAAGAATAAATAAGAGAAAAGGAAGAGATACAACAATATCCAGGTTTACTCCTACTTGAATCAAGTCCGAAGCCGTGGTTGGGTTGAATCTAACGCTGCCGCGCCTAGAACTGCTCCCAAATCGCTGCCATGGTCGAGTGATGGTGGAGAGGTGGTGGAAATCCTACACCTTTCGGCGTGAGAACGGTGCTGAGAGGTGGAAGATTGGTGGCTGCTGATGGATAATGGTGGATTTCCCTTCCTCAAGCAAGAATAAACTTAATATAGACTCTTCTCTGGCCCCTTGACAGGTTGGGAACGTTTTCCCCTGATTTAGGCCAAAATTGGGGTCTTTCCATAAGAGAAAACGTCTTAGGAATACAGCTGGAAACCTTCCCTGTATAGCAATTCGGACCGAATTCCAGACAATTCGGTCCGAATTAGCTTCTCTGTAATTTTCTGTGACGCAATTCGGTCCGAATTGATGCCAATTCGGTCCGAATTCCTGTGCCAGCATTGCGCACAAATAGTATTTTGAGCATAATTTCTTCATCCGGGCTCCGATTGAGGTGATTCAAAGATCGCCGGAAAGCTTACAAGGAGCTCTACAATGCTATTGCTTCCATTTAGCTATTTGATTCTCTTAAATCTACCATTTTATGCAATGATTATGCGTGATCCACCAAATTCCTACAAGACAAGTCAAATTCCACGACAGTATCCAATCTTGCCAAACAAACAGAAAAACAAGATAATATCACGGTTTTAGTCACAATTTCGATGTAAAGTCTGGCCAAAATATCAGTATAAATATGAGATATCATATATTTAGCGATTTAAACTTGAATGAACCAAATAAAATTAAATTCTAAATCGAGCGAGATGGAATTCAAGTAATATCAAATCGATTGAAACGAATCAGAAGTCACGAACTTATTATCATCCAATACTAGTGGTAGTAGATCATTAGAATTAATAATCAGGACAAAAAAAATAAAGACTAATAGTAATTAATTACTCTCAAAGAACCAAGAAAGATTACATAAAAAAAATAATAAAAGTTTCCTTATCCAGAATTGGTAACGGCAACCACTACATTCTCTCATGGATGCAAAATGGAAGAAAAAGACGGAATGGGCCAGTTGGCAGTTGCTAGCTTAGCTCCAAGCTTGGTTATTACTATTAGGCCAGTTGGTAGAGAGATCAGAAACGAGTAATGAGAAAGCAGCTTAGCTTGAGAGAGAGAGAGGCGCAGGAGATGAAGACAGATGAATGTTTGAAGAACCACATGCAAATGCACAAACCGACACTGTTCGGCCAACCTCACAACCTGTCATCGATCCATCAATCATCACCTCTGTTACTTTTTCTATTTTGTCAAAAAAATATATATATATTCTAATTTTGTAAATAAATTAACCACAACATTTTTTAGATTTTGATTTTTGATATGTATTTGTTTTTTTTAATGTATGTATTATATATTTATGTCTTCTAATCTATTAATATTTTAAGAGCAAGGTTCCGGTGCCACACTTTTTTAGTGCCACAAACTAGGTGGAGAAATCGAGTTTCGCTCGATATATGCGGCACAGATAACAAATAAAGAGGACAAAGAAAGTCTTCAAATAACATTACCCTTGACATCAATTAAGAAAGTCTCATGTTCAATTCTGGGGGGCTAATCAAGCTTCGCTCGATATTCAACTTACAAATAAAAAAAATATTAAAATATGTTATTATTTCTGAATTCATAAAGTTTAATGTATTAATTATTATTATTTTTTGCAGATGAGAATAAATTTATATGATGTCGATATTTAATTCAAGTAGACTTAATAATGTGCAATATGCATAAATACGGAGGGAGGGAATTAAATTTCGCTCTTAGGACAAATTCCTTCATTAGAGGCTTAAAAAAAATACAACAATGCAATATGTAAAGACAAATAATCTATTAACATTTAGAGTAACGGAAAAAAAAAACCTAAAAGCTATTGGCTGACAGACAGGCATTAGAAACATGTACCAAATCTCTATCTCTACTACTTATAAAGCACCCTTAGCAAGGTCAGCATTTTTTACACAAAGGGGTCCAAACAATTTTGTTAGCATCATTATAAACCATTGATCAATATGATGTACGATTTGGATCACTTTAGAAATTGTTTTATTTTTTTTGCTGCTCCAGAGGCGCTGAAACAGGTCTCCGCGCCGCCTCCAACTAGACCAACCCCGAACCCTAATTCATTTTCGTTTTCTTTCCTCCTGTTCAAACCCTACTAAATTTCGGTTCTCCGCCTCCCCCTCTTCCAATTCCGCTCCTCCAAATTGAAAGCAGGAGTAACGAAGATCAGGATCTCTCTCCTTCTCTCTCGCGATCGATCGAGCAACCATCACTCTTGTTCGCCTCTGCGTACTCGCCAAGAGCCAATATTTTTTTTTCGCAGCTGCGCCTTCCTCCCCCCTACGGCAGAAAAGGAAACCACAGACTTTCTCCATTTCGCATTCGCTCTCCCCGCTTACCCTTGCTCCCTCCTCCCTTCCCCTATCGACAGAAAAGGAAACAACAACCCTGCCTTGGCATAAATTTCACAGACGATGACCTAAATCAGCCGCCTCAACTCAGTTCTCTCGCGAAGCTTCTAGCCTTCTCTTTCGCGAGTTGTGATCGCCGCTCGCATTCTCACAAAAGGATACTCTTTCTGTTACTAACTCGCTTTCTAGGGTTTCTAAAATCGGAGACGAAGAAGGGTTAGGACGCCATGGCCTCCACTCCCGCTTCGATTCCTAGCGACCTCGCAAAGAAGAAGCGCGTAAGATTACCTCTCTTGTTTGATTTGTGTTGTTCTTTGCTAGATGCGGCCATGGATTTTTAATTGGTTGTGATTTCATTGATTCGTTTTATTTTTTGTTTGAATCTTAGGTGAATCGTAGTGCGAAGCTGAAGCAATGCAAGTTGGATGCCCGTCACGAGCAAAGGCTCTCTCAAGGTGCGTTACTTTGATAAAGTCAAGCAACTGGTAGCTATTTCAACACTAATTAGAAGCCCCAAATTAACTCTTTGTGTGTGTATATTCCTGAGGGTTTTTTTTTTGTTGAGTTATGCACTCAAACCTGGAAGCGTTGAAATAATTGTGAACGGCTAATGATTCTGATTTATTTTAAATATATGCAGCTACAAAGACACTAAACAAGGGTATAGCTGAGATTGTTGTGATGGAAGCTGATACTGAGCCCCTGGAAATCCTTCTTCATCTCCCTTTGCTTGCTGAGGATAAGGTATTTTTGTCATTACATGGCCTTCCTTTAGTTTTTATTTTCTTTTGGTGAAGTAAATCTGAGGCCTTTAGGTGTCGTGGAATGAGAGTTAGTTTTACATTCTAGAATGAATCCAGAAAGTTGTATTGTTTTGGCTGGTTTCATTTGTTACATGTGCTTTAGACTGGCGCATATTGTGGTCTTAAAACTCTTAATACTTTTAATGAGGGACCAAACAAATTTTCTGATCTTAATATTTCTAATAGCTGGTTTTAACTGTTGATTTAATTATTTTTTATTCCAGAATGTCCCATATGTATTTGTCCCATCTAAAGACTCCTTGGGTCGGGCTTGTGGTGTGACAAGATCTGTTATTGCATGCTCTGTTACCAGTAATGATGCTAGCCAGATTAAAGGCCAAATCCAACAAATCAAGGTATACATCTTTTTATAAGAAACATAAAAATTAAGGCGTTCATCTGAAAAAGGTAGTGCGAAGCTGAAGCAATGCAAGTTGGATACCCGTCACGAGCAAAGGCTCTCTCAAGGTGCGTTACTTTCAGATTCGATAAGGCTTTTTTTTTGTATGCAATCTAATTTTGATTGTCTCAAACCATGTGTATCAAATACCATTAGTTGAACATGCTTAAACGATGCCCATTAGCTGCAACTATAACGAAATTCTCAATTTTTCTTTTTTTGCACTTTTCTTAATGCAATGAACTTTATAAAATTTTGATTTTTTTTATCAATGATTGAGTACTTTCTTTGTATATTCAATAGATTTCTGAAATTTCAATTTTTTTATTAGTACTTCTTTACTTTTTTTTTTGGCAGAGATAAAATAGGAATTGGAGGAACGTGGCCTGATTTTGGTGATCATCTCATATATGCTCTATTGACAAAGATTCATAACATTTTTTTAAAGGGGTACATTTCATTATTATTAGCTTCAAATCGTAGAGGTTATCACGCAATATTTTCCCTCTTAGAAAGCTGGATGGCCCACCCATTCGTTATACAATACTGAATTTTTGTATCTTTTTTCGAAACTTATTACAAGCGCTTAGCCAGCACACCAAGGAAGGAGGTAGTTGGCTGTCTGTGAATCTAGAGGTTTTTAACTGCTCAACTAGCATGGTGGACTCTATAAAGCATGAGCTAACGGTGAGGATGTGCAGGCATTGGTGCATGATAGAGTACCAACATTAAGGTAAGGAAATAAAGTACCAACTTGAAGGAGAGGAAGAGGAACATCAACACCAGGAATGCAACTCTGATTTGGTAACTTATTTAACTTTAAGGTACACTACCTTTCTAAAATTTATTTATTTACTTCTTATATGGATCATTTTTTTAGCTACAACAAAATGAATACTTTTAGCTAATTTTGGCTTGAAGTCTTTTGTATCTAAATAGGATCAAATACAGGTAACCAAGAAGATGATCAAGCTTTAATCTTTCTTATAAAATATGGTGCCAGTTCTTAATGAAAAACACTAATTGGTCAAAAGGGCATAAATATAAAAGAATACTAAAAAGGAATAATACACACGTACTATGCAAAAAGTGCCAATATTTTGTTTTAAAAAGGCCTAATATTCAACAGATAAAAAAAGAATAAAATCTCGAGACAGGTAGTGGACTGAAAAACAAGCTAAAATCTAGCTAACCTGCTAAATATTTGATGACTTTTGATCGAACCAGGTTCTTACCAGAAGTTGCACACTGGAATCCTATTTCGGTGTGAAAACTGTTGTTAGCAAAATCTGTTCACTGACAGTAACAGTGAAAATTAGAGAAAATTTTGAATTTTGTTTGCCGCTCCATATTCTGTTTCTCTATTTAAACAATCAATTCGATGGATAATAAACACACCGATTTTGTTGTTCAGGTGATCAAAAATAGTTTACTCAATATTTTTTCTCATCTCTTTATTCTCTCTATGAACTATGGATCTAAATACGACAATGCTTCTTTTTCATCATTTTCTTAATTTCCTACTCATTTGGGAGGGACCACAAATGAGATTTGTCTCATATTTTCTTTTGCTTCTATTGAAAGTTCGACTCATGAAATCAAATCACTCATTGCTATTGTTTCCTCACATGTTTTATTTGCATCTAAATTTCATATTGCTGGTACAAATAGGTTCCAATTTATTTCATGTTCCTCCTAAGGTCTATTCCAGGTACATATTGAAGACTTCTCAGCATTACGAGTCAAGTTTAGGATTCTATATGAAAATATTAAATTAGATGAAGTATCACATTAATGCTGAAAGCCTGAAATTGAATTATTTCCATTTTAAGGTTCTTTGTATTGAAAATAGTTCCTATGTGTAACCTATGTGTATTTTCGTTTATTTTCTTTCCTCAAATAAATACGTCTTTAATCCTTCTATACATGTTGATGAAGGACTTAAAACCTAGGAATCAAATAAATTTATAGACCTAGAGCTAACCTCACTAGTCTTTTGGAGTACAGCTTTAGGGTCGAACCCAAGGGACGGATTAATGAGTACCGGACTTTACTTCCTCACGAAAGCTAGACAATTATATTTTTATGGAGTTTTTGGTTGATTAAATCTAAAGGTGCAAGTAAATAAATATTTTTGGGTGTTTTAACAATATAAAAGTCATCTTAGGTTCAGGTTTCACATCGGTTTGGACTCTAGAACACAGAACTTATCACTTTCGTGCATCAAACGGTGTTTTTCAAGCATATACCGCTCTGTTCGGTCCGAACAAGAATCTGTTCAATCCGAACAGGAGTCTGTTCAATCCGAACAGGACTCTGTTCAATCCGAACATGACTCTGTTCAATCCGAACAGGACTCTGTTCAATCCAAACAGGAGTCTGTTCGATCCGAACAGATGGTATAAGTGTGTGATTTTGAACTTTTATGATATTTTATGCTTTGTGCTAGGGTTTGTTGGTCAAACCTAGATATTCTAAACCTCAGCTGTCGCTTGTTGGACTAGAAACTGGTTTAATCACAACCTAACCTAATTAACTCGATTGGTTCACAACTTTTGGTATAGAATTCAATCAACTTAAACTTGTTTGTTGGAGTTCATAAAGGATATCTAGAGGTCTTTTGGACTTGTCTAAAAGTTACACTTTTGGTGTCAACTAATCTCCCCTTTCGGATCTACGATTTATCCCAAATACTTTATCTAAATTATCTTGATTAACCTAACTTTAGAACTTAACTAAATGTGGTCATTCATCTAGAAGTTAATTAGACTTAACCAAGCAATTTAAACAAGCAATTATAATAATTCTCAACGAAACAAATCAACAGAACATATCATAACATAACGAGTCAAATCACAACATCCAAACCTAAGTTACTACCTTACCCCTAAGACTACATAAATTTAGCTTAACATAGTACTAAAACACACAACAAATAACATAGAAATAACAAGATACAAGCCCATTGAAAATAGAGAAGAAAACATAGAAGAATAAACCGAATACTCCTTTATGCTTTCAAACTACGATCTCTAGGCAGTGGTGTGTTGCAAGATGGTCATCAAACTCGTCTCCTTGCTGCCGTCGCTTCAAAGAACCAAGCTTTGATGATCTCCCATGGTGGAAGAGAGAGAAACGCCTATGGAAAGTGGAATTTGTGGTATGGAAGGTTGTGTCCTTTCCTTCAGGTCTAGAGGTGTATATATGGATGTCCCAGGTCGCAAGGATGGAAGGCTAGGGCACCAGGGCGCAAGAAATTGCCATTTCCATCAGTTTCTATGTAAAAAATAATGCCTTATGTGATATGGCGGCACCCTGGTCAAACCGAACAGATCCTTGTTCGAACCGAACAGGAGAGAGAAAATGACGCTTGGCTGCCATAGGTGCTGGTCGGATCGAACAGGCTTGTGGTCGGGTCGACCAGGAGAGAGAAAATGACGCCTGGCTGCCATAGGTGCTGGTCGGATCGAACAGATGATTGTTCGGGTCGACCAGGAGAGAGAAAAGAGCCTCCAATGCTAGGAATGAGTCGTCTAGCGTGCGTGCTACGTCGGGAATTCATCTATATGCTCCAAAATCATCAGAAATCATCAAAGTCCTGTAAAATGAGAGAAGAAACGACGGTAGAGCCAATTCCATGGAAATCATAGCAATCTATTGAATAATTCAATGGTTTGAGTGTTATTTGAGTGCCAAGTACGGTCCAAATGCCTACAAATAATGACGATATCAAATCCCCCCAAACTTAAACTTTGCTTGTCCTCAAGCAACATCCTAAGCTTAGAGTTTTGGACTGTACTTAAACCTTAAACATCAAGTTGTATCTCAAACCAAGAAATGTCGTGAAATCAATTGCTATGCCTAAAATTTCTCACACTTTCATCAAATGAGTCAAACAAGAATCAAAATCAAAAACCAAGTTAAGTGTTCACAACTTAATTAATGCAATTCTTGGCCCTAAGTAAAGTCTTTTCCCAAAAATTAGAACTCTAACTTCCCTTTGATATTTCAAAAGCGATCTCAATTTCAATTACCCGTTCCTTTTCACATTCCACAAAAATTTGTAAAGGCCTTTATCAACTTCAGAAATTTTATAATGAACTTTTCTCAAAAACAATTTCAATTTTTCACCAATGTTTTTTTTCTTTTTTTTCGTGCAAGTCGAGCCGTGAGGCTTTACACCCTAGAGGATAATGCGGTATCATTGGCCTTGAGTTTGCTACTAGCACATGTCGCGCTAGGGAGGTTAGACGGGTGTTGCTCGACTATGGCCACGGTACACTTGGGCCATAATACTCAACAACTCCTTTACCAATGCTTTTGCACCGGGTCCGGTAGAATTAAGCATGAGTTGTCCAATTATTTCTCGGTTTCTTTGAGTTGTAATTCCTAACAATTCATACCTAACCCGATACCCTCCAATTTGTGGCTAAGTTGGTGGAGAAAGGCATCAGTGCGTCCTCGTTTTCACAGCTATTTTGATTTAATTTCCCATTAATTTTGCTCGTTGGTGATTTGAGCGATTAAAAAGCAATTTCAACAAGACAAAATTCATTTTTCAATTTCCAAAGTTGATAAATTTCTTTTCAAAAGTTTGTAAAATATGAATCAGTTCACTCGGCAAAAACTTGTGAGAATCGACTAAGATTGTCATAACAATTCTAAGCATCCAAGATCAAGTTCAAATTTTAAAGAAAATACTCCAATTCAGTCCATTAGTGCAAGATCAAGTGTGATATCAAAACATTCTAGGGTTCTTTGAGAAAATTTTTGTTTGACTCAAAAACAAGTTTAAGTAGTGTGAGATTTAACGTTTAAAATTCAAATCGAGAGAGAATAGGCAAAACCAACTAATTTCCAAGCCAAAATCAAACCAAATCGTGCAATTTCTATGTTCTGGTCGGATTGACCAGAAGTTTGTTCGAACCGACCAAGGAGAAAGTTAAAAACAAAAGTTTCCAAGGATTTGGTCGGATTGACCAGAAGTCCGTTCGAGCTGACCAGAGAAGCAAAAATTTACCAAAATTCACCAAAAGTTCGATTTTTCTCCTATTCCCTCCCCCCAAACTTAGATCAAGCATTGTCCTCAATGCATGCAATCGAATAAAAAAAGTAAATAGGAGGGAAAAGAGAACTTAGACAATTTTTGCTTTCCATATGTTGATTTGCTTCTAGTTTGTTCTCTCGTTGTCCAAGACGGCTCTATCATTTTTTCTAGATCTTTTGATGCAATCCGTATGAGGTCGATCGGGGTTAGTTGGTTCACGTAACCCATGGTGCTCTAGCACGAATCGCATCTTCTTTCGTTTGTTCCTCAAAATTTCCCTACAAACAAACAAACACAAACATCAAATTCTATTTTTATTATTTTCTGTTTTTATATTTTTTGTGATTTTCTATTCTTTTTAATTAAAATAAAAGAGAGAAGAGTTGAGAAATCCTTGGGTTGCCTCCCAAGAAGCGCTAGTTTTAGGTCACGAGCTTGACCACCTCTCATGTTCATCTTATCTTCGCTTTACGCCCATTTAACGCATCATAATTCACCCAAAAGTACTTGAGAAAGACTCTTGAAATATGCTTGAAATTTTCTAGTTTTGATGTCATCTTCCTTCGCTCGATTTTGATGCGATACTTGATTTGTGGTTTGTCGTCTTTCATCACATCATGATTATTCAAGCATTTTTCAAGTTGAGAGCTCAAGTCGATTTTGGTGATCTTTTCATTTGTCATGTCGGATGCCTCGACTTGGAGAGGTATACTACCATCTTCTTTCTTCTCAGTTTCATCGATAATAGAAGCTATTGGAGGATCCTTCAATTCCAACTCATTAGATTTGTCAATATATGTTAATCTAAGTGGAATGAAAATTGGAAAGATATTGGGTGGAGGTGCTACAATCTTTGGTTCTTCAATTTTCTCTTGTTGTTCATTTATTTCAAATTGTGTGTCATCATCACGGTCGGTCTCAAAACAAATCGCAATTTCTTTCAAAGAACTAAAACTTTCTAATTTCTCATTACTTTGCAACGTCTTTGTATCATTTTGTTCAACTTGTGATCTATATGAGGAACAAGTTTCTTGAAAAATTGTAGTCTCAAATATCTTTTCTTGTTGTGTGGCAATAACTTTGAACTTAGATGATAGAGAATTCAATTTTTCAAGAAGTTCCTCATTTTGTTTCCTTTGGTTATCAATGAAATCTTTATACATTAGTTTATCATTCGACATTTGTGAAAGTAATTGAGGATTAGAAGTTTTGGCCATGAAATTCGATCTAGATTCATCTTGAGACATTGAACATGAATTATAACAAGAAAAACAAGAGTTATTTGTCAAACCAGAATTGTATGCATTATGTACGGGTTTTGCATCATGATGTCCTTCCCCACATGCTTTCCTTATAGTGTTGTTCACCACATTGAGTTGATACTTGATTCGATCCATAGAAGAGATAGACTTCTCCATGTTGCGTGGTGTATGGTCCATGTAGTGGGCATATGGGTCTTGGTGCTTGCTCCATGCTCCTCCGCTTGCTTTTCTTATGGTGTTGTTGACAACATCAAGTTGGTGGTACATTTGTTGCACGCATGCATCCTTTCGATTTTCACTCCATCCTCCATTGCATGCTTTCCTTATGTGGTTGTTCACAACATCGAGTTGGTAATACAAGCGATGCCTCCAATTGTCCTCTTTTTCACGGTCCTGAAAAGAATAAAACATGGTGATACAAGTGAAACTTTTTGTTCTTTTTTTTAAAAAATAATAATAATAATAAATAAATAAAATATACAATATCTAGTCTCTCGCTACTAAAATAAATTCTAATATCAACACCGTCCCCGGCAACGGCGCCAATTTGATGAAGGACTTAAAACCTAGGAATCAAATAAATTTATAGACCTAGAGCTAACCTCACTAGTCTTTTGGAGTACAGCTTTAGGGTCGAACCCAAGGGACGGATTAATGAGTACCGGACTTTACTTCCTCACGAAAGCTAGACAATTATATTTTTATGGAGTTTTTGGTTGATTAAATCTAAAGGTGCAAGTAAATAAATATTTTTGGGTGTTTTAACAATATAAAAGTCATCTTAGGTTCAGGTTTCACATCGGTTTGGACTCTAGAACACAGAACTTATCACTTTCGTGCATCAAACGGTGTTTTTCAAGCATATACCGCTCTGTTCGGTCCGAACAAGAATCTGTTCAATCCGAACAGGAGTCTGTTCAATCCGAACAGGACTCTGTTCAATCCGAACATGACTCTGTTCAATCCGAACAGGACTCTGTTCGATCCGAACAGGACTCTGTTCGATCCGAACAGGAGTCTGTTCGATCCGAACAGATGGTATAAGTGTGTGATTTTGAACTTTTATGATATTTTATACTTTGTGCTAGGGTTTGTTGGTCAAACCTAGATATTCTAAACCTCAGCTGTCGCTTGTTGGACTAGAAACTGGTTTAATCACAACCTAACCTAATTAACTCGATTGGTTCACAACTTTTGGTATAGAATTCAATCAACTTAAACTTGTTTGTTGGAGTTCATAAAGGATATCTAGAGGTCTTTTGGACTTGTCTAAAAGTTACACTTTTGGTGTCAACTAATCTCCCCTTTCGGATCTACGATTTATCCCAAATACTTTATCTAAATTATCTTGATTAACCTAACTTTAGAACTTAACTAAATGTGGCCATTCATCTAGAAGTTAATTAGACTTAACCAAGCAATTTAAACAAGCAATTATAATAATTCTCAACGAAACAAATCAACAGAACATATCATAACATAACGAGTCAAATCACAACATCCAAACCTAAGTTACTACCTTACCCCTAAGACTACATAAATTTAGCTTAACATAGTACTAAAACACACAACAAATAACATAGAAATAACAAGATACAAGCCCATTGAAAATAGAGAAGAAAACATAGAAGAATAAACCGAATACTCCTTTATGCTTTCAAACTACGATCTCTAGGCAGTGGTGTGTTGCAAGATGGTCATCAAACTCGTCTCCTTGCTGCCGTCGCTTCAAAGAACCAAGCTTTGATGATCTCCCATGGTGGAAGAGAGAGAAACGCCTATGGAAAGTGGAATTTGTGGTATGGAAGGTTGTGTCCTTTCCTTCAGGTCTAGAGGTGTATATATGGATGTCCCAGGTCGCAAGGATGGAAGGCTAGGGCACCAGGGCGCAAGAAATTGCCATTTCCATCAGTTTCTATGTAAAAAATAATGCCTTATGTGATATGGCGGCACCCTGGTCAAACCGAACAGATCCTTGTTCGAACCGAACAGGAGAGAGAAAATGACGCTTGGCTGCCATAGTTGCTGGTCGGATCGAACAGGCTTGTGGTCGGGTCGACCAGGAGAGAGAAAATGACGCCTGGCTGCCATAGGTGCTGGTCGGATCGAACAGATGATTGTTCGGGTCGACCAGGAGAGAGAAAAGAGCCTCCAATGCTATGAATGAGTCGTCTAGCGTGCGTGCTACGTCGGGAATCCATCTATATGCTCCAAAATCATCAGAAATCATCAAAGTCCTGTAAAATGAGAGAAGAAACGACGGTAGAGCCAATTCCATGGAAATCATAGCAATCTATTGAATAATTCAATGGTTTGAGTGTTATTTGAGTGCCAAGTACGGTCCAAATGCCTACAAATAATGACGATATCACATGTACTGAATTTATTTTGTGTTGTTCATGTTCCCAGTTGATGAGGAGGGCACAAGGATCACTGTCGTGGATTATTTCAGGGAGCGATACAATTTCAACTTGAGGTATACAGCCTGGCCTTGTCTCCAGTCTGGCAATGACAACAGGTCCACCTACTTGCCAATGGAGGTATGTTGGTCTCACCTTATGCATAATTTCGCATTCATCATCTCATGATGCTTCTCTAATTTGGTTGAATTTGTGGGTAGGTATGCAATATTGAATGTGGGTGTTGAATTCTAATGAATTCCAATGGTGACTGTATACAAGCACCACAACCATAGGACATGCTGTTACTAAAACAACATACTCATTGCAATTGTTTTTTTACATTCAGATTTTGATGTAGCAGTGAAAGAGGATAATGCTAATTGCTAGCAATGGATGCGGCTATTAGATTGAAGTAATTGCATGCAAAGAGCGTTGTCCATTTTTATCCCAAGTGTGATAACCTCTTGGTGAATCTGAAGGATTTGCACGTCCTATTTGTAAGGCATAATTTCTCTCTTACCTAATTTCAGTTTAAAATACTGAATTAAAAGTTCTTAAATTGATTAGTTTTTTTATGTGGGTTCATTTGGAATTGTGATGTGGGAAATTCTCACAGGAGAGGAACTAATTTATAGGTATGAAAATTATGTACCTTAAACAATATTAAAACGACAAAGTTACTGCAAAATATATTAATTTCTGATAATGGTGATTGTAATTTGTTGTAAGGCAACTAATTTATGTTTATTTTCTAGATTCTTACCCAGTGCCTTAATTATTACCTCACTTTGATAATAATTTTGATGCCATAAATTCCAATGTCCAGTACCTAAACCAAACCTGACTTTGGTAATTTTGATAAGCGATATATAACCTAAATGAACACAATGTCAGAAATAACCCAAACTGAAATGATTCATAGTCAAAATCTTTTTTGATTCATCTCACCTGTTTTCTATCTCTACAAATGTTTCGTTTTGTGTTATTAAGGTTAATTTCGCTCATCTCACATGTTTTCTATCAGAAAATGAATTTTATCTAATAATGTTAATACCTGTTATTAACAAAAATAATGTTTACCTGTTATCAATATTTCAATTTATACTTAGTAGTTTGCATATAGGCCCTGAAGAGATAAATTTCTATTAAAAAGTTGCTTATGTTGTAGCTATGATTTCAACAAATAAATAAGTTACGAACATAGAAAGACTTCTAGCAAAAGAATGAGAAATGTTAACTGACACATGACATGCAGCATTATATACAAAATATGCCCCAAGAGATTGAAGAATGCTTTTGGCTATTAACATGGAAGTTTGCTATTATTTTTTTTTTAATTAAGACCGAACTTTTTGTTTTTATCTGTTAATTGCAAGGTTTCATTGTAGGTACTTTACTGATACAGCTTTCTGGTAAGATAGCAGTGCTGGTCCAATTAATACCGACAATTGGTATTTGTGTATGAGACGAATAATAGTGTCATTAGCTATCAGATCCCTCTTCTGTAATCCTTTTTTCACTTTTCTACTGCTTAATTATATATTTTCTTAGTTTAGTCGTTCTATGTTTTCATATTATGCACCTATGTGTATTTCTTTACCTTTCAGAGCTACACGGTGCCTTTGAAATCTTTTCCCAAAAAAAAAAATCATTGTGGATATATATGACGGGCTTTAAATCCCAAATTAGATTTTGCCATTTTGGTCATAAACTTCAACGTGTACATCCGTATTTAGTCATACCAAATTAAGAAAATTGATGCTTTTATTCTATTTGTTTAAATCTGAGAATACTTCTGCAATCTTTAGCGTCAATCAAAACGACGTTAACCTTACATATTGAAAATGGATAATATATCTGTGCCGAATAAGACCTATTTCACATATCACGTATTAAAGTTCGCCCACACATTGTGATGACACAACACACTTCACTCTCGCATTTTATGTACTCACACGATTCTAATAAACTCAGTCTCATCAACTGCAACAGCGTCGATCACCCAAAAATAAAAATTGACGTCACTATGGTCCTCTTCGCCCACACATTGGGTTGACACTGCTGCTAGGGGTGTACAAACATTAGAGTAAATTTTTTTTCAAAACACTCTATCTCTCACCCTCTTCTTCTTTCCTTTTCATTACTCTCCAACCGATCTGGAGCGAGTTAAGTACTCGGGTGTGTTTGGATGAGCCGAGAATAGAGAATATAAATAAGAAATTTTGGTTTGCGTGTTTATTCTTATTCTTGTGCAACCCAAACAACACAAGAATAAGAAATTTGGACCCTTATTCCTATACTAACAAAACCATGGTATAAGAATAAGGAATAAGAATAAGCACGCAAATCGAAATTTCTTATTCTTATTCCTTATTCTCGACTCATCCAAACACACCCTTAGATCAGAGTAACTTCCGTCACTTTCCATTCTTCTCTCTCTGAATTCGTTGTTTTAAAGCAGACCTTAAACGTCTTTTAACTTTTTGAAATATATCAAAGAATGAATTGCCCGCACATTGAGCGGGCATTGCTGCTAGTAAAGGTAAGTATGCAAATATGAGTATTAGAAAGTAAAAAAAAAGGGAAAAAAATTCTTCCTTGACTGGGTAATCAAGAGAATCACATATAAGATCCAAAAAGGAAAAGTTTTTTTTTTTTTGAGAAAAAGCCTAAAGTGGCCCGTTTTTATTAGCAAAAACAATTAATTTACATCCCTACATTGGAAAAATTGGATATAACTCCTTGCAATCTTCTCTATCTGAATATAACCCATGTAATCTTCAAAACCGAATATAACCCCCTCCAATCATGTTTATTAAGGATATAAGCCCCTATCATTAATTTCAGTTACTTTTTTATTTAAAAAACTCAACAAAATAAGTTATGACCAAACTACCCTTCTCTTCTCCTTCCTCCCTGATGTTCCCCAAATTCCTTCAATGTCGTTGGACTAAATCTCGCCCCTCCCTCTTTATTTGCCGATAATAATTTTAAGTATATAAATTCCAATTGAGTCTAGGTTAATTGATCTTAACATCCAAAATGTAGCTGGTCTCAAATGTCGTCTTTTGTGTTTGTTTCTGGCATCGAAAATATATTCATAATAGAATTGTTGAAAGCTTTTGAACCTTCATGATTTTTTTTTCTTTTTGCTTCTTTTTCCCCTTAATTTCTGTTGAGGTTCTTCACAAGTTAATCTACTTATCATAGTTGTAGTTGATCATATTAAAAATAACGTCAGGATGTAGATTTAGCACACGTAAGAGAGAAATTTAAGTATATATCTTTTTGTATTTGTATTTGCTTTTGCTAATACAACATTTGTGATTCATCCTTGTAAATAACTTTTTAGTTAATAAAATTTTGGGATCATTGATATCAGAAAGAACAAATTAAGATGGAACGTTTCTGGAGGAGACTTTAGAACATATTTAATAGGTATCTGAATATAAGAAAGGAAGGTGAAACGTCTTTCTTTTGAAAGAAGAGGGTATTTTGGACATAATTTTATTCTACATATTTTTTTAAATTAAAAAATAATGAAAAGGGGTTATATCCTTAAGAACCATGATTGGAGGGGGTTATATCCAATTTTGAAGATTACAGGGGGTTATATCCAGATAGAGAAGATTGCAGGGGGTTATATCCAATTTTCCCATTTACATTTGATCTGAGGTGGAATTATGCTGAAATGAGCAAGACCTTCCTATTTATAATGTCATTTCTCTCCATAGAGACTGTTCCGGAATGTTGTTGCGCTCAGCTACCTAACAAAATTTCCTCTCCAGTGCAGCATACCTGAAAAATAAGTGTGATATCACATCACATCTCAGAAATGCAGGATTGTAAATTTTGACAAATGCATATATGAAAAAATAAATGACCACCAGTTCATGAAGATTAGTGCTTTAAAAGTTACCATGGCAATGAAAATTCATTTATATAAGTCATATTCATTTAATTGTGTGTTCTTAAACTTTGCATGGCTGCTGCATTACATGAAGGTACGCACTTCTTGCTTGAAATGCTAAACAAATTTTGTCCTTACTTGTACCAGACAGAGTCCTATTCACCACCACAAAAAAAAAGCCAAAGAATGGATATTAAACGGAACCAATAAGTATATATACACCGGCATCTGGTATTTAATACATGATACATTTCATAATTCTAGATACGGCCCATATTTCCAGAATCTGAAATTTTAGCGTATCAGTAAAAATTTGAAGTACCTGTTCATCTCATCATTTCCAGCATCAGAACGTGGCAACTCAACTTGCACTGGACTCTGAACCTGCATGGAACTTGAGTTCAAACTTGGCATGACCATTCTAGATAGCACCTCCATCTTCTCTGCAAATATCTCTAGCATGGAATTCCTCAGGAAAATCTAACTCCTCCAGCACCTCAATTCTCTGAATCACTGAATCCTTAATAAGAAAAGAATCTCTCAGCATGTTATATGAGTTTCTTATATACAAAAGCTCAGATTCCAGACTTCAATTCGATTAGCCTCTCCATAAGATTTAAGCTTGTCCTCAGCTTCCGTGATCTGAAATCACAAATCATTTTTTGCATCCATATCAGTCAACACTGGTTTCACACACACCAAATCATTATCTGCATCCATCTCAACTCTCAAATTTTAAAAAAAATACAGGAGCAAAAAAAGCAGGTTTTATCTCATTAGGAAAATAAAAAGAATAATAATTAGTAGTCTACTTAGCCCCAAAAATTAATTAATTTTCATTTTTACTTTTCAGTGAATCATTTTTTTTTTGGTTTTGAGAAAAAGCCTGAAGTGGCTCCTTTTTATTAGCAAAAACAGTTAATTTACATTTGACTCAAAGACTATCTATCAATCAAGTATATAAAAAAAAAGTCTAAGCCTTTTATCCCAAACAAGTTGGGGTAGGCTAGAAATGACACCCCGACGCTGGTCGTTTCTTGTATATATATATGGCAGGGTCGTTTCTTGTATATATGGCTGAGTTTTTACGCTGGTTTGCCAAGCCTATCGCAAACATGCGGGCTTGAACCCTTGACCTCTTAGAAGAGAGCCAAGTACTCTTACCACCTGAGCTACTAGAACTTATGAATTAAATGAGTTTGCATATTTTATCTTTTAATTCATATTTTATCAATCAAGTATAAATTATAAAATTAGTAAGAAAGTAAAAAAAAAGCATTATTACTGATCTGGTTCCATCTTTGAATGCCTAAAAATCAAACTCAACCACAGTAGCAAAGAAGCCTGAACTGGCCCAATTTTTTTGTGTAGAAGCTCTCAGAAAATCCTTATTCTCTCCAGTAGTCACAGCTGCCGAGCTGGTTCCATCTTTGATTCTACCCAAAGGTTTAAATAGCGGATAGCGGACTCGTAGCGGACATGCTAATATCATAGCGGATAGCGGATAGCGGGTATTTAGCGGCCGCTATCGGACCATAGCGGATTTGCACGCACAAGTGCATTTTGATGGTCTAGTTTAGTCTAAAATAAAAAATTAAAATAATTTCATGTAACTAATTAATGCTAACTAAAATTATATTTATTTTCTATGCAGATTTGAGCATTAAATTTTAAGAATTTGAAAATGTTCAAAACATAAAAATTGTGGCCACTTTTGTAAACTTTTTATAGAATTTTGAATCACGTCAATCGGAGTTCGTATGCGAAAGTTATACCCAAAATACTATTGTTATATCAGCAAATTATAAACTGTACCGCTATTTCCTCTATTATACCGCTATATCACCCGCTATTTCCCGCTATTTCACCGCTATATCCCGCTATTTCCCGCTATAGGTCACGCTATCGGACGGGCCGCTAAATCTGTAGCGTTGTAGCGGTGTACCAAATAGCACCGCTATAGCGCCGCTATTGCGGCCGCTACGGCCGCTATTTAAACCTTTGATTCTACCAGTACCAGATGTCATACCTTTGTATCAACATATGCAATAAAATTCAAACATATTTTCTCAGAACAAATAGATTAATTATGTATACAGATTAACATATGACATATTTAATTTTTCTCAAAACAAAGGATTGAATAAGAATAGCAACAGATATACCTCTGACTCTGAGCAAACAAAGTATAAATATAAATAATGATACCATAATTGGCAAAGTACTGCAAAAAAAATGATCTCACAGGGGATTCTATATATACACGAAAGATTAACGGCCCAAAATAATAGGGAATCAGTATTAATTAGCAAATTTAATGTGAGTTATAAAAATTTATTGCAGTAAGGCATTACTAAAGGATACTTCAGAAATTAGTAACCATGGATTTCTCTCAGATACACACAAATTATGGAACCGTTATGCAATTACAAACCCTTGATTCCTCTACAATAAACATTTCAAAACTGAACACCATTTAATGAAAAAATTAAGATTTCATTTTAAAATTTTATGACATAATTTTCTGAAATACAAATAGAAAAGACCTGAAATAGGACAAATTTGATTCCTGCTGGTAACGCCTAAATTCAGGACACTAAATATAAAACACAATATTAGCAGTATAGTATCATATAAATTCAATATAAACACAATATTCCTGCGGCAGTGATTTTGAAAGGGGTGGGACAGGAGATGATGATTTCCTTGTCTCCGCTTCCTCTTCTCCTTTTTAGGACTACGCCATTTCCTTAGCGTCAGAGAGAGGAGAAAGAAAGAGGTGATGCAAAAAGCAATCGAAACATTAAGGGTATGTTTGGAAGTCTATGAATAAAAACAAGCTATTTCTTGTTTGGCACCCTTTAGAATAAGAAGAATAAGAATAAAATGAATATCGTTCTTGTTCCAACAAAAACATGGAACTAAAATAAGAACAAGAACAAGCTTGTTCTAATTTTTGTTCTTATTCCACACCACTTCCAAACATACCATAAAGAAACATGCGGCGAAAATTTTAAAGCCCGCGCGCGACGGGTCCGGACATAGACCACAAATGAACCGCACCATAGTTGACAACATAGTATTTTTTTTATTTGACCGCAAAATTAGGCAGATAGAATCCCATGTCGTGCCACTGTTCACAAAAAATGATTTTTGGACACCCACGCATCTTTATTTATAGGGAAAATTAGATACAAGCCACTCTGAAATTGTAAAATTAGAAAAATGTCACTTCAAAATTAAGTCTTTGAAAATTACCATTCCAAATTCAATTTATTCAGAAATTTGCCGCATCTACTGTATAAAATAGTATTCTCCATGCTTAATATTTGGTATTGACCAAATTGCCCTTCAACAAAAATTTTCTAATTGATCTCTTCTCCTCCAATTCCCGATTTCATTCCCAATTTCCATTGTTTCCTCTCACAGACAAAATCGCCACCCAGTGAACTTAGCACACAACGCTCTCTCTACCCCTCTTACCTCGCGCCACCGTCCCCATCTCCGCTTCACAGCACCATCCTCGTCTCCACCTCGTGCCACCATGCTCACCTCTCAGACCTATACGATCCTGTTACGCCTCCATCCTTAATCTGCTCATTGGATTTCTCGTATTGTTTCATAGTCCAAATATTCATACATTTGATGAAAACTATTGCTTAAATTGAGATTATACTGCCCAATTTAAAAAAAAAATAATAATGTATTAAAAAGAAATAAATTTTACAATTCCATCAAAAAAGATTATTTGGTTGAGTCTTTATACAAGTTATTTGTTTGGTTGGGTCCTTATACAAATTATTGACAAGGAATTGTGCTGTCAAAATTCACTATTTTTGTTAAAATAAAAAGCACAAGCATCGGTTCTGGTAAAAAGTAAAAATCCTTGATAAAACCAGATCTGGTATAATTTCTCAGTATTCAAAGACAAAAAGAGAATTGTTGATGACAGCACAAAAGAGGAAGTGAACGAGCAAATACTAGAGAAAAGAACCGATGTACCCAGAGAAAACGAGCTGGCTCCTTAGAGCCAGAGTGGCAAGAATCATAGTGGAGATAAAGAGGACTAGAGAGCGAGCAAGAGTCGGAATGAGAGAGAGAGAGAGAGAGCAGAGAATGAGAGAGAGTGATGGTGGCGAGAGGCGGAGATTGGGATGGTGGAGTGAGGTGAGAAGGCTAGAGAAAGCGGTGTGCTTGAGTTTACTGGCGAGAGCAAAAGATAGAGATTGGGAAAGAAAATGAAATTGTCAGAAAAAAGAGATCGATTAAAATGAGAATTTTGTTAGAGGGGCAATTCAGTCGATATAAGATATTAAGGATGGAGAAGACTATTTTATACGGTAGATGTGACAAATTTACGAATAGATTGAATTTGGTGTGGCATATTTCAAAAAATCAATTTTGAGATTGCATTCCTCTAATTTCACAACTTTAGAGTGGCATATATTCAATTCTCCCTTATTTATAATCCTGAATACTGATGCCACATTTTACTTTTTATTTTAAATTTAAAAAATTTTAAAATATAATCGTCCGATCCAAACCGTTGATCTTATTCATTTTAACGACGGATGTGTTGTTCTACACTTTCATAATTTTCAAAATTTATTTGATACTTCATCAAGAGGTTGAAAAATAGACATATTAAAATTAATCTATTTTAATTATTTTGAACCGTTCATTTTGGACCTTTTGATCAAGCATCAAATAAACTTTAAAAATTATAAAATTTTATGACAACGCATCCGTCGTTAAAAGAACAAGATCAACAGTTTGGATCAGACTATTATATTTTTAAATTTAAAATTTAAAATAAGAAAATAAAGTGTTGACTAACGATACTATATAAACACGCTTATATTACTACTCAACTATACTAATACAACATATATATTACTACATACACATACACATATACTAGCTTTTACTAATTTTGGTGCGCACACCTAACCTATTGCCTTAACACCTGTATATAGCATGCAAATGTCGGTTACAAGGAAGTGTCTAGATTACTCAATAATATTCTACATCAAGCTAATAAAGTCGGTTATCTCCATATTTCTAGATTCTTCAATAAATCTCTAGTATCATGTGAATTTAATATCTAGAAATTGGGCTTGGATCTTGGTGCTGACTTCAACATAATGTGTGGCACAGGAACCTCGCTCGCTCTATTTTTAAATAGAGAATTAAAATTTCTAAATATATGTCTTTGAATATGGTTTCTGGACGCATGGTTTCTAAAAACATAAATACAAATTCTACTTTTAATAATTATTTTTTATCTTCTAAGGGTGTGTTTGGTTCCGCTCATGAACAGCCTGTTCGCGAACAGCTACTGTTCGCGCGAACCAAACAACACGCGAACAGCGACAAACGTGAACAAATTCCTATGTTCGTGATTCGCCGATTTTCACGAACTTCTCCCGAACTTTTCTTTTGCCTTGGCTGTTCGTGGGCCTGTTCATGGGCCGCCTGTTCATCCCTTGTTCACGTTCTTACCAAACACACCCTAAATGACATTGTCTATCTCCAATCTCAGAGATAATCTGCTTCACTTCATCGGGATTCTTACAATTGCTCACTGCGTTTAGAAGTACATCAAAGATTACATCATTCGGCTTAAGGCCATGATGCATCATCTTATCGACCATGCGCAGAGCCTCATTGATTCTGCCATTTTTACAGTAGCCGTTAATTAAGATACTATAACTGTGTTGGTCTGGCTCAATGCCTTTTGAAGCCATCCTTTCTAACAATTCTGTTGCTTTACCAAGATGAGATTCTAGGACATATCCTTGCAGCACAGTAGTGTAAGTGATTACATCAGGTTCTACCCCTATATCCTCCATTATACCGACCAGCTTCTCTGCTTCACAGGTCTGTCGGTGCTTGCACAGGGCATTCATTAATGCATTGAAAGTCACTACATTAGGTGAAATTCCCTGATTCACCATCTCACGTAAAACCCTGATTGCACATTTCCACTCACCTATCACAGAAAGACCATGAATTAGAAGCTCTGATGCACGCAAGAAGTCCCCCTCTTTGCAGCAGCCTTTTAATAAGGTTGTGTATGTATAGACATTTGCATGAAGTCCAGAATTAACCACTTTTTCATATACAACAAATGCCTTGTCAATGTCACCAACATTACAAAAACCAAGAATGAGGTCATTGTAGGTATAGACATCTGGAACTAATCGTTTTGCAATCATTTCTTCAAACATCTTCAAAGCACAATTCATATTACCTTGGGAACACAGACTATGAGTGAGAATGTTGTAGGTAACCACATTAGGCCCAAGTCCCTCTGCAACCATTTTATCAAACATTCTGAAAGCACAATTTGTGTCACCATGACTGCAGAGTCCATCAATAAGACTGTTGTAGGTATACAAATCAGCAACAATTCCATGGACAGACATTTCTTCAAACACCTGTTGTGCTCCAATAACATCCCCATTCTTGCAAAGACCATCAATGAGACTATTGTAGGTATACAAATCAGCAACAATTCCATGGACAGACATTTGTTCAAACACCTGTTGTGCTGCAGTAACATCCCCATTCTTGCAAAGACCATCAATGAGACTACTGTAGGTATACAAATCAGCCACAACTCCAAAAGAAGGCATTTGTTCAAAGACCTTTCGTGCTGCCAATACATCCCCATTCTTAAAAAGACCATCAATTAGTATATTACAACAGTTAACGTTAGGCATCACCCCTTTAGCAACCATTTCCTCAAACATCTCCGTAGCCACTGCAATCTCACCCTCTCTACAAAATCCATGGATGAGAGTGCCGAAGGTTACAGCATTAGGCTTGAAGCAACTCCCTTCTTTTGACATCAGACGAAACAGCTCAAGCCCCATCCGAATATTGCCCTTTCTGCAATAACCATCCATAAGTGTATTGTAAATGATCAAATTAGGAGCACATCCCAATAGTGGCATTTTAGCAAGCACCTTAGCTGCATCCCGCATCCGCTTCCGCGTACAAAGCTCCCTAATAAGGGAACCAAACATGATGGTATCGACACCGCATCCTTCTCTCAGTGACTGGCCAAGCACACAGAAACCAAGATCCGCTCGACCCATTCGACAACAGCAATCAATGGCGAGGCCGAAGGTATGGATGGTGAGAGAAAGAGAGACACCCGTGTCTCTGGTTCTTGTGGTTCTCTTCAAGCAACTAAAGAGATTAACTACGGTGGAGTAGCGGCTTGAATGCTTGGTTTTGGCAATGGATTTGAGAAGGAAGTTGATGGTGAGGATGGACGGCGGGTGATGAGTGTTGGGAGAGAGGAGGCGATGAAAGAGAGAGACGGCCTCCTCCAGCTGAAGGTTCCCAGCAAGGCATCTCTCCCTCACTAGCTTCTCCAGATGGCGAGTCTTAGTCATCTCAAAACAAACCAAGGAGATGAGATGCAGTGGAGTGCATAACGTGGAAAACGACCACGAAAGTGGTCATTTTCGTTAACCGTTGCATTGATGCACGAAATTTTTGTACTTATTGCGTTGATTGTTGCATCCGTTTAACACATGTTGCGTTGATCGTTTTGTTGATGGGAACGATCAAAACGGTTATAACCGTTTTGCATTTTTATTAAGATGCAAAAAAATAAACTATTCTGCATTTTCTATGAAACAGAGAGAGAGAAATGACAGGTTAGGTCAAGCGGGAAAGGAGGAGGAGACACCATCATCATCTCTCGCTCTCGACGGCGATCGTACTAGGTGGTGCAGAAGAGAGAGAGATAGATGTGACTGTGCTCGACAGATAAATGATGGGAGCGACGCTGTAGAAATCTAATTTTACTCGTTTCTCCCTCGATCTCTCCGTTGAGGTCCTCTGCAATCTAACAATAAAACCATGAAAAAATTTTTAGACAAAATGCGCGAAATAAACGACCACGAAACGTACCAGTTTCACTAATCGTTCCATTCTAAGACGAAACAATATTTCTATTTGCGTTAGTTGTTCCGTTCCTTAAACGAAACTAAAATCCTTATCCGTTACCGTTCCGTTCCGGACGAAACGAAACGAAAAAACGATTGAAACGGCTATCGTTTTCAGCCCTAAGTGGAGTGAGAGAAGAAAGAAAGAGAGGAAAAAACGAAGGAGCTGGAAGCCTGGAACTGAAAGTGTAAGAACTCTCAAGTCCATTAAGCTCGGCCCATTTGATCTTGGCCCATGTGAACCATAGCCCAAGTATCAAGGACAGGAAAATATATATCTTTATTGCAAGAAAAAAACAATGAAGGCAATTTAGAACAAGTATCAAGGACAGGAAAATATTTATCTTTATCTTGTTTTTTCATCTTTTTTCCCTACAATTAAGAACAAATAAGTCTAAGGACTTAGTTACTGATACGTTTTTAGAATCTGAGGATGTCTTGGTACAAATGCCTTAGTTGTTTGTAATCCTCAAGTCAAGTAATTGTTGTTCAGATTTCTGAATTTTTATTTTGAATTGTGCTTTGTTTATGTTGTTAGTCTTACAAGCTTGTTCGTCGAAAACGCCTAAATTGACCAGAACATCACACAACTTATATAAAAGCTATCAGGTCTGCTAAGCACTTCATATACATTGAGAATCAATATTTTATTGGCTCCTCCTATCGCTGGCCATCTAAACATAAAAGGTAAACATGATATTCTGACATTTGCATGAGCTCAGGTCTGTCTCATGTGAACTCGAAGTCACATATTTATTTCATCCTTCAAGCTTCTCTGCTCTAGTTGGTTTTGTGCTGATCTCAAGTGTGGCAACTGAACTCTGTCAAAATCTTTTCATTGGAATTCTGTGTAGTGAGATGTTATTTTGTTTGACATGTATATTTGAAACGTGTGTATGCTTTACTGTAAAAAATTCTTTTTTATTGAAATTATGTATAGTAAGGTGCTCATATGTTTTGCCTGAATGAGATGCTCATCTGAATGGACATAATGAAAGAGTTAAGTGAGAACCTCATCTAAATGGACATAATAAAAGAGTTTACTTTAACTGAGTTTGTACTTATATTTTGTTTCTCCTTTCACCAGTAATGAAAACTGTCTTTTTTAATTAGGAAATGACTGTTAATGATTATTTTGTTTTATTTTTATTTTATACTATTTCATTGCAATGTTTTTCTTTATAATGCACATATAAGTCCAAGTTCATGAGTAAAAAAGCATCGATATTCAAAAATTGTCAATTATAATAAGCTCGTGCATTCTACCAGAAAGTGAATATCAATGTACAACAACTCATGTTCTGTTAACTAATATCGTAAATAGCAAATAATAACGGTGCAGCCTATGTTATCTATCCTTTAGTCTTCTTCTACAATAGCAGATCATACTAAATGAAAAAAAAAGTGTTCTCCACACATTATTACAACCATACATCCAGGTTAGACACAAAAAAACAACAAATTAGAAATTCCCAACAAACACCAAGTAATAGAAAACGAGAAGAGGGTCTATCATATGTCCACTCTAGGCCCACCAATTGCAACAGAATCTCTTATGTGTGCGTCAACTGCAGCATTGCGCCATTGTTCCAAACATGAAGTAATAGAAAAAGAGAAAAATATACTGCAACATTGTTCCAAACATGAAGTAAGCATTACGCCTCAATTTTTGAGAACTGCTTCTTTCAATTTCCATTGCTTGATATTTTTGCCATGTCAGAAACAAGCTTTCTTACTCTCTGCCTTATCTATTGCTCCTAAAGTTGTTTCCTTTTTCTCTCTATCACCTCTGATTAGAAGCAAATTGTCAAATTAGACAATAAATGGCTGAATGCAAATTGTCAAATTGTATTTAATAGAGATAAAAAAAGAAAAGAAAAAATAAACGAAAGACTTGTTTGCAAAAGTTAACAATGAATGGTTCCACCACAAAACCAGTACCAAGCCTACGTCAATTGTCTGATAAATACTCGACTTGCTGCGCGTTTTCTTCTGGCATGAGTACTCGGGATTTGAAATCTTGAGGCAATTGTAACTGATACATTAAACTTTTCAGATAAAACACAATTCTTCAATACACATTCGCATATACTGTGTCTCATAAAAGCAACATGGCAATCAACAGAATCAAAGGGTACGGCAATAAAAACATAAATACAAATTCTACTTTTAATTATTATTTTTTATCTTCTAAATGACATTGTCTATCTCCAATCTCAGAGATAATCTGCTTCACTTCATCGGGATTCTTACAATTGCTCACTGCGTTTAGAAGTACATCAAAGATTACATCATTCGGCTTAAGGCCATGATGCATCATCTTATCGACCATGCGCAGAGCCTCATTGATTTTGCCATTTTTACAGTAGCCGTTAATTAAGATACTATAACTGTGTTGGTTTGGCTCAATGCCTTTTGAAGCCATCCTTTCTAACAATTCTGTTGCTTTATCAAGATGAGATTCTTGGACATATCCTTGCAGCACAGTAGTGTAAGTGATTACATCAGGTTTCACCCCATTTTCCTCCATTAAACAGACCAGTTTCTCTGCTTCACAGGTCTGTCGGTGCCTGCACAGGGAGACCATTAATGCATTGAAAGTCACTACATCAGGTGAAATGCCCTGATTCACCATCTCACGGAAAACCCTGATTGCACAGTTCCACTCACCTATCACAGAAAGCCCATGAATTAGACAATTGTATGTGTGAACGTCCGGTGCCACTCCTCTTTTTATCATCTCCTGAAGCACCTCTGATGCACGCAAGAAGTCCTCCTCTTTGCAGCAGCCTTTTATCAAGGCATTGTAGGTATAGACATCTGGAACTACTTGTTTAGCAATCATTTCTTCAAACATCTTCAAAGCACTATTCATATTACCTTGGGAACACAGACTATGAATGAGAATGGTGTAGGTAATCACATTAGGACCAGGTCCCCCTACAACCATTTTATCAAACATTCTGAAAGCACTATTTGTGTCACTGTGACTGCAGAGTCCATCAATAAGACTGTTGTAGGTATACAAATCAGCAACAATTCCATGGACAGACATTTCTTCAAACACCTGTTGTGCTGCAATAACATCCCCATTCTTGCAAAGACCATTAATGAGACTGTTGTAGGTATACACATTAGCGACAACCCCAAAAGAAGGCATTTGTTCAAACACCTTTCGTGCCGCAACAACATCCCCGTTTTTACAAAGACCATCAATTAGTATGCTACAACAGTTAACGTTAGGCATCACCCCTTTAGCAACCATTTCCTCAAACATCTCTGTAGCCACTGCAATCTCACCCTCTCTACAAAATCCATGGATGAGAGTGCCGAAGGTTACAGCATTAGGTTTACAGGAATTTCCTTCTTTTGACATCAGACGAAACAGCTCAAGCCCCATCCGAATATTGCCCTTTCTGCAATAACCATCCATAAGTGTATTGTAGGTATACAAATCAGGAACAACTCCAAAAGAAGGCATTTGTTCAAACACCTTTCGTGCTGACAATACATCCCCATTCTTAGAAAGACCATCAATTAGTATGTTACAACAGTTAACGTTAGGCATCGCCCCTTTAGCAACCATTTCCTCAAACATCTCCGTAGCCACTGCAATCTCACCCTCTCTACAAAATCCATGGATCAGAGTGCCGAAAGTTACAGCATCAGGTTTACAGGAATTCCCTTCTTTTGACATCAGACGAAACAGCTCAAGCCCCATCCGAATATTGCCCGTTCTGCAATAACCATCCAAGAGTGTATTGTAAATGATCAAATTAGGAGCACATCCCAATAGTGGCATTTTAGCAAGCACCTTAGCTGCATCCCGCATCCGCTTCCGCGTACAAAGCTCCCTAATAAGGGAACCAAACATGATGGTATCGACACCGCATCCTTCTCTCAGTGACTGGCCAAGCACACAGAAACCAAGATCCACTCGACCCATTAGACAGCAGCAATCGAGGACAAGGCCGAAGGTATGGATGGTGAGAGAAAGAGAGACACCGGTGTCTCTGGTTCTTGTGGATCTCTTCAAGCAACTAAAGAGATTAACTACGGTGGAGTAGCAGTTGGGATGCTTGGTTTTGGCAATGGATTTGAGAAGGTGGTTGATGGCGACGATGGACGGCGGGTGATGAGAGTCGGGAGAGAGGAGGCGATGAAAGAGAGAGACGGCCTCCTCGAGCTGAAGGTTCCCAGCAAGGCATCTCTCCCTCACTAGCTTCTCCAGATGGCGAATCTTATTCATCTCACCTTAATGAAACAGACCTGTGGAGTCAAGAGTGAGACGAGGAAGAAAGAGAGAACCAACCGAGCAGCTCGAACTTAACTCTCAAGTCCATTAAGCTCGGCCCATTTACTCTAGGCCCAAGTGAACAATATCCTAACTAAGTATCAAGGACAGCTGGACAGGAGTCGGAAAAACATTTGTCTTTGGAAATTTGACCGCTTGAGTTTAGAACACAATTAAGGCCCCGATTGAAATGATTTCTTTTCGTAGGATTTCATTTGATAGCAATTTTCATGTTATTAGATTCAATCAAATTCTAAGAAATCAATTCTTATATTAAATGAAACCCATGTGCAATCACTTTAAGCAAAATCTAAGTGTGTGTTTTTTAGGGGAAATTGATCATCGCAAAACAGAAAGTGAACAGTTAAAACAGATAAGGTAGCCATATATAGTTATTAAAGTGAACACATACAAACAGATAAGTTCAAATAAAATAAGTTGAATGTGCATATAAAACTCTGAACAGCAGATGACAACGCTAAGGGTGTGTTTGGAATGAGTTGAATAAGTCTTATTCATGAATTAGCCAATTGTGAGGTGACCCAAACACACATTGGAATAAGAATAACGCCTTATTCACTACCTTATTCTTATTCAAGCTAAAACTAGAAATTAGAATTGGAATTATGTGGAGAGAGAAAGAAATAATATTTTCTTCAACTAGAGTGGCACTTTTGACCGTTAGTTTGAAAACATAATTCAGTTGATAATGATTTATAATAACAATTTATTAATAATTATTTCATTTTTTTAATGAATTATTAATTATTATCATTATTATAATAATTATTTATTAAACATTATAATAATTATTATTTAATAGTAATCATAATAAATACTATAATTAAACGTTATCATTAATATTATTAGTATTATTTTATTCATTTTTTGAATCAATTATTATTATGATAATTATTTAAAAATTTTATTTATTGATTTTAAAATAATAAATATAATAATTATTGTATTTATTAATATTATCTAAATTATTATTTTAATGATTTTTAATTAATATTTTTATATTATCAGCGAAAATTAGCAGTGCTCACAAAAACACATCGATATTTCTTTGTTGATCTCTGAATACTCTGTTGTTTTTCGCCATGCCATCCTTTCCGATCATACCCTCATCGGTCTGAAATAAAGGACCCACCATTTCATAATTCAATAAAAGCTCTTCAGTTTATTTTTAAACCAGAAATTATAAGTGTCATCTCTAATTATGCCATCCATGTCATCGCTAAATACAAAGTGAACACTTACAAACAAATAAGTATTGTCATCTCTTGTTCAGAGTTTTATATGCACATTCAACTTATTTTTATTGAACTTATCTGTTTGTATGTGTTCACTTTAATCACTATATATGTTCAACTTATCTGTTTTAAGTGTTTATTTTCTGTTTAGCGATGACAGGGATGACAAAATTGCAGATGATTGTAATCAATTTCCTTTTTAAGCAAAAAAACTAAGAGACTTCTCAAATTAGATGTGTTGATACCTCAAGCCATTTCCAAATTGTGTTTCGGTAACCTGTAGCAAATATAATTGCATCATAGTGATGTGTCTTTCCATTGGAAAATGTCACCATGCTTCCTTCTATGCTGGTCAGAGATGGTAATACCTGTGCAGAAGTCGATCCTATCTTCATTAGAAAATTCCTTCATATGTGCAAGCGAAAATTTTTAGTGCGTACATCTTATCAAAATAATACAAGAAAATAATGCATTCAATAAATGTTGACAACACTCAGATTTATCTTTGTGAACAAATCTCTCAGATCTGAAATACTTAAAGGGGCTGTTTGGATCGCTTAGGAATTTAGAGAATTTAGAGAATTTCTTATTCCTAGGCATAAATTTATTGGGAAGTGTGTAAATTTGTGAAGAGTTTGGATTGTTTATAATAAATTTATGCTAGGAAGATGAAATTGCCCAAATTCCACTTGGAATCCAAACAGCCCCTAAGTTTTTTGAAGACAATGAAATTTTCTTTAATATTACAAAGAAAGCTTCACCTGAATTTCTCCGGTCTTGATCCGGTCATAAGTGCCGACATCTATTACTTTATAAACAGGGGTGTAACATTTCATGTACATTGGACCAATATTAGGCCATCTTAGACCATACTTGGCAGTATTTCCAAACCTGAGATAACAGAGGAAGAGAATAATATTGTCGACTATCGATATCGGCAGATATTTCATCAGGCGCATGGCAAATAACCAGATCTCTTTAGTCACAATACGAATCTGTAACATGATTTTTTTTTAAAAAAATCGTGTCAGAGCATTAAATTTGAAAATAAAATGTTAAGATCTCCCCTCTGCCCTGATCTATTTGATACTAGCATGCATGTATCACATTACCAACATAATATGCGATGATAGATTATTGAAATCAAAGTTATACTAGGTGGAAAAACGCGGCTTCGCCGCGTCTTGGTGGGAATTTTTTTTTATGTATTTCAATTTTAAGAATCATTAATAATTTATCATTAAGTCTAAATTGTGTGTGACAGACTTGTAAATACAAATGCAAAATGTCATAATCTATCTTTTCACATTAGCTGTAAAATATTTAAGTACATAAACATCATATAAGAGTTGTTTTAGCATCCATATACATTATATTTTAATAAAAAATAATAAATAAGCAATTGAAGAGACCAAATTCGAGCCATCATACATTTGATTACAAATGTTCAATTTTGGGACTGCTGTTCATTTTTTTTTCCAAGCAAAAAACGTTGTTGATTGTGAAAATTTACATAGGAAACCAAACAAATAAGAGAAAGTTTAATATGCACTATAGTGCATAAGATTTTTTATGCACCACAGACTTTTTCGGGGATATTTTTGTAAATTGATGCAAAAATGACATGTTTTAAAAAATTCGAAAAAATAGTAATAAAATCTCAAAAATTGTAAAATTTGGTTTGCTATGAGATTTCAATATGTAAATTAGCTTGATTAAATTAGATTTGTCAATTTATAAAAATACCCACGAAAAGATCCGCCATGCATAGAAAACTCTATGCACTATGGTGCATATTAAACTTTCTCAACAAATAATCTTATTTAATATATATTGATAACAACATGCATGAACGGAATATAATATTTTATTTTTATTGCATGAACGGAATATAATTTTTTATTATCATTAACATAAGATGAATGAATGTAAACATGTTGTATTTCCAATTAAATTCTTTCGTAACTTGATTAAACTATTTGCAAGATATAATAATTTCCAAGATATTTCTATTTTGCGCTTTGATACATTATTTATACATATATACATATATAATATTGGATTCAGCTACATCAGAGCTACAAACTTCAAATGAAGAAACAAAATTATCACACTTAACTATAAAAATATGGTCTAAATATAATCCTAAAAATAAAGTATGATCTAAACATCAATTAGTAGCTCCATTGGACCTAATATTAGCCGAAAGATGCAACTGAACAAATTTTAATCTGAAAAGCAAAAAGTAATAGCGAAATGATCACCTTGGCTTGTTTTGTCTTGCGACAATATGCAAGGCAGTATATCCAGCCTGATAAGGAAATATGACAATAGTCCCATCTACATAGACCATATCATATGAGTACATTTTAAACACATGTCAAGTTACCTTATTCTCTCAGAATCTGACTTATTAGACCCTCTATCAGCTGAGGATCCCATGACCTCTTTCGAATTTTATCACTCGTCCGTAATGGGTCACATATGCCGACTAAGGGATGCCAACCTAGTAGTGGTTGGCAGCCAGTTATGACCAACACATGCAAGCTAGGTTCTAGCCGGCCTGGAGAGGCCTCCTTGGCTAAGATATTGAAAACTCTTCCAATTGACTCGTGGACCTGTGGCTGCCCATTTCATTCTTAATTATTGCTTTCTTCTACCAGAATAATTTGAGTAGATTTGAATAAAGACTGAATATGACTCTAAGTTAGATAGTTTTTGCATTTTTATTATATTCAAACACTGCTTTCTCAAAACACAATTTCTTAAGGAAATTGTAACATGTTGGAATTTGAATTTTTAAAAAATAATTATCGGACCAACAAAATCTCCAATTTGAAGTCGCCACAATCCAGTATAAATAGACCTAACCTTTTTATGGGATGTAATCGTTAGCCAATCAAATTTTATATATTTGTACAAAATTAATTCCAAAAAAATCTACAAAATTAATTTCCTTAAGAGAGGAAGGGAGACATGATAGAGATGAGTGGTAAGCAAGAGGAGTGGGCTCATCCATTATTTGCTTCACATTTAGGCCAGCAATAGCTCCAGCATCCTTTGTTGCCCGGCATTGAGAGCCATTGAAGTAGGCTGGTATAGCTATCACTGCATCCTTCACGGTGCAGCCAAGGTATGTCTCAGCAATTTACTTCGCATTAAGACCATGGAAGATATTTCTTCAGGGGCTCCTCACCTTTGTAATTAACTACAGTTTTTGGTCTGTTGTTGGTAGCAGATTTGACTCTGAAAGGCCATAGATTGAGATCTTTCTTTACACTCAGGTCAGAGAAGCAATGACCAATCAAATGCCTCACCACCGCAGCGAGAATAAAGGAAAATTTTAGGAATTAACAATTATTACATATCAGAAACAATAATGTTTAACGTGTGCTAAGAGAATTTTAACAATGACCTCAACCTTGCTTGTAGAGTTGCAGTCAACTTTCAACTATCATGTAAGCTAGCAATATATGTACACAGTGCATGCCTGACTCAAATATTGAAATACTGATTGGTTCCTCAAATTAAAGTTCACCTATTTAACATTGGGCATACAAAAAAATTATCTTGTTTGTTTCAGGTTACTCTTTAAAGAAAATTGAAAATCAGAAAGCACTTGACTAATAATATGCATCATGACTTGCGCTCAATTTTGTGATCCTGACCTTGCTTTATCTTAATTGATAGTCATGATTGATACACGACTAAGGTCAGACCTGAACATGTGACAGTAAATAAATTGCCTAAAGGCACTGGGAAGAAATTGGCATACCTGGTTGAGTGTGGAGGAGGTAAAAGTTAGCAGCATTTTAATTTTCTAAAACTAATTTGGGATGAGCGGCAGGGAGTAAGACGGGCTTGGCTAACAAATCAATATCAAAATCCAAAGCACCAACTCCTCCTTCCTTTGTCTTCCATTCTCTCTCCAGAGCCTTCTTAAATTTTGAGGATATGGAGACGTGGAGGACAATTGGCGGAGATATGAGGAGGTATAATCCAAAGTAAACCCAGTGCCTGAGTTAGTATAATCCAGGCAAGCAACACTTCAATTACATTACCAGAGAAGTTGAAAATGACAAACAATCAACTGAACTAACTAAACCTGACAGCTATTTACTCCCTACCCTGCTTATGCATCTTTGAACTAACTAAACCTGACACATCGCCCATCTACACACCAGTAAATTAGTTCAACACAAACAAAATCGAGTCTTCAAACAGTGTTAACTAATGTAAGAATTCAACCAATTTTCCCTTCTCTATTTCAGATTGCACCTCTTCATTCAAAGATTCAACCTTTTCTTCCAAAATTACCCCCCTCTCAACCTCATTTTGTCTCTCTACCTCCATCTCCCTTAATTTCTCACTAATTTCTATGCTCAGATTAACAACAAAAGCTAGGAGAATAACATGCATAACCTCACGCTCGGAAAATTCAAAATCCATTTCTTCAACCTGAGATTGGAGCTGACTGACCTGTTTTCTCTTCTCCTTGGTTTGTTTCAAGAGAATCTCGTTGAGTTGCTTTAGTTTCTCAGTCTTGTCAGGAGAGAGCCCAATCCTACACCCACTACTTGGCATAACTACAATATGCCTCTTTCGCCCCTTCGTTTCTACCGATTCTCTTTTTTATTAGACTTAGGTAGGGGGGAAGTGCCTGTTCTGGTTTCTGGTTAAGCCAGGCTGATGCCTTTTTTTCGATCTATTAACTGAAGAAGGGAAGAAAGTGCGTGAAAAGGGGTCAAGTGGGTACGGGGCTTTTACGGCTGCTACGCCGGCTAGGATTGTCGATTGCAGCATGACCTTTATAGTCTCTGCCTCTCTTTCTTCCTTCTCCTTCCTGTAATCCTCTCTTTTTTTCTGCCTTTCAATCTTTCTACTAGAGCAGTAGAGCAGAGAGAGAGAGATAGAGAGGTGAGAAGAGGCGGTAGGGGAGAGATGTCACAGATCTGAAGGCTGCTACGTGATAGAGACAAAGAGGTGAGAAGAGGCAGTACTCGAGCGTCGCTTAGACCTTGGGTTTTCGAGAGAGAGGAATTGAAGGGGAAAAGAGAAGAGAGAGACAATATACTCTAAACTGTAGAGCGGCGCAGGAGCCGCTTGGAGTCGGATCCTCTGGTCGTTTTTTACAAACGACCACCTGGTCGTTTTCGATCTGGACCGCCTGATTTAATCTCAACGGTTAACATTTTTTCGGGCCTATCAATCGTGGTACTAGCACGGGGCATCTATAGCCATTAAGATTAAATCAGACGGCCCAGATCTAAAACGACCAGGTGGTCTGCCGACCAAAGGATCTGGTTCCGGAGCCGCTTAGGGTATGCTCCAGGATTTTTGAGTAATGGAAAGGGAAGCAATAGAATGGAATGGAGGTTGAAGGAAGAGGGGATACAAAATTGTTCTTGCTCCACAACTTGGTTAGAGTTAAAATTTATCATCCAAATGATAAGCTACAAAATTTATGTTGGACCCACATTCATAGAAAATATTCGTGGTTTCCACCCTCTACACCCCGATTTTGGGGATTTCATTTTGTCTCCCCAAACTCACTTTTTGTGCCATCCATTCCCACCCTTTAACTCTAAAAGCCATCCTGAAGCAAGTTAAATTTCCCCTCTTCCATTCCATTCCACCCATTAAATCTTTCTGGAGCGCACCCTTAGGAACCTACTCGACCCCTCGAATCCTCCGCCCTCCCTCCTCTGCTCTTATAAAATTCTAAACCTGTAGAATGTTATACGAAATAACGATAACGAAACACCTTGTTCCGTTTACCGTTCCGTTTAATACTCTGTTTTACCAACCTATTCTGTGCTCCGTTTCGTTTCGTTAATGAAACACATTTCAGTATCATTATTCGTTCAGTTTCGAGTGAAACATGACGGAAACACGGAAAACGGTTTTCGTTGACAGCTCTACCCACGGGTTTTTAACTAGAATTGGACATCGAGCTTCGCTCGATAAAGTATTTTTAACATATTTTTTATTTTTTTAATTTTCATGTAAATATAAATTTTTCATATTTGTTAATAATAATTTGAAGATACAAATAAGATATATATAGTTGTTTCTAAAAACTATAAATTCAGTTATTGCCAAAAGATTAAAACTAAGTGTAGTCTTATATAAATAATAATGTACAGTGTGAAACGGGAATGTGGTTATTACGTAGGCATAAACCAATGAAGACCAAAAGGAAAACAAAAAAAAAATTAGGAATTGCTGATAAAATAAGATTATATATATATATATATATATATATTTAAATGCAAAGCATATATCTTACAAAAGTTGAATCAAATACAGAATTTTTTTTTCCTAAGTCACAACTAATGTTGAATTCCACAGGAACGTTAATTTAAAGCATATATAATATATTTGCAGTGAGGTTTAAGTATGGGAACAGTTTTATTTTTCTGCACGCATGGGCTCGAACAATAACAGATTTGGAACAGATAACATTTTGTGGTCATCGCAACTTTCGAGGCGAGGTTCTATAGTACGTTGGAATTGAGGGGAGTCCAAATCCAAGTTCCGATTTAGTTCCATTTACTCCATTTGGCGAGGGAATCATTAATTGGTACGAGACTGTGAGCAGTTGGTACCGAGTGAGGTTTTATAAGTTGAGTTGTGCGGTTGTACCAAAAAAGGTTGGTTTAGCGTTTGAGGAAACAGGAAGGAGTATGGATAGGCCTGTCAATATTAACATCCGTTCCGCTGTTCCGTTCCATTCCGTCGAAACGAAACGTTAAATGAAACAGAAAATCAATTCCGTTTCTGAAAACGGAACGGAAACGGAAATGAAAAAAAAAACGGAACGTAAATGGAACACGGAAATAGGCTGAAATCAATAGGAAATTGTGGGCGGAACGTTAAACGGAACGAAAATCTGTTCCATTTGACGAAACGGAACGGAAACGGAATGAATTTCTATTCCGTCGACTAGAACGGAACGGAAGCGGAACATGGCATTTCCTTGTTCCGTTTCAACGTTTGACAGCTCTAAGTATGGGACTTCATTCACTCTGCGCTTGCTTAATTTATTGGTACTATAAAAACACATATCCAATACCAGTGGCTTAAGTAATAATGAGATTTAGTTATCATTAAATAATATCACTTTGTTATATATATTCGGCCAATATGCCTTATGTCCCTATGTTAGTTTCTATTCAATAACCTAGCATAGCAACTAAAATTGGTCAAGATTAAAAGTATTAATTGTACTTAAGGGTATTATATTGATCATGATGTTGTTCAAATTATTGATTGACCAATATAATCATATCAAAGTTGGACGGTCCTAACAAAATTCTACAATTTCTACATAACATCATATTATTTGTACCACGACTCTTGTACATCAAAATTTCATATGCTATATTCTTATTTCTTACTGTTCTTAAAATATTCGACGAAACAGTAATAGTTAAGCGTTTTATTGGATTTAATATATGTAAATCAACTGAGCAGCTGAATTAACCGTTTAGACATGGAAGAGTACATTAACTTTAGTAACGTAGTTATTAATTAATTAACTGGTAAAGGTCTCATCCTCTGCCATTTCTGGGATGACAAAGGCATACAATTAATTTCTTTGAAATACTGTAATTAATGGAATAACATATGCATTGCTATTAAGCCAACTAAACATTAATTAAGAAAAATTACCAACTGATATATGGTCATATGGAGCAAAAAGTGAAGTGGCACATACATTTTCTCAAAGGATTATAGTTTAAATCTAGACCAAATAGTTCATATCCAACTATATCTTCATGCGATTATACATTTGAGAGCCAACAATTATCTCAAATGGCATTCACCATAAAGTGCGCACCACATTTGTATATGTATCAAATTTAAAGTTGTATATCAAACCTGTATTCATGCTTCAATATTAATCTATCCTTAAATTTCAAACTTTAAATCGAACAATTATCATGCATCTATTTGATACAAATTAAATTCCCCCTATTATTTGTTCTAAAAATCTTCACCAAATGACAATATCAAGCATCTTAGAAACCATAAATTCATAAGCTTTAGTTATAAGATCCGTACCGATAAATATGATAGAGAGAAAAAAAAAGTGTCATCTCCAAATCAGATTGCTTCCTGTTTTGCCAATGGAACCCAAAGAATATCTGCAAAGATATGTGTCTCATTGACTTGAAATAAATCCACAGGTATATTTATATATTTTAGTCTATTTCAGCAAACATAGAATATCTTCGGTGCACATTTTACCATGTTTAACTGATTTTTTGGCTTGAAAAAATTGACTTAGCTAGCTCCGCTACATGGTCCTCTTATATTTCTGTAATATACCAAAACCAGTTGTTAGTTAATTTAAATATGGTTCATTTCAAGTACGGTAATTTCAAAGATAGAAGACATCTATGATAAATAACCAGTCGAAGCACATACGGTTATCAACCTGGTGTGTTTGGATGACTAAGGAATAGGGTATAAGAATAAGGATTTTCGGTTTGCGTGCTTATTCTTATTCTTGTGCAACCCAAACAACACAAGAATAAGGAATAAGGGTCCTTATTCCTATACTAACAAAACCATGGTATAAGAATAAGGAATTTGGATAAGCACGCAAACCGAAAATTTTTATTCTTATACCCTATTCCTTAGTCATCCAAATACACTAGAGAATTCATATTTACCAGCCAACCTTGCAGCGATCTTAATCCAGTTTCCATGGATGTTCTTCGTACAATGTTTGCGGAACATATTACCGTCAGGACTCAGGATCAGTCATTAGTTTTCATTATTAACTGAAATATGCCAAATAATTACAATTTACCCTTAGACTGCCAGAACCCAAAAAATTGAATTTTAGCCCTGATTTCACTGGAAACTATACCAAATCCGTATCAGTATGGCAAAAATGGTAGTGCCAACTGGTACAAAGACTTCAACAGATTGAGAATTTAAGTTTATATGGATAACGACAACTTCCCACAATTTCTAGACTCTAGCATGGATAATACCCTGCAGCCAGTTAGTTAATCGTGAAATAGGCAATATAGTACTCATGATGATGACAACCTGGGGAAAAAATGAATGGTAAGAATGTAATCCATAAAATAAAAAAATAATTAAACTGAAAATAGAAATTGTGCAACAACCTGTCAACATACTGACAATTGATAAGAGAAACGTAAAAAAGAATGACCTTTGCAGCAAAAGCAACAGACACACACACACACACACACATATAGAAAAAAATGGAAAGTGTGAATGTAATGACCGTTTGGATCAACAATTTATTATTTGCAATTGCAATTTAAGACCATTAACTCAATGACTGTGAGGGACCAGGAGGTATAAAGCATGATTAAAATCAATCAAGATCGCTTGTGATATTTATTGAACATGCAACGCCAAATGCATTAAATATAATAAATCTGATTTCCTAAAAAGTATTTTGGAACCTAGAAAGATACAGATAGAATGAAATTTAATGTAGGAATAAGAAGGACAAATACTGTATATGATTGGTAAAAATTTATATCAAGTCCATATGCCTTATGATTATTCATATATTAAGTAGTATAAGGGTAAAAAAAAATAAATAGAAATTAAACAGAAAAGAGGAACTAACGCATCTAAAATAGAGGAAAAATAAGGTGAATAAAAAATGTGCAAGAAAGTTCAATAAAATTTAGGATATTTTGTAAATGTTAAATTAACAAAATATAATAATAAGTTATTAATTTATTATTTACCTCTTTGGAGAAGGATCAGCAGTGGGTGAGGCATAATTCTAATCCTCCTAAACGTTGATAGGAGGAGCCTTCTCTGCCATGGTGTCCAGGTATGTTGAGTCCATGAGAGCACAATTGGAGATGCCGAGATGGCATCGGGCGGGTTGCGCCTTTAATGGGTCGGATTTGGAGGATCTAGGCAAGTGGTTGAGCGGAGAGGAAAGACAGGTGATCGGCGAGAGGAGATATAACTCGAGATGGAGAGGGAGTTCTTAGCGACAATGTACGGTCTGGTGGTGTATGTGTGGGAAACAAAAAGAGGAGAAGAGAGTTGCGACATAGAGAGGGGCGGCGGAGGAGGGAGGAGGGAGTAGGGAGAGGATGGTGGATCGATTAGGAGGCAATGAAGAGAACTAAAAATTGGGGACTAAGAGGCAAAGGAAAAAAGAACGATGGACGGAGATCGGTGCCAAGGAGATGGGGAACACCAGAGAGTTCGTACCAACGAAGGTGAAGGAAAATGAAGCAGAGGCAATCGAAATCGAGAGGCCACGGAAGCGAATTGAGAAAAAGAAAAACGTGAAATATTACATATGAGACAAAATATACCGGGTTATTGTAGGGAGCAATACTTGTAACAAATCAATCCGCTGCACTATGGAACACATATTGTACGCCATGAAAAAAGAAAAAAATCGCTGAAACTTTACAACAGAGGATATCGCTGCGCTGTGCTTTAAAATCCGCGCAAAGATTGCCAAACAACTATGGGAGAGTATCCGATTTAATCTTAACGGTTGGATTTTTTCGAGCTCATCAATCGCCTATTATGCACGGAGCACTCATATCCATTGAGATTAAATCGGACGGCTGAGATGGAAAGCATCCACTGGATGGCCATCCAGAAAATACGATTCCAACAACTATTGGCCCAACAGGACATATATTAAGAAGAGAACATGGGTATTTTAGTCGTAACAATTAAATTTAGATTATTTTTATTTTAAATATTGTAAAAAATAGTGTAAAGGATTTGTATCCTATCAAAATCGAATTAGAAGGGTTCATATCCGATTTATCTGAATAGGTAAGATTACAGGGGGTTTATAATAATCGATTTTTTCTTTTTTACTTTGGGGTGTTTGTTTTATGCGTAACAATTTATGCAACATTTATGCAACCAAACATCCGTAACATAAGATTGCATAAGGATGCATAACTTATTATATTTAAGGAGGTTGCATAACTTATGCACCGGATTCTTTTCATCTCATTTGACATTCCTACCCTTCAATTAATTCTCATCGGCTCTCAATGTACAACACTAATGTAGTTCATAATAATTATTTTTTAAAAATAATAAAAAATTATTATTATTATTATTATTATTATTATGAAGGAATAGATTTATTTTATTGTAATAAGATTATTGAAAAAAAACTATTATAATAAAACCACTAATTATTTTATTATAAACAAACGAACCTTGATTGAGTATCAAATAATAATTTTATTATAAACAAACTGACCTCGTTAAATGTTACTATTTGTTTATAATAAAACCACGTATTAGAACGAATCTATCATAGTTAACATGATTCATTTATTTTTCTATCTATTGATTGAGTATTAAATAAATCCAAAATTTACAAAACTTATATGAAAATTCATCGCTCATTAAACTGAATAAAATCAACGGTTTGAATTTAACATTTGAATTTTTAAATTTGAAAAGATAACTTAATAGCAAAATGTTGGCATTTGGGGCAATGTTCTTGATTTTTTTAAACATAAAAAAAAATTCCAAAATTTTATTTTAATACAAAACCTTTGACCTTTGAAATTTGAGAAACAAACTTGTCAGTGCGCAGGTGGCCTGCGTGGGCTCTGACGGCGCCACTGCCACTGGCGCAGGCAGTACTTCTGAAAATCATGTTTAAAAAATTATTTCCGTCTCTATGCCCGGACTTGCCAGCACCATTGACAATGACGCTGTCAGAGCCCGCGTAGGCCACCTATGCACTGCCATGTTTGTGTTGGAGTTATGTCCTAGAAGTCAATAATTTGATGACTTAAATATTAGTTTATGTTATGGATGATTTTTATCATCTGTTCCTAGGTTTATTATTGACAAATTATTCAGGTTGAGGATCTAAACGGTCCATAATCTTGATAATTAACAAAGGAACATTAATTATCATATAAGATTAGTATGCAAGTTAAGTGATGATTAAGCTCTACTAATCATAGGTAAAGAGTTACCAACTTAATTGCATATGTGTATGTTATGGAACATAGCACAGGGCATGACCCAACGAAATAAATATATGGATTGTGTTATGTGTCATTATTTATTCTGTTATGATTGTGTTATGTGTCATTATCATATTCTGTTATTTATTTCGTATGCGCGCAACTAGGCGATCAACTCTAGATCAAGAAACGTATAATCTGCAATAATGATACATTCCTATCTTGGATTATACGATGATATCGTGTGACATAAGAATCAAAATAGAGAAATACTTTTATTCTCTTTTGCAGGATTTAAATATTGTAGCAGTACATTATTTATGCGAATTGGGAATCATAACGTGTTGCCAGATACCGCTTATGATTATTGGAATTAAATAACGATTTAATTCCATGTCCAACATAGCATAAATCCTCAAAGGGTCACACAAATAGGACATTAATCACACGGTGCATTATTTATTTATTCACAGCAGTAAGTACTGTGAAAATATGATAAGATTGATTACTTAATTATATACCATTGCGAACTGTTATAATTAATTAAGTCAATAAATCATATAGAAATAAATTAATGCATTAACTAATCCTAAAATAATTATTAATGAGTTAATACTTAATTTAGTTCAACACAATTTTAATATAAATGGTTATATTAATTAATTGGGCCGTTATTTGGTAGCAAATAGATACCCAATAAAAAAGCAAATAAATGAGACTTTAATTAATAGAATTAGAGACCTGAGTAGATTAAGTGGTCCATATAGGCCCATTTCATGGCTGCCCAATATGGTGGAAGGTGGGATGACATAGTTGTAATTATTCAAGAGGCAATTAGGTTTTGTGCTCTATATAAGGACCACTTATGAGAGCCTCCACCTAGCTTTTCTCTCTCCTCTCATTCCTCCCATGGAGACCGCCACTTTCATCCTCTCTTTCTCTCTTTTGCTCATGTGTTGAGCTATTTTCTCTCTACTAAATCAAGGTTGTTGATTGATGCAAGAGAGAAAACCATAAGGATTAGGCTTGTTTTTTGGGTATGCTAGCACGTACCTTGTAGAACGTGATTAATCCTCCTTGGTGGACTCGAGGGCGGCTACCAGACGTGGTGGAGACGGTGGAGAAGGAACGCCATCGATTCCCATGCCTTGGTCGAACCCCACGAATACGATTTCGCGGGGGTACAATTCCTATACCTTTCTCTTGTGTCGAATTGAGCTTTTGCACTAGATCTACTTTGTTCTTTGTTTAATGGGATTAATTAAGTGTAATTAGTCACAAAAATTAAAATTGAGCAATTTCCTAACAGTATGTTCCTCTAAATATCTCTGTCGCAAGTTTTTATTAAAATATTTTTGAATTTTTTCTGTTGAAAAAAAAACGGTCAAATTGTTGATAGCGGAACCTTCCTCGTTAGGGCTGTACAACAGGCGTGTTTGTAAATTTTTATCAATATTTCAACCCAACTCAATTATACCGGGTTGAAAATTTTCTGTAGTTGACCCACCCGTAATCCAACCCAACCCGGGTTAAACGGGTTATGATTTATACCGGGTTGAAAATTTTATCTACGGATTTTTACGGATTTCCGGGTTAAACGGGTTATGATTTATATGATACATAAATAAAACTAACAATATTAATTAAATTAAATAATTTAATAAACAGTCCTATTAATTATTAAAAAATGTGATTAAAATTGACAAATTACCGAGACCTCCATAAAGTGAAAAATATTATGGAGAAAAAAATATTCGACTGGATTCTAGGGAAAAAAAATAGCGTAAGCAACATTTTTTTAAGAGGAAGTTTATAATATTAATAGCGATATTCTGGTTGAGTAAAAAAAACTATTAAATGCAATTAAAATTCGTAATTGCAATTAATAAATAAGTCGTAAAGTAATATATATTTAATTAAAATAGTAAGATAAGACGGATCGGATATAAACCGGGTTTTCAATCCTTGAATTAGAACCCAACCTACAAGTTCCCCCAGAACTACAAGCCAAAACCCGAAATACTGAAAAAACTACAGCTAAAGCAAGTACTGGCTAATACTGAAATAAATAAAAAAACATGACTAAAAAGAGGGAACAAATGGGGAAAGAAAAGAAAGTAACAGGAAAATCACGGAGGCCCTCCTTGCACTTGTTGAAAAAACCTCCTTTCGATATTCATACCAACATTGTGTTCCTGCATGACTGCTGCCGTCGGTACACCATTGTACCCAATCCCGTTCCTTCTTGCAAGATTAGCCAGGCGATGTGCTGGCAAAACCGCCTCTCTTCTCACATGTGTCAGAGTGATGCGATCACCAAGTTGCCCCAATTGGCAAATGATTGCAGCCAGTATGGGTCTGGCTCTCCATGATGTGATTGTATATTTCTATGTTGCCTTCTTTCAATGCAGTAACATACAATTTAAAAAAATATATACCCTTTCATTTCCATGTTCTTGAGACATTACTTGAGCCCAATCAAACGCTATTTGTAAAGCCACTGATTTTGCTTGAAATGAGTCAGCAGTGTTGCCTTTCTCAAAATCTATTGTTACCAGCACCCTTCACGATATGCCAGAAAGGCAGAACCAGAATTTTGTGATGTGTCCCATGAGCCATCAATTATTAATTGCCAGCTAGGTGAATTGTATTCATATAGATTATCACTGTCCTCTGTCTGAATTGGTAACACATCCCTGTCAGCAGAATTACTCTCATTTACCTACCTTTGGACCCTTCTGCACACCCCTCCTCGACCTGGGCCATCATTAGTTGGATGAAAAATGGTGAAGTGGGAAAAGTCTTTTGTCCGTTTCCTGTTTCTTTGTATTTTTTTAAGGGGCTTTTTGGATGGGTAAGAAATAAATAAGAACGACAAATTTCGGACGGAAATTTATTTCTAATCATTCAAACTCTTCACAAAATTATACACTTTCCAATGTTTTCCGTCTAGAAATAAGTTATTCCTCTTATTCCTAAGCGATCCAAACAGCCCCTTATATAATATTTTACTAAATCGCACAACAGATTAAATATTGGGCTATGTGACTGAACACTCTCTAAACCTTTTAACTAGATGCACTTGTTACTAGTTATTCTACGTGAGGCTGCATAACTGTTTCGTTTTGAAAATGAAATTGACTACCTATTTGCATTAACCGTTTCATTCACAAAAATATACATGGACGAAATATTTTCAAATTTTCGTTAACAGTTTCGTTTTTGAAACGAAACTAAAATATTTTAACCGTTTCGTTTTATTTTGGACGAAACGAAACAAAAGGGCGATTGAAACGGTGACCGTTTTCACCCCTAATTCTACGTGACCCTTCCCATACTGAAAATTTTTGTAGACTACACATTAATATTAATTATTATTATTATTATTATTATTATATTTTAAGAACGTCATTAAATATTACAGTGTAAAATTATATAATATAATTTCAACCTATTATAATTTATGTTGACTTAAACATTTAACTCTCGATTTGCCGATTTGCAAAACAACACCAAACCATACTCTAATATTCAAATTTAAGTGTATTTTAGCTATTTGGTGAAGATGGTTTAAAGCAAGCTCAGCACAAGCTTTCGGACTTCAAGTGGACTCTTTTTACTTGCTAGGATCAGCATTTCTAGGTTTATTTAAGTTTTATTTCAATCCAAATCGTTTTGCTGTAAAAATGCCGGTTTTCAGTACCAGTGCGTTGTATAACGCAAAAATAGCGTTAGACAACGCACCAGTACTTTGCTGAACTTGAAATTCGTTTTGTTTGCAAAAGACAGCGCATTACATAACGCTCTAGAACGTTGTGTAACGTACTTAGAAAGTCATACAACGCATCTCCTCCGTTGTGCAACGCCTCTCTTCATTTCTCTAAACAGAGCTTACACAACGCTCTGTACGTTGCACAACGCTCCTTTGTTATTTTTCTGGAGTTTTTTTACTCATTTTTGAGCAAAAAATCCAAGCATTTAATGCATTTAATGAGGCATTGTATAACGGACCAAGGCGTCGTGTAACGCGCCTTTGATCTTTTCTTCCTTGAGCAGTTTTTTATGCGTCATGTAACGCGTCGTCACGTTACACGACACATCTGACACCTTTTCTAGCCGTTGAGTTTGTCTTTGTTGAAGCGTTGCATAATGGGTTCCTTGCATTGTGCAACGCTCTGACAACTCAATCGGATACCTTATTTGTTATGTTTTATTATAACGGTTATCTGTGCGTTACACAACGACCTATTGCGTTGTGCAACGCACTGATAACGTTAAGTTCAGCATTTTGGCCTGTTTATAACGGTTAGTTATGCGTTGCACAACGCGTTTGCTGCGTTGTGTAACGCACTAGGTATTTCTGAGTTGATTTGGAGCTTTTGGCGCCCTTTATTTATATCAGCCCTTGTGTGACTGATTTGACACTTTTGCTACCTTGCTAAATCATTCTTTCTGAGCTCCAATCAACCAGTTCTAATACCCTCTTGCTTTTGAGCATTTGATTAGCAAAATCATTTGAGATTAGAGTGCATATACCAAACCCTAAGTCTAATTGTGAGATCTTTTGAGTGTTTTGATTAGAGCCTTAAATCAAATTGAGTTTGTGTTGTTTGTTGGAGTTAGGCCGATCCACCTTGAATGAAATTGTAACAAGGTGATTCGGTTCGAAGTTGTAGAAACGTTCTTTTTGGAATTGAACGGAGCGCGCCCTTTGGTGGTTGCGAAAATCCCGGAGACGTACGACTAAGGCTAGCCTTTCCTAGCGGGTCGGAACTCCGTAATATATCGCATGTCAATTCTTTCTCCTTTTTCTATATTTACTTGCTATTGGTTTTGTGTTGTGACTAGACCTTAATTGAATTGAACCAAAATTGACCATAACGGTTTAAGAAAAATATTTTTTTGCCTATTCACCCCCCTCTAGGCCTTTCTTTAGGGACAACAATTTATAAATAAATATTATAATAATGGTAAATTCCACAAATAATATTGTACAATATTATAATATATATTATATTATGATAATTAATTCATTGTAAATTTATAATTATAAGGACGGTAAATCATCATCTAATAGCTAAACTGCACAAACTATATTTTATAACCTTAATATATACACACCATTTTATCACCAAAAAAACGCTGTACCGTTAAATCAACTACGAACCATCAAATCGAAAATACCGCATTTCAAAAGTTTTCTAATTACATTCAAGTGCCCTGCCAAACCACTCTAGGGTGTGTTTGGAATTGGCGGATCTAGCAAAAATATTTAGGTGGGGCTGAGTGCTATAATAAATTATTTGAGCGAACAGTTTCTCTTCTTCCGTTCTTCAGCCTCACCTTTGAGTGCTCCAATGGTTGAAAAAATTCATTGAGGCTAAAGAGGGGCTTCAGGGCTCGACGGCGGTAGGTGCGGCTCTAGCCCCACCCGCCCCACCACTGGATCCGCCCCTGGTTTGGAATGTGTCACGAAAAGTTAGTTTGCACGAACCAAACAACTCACAAAGAGCCGTAGTTCGTGAACTTCTCTCTAGTTCCTAGTTCTCCGATTTTCATCCTTTGTTCATGAAGCATCCAAACACACCCTATGTACAACAATCCAAATATGTACAACAATCCAAATGAGCATCATCACCTCTACAACCTTACGGTCACCATTTTAGTTGCTAACCCTCTAAATTTAGAAAATATTACAAGATGAACGTTAAATTATATGAAAAACGGAAAAAAATATATTTTCTAAAATATTAGATGAATGTTAAATTATACGTTTCGAAAATCATAATAACAAGATGGAAGCAAAAATAGATATTTTAGATAGTCTTTTCTGTTTCTGTTTGGTGTTAAAAATAGCAGATATGCTAATATTTTAGATAAGACATTCTAATAGTTTAAAAATTCAATAATTGATGTAAAATTAAGAAAAAATAGTATGCACAACGCACGAAAAGACCACTAGTTGAATTAATGGACCCAGTCACCCAGCTGATGTGATATGGTGATGACTTGTGCTTCAGACCACTAGTTGAATTAATGGACCCAGCTGATGTGATATGGTGATGACTTGTACTTCTCTTTTTAAGGAAGTGACTGCCAAGTGACTCTTGACCAAATTGAGATCAGCTGCCGCGCGACACAGCGTGTCGCGCGGTATGCTGGCCGTTTGATTAAGATCCAATGGACAAGGGAGCCCCGTGCATGTAACCTAGATTGGTAGGCCCGTAAAAAGTGAACCGTCCGATCAAGATCAAACGGCTCGTAGTGCGCGACACGCGGTGTAGCGCAACAGCGAATCCGGATTGCTCTTGACCCAGCTTTATTTCTCTTAATGCAGTCTAGCTAATTACAATTGTAGTTGGCGGTTGCATTGTTTATTCTAGTAAATCCATATTAAAATATTATATCGACAAATCGTGCTTATGAAAAATACCTACGGCGATAAAAATCTGTTAGTATAACAATTAATTATTTAGAATTGGACGCAGCCATCATAGGTTTCGTCACCATCATCATCATCATCAAGCGCTAATCAACATCAGGAATAAAAACCTGCTCTATTAAAATTCAATCGCAAGCATTGATCCATTTTTAATCTGATGGCTGAAAAATTATGACATCCGTGGCAGTGAAAAAAGTGTGGCAGAGGAACCGTTCTCCTCGTTTCCTTTTTTCTACTTACCATTATAAAATTTTTATTTTCATTAATTATTTGAATTTACTATTGCAGAATTGCCAGATATCAAATACCTAAATTTTATTACAATAGTGATGAATTTGTGCACCCCTACTGCACATACGAGGGGGTCTAACAGTAAATCCCAACTGAGAAATACAAATAATACGAAAATTTCAGATTTGTAATGTGCAAGGTAAAGGATACATGGGTTTAGATAAGGCGTCGTTAATTTGCCTCTTGGGGAACAAAACTGGGGCAGCGGGAGCTCAGAAAATCAAATTATTTGAGAAAATTTGGAATAAGGAGAAAGGGACAAAACGAATACAAAGAATAATGAGAAATTACTCAAAGAAAATTCACGACCATTCTCTCTGGTCCTGAACTGGAATAAACAATTTTAATTCATTTGTATTTCTTTTCTCACGGAAAAAGGGACAAAACAAACATGATCTAACTTTTAATATATGAACCAATTTTTATCAACATGAATACATGATGACACTGATACTTGTTAAGTCTTAACTTTAAAATGTTTTTCCTCGACTTGCTGCGCGTTTTCTTCTGGCATGAGTACTCGGGATTTGAAATCTTGAGGCAATTGTAACTGATACATTAAACTTTTCAGATAAAACACAATTCTTCAATACACATTCGCATATACTGTTTCTCATAAAAGCAACATGGCAATCAACAGAATCAAAGGGTACGGCAATAAAAACATAAATACAAATTCTACTTTTAATTATTATTTTTTATCTTCTAAATGACATTGTCTATCTCCAATCTCAGAGATAATCTGCTTCACTTCATCGGGATTCTTACAATTGCTCACTGCGTTTAGAAGTACATCAAAGATTACATCATTCGGCTTAAGGCCATGATGCATCATCTTATCGACCATGCGCAGAGCCTCATTGATTCTGCCATTTTTACAGTAGCCGTTAATTAAGATACTATAACTGTGTTGGTCGGGCTCAATGCCTTTTGAAGCCATCCTTTCTAACAATTCTGTTGCTTTATCAAGATGAGATTCTAGGACATATCCTTGCAGCACAGTAGTGTAAGTGATTACATTAGGTTCTACCCCTATATCATCCATTATACCGACCAGCTTCTTTGCTTCACAGGTCTGTCGGTGCTTGCATAGGGAGTCTATTAACGTAGTGAAAGTCACTACATTAGGTGAAATGCCCTGAGTCACCATCTCACGGAAAACCCTGATTGCACATGTCCACTCACCTATCACAGAAAGACCATGAATTAGACAATTGTATGTGCGAACATTTGGTGCCACCCCTCTTCTTATCATCTCCTGAAGAAGCTCTGATGCACGCAAGAAGTCCCCCTCTTTGCAGCAGCCTTTTAATAAGGTTGTGTATGTGTAGACATTTGCATGAAGTCCAGAATTAACCACTTTTTCATATACAACAAATGCCTTGTCAATGTCACCAACATTACAAAAACCAAGAATGAGGTCATTGTAGGTATAGACATCTGGAACTAATCGTTTTGCAATCATTTCTTCAAACATCTTCAAAGCACAATTCATATTACCTTGGGAACACAGACTATGAGTGAGAATATTGTAGGTAACCACATTAGGACCAAGTCCCTCTGCAACCATTTTATCAAACATTCTGAAAGCACTATTTGTGTCACCATGACTGCAGAGTCCATCAATAAGACTGTTGTAGGTATACAAATCAGCAACAATTCCATGGACAGACATTTCTTCAAACACCTGTTGTGCTGCAATAACATCCCCATTCTTGCAAAGACCATTAATGAGACTGTTGTAGGTATACAAATTAGCGACAACCCCAAAAGAAGGCATTTGTTCAAACACCTTTCGTGCCGCAACAATATCCCCGTTTTTACAAAGACCATCAATTAGTATGCTAGAACAGTTAACATTAGGAATCACTCCTTTAGCAGCCATTTCCTCGTACATCTTCATAGCCACTGCAATCTTACCCTTTTTACAAAGACCATGGATGAGGATGCTGTAAGTTACAACATTAGGCTTAAAGCAACTACCTTCTTTTGACATCAGACGAAACAGCTCAAGCCCCATCCGAATATTGCCCTTTCTGCAATAACCATCCATAAGTGTATTGTAAATGATCAAATCAGGAGCACATCCCAATAGTGGCATTTTAGCAAGCACCTTAGCTGCATCCCGCATCTGCTTCTGTATACAAAGCTCCCTAATAAGGGAACCAAACAAGATGCTATTGACACCGCATCCTTCTCTCAGTGACTGGCCAAGCACACAGAAACCAAGATCCACTCGACCCATTAGACAGCAGCAATCGAGGACAAGGCCGAAGGTATGGATGGTGAGAGAAAGAGAGACACCCGTGTCTCTGGTTCTTGTGGTTCTCTTCAAGCAACTAAAGAGATTAACTACGGTGGAGTAGCGGCTTGAATGCTTGGTTTTGGCAATGGATTTGAGAAGGAAGTTGATGGTGAGGATGGACTGTGGGTGATGAGTGTTGGGAGAGAGGAGGCGATGAAAGAGAGAGACGGCCTCCTCGAGCTGAAGGTTCCCAGCAAGGCATCTCTCCTTCACTAGCTTCTCCAGACGGCGAGTCTTATTCATCTCATATCAATGGTTTGGCTGCCTCTTATTCACGAAACCAAGTGGTAAATTGGTAATGTAAAGTGAAAGAGAGATGGGATTGTGGTGGGATTGAATATGCATATGGCCTACGGGTTTTTTTTCAAAAAAAAAAAAAAAAAGAATGCATATGATGTCCATTAAGCTCCGCCCATTAATTCTAGGCCCAAGTTGACCTAAAGCAAATTAAGTCCAGAAACGGTAACTCTCATTTTTGACTTTTTGTCCATAGCAAAACACAAAATAAACACGTAAAACATATAAGATAAACATAAAGACGTTTAAAGCAAACACTTACAAACAAATAAGCGTTGTCATCTTTTATTTAGATTTTTGGTCAAAAATTTTAGAAAATATTTTTTGTGAATTAAAATATGATTAAAGTTAGTTGAAAGGGGTTATATCCTTGATGGATATGATTTGAGGGGGTTATATTCAATTTTTCCAATAAATAAATGTTGTCATCTCTTATTCAAATTTTTATATGCACATTCAACTTATATTTATTGAGTGTATGTGTTCACTTTGATCACTATATGTTCACTTTATCTATTTTATGTTTTTACTTTTTGTTTAGCAATAGCAAGAGATGACAAAACTACAGATGACAGTAATCAATTTCTAATTGAGGCAGGAACCACATCTTATCTTCAGACTTAAACTGTCTTAAACTGTTTAAGTTGAGAATTCAATTGAGTGTGTTTGAATGTAGGTTTTATTACGGGTGAGTGTGTTTGAGTTGACAATTTAATTAACTGTTTGGATAAGTAGTTCTGTCGCATTGCAATTTGGTAGGTTTTATTACGGGGTCAAAAAGTTTAATTTGGTAATATGTAGTGCTGATAAATAGCAGCTGATGTTTATATGTGGGTTTTGCTTTTAGTTGTCGTCTTGTCGATAATCCTCTTTGTTCTAATAAAATAGGGAAAAAAAAAAACATAAATTTCCAGTAGCAGAAATAATGGTTGTAAAACCTATTGCTGGCTCTGTAATGTTAATTATCATATAAGTGTAACTATAAGATTTCTATTATAATGCCATAAAGGTGCTTGAAAGTTGACCAGCGATAGAAAGAGAATAAACCACAAACACAGAAATTAAAATGTCCTTGTTCAATTATAAAATGTCACACAAACATCCACTGTCAACAAATGGTAAAGAACATGTAATTAATTAGGTTCAGGTATTGTGCTAATACCTTTCCAACAAAAAAAATAAAAACTGTGCAAATACAACCCTAAAATAACACAACACCAGGCATAAATCTGATAATGAATGTAATTAAGGTGTTTGCCAACTAAAAGCAGAGTGAAGCCAAGAGCAACATAATGCCGACGCCAACTGAAAACCCAGTAGAAGCAGCTCCATTCGAGTTGGGAGTTGGTGCAGAAGTGGCGGTGGCGTTGGCGTTGGCGCTACTGGATTCGGCACCTGAGTCAGGAGCTGGGGCCTCCACAGGAGCCATTGAAGGGGCAGCAGAGGAGCCCTTTTGGACATTAATTTCGACCTGTAAGTAATTAAACCGAATAATAAATTAATTTTCTTTATCAAATATTCAAATTTTAAACTTGCAAATGCAAGATGAGGCATTTGAGTTTTAACTGAAGTAATTAATATAGCCTACATGAGTCTCAATTACCTTCAGTATATGGATCAAGGAAGTTCTAAGACTATTTAGGGGAAATAAAAAGATTTTGTTGTATACAATTAAACAGCTGAAACAATTAATATTGATTAGCATTACCTTTTGGCCAGAAGCACAGTGTCCAGGAATCCCGCAGAGGAAGTAGTGGGGGCCTGCAGTCTTGAGGGGAATCGAATCGTTGCCGGTGGCATAAGTGGCGATGGGTGATTCGTTATTGCATGATTGGTAGTCAGCCTTGCTCACCTCCAACACGTTGTGGAAGTTACTGTTGTATGTGAACACTGCATTTGTTTAGAGATATCATCGTTGATTCATTATAAAGGCAAGGTGATAGAAAGGCAAAAAAAGATAATAATAATAAGACAAAACAATGATACCAATTAATAGGCTATTTTTGGACTAGTCTAAAACAACAGTATTCTGCTCAGAATCACACTAGCTGAAACATTCTTAGAACTTGAAACCAAGAAATTTGTGCACTTTTACTCCCGTTTGAGACAGTTTAGTGAAAAGTCTAGTTATCTTAGAATCGAAGCACCAAAGTCCATTAATTGTGTATATAAAGCCAATGTTCCCAGCTTATTAAAAGCTGGGAACAAAGTTACCTAATTGCTTCTCTACATTCAGAACTAAGTTTTTTACAGGTGAGTAATGGTTAGCTATTTAGTAAAATTTTCATATTACAGGACAAATACTGGTTTATCAAAAGCCAGGTATAATTGAAAAGAAAACATACTTACCATCTAGACCTTTGAAACCAAACAAGAGGGGAAAACAAACTGATATAACGGCTACCACTTACCAGTATAATTTATTACTAAAAGAAGACTTGTAACAGATTTTCTTTCACCATATATGCATCCGCCACCAACCCAATATTCACTGGATGGGACCACACAAAGCAAGAACGCATGCTGTGTTAAATTAGTGAAGGGTCCCATATCTTTTGAGAAATTATCTTTCATAAATGCTAACAAATAAAAGAACGTGGAAGAAGATAATATGGTACAGTGGAAAGGTGTGAGAAAGTAGCAACAAAAAGATAGAGGTACAGCCAGCTAAGTTTGTCTTGAAAAGAGATGAGCAGGAATGGACAAGCGCAACAGGAAAAGAAAAGATGCACATGCATGTGATTCTATTTTTTGGTACCTAACTTACATCTTACATTTTACAAGCTTCAATTCACAAAAGCTTATCTAGATATTAGATGTTTTCTATTATATTAAGGCTTTAGATTGTACCTTCCTGACTTCCTCAGGATCTAACAACTGCTTTCTTCTTAAAAAGTGTGATAAATTGATTAAAATTGCTAGTAAATTTCTGCCACAACGGTACTTCCAAGTCATTGATTGTGGTTATTGCTAAAAGGACATAAAGTCACAAATTTGACTGAAAACAAACATCAAGAGGACATAAATTTATAAATTGAAATATGGACGGGCTTAATTAATAATTTGGAATATATAGGTACTGAAAAATATCTTTTAAAAAATCATTTAAAAAAAGTTTTCAGTGATTGAGTAAATTTTTGTTAGCTATGAGCATATGAAAGAGTTCATTTTTTTTCTATGTGCAAGAGTACACAGACTTTTATTATAGAGAGAAAATGGAAAAATATATAAAGCAAAGTAAAAGCTGAGAGTTACTATTTATCAATTATCATTGAGGGAAAAAATAAATAAACTGACATGCGGGGCCCACGAAGCTGAATAGCACCAAGCCACCAGCTTGGAGCTGGAGCCTGGAGGAGTAGACTAGTGGAGGGGCATTCAGTTTGTCCCAAACAAAAGATTTCTATGACTGGCAGTCTTGTATTGAGGCACTGTTTCACTTGTGGCAAAAGTATATTACCTTTTCTCTCTGACATCTTTTTAGAAAAATATCTTCTGAGGAAATTATTACAAAAGAAATGGACAGATACGTCTACATGAATATATCATTTATGAACCAACAGCATATTTCACCAAATGACACCAGGTAGTAAATTTGTCAAGGCAAAAGGTTTAAAGTTATAAAGGCATCCTTATATTATTAGTATTATTATTGCAATAATATTCTTATAATTATGATTAATTTATATACATGTAATTCTTATTCATTTAAGTAGGCAAACTACAATATACTGTGAATCTGTGATATAAAAATATTTTAATAATCATGCCGATTGTCATAATTTTCAAGTATATTATCATTTCATTATTTTCCAAATTTCAAAATAACCAAGTTCACTTTCTCTTACAACATTCCTTCTAAAAAAATCTCAGCTGTTAAAAACTTAAAATCCATAGATAATTGTATTCTCGGTTTAATACCTTTTTTTAAAGAGGTGATTCATCTTCTAATTTCGGAAAAAGTTTAAAAAAAATAATAATAACTTTACCATGCTGCAAAACAGAGATCTTTACATTAAGGTAGAATAGAAAAGTTTTCAAAACTATACACCCGGCCCATTCCCATAACTCCATAAGATTAATATGAACACGTGGCAAGTAATAAATGGAATAGCACATAAGCACTGGATGTACAGGGCAGGTGCTCAGAAGTCAGAAGATGGATATTCCTGATTGCATTAATCATGTGCAAATGCAATTAACTAATCTGATGAAAGGTGTTATCCGTCAGTGTATATATGAAGACCTGGTCTTTGGAGAATATAACCTATTCCAATGAATAAAAGAGACTTTGGTCCACTTAGACTTAGTCCCAGAAAAGTAGAGCATGATTATTTATTGGAGTGATAACTGTGCTACCTTTTCCGTGCCTCCCGGGTTTTGCGAGAAAGAGTAATCATGTCTTTTCTTGAAAAACTTATAGAATTATGATTATAAGATATAAATATGCGTAATTGCCTATTTAAAAGTACAAATATTTGAAATGTTGTCTCAATGCTTGTATTTAAAAATCCAAACAGACTAGTTAATTTTTTTTTTTTGCGTAATTTGGAATTTATAGATATTTAATTATCTAGTGTACCGTTTGACTACCTAAATTTCGGATAATTTTGTTATGTTTCCAAATAAACTAATTTGTGCCGTTACTTTTACACAATACACTTAGCCTACAGGTAAAATCATTGTTCGATGTGATGCAGAGTAACTTTTAAAAATAATTTAGGTAAAATAATGCTAATTTTCTTCTTTGATAGAAACGCACACTTGAATCTAAAAAATAAATATAAAAAGAAGATACGTAAGAACCCAAAAAATACAAATTGAATTATTACAGCTTAGAAGACCAAATAAATTAAGTCAATTCCTTTTTTTGTCCCCGAAAGTTATGTTTTCATCACAAAGTTCTGAGGACAAATATATATAACTTTAGAATTTACTTAAAAAAACTATAGGACTATATTGAAACATAAGTTTTAAAAAGTTGTCCTAAAAGAAAAAAAAAAACTTTAAAAAAGTTACTAGAAATTAGCTTAATTACATACATAAAAATTAGCTTTCTCAAAGAACATCGTATACATTATCAATCTATATAAACTCAAACATATGACTATAAATCAACCTTTCCTACGTTTGCTTTTAGAACAAAATTTGAATAATTTCTCATGCTAAAAGATTTCGTTGTTCATCCAAAAATGGTATGCAATGAATTTAAACAGGTAGAAGATCAAACTTACCGACGACGTCGTTGACAAGGAATTTCTTCATGGAAACCCATTTGTCGTAGTTGACATTCCCCATAATGGTCCAGCCGGCCGAGTCGCCAACCTTGTAAACCGCTCCAGTCGAGGTCCCGACCAGGCCTAGAAGCACCACCAAAGCCACCACCATGTTCATTCTCTCCATTGTACTTGATAATTAAGGTGGTACAAAGAAGAAATAGCAACTGAGTGAGAGAAGGAAAAACTACGGTGGTCCTTTTGTTTCTCTTCTATGGGTCTCTTTATATTTGAGAGAGAGTGTGGATGAGGTGTATAAATAAAACTAATAAAAGCGGTGTTATTTCGGTGTAGTTACAATATTGCCCTCATGCGCGTCAGTTAGCTGGTGTAATTTTGTCAAGAGCGATGTATTTGCCCGTCAACTTGTACGAAATAAAATTTCACAGTTCATCAGTCGATTTGATCAAATCTGTAATACAGCGTAAAGTGGATTCATTATTGATCATTATTCTCTATTTTTGGTAAAAAAAAAAAGTTGAGGATCTTTTTTCCTTTCATCACTCAGTTGTACTGTACGAGGATATGAAAAAGCATAGCTCTTTTTTGTTTTCTTTATTTGGTACGTTAGAAAATCAAATTTAGAAAGTAGGAAACTGTAAATGACTATGAAATAGTACTGTAGAAAAGTCCCCCATCTTCTACTGTAAATTTATTTGATATTGAAATCCCATAAAACCATAAAGCTGGCGGTAAATATGATTAATGCAATTCAAAATTTGATTAGAAATCAAATTAGCTTAAATTCCCAAAAAGTGAAAACAAACAGAATAGAGTAAAGCCGTAAAGGAGAAAAGATTTGTATCTGAGACCTATGTAAGCTTATTATTGCTATTATGATATTGTGAAATAAATAAGAAATATCTCAAATTAATGCCAGAAAACAGCAATATAATAAACCAAAGAATTCCAATATTACACACGGAATAAATAAAAAATTATAAGTAGTTTTTTTTTTTAAGTAGTGTTATAATTAGGAGAATTAATCCATGAGAATGATATGAAAGACGTCTAAAAATGATAAAAGTATGTAAAGAGCATGGGGTCCTGAACATATCAATCAAGGTATAAAAATGTCTCGGAGACATTGCGGTAGCTTGGCTAACTAAATTTTTCCATAGTATTTTTCGATCAAACAAAATGTTAGACGAGTGGAGGAGAAGCATTCTAGTATCAATCTATTTTTGAAATGCTCAAAACTGTATTAATTATAGAGTGATTAAATTTATGAGCCATATAGTGAAGTTTTGAGAGCAAGTCAACGAGTATCGTTTGATAAAGATGATACATGTTTCGAAAAACATATGCTTGGAAGGTTGATTATGGAGGCCATTTTGGTTACAAAAAAGTAAATTTTTTATACATTAACTATACTCTATTAAATACCCGACATTTTGGTTCAAAAAAACATATATATCATATATGCGCTCAAATTTATGCATCGATAAATTCATGTGTGTGTTAATGTACCTTTCATTCATAACACGAAATTAGCAAATGATGATCTTTATTTTTATTTTTTTTTTGGGAAAAGAAATTTTCAAATAAGATATGATGTACATATATTTATTGTTAAAAAAATAAACGCATAAAAATAAAGGAACATGAGGAGAAGGGGTTTTTGGGAAGATGGAAAACCCAGAGTTCGTTAATTAATATAAGGGCCGGACTCACATTAATTCAGTGTTACAATTAAGAGAGCAATAAATAACTCATGGCTACAAACCTTTAATGCAAAAAGGACTAACTAAAATAGGAATTAACAACTCGTGAAAATTTAGGATTATGACATTTTCAGCGTGAAATGCGACAGAGTACTGCATCCTCTGTGTGTGTGCAGACGCACTACAGCAACGTATCAAAATTAATGGCTTGTTTTAAATAAACCACAAAAAGAAGAAGAGAAAGAAGGAATTTTTTCTTACTAAACCCAAATTTAAATGAAAATTTAGCTTCTGAAATAGTCCATATAATATTTTACTAAAGTGGTCTAACACTGGCCGCCACTTCAAATGTTGGCCAAGCTCTGGCAACGCCACGCAGCACGCCGTGTAGATTTTTCTTCTAAATTTACTCGGTGACACACTGACACTTGATATGGCGGTTTGGTTCATTATGACAAATCCAACAAAAAAGTCATTAGATGCTGACAAATGTAATGACGCTCACAAGTGTAGAGGTTATTTGAAGTTTTGAACTCATAACTTGAGAGTTTACTCCAACCCAACTCACAAAAAGCTCAATTATAACTCAAGTCAACATAACTCAAGTTGTACCAACTCGATTGGCTAACAAGTCGAGTTGAGATAAATCCAACTCATGAGACGATTTGTAACATAATAAATCTATCTATTTATTAAATCCCGTTCCACTAACTTCCCCTCCGACACTGTTCTTAGAACTGTTCACGATTATCTTCTCATCTGGGCCGTTGCTTTTTTCTGATTTATCTTGGCCGTTCAAATTCACCTTCGTTGCGTTGCTTCGCTGGGCCTTCTCCTTGTTGCTTTGCCTCGATTTGTCGCGCGCACTGCTTCTCTCTCCCTTTCTTCTGGAGACTTCTCAGCTACTCTCCGCTCTCTCTCCTCCTCTCTCACAAAAGCACTCGATGGACTCGGCAGATGGCGTCGCCCATGTGGCTCGAGTACGGACGCCCCTCCGATGAGTGATCCTGGTGTATGCGCCTACTTCTCTGTCTTATTGCTGCCCCTGCTGCGGTGTTTCTTTACGGTGTTCGGTTGATTTCTCATCTGTTCATGCGTGTGCCTATTTTTGTGAGCTGATGCGCTGCCTCTCTCCTGTTTCCTCTTGATTTTCTATGGTGGTGGTCTATCCAATCAACTTCGCCAATTTGCCTCTTCGATTTCTGGAGCGACGGCTCTTTATTTTGTTTTCTTACTCGGTTCTTATCTCTCTTTCCTGATTTCCTTCTTCTATTTTAGACGCTCTCATTCCTGTGAGCAATCTTTGTTTTCATCATTAATTTGGGATATTTCTTTTCTTGCAGTTTATTTCTTCCAATTTGCTCTCATCTCAATCTAGCCTCAACGCAAGGTACAAATCTGCTTCGTTGTCGGATCACATATGAAAATTTTCTCTGAGCCTGCAAAAGGTGTGAAGTTATTATCATGCCTATCAACTATTAGAGACATTTTATTATCCTTCTTTGACAGTATGAAAAATTTAAGTTGTTCCTATTTTTCTAGAGTCTTAGTTTGATCTGCAAGAAGGTGCTTTGGTTAACTGACATACCTTAGGTACTCCTTTAACATAGTGACATCTTCTTTCTACTATTCTGAGTTATGTGCTTTGTTATATTTTATTTTTATCATTCGATTCTAACTTTTAATAATCATTAATTAGTTGTGTATTATTATATTTTTCTCCTTTGAATCTGATTATTGCTTATCAATTTTTATGATAGGATTTGTGGCAGTGTGATGCATGAGTCTGTTCCTCGAAACTTAAGCAAACAGAAAGGAGAAGCTAAATAGTAATGTTCTATTTTTGTCAGTAATACATGATTTTTTATATCGTATCACTTACTTTTTATCAATAGTCGATTTGTCGTTCAATTTATATGTGATCGTTAGTTTTATATGGTCATACATAAATGGACATTAAAATTTATTACTGCAGCTATGAAAATTTAAAAAAATTGAATTGTGTATGCGTTGTAGGTGGGGAAACAGTTCTATCAAGAGATGACAAGGAATTGTAACATAAATGAAGATATCAGTACAGCCCTCTAATTGAAAATTATCAAAGGTATAATTATATATTATGTTTTGCGCTGATAACTACATCTCATTTAGTCATTCTTCCTTCTTGGTGCTTTATGTATTCCTTTTTCGAGATCAATTTTTATAATCTTGGATAATTTCCTATGTTATACGTGTTGATAGTTCGGTTTCAGATTGCTCATTGAAAAATGGTACAAGTAATTAATTTCTTCTTGCATTGATATTCATGTTTTATAATCTCAAAATTTTAATGCCACAATTAAAAAATACCAATGAATTTGCTAACTACTATTTCTTCAGAGGAAAAGGCATTAGCTCACCTTACTAGCATCTCCCCAAATGTTTTTTCAATTTCTTTCCTATTATTTTTCAGGCAAGGCCTAACCTACTATTGCTTGCTTCTTAAGGTAATTTCTTACATTCTATTTATAATTTTTGTTGTTCTCGCTAAGTCTTACTTATATAGCTATACGGTGAATTTGATATAATAAAGTCAAGTAAAGGATGTGATGAACAATGAAGGATCTCTTACCACAAATTTCAATATCTTACTTATGTTGCTAATATGTTTAATTATTTTGTGCATTCAGAACAAATTTTTTCTCTTTGTATTCTGCTTCTCCTACTGCTGCTGTTCTTGCAGTGTTATTTTTAGTCTTGAATTTTTTACCTGTTTTCTGCAACAGTGGTTTGCTGTGTGTTTTGGAATTGGTTTAAGTCCTGTTTTTGCCCTTTGCTGCGGTTCTGTTAAGTTTAGATGAAATTATCCTTCTGCTTGGAATGCAGGTTGCAATTTCTTTGAGGTGAAGATCCAACAATAACCATTACTATGTTGATGTCTGCACAAATGTCAATTGAATAATTCAACCAGTAAGTGTTCTTCATAATGTAAATGAGTAGGTTATAATTCATTTGAGACTAGATAATTTTTTTATGGTATATCTTTTGGGAACTTGAAAATCAACATAGGGAATCGAAAACAAAAACTGTGAAAATAATTGAATAGTAAGTTTATTATATTTTGTGTACTGGCACAGATAATTGTTTAGTGGCTCTCAATGAGATATTTGTGGCAATACACAGCATGAGCACGGTGCCATTTGTTTTGTTTCGTTGACAATCGTAGGGAATATCTAAGAAACTCCAGATAAGATTTTAAGGGATCAAAAAAAATAGATCAAACATTTCTCTTGATTTCTTATGTTGACAGTGTTTGAGTCCAAGTATATTGTTTTGGTCCTGCGCTTGAATTAATAATTCAGTGAGATTACCTTGGAATTTTATTAACCTTTCAGTATAGAAGTTGAATTTGATTTCTTTTTGCTAATTTCATAAAATAACAATATCCATGTAAGGGCAATTTCGTCAAATATTTCAGTGACAGCTTTTTAGTATATTTTTCTCGGCTGCATTCAATGTTAGGCTTGCAAATACGTGGTCAATAAATGTGAATCAAATAATGAACTATCTACTGGCACTTGACACCTATTGAGAATATTAATTGATTGTATACAAGAAAGTTGTTCTTTTGTTTTATTTTGTTTTTTTAAATGGCTTAATTATACTCATAAGTATTTGTTTTCTTTTTAATCTTTATTTATTTAATCAGTTAGGCGAATTGCTAGATTGCCAAGAAAAGAAATTTCACAAGAAACTTACATCCTCAACATGATGTTCTTATTTAGATTTGACCAGTGACAATTGTTATACCACATGAGTAGCATCTAATTTAAACAATATCTAACACATTTATAGGTTGAATTTGTCCAATCACTTGATTGAGCCATTTACATCGATTGAATTTTTTTCTATGCCTAACCTCAAATTACTTTGCTGCTGTTTGTAGGAAAATTAAGACAAAAAAAGTACCTAAAGGAGCACAAAGAGATAACGATAAAGTATGCAATGCAAAGAAGATGTAAGCAACAATTCATTTATACTACATTTAAAATTGAGTGAGCTGTTGTACCAGTAAGAAAACCCTGCACAAAGGCAACTCTTTTTTTTTTTTTGAGAAACCACAAAGGCAACAAAACTGAATGTTATTTGTCGCATGGTACATCTGTACTTCAAATCTTTACAAAGAGTTTCACATTGTGTAATCTCTTACGAAGAGTTCTGGTTGCTCTTTGTTTTACTGTAATTTTATCCGTGTATAATTTCAAGTATACTTGAAATCCATACAAAAGTATCAAATTCATGGAGAGGATTTAGATTGTTAACATGTAGTTTCAATTAAAGTGGCTTATTATTTTGGCATGGCACAGTAATAATTGAGAACTCAATTTAAAGCTTTTCTTTTATTTTTATTTTCATTGCTTACCTATGAGTTACAATCTGAGTTTATATAATGATACAAAGAGAATATTAGAAAATATCTTGCTAACACATGCTAAACTCCTATTGGGTATCTTATTTACACATGCTGATCATTCATTGGACATCAAGTTGAGGATATCAGCAATTTATCTTCATCTAATGCGCTGGCAATATCAGCTGTACCAGATGTTTCTCTGTTTCGACTGTGTTCTTCATTTGAGCCGACAATTAATAGATGTGTCCAATGATTGCATAGCATTTGCCATTTAATTTAGTGTACTTCTATTTATTCTCTCTCAGTACCATATGCATCGCAGATTGGTTCATTTGAAATAGATACATTATTTTTTTTTTTGTCAGTTACTCATTGATTATTAGTCCTTTGTTGATTGTTTATTTGTTCCATAATACTTTATTAAGGATGTCAAAATAACACTATAACTGAAATAAAAAAATATAAAAAAAATTAGATCTCGCAACGCACGAATACTCACTAGTTTATATTTCAAGTAGTATTATCAACATGATTCATAAGTATTAAGAACTCATAAATTTAATATATATCACATTATTCTAAACAAGCATAGTGTAAATTAATTAATATTTATTATTTTCTACATTATATTTATGTACTTATACTAATATTAAGTCTTGTAATCAAAATTCAAGAAATTTAATATCTATATTAAAAAATATTATATATCAAATTAAGTGCTAAATTCTAAAATTAGATAACATAATTGTATATTTAGCTATTTAGATTTGAACGAGCCAAATAAAATTAAGTGCTAAATTCTATATTTAAAAAATATAGCCAAATAATATCTATATTGAAATATATCATATCATATATGAAATTAAACGCTAAATTCTAAACTTAGATACCACAATTATATATTGTTTGACCCTAAAAATTGGCCATAGTTGAGAAACTGTTATATGGGATCTGGAAACCCCATGGGCAAATAAGCTGGACGTTTGATGCACGGATAAATTTCTAGAGTCGATTTCAGATCATTCCGAATCAGTCAGAAAATGCATGCATGGATGTGATGACCGAAACTTCAAGACAATTGGCTCCAATTTTCAACATTTGTATTAATGTCAATATTAACGAAAGAATGTTAATTTAGTATTAATGCAATATGTTTTTTTCGTTGGATCCATGTAAACCACAATTCATGCCTCAACACAAGAAAAAATAATTGTATGATTTTTATGTATATTTATACATGAAATTATATGATTATACATCAAGAAGCAACAAGGAATGAGAATTCAGTATTTTGAACGACCCTGGATGCATCAGGATTCGTGCACCAACCAATTCAGATCCGACTAATTGAAACCCCATTTTTCTCTTTGTATCGCTGGGAACCCAATTTGCAAACAAAAAAACACAACCGCAGCCCAATTTACAAAATGCTGAAGGCCCAGAGAAAATAAAAGATGATAGCGGCCCATGAATGTCTCTCGGCCCAGTAGCTCATCGCCTCATCCATTCCGTCTCTCTTTCACTGACTCCGTGACCCCTCCTGTCAGCCTCCTCCCTTCCATCCTTTATTCGCCTCTGATGCACACCTCTTCTCTCGCATTCAATATCGGCGCTACAAATACGGACCCCACCTGCCATAGAGAGGAGGCAATCAGTGATCAATCGAATTTTGCTGAATCAATCAAGCTCACGAAAAAGGAAAATCACTATTCCAACTACCTCTCTCTCTTGCAAGATAGCCTCACATTCAATGACCGTCTGAGACTGAACACTGGGGCCCACGCAACGGGAAGTGAAACAATCGCAATTCTAGTGCCTAATTGAAGACCTCCTTCTCCCCTGCACGACAGAATTAATTGTGTGATGAGTCATGTACGCAAAAATGAATAGAAGCAATCCATGAGAAATCAATGCTGGAAGAGAGTATGCACCAAGTTTGATTGTGAAGTATTTATGACAATCAAGCTTAATTGAGCCATAGCCGCAATTAAGCTTATTGTGGCATTGGAGGCACAGTCATGGGTTGCATTTCTCAGGCCTAAATTGAACCACGTCAGACCCAAATTCAGTTGCTTAAGCAATTATCTGGATTAAGTTCTTCACCTAAATCAATCAAGATGACAATAGTACAAGAGTCAAGGATTAAGGAAATAAAGAAAGCAAAATAAATAGGAAATGAATTGAGTTAGTGATTGAAGATCAAGCTGCATCAATTGGAAACATGGAGGCTTAATTAAAGCATGGCAGTGTGAACTTGTCACTTGTAATGATAATTAGGCCCACCCATTGAGCGTCAGATTTGGAAATCAGACCAAATAAGATGCTTGAGTGAATTGCAAAATCAGAAACAGTGCAGGGTTTACAAGTCAACAATGATGAAGCCAGTGAAGATAGAGATTATATGGTCACATCATAAAATCATACTCATGTTTAAATAGCTGGCAGTGAACAGACTTTAGAACTAATTAAATGAGAAAGTAAGCATTGCCTTTTCATTAAACATGAAGACAACACCATGAAGCAACAGAAGAGACTGGTGGAGAAGTAAATGCGGCAGCGAAATTCCATGTGAAATGCCAAAAAGACCCCAGGGGCAGAAGTGTCAATCTACAGGAATCCATGCCTTTATTCTATATAAGAAGCCCCATGCTAAAAAAAAAAGAAGAAGAGACACAGAGAGGAGATGCTTCCCACAGCCTCTTCATACACATAAAGCCTTCTTATACACCCCAGAACCCCTGCCTCTTTCACATCTTTCTTCAGCTCCTCAATACCCCCACATACTGCCTCCATCTTCACACACTTCTTGTACACAGCTCATGTGTTGAGCAAACACTGTGAGAGAGAGAGAAGAGGAAAGTAGAGTGTTGTTAGGCTAGTCAAAAGGAGCGTTGTAAGTGTGTTGCTGCAAAGAAAGGAAAAATGTAAGTTCTAGGGGCCTTGGCTCTCTGTACATAGAGCTCAAGGCCGAGAGAATGTATTTCTACACAAAGTATATGTGCTTTTATTCTCCTCCCTTTTCTTTTCTGTTTTGCATTTAATTTCTTTGTTACTTTTCTTGCTACCTCTCCTTTTCCCCTCTCTTACACAATAAATAAACGAAAAGCTTAATGAAATAAAAGTGATTAAACAAAAACAAACACAACATATCAATGGAATTGTCAAGGACAGCAGGTACCTCTCAATGCCTCAAGCCATGAAGACCATCCAGAGAGAGAATAAGCTCTCTGGATTGAAGACCATTCGAAGACGTCTCAGAGAGAGAATAAGCTCTCTGAGACATACATTGTGAAGACCATCCAGGGAGAGAATAAGCTCCCTGGAATGAAGGCCTTTTGAGTGAGAATAAGCACTCAAATGGTGAACCCCTTTTTGAAGCTAAACCTAAGCCCTACAAACCGTGACGCTGCCCAATTTCTGCCAACCCCTAACCACTCAAAGACAAACCCTCACCATGCCCAATTGCAACCTAAACTCAACCCTAACGACAATCATGAAACCAACTCAATTACCCTCCCTATCTCACATCTCTACATAACCATGAAGCCTCTAAAACCCCTCTCTTGTCTTGTCAAAACCAAGCTATACAAACCATCATGCTGCCCAAATTTTTACCAACCCCTAATCCCTCAGTAAATAGGCTCCATCACGTTGATTTATTGCTTAAACCTAGCCTCCATAAACAGCCATTTGGTCTTGGCCATGCTTCTCTCTTGCCCTGACAAAACCAGGCCTTACAAGCTGTTATGTTGCCTATTCACTTTCAGTTCCCAACTCACCAACAAATAGCCTCAATCATACCCGTGTGATGCCCAAAATCAGTCCTTATAACAACTGCTAAATCCTCTAAAGCCTCTCTCTTGCCTTACTAAAACCATCCTATCCAGGGGAGGTGTTGTCCAACCCTTTTCAAGCCCTGATCCTTAGCCAAAATAGCCTACATGCTGTTCTCATGAACAAGCCCCCCCCCCTAGCAAACGATGACAGTTAAAAAGATCATAAAAATTACCTCGTTGCCATGGCTGAGACCAAATCGGGGCAAAATTCCATGCCACTCACCTTCATTGACCCAATTGGCAGTTGGTTCCTGTTATTGTAAGCGCCACTATACTCTCACACACCTCTCCAAGCTATCCCTGTCGCCAGATTACAACATGCAGGAATTCACTGCCGTGACAGATTTCGACTGATGTCGAGTTCCTTGCCAGAGGCTTTCACTAAGCAAATTGCCAATAAACCTTGAGCCGTACATGTGTCATGGTGCTCTCTAGCCATACATCTCGACGCCAACTCCATTAGAGAATCGCAATTTCCATGCAGCCCTTCGAAACCCTAGCCATGACGGATGGGATTAATTGCGACGGTAGAGGAAGCTCGGCAGCCGAAAAATGGGTCCCACGGTATGAGTAGGATGTCACGACTCTTGGCGAAACACCCCTTGACGTGTCGTGATGGTCTGTGTCGCTCAATTGGAATAGTCATGGTCGTGTGACTTTCGACAGATCGAAGAAGAAGAGAAGAGATGAGGAGATCCTTTTGTTATGTTCATAATTTACCTGAACTCGGTGTACAAAAGAATAGCTGCTGACGGCAAACCCTACGAGTTGAGGAAGTCACTGGTGTACAAATAAACCCGATTCACGGAGAGATTGGGTTATTTTTAACGAAGTCGTCCCTTTTTCTCAGATTTTCTATGGCGTCATGGAATGACGAATTACTGACGGGTCGAACAGACAAACCAGAGCCTGCCACGTAATCATCCTAATGACTGTGCTCTAGGATGGCGCTGACTCTTTTCCCTGGCTGACTTGTACCAATGGGATCCTGCCACGTGTCATTTCTCAATGACATGGACCAATCATATTGCTGGAAACCTTTGAAAATCCATAGAAAATCAACCGTGACTCAGAAAAATACAAATCCAATTTCTATGGACTCAGAAAATCATGAGGAATTTGACCATACCATAACCCTGATATAAACCATGCCGAAACCAGTTCAGAACAATTAAAAAGGAGAATCCAGAACCTGACCAATCAGAGATTGCCACGTCATTTCCAGGATTATTCTGAAACCCAGAAAACTTCCAAAACCCACCGAAAATATGAGGAAAAATCCCAATAAACTCAGAAAATTACAAGGAATTTAATTCTGCTGAAATCATGACCAAAATCAGGACCAAACCATTTTTTAACCTTTTAAATGGGCAACCACAACTTGCCATCTCAACAGAAACCTTGGAAAAACCCTTAAAAATCACGGGAAATTCAGAAAACTACATGGAAAATTCCTGTGAACCCGAAAAAATATGAGGAACCCAACGGTATCAAGGATTATTGCCGAAATCCGACAGATGACATATTTGGTACCACAGCTACACCGAAACCACTGCCAAAAAAACTAAAACCCACATACCCTAAACCTTTCAGATCAAACCAATAAAGGGACGAACAATACTCTAATGCCAAGCCGAAACTCGAAACTCATTAAAGCCAATAGACCAATCCCTAAAGAGACCTAGCGGGGCGAAACCCGGAATTGTCTGAGCAGGACCGGATCGGGTAAAACCCTGAAACTCCATGACCAACTCTGATGACCACCAAAACCCAAAAGAATTCAGTTCAACGTCGAGAATCCGATTAGGGACTCAAAATCCCTTTTCAGTAGGTAGGAACAACCCAATTCCACCAAAACCAACCTGTACCCCGGTAGACCCAGAGCCTGACGAGGACGGAACCTATCAGCCGAGGAACAGACCAACTTAACAAGGTGCACCAATCAACAAAAACCCCAACACTGGAATACCCAGAACAAAAATGAATAGTCTTGTACCACGAGTAACCCAGATCCTGACAAGACTGGCACCCTATGACCCGAGGAACAGACTAACCAAGGCTCACTAAAACAAAATAGATAAACCCAAAACCGACACCAAAACAGCACTGAACCCCGGAGAAACCAAGTCCTGACAAGATTGGAACCAAACAACCGAGGAACAGTTCTACCCAACCTAGCGGAAACCTAAACAAACAATCTCTGGTCGTAAACGAAATAGGTCGAATTGAGACTACACACACAAACTGATCGTATTTCGCCAATGCGGTCAAGTGACCTCAATCTGAGAGCAAACAACAAGAAAGCTAAGGCCAACATTTCATTTGGGAAGATGAAATTAGCAACGATGCGAAGATAAAGTTCTGAGCGTCTAAGCCAAAACCTTTCGACCCCGGTTACCCGAATTGCCAGTGGATTCGATTTGGATAACCACCCGACTAAAAAGAGCATTAAACCGGCCATCTGGGATGACCTGAGGAACCATTTCAGATACCATAAACCCTGGCGATTTAAGCAGCAAGACTCGGATAGTTTTGTGATAGGGACAAGATCCACCCAACAACCCCTGATATTCAAGAACTTTAATTGAATAGACCCGCAACAGGGATATCCCAAGGGAATAACTCAGGAGTTCTCCCTAAAAACTCCAACACGGCAATCTTTGTCTTTCAGAACCATAACCTGACGGACCACATTTCAAGACTCTGGCGCCCAAACAAACATATCAACCAACCTTGGGTAGCTACACGAGTCCCCTCTTCAGAGACAAGCCTCAAACTGACCTCATGAGATAATCCGGATATGTCATAACCCATGAACCAATCTCAGGAGACAATTTGAACAAGTCACTGGCCCCCTCCCGATTCTGGAGTCCGGCCAAACATATAATCCAGTTCCGGATGACTACTTGAATCCCCTTTCTAAATATGAACTTCATATCGCCCTCATGAAAGCAGCTTGGGAAATCTGCGACCACCAAGTTGTCGGTAGGAGACGATTTGAACAGTCAACACCCAAATCATAATGCTCTTAAGGCTGGTCAGATCAACGAAGAATTTGATCTGGGGAGCCGCCCCTCGCGCTTAACCGGGATTCAGTATAGAACAAGCCAAGGCACGTGCTGAATCCTCAGAACATCAATACGCCAAGGCCCGATGTTTCCGACTAACTTGACATCCTAGCCAGAAACCAGGAACCGAGTTACCAACATCTGATTGGCAATCAGATGGACCTTCCAATGATTCGGGTCGCAACCGAATCATATACCCTCTAACTAGACCCACTTGGCTGGCAACCAGGTGCATATTGCATTTTTCTCCATCCCAGCTCCAAGCATCACGCTCGTATCTCTGACGGGCGGCTAACTCTGCATCATACTGGCATCCACCCCAAATTTTCGGTTGGCTACCGAAGTGCTTACCGACGAGGTCGAGGCACATCAACTCTCAGTGGGAGTCAGACCATGATATCTTGATCAGGTGATTAAGATGTCAGCCACATACTCTATGCCAACGGATGAGTATAACCTCGATGTGCGAGACTGCCAGAGTGGTTCTGTCTCAAGCGTCACCCGCGCACCTCAATAACGCCCTCTACAGTCAGGCGTTAGACTGTTATCAGGAACAATAATCAGGGACATGATGATAACAGATAGAATGGCCGATATTACCGTCGCCGACTGGTATCGAGTCATTCACCCGTTCTCAGGAAAACGACCAACCCAAAAATTCCCAAAAACGAGCCTTAAAACCAACCACATTGAACTTTCTTCCTCGAAGCTCAGACCTGAACAGGGTCTCTGCGAAATCTCTCCAAGTCATCAGAACCTAAACATGAGCCTAACTCAGGTTCCTCGTATCCTCAAATCCCAAATTCCTCACAATTTCCTCATATTACAAACCAAAGTGGCAAGAACTCAAATTCCTCATATCAGAACCCAGAAATCGAGATAACTTTCAGCAATCAAGGATCCAAATCAAATAGAGAACACCAGGCCCACATCAATTGAAGGGCATCGAGCCGAAACCTCTGCAAAGGCAACAACCCAACATCTACCAAGGCAACTTCAAAACCAAGGGCACGGAACCAACTGTCTTGCGATCAAATCCATTGATATGTCAGAAAACAACAAAAAAAGAGGAATAATCCTAAAACCAAAAAAAAAAGAAGAATAACCCCCAAAAAACAACAAAAAACTAAAAAAACCTCAAAACACCAAAAATAGAATAAGTCCTTTAGCTCCCCCGTAAACGCTAATTGTATTAGACAATTCCCTAGCCGTTTAAAGACATAGAATCCACCGATATCCCTTTGAGTTTCCAGATCTAGAGGTTCTCTCGACCATGTCAGAGGTAATTAACAGTAGGGGCTTGCGCCTACTGGAATAACTGACGAACCCCCCAAATAATAAACTCTCGTGGGAAGCATTAAGGCCGTACAGTTGTCTCACCCGTAAAGGAGACGGCCGTATCGTGACCTTAAGGCCCGCGAGAGGTATCTGATCCGTATGCTTTTTCCGCCCTTAGTCCGCCACAAACGGGCACCATCACCCATCAACACCGGGAGGGCGCCAAAAGGTGCGAGACAGGTCCTGGCACGCCCGGTGGGACAGTTTTTACCTCTCATTTGGGAAACTCAGTAAAAATATCGATGGATATAATGTATAAGCTTAGGGAATCTACGATTCAAGCCATTACTCACGATGATCTTTGAGTGTTTTTCTTTTTTGTAGGAAAATGGCGCACAACAACAATAATCAAGGGACAACGAAGCTAGGACTCACTCCGAACACATTCATGGTCGGGTCCATCCCGGTCACTCTTCCGATGGTGCAGGCGACTTCAGACAATCCCTTCACTGTTGATGACTCCGGAATGACAAGTACGGAGTACGCCAATGCCATCTCGACTCTTTCCTTTGAAGTGAACGAACACTTTGAGGGAACTCAAGACGAGAAGACCACCGTTATCATTGAACCGATGGCGAAGAATATGGCGAAGGACAACACCACCTACGCCAAAACCTCGCAAACCCATCAAGACAAACCATCGGTTCAGATTGACGTGTCAACAATATACTCTCTCACCCTACTTCGAACCCTGAGAGAGAAATCACCAAAAATTTTCAGCTCACCTGTCAGTCGTCAGCCAGTACTGAATGCAGAACCAGTCCAGCCTGACGAAGATATGGTTGCCAAGATCAAGAGGGCAAACCACACATCTGGTAAAACCCTCGGTCAATGGAAAGAACCTCGAGCACCTGTCTTCCTAGTTGAGGGTCCGATTAATCCAAAAACCAAGAAGAGGCGAATGGGGGCACGAGTTCCAAACCCTCCAATCCTTGATAAGCTGGTATACCTTGAAAATCAACTGAACCACGCATCAGGGAGTAACACGATAATTAGGGAATGTCAACCACTTTCCTTAGTCAATCCGTTTACTGGGATAGAAGCCATTGGAACACAGGATGAAAGTATTGAAGAAAATTGCCAATCGAGTGGAAGACAACCTGTGGATTGTATAGAAAGTGCAACTGTCTATGCAATTAGCAGCGCGCCACAAGACCTTGAAGAACCCAATCACAACTTCCAGATGCGTGAAGCTACAATGGAGGCGGTCACCGACGACGACCTCTTCCAGATTTCCTTCACCAAGAATGATCTTCCTGGTGGAACAGTGTACCACAACAAACCACTGTACATCACAGGAGTGTCGAATAGAGTTGTGATTAACCGAATCTTGGTTGACCCGGGATCATCAGTCAACATCCTTCCACTAGAATCACTAAAGTACTTCTCTCTCGATGCCAATGCCTTAAACCCTAGTCAACAATTGATCTACGGATTCAACCTGTACTCTCAAAGGGCACTAGGAGTAACCACATTGCCATTCTCTTTTGGAAAGCTTGAAACTCAGGCAAAACTCTGTGTCATGGAAGTCAGCGCATCCTATAAGGTGTTATTAGGTCGTCCATGGCTGCATGCGAACCAATTGGTGCCATCTACTCTACATCAGTGCATAAAGTACATCCGGAATGGGAAACATGGAAAGGTAAGAGGGGACAATAATCCTTTCTCTATTCATGAAATGGAACTTCCAGATGCGAGATTCTTTGCACCTAGACCATCCCTGGGGGCATTTTCTGAGGGAAAACCACCAAGCCCTAAGGATGAACGCTCAGTGCTTTCAGAACACCTCGACAAAAGCAAAGTGGAAGCGCATCCTCAGAAGAAAGACCAACTCGGACAACAATCACTACCAACTGGATCTGTCCCTGATTCAAGAGCCAAGAAGTCACGCAGTAGAGGAAACGGAACCCAACCTCATGCTGCAGGGGTACTCCAGTTAATCGGCAGTGAAAGTAGTGCGAACCACGTGTTGATTAGGAAACCCAAAGTTCTAAACATTGATCAGAACCCTGAAACGGACAAAACCCTATCCTTGCATCAACACCGCTTCCATGAAACAATGAGGTTAAGAGATGAATCTGGGAAAGAACAAACCTCAAAAGAGAACTTAGCTCGAGACAACTTCGATCATGCCGAAGAAATGGAAAGTAAGCTAAGAAACCAACTGGCATTCCAGAAGCCGCCCCAGGAACCACTCTTTGGAAGGGTTGTCCCAAAGCGAGCGAGAGATGTAAGTCCGTCCACATCCAAAACGAGCCCAGTAATGGAGCTCATTGGAAACGAGGAAGCCAACAACCAGGCCTTCACTGCCAACTCTGATGCAGGAGGCCACCAACTGGCATTCCAGAAGCCGCCCCAGGACCCACTCCTTGGAAGGGTTGTCCCAAAGCGAGCGAGAGATGTAAGTCCGTCCACATCCAAGACGAGCCAAGTGATGGAGCTCATTGGAACCAAGGAAGCCAACAACCAGGCCTTCACTGCCAACCCTGATGCAGGAGGCCACCAACTGGCATTCCAGAAGCCGCCCCAGGAACCACTCTTTGGAAGGGTTGTCCCAAAGCGAGCGAGAGATGTAAGTCCGTCCACATCCAAAACGAGCCCAGTAATGGAGCTCATTGGAACCAAGGAAGCCAACAACCAGGCCTTCACTGCCAACCCTGATGCAGGAGGCCACCAACTGGCATTCCAGAAGCCGCCCCAGGAACCACTCTTTGGAAGGGTTGTCCCAAAGCGAGCGAGAGATGTAAGTCCGTCCACATCCAAGACGAGCCCAGTAATGGACCTCATTGGAAACAAGGAAGCCATCAACCAGGCCTTCACCGTCGACCCTGACACAGGAAGCCACCAACTGGCATTCCAGAAGCCGCCCCAGGAACCACTCTTTGGAAGGGTTGTCCCAAAGCGAGCGAGAGATGTAAGTCCGTCCACATCCAAAACGAGCCCAGTAATGGAGCTCATTGGAAACGAGGAAGCCAACAACCAGGCCTTCACTGCCAACTCTGATGCAGGAGGCCACCAACTGGCATTCCAGAAGCCGCCCCAGGACCCACTCCTTGGAAGGGTTGTCCCAAAGCGAGCGAGAGATGTAAGTCCGTCCACATCCAAGACGAGCCAAGTGATGGAGCTCATTGGAACCAAGGAAGCCAACAACCAGGCCTTCACTGCCAACCCTGATGCAGGAGGCCACCAACTGGCATTCCAGAAGCCGCCCCAGGAACCACTCTTTGGAAGGGTTGTCCCAAAGCGAGCGAGAGATGTAAGTCCGTCCACATCCAAGACGAGCCCAGTAATGGAGCTCATTGGAACCAAGGAAGCCAACAACCAGGCCTTCACTGCCAACCCTGATGCAGGAGGCCACCAACTGGCATTCCAGAAGCCGCCCCAGGACCCACTCCTTGGAAGGGTTGTCCCAAAGCGAGCGAGTGATGTAAGTCCGTCCACATCCAAGACGAGCCCAGTAATGGACCTCATCGGAAACAAAGAACCCAACAATCTGGCCTTCACCGTCAGCCCTGACACAAGAGGCCATCACCAGGCATTCCAGATATTACCTCAGAAGTCGCTCCCTGGAAGAGTTGTCTCAGAGCAAACGAAGGATGTAAGCCCATACATGTCCAAATCAGATCCAACAGTGGAGCCCGTTGGGAAGGAAGAACTCAACAACTCAGTCTTCGTCGTTAGTACCGACACTGGGGGCCACCACAAGGAAAATGATGGAATAGTATCCCGAGGTGATGAAGGATCATATTTTCATCACAAGAAGGGTGAAAGACTCCATTCCAGCGAAAAGGATGATAGGGAGTTGACCGTCTCGAGATACTCAAGGGAATCTTCAAAGAATGAGAAGGACCCCAACTCAAGAACGCCCTGTGGAGACCATGACAACAATCGGTTTGCGCCAATAGGGCAAGAGACCGAAGAAATTGGAACATCGCGCGCCAACGCAAACCGTCCGGTCCAAACAGAGTCAACAGAGATGTTCTCCCGCGAAATGGATGCCACCAGGACAGAGTTCAGCCCTTTGAAAGTCGTCTCCTCGACAAGAAAAGCTGAAGAACTCACAGAGCCACTCAGTGCACCTCTTGAAATACGGGAAGACACTAGGAGAAAGACGGAAGGGACAATGAAGCCTGAAGTCATAACATCTCCCTCTACCCAACGCACAAGGGAATGTGCAAACCCCTATCCCAAGGAGTATGACTTGGTGCCTTACCCCAAAGGATATATCAGACCACAGTTTCAACTATTCAGCGGAAAGGATAGAACGTGTCCTAAACAACATCTGTCCAGATTTACAGCTGCATGTGGTGATACGACACACAACAAAATTCTGCTGTTGCGACAATTTCATTTAAGCCTGATAGGACCGGCACTCGACTGGTACGCTTCGTTAAAGGAGAATAGTGTCAATACTTGGGAGACAATGGCAAATTTATTTTGTTCGACATTTGCGGTATTTACCCAAAGAATTACAATGGATGATATGGCAAGGGAAAAGCCATTAGAGGCAGAATCTATCAGAGATTACATCATCCGATGGTGGAAAATGAGTTTGCATTGTCAAAGTCGAATTCCCGATTACCTGGGTGTAATAATGATGATGAAGAACATAGAGGGACCGATTAAATCATTTTTTAGAACAAGAGACATTACCAGATTTGGTGCTTTGCTCGCAGCGGTATCAGATTATGAATGCTTGGGCTCATATGCAAGGTCACATCATCATGAAAATCGGGAAAAGAAGACAAAACTCAAGAGAGTTCGAGATTCCAAAGAACCCTCTTCCAGCAAAAGTTTGAAAGTCTCGAGCGATAGAAATGTTAGCATTCCGCGAGATCGCAGTTATGACAACCCCAAACGGCTCTTATCAGTGGTAGAGTTATCCAGCAAACCCTACTCATTCCGAAAGGAAGCAGTCCCTGAACTTTTCAAGCAAGCCATGCAAGGTGACCTTCGGTTACCACCGAGCAAGCGTCCTGAAGAAATGGAACAATCCGACAGTCCAGTCTTTTGCCTATATCATAGGGTGTTAGAACATAGAATCGAAGACTGTTGGGTGTTCAAGGACTGGCTGGAAGAACAGGTCCAGTTAGGCAGAATAACGCTTGCCAGGAATGAAAGGCAAGAGCTTGCACCACATGAGCCTTGTAACTCAGAAATCTTCACAGTACACGCCATTGGGTCATATGAAGAAGCTGAGGAAGAAACACAAGGTCAGGATAGCGGAACTAACCCAATCCTACTGAAGTCTGACAAGGCCACTCGTGAGACAAAAGGAAACCCATTCAGAGAAAATCCGACATGCACCATCGAAACAAGCAACGAGAGTCAAGAAACGGAAAGAGGTTTAGCATGTGTCATTATAAGTGGGGACGCACAGATAAAGGACACACAAAACCATGATAGTGAAACCAAAGAAATCGTTCCTGTAGTAATGGAAACCAAGGAAACTACCTCTGAAAGGGAAAAAGGTCTGTCTCAAGAAAGCCTAGCGGAAACTCAGAAAAGGGACACCTACTGTGATGATAAGATTGGGAAGGTTATATCCGTGACAGTGGAGTCTGAGGGAATGCTACAACAAGCCAACAGGGGGCAAGAAACCTTGAATGTCATCATGCATCTACAAGAACAAGGAAGACAACTCATGGCACTTTTACAGAGAAGTAAGGAAGTGCATCATGAGTACAGTATGATGAATCACACGATTGAACAATTGTGCCAAAGAAATCAAGAACTGCAAGAATTGCTAGGGTATATACTGGGAACAAATGGCTAGGGTATATACTGGGAACAAATGCCAAGAGATGGAGGCGCTCTCGGAAAAGAACGCCGAAACTCAAGAATTGCTAGGGTATATACTGGGAACAAATGGCGACCCACTGACTATACCCCAAAAGCAAGTCAAACAACGGAGCCCCAAGAGACACAGAAACAGAGCAAAGCGTACTCGGGTCTCCCAAAGAGAAGGGATGCCAACGGTAGAAGAGCCTGAGGCTGTTGGAAACCATGGATCCCAGAAAGTAAAACTGTCACTAGGGGAAAGAAAAGCCTTACTCTTTTCGCAGAGACGCAACCACTGAAATCTTCAGCCTAGCCATGCAGTGCAATTTGCCACTACCCAAGTGCAGGCGCCCCGAAGAAGAATATCAGTTCAACAAACCCGATTTCTGCCTATATCATAGGGTTCTTGGTCATGCAATTGAGGATTGCTGCATGTTCAAGGATTGGGTTGAAGACAAGTTCACGAAAGGAGAACTGAAACTCCCATGGCACGTCCTACAAGATCCAGCACCTCACCAAGGCATCTCGACAATATGATTGGGGGCAGTAACACACCAAACATCACCCTGTAAATTAATAAGTAAATATATAAATAAAAAATTATAATAAAAAAAAACACCTCGTGCGGGCATCCAGATTCGAGCTTACCTATGCGAGAGCACAACCTGACGGTACTGACGAAGGCAACCGACTTCGATCATGGGGCTTGATGGTAAATGCAGAATGTTGGGCTGATGGTCTCACTCCAGCCTCTCATGACGAAACCCAAACCTTAGGTGATATCAGATGACCCGTGAGTCTGGTATCTTAATCCTACCCCGGATTGGAAGCATCTACGTCTACGGTCCGAAACCCTTCAACCCTTAGGTAATATCAGACGACCCGTGAGTCTGATATCTTAATCCTACCCCGGATTGGAAGCCTCTACGTCTACGGTCCGAAACCCTCCAAACCCTAGGTGATATCAGATGACTCGTGAGTCTGATATCTCAATCTTACCCCGGATTGGAAGCCTCTACGTCTACGGTCCGAAACCCTCCAAACCCTAGGTGATATCAGACGACCCGTGAGTCTGGTATCTTAATCCTACCCCGGATTGGAAGCACCTACGTCTACAGTCCGAAACCCTTCAAACCCTTAGGTGATATCAGATGACCCGTGAGTCTGGTATCTTAATCCAACCCTGGATCGAAAACCTCCACGTCTTCAGTCTAAAACTACCCCCAAACCTTAGCTGATATCAGGCGACCCGTAAGACTGGTGTCCCAACCCGACTTGAGACTGGAAACCCTCATGTCTTTGAGCCGGAATTTTCCCAAACCCCTAGATGATATCAGACGACCTGTTAGCCTGATGTCTCAACCCAGTCCAAGAAACCTTTACAAACCACCAGATGATACCGGACTAGTCATCCCAAGTTTGGTATCCTGGCCTAACAGAAAGCAAACAGCCCATGCCTCCACCATAATTCAACAGTCAAAGTCAAACCAGCTATTATCCGAAAATCGTTACTCTGTAAAGCATAGGGAAGTGCTACAGTGAGAAGCCGAGCAACTATAAACAAAACATCATGATTGCGGACAAATAGACCCAGCACAAATGGTCAGTGGCCCCGCCGTTATCCTAAAGGTGGCAGGTTCGATTCCCATCACAAGCAGAAAAGGCGTAAACCCTAGTCTACGGGGTGGAGTATGCCTTCTCCCTCGAAGAAAATACGGAATGACAGCCTAGCGGTCCGATTATGTATAAGAAGAAATAATAATAAAAAAAGAGCAAAAAAATAAAAAAAGAGAGAAAAAAAAAGGTGCCCCATGAAGTTTAAGCCTCTGTGGCGTCTGAGGGCACACCCCGGTGCTCGACTAACCATGTCTTGTAGCACCAGAGACCATGTCCTATGAATCCCTCTAAGGACTAGAGTCTCAAACCACAGCTAGTATTGAGGAAGACTGTGTGGCTTCTGAATGTACAGGCAGTGGAAATTCACCCCAACCGCCCAATGAAAAGGTTTTAAGGTTCACCCGGCCTTAAGGATTATTGAGGGCATTCCCCGGTGCTCGACAATCTTTGTCTAGTAGCACCAAACCAGTCTTGGAGGTCATTCGCTCGCAACCCACCGTGGTCAACCAGAAGAACCCTGGCTCTGCCCAGCAACTGGTTGAGAAGAGACAACCGACATCCTCGACGAACCCAACCGCCCAATGAAAAGGCTCTAAGGTTCACCCAGCCTTAGGGATCATTGAGGGCACTCCCCGGTGCTCGACAAATCTTGTCTTGTAGCACCAAACCAGTCTTGGAGGTCACTCGCTCGCAACCCACCGTGGTCAACCAGAAGAACCCTGGCTCTGCCCAGCAACCGATGGAGAAGAGACAACCGACATCCTCGATAAATTCAACCGCCCAATGAAAAGGCTTTAAGGTTCACCCAGCCTTAGGGATCATTGAGGGCACTCCCCGGTGCTCGACAAATCTTGTCTTGTAGCACCAAACCAGTCTTGGAGGTCACTCGCTCGCAACCCACCGTGGTCAACCAGAAGAACCCTGGCTCTGCCCAGCAACCGATGGAGAAGAGACAGCCGACGTCCCCGACAATCCAACCGCCCAATGAAAAGGCCTTAGGGTTCAACCAGCCTTAGGGATCATTGAGGGCACCACACACCACACCCCCAAATACCTGACAAGCCTTGACTGACAGCATCGACTTCAGTAATCAGGCCAAATCTCCCCAGTCTTGTTAGTTCGCTCGACATGATAAGAATACTCTGATAGCCCTTGATGGAGGATTGACTATGTTCCGATCACATAGGGTCCCACCGGAACGCTATCTCAGAGAATGTCTGACTCGAAAATCTAACAAGCACCAGAATCACACAGGATCGCTACCAGAAGACAGACTCCTTCCATTTCCCAACCCAGGACACTTCGGAGAAGGAAAGTCTCAACCGCCTCAACCTCCCCTCAAAGGAAACAAGATGATAGGGGGCAACCGAGAGCGATCCCTGAAGAAACTAAAAGGAACTCTACAAAGAAGGAATTTCCCTTTCTTGAGAACCGATAACCTGACATCTGCTTCAAGGATAACCAGCATAGAGTGGCTATGCTATAGCTATTCTAGTTGCAAGAAGTCCCACCGGAACACTATCTCGGGGAACACCCCAAACCATGGAATCAGCAGAGTCGCCATCAGCACCCGGATTCCAATCAGTTCCCCAAACCAGGATGCCTTGGAAGAAGAAAGTCCCAATCACCTCAGCCTCCCTCCAAAGGAAGGAAGATGACAGGGAACGACCGAGAGCTATCCCTGAAGAGACAAAACGAACTCGACCAGGAGAGAACTCGTGAAACCCAATAACCTCAACGAGTTACTCCGAGAGCATCAACAAGAAGCAGTCACACCTTAGCTACCCTAATTCCGGAAAAGTCCCACCGAAGTGCCGCCTCAAGAGATGCCTGAATCGGAACCCTAATGCTGGACACTTCCTCCAACCTCCCTTTGAAAGAGGGAGACGACAGGGAACAACCGAGAGCTATCCCTGAAGAAACTAGAAGGGCCTCAACAAGGAAAGATTTTCTCTCCAGTGACCCCGACGAGTTCCTTCAGGAGCAACCAACATGAAGTGGTCGCACCGTGACTACTCCAACCACCAAAGTCCCACCGGAGTGCCACCTCAGCAGATGCCTGGTTCGGAACTCTAACGCCGGACGCTTCCTTCAACCTCCCTTCGAAAGAGGGAGACGACAGGAAACAACCTGAGAACTATCCCTGAAAAGACTAAAATGGGGGCTCGACAAAGAAAGAATTTTCTCTCTTCAATAACCCCGACAATTTACCTCAGGGATAACCAACATGGAGTACCCATGCCGCAATCGTCCTAATCACCAGAAGTCCCACCGGAGTGCCACCTCAGGAGACGCCTGACTTGGAACCCCCAACACTGGATAAAAGCTTTTGGGAACAAGGACCTCCGCCTTTTTTTCCCAGACCTGGACTCTTCACCACTCCAACCTCCCCTTAAAGGAAGGCAGGGGGCAGGAGGAGATATCCTGAGAGCTATCCCTCAAGAAACCAAAAAGAGACCCAACAAGGAAAGGATTTCCTGGGATTTAAGCCAGGAACCCCTAATTTTGAGTCACATGAAAAGATGATGACCTTGGTCTTCTCTTCCCTTGAAACCTCAAACCTTGAGCCACAGACTTCCCCGGCTATCCCAATACTTCCCCTTCAAACAAACCCAGGTCCAAAAACTCCCTGTAACCCATTAAAATAGGACGATTTCAATCGACCCTGGATAGTGGGCTACACGAAACACAAATGACCCTAATCTTCCGCCTCCCGGATGATTTGGATCAAAAGCTCCCCCAACCGCAACCAAATACACCTTAATACCTGTCTAACTAGAATCCGGAATTGAGCAACCTCTGACCAAATAGTGTGAAGGCACTATTCTGAGGTCAACAAACCGAAACCTCCCCTGACTAAAGAGAATGAAGGAAATCCATGCATCACAAGTCAGAGCCAAGACCACGAGCATCTTCGCCCCATCTCGTCTGATTTGTAATCAGACAAGCCTAGGAAGATTATGCCCTTTCCAAAGCCAATTCTCACCTGATCACATCAACATCAACTTCAGTTCAAAGGATCCATTACCTTTTCTGATCAATCCCACTGAAATCAACATCACCCATCCCTACTCGACTGTCGAAAAAAAAAATGGAAAAAAACAACAAACCAGGATGATTCTGCTAGCAGCAGGGTTGTGCTACACCTACTATCCTATTGACCTCATCACACGAAGTGGAAACAAAAAATCAACCTACCTATTAACCTATTTTCTACTGACATGGTTGGTATCACTGCGGAATGTGTTGGAATACCTATGGGCTCTGGTGCGAATCAACCGTTGGACTACCCAAGGGACCCGGCAGACCGGTTTGTATTAGCTTACCCATAGGACCCAGTGCGGACTAAACTGAGATCAACTCTATTAACCTATTTCCCTGCCGACGTGGTTGGTTTCAATGCGGAAAGTGTTGGAATACCTGAAGGACCCGGCAGATCGGATGTTGGATTACCCAAGGGACCCAGCAGAACGGTTTGTTCTGGCTTACCCAAGGACCCAGTGCGGACTAAACTGAGATCAACTTCACCCGCCTATTTGACTTTATCAACGTTGTCGTAATTTGTGTTGGAATACCTGAAAGCCCGGAGCAAATCAACTGTCTGGACTACCCAAGGGACCCAGCTGACCAGTTTGTTCTGTTTACTTGCAGGACCCAATATGGATCCGACTCAAAAAAAATATTATCAATCAAATGCTTTTCCACTTCACTACAGTCTACCCTGGTGCCCCCAGTGCAGACTAGCTTATTCTGGAAAACCCCTGGCCCCAGAACAAGCTCAACCGAGGTCAACCCCATCCTTTTGCACACCTCGCTTCAGAGATCAGCCCTATCATACGTATCCGGCTCATAGTCGGATGTAACCTTGCTTCACCTCGTCTGGTGTCCATTCAGATGAGTGTAAGCTAATTCTATCGGCAGTAGGGTCACCTTCCATATTCATCGTTGATTTCAACAATAACATGGATCAATTCTACGGATACCTGATCAGCAATCGAGAGTGCCTCCACCTCGTCTCGCCGATCACCAATCGGACAAACCCTTTGAACAGAATCTAGTTAAAACGTGATCATCCTTCATCTACTCTACCACCTTTCTTTATGGGCCTTAGCACGCTCTGCACCAACTTACCTGGGGACTAAGTGCCAACCCGAGTAAGACCAATTCCGTTTCACCGCCTAGCCTAATTGGTACCCTGAGATGGTGAATTCACAACCGAAACCCCACCGGGTCAGTAACGAAAAAATCGGAAGAGATTTGATTACTCGAATTCGACCCGGAGAAATCCATCCCATTACAGAAAAGGACAAAGATGACCAGAAAGCCAAATCCTCGACTTATCGGGTCAACAAAATTTTACCAGCAAAAGACTCTACCTTTCCTTTCATCACCCCAAAGACACAAGACAGACTCCGGACTCGTGCGATTGATGATGATGGAGCTTCTAAAACCCTGAATGGTTCAGTGTTAGTTTGAGGGATTTTATCACAGCACCGAAAGAGTCCCTCTAATTAGCCCAAAGGAGCACAAACAGATGTGCATTCTTGTTATCCACAAAAACTCCCGAAGTTTCACAAAGATCAAAAAGAAGGTCACAATGGATGGAATCGCAGAAATATTCGTCATCTCTCATCGGCTTTTTTTTCCATCAGAATAAGATGTTGCACCATGGAGAAGATGAATCAATCACGCTCGCAATTTTAGCCTCCTAGCGAAGCTCTAACTCTGACATGTGAAACGTTCGAGCAAATTGTGCATATGATGCCTAAAGCACCCTCCTACGCCCGGGCATACTCATTAAAGTGGCTTTGAAACCAGAAATACGGAGCTACCATGAACCTAATCAGGAAGAATACCCATGAATCAAGAATCACAACAGAGTCATTAAGTCTTAGCCGAAAAATGGGTGATCAACAAGGTTGAGATAAAATAACCGACATCATGGTTCATCAGGAATGAATTATTTTCGTGATCAGGGTTACCAGGATCAAACACCGTGTCCCACCAACTTGATATCAGGAAATAAGATGGAGTTCGATTACCTGAAAATTCATGGGTGCCGACCCACTACCCTAACCCCTGATGACTGAAATCCCTGATGACTGAAATCCCTGGATATCAATCCACTACCCTAATCCCCTGATAACCAAAGCCAGCGCGACCTGTTGACCCGATTGGTTAAACTACTAAGGGACAATTCCGATCTCTTGAAACAGAAAACGATCAACTGTCCCATCGGGTATCTGAGGATTCACACGACTAATTCTTCCAACAAAGGTGTCGCATGATACTAGCGTTAGAAGACGAAAAAGATCAAAGGCGCAAGAATAAACTCGGCCGTGACGTGTTAGCCACTGCGATCTATAAGGCTACCGTGGACAAACCTGCGATCAGATTTCCGAATGGCAGAAATAAAAGTTTTAGCGCTAAGGAATCTTCCCCACAAATCGAACAGTTAATAGCATAGAAAGTACAAAACTAAATGCATATCAGATACAGATACAACCAGTACAACTCGAAACCTTCCTTATAAACCACTCAAATACAACATACATCTATTGGATCTTCTCACTTGAGCCGAGTACCTGAACAAACACTATAAACACCAACCAAACAAATGGAAAACCTATACAATAAGTAGACTATAGCCTGTCCTCGACAGGAAAGGGGGAGCTTTCCTCCAGTGGTTCATATTAATTATGGGTGATTCAGGTTGCAAGATAGAGCCGTTGATTGTGTGATGCTGATCAAGAATCAAGGTACCATTGAGAGGCTCGATCCAACCAATAGACTGTACCCGTTGAGCAAATTCTCGAGTTCTTCCACCAGTAAGGAAAAAGAAGCATGAGTAGTACTGACCGCGCAATGCATATACAGAATGGTCAGATATGCAATGTTAACCTTCTTGCCTCTCATAATAAGGAACCTGCTGAAAAAGATGCGAAGAGGTATCAGTTAAAGACAAGAAAGGGAAAACCAAAAAGTGAGAAAAGTCGAAGTAACAAACCTGTGCATAACTGAAAGAAAAGCTGAAAGAGAAGAAATCCTCTCACGACACCCAAAAGGAACTTGGACCAATACCAATATCCACAGAAATTCTCGAAGGGACGAGATTAATGTGTATATGGATAGCCAAGAAGAGCGCTCGAGGTAATTATGATTCCACAACACCCTTCACTCCAGCTGAAGAATCCCTGCTGAGAAGAGACAAAGAATCAAGAGGGACCCTAAGATGGATATACGAAGCCTGTAAATCGGCATAAGAAAGGCCAGCAACTCTAGGATAACGAAAGGATCGATGATTCCCCGAGTTACACAAACCCTAGCAGGCAACTCAAGGTCGAGTGGACCACACACGCTTATTTTCCAACGCCATGGAAGAAGAAAAAGGATAAAAGGCAAACATAGAGAGTCCTCCATAATAATTCTCACAAAACTCTTCACTACCGAAACAATGGCAGCCATGGAAACCATGAGACTAGTCAAGAGAAGCTAGAGTGTATGCTACGGATTAGTGAATGAGAGTTGATAAAGGGGAACAACTGAACTTGCCTCCATATATAGTCAGTTGGTCATCAATCCTTTGGAACACAAAGTCAAGCGTAGCCCAAAAGGAACGGAGTATGTCACATGCAAGCCAAGTGTAGTGGCAGACAAGAAGTGACAGGAGCATCGCGACAAGAGACACGTTCAACAGGAACGGAGACCGACAGAAAATGACTTTGCGCAGGATAGACCATCACCTACTATGGAATTGACCATCTAGAAAAGGGGCCAACAGGAACAGTAATTTGTCCTACTGGGCCAAGATTTTATGGGCCTTAGTCAGAGAAAATTCCACAGAGGAGATGACAGCCTGAAGAAATTCAAGACATTCCCTCACGAGATGCTGACTGTAGAAGACTATCAAAATCCCATGTCCCATACTCAAGAGATGTTTCGCCATGTGGCCATATGAGACATTTCTTCCACAAAATATTTCCCTAAGCCCCACAAATTTCCACAGCCAAAAATTCCCACAAAAAATAAATGGCCTATCGATAGTGCTGGCCTAAAACCTACTATCACCGGTACACGTTCATCCTACCGGTTTCTAAAAAGATGAACGAGGGTTTTTCTATATTTGTCCCTTAAACAAAATAAATAACAAATTCTTCTGTTCCTATTTTTGCAGGTATATGGAGCAGCTGAAGCCTTATGTCCCTGGAATAAAAATAAGAAATATCTTGCTTTATAGCAACATAAGATATTTCTTCCATAAAATTTCTAAACTCCACAAAATTCCACAAGCCAAAATTCCACATACAAAATGGTCAATTGTTGGAGTGAACCATAACTCAACCAACACTGGTTAGTTCATTATACCAGCACAAAAATAATGAACAGGGTTTATATTTTGTCCCTTAAACAAGATAAAACAACCACAAACGACAACGACAACAGTAGCAGTAACGACAGTTACAAGCACAGCAAGCAAGCAATAACAACGAATGGCAACTGCTACAATCTTGACTACAGACAACTGCAACAAGATAAGCAAACCGCAACTACAACAACAACACTGCTAAACCGAAGCAGACTCATGCATGATCACTTTCTCCAGTCAATCCTATCCCTCGAAAGGTACAAGTGAAAAGCTACTGCACCAAGCACTACAATCACTGGGAGCCAGAAGAAGTAGAAGCAAGATGGCCACTCAAACTCAGGAAGCTCAGTCGAAGTAGTGTTGAGCCCCCAATCATATGAAGGCAGTGGTCGCCAGTATGCATGGATTTCTTGATCAGGTGGTGCACCCCAGCCGTCACCAAGCTCACGAACAACTTCCAATGCCGCATCAGTTTCGACCTCCTCGATCTCCTCAACTGCACGATCAGACTGGTAACTTGACTCACTGACAGTAGGAGAGAAGCGACCGTCGTCTCCGCTAGCAATTTCGGTAGTTATAGTGAGGAAATGGAGAAGAGAGAGTTTCGGAAGAAGAAAGGAAAGAGAGAAAGAAGAATGAGGAGAGAGAAAAGAAAAAGGGAATTAAAAAGAAAAAAGAGGCTGCGACTGTGGCGAATGTGCACGTGTGACCGAACAGTAGCGCCGGATTTCTCAAACCTGAAAAGACAATGCATATCACTTTGTCGAAACCCTATAAAGAATGGATGTAATGTCAGAAGTAAACAAACAAGGGAACTGCTGAAGGATCATGACAAAATATAATTCATTGGAAAAATGACAAGAACTGTAAAAAGAGACTCAAGGGTTATGAGCACGATTGATCAAATGGGTCAAGGAAGAAACCAAGATGACGATCCGGAAATACCAAGATAGCAACGTTTCAGGGATAAATGCCAATCTGCAAGGACACCAGAACCGGTTGCTCGAAAACTTAGATCTCCCAACCAGTTCTGGTGGGGGGCATTTGTTTGACCCTAAAAATTGGCCATAGTTGAGAAACTGTTATATGGGATCTGGAAACCCCATGGGCAAATAAGCTGGACGTTTGATGCACGGATAAATTTCTAGAGTCGATTTCAGATCATTCCGAATCAGTCAGAAAATGCATGCATGGATGTGATGACCGAAACTTCAAGACAATTGGCTCCAATTTTCAACATTTGTATTAATGTCAATATTAACGAAAGAATGTTAATTTAGTATTAATGCAATATGTTTTTTTCGTTGGATCCATGTAAACCACAATTCATGCCTCAACACAAGAAAAAATAATTGTATGATTTTTATGTATATTTATACATGAAATTATATGATTATACATCAAGAAGCAACAAGGAATGAGAATTCAGTATTTTGAACGACCCTGGATGCATCAGGATTCGTGCACCAACCAATTCAGATCCGACTAATTGAAACCCCATTTTTCTCTTTGTATCGCTGGGAACCCAATTTGCAAACAAAAAAACACAACCGCAGCCCAATTTACAAAATGCTGAAGGCCCAGAGAAAATAAAAGATGATAGCGGCCCATGAATGTCTCTCGGCCCAGTAGCTCATCGCCTCATCCATTCCGTCTCTCTTTCACTGACTCCGTGACCCCTCCTGTCAGCCTCCTCCCTTCCATCCTTTATTCGCCTCTGATGCACACCTCTTCTCTCGCATTCAATATCGGCGCTACAAATACGGACCCCACCTGCCATAGAGAGGAGGCAATCAGTGATCAATCGAATTTTGCTGAATCAATCAAGCTCACGAAAAAGGAAAATCACTATTCCAACTACCTCTCTCTCTTGCAAGATAGCCTCACATTCAATGACCGTCTGAGACTGAACACTGGGGCCCACGCAACGGGAAGTGAAACAATCGCAATTCTAGTGCCTAATTGAAGACCTCCTTCTCCCCTGCACGACAGAATTAATTGTGTGATGAGTCATGTACGCAAAAATGAATAGAAGCAATCCATGAGAAATCAATGCTGGAAGAGAGTATGCACCAAGTTTGATTGTGAAGTATTTATGACAATCAAGCTTAATTGAGCCATAGCCGCAATTAAGCTTATTGTGGCATTGGAGGCACAGTCATGGGTTGCATTTCTCAGGCCTAAATTGAACCACGTCAGACCCAAATTCAGTTGCTTAAGCAATTATCTGGATTAAGTTCTTCACCTAAATCAATCAAGATGACAATAGTACAAGAGTCAAGGATTAAGGAAATAAAGAAAGCAAAATAAATAGGAAATGAATTGAGTTAGTGATTGAAGATCAAGCTGCATCAATTGGAAACATGGAGGCTTAATTAAAGCATGGCAGTGTGAACTTGTCACTTGTAATGATAATTAGGCCCACCCATTGAGCGTCAGATTTGGAAATCAGACCAAATAAGATGCTTGAGTGAATTGCAAAATCAGAAACAGTGCAGGGTTTACAAGTCAACAATGATGAAGCCAGTGAAGATAGAGATTATATGGTCACATCATAAAATCATACTCATGTTTAAATAGCTGGCAGTGAACAGACTTTAGAACTAATTAAATGAGAAAGTAAGCATTGCCTTTTCATTAAACATGAAGACAACACCATGAAGCAACAGAAGAGACTGGTGGAGAAGTAAATGCGGCAGCGAAATTCCATGTGAAATGCCAAAAAGACCCCAGGGGCAGAAGTGTCAATCTACAGGAATCCATGCCTTTATTCTATATAAGAAGCCCCATGCTAAAAAAAAAGAAGAAGAGACACAGAGAGGAGATGCTTCCCACAGCCTCTTCATACACATAAAGCCTTCTTATACACCCCAGAACCCCTGCCTCTTTCACATCTTTCTTCAGCTCCTCAATACCCCCACATATTGCCTCCATCTTCACACACTTCTTGTACACAGCTCATGTGTTGAGCAAACACTGTGAGAGAGAGAGAAGAGGAAAGTAGAGTGTTGTTAGGCTAGTCAAAAGGAGCGTTGTAAGTGTGTTGCTGCAAAGAAAGGAAAAATGTAAGTTCTAGGGGCCTTGGCTCTCTGTACATAGAGCTCAAGGCCGAGAGAATGTATTTCTACACAAAGTATATGTGCTTTTATTCTCCTCCCTTTTCTTTTCTGTTTTGCATTTAATTTCTTTGTTACTTTTCTTGCTACCTCTCCTTTTCCCCTCTCTTACACAATAAATAAACGAAAAGCTTAATGAAATAAAAGTGATTAAACAAAAACAAACACAACATATCAATGGAATTGTCAAGGACAGCAGGTACCTCTCAATGCCTCAAGCCATGAAGACCATCCAGAGAGAGAATAAGCTCTCTGGATTGAAGACCATTCGAAGACGTCTCAGAGAGAGAATAAGCTCTCTGAGACATACATTGTGAAGACCATCCAGGGAGAGAATAAGCTCCCTGGAATGAAGGCCTTTTGAGTGAGAATAAGCACTCAAATGGTGACCCCCTTTTTGAAGCTAAACCTAAGCCCTACAAACCGTGACGCTGTCCAATTTCTGCCAACCCCTAACCACTCAAAGACAAACCCTCACCATGCCCAATTGCAACCTAAACTCAACCCTAACGACAATCATGAAACCAACTCAATTACCCTCCCTATCTCACATCTCTACATAACCATGAAGCCTCTAAAACCCCTCTCTTGTCTTGTCAAAACCAAGCTATACAAACCATCATGCTGCCCAAATTTTTACCAACCCCTAATCCCTCAGTAAATAGGCTCCATCACGTTGATTTATTGCTTAAACCTAGCCTCCATAAACAGCCATTTGGTCTTGGCCATGCTTCTCTCTTGCCCTGACAAAACCAGGCCTTACAAGCTGTTATGTTGCCTATTCACTTTCAGTTCCCAACTCACCAACAAATAGCCTCAATCATACCCGTGTGATGCCCAAAATCAGTCCTTATAACAACTGCTAAATCCTCTAAAGCCTCTCTCTTGCCTTACTAAAACCATCATATCCAGGGGAGGTGTTGTCCAACCCTTTTCAAGCCCTGATCCTTAGCCAAAATAGCCTACATGATGTTCTCATGAACAAGCCCCCCCCCTAGCAAACGATGACAGTTAAAAAGATCATAAAAATTACCTCGTTGCCATGGCTGAGACCAAATCGGGGCAAAATTCCATGCCACTCACCTTCATTGACCCAATTGGCAGTTGGTTCCTGTTATTGTAAGCGCCACTATACTCTCACACACCTCTCCAAGCTATCCCTGTCGCCAGATTACAACATGCAGGAATTCACTGCCGTGACAGATTTCGACTGATGTCGAGTTCCTTGCCAGAGGCTTTCACTAAGCAAATTGCCAATAAACCTTGAGCCGTACATGTGTCATGGTGCTCTCTAGCCATACATCTCGACGCCAACTCCATTAGAGAATCGCAATTTCCATGCAGCCCTTCGAAACCCTAGCCATGACGGATGGGATTAATTGCGACGGTAGAGGAAGCTCGACAGCCGAAAAATGGGTCCCACGGTATGAGTAGGATGTCACGACTCTTGGCGAAACACCCCTTGACGTGTCGTGATGGTCTGTGTCGCTCAATTGGAATAGTCATGGTCGTGTGACTTTCGACAGATCGAAGAAGAAGAGAAGAGATGAGGAGATCCTTTTGTTATGTTCATAATTTACCTGAACTCGGTGTACAAAAGAATAGCTGCTGACGGCAAACCCTACGAGTTGAGGAAGTCACTGGTGTACGAATAAACCCGATTCACGGAGAGATTGGGTTATTTTTAACGAAGTCGTCCCTTTTTCTCAGATTTTCTATGGCATCATGGAATGACGAATTACTGACGGGTCGAACAGACAAACCAGAGCCTGCCACGTAATCATCCTAATGACTGTGCTCTAGGATGGCGCTGACTCTTTTCCCTGGCTGACTTGTACCAATGGGATCCTGCCACGTGTCATTTCTCAATGACATGGACCAATCATATTGCTGGAAACCTTTGAAAATCCATAGAAAATCAACCGTGACTCAGAAAAATACAAATCCAATTTCTATGGACTCAGAAAATCATGAGGAATTTGACCATACCATAACCCTGATCTAAACCATGCCGAAACCAGTTCAGAACAATTAAAAAGGAGAATCCAGAACCTGACCAATCAGAGATTGCCACGTCATTTCCAGGATTATTCTGAAACCCAGAAAACTTCCAAAACCCACCGAAAATATGAGGAAAAATCCCAATAAACTCAGAAAATTACAAGGAATTTAATTCTGCTGAAATCATGACCAAAATCAGGACCAAACCATTTTTTAACCTTTTAAATGGGCAACCACAACTTGCCATCTCAACAGAAACCTTGGAAAAACCCTTAAAAATCACGGGAAATTCAGAAAACTACATGGAAAATTCCTGTGAACCCGGAAAAATATGAGGAACCCAACGGTATCAAGGATTATTGCCGAAATCCGACAGATGACATATTTGGTACCACAGCTACACCGAAACCATTGCCAAAAAAACTAAAACCCACATACCCTAAACCTTTCAGATCAAACCAATAAAGGGACGGACAATACTCTAATGCCAAGCCGAAACTCGAAACTCATTAAAGCCAATAGACCAATCCCTAAAGAGACCTAGCGGGGCGAAACCCGGAATTGTCTGAGCAGGACCGGATCGGGTAAAACCCTGAAACTCCATGACCAACTCTGATGACCACCAAAACCCAAAAGAATTCAGTTCAACGTCGAGAATCCGATTAGGGACTCAAAATCCCTTTTCAGTAGGTAGGAACAACCCAATTCCACCAAAACCAACCTGTACCCCGGTAGACCCAGAGCCTGACGAGGACGGAACCTATCAGCCGAGGAACAGACCAACTTAACAAGGTGCACCAATCAACAAAAACCCCAACACTGGAATACCCAGAACAAAAATGAATAGTCTTGTACCACGAGTAACCCAGATCCTGACAAGACTGGCACCCTATGACCCGAGGAACAGACTAACCAAGGCTCACTAAAACAAAATAGATAAACCCAAAACCGACACCAAAACAGCACTGAACCCCGGAGAAACCAAGTCCTGACAAGATTGGAACCAAACAACCGAGGAACAGTTCTACCCAACCTAGCGGAAACCTAAACAAACAATCTCTGGTCGTAAACGAAATAGGTCGAATTGAGACTACACACACAAACTGATCGTATTTCGCCAATGCGGTCAAGTGACCTCAATCTGAGAGCAAACAACAAGAAAGCTAAGGCCAACATTTCATTTGGGAAGATGAAATTAGCAACGATGCGAAGTTAAAGTTCTGAGCGTCTAAGCCAAAACCTTTCGACCCCGGTTACCCGAATTGCCAGTGGATTCGATTTGGATAACCACCCGACTAAAAAGAGCATTAAACCGGCCGTCTGGGATGACCTGAGGAACCATTTCAGATACCATAAACCCTGGCGATTTAAGCAGCAAGACTCGGATAGTTTTGTGATAGGGACAAGATCCACCCAACAACCCCTGATATTCAAGAACTTTAATTGAATAGACCCGCAACAGGGATATCCCAAGGGAATAACTCAGGAGTTCTCCCTAAAAACTCCAACACGGCAATCTTTGTCTTTCAGAACCATAACCTGACGGACCACATTTCAAGACTCTGGCGCCCAAACAAACATATCAACCAACCTTGGGTAGCTACACGAGTCCCCTCTTCAGAGACAAGCCTCAAACTGACCTCATGAGATAATCCGGATATGTCATAACCCATGAACCAATCTCAGGAGACAATTTGAACAAGTCACTGGCCCCCTCCCGATTCTGGAGTCCGGCCAAACATATAATCCAGTTCCGGATGACTACTTGAATCTCCTTTCTAAATATGAACTTCATATCGCCCTCATGAAAGCAGCTTGGGAAATCTGCGACCACCAAGTTGTCGGTAGGAGACGATTTGAACAGTCAACACCCAAATCATAATGCTCTTAAGGCTGGTCAGATCAACGAAGAATTTGATCTGGAGAGCCGCCCCTCGCGCTTAACCGGGATTCAGTATAGAACAAGCCAAGGCACGTGCTGAATCCTCAGAACATCAATACGCCAAGGCCCGATGTTTCCGACTAACTTGACATCCTAGCCAGAAACCAGGAACCAAGTTACCAACATCTGATTGGCAATCAGATGGACCTTCCAATGATTCGGGTCGCAACCGAATCATATACCCTCTAACTAGACCCACTTGGCTGGCAACCAGGTGCATATTGCATTTTTCTCCATCCCAGCTCCAAGCATCACGCTCGTATCTCTGACGGGCGGCTAACTCTGCATCATACTGGCATCCACCCCAAATTTTCGGTTGGCTACCGAAGTGCTTACCGACGAGGTCGAGGCACATCAACTCTCAGTGGGAGTCAGACCATGATATCTTGATCAGGTGATTAAGATGTCAGCCACATACTCTATGCCAACGGATGAGTATAACCTCGATGTGCGAGACTGCCAGAGTGGTTCTGTCTCAAGCGTCACCCGCGCACCTCAATAACGCCCTCTACAGTCAGGCGTTAGACTGTTATCAGGAACAATAATCAGGGACATGATGATAACAGATAGAATGGCCGATATTACCGTCGCCGACTGGTATCGAGTCATTCACCCGTTCTCAGGAAAACGACCAACCCAAAAATTCCCAAAAACGAGCCTTAAAACCAACCACATTGAACTTTCTTCCTCGAAGCTCAGACCTGAACAGGGTCTCTGCGAAATCTCTCCAAGTCATCAGAACCTAAACATGAGCCTAACTCAGGTTCCTCGTATCCTCAAATCCCAAATTCCTCACAATTTCCTCATATTACAAACCAAAGTGGCAAGAACTCAAATTCCTCATATCAGAACCCAGAAATCGAGATAACTTCCAGCAATCAAGGATCCAAATCAAATAGAGAACACCAGGCCCACATCAATTGAAGGGCATCGAGCCGAAACCTCTGCAAAGGCAACAACCCAACATCTACCAAGGCAACTTCAAAACCAAGGGCACGGAACCAACTGTCTTGCGATCAAATCCATTGATATGTCAGAAAACAACAAAAAAAGAGGAATAATCCTAAAACCAAAAAAAAAAAAAAGAATAACCCCCAAAAACAACAAAAAACTAAAAAACCTCAAAACACCAAAAATAGAATAAGTCCTTTAGGTCCCCCGTAAACGCTAATTGTATTAGACAATTCCCTAGCCGTTTAAAGACATAGAATCCACCGATATCCCTTTGAGTTTCCAGATCTAGAGGTTCTCTCGACCATGTCAGAGGTAATTAACAGTAGGGGCTTGCGCCTACTGGAATAACTGACGAACCCCCCAAATAATAAACTCTCGTGGGAAGCATTAAGGCCGTACAGTTGTCTCACCCGTAAAGGAGACGGCCGTATCGTGACCTTAAGGCCCGCGAGAGGTATCTGATCCGTATGCTTTTTCCGCCCTCAGTCCGCCACAAACGGGCACCGTCACCCATCAACACCGGGAGGGCGCCGAAAGGTGCGAGACATATATTGATCGAGGTGTGAACCAAGGTCAAACAAATAAACCTTGTACTCGACTAGACGTTCGTAGTAAAGCAAAGGTGTCGATCCCAAAGAGATGGTGATGAATACTAATCCTATTTGTTCGTTAAAGCTAGACAATAAAAGTTTAGAAAATGATTGGTGCTACAAACTAAAAGGCGAAATGAAAAAGATGCAAGTGCAAGAATGAAAGTGATGAAAAACAGTTTAAAAGAATATTTTTGGGATTTTAAAGGGTTTAAAATATGATAATAAATGTGCCTTAGGGTTCGATTTCACCTAGATCTGGTCACAGAGTCACAAGACTTAGCAATGTCGTATTCAGCCTTGCTAATTCGGTCCGAATTCCGGACCGAATTCCACTGTGTAAATGCTGTGGTTTACTCTTTTGTTGATTTATTCAAGCCAAAGGTCCATCTAGCCAAACCTAACTCCCTAACCCTCCGCTTTCGCCTATTGGGTACGGTATTTGGAATGGGATCTAGTGTTAAACAACCTTCATCGAGTGCATTGCACCCCCAACTTTCGTTGTTCGGTGGACCTACTCGAGTTTACCAATGATTTTCTGCGAGATATCTAACCTAGACTTCCGCCTAACTAGAAGTGTTTACTTTTGGTTACTAACGGGTCGACTTTCGCCATTGACTTACCTTGAAATACTAGTGAAAGGTTCAGTTATTATAATGAGTTGATGTCTCAAACAAGTGCGGCCGTACACAAGCAGAGCAACACAAGTAATAATAAACACAAAACACGAGCAAATCAATAAAACTCCCAAAGATAATTGGTTTCGTCCATCAACAAGACAAGCAAACCAAGCAAACCAAATTCTAGGCTACATCTATCCCTAAAGCAACAAAGATCTAACCTATCATGCTAATAAAACAAGATACAAACTCCATGACAAGAATAAATAAGAGAAAAGGAAGAGATACAACAATATCCAGGTTTACTCCTACTTGAATCAAGTCCGAAGCCGTGGTTGGGTTGAATCTAACGCTGCCGCGCCTAGAACTGCTCCCAAATCGCTGCCATGGTCGAGTGATGGTGGAGAGGTGGTGGAAATCCTACACCTTTCGGCGTGAGAACGGTGCTGAGAGGTGGAAGATTGGTGGCTGCTGATGGATAATGGTGGATTTCCCTTCCTCAAGCAAGAATAAACTTAATATAGACTCCTCTCTGGCCCCTTGACAGGTTGGGAACGTTTTCCCCTGATTTAGGCCAAAATTGGGGTCTTTCCATAAGAGAAAACGTCTTAGGAATACAGCTGGAAACCTTCCCTGTATAGCAATTCGGACCGAATTCCAGACAATTCGGTCCGAATTAGCTTCTCTGTAATTTTCTGTGACGCAATTCGGTCCGAATTGATGCCAATTCGGTCCGAATTCCTGTGCCAGCATTGCGCACAAATAGTATTTTGAGCATAATTTCTTCATCCGGGCTCCGATTGAGGTGATTCAAAGATCGCCGGAAAGCTTACAAGGAGCTCTACAATGCTATTGCTTCCATTTAGCTATTTGATTCTCTTAAATCTACCATTTTATGCAATGATTATGCGTGATCCACCAAATTCCTACAAGACAAGTCAAATTCCACGACAGTATCCAATCTTGCCAAACAAACAGAAAAACAAGATAATATCACGGTTTTAGTCACAATTTCGATGTAAAGTCTGGCCAAAATATCAGTATAAATATGAGATATCATATATTTAGCGATTTAAACTTGAATGAACCAAATAAAATTAAATTCTAAATCGAGCGAGATGGAATTCAAGTAATATCAAATCGATTGAAACGAATCAGAAGTCACGAACTTATTATCATCCAATACTAGTGGTAGTAGATCATTAGAATTAATAATCAGGACAAAAAAAATAAAGACTAATAGTAATTAATTACTCTCAAAGAACCAAGAAAGATTACATAAAAAAAATAATAAAAGTTTCCTTATCCAGAATTGGTAACGGCAACCACTACATTCTCTCATGGATGCAAAATGGAAGAAAAAGACGGAATGGGCCAGTTGGCGGTTGCTAGCTTAGCTCCAAGCTTGGTTATTACTATTAGGCCAGTTGGTAGAGAGATCAGAAACGAGTAATGAGAAAGCAGCTTAGCTTGAGAGAGAGAGAGGCGCAGGAGATGAAGACAGATGAATGTTTGAAGAACCACATGCAAATGCACAAACCGACACTGTTCGGCCAACCTCACAACCTGTCATCGATCCATCAATCATCACCTCTGTTACTTTTTCTATTTTGTCAAAAAAAATATATATATATTCTAATTTTGTAAATAAATTAACCACAACATTTTTTAGATTTTGATTTTTGATATGTATTTGTTTTTTTAATGTATGTATTATATATTTATGTCTTCTAATCTATTAATATTTTAAGAGCAAGGTTCCGGTGCCACACTTTTTTAGTGCCACAAACTAGGTGGAGAAATCGAGTTTCGCTCGATATATGCGGCACAGATAACAAATAAAGAGGACAAAGAAAGTCTTCAAATAACATTACCCTTGACATCAATTAAGAAAGTCTCATGTTCAATTCTGGGGGGCTAATCAAGCTTCGCTCGATATTCAACTTACAAATAAAAAAAATATTAAAATATGTTATTATTTCTGAATTCATAAAGTTTAATGTATTAATTATTATTATTTTTTTGCAGATGAGAATAAATTTATATGATGTCGATATTTAATTCAAGTAGACTTAATAATGTGCAATATGCATAAATACGGAGGGAGGGAATTAAATTTCGCTCTTAGGACAAATTCCTTCATTAGAGGCTTAAAAAAAATACAACAATGCAATATGTAAAGACAAATAATCTATTAACATTTAGAGTAACGGAAAAAAAAAAAACCTAAAAGCTATTGGCTGACAGACATGCATTAGAAACATGTACCAAATCTCTATCTCTACTACTTATAAAGCACCCTTAGCAAGGTCAGCATTTTTTACACAAAGGGGTCCAAATAATTTTGTTAGCATCATTATAAACCATTGATCAATATGATGTACGATTTGGATCACTTTAGAAATTGTTTTATTTTTTTTGCTGCTCCAGAGGCGCTGAAACAGGTCTCCGCGCCGCCTCCAACTAGACCAACCCCGAACCCTAATTCATTTTCGTTTTCTTTCCTCCTGTTCAAACCCTACTAAATTTCGGTTCTCCGCCTCCCCCTCTTCCAATTCCGCTCCTCCAAATTGAAAGCAGGAGTAACGAAGATCAGGATCTCTCTCCTTCTCTCTCGCGATCGATCGAGCAACCATCACTCTTGTTCGCCTCTGCGTACTCGCCAAGAGCCAATATTTTTTTTTCGCAGCTGCGCCTTCCTCCCCCCTACGGCAGAAAAGGAAACCACAGACTTTCTCCATTTCGCATTCGCTCTCCCCGCTTACCCTTGCTCCCTCCTCCCTTCCCCTATCGACAGAAAAGGAAACAACAACCCTGCCTTGGCATAAATTTCACAGACGATGACCTAAATCAGCCGCCTCAACTCAGTTCTCTCGCGAAGCTTCTAGCCTTCTCTTTCGCGAGTTGTGACCGCCGCTCGCATTCTCACAAAAGGATACTCTTTCTGTTGCTAACTCGCTTTCTAGGGTTTCTAAAATCGGAGACGAAGAAGGGTTAGGACGCCATGGCCTCCACTCCCGCTTCGATTCCTAGCGACCTCGCAAAGAAGAAGCGCGTAAGATTACCTCTCTTGTTTGATTTGTGTTGTTCTTTGCTAGATGCGGCCATGGATTTTTAATTGGTTGTGATTTCATTGATTCGTTTTATTTTTTGTTTGAATCTTAGGTGAATCGTAGTGCGAAGCTGAAGCAATGCAAGTTGGATGCCCGTCACGAGCAAAGGCTCTCTCAAGGTGCGTTACTTTGATAAAGTCAAGCACCTGGTAGCTATTTCAACACTAATTAGAAGCCCCAAATTAACTCTTTGTGTGTGTATATTCCTGAGGGTTTTTTTTTTGTTGAGTTATGCACTCAAACCTGGAAGCGTTGAAATAATTGTGAACGGCTAATGATTCTGATTTATTTTAAATATATGCAGCTACAAAGACACTAAACAAGGGTATAGCTGAGATTGTTGTGATGGAAGCTGATACTGAGCCCCTGGAAATCCTTCTTCATCTCCCTTTGCTTGCTGAGGATAAGGTTTTTTTGTCATTACATGGCCTTCCTTTAGTTTTTATTTTCTTTTGGTGAAGTAAATCTGAGGCCTTTAGGTGTCGTGGAATGAGAGTTAGTTTTACATTCTAGAATGAATCCAGAAAGTTGTATTGTTTTGGCTGGTTTCATTTGTTACATGTGCTTTAGACTGGCGCATATTGTGGTCTTAAAACTCTTAATACTTTTAATGAGGGACCAAACAAATTTTCTGATCTTAATATTTCTAATAGCTGGTTTTAACTGTTGATTTAATTATTTTTTATTCCAGAATGTCCCATATGTATTTGTCCCATCTAAAGACTCCTTGGGTCGGGCTTGTGGTGTGACAAGATCTGTTATTGCATGCTCTGTTACCAGTAATGATGCTAGCCAGATTAAAGGCCAAATCCAACAAATCAAGGTATACATCTTTTTATAAGAAACATAAAAATTAAGGCGTTCATCTGAAAAAGGTAGTGCGAAGCTGAAGCAATGCAAGTTGGATGCCCGTCACGAGCAAAGGCTCTCTCAAGGTGCGTTACTTTCAGATTCGATAAGGCTTTTTTTTGTATGCAATCTAATTTTGATTGTCTCAAACCATGTGTATCAAATACCATTAGTTGAACATGCTTAAACGATGCCCATTAGCTGCAACTATAACGAAATTCTCAATTTTTCTTTTTTTGCACTTTTCTTAATGCAATGAACTTTATAAAATTTTGATTTTTTTTATCAATGATTGAGTATTTTCTTTGTATATTCAATAGATTTCTGAAATTTCAATTTTTTTATTAGTACTTCTTTACTTTTTTTTTGGCAGAGATAAAATAGGAATTGGAGGAACGTGGCCTGATTTTGGTGATCATCTCATATATGCTCTATTGACAAAGATTCATAACATTTTTTTAAAGGGGTACATTTCATTATTATTAGCTTCAAATCGTAGAGGTTATCACGCAATATTTTCCCTCTTAGAAAGCTGGATGGCCCACCCATTCGTTATACAATACTGAATTTTTGTATCTTTTTTCGAAACTTATTACAAGCGCTTAGCCAGCACACCAAGGAAGGAGGTAGTTGGCTGTCTGTGAATCTAGAGGTTTTTAACTGCTCAACTAGCATGGTGGACTCTATAAAGCATGAGCTAACGGTGAGGATGTGCAGGCATTGGTGCATGATAGAGTACCAACATTAAGGTAAGGAAATAAAGTACCAACTTGAAGGAGAGGAAGAGGAACATCAACACCAGGAATGCAACTCTGATTTGGTAACTTATTTAACTTTAAGGTACACTACCTTTCTAAAATTTATTTATTTACTTCTTATATGGATCATTTTTTTAGCTACAACAAAATGAATACTTTTAGCTAATTTTGGCTTGAAGTCTTTTGTATCTAAATAGGATCAAATACAGGTAACCAAGAAGATGATCAAGCTTTAATCTTTCTTATAAAATATGGTGCCAGTTCTTAATGAAAAACACTAATTGGTCAAAAGGGCATAAATATAAAAGAATACTAAAAAGGAATAATACACACGTACTATGCAAAAAGTGCCAATATTTTGTTTTAAAAAGGCCTAATATTCAACAGATAAAAAAAGAATAAAATCTCGAGACAGGTAGTGGACTGAAAAACAAGCTAAAATCTAGCTAACCTGCTAAATATTTGATGACTTTTGATCGAACCAGGTTCTTACCAGAAGTTGCACACTGGAATCCTATTTCGGTGTGAAAACTGTTGTTAGCAAAATCTGTTCACTGACAGTAACAGTGAAAATTAGAGAAAATTTTGAATTTTGTTTGCCGCTCCATATTCTGTTTCTCTATTTAAACAATCAATTCGATGGATAATAAACACACCGATTTTGTTGTTCAGGTGATCAAAAATAGTTTACTCAATATTTTTTCTCATCTCTTTATTCTCTCTATGAACTATGGATCTAAATACGACAATGCTTCTTTTTCATCATTTTCTTAATTTCCTACTCATTTGGGAGGGACCACAAATGAGATTTGTCTCATATTTTCTTTTGCTTCTATTGAAAGTTCGACTCATGAAATCAAATCACTCATTGCTATTGTTTCCTCACATGTTTTATTTGCATCTAAATTTCTTATTGCTGGTACAAATAGGTTCCAATTTATTTCATGTTCCTCCTAAGGTCTATTCCAGGTACATATTGAAGACTTCTCAGCATTACGAGTCAAGTTTAGGATTCTATATGAAAATATTAAATTAGATGAAGTATCACATTAATGCTGAAAGCCTGAAATTGAATTATTTCCATTTAAAGGTTCTTTGTATTGAAAATAGTTCCTATGTGTAACCTATGTGTATTTTCGTTTATTTTCTTTCCTCAAATAAATACGTCTTTAATCCTTCTATACATGTTGATGAAGGACTTAAAACCTAGGAATCAAATAAATTTATAGACCTAGAGCTAACCTCACTAGTCTTTTGGAGTACAGCTTTAGGGTCGAACCCAAGGGACGGATTAATGAGTACCGGACTTTACTTCCTCACGAAAGCTAGACAATTATATTTTTATGGAGTTTTTGGTTGATTAAATCTAAAGGTGCAAGTAAATAAATATTTTTGGGTGTTTTAACAATATAAAAGTCATCTTAGGTTCAGGTTTCACATCGGTTTGGACTCTAGAACACAGAACTTATCACTTTCGTGCATCAAACGGTGTTTTTCAAGCATATACCGCTCTGTTCGGTCCGAACAAGAATCTGTTCAATCCGAACAGGAGTCTGTTCAATCCGAACATGACTCTGTTCAATCCGAACAGGAGTCTGTTCAATCCGAACAGGACTCTGTTCAATCCGAACAGGAGTCTGTTCGATCCGAACAGATGGTATAAGTGTGTGATTTTGAACTTTTATGATATTTTATGCTTTGTGCTAGGGTTTGTTGGTCAAACCTAGATATTCTAAACCTCAGCTGTCGCTTGTTGGACTAGAAACTGGTTTAATCACAACCTAACCTAATTAACTCGATTGGTTCACAACTTTTGGTATAGAATTCAATCAACTTAAACTTGTTTGTTGGAGTTCATAAAGGATATCTAGAGGTCTTTTGGACTTGTCTAAAAGTTACACTTTTGGTGTCAACTAATCTCCCCTTTCGGATCTACGATTTATCCCAAATACTTTATCTAAATTATCTTGATTAACCTAACTTTAGAACTTAACTAAATGTGGCCATTCATCTAGAAGTTAATTAGACTTAACCAAGCAATTTAAACAAGCAATTATAATAATTCTCAACGAAACAAATCAACAGAACATATCATAACATAACGAGTCAAATCACAACATCCAAACCTAAGTTACTACCTTACCCCTAAGACTACATAAATTTAGCTTAACATAGTACTAAAACACACAACAAATAACATAGAAATAACAAGATACAAGCCCATTGAAAATAGAGAAGAAAACATAGAAGAATAAACCGAATACTCCTTTATGCTTTCAAACTACGATCTCTAGGCAGTGGTGTGTTGCAAGATGGTCATCAAACTCGTCTCCTTGCTGCCGTCGCTTCAAAGAACCAAGCTTTGATGATCTCCCATGGTGGAAGAGAGAGAAACGCCTATGGAAAGTGGAATTTGTGGTATGGAAGGTTGTGTCCTTTCCTTCAGGTCTAGAGGTGTATATATGGATGTCCCAGGTCGCAAGGATGGAAGGCTAGGGCACCAGGGCGCAAGAAATTGCCATTTCCATCAGTTTCTATGTAAAAAATAATGCCTTATGTGATATGGCGGCACCCTGGTCAAACCGAACAGATCCTTGTTCGAACCGAACAGGAGAGAGAAAATGACGCTTGGCTGCCATAGGTGCTGGTCGGATCGAACAGGATTGTGGTCGGGTCGACCAGGAGAGAGAAAATGACGCCTGGCTGCCATAGGTGCTGGTCGGATCGAACAGATGATTGTTCGGGTCGACCAGGAGAGAGAAAAGAGCCTCCAATGCTAGGAATGAGTCGTCTAGCGTGCGTGCTACGTCGGGAATCCATCTATATGCTCCAAAATCATCAGAAATCATCAAAGTCCTGTAAAATGAGAGAAGAAACGACGGTAGAGCCAATTCCATGGAAATCATAGCAATCTATTGAATAATTCAATGGTTTGAGTGTTATTTGAGTGCCAAGTACGGTCCAAATGCCTACAAATAATGACGATATCACATGTACTGAATTTATTTTGTGTTGTTCATGTTCCCAGTTGATGAGGAGGGCACAAGGATCACTGTCGTGGATTATTTCAGGGAGCGATACAATTGCAACTTGAGGTATACAGCCTGGCCTTGTCTCCAGTCTGGCAATGACAACAGGTCCACCTACTTGCCAATGGAGGTATGTTGGTCTCACCTTATGCATAATTTCTCATTCATCATCTGATGATGCTTCTCTAATTTGGTTGAATTTGTGGGTAGGTATGCAATATTGAATGTGGGTGTTGAATTCTAATGAATTCCAATGGTGACTGTATACAAGCACCACAACCATAGGACATGCTGTTACTAAAACAACATACTCATTGCAATTGTTTTTTTACATTCAGATTTTGATGTAGCAGTGAAAGAGGATAATGCTAATTGCTAGCAATGGATGCGGCTATTAGATTGAAGTAATTGCATGCAAAGAGCGTTGTCCATTTTTATCCCAAGTGTGATAACCTCTTGGTGAATCTGAAGGATTTGCACGTCCTATTTGTAAGGCATAATTTCTCTCTTACCTAATTTCAGTTTAAAATACTGAATTAAAAGTTCTTAAATTGATTAGTTTTTTTATGTGGGTTCATTTGGAATTGTGATGTGGGAAATTCTCACAGGAGAGGAACTAATTTATAGGTATGAAAATTATGTACCTTAAACAATATTAAAACGACAAAGTTACTGCAAAATATATTAATTTCTGATAATGGTGATTGTAATTTGTTGTAAGGCAACTAATTTATGTTTATTTTCTAGATTCTTACCCAGTGCCTTAATTATTACCTCACTTTGATAATAATTTTGATGCCATAAATTCCAATGTCCAGTACCTAAACCAAACCTGACTTTGGTAATTTTGATAAGCGATATATAACCTAAATGAACACAATGTCAGAAATAACCCAAACTGAAATGATTCATAGTCAAAATCTTTTTTGATTCATCTCACCTGTTTTCTATCTCTACAAATGTTTCGTTTTGTGTTATTAAGGTTAATTTCGCTCATCTCACATGTTTTCTATCAGAAAATGAATTTTATCTAATAATGTTAATACCTGTTATTAACAAAAATAATGTTTACCTGTTATCAATATTTCAATTTATACTTAGTAGTTTGCATATAGGCCCTGAAGAGATAAATTTCTATTAAAAAGTTGCTTATGTTGTAGCTATGATTTCAACAAATAAATAAGTTACGAACATAGAAAGACTTCTAGCAAAAGAATGAGAAATGTTAACTGACACATGACATGCAGCATTATATACAAAATATGCCCCAAGAGATTGAAGAATGCTTTTGGCTATTAACATGGAAGTTTGCTATTATTTTTTTTTTAATTAAGACCGAACTTTTTGTTTTTATCTGTTAATTGCAAGGTTTCATTGTAGGTACTTTACTGATACAGCTTTCTGGTAAGATAGCAGTGCTGGTCCAATTAATACCGACAATTGGTATTTGTGTATGAGACGAATAATAGTGTCATTAGCTATCAGATCCCTCTTCTGTAATCCTTTTTTCACTTTTCTACTGCTTAATTATATATTTTCTTAGTTTAGTCGTTCTATGTTTTCATATTATGCACCTATGTGTATTTCTTTACCTTTCAGAGCTACACGGTGCCTTTGAAATCTTTTCCCAAAAAAAAAAAAAATCATTGTGGATATATATGACGGGCTTTAAATCCCAAATTAGATTTTGCCATTTTGGTCATAAACTTCAACGTGTACATCCGTATTTAGTCATACCAAATTAAGAAAATTGATGCTTTTATTCTATTTGTTTAAATCTGAGAATACTTCTGCAATCTTTAGCGTCAATCAAAACGACGTTAACCTTACATATTGAAAATGGATAATATATCTGTGCCGAATAAGACCTATTTCACATATCACGTATTAAAGTTCGCCCACACATTGTGATGACACAACACACTTCACTCTCGCATTTTATGTACTCACACGATTCTAATAAACTCAGTCTCATCAACTGCAGCAGCGTCGATCACCCAAAAATAAAAATTGACGTCACTATGGTCCTCTTCGCCCACACATTGGGTTGACACTGCTGCTAGGGGTGTACAAACATTAGAGTAAATTTTTTTTCAAAACACTCTATCTCTCACCCTCTTCTTCTTTCCTTTTCATTACTCTCCAACCGATCTGGAGCGAGTTAAGTACTCGGGTGTGTTTGGATGAGCCGAGAATAGAGAATATAAATAAGAAATTTTGGTTTGCGTGTTTATTCTTATTCTTGTGCAACCCAAACAACACAAGAATAAGAAATTTGGGCCCTTATTCCTATACTAACAAAACCATGGTATAAGAATAAGGAATAAGAATAAGCACGCAAATCGAAATTTCTTATTCTTATTCCTTATTCTCGACTCATCCAAACACACCCTTAGATCAGAGTAACTTCCGTCACTTTCCATTCTTCTCTCTCTGAATTCGTTGTTTTAAAGCAGACCTTAAACGTCTTTTAACTTTTTGAAATATATCAAAGAATGAATTGCCCGCACATTGAGCGGGCATTGCTGCTAGTAAAGGTAAGTATGCAAATATGAGTATTAGAAAGTAAAAAAAAAGGGAAAAAAAATTCTTCCTTGACTGGGTAATCAAGAGAATCACATATAAGATCCAAAAAGGAAAATTTTTTTTTTTTTTTGAGAAAAAGCCTAAAGTGGCCCGTTTTTATTAGCAAAAACAATTAATTTACATCCCTACATTGGAAAAATTGGATATAACTCCTTGCAATCTTCTCTATCTGAATATAACCCATGTAATCTTCAAAACCGAATATAACCCCCTCCAATCATGTTTATTAAGGATATAAGCCCCTATCATTAATTTCAGTTACTTTTTTATTTAAAAAACTCAACAAAATAAGTTATGACCAAACTACCCTTCTCTTCTCCTTCCTCCCTGATGTTCCCCAAATTCCTTCAATGTCGTTGGACTAAATCTCGCCCCTCCCTCTTTATTTGCCGATAATAATTTTAAGTATATAAATTCCAATTGAGTCTAGGTTAATTGATCTTAACATCCAAAATGTAGCTGGTCTCAAATGTCGTCTTTTGTGTTTGTTTCTGGCATCGAAAATATATTCATAATAGAATTGTTGAAAGCTTTTGAACCTTCATGATTTTTTTTTCTTTTTGCTTCTTTTTCCCCTTAATTTCTGTTGAGGTTCTTCACAAGTTAATCTACTTATCATAGTTGTAGTTGATCATATTAAAAATAACGTCAGGATGTAGATTTAGCACACGTAAGAGAGAAATTTAAGTATATATCTTTTTGTATTTGTATTTGCTTTTGCTAATACAACATTTGTGATTCATCCTTGTAAATAACTTTTTAGTTAATAAAATTTTGGGATCATTGATATCAGAAAGAACAAATTAAGATGGAACGTTTCTGGTGGAGACTTTAGAACATATTTAATAGGTATCTGAATATAAGAAAGGAAGGTGAAACGTCTTTCTTTTGAAAGAAGAGGGTATTTTGGACATAATTTTATTCTACATATTTTTTTAAATTAAAAAATAATGAAAAGGGGTTATATCCTTAAGAACCATGATTGGAGGGGGTTATATCCAATTTTGAAGATTACAGGGGGGTTATATCCAGATAGAGAAGATTGCAGGGGGTTATATCCAATTTTCCCATTTACATTTGATCTGAGGTGGAATTATGCTGAAATGAGCAAGACCTTCCTATTTATAATGTCATTTCTCTCCATAGAGACTGTTCCGGAATGTTGTTGCGCTCAGCTACCTAACAAAATTTCCTCTCCAGTGCAGCATACCTGAAAAATAAGTGTGATATCACATCACATCTCAGAAATGCAGGATTGTAAATTTTGACAAATGCATATATGAAAAAATAAATGACCACCAGTTCATGAAGATTAGTGCTTTAAAAGTTACCATGGCAATGAAAATTCATTTATATAAGTCATATTCATTTAATTGTGTGTTCTTAAACTTTGCATGGCTGCTGCATTACATGAAGGTACGCACTTCTTGCTTGAAATGCTAAACAAATTTTGTCCTTACTTGTACCAGACAGAGTCCTATTCACCACCACAAAAAAAAGCCAAAGAATGGATATTAAACGGAACCAATAAGTATATATACACCGGCATCTGGTATTTAATACATGATACATTTCATAATTCTAGATACGGCCCATATTTCCAGAATCTGAAATTTTAGCGTATCAGTAAAAATTTGAAGTACCTGTTCATCTCATCATTTCCAGCATCAGAACGTGGCAACTCAACTTGCACTGGACTCTGAACCTGCATGGAACTTGAGTTCAAACTTGGCATGACCATTCTAGATAGCACCTCCATCTTCTCTGCAAATATCTCTAGCATGGAATTCCTCAGGAAAATCTAACTCCTCCAGCACCTCAATTCTCTGAATCACTGAATCCTTAATAAGAAAAGAATCTCTCAGCACGTTATATGAGTTTCTTATATACAAAAGCTCAGATTCCAGACTTCAATTCGATTAGCCTCTCCATAAGATTTAAGCTTGTCCTCAGCTTCCGTGATCTGAAATCACAAATCATTTTTTGCATCCATATCAGTCAACACTGGTTTCACACACACCAAATCATTATCTGCATCCATCTCAACTCTCAAATTTTAAAAAAAATACAGGAGCAAAAAAAGCAGGTTTTATCTCATTAGGAAAATAAAAAGAATAACAATTAGTAGTCTACTTAGCCCCAAAAATTAATTAATTTTCATTTTTACTTTTCAGTGAATCATTTTTTTTTTGTTTTGAGAAAAAGCCTGAAGTGGCTCCTTTTTATTAGCAAAAACAGTTAATTTACATTTGACTCAAAGACTATCTATCAATCAAGTATATAAAAAAAAAGTCTAAGCCTTTTATCCCAAACAAGTTGGGGTAGGCTAGAAATGACACCCCGACGCTGGTCGTTTCTTGTATATATATATGGCAGGGTTGTTTCTTGTATATATGGCTGAGTTTTTACGCTGGTTTGCCAAGCCTATCGCAAACATGCGGGCTTGAACCCTTGACCTCTTAGAAGAGAGCCAAGTACTCTTACCACCTGAGCTACTAGAACTTATGAATTAAATGAGTTTGCATATTTTATCTTTTAATTCATATTTTATCAATCAAGTATAAATTATAAAATTAGTAAGAAAGTAAAAAAAAGCATTATTACTGATCTGGTTCCATCTTTGAATGCCTAAAAATCAAACTCAACCACAGTAGCAAAGAAGCCTGAACTGGCCCAATTTTTTTGTGTAGAAGCTCTCAGCAAATCCTTATTCTCTCCAGTAGTCACAGCTGCCGAGCTGGTTCCATCTTTGATTCTACGGTAGAGACTTATTGAAGAATCTAGAAATATGGAGATAACCGACTTTATTAGCTTGATGTACAATATTATTGAGTAATCTAGACACTTCCTTGTAACCGACATTTGCATGCTATATACAGGTGTTAAGGCATTAGGTTAGGTGTCCGCACCAAAATTAGTAAAAGCTAGTATATGTGTATGTGTATGTAGTAATATATACGTTGTATTAGTATAGTTGAGTAGTAATATAAGAGTGTTTATATAGTATCGTTAGTCAACACTTTATTTTTTTATTTTAAATTTTAAATTTTAAAATATAATAGTCCGATTCAAACTGTTGATCTTATTCTTTTAACGACGGATGTGTTGTCATAAAATTTTATAATTTTTGAAGTTTATTTGATGCTTGATCAAAAGGTCCAAAATGAACGGATCAAAATAATTAAAATAGATTAATTTTAATATGTCTATTTTTCAACCTCTTGATCAAGTATCAAATAAATTTTGAAAATTATGAAAGTTTAGAACAACACATCCGTCGTTAAAATGAATAAGATCAACGGTTTGGATCGGACGATTATATTTTAAATTTTTTAAATTTAAAATAAAAAGTAAAGTGTGGCATCAGTATTCAGGATTATAAATAAGGGGGAATTAGATATATGCCACTCTAAAGTTGTGAAATTAGAGAAATACCATCTCAAAATTGATTTTTTGAAATATGGCACTCCAAATTCAATCTATTCGTAAATTTCCCACATCTACCGTATAAAATAGTCTTCTCCATCCTTAATATCTTATATTGACTGAATTGCCCCTCTAACAAAATTCTCATTTTAATCGATCTCTTTTTTCTGACAATTTCATTTTCTTCCCAATCTCTATCTTTTGCTCTCGCCAGTAAACTCAAGCACACCGCTTTCTCTGGCCTTCTCACCTCACTCCACCATCCCAATCTCCGCCTCTCGCCACCATCACTCTCTCTCATTCTCTGCTCTCTCTCTCTCTCATTCTGACTCTTGCTCGCTCTCTAGTCCTCTTTATCTCCACTATGATTCTTGCCACTCTGGCTCTAAGGAGCCAGCTCGTTTTCTCTGGGTACATCGGTTCTTTTATCTAGTATTTGCTCGTTCACTTCCTCTTTTGTGCTGTCATCAACAATTCTCTTTTTGTCTTTGAATACTGAGAAATTATACCAGATCTGGTTTTATCAAGGATTTTTACTTTTTACCAGAACCGATGCTTGTGATTTTTATTTTAACAAAAATAGTGAATTTTGACAGCACAATTCCTTGTCAATAATTTGTATAAGGACCCAACCAAACAAATAACTTATATAAAGACTCAACCAAATAATCTTTTTTGATGGAATTGTAAAATTTATTTCTTTTTAATACATTATTTTTTTGAAAATTGGGCAGTATAATCTCAATTTAAGCAATAGTTTTCATGAAATGTATGCATATTTGGACTATGAAACAATACGAGAAATCCAATGAGCAGATTAAGGATGGAGGCGTAACAGGATCGTATAGGTCTGAGAGGTGAGCATGGTGGCACGAGGTGGAGACAAGGATGGTGCTGTGAAGCGGAGATGGGGACGGTGGCGCGAGGTAAGAGGGGTAGAGACAGGGGCGTATTTATGTAAGGAGGGTACATAATTTTTTTTAAAAAATTATATATATATTACAACGTCAAATATAGATATAGTATAATAATATTTTTCAAACAAACAATTCTAAAATAATGTAACTAAAAAAATTTTCATCAGAAATCGAATAAATCTATAACAACAACATAAAAAAATAACATATCAAATATCCAAAATAATAATTCAAGGCAATCAATAAAGTAAAAATCTATAACGAGTTTTTATTTTCTGATAATTTTACATAATAGGTTCATTAGAAATTTTATTCAACACATCTCTTTTTATATATGTTACAAGACAATTATTCATCCAACTATCTCCCATTCTATTTCTAAGTTTTGTCTTAATAAGATTCATTGCTGAGAATACCCGTTCGACAGATGCCGTTGCCACCGGTGAAATGTCCGTTCGCTACTCGCTAGTTCCTTCACGACGAAGACGGGAGAAGGCAAACATGCAAGTCGGAGAAGGAGGAAACAAATCAATTTTTAATTTTCTAAGATGGGTCCTCTGAATTTTTTAGATAGGTCCATATAATTTTTTTTTATTTACATACAAGTCCTACTCTAAGTAAATTTCTTTTCCAAAGTGGGTCCTTGGACCCACCAATCACAGTGTGCCTTCGCCCCTGGGTAGAGAGAGCGTTGTGTGCTAAGTTCACTGGGTGGCGATTTTGTCTGTGAGAGGAAACAATGGAAATTGGGAATGAAATCGGAAATTGGAGGAGAAGAGATCAATTAGAAAAATTTTGTTGAAGGGTAATTTGGTCAATATCAAATATTAAGCATGGAGAATACTATTTTATACAGTAGATGTGGCAAATTTCTGAATAAATTGAATTTGGAATGGTAATTTTCAAAGACTTAATTTTGAAGTGACATTTTTCTAATTTTACAATTTCAGAGTGGCTTGTATCTAATTTTCCCTATAAATAAAGATGCGTGGGTGTCCAAAAATCATTTTTTGTGAACAGTGGCACGACATGGGATTCTATCTGCCTAATTTTGCGGTCAAATGAAAAAAAATACTATGTTGTCAACTATGGTGCGGTTCATTTGTGGTCTATGTCCGGACCCGTCGCGCGCGGGCTTTAAAATTTTCGCCGCATGTTTCTTTATGGTATGTTTGGAAGTGGTGTGGAATAAGAACAAAAATTAGAACAAGCTTGTTCTTGTTCTTATTTTAGTTCCATGTTTTTGTTGGAACAAGAACGATATTCATTTTATTCTTATTCTTCTTATTCTAAAGGGTGCCAAACAAGAAATAGCTTGTTTTTATTCATAGACTTCCAAACATACCCTTAATGTTTCGATTGCTTTTTGCATCACCTCTTTCTTTCTCCTCTCTCTGACGCTAAGGAAATGGCGTAGTCCTAAAAAGGAGAAGAGGAAGCGGAGACAAGGAAATCATCATCTCCTGTCCCACCCCTTTCAAAATCACTGCCGCAGGAATATTGTGTTTATATTGAATTTATATGATACTATACTGCTAATATTGTGTTTTATATTTAGTGTCCTGAATTTAGGCGTTACCAGCAGGAATCAAATTTGTCCTATTTCAGGTCTTTTCTATTTGTATTTCAGAAAATTATGTCATAAAATTTTAAAATGAAATCTTAATTTTTTCATTAAATGGTGTTCAGTTTTGAAATGTTTATTGTAGAGGAATCAAGGGTTTGTAATTGCATAACGGTTCCATAATTTGTGTGTATCTGAGAGAAATCCATGGTTACTAATTTCTGAAGTATCCTTTAGTAATGCCTTACTGCAATAAATTTTTATAACTCACATTAAATTTGCTAATTAATACTGATTCCCTATTATTTTGGGCCGTTAATCTTTCGTGTATATATAGAATCCCCTGTGAGATCATTTTTTTTTGCAGTACTTTGCCAATTATGGTATCATTATTTATATTTATACTTTGTTTGCTCAGAGTCAGAGGTATATCTGTTGCTATTCTTATTCAATCCTTTGTTTTGAGAAAAATTAAATATGTCATATGTTAATCTGTATACATAATTAATCTATTTGTTCTGAGAAAATATGTTTGAATTTTATTGCATATGTTGATACAAAGGTATGACATCTGGTACTGGTAGAATCAAAGGTTTAAATAGCGGCCGTAGCGGCCGCTATAGCGGTGCTATTTGGTACACCGCTACAACGCTACAGATTTAGCGGCCCGTCCGATAGCGTGACCTATAGCGGGAAATAGCGGGATATAGCGGTGAAATAGCGGGAAATAGCGGGTGATATAGCGGTATAATAGAGGAAATAGCGGTACAGTTTATAATTTGCTGATATAACAATAGTATTTTGGGTATAACTTTCGCATACGAACTCCGATTGACGTGATTCAAAATTCTATAAAAAGTTTACAAAAGTGGCCACAATTTTTATGTTTTGAACATTTTCAAATTCTTAAAATTTAATGCTCAAATCTGCATAGAAAATAAATATAATTTTAGTTAGCATTAATTAGTTACATGAAATTATTTTAATTTTTTATTTTAGACTAAACTAGACCTTCAAAATGCACTTGTGCGTGCAAATCCGCTATGGTCCGATAGCGGCCGCTAAATACCCGCTATCCGCTATCCGCTATGATATTAGCATGTCCGCTACGAGTCCGCTATCCGCTATTTAAACCTTTGGTCTCTAGTATCATGTGAATTTAATATCTAGAAATTGGGCTTGGGCCTCGGTGCTGACTTCAACATAAAGTGTGGCACAGGAACCTCGCTCTATTTTTAAATAGAGAATTAAAATTTCTAAATATATGTCTTTGAATATGGTTTCTGGACGCATGGTTTCTAAAAACATAAATACAAATTTAACTTCTGAATTTTATTTTTTTCCTTCTAAATGATTTCTTCTATCTCCAATCTCAGAGATGACCTGCTTCACTTCATCCAGATTCTTACAATTGCTCAATGCGTTTAGAAGTATATCAAAGATGACTTCATTCGGCTGAAGGCCATGATGCATCATCTTATCGACCATGCGCAGAGCCTCATTGATTCTGCCATTTTTACAGTAGCCGTTAATTAAGATACTATAACTGTGTTGGTCTGGCTCAATGCCTTTTGAAGCCATCCTTTCTAACAATTCTGTTGCTTTATCAAGATGAGATTCTAGGACATATCCTTGCAGCACAATAGTGTAAGTGATTACATTAGGTTCTACCCCTATATCCTCCATTATACCGACCAGCTTCTCTGCTTCACAGGTCTGTCGGTGCTTGCACAGGGACTTCATTAATGCATTGAAAGTCACTACATTAGGTGAAATGCCCTGATTCACCATCTCACGGAAAACCCTGATTGCACAGTTCCACTCACCTATCACAGAAAGCCCATGAATTAGACAATTGTATGTGTGAACGTCTGGTGCCACCCCTCTTCTTATCATCTCCTGAAGAAGCTCTGATGCACGCAAGAAGTCCCCCTCTTTGCAGCAGCCTTTTAATAAGGTTGTGTATGTGTAGACATTTGCATGAAGTCCAGAATTAACCACTTTTTCATATACAACAAATGCCTTGTCAATGTCACCAACATTACAAAAACCAAGAATGAGGTCATTGTAGGTATAGACATCTGGAACTAATCGTTTTGCAATCATTTCTTCAAACATCTTCAAAGCACAATTCATATTACCTTGGGAACACAGACTATGAGTGAGAATGTTGTAGGTAACCACATTAGGACCAAGTCCCTCTGCAACCATTTTATCAAACATTCTGAAAGCACTATTTGTGTCACCATGACTGCAGAGTCCATCAATAAGACTGTTGTAGGTATACAAATCAGCAACAATTCCATGGACAGACATTTCTTCAAACACCGGTTGTGCTGCAATAACATCCCCATTCTTGCAAAGACCATTAATGAGACTGTTGTAGGTATACAAATTAGCGACAACCCCAAAAGAAGGCATTTGTTCAAACACCTTTCGTGCCGCAACAACATCCCCGTTTTTACAAAGACCATCAATTAGTATGCTAGAACAGTTAACATTAGGAATCACTCCTTTAGCAGCCATTTCCTCGTACATCTTCATAGCCACTGCAATCTTACCCTTTTTACAAAGACCATGGATGAGGATGCTGTAAGTTACAACATTAGGCTTAAAGCAACTGCCTTCTTTTGACATCAGACGAAACAGCTCAAGCCCCATCCGAATATTGCCCTTTCTGCAATAACCATCCATAAGTGTATTGTAAATGACCAAATCAGGAGCACATCCCAATAGTGGCATTTTAGCAAGCACCTTAGCTGCATTCTGCATCTGCTTCTGCGTACAAAGCTCCCTAATAAGGGAACCAAACATGATGGCATTGACACCGCATCCTTCTCTCAGTGATTGGCCAAGCACACAGAAACCAAGATCCACTCGACCCATTAGACAGCAGCAATCGAGGACAAGGCCGAAGGTATGGATGGTGAGAGAAAGAGAGGCACCTGTGTCTCTGGTTCTGGTTGTGGTTCCCTTCAAGCGATTAAAGAGAGTAAGTACGGTTGGGAAGCGGCTGGGATGCTTGGTTTTGGCAATGGATTTGAGAAGATTGTTGATGGCGAGGATGGACGGTGGGCGATGAGTGTTGGGAGAGAGGAGGCGATGAAAGAGAGAGACGGCCTCCTCGAGCTGAAGGTTCCCAGCAAGGCATCTCTCCTTCACTAGCTTTTCCAGACGGCGAGTCTTATTCATATCAATGGTTTGGCTGCCTCTTATTCATGAAACCAAGTGGTAAATTGGTAATGTAAAGTGAAAGAGAGATGGGATTGTGGTGGGAATTGAATATGCACTAGATCTCTCAGTTGCGCCTCCAGCGCAACATTAGCTTCTGTAGGAGAGTTGCTAATTTTTTCTGTTGGTTAGAGCTTCTGTTTCTGTTTTTGTTGAATTTTTTTTCCCTTTTCCTATAGTGGTATATTGAGGTGCAACAAAAATCTTGGAGGCACATCACACTGTTCTATTTGAGTAACTGATCAAGTAGCGATAAAAAATGAGGTTATTGCTTGAATCGCAGTTGCAATATCATTTATTGGTCATTGGTTCTAATAGTACTAAGTAATCACTGGTACAAGGACATCAATACATACAAGTGAGGCATATATGTACGACATTTCTACGCAATACGAATTTAACCTGGTACACAAAGAATTTAAATACATAATTAACGAAGTTAATCATCGTAATAAATAGATGAAAAATAAAATAAATGAACAGTGAAGTATAAAAAATAATATTTTTCTATTTTTGTTGACTGCAATAGATTCTTATTTTTTACCATGATCTGCTATTGATTCATTAAGGAGAATAGCTTTCTTTTTCTTCAAAAATAAGTTAAAAAAAATCAATTATTAAATCCATAAATCAACTAAACTATGGAACTAATACAATTATCAAAGCCTGCTGCTGTGGCTTTAAATTTTTCAGAAAAATATAATTTAAAACTATTAAATTGAGATTTCATAACTTATATATAAAAAAACATGTTACATGGAAAACAAAAATTTATCATAACAGTGTGGTTGTTCAACAATCTTAATATATGAGTTAGAATTTTGTCCATATATTATGATTGTTTTTTAGGTCAAACATCGTTTTTCGTTTTGTTTTAAAAATTATAAGCACTTGTGAAAATCTGAACCGTTCGGCCTTCAAAAAAGAAAATCTGAGCCGTTCAAAGTTGATTAAAATTTGGAACTGGACTCTGGACATGTCCATTCGGACCATTCTTCTCCATCTCTATACAACTATACCCCGTCACCGTCAGAACAAAAAGGGGCTGAATGCCCCACATCCATGGCAGCCCGTGGTGCGTCCCCCGGCCTCCCCTCGTGGTTTCCCCACCCCTAGCCACCTCATACGCCCTTTCCCCACGCTTCTCCACCTCTCACAGTTGATATACACCATTAATGGTGGTTCAAACTTCATTTCCGTTCCAAACCGGGGAAAATGGGCTCGTTGTCCGCCTATTCTGTTCCCAGTCGGCCGATTCGAATTGGTATGGGCCGATTTTCTGAACCATGAGATCGTATCATAGTTTCTGTTATGGAAATCCTCAGAAAATAAATGATGAGAGCGGGATGCCGATCGACGATGAGCAAAACATATGCAAGAGGGATCTCTATGGGTTTGTCATTGAAAGGAGAGCCAAGTGATGCGGTCGCTGGGGAGAGCTGAGTGGTGTGCAGCCGTAAAATTAAGGAAGAAAGTCGACCTCTACTTTTTTTTTTGTCCCTTCACGATGGGGAAGAGAGAGAAGGAATAAAATATAGGTCCAATTTATTTACATAGGAGCGGCTCGCATTGACACCCACAAACCACCCATTTTTCATAAAAAAAAAACAAACAAACAAACCACCCATTAAAATTTCAAAACACATTTGAACCGAGAGAAATTGGTAAACGACGGACAGGGACCCGAATAAATTTCGTGCACCAGGCTCACAGTAAAAAACTTACTATAGCAGCAGTGGTGGGGCCCAAACTCGTAAATTATCGCGCTGTATGACCATAGCAAAAAAGTATTTGGTATTGCTTTTAAAAACGGATTCATATTAATGGAAATGTCATCCATTACACCAATGATTATACGAAAAACAAACTCTAAAATGTGGCACATCTCCATCCCTGCGATGAAAATCAGACAAATTTCAGGCCATATGTGCACTGTTTCTTCGCGTTCGTCATCCCACGTCACCGATCAATCAACTTTATATATATATAATATGGCCTACGGGTTTTTTTTTCAAAAAAAAAAAAAATGCATATGATGTCCATTAAGCTCCGCCCAGGGCTGTCAAACGTTCAAGATGGAACGGAAATGCTTCATTTCGTTTCCATTCCATTTTAAAATACGAAACAGAAAATTATTCCATTTTCGTTCCATTTCGTTAAACGGAACGGAAATTTCACTTCCACATTCATTTTACATTGAAATTTTTCATTTCAGCGTTCCGTTTCCGTTCTATTTTTGAAAATGGAACTACTTTTCCTTCCACTTTTGTTCCATTTCGGACGGAACGAAACGGAAACGTGCGAAACGGCGGTATATTGACAGCCCTAGCTCCGCCCATTAATTCTAGGCCCAAGTTGACCTAAAGCAAATTAAGTCCAGAAACGGTAACTGTCATTTTTGACTTTTTGTCCATAGCAAAACACAAAATAAACACGTAAAACATATAGGGTGTGTTTGGAAAGGCCGGGAATAGAGAATAGGAATAAGGAATTTCAGTTTGCGTGCTTATTCTTTTCCAGACGGCGAGTCTTATTCATCTCAATGGTTTGGCTGCCTCTTATTTGATGAAACAAACCAAGGAGTGAGAGAAGAAAGAAAAGAAAACCAAAAGAGCTGGAACTGAAAGCGTAAGAACTCGGACTTAATTTTGTAGTTTTGATAAGCATTAAATAAACTTCAAAAATTATAAAATTTTATGACAACGCATCCGTCGTTAAAATGAACAAAATCAGCAATTTGGATCGGACGATTATATTTTAAATTTTAAATTTTAAAATAAAAAAATAAAATATGGCATTTGTGGTACCAAAAAAATATGGCACCGGAATCTTGCTCTATATTTAAATACAGAATTAAAAGTTTCTAAATATATACTAGCAGCAGTGCCCGCTCAATGTGCGGGCAATTTTTTATTTGATATATTTAAAAAAAATTAAAGACTTTTAGTATATATTATTTTTGTGTAATTTTTTTTTTTTGTTCTTATAGAATTCTTCTTAAAAAATTAGACATCTTCAAACCATAAATCTTAATTTCAGCACCATATATTTTGCTCAGTTGAAATTAGCATTTTATTTTATTAAAAAAAAAGAAAATGAACAAACCAGCTGAAATTAGTTTGTTAATTTGGTTAAAGAAATGTACAGTGAAGTTACTTTATTATTTTGATTCAAAAAAATTAACAAACCAGCTGAAATTAGCATCAATAAAAAATAAAAAATTTCTTCTCATTGACTAATTTATTATATAGACTAATAAAAAACGATATATAAACGTCTATAATAAACAAGAGATGTAACGGGATTGTACAGGAAAACATACCAAAAGTAAAAGACTATCCAAAAGGAAAGAAATCAAGCTAATACATTAACCAATTGAGACAAAATAAGCAAGTATTCAATGATATTTTAACGGCTTTGAATTTTGTATAATCATTTAGTGAAATTTTTGGGTAAGAGCATAAAACCCAAAACATAATTAATAAATTTGTATTTTAGATAACCTGGTGACATGTGTTTGATTTCATTTGATTTATGTTACCAAATAGGTTCCAAATAATGATCTCTCTTTCTTTGTTTCCTCAACGTCATTAGCTGGGTAGAATGAAAAGGCAATTAACCAATTGTAATAATCATATCATATTATTGATGGCCTCCAACTCCAAATTGGAAAAAATCTTACTGAAAATAAAAAGGAACCAAACAGAAAATATACACAAATAATTCCAAATAATTTTTTTTCTCTAACGTAATTCATGACATACATGGAAAAAAAGAGTCTAGAACAATTAACTATTCCTTAAACAACTAAGTCTAGAACAATTAACTAACTGCCAAGTGTATAAAAAAAACCAATATGGATTGCCTACGGACTTTAGTTCAAAAAAAAAAACCTAGTTAATTTATACAGCTAAAGAACATTGAGAAGCTAATACCTAATATATTTCCATAATTTATATTGAAGTACATAATTAAATAAAAACCTAGTTAATAGTCCAGACTAACTTACAATGGAAAATACAAAATAAAACAAGGAAAAAATAGGAGCAAAGATTATTGAACTATGCGGGTATCAGCTATCAGGTTATAGCATGTTTTTATTTTGTCAATGTGTGCCGACTGCGGAGCCCACAACTAATTATCAAGTGACGAAATTGCCCTTCTTCCATACAGATCCCTAAACACTTTATCGGTGGTCCATTTTGAAAAGAACTTTTCCATCTAAAAATGCATAGATGAACCAGAAAATTAATTAAAGCCACATAATAGAGATCAAAGAGCCAAATAAAGAACAAATTCGTGATGAATCTACCTCAATCCTTGATAGCTCTTCCAGAGCATCTGTCTTTTTGTTTTTTTTTAAGCAAGGTCCTTGACGTTATTTATCAGTTCATTGCTCCTACTGCATTGCTTGTTTTAAATTATAGGTCATCCGAAGCTATATGAGATGAATTGTAAGAAAAGTTATGTGGAAAAATTTCCAGATTTATGAATTAAAATTCTTATGAATTCAAATAAAAGATTACCGATTATCATACCAAATTGAATAATCAGGAACAGATGGGGTTTTTATTTTCTCCACCACATTGATGATTTGGTTGTTTAGGTCTTCCAAATATGTTTGAAGGAAGTACTGCATATTTTTTCTAGCATCAAGCTGGCTCATCTTAAGCCTATCAATCTCTTCAGTTACAGACTAACAGAAAAAAGCAACATAAATAAAGGTATAGATGAAGGGAAAACCAATTACTTTACCGGATGGGACTTTGTCTCTACGCTGGACATAAACTGATCATGGAAACCACCCAGTTCTTCCTTAGCACTCTCCCTCTGACCATCCATTAGGTGACACCTACATAATCATTCAGGTGGAAAAATAAATTGAGGTGATTCGTGAACTTAATTGAGCCAGAAGTTTTTTCAAGTCCTTGGAAATTTATGGGCTAATTTAATTATGTACCTGACGATCAACAACGGTATCACCATCAGAAATACTAAGTTCACCATCTGCTTGCGCATCAGATGGATGAATCACCTTCAAAAATGAAAGATAGATTGCAGGAAACTTAGAAACGAAACCTATTTAAAATCAAAAGGGAAAAAAAATTTGTTAACCTAAAATGGCACCTCAGGTATGTACCGGTATTCATAGTTCACAGATCCATAGTTCACAGACAAAACATTCACACCATCCTGTTTTTATTAAAAAACAAACAAAAGTTAAAACATGCAAGCTTTCAATCTTTAAGATATGTAAATGTTTCCTTCAGCAAGAGAGAGTCAAAATTAACAAAACAGCTTATAGTTTTTCTAAGGCACTGGACAGAAACAGACAGAACATATTGGAATAACTTACGGTGTGAATCACAAAATGCTCATCCAAGCTCTCCCGTGGAAGGCATCTCTACAGAAGGGGGCAAAAAAACATCAATAATTCAGAATATATAACCTTTTAACTAACTCATGTTATTGACATGCATCATAAAATCCTCAATAGCAACATAAAGAACAAGAACATTACTTGATACAAACCTATGAATTAGAGAAAAGATAAGAATACTTGATAAAATAAACAAACTGAAAAGGACATAACTTACAGCTCTGACAGAAGAGATGATATAATCCTTTCCAGAAGGATTCATAACATTTGAAGGGATTCTGATGGTGTAAAATCATCGTCCTCCAAAAGCGTCTGTAACCACCAAACATCATACCAAAAGAAAAATAAATAAATAAATAATAAGCCTCTCCATCACACAAAATAAGAATTAAAATAAGCACTTTAAGTTATAATGATTACTTCAAAAAGTCCCTTCTCTGTGTCTGAGATTGCATTCCTTGTAAACCGGAGCTTGGTCAGTGTCCGGTTGACAAATCATTCAAAAAGACATAGAGCATTAAAATTTAAGGATCACAGTTCTAATTAACTAAACAAACAATGAAAACACAATTATACAAGCATTGTCATAAATTTAAGTCTTTTCCAGCTATCAAATGTAACGAAAATCACTGGGGCATTTTCTGCCTGGCGAACACAGCACATCACATATAAACCATGTTCCATCAAGTGCACCTGTTCAAATTTGATTTGATTTGTGCAGGGCTCAAACTTAGATGAAAAAGCTGGACAACCTGGCTCACAGTGAGTCAAATTACAAAGATCCTAGGGGCATATACAAATTCTGTACACAGTAGGGAGCAAATTCTATTAGGCAATGCATTGGTACCAACCTCCACGACAATCAGTTTCAGCCCTCCTGACGACCTCCTGGCCGTGGATGAGCTTGGCGGAGATCTCTGTGCAACACGTCAAGACCATGTCGCTGAAGAAAGAGAGGAGAACATTTGGGGTGTTGACCTAGATCGCTCTTGTTCCTTGTGAAAGGACGCTCATCTCGTCGTCATCGGAGGAGAAGAAGTGCGCCGACAAGGGCGAGTTGAAAATGAATCTGATAGAAATTAGGGTTTGTCGGATCATTGAAGGAGAAAGAGGGATAGAAAAGACAGGCGGACTGAAGGAGAAAGAGGGGAAGAGGAAAGCGTGAGGAGGTTGGCGGCGGAACCAGCTAGGGTTTTTCCTTTAGAGAAGAAGAGATGAGAGCGGTGTAAATTAGGGAGCGGTGTAAATTAGGGAGCGAATGGGAGTATGGGACAAATTACTTTTAATGGGAACTAGCTATTGCATCGCGCGGAAGTTAGACCAAAGTTGGCTTCGACCTTCTCCATTTTTACTCAGATCAGTTTTCTTCACAAATCAATTTTCTCCTCCGAGGAAGTGCTTTGTCATTACCAGATATGTCCTTAAGTAGCTCCCAAATTTCCTCTCTGCCTCCTAATGATCATAATGTACTCTGAACATCCTCGGCCAATGCAGATTATCTGATGACATTATGTTAAATACACTATATTCTATATAAGCAAGACACAGCGACAACACGGAAAAAAAATGCAATTTTTTGCATGTGGAAAGAAAATATCAGTAATTTAACATTAAGAAACTAAAATGGTAATTTACTGAGGACCTTAAAATCAAGAATGTAACCTACTGCATGTGCTTCTCTCTTAAATTGGGTTGAGTCTATGCCGTTGCATCTTGCTGGCATCTCTCATCGTCTCATACACATTATGTCATTATCAGCATCAAAGGGAATCACATCCTATTAGCTGAAAGTTAGAAAACATGAGAAAATGCAGTGCAAATAAGAAAAGTTTTGCATTAAATTGTTCACGGCATCACTTTTAAGTAACTGCTTTGAATCAAATGAATGCTGTATAAACAAATGACTTTTGCTTTTTTAAATTTAAACTATCTAAATTGCATTATATCAATCGGTCATATTGATGCTAAGAAGCTACTTTATCATTGCTCTTTATACAGATATTAAAAAAGAATAATTTTGCTTTCGTAGGATAACATATTATTCTAATTTTAAAATTGCATTGGTACCTTGTCTGACTGAGCACATGTAAGAGGCTGTTGACATTTTATTCTCTTTCAGAATTGGTTTTCCAGACAATTATAATATCCTATGATCAGATCTGTCTACAACTTGGTAGTTAACTGATAGAATATTTTTATGTACCAACAAAAGCACAAATTTAATCAATCCATGCAACTTGATAGAATAGCCTGAACTGAACTTTTATACACATCCGTGCAAAAAATAAATTCATATATGCAACTAAAACTTGTAAAAGGCCGCCACAGTTTCATAAACAGTACTGCTCACCAGACCACATTTCAGGTGTAGCTTTCTAAGAAAAGAAAATAAAATTGCAAAGATGGAAATTCAGATATCTCACAAAATAGTATATGAGGACCCAATCTAATTACTCAAGGTACTGACTGAAACTGATCCAATCATGTGAGCCCCAAATCCCAAGACATTGCAGTTCTTATCAACTAAAATAAGAGTGAAACATCAACTACCACAATAACAAAAAAGCGAGATCAACCATATGACAGCACGATTGTACACACAATTTTAATTGTTGTTGCAGCATTATTCATTCGACAAACTATGAACTTAAGCCCCAATTCTTTAATAACGACCAATTGTGCCCAAATTTCAAATAAAATTCACACACATATATAATTGCAAAGATGAAAATTCAGAAAAGAACATAAGAAGCTATACAAAAATTAACAGAATCATCAAGCAAAACATAAATGAGAAATGAGGAGAAGAGACAGTACCTAAAATCGGAAGATGGAGAAATAACGGCTTCACCTCCATGCATAAATAACATTTGTTGTCTTCCATTCGGCAGATAGAACTTTTCCCCTAAAGTCGATCATTTTTCGGACCTATCAATTTTTTATTGACTGTAGTAAAAAAAAAAGATAAGAAAATTGATAATAGAGAAAGTGACACCTTTAACACTGCATCTTCTCCTGTTTCTTGAACTGTGCACATCTCCATAAGCTGAGGAAGAATAAGCCAAAGAACCATAAGCATTGTAGCTGTGAAAAGCCCCAAACACCCAACAGTGGAAGCTGCAAGGGAACGAAAAGCAAAAGAAATCAGGTCAATCAAGTGAAATTACAAAATTGCATAGAGAAACTAAGCTTTGAAAAACTTAAGCTTGCAGGCCTAAACTGGTCATAATCCAGCTTGACAGATAGATAGAGAAGAATGGAGATCGCTTGGTACGAAGAGGCCATAACTACTCAGTTTCTAGTCTGGGAAAACAAAGAAGAAGAAGAAGAATGCAAAAGCTCAGAAGAAACGAAGGAAAGACAAACCTGGCTTGATTGACAATTGCCGCTTCTTTCAAACAACGGTGCCGATCGAAGCTCGCCTAATGCAGCCCCTGTCACTCCAGCCCTCCCCTCGGTCTCCATTTCTCTCTCTCTCTGTAAAGCACATGAGGATGCGATGGGGAAATACACCAGGAGAAGAAGGTAGAAAAAATAGCGGTAACCAGGCCATACCAAAAACCTGACATCTAAACTGAAAAACAACATTTGGTACAGAAAAGACAACATTTGGTACAGAAAAGAGCTGGTATTATTCAAACTGGAAAACAACAATGCTCCAAAAAAGAGCACTATCCATCTACAAAGACCAATGTATTCCTCTTGTCATTAACTGTATGAAATCTTCCTCTAAAATACAGCATAAAAGAAAAGGTACTAACCATACCAGTAGCAGGCACAACAAAACTGCAAAAAAAAAACAGCGATGTTAGAATGTTAGAAGTACTGAGCTCAACAAATTCGAAATAAGAAAACCAACAGAAAAAAAATAGCAGTGTCAGAGGCACTGAGCCGAGCAGATTCGAAATAAGATTGAAATGAACAGAACATGGAGGCAACAATTGTAATCAGGTCACAGAAAAAGTGTGATATCTAAGGTAAAGAACAAAATCCCACACGGTAAATAGCTGACATTTAACATGAAAAAGAACAAAACTGTAGAGAATATGGGCACAGGCAAAGAACATAACACTCTGATCATTCTTGTATTTATTTAACTCAATTAGAATTACCCCCATTTAGCTCTCTTTGTGTAATAAAATTCAGATTGCTTATATACAAATACTTGTAAAACAAAACGATAGAAAAAAATATTCATATACCAGTAGCCTCAATTTATGCGCTATGCCATCTTTCAAGATTAAGTTGTACAAATCATACCTAGATGGATGCAGCTACTTTGATTTTTTTTTTCACCTGATCCATTGTTATAACATGTCAGAAAATTCTTTATTAAACAGGTTTATCTGCCAAAAATACATATCTTAAATATGTAGTCTTTTTACCTTTGATGTATTAATTTTAATTTTAAAGAACAAAAATAAAAGATGCGTGACCACTGTACCCTTACATCCTTGTTAAGGCTTTCACATCCAGGTCCACAATATGCAAAAGCTGAGTAGTCTATCTGCAACTTGCTGCCGAGAAAACTAAAAAAAAGTAAAAATAATTAGAAGCCATTGAATAACTAAATATGGTCGAAATGAGGGGGGGGGATTGAATCGCTTATGCCGATATTTTTCCACCTAACAATTCATCTTGTGTTTTTTTAGGGTGAGGTGGCAACCAAAACAATTCATCATGTGAAGGTCCGATATAACAATAAGCTAATATCACTTATACAAATTCGAAAACACAATAACAAATAAACATAACATTTAGAGCATTAACATTTATAAGACTTATTATATCATCTTGAAACAGGTTGAACATCTTAGTGTGACTAGAACTCATCTTAGCTAAATAAGTGAAAACAAACAACAATTACCTTGTAGAACATGCCTTCCCTTAGTGAACTTTATTCATTAGTAAACCAAGCTAAAAAGTTAATTACGCACAGGTCTCACCTCCACTTCCATGCTGAAGTCCTGCATATATTTTGAATAGAAAAATGTAAGCTATCTAAATTTTATTAGCAGTCGTAATTTTGGAAGAAGTTCCATGTTTGTTATCTATGTTCAATCAAATGCGCACTTTTAACTAAATCAGGTTGGCATATATATGCTTTTCAGTAAGAGCCCAACTGATATTCTTCACTGGCATATTGTCAGAAACTAAGAGGGAATCACTAATTGAAGTATTTACAACTTACTATAAGAGAGGAAATCCCTTTGTGCTTTTTTAAGTGTCGCCCTGCACATGAGATGGATTTAGATGTGAATATAAAAGAAATTCATGAAAAAGAAAACCACCAGTCAAATACTTGAAATGTCACCACTGGAGTTTGAATGTTAGTATAATAAACTGGCAAAGTTAGAAATGACATACCTTGAAAACTGACAGAACGATACCAAAGACAACCGCAGCAAGTCTGTGATACAACAACAGATTGGGAAAGCGCAGAGTAACAAACCATGGCACAAAATGGCATGGAGCAAATTGATCAGCAACACCAAGATAACCAGAAATTTGCAAAAAATAATCAATCACTATGAGAAGACAACAACCGTAACAAAACAAAGGGAAAAAAAACATAAACCACTCAGAGGTAAAAAAGAGGAAAAAACACAAACCTGGCAAGGAGTCCTGAAAAATGCTGGCGAGGAATTCCTGAAACAATAAGCAAAAGTAAAATGAAAAAGGCAAAGAGGAAGGCAGGGAAAAAAAAGAAGAAACATGAGGAGCACCGAACAGCAAAAAGTAAACCAACAACCGAAAAAAAATGGCCAGGAACCATATCTAAAGAAGAACTAACTGGGAAAGAGGACTGAAGAAAAAAAAACAAAACCAACAGCAATAAAAACAGCAATACCTTGGTAAGGCGCAGGAACCAACCACCAAGAACAACAGGCAACCTGAAAAAAAAAAGCAAAAGCAGCCAAAAGATCAAGGCAAGGCAGGAAAAAAGACAAATCTGACAAAGGAAACACACCATACCAGGAAAAAACAGGAAAAAGAAGAGGATGGAAAGGGAAGAATACCAGACCAGGTTGAACCACGGAAACCAGACAGTACTGAAAGGACCGATCAACCAGCACAGAGCAGTACAGATGGAATAAAGGCCAAAAACCTGAAAAGAAAAGAATAGATCGCTCACCACAGAAGGAAGAACCAAGGCACAAACAGGAGAGAACAAAGAGAGGCAGACAGAAAAGAGAGAGACTGATCCGGCACAGGAAAACAGGCCAATCCAGGACCTTCCATAGCGCACAAACGGCAATCACAACAGTGCGAGGCATGGGAACGACGAAAAAGGGAGAAAGAAGCGAACCACCCTGTCCGGAAAAGAAAGGCACGGGATCAGTTGCGGCGAAGGCGGAAGGCGAGATAAGGGCGACGCACAAAGGAAAGATTAGAGAGACGCAGGAAAATAACAAAGCAACCGCAGCAGAAAACCACCAAGAGCAAGCGCAGAAAAGGGCCTGCAAAGATGGACGGACAGGATGAAATCCATCAGGGAGCGAACAGGGAAGAGAGCCGGTAAGATTCGAGCTCTTTCTACAGTAGAATGAGGCTTTGAAATTGAATTATTATATATGAGGAAACAAACACTGTTTTCCTAAAAAGGAAGGGAGCGTATGAAATAAAAAAAAGGAAAAAAATTGCGCTGTTAAAGAATCGAACCGTCGCGCGCTAGCGAACGAACCAACGCGCTTTACCAACGCACCACCTAGACAGTTCCTGCTAAAAGATCGACCTTTTAGTCTGATATTTGAATCTAAACCGCAGATCATAGTAGATTAACAAAATCAATGATCCATATTTGATATTAGAGGGGTGTAATTCCCTTTTATCTCGAAGTTTATGCCTGTTCTACTGATGCTTTATAAGTAGTGGAGATGTCTTTGAATATGGTTTCTGGACGCATATCGTTAGTCAGATGACTCAAAATGCATTCACTCCGAAAATTTATGTTTGTGCGTAGAATAAAATAATTTAAAGATGTCTGAAATAGAGTAAAATAGGAGGAAAAAAAACATACGCTTTGATGTCGTTCGAAATACGTTGGTCAAATTAAATTGATTCCTTGTTGTTCAGTTACAATATCAGAATAGAGAGAGCAAAAAAAAAGTAGATAATGGTACTGTGCAATTGGTTTTTTCAATAATGAGAGTTGAAGAATCAACTCTTGATCTAGTGGTAAAGAACAATGCATCTTAAATGAAAGGTCGTAGGTTCGAAATCCGATTAGAGGTCTTTCATAGACATTTAATTTAAAAATAAGTTGGGTGGCTTATACTCCAATTTATCTTCAAAAATAATCAAATGAGAGTTAAGCGATATGGAGTGAATAAGAAAGGGTTTATTCAAATTCCTTATTCATATTCCAGTATATGAAGGAGTCTTAAGCTAGATTCGAACTTATTCAATTAGTAAATTATTTTTTTTTAAAAAAAAAGTTATGAATGGGAGTCTCAAACTCTGAAAAAAAAAAATGAATTAACAGTACGCATTTTTTGCTTGAGTTTATTAGAAAATGCAAGCTAAAAAGTTTTGAGAATTTTTTTTCTTTTTTTTTGGTTCGATCATGTTCAAAATGTTATGCTAAAAAAAGAGAGGTAATAACTATATGGATTGCCTCCGCACAGTTTATTATTGAAAAAATCATATATTTAGAATGAAGGATGAACAGTATGTGGTATTGTTGTTGGTTTAGTTCAGTTTGTGGTTGTTACTGTGGCTAGTCGTACTTCGTTCAAACAAATTCTCCAGTGGTGCATTGCATGGGTTGTTCAAATGGAATCCGGATCCTCTGAACTTCTTATAATAGAAGACCACTGGACTTCTTTTATTTTGAACCGTCTGATCTAAACGGACGGACATATGTGAAGAAAAAAAAATGACCTCTTCATTGAGTCTCCTTCGTCTCCTTCGAACTCTCCTCCGCCTGACAACAAGCGAGAGAGAAACAGTAGCTAAGTTTCTTACTACTGCATGTACATAGTATTTCTCCAGCAATTTTTTCACAAGCCATGAACCAATCAATCCTGAGGCTCCCGTCACACAAACTGTAGCCTTGGGCTCCATCTGTCACGACCCTGATGTGAGATTCAGCTCAGAAGCACTGATTTCGGAGATCTCAGTTTATCCACTGCTGTTCTTTGTCAGACCACAGCTCTAAGTTCTTTGTCAGTGTCACGTGGAGGAAATAGTGGCTGGAGTGAGGTCGAATTGTGCCTTATTCCAGTCACAACTCACAAATCCCACCAATTTCACCGAGGATTGTTAGATTTTGCTTGATTTGGAGAAGAAAAAGTGTTAAAGGGGCATAGCAGAAAAAATTCAGAGGGAAATTGGATTAATATGCCTGCCTGAGACGAACAAAACCAAAAAGGCACAATTTATTCCAAGCGGGATGGATGCGAGAAGGAGGAGAGTTCGAAGGAGACGAAGGAGACTCAACGAAGGGATCATTTTTCTTTCTTCAGATCTATCTGTCTGTTTAGATCGGACGGTTCAGATTAAAAGAAGTCCAGTGGTCTTCTTTTACGAGAAGTTCAGAGGATCTGGATCCGTCCAAGTGTGTGAGCATCAGTTAATTTAAGTTGGGCAGGACAGATTTTTGGTAGATTTTCCAACGCCTCCTTTTAATTTTCTTTCTAATGGCCCCGCTCTGTGTGTGGTTTATGAAGGATGTGTACACCCTAGCCTATATTTTATGTTCTCTTCCATGCATGGTTCTTCTTTGGACGAAATAAATGTATTCATTCCAATGACTGTAAGTCAATTTTTATGTATAATGTGATTCGACATTTATGTTGCCACAAAGTTTATAGTGTATAGGGTTGCTTGCTACATCTTTCTTCTTAATGATGAACATGTCTTGCGCATTATGTCCCTGGTTATAAGTTTTTATAGTTTTTTTTTCCCTGCATGTGGGGACTTCCGTATTGTGGTTTATTGAAGCATGGGTGTGCATATCCTATGCAAATTTGAATCGAAAATTCTGATCATTTTTATCTTTCTCTGTTTTTCTCGGTCAGTCAAGTGGAAAAGAGCTATATTGTGGGCCTACTATTTTTTCCTGTTCCAATGTTTCAATGTGTTTGGTGGCGTTATAATGATTAATGAACCATTGTTTATTGGTTTTGTGCGTGCGACAGAAACACCTAGTTGAAAAGGAATTCAGAAACAAATTTATTAATTTTCCAAAAAAAAAAGAAAGAAAATTTTCATGTCAGTGGTTCCGAACAAAAATTTGGTTCCGACACGTGTGATAGAAAATCCAGATATTGGTTGTGGGAATTGGTTCTATCTGTTTGGAATTCCAATTGGAAATTTCTAAGCTTTTCAAGTAGGCAGAACAGATCAGTAGTAAGCAACCAATGTTGGCATGATATCGCTTGTTGTTTTGCTTCATTTTAAAAGTAAAAATGTAAAATAATAAAGAAAAATAAATTTTTTGCATTTAGGTTTCAGTTTCACAACTTTCACTGTTGTGGTACAGGGCAGCTCAAATGATTGGGCCTTTACACGTTGTATCATGCAACCACCATTCATGTACTTTTTGCTTGTTTCTATTTACCTACATGTGTTCCCGGTATAAATATCCTAGTTAGAAATTTTTATTTCATCTTCATTCCGAAAAATTAATTCGTTTTACTTTTTTTTCGCACATAAATAGAGAATATATGAAATATTGAAATATGTGAAGCAGAAAAGAGTTTGAATGTAGTTTTTTCACTTTGTTCTCCGTGCAATTAGGGCTGAAAATGGTAACTGTCCAAACCGTCCGATCGTTTCGTTTCATTCGAAACGAAACGATAACGGTACAGAATTATGATTTCGTTTCAGGGACGAAACGGATGACGAAAATAAATATAGTTTCGCCACACGAACGAAACGATATGCGAAACGTACCTGTTTCGTTACCGCTTATTCCGCCTGTTTCGTCTGACATTCCGCACTATTATTTTATTTTAGTGCAGAGAAAGAAATGACGGAGAGTACGAAGGCGTGACTGAAATTAAGTTTAGAGGTGCCGCTCCAATCCATCAATTCTCCGCCGTTCTCACATCACCTCTCTCTCTCTCTCTCTCTCGCGCACATGCACGTTCTGTACGAGCTGAGCAACTCCGCTCTTTCTTTGTCCCGCCTCAATCTCTCTCTTTCTTTTTCTCGCTCTCAAGTAGCGGCGATGGGGAACTCTTTCTATTCCTCCGTCGCTTCACCCTCCCTTCTACCTCCTCCCGCTCATTCCCCTTCCTCTATAGCACTCTCAAGTCCGACCTCCTCTCTGTGCCTCCTCGTGCTGCTGGTGCCTCCTCCCTGATTTCGACTCTCAAGTCCGATCAAACAAAGAAGCTCCTCTCACTCTCAAGCTCGTCCCTCCCTGTGCCTCCTCGCTCAGTAGCTCCAAGCTATTGATCTCGACTGCTCCGCCACCTCCCTTGATCTTGACAGTGCCTCAACTTCATCCTGAGTCGGAGCTCTAGCAGCTTGATTTGCACCTCCTCCTTGAAGCTGTAGCAGCAAAACAACAAAACAGAAGCCTCCTCCTTGAATTCGACAACAAAACAGAAGCTGTAGCAGCAAAATAGAAGCCTCATCCCTTAATTTGTATTCTGGCATTTTGCTCAATTTGACTGATCTCTGCATCTTGATCTCTATGCTGGTATTTTGTTCAATTTGTCAGCACTAGGTAGTTAGTTTTGCTGAACATTTTTTTGGGATTTTATTGAAATGTTTCTGTAATATGAAGAACATGTTGTAATAAGAGAAATAAGTTGAAATTAGTATTGATTTTGGTTGTTCTTGTTGCTTGAGGTATTTTCTCAATTTTCAATTCTTTTTTTTTCTCTCTATGTTTGATCTGAATTGTGTTTCTCTATCTTCCAGATTAGTGTTAAATTTTTTGTTTTGTTTGTAGTTTTCATCTACTTCATGTCAGTTTAGAATTTCTATTTTGTTTTGATGATGACGATGATACTTTTTATTTTTATTCACTGCTTGCTCATCTTAAGCAAATTGGGCTTGCTTGTACCAGGTTTTTTTTTATGGTTATAAGAGGATCACGTAGTTAATTACTAATTAGCTATTGTAATTAGGGATTTGAGATGGGCTATAATCTTTGTATTTGGGTAGAACATCCAGGGTTCTTGAATTAGATTCTTGAGTCTCCTCTGGCTATATATATACTTGTATTGTTTTACAAATCAATACAAAGTGATTACTCTCTCTCTCTTACTTACTGTTTTCATTCAATTACACAAAATCGATTGCTGGTACAAGTCAGTTTTACTGTCATTTGCAAAACAGTTAAACCGCCTTGACCGTTTATATCAGCAAAACGGTTAACGAAACACAATTTCCTTGCGTCGATTGAACGAAACGCAACGCGCAAATGAAAAAAAATTTCGTCACATAGGACGAAACAATCAACGCAAATGCTCTCTTGCGCCGTCGTTTAGACCGTTTTGCAGCCCTACGTGTAATATTCCGCCTAGCCGAATTCACATACACAAATACATGTCACGATAAATATATCAAACTACAACAAGATTTATTACTAATCTTATTCAAAATATAGATTAACCTTGAATATTGCCGATTTATCTTTTTAATTTATTCTAAAGCTTAGATTTATGTTGTAGGCTAGTACATACAAAAGCCCAGATATATAAGACCCAAAATGAATTTCAAAATAATCGGAGCTGATATGGGACATCACTCACAAATGACATCCGTGACATCCCACATACGAGTCGCTGGCCCAAATCTAGCCCAAAGAGAAGCGCGTTGCAATTTCGGCAGAATTTCGACGTATTACGCTGACTGTCACTTAAAAATTGGGAGTACTTAAATTGGTGTAAAGAAGTACATAAATGTTTTTCTAATAAAATAAAAAATTTAATAATATTATTAATAAACCAAATTCTGTCATTTGAAGCTATCAGTTGGAAATACAAGGAAGTATATAATTGTATACAAAGCATTTAGTTATTCACGATAATACACTACTTATTTTTTCAACATTTAGTATCCAAAAAGTGCTAAAAAGATTATTACATGATTAATATTTTAACTAAGAATTGAAAATATTAAAGAAGTTAATATTTCTCCGTAAGGGAGTATATACTTTTACGTATGGAATACAAAATTAGCATTTAACAAACAAATAAAAAATTGTACAAATAATAATTCAATATAATAAGAATTGAAAATATTAAGGAAGTATATACTTCTTCATAAAGAAGTACATACGTATCCAAACGGGAGTATATACTTTTTCGTAAAAATGTTCAAATAAGCATTCAAAATAGGAATTTCAAATAAGAATAATCAAATAAGAATTAAAAATATTATGGAAGTAAATACTTCTCCGTAAGGGAGTATATACTTCTACATACGGAATACAAAATTAGCATTTAACAAACAGACAAAAAATTGTACAAATAAGAATTCAATATAATAAGAGAGTATATAAATCTTAGAAAGGAAGTACAATCTTCTTCATAAGGAGTTCAAATAAGCATTCAATACTAAAATTTCATCCAACCTTGTTCAAATAAAATACCAACATTACTTTTCACTAAACGAAATTCACTAAACAAAAAACCAATAGTAGCAACAAATTACACTCAACCACCAAGTTGCAATCTTCTCAGTCAAACACCAAGTTCAATCTTTTTCCTCAAGATCAAGGAGAACACATTCACTCGCATTTCTAAATTTAGGCTTCACTTCATTAATAGGATCTAATAACAGCCGGTAAGAAACGACACGTTTATCATCAGTAACATCAATCTGCAAAATATAGAATTGTCTAATTTTAGAATATATACTCCTCTTAATGAATGTATCCATTACCTAATATTTAACTTTACAATAACTAAAACAAATACCTAATTCTTACATTTTATATTTTACTCCCTAATTGTATAGTACTTACAGTACTAAATACAATGTTACAAAAATTTTATACACAGTTACTATGTACTCACTTCTAAATTTTATTTCCCTTCTAAATACAATGTTACTAAATACTCCATTATAAAATATAATGTACTCCCTTGTTACGAATTACTTACTGTACTAACTACACAATTACAACAATTAATAGTCACTCTTCAATATTATATACTCATTTCCAAAATATAATTGAATCCCTTGTTGTGAAGTATTTACAATGCTAACTACACATTTACAAAAATCAATAGCCATTATTCAATATTATATACTCCTTTCCAAACTATAATTTACTCTCTTGTTGTGAAGTACTTACACTGCTAACTACGTAGTTACAAAAATCAGTAACCATTATTCAATATTATATACTCCTCTAGTATTATTTACATACTCTCTAAGAGTTATTTACTTACATCCAAAGAATGATATGGAAGCAATAAGACAGTTGTATCTGGTATTATTTTCATATACCAATTATAATTTATATGTACTCCCTCTGACTTATTTATTTACTCCTTCAGGATTATTCTCTTGTTGTGAAGTACTTACAGTGCTAACTACACATTTACAAAAATCAATAGTCATTATTCAATATTATATACTCCTTTCCAAACTATAATTTACTCTTTTGTTGTGAAGTACTTACACTGCTAACAACGTAGTTACAAAAATCAGTAACCATTATTCAATATTATATACTCCTCTAGTATTATTTATATACTCTCTAAGAGTGATTTACTTACATCCAAAGAATGATATGAAAGCAATAAGACAGTTGTATCTGGTATTATTTCCATATACCAATTATAATGTATATGTACTCTCTCTGACTTATTTATTTACTCCTTCAGGATTATTTATGTACACAAATGAGATAACTAAATGTCAGACATCAGAATAGACATTTAAATACTCCCTTAGATGTAAATAAATGAACACATATATGAAAGTAAATACTCCCTTATATGTGAATAAAAGATCAAAATTGACCTCATAATGCCATATCAACAAAAGAATGCAATACAACTGCAATATTATATACTCATTTCCAAAATATAATTTACTCTCTTGTTGTGAAGTACTTACAGTGCTAACTACACATTTACAAAAATCAATAGCCATTATTCAATAGTATATACTCATTTCCAAACTATAATTTACTCTCTTGTTGTGAAGTACTTACACTGTTAACAACTTAGTTACAAAAATCAGTAACCATTATTCAATATTATATACTCCCCTAGTATTATTTATATACTCTAAGAGTTATTTACTTACATCCAAAGAATGATATGAAAGCAATAAGACAGTTGTATCTGGTATTATTTCCATATACCAATTATAATTTATATGTACTCCCTCTGACTTATTTATTTACTCCTTCAGGATTATTTATGTATACAAATGAGACAACTAAATGTCAGATTACCATCCATCCCCTATAATTAATCATTTCATGCTTTAATATATACTCCCTTATGTAAAAATATATACTCATTCATGGTAAATATATATTCCTATGTGTTTCTATATATACTCACTTATAGTTCTAAATATACTCCTTATAGTTAAACTATATAATCCCTTCTTTTAAATATATGCTCCCTTAATAGTTAAATTTTCATGCTTTAATAGATACTCCCTTTTATAAAAATACATACATCCTTATGTAAAAGTATATGCTCAAGTAGATGGTCTAGACCTACCAAAATTCAGAGGTTACCATTCATCCCCTATAGTTAAACATTTCATGGTTTAATATATACTCCTTTATGTAAAAGTATATACTCATTCATGGTAAACATATATTCCTATGTGTTTTAATATATACTCCCTTATAGTTCTAAATATACTTCTTATAGTTAAACTATATAATTCCTTCTTTTAAATATATACTCCTTTATAGTTAAATTTTTCATGCTTTAATAGATACTCCCTTATATAAAAATACATACATCCTTATATAAAAGTATATGCTCATGTAGATGGTCTAGACCTACCAAAATTCAGAGGTTACCATCCATCCTCTATAGTTAAACATTTCATGCTTTAATATATACTTCCTTATGTAAAAGTATATACTCATTCATGATAAACATATATTCCTATGTGTTTCAATATATACTCCCTTATAGTTCTAAATATACTCCTTATTGTTAAACTATATAATCCCTTTTTTTAAATATATACTCCCTTATAGTTAAATTTTTCATGCTTTAATAGATACTCCATTATATAAAAATACATACATCCTTATATAAAAGTATATGCTCAGGTAGATGGTTTAGACCTACCAAAATTCAGAAGTTACCATCCATCCTCTATAGTTGATATCGTCATTATTTGTAGGCATTTGGACCGTACTTGGCACTCAAATAACACTCAAACACTTGAATTATTCAATAGATTGCTATGATTTCGATGGAATTGGCTCTACCGTCGTTTCTTCTCTCATTTTACAGGATTTTGATGATTTCTGATGATTTTGGAGCATATAGATGGATTTCCGACGTAGCACGTACGCTAGACGAGTCATTCCTAGCATTGGAGACTCTTTTCTCTCTTCTGGTCGACCCGAACAATCATCTGTTCGATCCGACCAGCACCTATGGCAGCCAGGCGTCATTTTCTCTCTCCTGGTCGACCCGACCACAAGCCTGTTCGATCCGACCAGCACCTATGGCAGTCAGGCGTCATTTTCTCTCTCCTGGTCGACCCAACCACAAGCCTGTTCGATCCGACCAGCACCTATGGCAGCCAAGCGTCATTTTCTCTCTCCTGGTCGACCCGACCACAAGCCTGTTCGGTTTGACCAGGGTGCCGCCATATCACATAAGGTATTATTTTTTACATAGAAACTGATGAAAATGGCAATTTCTTGCGCCCTGGTGCCCTAGCCTTCCATCCTTGCGACCTGGGACATCCATATATATACCTCTAGACCTGAAGGAAAGGAAGCAAGCCACCATACACGAAATTCCACCTCCCACCACGTTTTGGCACCTTTCCACCACCGTTCTCACGCCGAAAGGCGTGGGATTCCACCTCCCGCATCATAGCACGACCATGGCATCATCTTTGGAGCAATTCTAGGCGCGACGGCGACAGAATCAACCCAACCACGGCTCTGGACGTTCGGTATCTTGAGTTAGAAGCGATATTTGGTTTATTTCTTCCATTCTCTTGATATTTTGATTTGATGGAGCTTGTATCTTATTTTGCTTTCATGTTAGGTTAGATTTATGTAGTCTTAGGGGTAAGGTAGTAACTTAGGTTTGGATGTTGTGATTTGACTCGTTATGTTATGATATGTTCTGTTGATTTGTTTCGTTGAGAATTATGTTAATTGCTTGTTTAAATTGCTTGGTTAAGTCTAATTAACTTCTAGATGAATGGCCACATTTAGTTAAGTTCTAAAGTTAGGTTAATCAAGATAATTTAGATAAAGTATTTGGGATAAATCGTAGATCCGAAAGGGGAGATTAGTTGACACCAAAAGTGTAACTTTTAGACAAGTCCAAAAGACATCTAGATATCCTTATGAACTCCAACAAACAAGTTTAAGTTGATTGAATTCTATACCAAAAGTTGTGAACCAATCGAGTTAATTAGGTTAGGTTGTGATTAAACCAGTTTCTAGTCCAACAAGCGACAGCTGAGGTTTAGAATATCTAGGTTTGACCAACAAACCCTAACACAAAGCATAAAATATCATAAAAGTTCAAAATCACACACTTATACCATCTGTTCGGATCGAACAGACTCCTGTTCGGATTGAACAGAGTCCTGTTCGGATTGAACAGACTCCTGTTCGGATTGAACAGACTCCTGTTCGGATCGAACAGAGTCCTGTTCGGATTGAACAGACTCCTGTTCGGATTGAACAGATTCTTGTTCGGACCGAACAGAGCGGTATATGCTTGAAAAACACCGTTTGATGCACGAAAGTGATAAGTTCTGTGTTCTAGAGTCCAAATCGATGTGAAACCTGAACCTAAGACGACTTTTATATTGTTAAAACACCCAAAAATATTTATTTACTTGCACCTTTAGATTTAATCAACCAAAAACTCCATAAAAATATAATTGTCTAGTTTTCGTGAGGAAGTAAAGTCCGGTACTCATTAATCCGTCCCTTGGGTTCGACCCTAAAGCTGTACTCCAAAAGACTAGTGAGGTTAGCTCTAGGTCTATAAATTTATTTGATTCCTAGGTTTTAAGCCTTCATCAATAGTTAAACATTAGTCATTCATCTCAGATTTTCTAGGAGAAAACAAAGAATATCTACCTGTATTCTGCAATCTCATTCTCGTCTTCATCGTTTTCTTTAATCTCTTCTTCGATAACTTCTTCAATCCCTGCTTCGATTTCATTTTCTAAGAAGGCAGCAAAATCATGTTGCTTACAATGACGGAGATTCAGCTTCTAAATTCATCTCAAAACAACAATCCAGTTACCTAAAAAAAACAATAATAAGAAATTATGAGGTTAAACAATTGAAATAGAGAGCATCGGAATGCTTAATTCAGAAATTTTAAGAAAAAATCATAACAAAAGAAATATACTACTGTACAAGAATCCACCGAAAAGAGGTATTTAATACTTGACAAAAGATTATGAAAAAAAGTTTTTTTCGTGGGATGGAGATTTACGAAAAGAAATCACACTAGGAGATCGATCAAGCCACGGCGAATAGGTGAAATTCTTCAGATCTGATCGTGACAAAAAAGATACACGATCCGTTAGAGAAGTAGAGAGAATCGTGCTCGATCGTATCCTCAGAGGAGAGATTAGGGATCTCGCAGTCTACGGTGACCGCATATGTGCCGGCGCTGAGATAGAAGTTATTTCGAAGGCCGAAGAGGAGGTCCGACGCTGCCATGGCGTGTCAAGAGAAGAGAGATCAAATCTGAAAGGGGAGAGGAAATTTGAGAGAGAGGTTTTATCTGAACAAGAAAGAGATCTGAGCGAGAGGCACCACACGTGAATACAATACTGGGCTGGGCTGGGTGGGCTGGGTGCGCAAGGATGGCAGGATGGCAGAATTTTAGGATGTTAGATAGGATATCCCCAAAATAATATTCGCCCGAAATTGTGCTACTCCTGTTCTAAAATATCAGCCCAATAAGACCCAACGGGCTGAAACCTCCTTACACTTACAAACTCTTCGGGTCGGATCCTGAATTTCAGAATTCGGATGCGTTCGGTCACGTGAGTAGCACATGCGGACTTCTAGAATTCTCTCTCTGTTCCCGCTCGGAATCCTTATCCAGATTCTCTCTCCACAAAACCCCTCTCTCCCTCTCTCTCTCTCTCTACTCTCCACTTCGCTCCTCGACGATTCGGATTCGGATTCGATATCGGGTCCCAATGGCAGCCCTCCAGCCCTTTTCGCCCGCTTCCGCTCATCCTCGCCTCTCACTTCCTTCCTCCGTCTCTCGTCCCCATCGATTAGGTCTTCATTTCTCCATTTTTGCAATGTCTTTCAAACTTGTTGTGCTTATTATTGAGATAATTGTGCATGCATTATGTTCCCTTGCGAAATAGTTTTGATTTTGATGAAATCGAGCTGTGTGGAATGTAACTTAGTGTCTATTTCACTGACAGGATGCCACTACATTGTAAATAGTTCAATCTCAAGGTGCTCCTTTTCAAAATATGCTAGAATGCAAGAGGGAGGAAGGATTGTATTCTTTTATAACCCGTTGCTGATTCAAATATCTCACAAGAGGCAAGTGCTTTTTTGGTTTATGCATTTTGCTTAATTTTGTATTTTACATTTTTTTTGTGGTATTATTTGTTCTTGTTTTATTTATTAGAGAAGTTGTCACACATGCTACTATTGAAGAAATCCAAGCTGAGAAATCCATCGTTGAAGGCAGTGCCGTAAGTGCATTTTATTTCTCTAAGTTGCTTAGTTTCATATTTGGCAAAGTAAATTCACTAATGGATGATTCTTTTCAACAGAAAGAAAAAATGGACAAGGCTATTGAAGTAGTTGAAGCCAGTTTCAATACAGTTAGAACGGGACGATCAAATCCAGCCATGCTTGATCGAATTGAGGTACGCATGGGATAATTGACATTCAATTTCTTTTGCTTATCCGAAATAGCTTTGAAATAACACTCAATTTTCTGTTAGGAAAATCGACACTTTTGCACCTAACCCTAACTATTTTATTTTCTTTTTTTCGATGGGAAAATCAAACTAAAAAGAAACTGTCAAGTGTAAATCCAGTTCTTCTTTTATGATTTGACTATAGAGGACGATTTAATTGGGTAATTTGGTGGTTTGTATCCTTAAGTTTTGCACTTGGATCTCAGTAAATCTTGCAAAATAATTTCCAACATGACCTTTGGAATTTATTTATAGCTAAGAATCCTAAAATATTATTCTATATCCTACACACTATCTAAAATCATTGTGATGCATGTCATGAAGTATTCTTTTATGGAACATTCAATTTATTGAACTACATATACTCAAAAGAAAAATTGTTGACTATTTACTAATTCAGTTATTCCCAACTAAAAAGAAATTTAGATGAAGAAATTCTCAAATTTCTAAAACAAAATCACTTTTTTTTTTTTCTTTGACACTGCCCCAGTAATGGGCTTGGATCTGGTAAGCCAGCTGAAACAATATCATATGAGACAAATCATACTTTTGGGTTTCAGATGCCAAAAAAAAAATAATAATAATTGCCTTAGGACCCTGTTAACATTTATCTACAAATCCATGGTGTAGCTTGGCTCCAGATAATTTTGGGTCTTGAATGCAAGTAAAGGAACTTTCGGTGTTATTTTCAAGTACCATAAAATTTTTGGAGTAATTTGCAAAAGCTCATTATGTTTATTTTTTAGCACTGTTGCTGGATTATTTTTTGTATTTTTCTCATCTCTTAGTCACAACTCATGACTAATTGATCAGAACCGTGGTACACTTTTTACAGGTAGAATATTATGGAACTCCAGTGGGCTTGAATACCATTGCTCAGATAAGTACTCCAGATGGGACCTCCCTCCTTGTCCAGCCATATGATAAATCTAGGTATAAACTATTTAAAAAGTAGGGAAAAAAATTGAAGCACCAAAGTATAGTAAGAAATTTGGGTAAATGCCTCGGTTTGCATGATGCATTTTGGTGAACTTTTTTGTGACATATTTATTGCAATTTTCAGCCTGAAGGAAATTGAGAAAGCCATAGTAAAAGCTAATTTGGGTATGACACCAACCAATGATGGACAAGTTATAAGACTTACTCTTCCTCCACTTACATCAGAAAGAAGAAAGGTTTGTTTTTTATTCTTATCCTTTCCATTTCTACCTTCTCTTTCGAGCTATTCTATTATTAGAAGTTGTTGAACTGTGAGTGTGATTTTATAACACTTTTTTTCTTTTGTTGTTTAACAGGAGCTATTGAAAGTAGTTGGAAAATTAACTGAGGAAGGAAAGGTTGACTTGGTTTTTACCTTTTTGTTCTTCTTAACTATTTACACTAGACATAGTTTTCTTTTTGTTTCCGTCACACTAAAAAAAAGTGGCTTAGTCAAACAGTTAATGCATTAATGCCCAGCTAATAAATTTTACAGCAATTCTTTGACAGAGAATTTTTTTTTATATAAAGTTTCACTGTTATTAATTACTTTTAGTTGTTTAATGACTAATATCATGTGATAAATACACAGGTAGCTATAAGAAATATAAGGAGAGATGCCATTAAAGCGTATGATAAGCTGGAGAAGGTTTGCATAATTTAATTTTCTCTTTCATTATATATAATTGGTCTAAAATAGAGAACGGATTCAAAATTTTCAATTGATAGTGAACATTAAATTTTAGCGTCATTTTTATTATTTCCATTTATTCTGCATTTATGTTTTTGTTAATGTATATACCAGGAGCGGATCTATATGAGGGCAAACCCAGGTGGCTTGTTTTCAGCCTAGTATTGATTTTATGAAGCAGAAAGTCTATTTGAATAGGAAAATCTCATTGTGTGCCTGGGCTTGTAATTTAAAATTTGTACCCTAGTGCCTAGGCTTTGGACTTTATCTTTAATATGTAGGCCTATGTGTTATTGTGCTAACCTTAAAAAGTAGCTGGATCCACCACTGGTATATACTGATGTTTTAAGTTTTTCATTTGTTTATCTCATCTTTATAGGAAAAGAAGCTCTCAAAAGATAATGTCAAGGATTTGTCAGACGACTTGCAGGTATTTTAACTGATATGAATGCACACCACAGTGTATTCAATACCATAGTGAGCTGGCAGGTTTAATCAGTAAAACCATGAACCGGACCCTGGTCCAGTTAGTTTAGCCTCTAAAACTGGACTGTTGGCTTACTGGAAAAGACCGGTTTATCAGATAGGCCAACTGACATGACCAAACCAAGGCAAGAACGTGAACCCAACCAGTTGTTTTTCAACCAGTTGAGCTGCATATGGCAGGTCCCATTCCTTTAGCGCAGGCCTATTAAATCCAGTTCTGTGGTCCCTGCTGCAGCTATTAGACATTTCTTCCTAGGATAAATTTGTACTGGAGCCATGACATAGGAATTTAGGGGTAGGAGTGATGCCATAGGTTTATGTCACATTATTAGATTCCGACTAAGGGTGTAGGTTTTATTACAAAAATTATTATTAGTAATAGTATTACTATTATTAGTACTTTCGTATATTATTTTATTTTTTGATGATCTTTTTGCTGGGTTTCTTTTCTAGCCTGCCCCAACTTGTTTGGGACAAAAGGCTTAGTTGTTGTTCTATAAATTTGTACGTCCTTCTATGTGGTGCTGCTTTCGTAACTTTAAACCTCGAAAGGTTTCTTCTATTCTTTAATGAATTCAGACAAATGCTTCGTCTAGTGGTTGTAGAAATCACTTTTTATCATCTGTGGGATCCACAATTCCTGCCGTTCTGTGTATGCTCATGATGTAATTTACATCGCAGTAAATAATAAACATCTGTAAACGAAAAAAGACAAAGAGCAAGGACGTAGCCAGGATTTTGGAATAGGGGGAGGAGGGTGGAGCACGAGAATGTTAGTGTGAATATATTTTCTTTTTTAAGGGGGGACAGGATATAAGTTGAAATTTCAGAGGGACTAAGATATAGTTTTTAAACATACAAAGGCCTTTCTAGAATATTAGATTTTGTTGGGAGGGGGGCGCAGGTCCCCTTTGAGCTGTCTTTGGTGTCGCCCTGAGAAAGAGGCATTGCTGATTATATATAGTCAAGCATCAAATACTGCCCACTGGCAACATTATATATAATTATACGGTTTTGGACCAGTTAAACTGGTAAAACTGCATACCAGGAGCTCCACTGGCAATGGCTGGTACGTTATTTGAAACACTGATAGGAACCCCTAATTCACTTGGTAGTACCAGAAGTATGCTGAGAGAAATATGTGAAATATATACATCAGGACTTAGTCCACTGCTTTATAAATATGATTTATAGTAACATCATTTGTTTTCTGTATTACTTTCTACTATGCCATGTAGATGATAATTTTTCTCCTCTCTTGTTCTAAAATGTTTCTATGATATTTGCAGAAACTGACTGATCAGTACATAAAGAAGGTAGATTCTCTTCGAAGAGATAAAGAAAAGGTATATCTCCTTGCTTGTCCTTTCATCAAATGTATATATTTTTGGAACATTGTATTGTAATTTCATGTCAAATTGTAATCAGGATTAGCGTCCATCAGTATCTCTGATCGATTTTGAGTCCTTTTATTTTCTTTTCGTATATTTCAGGAGTTGATGACAATATAGATCTACAACCTCGCCTGAAAAGAGGAAGTATGATCAAGGCATGGAATTCTTGTCCTTGAAGTTTTGTTTTCGGCTGTGTTGTTTTTGTCTTAGTTGTTGTAATGGAAGTTGCACATAATTACTAGTTGCATGTTTCTCCTTGTGTAGTTGTCTGAAGCCTTTTCTATGTGTATATGACGTCTTTGTAGCTCCGGTATGCTTCCAATGTAGAATATTTTAAAACCTCCACCATCATGGCGAGTAGCCATTCATATCTGCACCTAAAAATAAAATTTAAGGAATTAACGGGTTGTATGTAAAGTCTACTTGTCTAAACAATGTAAATCTTAATGTGAGCAATATAAACAATTGAGGACACTATGTATAAGTAGGTATGTCAGAATCCTAAATGAATTAATTAGGAAAGGACAAAGGCTATATAAATAAGTCGCGTTGCATATCACGTGGATGATTACCATTGATGGACAGAAATTGGTTTTAAATTACAAGTGCTCCAAACTAATATAAAAATGTCTTGTTGTGCGGCACGTACAGAACCACACTGATCACTCTAATATTTAATTATTGTTTGAATTTTTTTTAGGTTTAAATGCCCCCCTGGGCCATGTCATCTCATCCCAACTTCTAAAAAACAATACTACCACATCTGGGCATCATCAACAAAAGAGATTCTTTATTTTAATTCATTTTCCTTTTTTTTCCTCCTTTCCTTGCTTTACCAATTTTTAACATACAATGAAGTGGCGATGAGCCGAATTGTTTGAAAAAGAGATGGAGCACTATCTGAAAAGAAGATCAAAAGGTCAAAATAAAGCAGCAAAAATGGTGCCTTTTGTCATACCTTTAAGCGTGTTTTTAGATCATTTGTTTAATCATGTGAGGCATATGCTATGTACAAACAGAGAACTGATAATTCATTCTAGTGAAAGAAACCAGCAACCCTTTGTTCCTTGAAATTGAAAGGTCTTGTTTGGCAAAGCAAACCTAGCCTTTTGTCTCTTTGTCCTTGGAACCTTGCACCATAGGTCTCCTCATTGACTAATTTTACATTTTGTACATAATATACATTTAGCAGTTTTATTGATCGATGATCGACACTTGAATCTAAAGTTATGCAGCCCAGTACGTTACAGCCGTGATCAAAATGTTTTTTTCCCAGGATTTCATTTCATTTCAATTGATTTAACAGAATTTCGTTGGATCTAATTACATATGAATTCCAACAAAATGACACCAAATTCATTCATTTTTATCAAAAGTTTTCTAACGAAATGAAATGAGGTTAAAAAGAATGGGATTTTGATCAGGGCCTACTACATCAGAAATAAGCATTTTTTATTTCCAAAAGCAAACATTTTTGTAATATTCGCCCAAGTGAACAAATATACAATGATGCTTAAACTTTGTAATATATATGCTATATAGAAATAGCAAAGATTCTTACCGGTTGTTGTTAATTATTAAGATTATTCTAATTTATGACGGCTTAATCCTTCGTCACGAGAAAATGACAAAATATATCTATTAGTAGCTAGCTATACTTATTATATTATGCATAGTTTATTGTGCATTATCAGCTTATTCATTCCGGTCCATTTCACTCGTTCTAGGAAAAAAGATTCGGTGGCAGTTGAAAATGAATCCAGTACAATATAGAAATTGGTGGTCCTAAAAAAACAAAAGAAGGAAAAATTAAAAATGAAAGAGATAATGACAACACAACGGCCAGTTGTGTTAATTTATTTGTATACTAGGAAAGCATAACACTATGCAGTAGACCATGCATGCTCCATTCATGGATGTCTCCACATTTTCTCCTTTTTTTCCCCTTCATTTTGTCATTTTCTACGGCTCCTCTAGAACCCTAATCTTCACTCAAAGTTTACGTTGACTCTAAGGGCTTCTTAACATTTTATTTTTAACTATTAAATTCCATCTGGTAGAGATGTATTTCTTCCTTATCCTAGACTAAGTAAGCTAGGCAAGGGTTTAGTTTTAAATTTTTTTGCATTTTGATGACGGTAATAATGTTTTTGTTCAGTCCTGAAGTTGGTAAATATGTCAATATTTTACGTTTTCCTTCTTTTAATTCATTTTCTTCCTCTTAAGAAGCTAGGTATTCTTGTATTAAAAATATTTCAGTTTATTTTTGTTTTCTTTTCTTTCTTTCTCTTTCCTCAATGTTCAATTTTGGAATCCAACTTCCCATAAATGAAAGAAAGATTTCACAATTTGGGTCTTTTTATCATTACGTGTGGGACCCATTGTCAGTAGGATATCAAAGGTGGCATTTATGTATACTTGCAACAGTGCATTGGAAAAAGACATCTCTGGAATTAAGTATGAGGAGACTATAAGTGAATTTCATTTTCTTTGTGTTTTTATCTATCATATGGAAACAATTGCTCTTATTAAATTTGGGTTGCTTTCAAGTTTTAACCCCTTGTGACCAACACAATTTCCCTACTCCCAAGCAACCAAATTTTGTTGTTTCTCCTCTCACTTTCAATTTAAGAAAAACCTGGAACAAATAGATCTAAATTATAGGCTCCGTTTGGATGCGTTGAGAATAAGGTAGGAAGAAGGAAGAAGGGAAGAAATTTATTGGGAAGTGTGTAACTTTTGTGAAGAGTTTGGATGGTTAGAAATAAATTTATTAGTAAAAAGTGATTATTCCTTATTCCTTATTCCGAAAAAAAGCCATCCAAACGGAGCCATAAATACTATACCACTAACTTTATGTACATTTTTTTTTTCAAGCTATGGTTGCGAGCTGATGACATTATATAGGCCCGCCTTATGTCCACAAAATATGAGATAATAATAAATATCTACTAACAAGAGCAAAAGTCCAAGCAGGAAAAGCAAAAGTCTTTTCCTTTCAAGAAAAAAATTAATAAAAAAAAGCTGGGAAAGCATATTGCGTGCAAAAATTTGGGCTGTGGACCCATTGGGCCTGTAAGTGGGCCCATGGCTGTGAGAATAGCTGGAAAAGCGTGAATATACCCCATCTAAGAAGCCTTTTGCCATGTTTTTGTATTATTAAATGTGTTCAACTTACACGTGAACCGACTAAATTTATTGGTCTCAATTAATATCTTTTATCAGGCATTAACTGTCCTCTCGTTTTAGATCAAACATACCGGATTGGTATAGAGAGATTATGTTTTTAAGGCTAAGAAAACAACATATAACCTACTCTTTGTTATGTACTCTCTCTTTTTTTCCTTCAAAATCTGAGTAGGACAACATAAGCGGTCTTGTTTAGATCAGATCATCAGATGATTTGAATTGGATTTGAGAAGGATAGCTTAGATCAAGTTTGAAACTCTCACCTCCTATTTACCAAGTTTGTGTCGAGTCAGATTGTTTAATCTCAATCAAGCGGCTCTCAAATAGAAGAGTGTTATATTTTTGCATCATCCATAGCAGAAAAATATATATATCTATAAAAATATATATACATTAGGTTGATTTAGCACAACAACTCCCTTTTAAAAAGTGTATCGCATTTATATTTTGTTGTCAAATATTTTGAATGCTGCCTATGTAAGAAAAATTGCTTCACGTGGAATATTATAAAGGAATGATATGATTATATGATTACATATGTATGATGCTTAAAATTACTACAATGGATAGACTATTTCAGTACTTAAGCATAACTTCCTGTTTGCAAAGAGCAACAATTTAGTTGTAATTTCCAAGAAATAAAATGCTATATTGCAAATATTGCCAAGAACTCCACGTGTGCATACCATAAGTGGGGCCCAGTTGAAATGTTTGTCGACATGTGGTGTGTCAATGGATTGGGACCCAAATGGAGCAAATCAAGCAATTGATTGTGACTTCTAAATTCGTGGCCACATTGGCCCCACTTGATTAACAGGAAATTATTATTATTATTATTATTATTTGTGATTTCTATAGTTTGAAGTTCAATACGCTTTCTATGTCTTACTTTATATCCAAATCTGCCTTAGCAAAGTGGGTCCGAAGGCTTGTGGGGCCTTTCTATTATTGAAAATTTTTGGCACATATCATGTTTAGGGTTGCTTCATTAATTTTTTTTTTTAATTATTGACTTGGTCAGTTGGTTGTAAGGAAAGTAAAGTAATTCTTGGTGCTGTGCATTTGTCGATTTAATCCCTACAAGGCCCAAATTTGCACTAACACTGTAATAGTATAACTTTGGCCCAAATTACATGTTTAGGGTAACATAATCTACGTCAAAAATTACCACTAGACCTAAAGGCAAAAAAATTTGACATATATTCGTCAAAGTTTCTTCGGAATGAAGGAATGTCAATAATAAGCTAGCGGATTATATGTGCATGACTATCAGATCAGTATTTTTATGCATGATTTTTCAATTTGAGTTTAATTGTTAGACTAGGAACATATCATTTAGTACATTAGCATATGATAAAAATTAATATTAACTCTTGAGTTTATGTTTGTTTCAATTGGGTTCTAATATTAAGTTTAATTTCTCAACCAAAGCAATTGGATTTCTCCTTTCATTTTCTTGACATTTTTAAGGATAATTGATCACATCTGTCCTCAACAGAAAACTTGACAATATTAAAAGTTGGCATGTCATATTTTGTTTCACCTCATTTTTTCCCCTAAAATAGCCCATTTTCTAGGATTGCATATGTAGTCCAGTATATTTTGAGTTTTGGAATGGATATGGGATGAAAAATTATTTCAAGAAACAAAGCTCAGATCACATAATCTATTTTTTTTTCTCTTACCAAAAAAATTCAGCCAAAATCAATTCTCATAAAAGCAAGTAGAAGAATCGATTCCAATCTCATATACAGTTTCTTCGCCTCCAAAAAAGCAAAGCAGCTGCGATTTTCTTTCACCATCTTAACCAAAAGCTATTGTAATCGAAACAGCAGTAACAGAAGCACTTCCAGCTATAACCCAAAGCAGTATTGGTCCTGATCCATCCATAACTCCACAAAAAGTTTCCCCAGTACTGATACATCCTTCAAAGATTATAGAAAGGCCTTCGATAACAACTACTTTGTTGAATAGTTGTTCGGGTTGTTATTATGTGAAGTCCAAGGTATTACATTGTGCTTTAATTATATCACTAAGGAAAATTTAAAATACATTAAAAATAAACTTGTTGTTGATGCTAGAGTCAATGTATAATTTCTTGAATCAATGAATGTTTTCATTAGTTAGCATTCCTTTGACTTCTTCTATTTACATTTACTATTTATTTAGTCTTAGGATCATTAAGTTTGTGAGGAACTCTAAATAATTTAGCATATATAAATTAGTTCACTTCTCAATTCGAGTTTGTACTCTGATGATTTGGAAATGAAATTGACAAATTAGTCTATCATCTATGTGTGCATGCCTACTCTATGATATTTCTTGCAACTGGTATGGTGGTTCCTAGTCTTCTACTTATTATTTTTCTATGTCTATACCAATTCTACCCCTACCTCATTCATGAAAATAAATCAGCACAAAATAAATGACAGACTTTACCATGTGTACAGTATTTCATTTTCTCTTGCTTTCTTTCGGTACATTGTGTAGGTGCTTTTCTTTTCCCTTTATTCAATTTGTTCAATGTATAATATGCTGTTGGTTTTGGTTCAGTTAAAATGATTGATCAAATATTAGTTGGTGCATTGGACAAAAGTAGTTGAGGCAACTATCCAGTAACTATGGGCTAAAATCAAACAACAAGAATTGAATGTTATATTTTTTGCAGAAATATTTTCTAGGAAATTCAACTGAGAGATTGAGTACATTACTTGATTTTTTTTTTCTTCACTTGATGCAATTCTTCCTGACAGTAGAACCATGCTTCTAAACATTTCTCAGCTTTATGGCTATGAAAGAATACAAGAGAATGGTTCAGCCTTAGTAACAGTATTTGCTATTATATTTTTTTCACAAAGCCCACGAATTTCAACTTATAGAAGAAAGTCAGCCAACACAGTGTCGGGTCTTCTTGTACCCAAAAAGTCAGATTCACTATTACACTTCTCTTTTTTTTTAACATGAAATTTTTATAGCTGCATCTCCCTTACAGGATTGGTACCAGAGGCATCTTGCACTTTTGAATTTACCACTATTTGCACAATTAAATCCACAAAACACCTAATTTGGCTGTCCAAAATTTATCAAGTGAGATAATCATGCACATATACATCTACCATCTTTTGCCTTTGGATTATGGCTTGTAAATTTATATGTTTACAATCTATAAATTGGATGCTATTTTTCTACAAATTCTTATGCATGAAGTTAATTGTTTTGATTTAATTTGTATATATAAAGTTATTAATTAAAACAAAAAAAAATTGATTGGAGAAATTTATTTGTTTAATTCCTTAGCATATATACTTGCTTCATTCTTATAGTCTTTATTACATATAGGATTCACATTTGTATTCAGTTTCTGGATTAAGTAGTAATTGTGCATCATATTTAGTTTCGAATTGTAAGATTTAGAACTATTGAAAAAAAAATCTATTATTTCTTCTTGGTCTGGTTCATTGATATCCACCTTTCTCTTTTTTCATTTTCCTTTTTTCAGACGACTGAGCTCCTGGTTCTTGCAAGTGATGTATCGATGTATGAAATAAGAGATTGATTGAGCATTTGAGATAAGAAAATATGGTGAACAGAAAAAGACGCCACTGGGTCTTGCTCAGTGGCAATTTCAATGTAGAGTAAAGGTCATGCGTCTTTTTCATGATTTCACTCTAACTAATTAATTTCGTTTATTATTAAAGTGTTGGCATTCAACTGTATGAATATATAGTGGTGTTTTACAAATAAACTGCCTTCAGCCCTCTCTAACCATTAGAGCAGAAATAAATTCAACACCTATGATATTAATTCTAGGCTATCAGTTAGAAAAAATAGTATCTATTACTCTAATTTGTTTTAAGTATAAGCTCCAATGTACTTATAGGGTTACTATTATGATATCAGTTAGAAATAGTATATATCTCTTCTTATTTCAACAACATCTAAAACAATTTTAATTTTGTACCATAATCCAATGATCAATTGTCATTATTTATCTTTTTCTCTGATGTAGATTGCTTTTATTTGATGATTTTATAGAAAAATATTTGACAAAGAATTCAAGCCCTCCACTGACAACATCTGAGATGCTCGAGAAGCTAAAAAGTGAGGGAGATTAGAAGATCAGAATTGATTTTCTTTCTCAATTCTCTGACAGCCAAGACACCAGTTGTAACGATCAATCAAAGAGACATGTTATTCTGTGGATGAGGTCGTGGAGATCAATTTTTAACTTCTATCAACTCTTTTTACCCCTCATATATACGAAGTGGTGGCCCTTCTTCCTTCTTTCTTCAATTCATATTGGTTTGAGAATGTGCATGTTTTGAGATGAAACGTTTGAGTGTCACCTCTGAGCTTGCAGGGGAAGGCAATATGGAGTTTGGGCCAATTTTCTTCAACAACATACATCCAGGTCCTTAATTCTTTTACCTTTGACAGTAATTTTCATTTCCTAATAGTGTTTTCTGCATGCTTTTATTTTTCAGTTTTACACGTGGCCACTGGTAAGAATGACTTATTGGCTCTTGCATGTTGTTGCTACAATTGGATTGATTATCATACCTGACATTTGAAAGCTACATGAGTTGTTTGTAATAATTTTACCTTTTAAATGCAGGTGGCGCTTGGTGATTGTATTGACTAGAAGGCTTCAATTTTTCTTCATGAGAATCTAAGATTTGATTTCTCTCGGTGAATATCTTATATATATACCTTTATTTGATTCGATACATACATCTTTAAAAATAAAGGGACTTGAATTTCTATTTCAGCATCTGTTATGTTGTTATTGATGTATCACCTGGAAAATTTAATTCGCTTATAGATTTCACTTCTTTTGAAAATAAATTTAAAAGGTGTTTTAAAAAATGAAAGTATTCATAATTCTTAAAATTGTGCTTATTCTTTTCAGGTACTTCTGCAAAAATTTCTCTAATGCATGCTAAATTTGGAGACCAATTATTAATTATCCTTATGGGTATAAATGGAATTGTGATTGTTTTGTGAATATGTTAGAGCTCAATCTGTGGTACATCTGATTAAACTATCTCACATATACTTCTTACCTGTCTTATTGCAAGATTGATTCGTCTTTTATCACTACTGTCTATGAAAACTGAACCAGCACAATTTTCAACGGCTCTCAAATTTCTTAGTGACAAGTTGAACCAACAAGACTACTCTTGAACATATTCTATTCTGGTCAATTTGAAAATTTTGTAATGACAACATAAGCTAAGAAGATCAACGATTAATCAAGAGAAATGAAAGGATGAAACATTTGAAGGTTGAGGTGAGTCCTGAGATTATTTCTATTTTAGAATCAGGCATGAATTTTTCAGTGAGGTTGTTTACAATGGAAGCCACAATACAGCAGGGTTGATGGGGCTGATGATTGGCGTTGGAGGCGCATCATTCAACTGAATTTGAATCCATTGAAAATTTTCAGAGAGCACCCTATATATATTTTTTTTCCTTTTCCTTTCAACTGTTTTCTTTTTTAGTAAATGTAATGCTATATCACATATGTAATAAAGTATTATCTGTGAGAACTTCAGTTGACATATACGAACTATATATGGCTGATTAATAAAAGCTCTAAAAAAAAAGAAAGAAAATATTTATACATTCTTTTGCCTTCTTATTATACCATGTCTCATGCTGGATCATCACTAGAGGCAAGTTGTTCTAGATGATTTTCTAACGTTGAAAAGAAAAATAAAGGAAATAAAATGATGTCTGTGTGTAAATAACAAAGAAGATATAGTACAATTTCGTTCATTCACCAGTCAAGAAAAACGTAGTGCACAATCTAGAAAAAATAAATAAATAAAATATTGTACCTTGATTTGTATTTTAGATTAGCATATAAATGATGTTAAAAGCGCAGTGCATTTCTCTTTCAAGTTAAAAGATATCGAAAATATTTCGAAAATAAAAAGAGAAAAAGTTCATTTGAAAGTAGATTGCAGTGCATTTCTCTTTCAAGTTAAAAGATACCGAAAATATTTCAAAAACAAAAAGAGAAAAAGTTCATTTGAAAGTAAATTGTCTAAGTTTTGTATGATATATTGTTGAATTTGTCATTCTATGGTTTATTTAAGAGTTCCATTTTTCATATACGAATACCTGTGAATTGCAATGCAAACATGTAGTTCTATTTGACATACAACTCATGATTTTATTTTTTAACTTATCCGGTTTTCTCCGAATCTTAATCTATTTATTTAGTGTACTTTCATCAATGTAGAGAACAAAAGAATCAAACCCAAAATTTTTTAGAGCAATTTATTCCGGCGGAGCCGGAATGGGTCCATCTAGTTCGTCAAAGTTTCTTCGGAATGAAAAAATGTCACCCCCCCCCCACCCCCCGGGGCACCAAACGATGTAAAAAAAAAAATTTCCAGCAGTTGAACTATTTCATTTTATATTTGCCTTAAAGTGTTGATAAATAAGAAATGATGGCATGCAACTAGTTGCTTGTTCTACTCGCATTTAGAAATTATTTTAGTATTATTACCTTATTATAAATCTGGCACAGATCCAATCCATCCCTTCCAATGTTTGAAACCCCCATTTGTTCACATGGAAACAGATAGCAAACTCACAGGGCCCACCACTAGTTCAAGCTGTCAAATCCTGCCTCCAATTTTTCTTTAACAAAAAAAAATGTGAATTAAAGAAAATTGCATTAAGGAATCCTATGTACAAACAAACAGTTCCTTTCAAATATCACATAATTGACAAACAAAAAAAAAACGAAATCACAGAATTATCATATTTCTTATATGCAAACAAACAAACAAAACAGTTCCGTCCAAATAACAAAAATTGAGAACATCAAAAGTATTATCATTCAAATCAACAAATCTTCCAGTCAACGACAAATTAATAATTAATTTATTAATTAATTAAAGTATTATTACTTGCAACTTACAAGCAACGAAAATAAATAAATAATGTGATGACATATATAGCAGTCAATTATACGGAACTAATGGTCCCCACATAGTAGCCCACCACGTGGCGACAAGGCGAGACATAGGTCCCACGAATGCAACGGTCCAGTGGATAATAGTCACACGTGGACCATAAGCCCACATCACTCTTTCTCTCTCTAAACCAAACCTTATCGTGACCACCTACGGGTTTGAAGTTTCAAAAAAAAAAAAAAAAAAAAAAAAAAACCCTTATCGTGACAGACAGAAGCACTTGCTTCGTAGCCTCACACTAGCCACCCACCACCTGTCCTGTTTAAAACTACATCGCGACGTGTCGTTCTCTCCTTCCCCTGAATTTAATTGGTAGTTACTGCACTGGAGGGTATCGGTGTTGAAAAACTGGAGGTGATCCGGCGTTCACGGACAAGAAATGGGGACCACCGATAAAGCGAAGATAAGAAAGATATTCCGAATCTTTCTCTGCTTGTTTTAAGCGAACAACAATCTCTCCAGTAATAAAATAAGAAAGCGCCATTTTTTATGGCATTTTAATTTGTTACAAGTAATAATTGCGATCAATTAACCAAACACGATTAAAGAGAAGAAACATTGTTAATAGATTATAGATAGAACAAACAATTAATGGCAATCTCCATTTAACATAACTGGAGAGGATAGATGGGTCCCACATTAATACAGCTGGAAACTATTATTACGCGAATAGCGACAAGTATCCGAATTCCTAAGAAATCGACTTCTTGTGAGAGAATAGACACAAAAACAAATTAATATAAAATAAAAATAGACAGCATCAAGTTCTCTGCATTCTTCTTTCCCAAGAAAAGAAAAGAAAAAATTAATAATAACTTTTCAACATACCCAGGGGACGAGTCCAATTTAGCAATTTCGAAAGGTATATCCGTCATTTCACAACCATAGGTGATAGGCCTCTGAATTTGATGAGAAGAAATTTGGCAGAGAAAGAATGGATTCAAAATAAATAAATATCTAGGTATTATTTTTTTGGAACTAACTGAGCAAAAAAAGACCAATTCCAAGACGGCATCAATCATCAAATTCCAAGAAAAAGAAGATTCTAAGTTGCATTAAATTCTAATCCGAAGATCAAACCTCTCTTTTTAATTTCTAGTAACAAATTTAGTGCATTTAATGCGCACTTAATTGAACAGTATTTATAGTAAAATTGACTGAAAAGACAGCGTGTGCAGTTAGTAAATGGATTATTGTAATTTAAATAAATGCTTGTAAATTCAAGTAGAAAAGATATGAAAGAGTGCAAAACGACAAAATAAATTAAATTCGAGATAAAATTATCTTTATTAAAACTCATCATCATAAGATAATTCTAATCAAAAATTGAAAATTAATTCACTCAAGTAAGTAAAAATAAAAGATCCAAAGTAGAAAGGGATAATGCAAATAGCAAAAGGACAAAAAAATAAAAAATCAAATGAGAGACGAAATCAGAAAAGATGATTCCAAAAGCAATATAAAACATCAGATAATGCACGATAGTAAAAATGAAAGAAATAGAGCACCTCACTAGATCAGATCGGTAGATCCCACACGAACGAGCTAAGAGCAATGGCGATCTGACTTCGCGATTGGAAATGGAAGAGAAATGGCGATCCAATGCGACGCTCGATCGATCGAGAAAGAGGAAATGTGTTTATGACTTGATCTCATCTCAATTCTCATCTGATCCGACTTCTGAGTGAGTTATTATTTGTTTATAAAGGTGGATGGATATAGGTGGCATTTAATTATTGCGCTCGAATTAAATGCGGTTTGGGAAGGAAAGGAAAGAAGGGAGTGGTTCCCCACTAGATGCTTAGGTGGGGGCCCACGAGGGTGATGAATGATGATGATAAGATTAGGTTGCAATTGAAATATTTAATAGAATAGACTGCTACTAGTCTAGTCTACTACTAATTTATTTAGTGGCCTACGTGTGCGGCTCCTGCGCGGAAAAGGACGAAACTGCCCCCACCACACCTGGCCCCACATCGTCGACCCCACGTGATGGGGATGGTATGTGGTGATGTTGTGGGGACCTGGGACCCACCTATTATTTTTTATTTTTTTAAAGTGAGAATGGGACCCACCTCTGCTGAATCAGATCACGTGGAAGAATGGGAATGTGATTTAAATTTTTCTTTTTTTAATGCTTCCTTTTTTGACTGCGCCCATCTAATGTACTGTACTTCCCTTAATAAGATTTGTAAATAATTGTTTTTTTAATGCTTTAAATTTAATTAAAGAGATAAATCAAATCTTTATTGCAATTTTTAAGTAAAAACTTTTTCAATATTATATATATATTAAAAAAAAGGATCATTTTGTTGAGTTTGTTTGCCGACAAAGCGCTGAAAAGTGGGGCCCACATTATTTGTGATATAATTATTCAATTCGCTAAAAATGTTTTCCAGATGCTGCCACATGGCCCTGCATTTGATTTGGTCTTAGCTCATTCGGCAATACTGCGACTTCATCTTGCTTTTAGGCAATAAACAATTAACTAGCAAATTAAGTAAGATGAAAAGATGCGCGACAAATTGACCACTGCAAAGATAGAGACGGCATCTAAAGTGAAGTTAGAGAGAGATTCGCATTCATTCATTTTTTCTCTGGTGCTTACAAGCCAAGTCACCAGAGTCTCTCTCTATCCTCCGGATTGAAACCAAAAAAAATAAAAATCTAACAGAGAAATTCAAATCCAAGACGTCTCATATATGGCAAGATCAGACAGCAGTACTTGGTTGAAGGTCTACCCCATTCATATTCAATACATTCATTATTATTCAACATTAATTACATTCGATTTTTAATGCACCGTTCAAACCACCACTTCTAAGACCTTCACCTTAAGGTTGGGTTTTCAACACAGTGGCATTGAATTTTAGACAGATTGAGATCGGAAAAGAAATTATTTTAGAATACAGGCACATAGAAGAATTAAGGGAGCCATACAAAAGTTACAAAAAAATAAAAAGGGTTCTATTGCACTCATTTTGTCCTCTATCCTTACTACTACACAAAAGACCTTGGACTAACACTAAACCCCTCTCTGCCTCTTTCAGAATCTAGTCATGTAACTTACAAGTTTTCCAAAGAACAATAAAATCATCAGCATAACAACAGAACAAAGCAAGAGAATAAAAGATGTTAATCTCTTCAAAATTCCTTCATTATTCCACAGCCGACCTCTACTTCTTTACTCACTGTTTCTCATCCTCATCTGTCAATTTTCTTGGCAAATATCTTTAAGCAATTTTCAAATCACCTGGATAATTCTTCTCAAGGAGATTCCAGGTGCCCCCATCAGGTCCCCCTCCTTTATTCATACATCACTTTTCTCAATTATTTGCTTTAGTCAAGTACCTGTCAAAACCTTGAAAGGTGGTGGGTTGACAGTGCCTCATAGCATGCCTTCTCACTAACGGATCCACCTGCCAAGTCAATTACCTGATGCCGGCTTCTGATCACTTGTAGGCTTGGACACAGACACAGGCGCTACAGGCATATAAAACGAAGGCATTCGCGGGTGGCCACCACCAGCCACAGATTGAGCAGCTGCATGGAGAAGTGTCTGTGTCGGCATCCGGAGAACAGTTGAGCCAGCCGCAGGGTTCTGCTGTTGCGGCGTCTTCTCTGGCTGCCTCTTCTGATGATAATTCGCCATAGCAGCGGCAGCTACTGCAGCAGGATTGTTCGGACCCTGCGGAGCATAGGGGTGGGTGAAGAACATCTGCGTCTGGCCAAATGTCTGTTGCTTGAGCTGCTGCTGGTGCTGGTGCTGGTGCTGGTGTTGCTGCTGCTGGGACTGGTTATGTGATTTCATGCTCGAGTTGTTAGCAGCACCGATGGAGGGATGGCCAAGGATGGATGGTGCATTCTGGTGGCCCTGAGGTGGGGGTGCCTTGCTGCTCGAGCTTGATGGGGAGTTCTTTGCCGACTGCTGTTGTGGTGCTGTCAAGGTGGTTGAAGCAGGGGCCCCAGGCTTGGAGACGGACATTGAAGGCGGGCTGCCACTTGCACTATTTTTTGATGCTGATGGAGACGGTGATGCACCAGCCATAGCAGCAGCCAGTGAGCGAGATATGTCTGTGGGTGCCCCTGGTTGGTTAGGCCCACTAGTTGCTGCCTTCAATGAATTGGCACTGCCAAAGGAAATTTGGGTCTGGTGGGAGGAGAAAGGGAGATTCTGTTGCATATTTCGGCTTTGCGGGTGAAGGTGATGGGAATTGTTCTTGGTTGCTGCCTGAGCTGCTGAAGATTGCGATTGCGCCTGCACAGTAGGGGGTGCAGGAGTTGCAGCTCTTGCATTGCTACCTGGCTTCCATTGTGGAGACTGTCCTGGGCTGTTGCCGCTGCCTCCTTGCATTAATGCTTGAGGGAAGGTCATCAGGGTGGAAGGGAAGCTGGTCATGTTTGGAATCCTCTCAGAATACCCTGCTGATTGGTTAGCGCTTGGTGCGGCAGATTTGGGTCGAGAATTCGAAAGCTGCTGTTGCTGCTGCATGACATGATGCTGGACCTGTTGCTGCTTCTGAAGCTGAAGCAGCATTTGCTGGGAAGTAGCCATGTTTGGAGGAACTGTCGCAGCTGATGCTGTGGTCAAGGCCGGTGTTGCGTTACCAGATCTGTTTCCAGATCCGTGGCCTTCCCGATAAGCCGGGATTAGGTTGAGGGTCCGTGAAGAGCTGTCACTGGTATTGCTACTGGAAATAGAGGGACCGGGATGCTCATTATCCTTCTTGGAGAAGGAAAGCGGATGCTGCGTCTCGCCAGAGGGAAATTTCATAGCAGCACCCAAGTTCTTCCTCTCTTCCTCTGCCACTACAATTCTACTTGTAGAATCACCCGATGCAGACTTGCTATCAGAAGGATTGTGTGGCTTTTGATGTTGTGATGCCACAGCAGCACCTAGTGCAGGCCCCATGTGGGGATATCCATGCCTTGCACCATCTGGATGATTTTGGAAAATGTGATGATTAGGAACCATTGAAGAGAAGTCAAGGCCAACAGGTGCCGCCCCTGGACCAGGAAAGGTACCAAAAGGTGGCATTGCAAAAGGCTGAGATGAGGCAATATCCATCCTTGCATTCTGGTTACGAGCCTGGGGTGGAGGCTGTTGTGGATGTTCAACAGGTTTCTCACTGAGGCTGGCATTACCACTGCTCAAAGCACCCGATGATCCGGCAGCAGACATGAATGCAAAATTCTGAGGATGCATCGGCAATGAGAAATTATGGCCATAGATGGCCTTTTGAGATGGGGGTACCTTCCCGTCTTGTGCAACGCTACGACCATCTGGGCCTTTGTCATTGCTATCCTGTTGCCTAGCATGAGCGCCAAGAAGATGATTCATTTCTTGAATGTAAGATGATTGGTTTTTCTGCGAGGAAGAGGATGAACTGGATACCCCAGTCTTTTGCCCTGTTTGTTGAGTGTGTACAGGTGGTGGCTGCTGAGGCCCTGCATTGTGACTCTGCTGCTGATGTGGGGGGGCTTGAAGCTGAGATGGATGGGGCATTTGATGCGGGTAAAAAGGTGCATTGAAGAAGGGCATTGCTTGACCTGGTGCAGCACCACGATATGCCGGAGGTGCTCCAGTGTGACCTGGGACTGGGAATGGATATGCACCATTTTGTAGTATGGTGAGAAATTGAGCTTCAGTTGGTGGCATCCCAGCAAAACTCAAGTTCATAGCAGCTGTTGGTCCTGCATTTGCAGTAGTAGTGCTGGAAGAGGTAGAAGCGCCAGGAGGCATCGCACCCCCTCGGTTTGCCGCAGCAACTGCAGCAGCTACCTGTTGCTGGTTGAGAGGAAAAATAAAGGCTGGACCAGGCTGAAAAAGCAGAGAAGAAACTATCAGATACCTAAGAAAATGATTTTTTTTTTTTGCTTAAAATACAACTGAAAAAATAACAGTTTTTTGCTTAAAATACAACAAATTTATAAAAAGCCAAATCAAGCCTTCCAAAGATAATTTTCATTTCATAATGGTCCTTGCTCAAAAATAGATAGATCATTTCAACAATAAAAAATCAACAAGCATATAACAAATTATTGATGAAACGGTAAGGAAAAACTTCTTGAAGGTGCTTGTACAAGATAAAAAAAAAAAATCAATGAAGTTGTTTAAACATTAAAAAGGCTAAAATAAGAGAGCAGAGTGGCTCTAGTAAAAATCAAAGGTCCAATAGAAAGTTCAACCAAATCCACCAAATTAACAGAAATTACATACCAGCATGTTTCCCATTGGTCCTGATTGAGGTTGCTGCTGAAGCACAACCTGCTGCTTTCGCTGGGCAGACTCTGCAGCTAAACTATTAGCACCCGTAGCCTTCTCCTCAGGATGATTTCCAGGGAATTTAGGAGCTAAATTTGACGGAGCTCCTTTCACCTCCAGCATTGGCCCAAGGTTTCTCCCAGGGAAGTTTCCAGGAACTTGACTTCCCAGCAAAGCTGCCTCTGTGGGTGGGACCATACCCATATTAAATGGCCTTGAACCATAGATTGCCGGAGAAGTCGCAGCCGCTGCAGCTGCCCCAGGAGCCCAGAAAGGATTCATCTTTGCAACTCGCTGATGATAGCTTATTAGCTGAGCAATGTAGCAATGTGTCGCACACCGCTTTGACCGCTGAATTGGGGAAGGGATCAGCGATCGAGGCTGCAATGTAGCACATTGTTAAAGAGAGAAGAGGGAGACAAAAAGAGATGGAAATAGAATGACAATACACACCTGTAAGTTATTGGATGGGCCTGGATTTCCACTAACAGGAACCAATCCAGCTGGAAGAGCAGGAACCTGACTCATGAAACTAATAAATTGGAAAATAAAAAAAAAGAATAATCAGCACCAATGCACTGAATGCAGAGAAAAAATATATAAGAAATGATTTGAAGAACAAAAAATGGAGAATACACACCCAAAAGGAGGCAAATTTCCAGGCCAGCCTCCGACAGCCATTGGCGTAGGCAGAGTACTTGGGGGTACTACATAATTTGAACAAAAGGGAAGATGAAAAGCAATTAGGAACAATGAATCCTTTTGAGATCCAAAAAGAAGTGAGAAAATTCTACCAAGTGGGGGAAGAATAAATACCAGCTTTATCTTGTTTATTCTCCACTTTAGTAACTTTGGGCTGTTGGGTCTCTGACTTGCTACTAAGGGCTTCATTTTTGGGTTTCTCCAAATCCAACTGTAGGTCAAGACCTCTCTCTTTACCCATCAATTTCTTGTTGGAACGACACTCCTCAAGGTTTGTCTTCTCTGACTTCCTGTGTTCCAGGTCTAACTGAGTTGGCTTCTCATCTTCTTTCTTCTCGGTGTTGGCCTTAGATACCTAGAAAGAAAGAGAGATTTTTTTGAGTAAAAAAGTAAAAGGAGAGAAGAAAGAACCTGTGAAAAAAGTAGTGAAAAAGGACAAAAGATGCCTACCATCTCAACCTCAGGCCCCTGTGCCTTCTGATCTGCATCAGAATTAAAGAAGCCTTCTCTCTCTGGTGATAATTTCCCTGGTGGAGGGGCCTGAAGTTGTTCACCCAAAAGAAAAATTAAATGAGAAAAAAAGGGAAAAATATACAAATGTCGCTTTCTATCTTCCATTGCTGTATCCAACTAATTTTGAAGACTATTTCAATAATAAGTGAATATACCCACCATGAGATCAATGCTGAAATTGTGTTCACGAGTGCCGTCAGAAGGTAGATTACTGCAAAATTTTTAATAAAAGCCACATAATTAATCCAATAGCTATACGAAAAGATCCACAACAACAAAAAAAAAAAAATAAAAATAAAATAGTAAAAAATCAGAAACACCAAAAAACCAAAACAAGTAAAAAAAAAAAAAGATCTGAAAGCTCACGTCTTTTTTGAAGCTTCCTCTCTATTATTGCTGTTTGAAGAACTAGGAGCTTCCTTTTGTGGGAAGAAAGATTCTTCCCGCGTCTCCGGCCGATTGAATCGTCCTGAATCAACACCAGCAGACGCCTTAGGCTCATGAGCCGATAAATCTACTTTTAACTCTTGCTCGTGCCCTGATTTAACCGGCAAGGCTGGCACCTGTGTTTGGAACCCATTTTTGACAGCAGCCGGCTCAGGATTCCTCTCTCTTTTCGGCGAAGACGACTCGAACCTCACCTTATTCTCTAACCCAGATTTCTCAGCTTTTGATGTGCTCGACACGGTGGCTGGGGTCTCATCTTCCTTCAAATTTCTTGGTTTTTTCCTCTTTGGAGCTGTCATTCAAAGCAAAAAAAAAAGTCAAAAAAGGAAATTTCCTCAAAAATCCTCAGAACAAAAAACACCTATTATTAGCATCAAAAAAGAAAAACATTAAATTGAAAAATTACCAATAATAGGCAAGGTAGAGGAATTGAAATTTGTCTCAGAAGGCTGGGGATTAGTCTGTTGAGGGGACGATGCTCTCGATTTTGACTCGGCTGATTCTTTTTGTTCCAGTTTCTGATTTTCCTTCTTAAATTGCCTCGTCAGGCCAAACAACACCTCAGCCACCTCAATCTCCTCTTGTATGAAAAACGACTGCTTCGAATTGGAGACCTTCGGCGGTGGCGGCCTTGGTTGTTTAGGCCCACTCATTGGCTTCTGCTACAGACATTAGAAAACAGAAATCAGCAAAAAATTCAATAAAAAGTAGGGGTATTATGGGTGAAAAATCTGGGTAATTATAGAAAGGTACAATTTTCTTGCGAATAGAGGCGTTCGAGCCAGATGGCGAGATCTGTTGTGAGGTCGATGCCGGGCTCATCCTTGAAGGAGAAGCCGATGCCGCTTGCCTCTGTGCAGATTCAAACCACTCATTTGATGTCCTCTTTCTGCATGCTGAAAATTCCAAAAAAAAAAGAAAACAATTAATAGAATGAAATCAAGAACGAAATCGACCAAAACATCAAATTTCAAGCACGAGAGTTCAACCCCGTACCAGTTCGGGCTTTCCGCGGCACTGGCACGCCTATCATCTCGTCGGCCCGCCACCGAGCAGGCAGTCTCGGGAGGCTCTTTTTCTGCTGATTCTGGTGATGGCTGTTGTGATTCTGGTTGTTGCTACCATGGTTGAGATGGTGGTTGTGGTGGTGGTTTGTCCCCTGAGAAACAGAGGAAGTCGAAGGATTCTGAGATCGACTCGGCATTAGCATGTCGTCTTCTTCTTCCTCATCCTCGTCTTCGCCAAGGCTATCATCAGAACTGTCATCTCCTTCATCACGGCCACCATGTAGAGCCATGCTCTCTCGCCTCCTCTTGCCCCGGCTCAATCTCTCCCTCTCTCTGTCCCGGTCTCGGTCTCTCTTGCTCACACGGTCTCTCAGCCGGGTCATCGTCGTCTCTGCCATCTCTAAACCTCCATCCTCATCTGTTCAAGAAAACCTCAAAGATTAAAAACCATCAAAATCAAAAAAGAGAGAAAAAGCAAACAAGTTCAAATCGATTTAGACAAAAAGGAAGAGAATTTGAAGCCAGATCTGAAGGATCCAGACCTGGAGAGTCTCTAGACCCACCGCTTCTCGGCCGCCGGCGCGACATGCCATTGTTCAAAGTCACGGCACTGCTCCGTCGTGCCTCTCGGATCCTCTCCATAACACTCGGATTCGTCTCGTCGGATCAGATCAGATCAGGCTTCCTTCCTTCTCCAAACGACCTCCAACAACTCCGATTTGGTCTCAATCTGAGGCGATAAGCGCACGATTTCAGCGGATTCCAGCTTGCTCCGATCAATCCGGCCAGCTGGATTGGGATGAAATCCGCCTAACCTCTACAATTTCGAGACTTTATCTCTTTCTCAGATCTCTCTTTCTCAATTTCTCTCCTTTTCTTCTTCCCTCTACTCTCTTCTCTCTTCTCTCTTTCTTCTGTCTGAATCGCTTTCCCAACTCTCTCTCTCTCTCTCTTTCTGCTGCCTCTATCCATCGGTTTTGTTGTTGCTCGTCTGAGAAATCAACGGATCAGATTACTCTACTTTTAGGATTCCTGATCCAAGCCGTCCGATCTGTTTCGCTAATCGGACGGAGGATATCTAGCGGTGCCAGCGTGGCAGGGTGGTGAGCCGTTGGATGTACGTCGGGACTCGTGACACCGAACCTAGAAGCATGTGGGACCCCCACGCGTCGCAAAAATCTCGCTCGCTTATGCCACAAACATCGCGCATATTACCCGCTCGCCGGCCCTTTATTTCTTTTTCTAACCTCCACGTGTCGGTTTGAATTTTTAACAAAAGGAAAGATCGAAATCGACTTAGTTGGTTACCGGCTATAGCCAGTGGACCTCTTAATTATCCTGTTCGGGACCTTTCAATCGCATCCCTGGCCAATATTTTTCTATTCTGGCCACTTGACTGTGGGCCCCACGAGGGGTTAATCCGACGGTCGAGATGCGTTCAAAGTTAGTGGCTGTTTTTGTTTACGTGGCACCATCCTGAATCAAGACCTCTCCGGTTTTGGAAATCTTTTATTGGCTAAGGTCTCTGTTACTTTTTGACGTGATCCGCGCGCACCAGACGCTTCGGGAAGGGGCAATTTACTATTACGGAGTTACTTCCCCAAATGCGACGTTCAATGAGGCGGTCCGCATTTAATTCTGTGAGCCGCGTTTTGGTAAATGATGTCAGTCAGGTTCGGAGATGGGGGATTCTTACTGAACCGCAGTGGGGCCCACGAGAAACGACCTTTTTCGGTCATGGCAACCGACGTGGCATCTTGATGACGTCACTCGGACCCGCGCTTCCACCAACCTCACCGCACTGCTCCTTCGCACCGTCCCACATCCATTAATCTCTCGATTTTAATGACAATTGTACAATCTACGTAGTTCTACGAATCTTGACGTGGCCTGGAATGATTGGATGAAATCAACACGGTGGGATAATTCACGAATACGATAGATGAGGTGTGAGGTTCAAGAGAATTCTGGGGCTTGTTTTCTTTAGTAAAATTCAGCGAGACTTTTCTGCAGGTGGGTCCCAGACTCGTGCACTGAGCTCTGCGCTTATGTGATTTGCGTTTTTTCTCTTTTTACAAAAACTGTTTGTCCGCACCTGCACATTGGTACAATTAGATGTACTACAAGATTAATATCGTATTTTTCTCAAAAAAAAAAAATTAATATCGTAATAACATGAAGTTGAACAATAATCATGAACAACAAAATTAATTAAAAATGACGGGCACCAAGTTTGCGTCTCAATCTGATAATATGCTGTTTCAAAATTACTGATTTTGTATTGTGGTGGTCTAGATAAATGCCTAACAAAAATCAAGAAATTCATTTAATGAGATCATATACGGCTAATAAGAAATGAATACTTTCATTTGAAGGCGTTATGGTCGTTGACTCCTTGTAAATTGTGAATTATGATTTTCTTATTTTATTGACAAGTATTTTATCGCTTAGTATACATTTTAGAATATTTTTAGTACGGAGATCTAAATCTTCATTCTTCATTCTCGTATACAGTTTTTTTAATTGACGTTGACGTCGAAATAAGTTATTTAACTTATTATATATATTAAATTATTGCAATACATATTTTCAAATGAATACTTACCATACAAATGTAAGACCAAACATTTGTTGTCAACTTCTCATTGATTATTTTCCATTGTATGGAGGGCAGCGGATAATACAATATTAAAAATATCATAGAGAAATTGTAATATATTAAATCGTCATTAGTTAATAGGACTTTATTTCTTTAGTATTCTCAAATTTGAATAGAAATGGTCAGATGAAATGTCTTGGCCCTCTTGGAGAAGTCATTGGCCATTTATCATGTGCATTTGTCTTTAAATCAACATTCTAAACCCTAGTTAGAAAAATGATATATAATCCTAACTTATTGGGCTAAAACTAATTTTATCTAAAATTTCATCTATACGGTCAACGTTAATTATGCAAGACGAAAGTTTATTTGATGAAAAGTATCTGTCGGCTTCTGAGCAAAAAGTAAAGCAAAAGTGGGGTTGTCAATTTAGGGGTGAGCAAAAAACTCGTAACTCGTGAGTTACTCGAACTCGACTCGAAAAAAGCTCGATGAAAACTCAAGTTAGAAGAACTCGAGTTCTAACAACTCGAGTTATGCCAACTCGTTAATTTTACGAGCCGAGTTCGAGTTGGGTCAAATTCGACTCGGCCCAACTCGAGTCAGAATATATAGGCTGCAAAAAATAAAATGTTATCATATTAATATACAGTCCAACAATTTTATTGATTTGCAGCCCAATAACTCGTTCACTAACTCTAGTCCTCAAGTCCCAGACTTTTTTTCCTCCCTTACACCTTCAAGATTGCTCCTCATTTTCTATTTTTGAGAAAAATTCTAAGGCGACCAGTACCTCAACATCTTCTCACAAGTTCGTTGCCGAGTCACGAGTTGACTCGAGTTAAAATGAGCCGAGTTCGAGTTAGCTCAAATAACTCGGAACTGCGTTGCTGTCGAGTCACGAGTTGGCTCGAGTTGTGACGAGTTCGAGTTCGAGTTGAGGCTAACTCGCTCGAACTCGGCTCGTATACACCCCTAGTTGTCATTACCCATATTTAATAAAGATATACATTCGAGAAAAATCAAACAAAAGTTCCAAGGCTAAATTCAAGCAAAGTAATATCAAATAAAGAAACTGGATCCTATATGAATTATCAAACATAATTTCAAATTATTGCTAGTCATCAATTAATGGAGGTAAAAAAAATATATATAGCACTGTATGGACGTGGGATCCATTTTTTTCCTTTTATTTTAATACGTTTAAAGAAATAAATCAAATAATCCTATAATATCTTTTTCTTCCTTCAATATAACTTGGTGGTTTTATCTTTTATGCTTGTAAAGGAAAGCAAGCAACAAAGGAGCTCAGTTATTATAATAGCAATTTGAAGTCTGTTACTTTAATTGCAAGATAACAATAAATAATTACTTAATGCCTGAATTTTTTAATGTATAGATATCAGCGACTATTGGTATTCTCATGCTTAGGCGTAATATTTTTGGTGTATGCGCTTTGGGATTGATATAGTCACCAAGAGATTCCTGAATTATACAAATGAAATTAATAGATGGTAGGGTTTTTGTTGGTGCATCCATCCGAGGCCATTTGCTCATAATTATAGTAGTTATCCTAGTTTGACAATTAATTATCCCCACAATATAATAAGTGGCCACTGAACGGTTTAGGTCGGTCCATTTGAGCTTGAAAATGAAATTCAACTCCAAGATATTCAAACCCTAAAATACTTCATGCTTGCTATTTTTATAGAAAACAATGCAAATAGCTTGAGTTTTAAATTGTCGAGGAAAAGGTAAATAGGATACTTCTCTTCTCTCGTATCCTTTGGCCAGTCATTGCAAATGGGGCACACATGTGTTTGTTATGAGATGAATAAGTCATATTCGAAATAAGATTTATTCGAGATGAAACAAAACGTATTTTGAATAAAATTTATTTCGAACAGTTCCGTTTGGATGGTGTGAGAATAAGAGAAATAAAGGAAGAAGTATCGGGAAGTGTGTAATTTTGTAAAGAGTTTGGATTGTTTATAATAAATTTGGAAGTAGGAAGAAGCTATTCTCTTATTCCTGCACCCATCCAAGCTGAGCCAATAGGAACTTATTCAATTCCTTATTCTAATTTCACCATTATGTTGGAACAAAAGTGAATAAGAGAAGAGATGAGAGAGAAAAGCTTATTCAACCCATTCAATCTGCATCCAAACACATTGACATATAGTAAATAGTAATAACACAACTGCAACGATTGATTTAACATTCATCATGGTAATTTGTAAGTAGATAGGAATCACTTGACAGCTGACAGTTCTTATTTTGACAATAGCTTTTATATTAATTCAAATAAGATTGAAAATTAAAATTAAATTTTAGATATATTATTAAACGTGTAGGTGATCAAAATATAAATTTCTTAATTATGCATCAAGGAATGTTGATTTAATGCCGATGAAAGTTCGAATCACATGATGAACCGTAAAACATACAAAAATCTTATTATATTTATAATTGTACAACGTAGATCATGCCATTAAATATTGGATTTAAATATTTAAAATTTATCGGTCTAGCTCTTTTTACTTGGTCATACAAATTGAAAGTATATTGGTAAATTTAACACACAATCTATCTATAATTTTTATTTTAAATTATTATAATACTACTTCTTGTACTTGTCAAAATAAGTAGATTGTTACATGACTTTTTTAAATTTTAATCAATGATCTGCAACTAGTAAGGTGAACCCATAAAATGCTGAGCTGGTGGATCCACAGCTGTAAGCCTGTCAATTTTCTGGTTATTAATTATGTTGGATCCCTGGTAACAAATATACAATAATATATAAAAATATTATAGGATTAAAGAATTCCTCCCACATGGCAAACCGCTATTAGCAAAGAGGAAAGAAAAAACTATGTTAAACATTGCACAACGCAATAGCTATCATCATTCATAAAACAAATCAAGAATTTGGATAATGATTTCTTACGGAACTCCTATGATAATGGCGACAAGGGGAGGTGACATGATCAACTAAAATATATTAGCTCCATAAACAAAGCATGACTGTTGAATAATTGCATATCCACCCCTCTTTACGCTATATAAAAAAATAAGGTGGGACTGAAACAATAATATTTTATGCGCTTTTCTTTCTATTGGGACTTGAGTATTATATTAGTGTTCAACCCACACAAGTATTGAACAACACTGCTATTAGTCAAAACAAAGGGGTCACGTTCATCTGCGAATATTTTAATAAAATGATAATGTATTAAGAACTCAAAAAATTATACCAAACTCAGTGCTCCGTCAAATATTTTATTTGATGATTAATTAAGAAACGGGTCTTAGACTTTAGGTGTAACTTTGGCGCTCCATAGAAAAATTGCAAGGTTTTTTATATTGCTTACATATTATAACACAATCAGCAGGATTCTTTGAACGGTCCACCAATTATCTTATTCTAAACTAAAAATAATATTTTGATGCAATTTTATATACAAAATTTATCTCTTAATTAATGTCCTCGAATGCCATCGTGTTATGAGCTTACAAATGTACTTATTTTATTTTCGAAAAAATCCTCTAAAAAAAAATCTCCTTCATGTCATAGTCTTGGAGCACAGAGTTGTACACATCGATTTTATTATTATTTGCCGATGGATATGAAAATTAATAAACAAAAACAGGCAACACATTTTATATGAAAAGGCTTCGTATGTATAGCACAAAAATTTGTAAGTGACTAGCTCAACTTTTATAAGACAAACACTATATTAAAGACTTTTTTCTAAGTTAATTACCATAGTGTGCACATTGCATAACATAACCATATATTATATTCTAAGCTCCCAAGTTTTTCTTCCAAAATAAAGATAGGACATCTTTGTTTGGTAGCTTTTCGCGTCGATTGCATTAATCTTGTTTTAATCATGGTTTGGCCATCGATAGCATATTAATTTGACAATTATGAAAATTATCAAAACTTATTTTTAGATTTAACATCTAATATTTTGAATGTGATATACAATGTATGTATATCATGGATATGAAATGTGATAAATTTTTACATGTTTATTGTCACCAAAAGATTCGAAATTAGCAATGACCTAGATTTAATAAAGTTTCATGGAATATCAAATGGTAGTGTTACTTAAATCGATAGAAATTTGACAACAACTAATATAATAAATATGTTTCCTTCCCTATATAATAACAAGTCTAATTATATATATATATATATATATATATATATATATATATATATATATATATATTCTATTCAGCATTAATCATGAAAAACATTACGGGGCTGTTTGGATCCCACCAAAATTTGGAGAATTTCATATTCATAGACATAAATTTATTATAAACAATCCAAACTCTTCACAAAGTTACACACTTTCCAATAAATTTATGCTTAGGAATAAGAAATTCTCCAAATTCCTCAAATTCCTAAGCGATCAAAACGGCCCCTTATATTCATAGTTGGAGCTAAAAATATATATAGTTAATGAGGTTCAAGTCCAACAACTATGTTGATAATAATACATACAATCATATATACTGCTATAAAACTGTACCTATGAAATTCTACCATAGAACTATTTCATGCCTTTATAAGGATGAAATACTGACATTTTTAAGATAAATATTATCGATATATTATTAAAACAAAACGCAAACGTTGTGATTAGGAAAGAAAAAAAAAGAAAAGAAAAGAAATGGAGGACACCACACCTAATATATTCAACCCACATGCGCGTCTTTCCATGTTTTTCTAGCAAATCTGAATTTTGATGGCAATACTTTTGGGTGCACTATTGGGGTTGGCGATTAGTCTTAAAAAAAACTTATAATAATGCGAGGATTGCAACAGGACCATTAGCGATTATAATACTCGGTCTAACGATCAAGCAATAATTAACAACATCTCGTGAATATAGATCTCTAATTTGTAATATTATAATAGGCTTCTGTTTGTTATAATACAATACTCTAGAAACAAAGGTAGTCTCTCATTGGCCCCTCTCCCAGGAATCCCCATCCGCTCCCGCGCGGGACCGTCCAGCGCAGCCTACGAACTGTCCGATGTGATCTGGACGGTTCGGGCCTATCAATCTAGTTACATGCACGGAGCTCCCTTTGCCATTGAGATTAAATCAGACGGCTGTAATTACTACGCTGCACGGTCCCGCGCGGGACTGGATTTCATTTCCTCTCCCAGACTCCCACTCACAATCAAAAAAGGAAAAAGGGAACATTGTGTAGTTTACCCTCGATATATCATCAATTTGTGAAAGCATATACCCCTTTTACCAATGAGTGAAATAAAAACAATTTGCCTAGATGAAAGGTCTCATACTGTCAGGGAATATTCGGTTTAGTACCTAGTTCCTCCTGCATTTGTAAACATTTGATAATTTCCCTTTCGGTAGACTCCAGCGAAATAAAAAACCCATTGCAATAAATAAATGTAGTAATAATAATAATTTTTAAAATTAAAAAAAATAAAAATAAAGTCAAAGTTAATTAATATAAGTAAATCTGGTATGGGTTGTTAAAAATCAAGATTCATCAAGCCAATATCGTAAGATATGTTAGATAATGGAGAGTATTAATTAGGAGAATCTTTCGAAAGTTAAATAAAACAACCATATGAGAAAGAGAGAGAGAGACATTGCGTCCTGTCTAGGGCTACAAGCCTTACATGGATAGCTACTGGGGTATATATGAATAGGATATATATAATCGTTTTCTTAATTAGAAATCGTACTATAAGATGACAAGGATATCTAATCCAAAGCACGAGTTGCCTCATTAAAAATTAGGGAGGAAAAAAAAAACAAAACAAGTGTGTTGCCCGGGAAGTGTTTTGGGCAGCAGGTTTTTTGCTCCGAGCAACACATTTTCTTATGAAATGACTAATTTATCCTTTCATTATTCCCCGATTGTTTGATCTTTTCTTTTGCCACTGACTTCCATTTACGCAGGGGTAATTTAGTCAATTTGAAAAATGTTACTCCCAAGTTAAAAGTGTGTTGCCCAAAGCACTTAAACCGTAGATAATCCCTGTATTTATTAATAGCAGTCCTCTAAATTAATTCAGAGGATTACGCTTTATTTGCCTAAAACTACTAAACAAGCCGTTAACATTTGTTTCCAGAAAAAAACACTATTAATTTTGATCATTTCGCACGCCACGGCCTACAAATAAAATCAAAGATAAATACGAATTATTTTGTAAATCAATGCTATCGTAAGTTAATAATCTTGCCTGAAGTGATTCAATACAAAATTCCAGGACTAAATTCCACATGGATGGGGAAGTTTTTATGAAGTCACAGGTTAATATTAGCCCTATATTACAACTGAAGGCTCCGTTTGAATGGCTTTTTTCCGAAATAAGGAATAAGAAATAACTACTTTTTAACAATAAATTTATTTCTAACCATCCAAACTCTTCACAAAAATTACACACTTCCCAATAAATTTACCCCTTCCCAATAAATTTCTTCCCTTCTTCCTTCTTCCTACCTTATTCTCAACGCATCCAAACGGAGCCGAAAGTAATATAAACAAATTAAGCTCCTTCATTAGTTATGATCAACAGCGAGTTAAGCTGAGATAAAATATGATGGAATAGATGAATAACGTTAATTTAAACCTCTTGAATAATTAATCTAAATGTTAGAGTTAACATCAGATTAATTCGTAATCAAATATTGATAAATTAATCAAGTTCTTCAAAGTAACAGACTAGGGCTCCAACAGTACCAAAACAACTGTGAACCCAAACTAATGTTCCCTGTACAGAAGAATTAATATAGAACCAAACCCTAGCAATTCTTTCAATTTTCCTTTCTTTTAGATGTTTTCAAATATCACTGTCTTTAATGAAATTTTCGGTCCTTGAAACTACCGTTAACCTTGAAACAGTTTATGTGGAGGAGGTACCATTAACCTTGAAACTACCGTTAGCCTTAAAACTTCCATTGCTTTTAGCAAAAGAAAGTTTCTTCTTGTTCAGTTCCAATTCCTGTTGCTTCTTTAGGAAATTTTGAGCTGTAGATGTCACAATCTTTGCAAAGAAATTGACGAGCATTAGCCATACAATTGTGTTCCATACCATACTCAAGGAAAATTTCCATTGTTTCCCCTGCCAATTAAACCAGAAAATAAGTTTGTCATATTCAACTCTGAATTATAATTTTCTATGTTGCAGTAAGAAAAAAGATGATTACTAGTCCAGTGGTGTTAACGCATAAAAAAGAACCTATTCTAATTTGATACACCATTTTCATCCAGTGATTTTTTTTTTTAAATTTCTTATGAGAATAAACTGCCTAACCAATCTAACAAAAAGGGCCAGGTGACATGGATTCTGATCCTCTCCAATTGTACATATTTCATTGGAGGATTCCAGATATCTCTAGGCTGCTAATCATGGTCAAGATAATACCTGATTATTCATGAATAGAGCAGGAATATAAAGGCTGATATACAAGAAAATCTAAATTGATCTGGACAGTCCAATCTAAATTCAATGGCCCAGATCTTTGGACTCTCCAAGGAAAACCGTAAATTAAAGAGAGAATGAAACCATATCATATACCTTCTTTGTTTATAAGGAAATAAAATACGTTTTGTTTATGAATACTAATTTAATTTTATCAGTTTAAAGGCCCCAACATTTCTTATAAGGAAACAGATTATAAAAAAAAGACACGGCACTGAACAAATTGACACCAAAGGAAGAACAACAAAATTCAGGAATGATTTCCAACTATGACATACCTTCGTTGCAGGTGAAACCGAAGAAGGAACTGGTGTTGACAAGTATTTCTCTTTCACAGAATGAAGCTTAGCCATCATTTCAGGAAGCAAATTTTCCATACCAGGGACGTGGCCAAAAACCCAAATTAGTCTCTTCTCCACTAGCTCCAACAATTGGTTATTAATTAGCATTATTATGAATACAGTCTGCATAAAAAAAAACCAACAATAAATAAAATAAAGGCATACTTTGTGCACTAGGTTGTTATCTGCAGTAAGGGTTGCAATTTTACTTGGTCAACTATTTTGAAAAAAAGGGTTGCAATTCCATAATTTTGCTTTTATTTCTAAGACTATACTATCATCCAAAGTAATCCAATAATATCAGATTGATCAATTCTATAACATAAATAGCACAGCAAATAAATCAAGTTTGGTGATTCAAACTACTAGAAAATTAAGAAAATGGAAATTAACCTGGATGTGGGTCTTAATAACAGCCTTTCCAATCAAGGTAGCTAAGAAAAATTCCCAGAAGGGGATGCCAAACTGCCCGCACATGATACCCGCCAGATCAAATAAAGGATTAGGCACCTGTGGACCAGAAACAAACTACAATTAAACTGCTACTTCAACATTATAAACGAGATGTTCTGTTAAAACAACAATTTTCAAATGCTAACCGAAGCCAGAATTAAAATTGTGCCAAAGTTGAGGCGTTGGGAGTGCGAAAATAGCCAACGTTTGGCTTGATCCAGCTTTGCAGATAGACCTGACCCCTCTTTGGAAGAGGAATTCATGTCAAACTCCTCCATAGCCTCGATCTTACTTCCTGATAAACTTGCTAAATTGGGGGGAAAATAGCAAAGAAAAGAACAAATATTTCAGTTTCACATTCACATAGTTATATATATATTATCTAAATTGTGTGAAATTTCACATATATCCAACAAAACCTGGAGAACATCATCTATATACCAACCAGACTAATGTATCAATTTAATACACCTAAATATTTCTATTAAACATGACAATATAATAAACTGCCCCTCATCTCATAATTTTGTCAGAAAACACTAAATTATCCATCCTATCTACTTTATTCTTGTAGAGACAGCTGGCTAAGGATAGTTGAAGGCCAGGTCTTTCAAGAAAATAGAGAAAAATAAGCATATATAGGATATTACTGCAGTTTATTAGCAGAATAATCGTGATATTCCTACAGAACTTCGTGTTGGGGCATGTGAAAAAGATACCTGCTCTTGAGATGAAGTATGGAGGCAGTTCACCAAGTGCAGTACCAAGGCCCCACAGAACAGCTTCGAGTTGAACATGAGGTAATATTTTGCTAAGAGGTATCTTAACCAATGAACCAGGAAGAGAAGTAAACAATGGTGGCCCAAAATCAGAGCAATCCTTCTCCAGCCAAGAAGGAGCTGTTTTGAGTTGAATGGTGTCATATGGGGCAGTTTTAAGGTCAACCCGGCCACAGTGCAAAGCTTTGATTGTGAAAAAGGCTATGTGGGGTCCCAGGTAGAGAACAAACGTGTGCAATCCAGATCCTGAGAAGAGAAAATAATATATAGCATGATTAGTGTCAAATATCAATCATAAAAGTTGCTTTGCTCTCTTAGCTATTCTATTGCAAATTATTCTTGTACTTTTGAAGTGGACACTTCCTCAGATGTTTCTAATTACCATCTTACGCTTTGAATGCTTTTTTTGCATGTGGTCTAGTAGCTCAGGTGGTAAGAGCACTTGGCTCTCTTCTAAGAGGTCCAGGGTTCAAGCCCGCATGCTTGCGATAGGCTTGGCGAGCCAGCGTAAAAACTCAGCCATATATATAAGAAATGACCAGGGTTGGGGTGTCATTTCTAGCCTACCCCAACTTGTTTGGGATAAAAGGCTTAGACTTTTGGTACAGGCAAGCTGTCAAAGCTATAACAGCAAAGGTATTCTTATATTTCTAATTATCATCTTATGTTTCTGTTGGTTAAACATTTTCTCTCGATTTGCCGATTTGCAAAACAACACCGAAACCTTTGAACTAACATCTCTCTTTAGTGTTTTATAGCTAAATTTATTGAAGAATGGATTAAAGCAAGTGTGGCACTTAGTTTGGAGCTTCAAGAGATTGCTTTGGTCTAGTTAGAGTCAATAATTAAGGTTTAATTAATCTCTAAACTAATCTTAATCAATTTGCTGGTAAAATGCTCAGTTTTTCTGTCCAGCGTCATACAACGCCAGTGGCCGTTACACAACGCTGAGTTAATTCGATTTTAAATTGCAAAATCTCTGACAAGGTTGGAACAGCGTTACACAACGCTCAGTAGCGTTGTGCAACGCTAGTTCATTTGTTTTTAAACCAGTTAAATCCTTTTTCCCCTTGTCAGAACGTTGTGCAACGCTAAGTAACGTTACACAACCTTTCCACCACTACGTTGTGTAACGCCACTCAGCGTTGTACAACGCAGTATGCAGCAGGCGTCTCTGCATTGCTCAGACATCGATCTGCATCGATGCTGCATGCATGATGCCATGTTCCATACATTGTTGCGTTGTGTAACGCTCTAAAATTCGCTCAAACTTCGCTTTTACGCCCTGGTCGCGTAGAGCAACGCTGACTAGCGTTGTGCAACGGCGACGTTGTGTGACGCCAGTCAGCGTCGTATGACGTTCTGACAATATTGTTTGAGTTTGTCAGTTCTGCCTTGTTCTCCTCTTGACTTCGTTGTGCAACGCTATGCAGCGTTACACAACGCTCTGACATGTTCCAACGGAACTGTCGAGGTTCTCCTTTGGATTCTGCTAAAGCGTTGTGCAACGCTATACAGCGTTACACAACGCCCTGACAACTCATAACGTTATTGTCTGTGACCGTTTGATTTTTCAACGGCTATTTCAGCGTTGTACAACGCCATATAGCGTTGTATAACGCCAGAGTCTGTTTTGACTGGTCTTTGGAGCTGTTGGCGCCCTATATAAATATGGGGCCTCTTGGAACTGTTTAGATACTTTTGAAACCTTTGAAACTCCTCCCTTTTGAGCTCCAACCAGTTAGACATTATACTCTCTTGTGTTTGAGCATTATTTTAGCAAAATCATTGAGATTAGAGTGTGCTAAACCAATCCACTAGTGTTAATTGCTAGATTAGTTGAGTGATTTGGTTAGAGCCTCTATCCTTTGTGCATTTGAGATTGTTTAATCGAGTTAGGCCAATCCACCTTGAGAGTGATTGTAACAAGGTGATTTGGTTCGAAGTTGTAGTCCCGTTCGTGTGGAATTGAACGGAGCGCGCCCATTTCGAGGTTGCGAAACTCCCGGAGACGTACGACTAAGGCTAGCTCTTCCTAGCGGGTCGGAACTCCGTAATACATCGCGTGTTCAATTTCTCTCTCTCTTTCTCTCTTTATTATCTTGCTTGAATTGAATTGCTTGTGCTTTGATTGTTTGTATTAGACCAAGTTTGAATTGAACCGAATATTGACCATACCGGTTTAGAAATTCGCTTTGTGCCTATTCACCCCCCCTCTAGGCCTATTTTTAGGGACAACAAAGTGGTATCAGAGCAGGGGTTATCTTTTGACCATCTTGTTAGGTAGATAACCTCGATTCATGGCCTCTAGGGTGATAGAAAAACCGGACAAGTTTGGTTCCACTTGCAAGAACTTTCGTTATTGGAAGAGATGTATGGTTGTATACCTTAACTTGATTGACCTTTGGGAGGTTGTTGATAAGCCATACACACCAATTTGTGATAGTGAAGGTAGAGAAACCCATGCCTCTAAGACCATTAGGACCAAGAATGATAATGCCGTGAATGTCTTGTTAAATTCGGTACATGAGTCCATAGCGGCAATTTTTGGTAGTTCTACTAGTGCACATGAAATGTGGGTTTCTCTCTTGAACCGTTATGAGGGAAATTCTCTAATCAAAAGCTCTCGACAATTCGAGTTAGAGTCTAGATTGGATAATTTCCGCATAAGGGAAGGTGAATGCATCGAGGAGATGTATACTCGGTTTATACAATTGCTCGATGAATTCACTAACATAGGAGAGACCCTTTCTAATAGTCGTGTTATAGGAAGATTGCTTAGGGCTTTGGTGGGAAGACCTCAATTCGACACTCTCATCTCGACTCTTGAGACACAACAAAGGTCCCACAACAACCTCACACCGGAGATCATCTATACTCATTACCGGTGCGTGGAGGAGAAGCTTAAGCAACTTGGAGAGTTGAAGTATGAGCCCAAGACCGTGGCATTGGCGGCGAATGACAACAAGGCATCTCCCTCCAAGAACCGCCACAATGACAACCACCAAGGGAGACACCGCCACTCAAGTGACAAGGCCAAAGGCATCATCGACCTTGATGAGGACAAGCAAGGAGCCGTTCTCTCAAAGATGTTTCGAGCCATCATGATCTTTGAGGGAAAGTTCAACAAAGAAAGGCTTGAGAATGACGAAAGAGCTCTTTGTTTCGTGTGCCAAAAAGAAGGTCATACCATGTACTCTTGCTTCAAGCTCTTCCCTCACTTGAAGAAGGACAAGGAAGACGGTGGCAAGAGAAGAGGTGATGGCCGGTTCAAGTCCAAGAAGGGACACTACAAGAGCAAGAAGAAGGGTGAGAGAGCCATGCAAGCCACTTGGGACAATGATTCCGATTCGAGCTCATCCTCTCAATCCGATTCGGAATCCGAGTGCGACTTTGACAACCTTGCTCTTGTGGCTCAAGTGAATGATGTGGTGATGCCGGTGGATGACGACCTAGATGACTTGGTGAAGGAGGTCTTCAACGAGTTCAACCGAGGCAAAATCTATGTGCATCCATTGAGCAAAGCTAGCCTTGATGAAGCATCATCCTCTACATCGACTCTCACGCAAGCTCCAACGACTATTCAAGAGGAACCATTCACAATTGCCATTGAAGTGCCCAAGGTCACAAATGAGGTACTTCTAAACTCATTCTCTAGTAGTGATAGCGATTGTGATAGTGAGAATGACTTGAGCTTGAATGATGATGCAAACTTGCAATTTGATAGGTTGAATGATTATCTTGATGAGTCTCTTAAGACTATTGCTAGTCAAAAAGAGCAAATTAGTCTTTTGACGACTAAGGTGCATGATCTTGAATCTTTGGTGACAAGGTATAAGGGTATGATTGAAAGTTTTGAAAAACCAAATGTTTGTGAAAAATGTCAAACTCCTTTGAGTGAGACAAATGTTTTGAAAAATGAAAGGGCTTCAAGTTCGTCTAGTGCTTCTCATAGCACCAAGATGAATCTTGATAAAATGTTTGTGGGACAAAAACCCAATGACAAAACGGGTCTTGGCTTCAAAAAGAGGAATCAATCCTTTTCTAGACCAAGAACCATGTCAAGCCCAACACAAAATGAGAGACTTTATCACAAGAGCACCAATGTTAGGAACACACACGGGGAAGGGCAAAAGAATTTTGTTGGCTCTCAAAATGGTGCTCAAAAGAATTTTGGTAGGAATAGAAATGGGTCTCAAAGACCTCAAAAGAACTTCCAAAACAATCGGGGCCCAAACAACTTGTATTTCAAGGGACCCGATGGGTGTTTTCATCCTTTTCAAAACAATGGTGGGAATAGGAATAGAACACACACTAGACCTCAAACCAATGGGGGGAATCGAAAAGTCTCTCAACAAAACAAAAGGAATTTTCAAAAACCAATTTTGAGAAACTCTCAATCATACACTTTTTCTAAGGATCCAAAGATTAGGGCCATGGAGCTTAGGCGTCATTTTCAAACCCATTTTGTTAGAGAAAGTTCACAAGTAAACAAGCCAACTTGTGCTTGTTGCAACTATTGTGGTAAGAATGGTCATGTCACACTAGAATGCAAAGTTAGGAAAGCAAATTATACATCCGGTTCAATTAACATGATTTGGGTTCCTAAAGTCACTTCCACATCCGTTTTGATTGGTGGAAGTGGTTCGAGTGTGGCTTAGTTAGCCATCTTCTTTCCCCAAGGTTATTTTTGTCAAATCTTAAGGGGGAGAGATTACAAGAATATATTAGTTGTTTGTTTCTAACTAATATGCATTCTTGTAGGTTTGTTTGTTATCATCATTCAAGAGAAGTGCTTGGATCATAGATAGTGGTTGTTCACATCACATGACGGGTGATGAATCTTGTTTCAAGACACTTGAACCTTTTGATGGTGGTGAGGTTACTTTTGGTAATAATCTTAGGAAGAGCTCTATTATTGGTATAGGCTCGGTTGGAAACCAAAATTTAACGGTTTTTAATGTTTACCTTGTGGATGGTCTCAACTACAACCTTTTAAGTGTGAGCCAATTATGTGATGCGGGATATTATTTGAAATTTGATCACTCCTCTTGTTTTGTGCATCAAATTTCGGATAATTCTCTTGTTTACACGGGACAAAGGAAAAAGGATGTCTATTACTTAAACTTTGATCACTTCACAAATGGTGAACAATGCTTTAGTGCCATAGCTACCGGTTCATGGTTATGGCATAGAAGACTTGGTCATGTTTCCCTAGACTCCATTAAGAAACTTGTGAAATTGAAACTTGTCCGTGGTCTTCCATCACATAAACTTGACTTAAATGGGTTGTGTGAAGCTTGCATGAAAGGCAAGCAAACCAAGTCTAGTTTCAAAACCAAAGAGATCATCTCAACCACTCAACCTTTGCAATTGCTTCATATGGATTTGTTTGGACCAATCAATGTCTTGAGTATAAGTAAGAAAAGGTATGTCTTTGTGGTGGTAGATGACTATAGTCGCTTTACTTGGGTTTTCTTTCTTGCTCACAAGGAAGAAGCATTTGACCATTTTGTTAAATTTAGCAATCGGGTTGAAAACGAAAAAGGGTTGAAAATCTCTAGAATTCGTAGTGACCATGGAAGGGAATTTGAAAATGCTAAATTTGATGAATTGTGCATAGAAAAAGGATATAAACAAGAGTTTTCCGCTCCACGCACCCCTCAACAAAACGGTGTAGTGGAGAGGAAGAACCGAACCTTACAAGAATTAGCACGCACCATGCTACATGAATTTGCCGTACCCAAATTTCTTTGGGCCGAAGCGGTAAATACGGCATGTCATGTAGTAAATCGTGCATGCATTCGTTCTCAACTCAAGAAAACTCCTTTTGAATTATGGTTCGGTCATACTCCTAATATATCCTATTTCCGTGTATTTGGCTCCAAATGTTTTGTCCTTGATGAGTCTCCTAAAGTAACCAAGTTTGATGCCAAGTCTTTGCCCGGTATTTTTGTTGGTTACTCAACCACAAGCAAAGCGTATAGAGTCTATTTGCCAAACTCAAAGGTAGTTATTGAGTCCATTAATGTCAAATTTGATGAAAAAGTCCTTGAGGAATCCAAGGAAGGTAATTCTATTGTAGGTACACAAATGGAAGAAACTACACAAGAAATTGAGTCACAACCTCAAGCACAACCACCGGTGATTATTGAGGAGCCTTTGAACCGGGTTGATGACATCTTGATAGGGGGAGAGACTCATGAGGAGGGCATCTTAGACACAACTCAAAATGAAATGCCTCATGATGATCCTCAACCTCAACCGTCTCCTCAACCGGTTCATGAGCCTCCCGAAGTGCTTAGAGAAGTTTCCTCTCATCCTCTTACTAATGTCATAGGTGACCCTAGGGAAGGTGTTAGGACTAGGTCTAGTTTGCACCAAACTATTGGTCATTGTGCCTTTGTTTCTCAACTTGAACCAAAATCTTTTAAAGAGGCAAATGTTGACCCAAATTGGATTGTTGCCATGCAAGAAGAGTTGAACCAATTTGAGAGAAATCAAGTTTGGGAACTTGTACCATTACCAAAAGGTAAGCAAGTTATTGGTACCAAATGGGTTTTTAGAAACAAGCTAAGTGAGGATGGTATTGTGGTTAGAAACAAAGCCCGTTTGGTTGCACAAGGTTTCAAGCAACAAGAAGGTATTGATTTTGAGGAGACCTTTGCACCGGTTGCTCGTCTTGAATCCATTAGAATGCTCTTGGCTTTTGCCGCTAACAAAGGCTTTACCCTATTCCAAATGGATGTCAAGAGTGCTTTTCTAAATGGTTGGATAGATATGGAAGTTTTTGTCCAACAACCACCCGATTTTGTTGACCATTTCAAACCGGACCATGTGTATAAGCTTCACAAAGCTTTGTATGGTTTAAAGCAAGCTCCTAGAGCTTGGTATGGTAGACTTTGTACCTTTCTTCTAGACAATGGCTTTAGTAGAGGCAAAATGGATACAACTCTTTTCACTAAGAAAAGAGATGACCATTTGCTACTTGTGCAAATTTATGTGGATGATATTATCTTTGGCTCTACTAATGCAACTCTTGCCCAAGAGTTTTCTTCTTTGATGAGTAGTGAATTTGAGATGAGCATGATGGGAGAACTCACTTTCTTCTTGGGGCTTCAAATCAAACAACTCAAGGATGGTATCTTTGTGAACCAAGTCAAATACGCCAAGGAGTTAGTGAAGAAATTCGGTGTTGAAGATAGCAAGAGTTTAGACACACCCATGGGCAAAAGTGCGAATATCGATGCGGATGAGAAAGGCAAGCCTATGGACATAACTCTCTATCGGGGCATGATCGGTAGCCTCCTCTATCTCACGGCTAGTAGGCCGGATATTATGTATGCCGTATGTCTATGTGCTAGGTACCAAGCCAATCCTAAGGAGTCTCACCACAAAGCGGTAAAACGTATCTTGCGATACGTCAAGGGTACTCAAAACCTAGGTCTTTGGTATGGTAGACAAACCGAACTAGACTTGTTAGGTTATACCGATGCCGATTTTGCCGGTGACCGTATGGACCGCAAAAGTACTAGTGGAACTTGCCAATTTCTTGGTGGTTCACTTGTATCTTGGTCTAGTCGCAAGCAAACTTCGGTTGCTCTCTCCACCGCGGAAGCGGAATATGTAGCGGCCGGTAGTTGTTGTACCCAACTTCTTTGGATGATGCAAACCCTTAGGGATTTTGAGTTAGATTTCCAAAAGGTACCAATCTTGTGTGACAATACTAGTGCCATCCTTATATCCAAAAATCCGGTATTGCACTCTAGAACCAAGCACATAGAGATACGACATCATTTTATCCGTGATCATGTTGAGAAAGGTGATGTGGAATTGGTCTACATCGACACAAAGGAGCAAATCGCCGATATCTTCACCAAACCTCTTCCAACACAACAACATCTTGAACTTAGGTTCAAACTTGGTATGCTTGAACTCAAAGATTAAATTTATGCATGTCATGGTGTTGTCTTTGTTGTTTGGAGCTTATTTCAGTTTAAATTGATTTTGAAAACCTTGAAAAATAAGTTTTTAACTATTTTTTGTCTCAATTTTCTGAATTTTCTGGTTTTCTGGACTCTGGCGTTACACAACGCCATTCAGCGTCGTGCAACGCAAGAGTAACGTTAGTTTAAAATGAATTTTGAATTCTGTCGAGTTGAACGTTGTACAACGCTCCATACCGTTGCACAACGCTGGTTTGTTTTTGTCTTGTAACGTTGCACAACGCTGACTATCGTTGTACAACGCTGGCTTTGTATTTTCTTTTTCCTTCGCTGAATTTTAAAAATTTGTCGAGTTCAACGTTATACAACGCTGATCACCGTTGTACAACGCCTTTCTGTCTCTTTTTACTTACCGTTGTACAACGCTGTTCACCGTTGTAAGACGTTGTTTTATTTTTTTATTTTATTTATTTTATTTTCTATTTTGTTTGGCTTTAGTGTTGTACAACGCCCTTTAACGTTGCACAACGCTGGTGGTAGCGTTACCCATCGCTACTCAGCGTTGTACAACGGAGCAGTCAGTTTCTGCTCATTTTTCGCTGTTTTGACTTCTGCGTTGTACAACGCCCTTTGGCGTTAAGTAACGGTGGACGCGTTTTTAACTGTTGCGACCCCACCTCTTCTTCTTCTTCTTCCTATTTTCTCTCAAATCCGAGCCCCTTCTATTTTCTCTCTCTTTCTCTCCAACTCACACCCCTTCAACTCTCTCTCTCAATACTCTCTCAACTCTTTCTCTCCACTCCAACCAATACCACCAAAATACTCCTCTCTCTCTCCTCTCCACTCTCATACCCTCAATTTTCTCTATCTCTCTCTCTATCCCTCAATCCACCGAAACCCTAACCACCGCCATCACCGTCAATTCCGGCGATCCGACCGTCGGATTTTCGATCGGCTTCGGTTCTGTGCTCTCCAAGGCCATCTCACCCTCTCCGGCTCTTCAATTTAAAGGTTTAGCCTCATCCTTTCTCTCTCATTTTTCAATGGCACCGAAAACCGCAACCAACAAACGGTCTAAGCGCAACCCCAAGGGCGCTTCCTCCTCCAACCCACCGGTTCAAACCGATCAAACCGACCAACCGATCCCAATGGATATACCCCCGGTACCCGTGGATTGGACCCTCTCATCCTCCAACAATTACCTCTTCAAGGACTCGGTCTCGTACATGCACTTTTTTTGCATGTGGTCTAGTAGCTCAGGTGGTAAGAGCACTTGGCTCTCTTCTAAGAGGTCCAGGGTTCAAGCCCGCATGCTTGCGATAGGCTTGGCGAGCCAGCGTAAAAACTCAGCCATATATATAAGAAATGACCAGGGTTGGGGTGTCATTTCTAGCCTACCCCAACTTGTTTGGGATAAAAGGCTTAGACTTTTGGTACAGGCAAGCTGTCAAAGCTATAACAGCAAAGGTATTCTTATATTTCTAATTATCATCTTATGTTTCTGTTGGTTAAACATTTTCTCTCGATTTGCCGATTTGCAAAACAACACCGAAACCTTTGAACTAACATCTCTCTTTAGTGTTTTATAGCTAAATTTATTGAAGAATGGATTAAAGCAAGTGTGGCACTTAGTTTGGAGCTTCAAGAGATTGCTTTGGTCTAGTTAGAGTCAATAATTAAGGTTTAATTAATCTCTAAACTAATCTTAATCAATTTGCTGGTAAAATGCTCAGTTTTTCTGTCCAGCGTCATACAACGCCAGTGGCCGTTACACAACGCTGAGTTAATTCGATTTTAAATTGCAAAATCTCTGACAAGGTTGGAACAGCGTTACACAACGCTCAGTAGCGTTGTGCAACGCTAGTTCATTTGTTTTTAAACCAGTTAAATCCTTTTTCCCCTTGTCAGAACGTTGTGCAACGCTAAGTAACGTTACACAACCTTTCCACCACTACGTTGTGTAACGCCACTCAGCGTTGTACAACGCAGTATGCAGCAGGCGTCTCTGCATTGCTCAGACATCGATCTGCATCGATGCTGCATGCATGATGCCATGTTCCATACATTGTTGCGTTGTGTAACGCTCTAAAATTCGCTCAAACTTCGCTTTTACGCCCTGGTCGCGTAGAGCAACGCTGACTAGCGTTGTGCAACGGCGACGTTGTGTGACGCCAGTCAGCGTCGTATGACGTTCTGACAATATTGTTTGAGTTTGTCAGTTCTGCCTTGTTCTCCTCTTGACTTCGTTGTGCAACGCTATGCAGCGTTACACAACGCTCTGACATGTTCCAACGGAACTGTCGAGGTTCTCCTTTGGATTCTGCTAAAGCGTTGTGCAACGCTATACAGCGTTACACAACGCCCTGACAACTCATAACGTTATTGTCTGTGACCGTTTGATTTTTCAACGGCTATTTCAGCGTTGTACAACGCCATATAGCGTTGTATAACGCCAGAGTCTGTTTTGACTGGTCTTTGGAGCTGTTGGCGCCCTATATAAATATGGGGCCTCTTGGAACTGTTTAGATACTTTTGAAACCTTTGAAACTCCTCCCTTTTGAGCTCCAACCAGTTAGACATTATACTCTCTTGTGTTTGAGCATTATTTTAGCAAAATCATTGAGATTAGAGTGTGCTAAACCAATCCACTAGTGTTAATTGCTAGATTAGTTGAGTGATTTGGTTAGAGCCTCTATCCTTTGTGCATTTGAGATTGTTTAATCGAGTTAGGCCAATCCACCTTGAGAGTGATTGTAACAAGGTGATTTGGTTCGAAGTTGTAGTCCCGTTCGTGTGGAATTGAACGGAGCGCGCCCATTTCGAGGTTGCGAAACTCCCGGAGACGTACGACTAAGGCTAGCTCTTCCTAGCGGGTCGGAACTCCGTAATACATCGCGTGTTCAATTTCTCTCTCTCTTTCTCTCTTTATTATCTTGCTTGAATTGAATTGCTTGTGCTTTGATTGTTTGTATTAGACCAAGTTTGAATTGAACCGAATATTGACCATACCGGTTTAGAAATTCGCTTTGTGCCTATTCACCCCCCCTCTAGGCCTATTTTTAGGGACAACAGTTTCTTTATTCATAGCGATTCTATAGAAAATTATTCTTGTACTTCTGAAGTGGACACATCCTTAGATGTTTCTGGTTATCATCTTATGTTTTATGCTGTTGGTATTGGCAAGTTGTCAAAGTGATAACAGCAAAGGCAAATATCCCAGCCCAGGTACAGCTACATTAGCATTCAAGATATACCCTAGCAAGCAGCAGTGTAAACGAAGGAGTCAAATATAATTTAAGATATCAAGCAACACCATCTCTAAAAGACATTAAAATTAAAATTATATCATAAATAGGACTTTAGTATATTAAGATAAAAGAGAGGCAAAACTTGCCTAGACCAATGGATGATGCCACGCCCAGAGCTACCCACCACAAGCTGAAACTGGCATATCTAAGAACTTCTTTCACAAGCTGTTTTATTAGAAGAATGAAAGATGTATTTATCAATAAATTAGAAGAGTACAATTTGACAAACTGATGTAACCAAAATGTAAATGTAAGATTTCAGGATGATGTATGTGAATAGGGAACTGCGAATGATAAATCTCAGAACTAAATATAAATGCAGAATATCTAATCAAGCTCCCAGCAATATAGAACTGCTATGTAAAATTGGAACTTCAAAAATATATGGATAAAATTGAGACTAATCTAATCAAACAATGACATAAAAACAAAAAAATAATAAAAAGGAAATTCACCATACCTTTTCATGGGGCCCGTCAACAATAAACAGAGCAGCACCGCAGGCCACAACCAGAACAGTTAAGAAAACAAACAAGCCCAAATGCTTCAGGATATACAGAGACCAGCCCTTCAAATACTCCACTGTGGCAAGTGTGAATAAGGATAATGTTCTGATGGGATGAGTTGTTAGTGTCAAGTTCTCCCGATCTGAACGCTGTTTACTGCGAAGATCTACATAAGAGTAAATTTAACAATTTAGTTTTAGCCTTTTTAGGATAAGAAACAGATGATAACATTATACATTGTTATTGTCATTCTACTAATTGTTTTTAATACATTTTATATTATGTTTGGGAAGTATATCTTGTTAGTTGACAGAGACTATGGTCCTGTGCAAATGCTACGGGAATTCAATTTTTTTGAGATTCAAATGACCAATTCAAGGCACTCAATTCAATTTACATTGCGAGATTTTGTTGGGGACCTAATTTTACATTTTTTTATAACTTATTGGAAGAAAATCATCTTTTTTAAAATTGTACACCGTCAGTAGGACTGATTTTCTTTGTATCCAGAAAGGAAAATCTTAAAGCTGCAAAATTTGGTATCCAACAAGAATATGACATGTAAAGTAAATTGAGCAGCACAGATCTATCATTTCAATCGTGAAAGTTGACAATTGAAGCTGTAATACTGGCTGATCAATGCTAATCATAATACCATGGCCTCACTCTTGTTAGCTTGTTATACAAACTATTTTGACAAAATCTTTCCCCACAAAGAAAACAAATAACAAAATAATAAACAGAAAGCGATGGCTCCAAAAGACGTTTACAACTGGTTTTAAGGATACATAGAATAAACAAATAACAAGCAATTATGCACTACTGAAGAAAATATAAACAACAAATCAGAGAAAGGGAAAATTAAAGGAAAATAGCAGTTGAGAACACCCTGTGTCTAAGCAGAAAAAGAAATACTTTTATTTGTTTTCCAACTAACACAATAAACATGCAAACCAAGTATGATGCCACTCAGCAGGCAGAAAGACCATTTTGACCCTGTCAGTGCATAACAAATCACCAATTATTTTGCCCTAATTGTGATTCTTTCCTTTCAAGGATACCAAAACCATAACTTCAGCATCAAATAAATTACAACATATAATAAATATATGACCAATTGTAAACGCATCTAATAAGGAATGTTATGTAACGTTCAAATACCAAATTGTAGGTGGATTTGTGCTGGCAGGGGCCCACTATTCTGTGAGATGAAGACATTCCTAAGCAGGAAAACCTTATCTAATTTAATATTAACACAAGCTCTCAAATTCTTTTCTCTAATTTCCCATTATTTTTAACAATGAAATCCAAACCATCTCTGTGTGGCGCATCTCTTTTTCATCAAATAAAAAAAAAAAGAGAGAAATTACCCCAGAAAACACAGATTACTCCCCAAAATCAATCAAACAAAAGAGAATGAATGGAACTACCAACCAGAGATAAGAGGATCCTCATCTCCGAAAGCCCTCGAGGAGGGTTTGCGATACAGCCTCGATTTCCTTTTCCCCATGGCAGAAACCTCAGATTCGTTCTCGGAACGGCATAAGAGAGACCAGATCTGGCGAAAAGCGAACTTTTCAGTGCCAAAAAAATGTGAACTCGGTCGCAAAAATGGCGATTCTTTTGAGAAATGCGCAACGGAAAGGAAGGAAGGAAGGAAGAGAGGCGCAGCGTTTTTATTCCTGTTTTGTGTTGGAGAGAGAGAGAGAGAGAAGTAAATAAAAGGGATTTGATTTTGTTTAGCGTTTTTGTTGTCGCTCGTTGAAGAGTTCTATTTAGTAATTATAACTTGATTACTAGATTGGGATCCTATTTCGAACCAAAGCCTTTTAATCTTTAATTAATTTTAACTTGTATGGTTAGGTCTTTTGGGTACCCAGAAATGTACACCGGATGTCACTAAAAAGGTGGTGTTGAACATCAAGTTTTGTTGGATTTGTTGAAGTGTAAATATTTGTATCAAAGAATCGAGTATTAAAATTTCATGATAAATAATTTTTATATTTAATATATTTATAAATTAAAAATAAATTATAAGTCGGATGATTCTTTACGCAAAGGATCGTGAAACTTTGATATGCTTTAGACACGTTATAAACGTTTCGTTTAGTAATAAGCGAAAACACAAGAGATTTTAGCCGTGTAACCATTATAATAAATCAGGTAACATAAATGGGATGAGAAGGTACGTAATTATGCGATGTCGTGTAACAGAAAAAGTTGTTTATTCATAATTTACATCCTAGCAATATAGGTTGTTTGTTTATTATATCAAGGTCTTAGTGGTAGTTGAGCTCAATAAACTGTTGCATATATATTTATATAATGGACGTGATATTCTCTTTCATTATTATAATTCATTTTCATGTACTTTTTAATACGTGTGAGTATGTAGTTAACAGTTTATAAAAAAAAAAAGTATGATAGTTAACATACTATTTATTTGTTTTGTATATTTATATCTGCCAAGTATACCTTTGTCCGAAATATCACAAATAAATAAAAAAAAACGCAACACATGCTTTCTATTTTGAAAGAAAACCACATTTAACAACTACGTTGCAAACGAATTCAAACTAAATACAGTTAATTTTGAAATTAAATATTGACCACCCAAGAATTATAGTTTCGAGAATATTTTTATGCATCACTACATTACATATAATATCCCCGGATTCGAAATCAAAAGGACAAAATAAAAAAAATCTTATTCATCAATATTTATTTAGGTACTCCCGATTTGCACTCAAACAGCTTTGTGTTTAATAATAATGAGCTAACATGGATGCCTTTAAATTGGAATTTGGGTCTACAATTCGTACACGGGAAGACAATACTGAAAGGTGGATAACAAAAATGTGTTGATCTGTCCTATGCAGGAATAATTATTATTAATAAATTTTCTCGGATAATGAACATAAATAAAATACAAAAAACCATTTCCTCAAAAATAGGATACAATGCTGTATGCATTTAATTATATATATTAATAGTATAGTTATTATAATAATAATATATACTGATTTGGCCGGCGGGGTTACAGGAACAACGTGGCATGATCAGCACCTATTCAGATGCTCTGTGGATAGAAAAGAAATTAATGAGATGCAGCGAGTCAAATTAAAACGTCAATTCACCGGTTATAACTTGATTATTTGTTTGAAGTAACTCGCTACATGGAATGGTTCATTGCCTGTTGCTTGAAATTCGGTTTAATACGACGCTGGTCGTTAGTTGTTTTTAGTACTTTCAGTCTTTCAGATCTGGGAGAGGTTGGTTCAACCGTTGAATCCACATGCATAAGCGGATCTAATATGGTAAAAAAAGTGGGCAAACGATCTCTTAATTGTTTTAATTAAATGATATGTGTACATCTTTTTCAATGCTATGAACGTACTTTTTTTTTTAAAACAAATTCATATTTGATTTTGATAAGAAAAATACAAATTAAACTATAATTATTTATCCTCACATCTATAATTTGATGAGTAGGTTATAGTGACACTATTTTTTAGTGTCATTAAATGCCACAACTTTATTTTTTTCTTTAATATTTTATATTTTAAAATTTAAATGCCAAATCCAAATTGATGATCTTGTTCATTTTAATGAGCGATGTGTTTTCATGTAACTTTTATAAAATTTGGAGTTAATTCGATACTCATTCAAGAAGTTAAACCATGAACGTATTAGAATTAATATGTTATAGTTAACATAATTTGTTTATTTCTTGGCCTCTTGATCGATTATCGAATCAATTCCAAATTTTATAAAAATTCTATGAAAATGCATAACTCAATAAACTGAATAAGATCAACAATTTAAATTCGACATATGAATTTTAAAATATTGATGAATTACAAATTCGTGGTATTTGGTGGCGCAAAAAAATAGTAGTAGTAGAATCCTCCTCTTATAATTTAATTATATTGATATAATAATTTTATTATATTAACACAAGTATTACAATATGGTTGTATATGCAAATTTTCTACGTCCATCCTGTATCCATTAATTTTTTGTTTTCGATTATATCTTTTACTTGCCCTTTTACGTATTTCAAACTGAAAGAGACTGAGAGAAGAAAAAGACTTCTTTTGCAGCAACCCCACTTGCATGCTTGCGGAGTTGCATTTCCACCTCACCATCATTATTATCCGGATGGAGATTCTAGAAGAAGGATATACCAAACTTGCACGGGCTGAAAAACGGTAGCCGTTTTAATCGTTATTTCGTTTCGTTTCGTCCAGAACGGAACGGTAACGGATAAGGATTTCAGTTTCGTTCAAGGAACATAACAACTAACGCAAATAGAAATATTGTTTCGTCTCAGAACGAAACGATTAGTGAAATTGGTATGTTTCGTTTATTTCGCGCATTTCGTCTAAAATTTTTTTCATGCTTTTATTATTAGATTGCAGAGGACCTCAGCGGAGAGATCAAGGGAGAAACGAGTAAAATTAGATTTCTGCAGCGTCGCTCCGTCATTTCTCCGTCGAACACAGTCACATCTATCTCTCTCGCCTCTGCACCACCATCGCCGTCGAGAGCGAGAGGTGATGATAGTGCCTCCTCTCCCTTTCTCGCGTGATCTAACCTGTCATTTCTCTATCTCTGTTTCATACAAAATGCAGAATAGTTTATTTTCTTGCATCTTAATAAAAATGCAAGACAGTTGGGTAGTCAAAGACGATTATAACCATTTTGATCGTTCCCATCAACGAAACGATCAACGCAGCAACGATTAACGAAAATGACCACTTTCGTGGTCGTTTTCCACGTTATGCACCCCTACTTGCACGAGGATATATGGGTTCGATACAAATGGGCCTTACTAGGCCTAAAGTTGAGCCGATTTTATAGGGTCAATTGATCCAGAGGCAAACGTCCAAATACTCAAATTTTGTTTTATTTTTGTTTTATTTTTTTTTTTCATTTTATGTAAGTAGAGAGTAAAAAGGATGCACTGATGAAACACTCTGGAATGGTATGGTGAAGGAAACAAACTGCTGGGAGGCATATAAAGGAGGGATTCAATATCTCAGATCATTAGTGTTAAACAGCATCAACATTTTGTTGAAATTTGTACTAACAGTACTAATGCTTGATATGCCATTCAAAGTTGCTGACCTAGCAAAATCTTTTCATTTAGAACTTCACCATATGCCAATATTCGACACCTTTAATTGAGACACCGTTTAAGGTTGTACTCCTAGGATAACCTGGTTTTTAAATAAAGCAGCAAAATTTTTAAAGAAGTTGAAATCCAGAATCAGATACATAGAAGAACAAACAAATATATTAGATTTATGTGATCTCACTTACTCATACAAAAATGAGCCAAGCTACTGAACTGGGGGAAAAAAGTGATTGGAAGACCTCAACCCACATACAACTTTAGCAGTTATCTTAAACGAAGAAGAAAGAAATAGGTTTCCTCAATATCTAATTTTCTACTCTTGACATCCATCAAGTTGTTTTCAGTCTGCTAGCCAAGTTGAGTTGAATCTCTTGTTTTGCATTCTTGTCCAATGGATCTTCGCCAAAGTAAAGATCCAAAATTGACTTGCAAAGGAGCTTGCTTTGTATTTGTCCCAACTCCTCTCCATCAACTGAACACATACCACACACATTACAGAAGAAAAAAAAATTTCACTCGTAGTTTTGTTACATGCAATTTGAGTAGATTGAAACAATAAACATAAAGAGTCAATGAGTGCTAAATATGTTATTTCAATGCAACGTGTCATCATTCATTTGTATCAGGCAATACAGATTCATACCAGGTGGTACCATCCAAATCTTAAAATTCCACAACTTACAGGTTACAATGTAACCAATTGATGACTAAGCATTGTTATAATTAAACCATCAGTATTTAAAGCTGATCAGTTAGTCTTGTATCAGTAGCAGTGATGTGTACCAGAGTAGGCAGTATTCAAATTCCATGATATTACAGAACTAAAAACGCCTGAACTAAATCTGTCTAAAAAGAAAAAAAAATAAAATAAAGAAACCTACTTCTTGTTCGAAGAACATATCCTTCTTCTCTTGAAAGTTCAATGACAGAACCTTTTGGCAGTTTCTGGTCGTCTCTAAATAGGGAGACAAACCTGCCAAGATGAAAACTAAATACCAAGTTGACAAGAAACTACTAATTTCATAGCGATTATTCTACCTAGAACGATAGAAGACTTACTTTTGAAGCAGTTCATCTGTATCAGACGGCTCAGATGCACTGAATTTCTGGAGTCTGGTACCAACACTTTTTGCAAATGCATTGCGAACAGAACGAATGCTCAATCTTCCATACACTATTTGAAGCCGCACTGTCATTCGAATGTCACTTTCCAAGGCATCAGCTATGAATTCCTTCTTATCTTTCAGCTCTGACAAGGTAGCAGTACCATATTTCTCATTAAGCTTCTTTACGTCAGAGTCGTCAGCATAAACTCCTACAAATTCAAAAGGGTTATATGCAGTATGTATTCTGTATGTACTGTCGAGTTACATGAAACAAAGTTTGTTGAGGGGTTTACAAAGATAAACACTTTATATTCTGTTTCATTTCAATGAAACAGCTAAGTAACCCCTACTTTTTTTTTTAAAAAAAGTTTTTTATTTTTATTGAGATGTATTAAAAGTCCTAAGTTGACAACTGGGTCGTGCACACCAAATAAAAAATCAAATATTCTGATTAATTAAGAAAAGTACAAGACAAAAATCATTCACTAAGTTTAAATTGATTAATTTGAATGGAACCCAAAAAGGTGCTTAACACAAATTAATAAATTAAACTAATTACCAAAGGCATAAACATCAATGGACTTGAGACCAAGCACATTAGTCCTTCTAACCCCAACGCCAAGCAACCTTCTTCCACCATCCACGTCCTCAGGAAACACCTCTCCAGTTCTGGACTCAACTGGAGAACAACTAGCATTGGCGAGGGAGAGAGAAGCCCAGCCGAGGGGAGAGATGTTGGGCTGAAACTTGGAGTTGGCGACGAGAGAGGGGCCGAGTGCGGAGGCGGCCGCTAGAGCTGCGGCGGTGGCGAGAGATCGGGAAGAGGAGGCGCGAGAGGAAGAGAAATGAGGGAAGCGAGGGAAGTGGGAGAAGGGAAAGCCCAGAGAGGAAGACATGGCGGTGGCGGCAATGGCTGATGGATCGGGTGTTTCTTCTTTTTTATTATGGGATGCATACGGATCGGACAATCCTAAAACCTTATTGCATTCATTCATATAATTTTTTTTTTTTGGATACGGATAGAAATATGGATTTATTCGGATCGTATGGGATAAAGGAATAAGAATTTTAAGAAAAAAAATATTAGAAAGAGTGAGAAAAGTGTTATTTCGGAAATAAGGAATGTTGTTTGGACGGTGAGTTATGAATAAATAAATTAATATTAATTAAAATAAATTATTGAAAATTATTATTTTAATATTAAATAAAGTACTAATTAAAGATCACACGAAATTTCATTTAGCTATTAGTATTTAACTAATTTTGTTGAAATTATGTATATATAATTGTTGGAAGAAATTATTTTTAGGAAGAAACTATTCTTCTTCTTATTCCTAACTTGTTTGGATGCTTAAAAAAAAAACTATTTTTAGGAAAAAACTATTCTTCTTTATTCCAATACCATCCAAACGGCCCCTCAGGTATCATTGGCTAGCAAAATAAATACGAATATATTTTATTAGATACGAATTGTATTTTGATCCATCTTTTTATTTATTTATTTATTTATATAGCACTTTCTGTAAATTTCATAGTGCCAATAAAAATTTGTTGTATAAGTCAATTGGAGAAAGCCATAAAATTACTACTAATCAATAATAAATTTATTCTATCATTCAACTTGATTTTAAAATAAAGCATAAATATTCTTTATTTTTATTATTATTATAAATTTCCATTAGCCATAATTATCTTTCATATAATCTGTACAAAATTCTAATTTCGGATATTTGTTTTTAAAAATTCTTTCGGATCCGGATTTTTATCTTAATTTTCATCTATATCTTCGCGTTTTAAAAAATCCGAATCTGTATCTATTTGGATCCGTTTTCGATCCGATGTGACTGAGTCCATATGGCTAATGGTGGTGGATTTGATGTGCCATGACTCATGAGCCTACAATTGCAAATTTGCAATAATGGACTGTTGAACACGCTCTTTGATTCGGTCATATTTTTCACTTGACACTGGACAGTCTCTATCTAATTTTTTTTCCCGTATATATATACACACACACTAGCAGCAGAGCTCACTCAATATATGAGCAGACTTTAATATTTAAAAATATTATTTGAAATTGATATATTGTCCATTTCAAAATTTAAGTTCAGCATTATCTTGATCCACGTTGAAGACAGTAGTATTTAAACAAATAAAATATGACATTGGGATACATTTTCCGCTTGATGATTGATTTTGAGGGTGATAATTGGTTGCGAAAAGATAGAGACGAGAGGTTAATTATCTTGAGCACTTTACATTTATCATCAATAAATTAATTTGTTCATAGAATTTATACTTTATTCAAAATGCATGTCTTGTCATGATTCTAATTTTTGAATACGTGGCCAAGGTGGAAAATACAATTATGATTGTGTATATAATTTTATTTATTTATTTTGGGGAGATTTGTTGCATTGATTGATCTTTATTGGATCATTTTGTTATCATACTCTATTGCTTTTGATTATATATAGTCTATAAAATAAAGGTACAATTAAAGGAAATATAAATCACAAAGAACACTAAAATGGATCCAATCGGGTAAATATACTGTTATATTGGAGCGTATTTTCATACACTAGCAATTAGCATAAGATGCCCACGTATATGTGGTAAATAAAGAAACAAAATAATGTTAGACAAATAAAATATGTTTCTTAATTTATCAGCGATATAAATAGATGTGCTATTCAATTTATTTCTATATTAGATGAAAAATCAATCAATAGTGTCGCTTCGGTTGGTGATTGATATCCAACCGCAAATCAAACCAATCGAACGGTAAAAATCATTGTTTACACGCTAGACCTAACGTGTTACACCTCTTCGCATACGTGCGTTTATAAGTAGTATAGATATATTTTTAAAATTTTGACGGCACTCTCTATATAATATTTTTTTTATGGCACTCATAACCAGTGGCGGATGTAGGAAAAATATTTAAGTGAGGCTGAGTACTCCAATGAATCATTTGATCGAACGGTTTCTCTTTTTCAGTTCTTCAGTCCCACCTTTGAGTGCTCCAATAGCATAAAAAATTCGCTGGACTAAAGAGGAGCTCCAGAGACTCGATGACAGTAGGTGGGGCTCTAGCCCCACCCGCCCCAGTGGTGGATCCGCCCCTGCTCATAACGTAATAATCTAAAACATTTGATTAATTGCACTACAAGAAAGATGACCTTTACATAGACTTTATAGCTAGACTTTTTTTTATTTATGTTGGTTATTTGTTACATTCATGAAATTTTAAAATTTATATTTTCTAAAAATATTATTTAAAGGATTTGTTAAGTGAATAATTAGATTATGGTTAGTGTGAAGATAAATTAATTAAGCATCATTTCATTGCATGGTTTTAGGTATTGCACATGTTATTTGGATTTTCATTCATATATTGTTTGTGGATGCATTTTGGAGTTGTGTAACAAAAAGGCTTTTAGTTTAAAAAGAAAAAGGAAAATCCCAACCCACTTTTCCCGAATCCCCATCCGCTCCCGCGCGGGACCGTCCAGCGCAGCCTACGAACCGTCCGATCTGATCTGGACGGTTCGGGCCTATCAATCTAGTTACATGCACGGGGCTCCCTTTGCCATTGAGATTAAATCAGACGGCTGTAATTCCTGCGCTGCACGGTCCCGCGCGGGACTGGATTTCATTTCCACTTTTCCCCACCCGTGCAACAGAGGAGAGAAATCCTCATTTTCTCTCTCTTGCGCATGGTACCTTCCCTCTTTCTCTTTTGTTCTATTTTAAAGAACACCAAAATCCACTCAAAATAAAATAGAATAAAATCTGAAAAAAATCGGAAATGGTGAGTTGAAGTAGAGATCTATGCATGCAAACTTTCTATTCTAAAAAACAAGTCATATGCAAACTTTCGGATTTTTGAATTGCATGGTTGAAAATGGTTGCAAAATGTAATTAGTTTGTGATTATTGTGCTAAATAGTGAGGTTTTCTAATTCTCTTAAGATTATTTTTTTATTTTCGGATTTTTGGAAAATATTTCGATTTTGGATGAAATTTAGTGTTGCATGGAGGTTTTTAGTTATTTTTAAGCTTGTATATAGTTGTTGTTGCTAGGAAATGGTTTCTTTTAGTTTAAAATGAGATTTAAAACTAAGTTTGAGCTTGAATAATTATCTTACCCGAATTTAATCTTTCTTCTTGGGATTTTAGTTAATATATTTGGTATATTATTAGGAGTACTTGGCACTGTGTAAAATTTTAGAGTTGTATGAGTTTTACAAAAAGTTTGGGTTTTAGAGAAAAATTTCAGCAAAGGAAAAATCTGGAATTTTTACTTAAAGATACACCATAATGTTGCAATTGCATGATATTCTTGTAGAAAAATAGTGTTGCATGCATAACCTCATTATTGTACTTTTTGGACAGCAAAGAAGTAAGTTAATTTTCATAAGTTTTAGCATGATAATGAGTTATAATGACTTATTTAGTATCATTAGATGTTAGGTTAATAATTAGAATCATTTTATGCATTTGATTTCGCAAAGTAGGATAAAATTTATGAGAGAAACTATAGAACTTTCAAATCTGGATTTTTTTAACCTAATTCACAAGGGTTTAATTTAGGATTTTGCTATTCTATAGATTTAGGAGGCGAGGGTTTCGTTGCAGGTGACGTTGGTGCTTCGAGTTCACGTTAGTCAGGTTCTTTTCTTGTGGAGTTTAGGTGCGGATTCACATGAACTCAATGCTTTTATTTAGTAGGAATTATTTACTTATTATGCATGTTGATTCCTTGATGTTTGCATGACTACCATATGGCCTTTGTATCTGAAGTTGTTATTTTATATTATCGTGACTTGAATTGAATTATTTGCATGTTGTATGATATTCAATTTGTGAAATGGAAAGACTGAATTGTGTATTGGTTATGTTACTACTTGTACGGTTGACCAGTTTCACGAAGCATCGTGTGGTTGCCGGCTAGCTACCGGTGCACGCTATGTAGTCAGCGCTGTTACATGGGACTCAGATACCCGAGCTAGACGGGGTATGAGAGGAGTGATTTTGGAATGTCAAGTAGGGTGATTTGATATTGTTTTAGAAACAAGGAAATGAATTGGATTGAATTATGTGAGATTTGATTGATTACAAACCAGACTTGTAGTTGCATGGTATGGACCAACTTATATTGCCGACCTTTGTGTTTATTTGATATGGTAATCTGATATGATTGAAATTATTAGTCGGCATTGCATCATACTTGTGCATCATCATCATCATCATCATCATCATCATCATCATCATTATTATTATTATTATTATGTATTTGCTTATTACTTGATTGTTTCTTTTTGCGGGTATTTAATTCCAAACATGAAAGCGTAGAGTTCATGTGCTGGAACTGAATACCGCACTGAGAAATTTTATTTCTCACTGCTTCCACTTTGTAGGTTCCAGGTTTAGAGGCAGGGTTAGAGGCGGTTTTTGGCGAGGAGTAGGCCCAGTCTCGAGTTATTATCACCACTATTAGTCCATTGGCCTTTTGGTTGGTATTTATGCCATATGACTTGCATTATTTTTATTTAGGCTATGTATGGTTATGTGTTCTTGATTTGGTACCATCACTTGGTACTTAGATGTATGATGTATGAATTGTTGTGGTAGACTTATATTTGGTGGCATGACTTCTTTATTGCATATGTTACGATGATGTAAGTTCAAATACTATGCTTTGTCTTAACCTTCTTGTTCGTGTATTATCTAATAATCTCAAACTCACCATGTACTATTGAATGTTGAGACAAAGTATTCGATTTGAACTCTATTAGATCTTGTAGTTGGTTTGATTCATGTTAAATTGTGGTGATATAACTTGTTGTATGGTTTATTGAATAAATTATTATGCCTTGCGTCTACCGTGTGGTAGTCACGGCGGGGATTGTCACGTGCTTGTTGGTTATGGGGTGTGACATTATTGTTCTATTGCTATGATTTACTTGATGCATTAAATCTAGCAATTTTTTTTTATCAAGACTCAAATTTCTATTAATAGCTACTTAAAAATCTAGCAATTTATTTTTTGATAGATTTTTTGAATCTTGTAATATCTAATGTAGCAAAAATAAATTGCTAGACTTTTTTAAATTGCTACACTAGATATTACAAGATTAGAAAAGTCTATCAAAAATAAATTGCTAGATTTTTAAGGAGCTATTAATAGAAAATTGAGTCTTGCTAAAAAACATTCTAAATTTAGTACATCAATTAAATCTAACAATAAAAAATAAATCTAGCAATAGATCAATGTCCAACATAAATAAAAAAATCTAGCAATAAAAATCTATGTAAAAATCATCTTTCTTATAGTGTTGATTTGAATTGGATAAATTTGATGGTATTCCATATAGTCGTGTCATAATTACAACCGTATACTCAATATTCTGAGGGGCCGTTTGGATCGCTTAGGAATTTGAAGAATAGCCTATTCCTAAGCATAAAGTATTGGAAAGTGTATAACTTTATAAAGAATTTGAATTGTTTATAATAAATTTATACCTAGAAATACAATTTTCCCACTTAATCCAAACGCCCCTGAACTCTCTTTTATGTACATCATTTTATTCCTCCAAACGTGTATTTTGTCAATATCATGTGATAGACCGGTAGTCCACCATTTAATGCCAAAACTCCACATTAGAATGATATAAGAGTGAAAAATAAAAAAGTTTTTCACTATTTGAGTGTGCAAAAATCACCCAATAAAAAAAAATATATATTGCACAAGGAGCACAAATTTCACACTAGCTAAGAGGGATACGAAAATCAACTCTAGAAAAAGTCCTGAGCTGTCTGAAGCCAGGGTGGTAGCTCCGTCGCCTGCTGCTATATAGAAAAGATACGCGGCTCCTACTTTCCTAATATCTGTCCGATTTGTGAAGCTTTCAGTTGTTTGAATGATATGTATTGCTCGAAGGGGACGGAAGGGATTTGTTTGCTATATATTAAAAGAGGAGTCTTATTAGGTTCACTGCCAAGGGAGGGTCAGATTTGGTGCTATATCAGTACAGGTCTTTTGATATGTGCTTTATAGGTGACAACTGACAACTGACAATGCCCTTCAAACTGAAGCTGCATGGCAATCATTCAGAATCCAGGCAATGCAAAGGTGGGATCTGCCTCCACCTTTCTGACTAGATCAAAACATATTGAAAAAATTGTCAGAATGAGGCACCTCACTGCAGGTTGCCAAAGGCGTGTGAAAATATGGCACTTGGGCGACTATTAGGCGGTATCGGGGATTGAGATGCATGCTACCTGATCATCAGGGAACAACCCATTAGGCCACACCTACTTGCTAACGGTCTGAGAACGTAATTAACAAGAGAAGATTAAATTTGGAATGTAATTAACAAGAGAAGGCCAAAATAGTAATATCTAAAACTCCGTTTGGATGCGTTGAGAATAAGGTAGGAAGAAGGAAGAAAGGAAAAAATTTATTGAGAAGGGGTAAATTTATTGAAAAGTGTGTAACTTTTGTGAAGAGTTTGGATGGTTAGAAATAAATTTATTGGTAAAAAATAGTTATTCCTTATTCCTTATTCCGGAAAGAAGCTATCCAAACGGAGCCTAAGAAAATAATACTAATTAAAATTAGTGAACGCCTTCCAGGGCCGGGTCGGGCTCCCGGGAGGCCGGGTCTAAAAGGGCCTACTCAAGGGCCGGGTCGGGCCGAACATAGGGAGGCTTTTGGAAGGGCCGGGCTTAAAAGGGCTTAAATATGAAGATCGAGCCTGGCCCTTCTCAAGCCTGGCCCTTTTAGGCCCTCCGGGTTTCGAGAGGCCGGGCTTGAAGGGCCTGAAGGGTTTGAAGGGCCGACGAACAGACAATATATTTCGTTAAATATTTATTAAAACTATATTTAAAATGAATAATTTTATTTATAAAAGATAATAAAAATGAATAATATTTTTTATTTTTCATTATATATAATATTTTTTATTTTTTCATCTTTAATTTGGTTTTAAGATCGGTTATATTATAATAATATAAAAAAATAAAATTTTTTTATTAATGCATTAATGAATTAAAATAAACTAAAATTACAAATGTATGAAATAATGTAACGTACAAGATGAGAAATATGTATATATTTTTAACTTGTCTTAATATCATGTTCAAAAATTAAAATATTATTTGAAATGATATGTTCAATTTACATTATATCAGATAGGATCTTACATTTCACTTGAGATTGTGCCTCATTATTCATAACTTCGGTCTATCTAGACCTTAGGCCCTTCCTAAGCCTGGCCTCTCTAGGCCCTGACCCTTCCAAAGCCTGGCCTCTCTAGACCCTGGCCCTTTCAAAGCCTGGCCTCTCTAGGCCTCTCTTCAGTTGAGATTCTGGCCTGGCCCTTTCAAAGCCTGGCCTCTCTAAGCCCTGGCCCTTCTTAAGGGCTTAGAGAGGCCGGGCCGGCCCTTCGTGTCAGAAGGGCTTGGCCAGGGCCGAGTCCAGGGCCAGAGGCTTTTGGATGTTCACTAATTAAAATGAAACAAAACAGCTGTCAGTTATTAAACTTATTATTTTTTTTTTACAAGACTCATATCAAAATTAATTCTTGTCCCACTATCTAGTTTATCCAAAAAAAAAAAAATTAATTCTTGTCCATAAAAATTTTACATTCGTTTTCTCTTTCCAAGTTGTTTTAATAGCTCATCGCCTCAATTGCCAGGTCATTCGTCGTTTATTGAACATACAAATTTTCAAACGTACAGCTGCGATTGACACTAATCGCTAGTATAGATGATTGATTAAGATGACAAATTTTCCTCCAACAGATAATAAATTTTGAGTCAAATAAACATTGATTATGTGAACAATGGTAAAAGATGAAAAATTACAGCAGAACTATATTAGGTTGAAACCATAGGGAGGAAATATAGCAATGAATTGAAAATTTATTTATACAATACTAATTGATGGAATATGCTGGAGTTTGTATGATTCCCCTCCTTGCAACCTCTCACGAAGGTCTTCATGCACGGCCTGGAGAGTTAACTTGTTGAGCCTGGTCATGTGCTGCAGCTCAGGAATAGCAACCAAATAATAACAATCCCATATGTTGATCTCCTTGAGCAAGGGCATCCCTCCTTTCTCAACCTTCCACTCCCCTAGAGATTCCAAGCAAGCGAGTTCTAGATATTCCAGGCGAGGAAATCCTCTGGCTGAACAGCTGAGTTGTGTTTTACAGTATTGACACTGACTTAGTACAAGTTTTCTAAGGCTCTTTAGTTTTTCTATGATTGGCATTGGATCCTCTTGAAAATTACAGTACCAAATACCGAGTTTTATAAGGTGTATTGGAAATACATGAATATCAAGTGCCTTATACTGATTCATCCTTCCGATGCACTCGTAATTGTTCCAATCCCCATACACACGTAGAGACTGCATGTGGCTGTAACTAGGGAAGGAGCTCATGTCCAACCTTTCATACAGGATTCTTATATTGAATCTTACGTGTAAAGAGGTGAGGTGTGGAACCTCGCATAGGAAATTGCAAAAGGACTCTTTATATTTGGGGGGAAATTTACAGAGCCTTAGAACTCGAATTCTGGGCATTTTAGGCCAACCCTCTACCAGCCATGATTTTCGAACTGCTACAGTTTTAAGGGTTTGCAAATTTGGAAGATCTATTTTTGGTGGGGGCCCAGGAAAGTTACCTAATTGCACCACAGTTACATGCCTCAACGTTTTAATATTCCATATGCAGTCTGCTTCAGGACAATAATTGATTCGAACGATATGAAGTGTCTGCAGGTTTCTCATGCGACTTGTGCTTTTCCAACACGTAGCTTCTAAGTCAACTACAGGGTACCCAATAAACCCAAAATATCTTAATTGGGTCATTTTCCTCGAAATATTCGAGGGAGGTGTTATATAATAGTTTATTCTACAGAAAATTTTGAGATTCCTAAAGCTATCAATATTTGGCATGTCATCACCAAAATAAAACAAAGAACGGAGATTGGGACCTGTGTATTGCATAATATTTTCATGATTGCCATGGAGAGCTGCACGCCGTACCGTGGTACTAGAGCTGCAACATTTGTCGCCTTGATTTGATATTATTTGGAGGAAGTTGTTCTCCTCGGCTTTCTTAATTGCAAGATCGTGTAAGAGATCGTGTATGCGACAGTATTTGATGGATCCATTGAGATGTCGCTCTACAACTTGAATCATGCTCCTATATAAATTATCGAGTAATTTTTGTCAAATTTCTTCATAGTCATGCAGAGCACTATCAACTTTCATTTATGGGATTTAAATACATGATTCGAAGAATTCAATGAATTTTTTATAATGAAATCATGTAAGAAACAAAATATCTTTTTCTCTTCTTTTTCATACATCACAGATTTGCACTCGTACAGTAGTCAAATTGTAGCTAGCAATTACTTAGCATATTATACTATATAAATGGAAGATATTACTTGATAATTATTAACCAGCAATAATTTCGAAAGTCAATGTTAAAATAATTATAGCATTCAATGTACATTTAATTGTTCTTTAAGTCATTCAATTTTTTTACTCTTTATAATCGATAGCTACCAATGCATCACTAAACAAAAATTATATTTGATGAAAGTGTCTACATCGTTTATTGAAACCAAAATGGTTTTAAGTAACTATAGAAACAATATTTAAAATACTATTACTAATTCATAACAAATTTTCTAAATAATAATAAAACAATCAAAATTTTGAAAAAAGATGAAAAATGTGAAATAGATGCAAATATTTCATGGGAAACATTTCTTTGCTAATAGAAGGGTCATTATTGTGGCCTAAAGAGTAGATAATCACACACAAGACAATCTACAGGTTATGTTTAATTGGTGAAGTACTCGAATAATAATTAAACTATGGATCAGTACGGAGTACGTAAATAGTCATTTTATTCCTTCAAAGTCCAATCAATTTCGATATGAAAGATGGATATGTTAGGAGTAAAATAGAAATTTTCTATTGATGCAAGATTATATTAATAAATAATTAAATATTATTTAAATTATTATAATTAAAGTAAATGATATATTGTAATTATTATATAATAAATATAAAAATAACAACATAATTTAAAACCTAAAATATTAATAATGATAATGATATTTATTACAACAACTAAGCCTTTTGTCCTAAAAAATTAGAAGTTACAGCGATTATTTATTAATAATTCTAAATAAACTTTTTTTAAATTTTTTACTATTATTTAATATAGCCAGAAAATTATCTATCTATAAAATTATGAATTGTCTAAATTTTTTTTTTAAAATTCTAAAAAATTGGTAAACAAATTAAGAAAACTATTAAATATGATTTCCTAATAGATTTTAATATAGAGATCATATTGAACATTCAAATTGGTCGTTCAAAATACAAATTTCGAAATCAAATAATTGGACTTAGTCTTGCTTAATAAAATATAATTTAGTTGGTCTGTTTCTAAATCGTCTTCGATGCTCTTGCACATGTAGAAATCTCTTTACAAAACTAATTGCTATTTTATCCAGCATTGTACTTTTCATATCCTTTAGCATTCTTAAACTATACACATTGAATTGTCTAAAGACACGATTTTCTTAAAATCTGAAAAAGTAGTAAACAAATTAAGAAAACTATAAAATATAATTTCCTAATAGATTTCAATATTGCGACCACATTGAACATTCGGATCAATTATTAACAAACACATTGGACTTTAGTCTTCCTCTATAAAATATATTTTAACAGATTTGTTTCTAAATCATCTCCAATGCTGACACACAAGAAGAAATCTCTGAACTAATTGCTATTTTAGCCAGCATTATTTTACTTTTCATATCCTTTAGCATTCTTAAAATAAAAACTACATACACACACATACTAGAGTAAAAATCGATCTTTGCTCAATGAAAATTTACCGCAGTGTTAATAATAATTTTAATTTTAAATAATTAAATATATTGCATAAAATCTAATTTGAATTTATAATAATATATACTTCAAGTAAGAAAAAACTCAAATCAATTCTTGTTAATTGAAAAAAATAAAAAAGAATAAGAAGAGGCACAAAAAGAAATTAATCTTTGTAATTTCTCTCTTACAAAGAAAGAATAAAAACGTAAATTAAATGAAAACAAAAAGTAAATTAGTCACATTAAAGATTACTATAATTTCTATCTTGAAAAGAAAAGAATAACAGACCAAAAGAGGCAAGAAGAAAGTAATTAGTGAGACATAAAAAAGCCGCATAGAATTTAATTAATACTATAAATATCCTAATTTTGATCTAAGACATAAATAAATTAAATAGCATATCTCAAAAGAATAATAGAAACTGCATCTCTATAAGCATATCCAAATAGTATGCTAGCTATGAGGGTGACAAGTGCATGATTAAAACATTGGAAGTTGTGTAAAAATTATTGATGGAGGGTTTACATGCACACATTCCAACTCAATTTAGATCACAAACTTCTATTTTCAATATTTACGTTAGAGAAAATAAAATATGCAGCCATAGTCCTGCCTTATTTTGCGGGATCTTTGTAATGCGATGACTTAATAAAAACCCGAAGTGTAGTTTCAGGTGTAATCCAAGTGTGATAGGAATATATGGATCCTCTTATGTGTAAAAGAACTGATTAAGTATCTATTTTTAAACTTCTACCATTATTATTATATTATGTTCAACGACTAGTTTGATACAAGTGTAAGTTGCATGCATGCAGACTACTTTAATTAATAAATAATTGTTAAATTCTAAATAAAGTTGACCAATACTGTGACTTAAAAATAAAAAAAAGGTACCTTTGGATGAGTTCTTCTAGGTAATCCTCAGCTGTTTCTTCCATTGCTGTATTATTTTTCTCAGGTATAAACCCCTCTGACACCCACATTTGAATTAAAGGTTTTACCTTGATTTGATAATCTTCTGGAAATAAAGAAAAGTACATGAAACATGGTTTGAGATGCGTCGGAGTATCCTCATAACTAGTGGCTAGGATGTCTGTACACCTCCTTCCATCATCATCATGCCAATTTAGTTTTTGCAAAATCTTATACCAACAATTATATGTGGGAAGTTTCCGAGATAAACGACTACCAACAACTATCAAAGCGAGAGGTAAATTACCACATTTTCTTGCAAATTTTTCAGGGAGGTCAGATAAACCATGGAGGTAGGCTTTGGGATCTTGAAAAGGAAAAGCCTTTTTGAGTAAAAGTTCTTGGCTTTCCTCTATGCTTAAATACCGCATACTATACGGATCACAAGTAGAGTCTGCTTCTGTAGCAATTTTAGAAATCCTAGTAGTTATTAGTACTCTGCTACCATTTTTAGTGTCTGGTAGAACATCCTTAACTTGATCCCATAATTCTAGTGTCCAAACATCATCCATAACGATAAGATATCGTTTTTCTTTTAACAATCTATTAAGCTGTCGAGCAAAATGCTGTATTGCTCTTGGTTGAGATTTTGGATCTTTCAAAAGATCCTTCTCATCTTTGATCTAGAGAACGAATGCCTTCTAGCATCATGCTCAAAACATTAGCAAATTCAAATCGCTGTGAAATCGAAAGCCACACTCGAATTTCAAAGTCTTTCTTCACCTTGTCACTGCACAGGAAAATTAATATAGGTACCAATGTTTTAGTAATAAAGCAATTAAAGAAATATTATCACAAAACAGCGAGTTGTTCGAATTTTGGCTGTTTTGATCGATCAATTTCTATGCTCATATTAGAACCGTTTGTTACAGAACTGTCACATCCCAACAACTAGCCAACTAGGTATAACAATCTCCACCGCGAATACACATTTCTTTGTATATCCGTAAGACTTCTTTCCATCAAATCAGGGTTAGTGTGATGAAATCACTGATCATTCAATCATTTAGAAAATTTTAAAATTATTTACAAAAAATGAAGGTTAGTCAAAGCTCATGGTTTACACGTATGGAAATGGAAATTAAAAGGCACTATAATGATAAGTTAATTAAGGAGAGCATCTACCACTACACAATCTGATGATAAGAACTATTTAAAAGTTCCGTCAATTTCACTCATGATTAACTTTTTTCATTTTTTGTCAAATTATTGGGTGAAAAAAGTAATCAGCATAATTAAATTCAATTAGACAGAGGTAGAAACCTGTTGTATGCTTTTTTGGCAAGCGTCGTCTTTCCAAGGCCTCCTTGTCCAACGATTGACACTACACAGCGCCTTGGAGTGTTTGGGTCGAGAAGTCGTGCGATTATTTTCTGTTTATCCGTCTCCAGACCAATCACGTCAGGATCATCTTCGTCAGGGAGCATGACTCCCTTGAATGGCCTACTCAGCAGCCCCCTGCTGCTGCTCTCATCCTCTCCCAGTTCCTGGATTCCATACCTTACAGTGCGCTCCTTGATCTCCTGCAGTCTGGTTTGAATCGCGTCCATCTCACTTGTCAGCTTACGAACAAGAGGCAGCTTTTTGGGGTTCTTCAGAACTTGCTTGAGGGTATTGATCACGCCTCGTTGATTGTTGTGGTCGTCGACATCTGCCATGAACGTGTCGATCACGTCCTCGATTCTGTGGGCCACCTCCCGCACATCCCGCACCCAAGTGCCCGCCCTATGATCTAACTTTTGCCTCGCCTCAGCATCTTTCAAGAAAGCCTGAATCCAGCGAAGCTCGTGCTGGAGTGAATCCAACTGACCTCCTGCCCCATAAAGCCGCAGTGTTTCGGTCACTGCAGCCTCTGCGAGCTTGTTCAAAATTAGATTCAAAATAGCCTCCGCCATTTCTCTCCCCTGTGGATTTTTCTTCTAGTGTAATCGCCTCCACGCCCTGTGCCTGCAGTTGCCTGTCGTGAGAGGTGAAGAGTGAAGACTGAGAGCAATATTGAGAGAGAAAGGGAGTGTGCGCGCGTAGGATCAGGATGGTGGGTTGCGAGAGTGATAAACCAGAGAGTGAGTCTACACCTTTGATTTTCAGATTTGCTGTAGCTTTTGAGAGTGAGAGAGAGAGACGGAGAGGTGGGGGTGCGGCTAGGGCAAATGAGATTCGAGAGAAGGGTTTTAACATTAAAATAAAGACCGCAATAGAAAAAGAATTAAAAAAAAATAATAATTGGAAAAGCTAGGTACGTAGGTTACAAAACAATTAAAAATAAGGGAGTGTGATAGAGAAAAGAAATTTGTATTGAAAAATGTGATCAAATGATTACAATTATATTGTATTTATAGGCTATTCTAAGTTCACTACTAACCATTTCCAACAGTGCATCTCCTACCAACCCTCTACAATCTCTATTGTTATTAATCTCCAACAATCATATAATCTTGATATCTCCTACCTAATATAATCAATCAATCATACTCTAACATCCCCCCTCAAGCTCATCGTAGTGACACACGATCGAGTTTGTCATCTTCAAATGATTTGATCCTTGTCAAAATTGAATTGCCAACTTGCATTTGTACTCCTTGAAGAAAGAAAAGATAAGAAGAGAAATAACGAACTCTTGTGGCTCAATTGGAGAAGAGGAGCTCTTTTGGCTCAATTGAAAGAAAGAAGGAGAGCGAGTTCTTTTGACTCAAGAAGAAGAGAAATGAGCTCTTTTGGCTCAAGAAAAAGAGATGAGCTCTTTTGGCTCGTGCATTTACACATAGCAATCTTCTCCTTTTCAGATCACATGCAATCAACGCTCACACACTTGTATGGTATTGGAGGTTGCAACCATTGATGCATTAGTCTAATTTTTTCTTTCATTCTGTATTCTCTCTGAAGCAAAGTAAAACCATCATTTAAATGTTCTTTAGTGCACACAATGCACTGTTGTTTTGACCTGATTGAATTTGAGGCTATGTGAGCATTCGACCAAGGTAGAATTTCGAAGAAGAAATTGGTTGGACCTTCTGCTATCGCCATGTCACCGTGGGCCCTCTGCAACCATCATGCAGCACCTCATCTTCTTCCCATCCATCAAGATTCTAGATCAGTAGCCTTGGCACCTCCTGCGAAGCGGGTTGGACTTGTTGAAACGGGTCGGATCTGAGTTCAGATCTGTCACAGAAGATCGGGTCTTGTCGAAGCGGGTCGGGTATGGTGAGACGGGTCTGAATCGGCAGCTAGGGTTTCCAGATGCTACTGATGGAAATCGAAGTAGCAGTTCTACCTCGTGACCTTGTTGCTGGTGGTCGTACAAGGGGCTGTGAGGCTGAGCATCGTCGGAGTCTTCCCTTGGCTGAGACCGGATGCGAGGCGAATCCTTTGTAGAGAGGTGAGCGAGGTCGGATCAGATCTGAAGGTGTCGAGTAGAAGCACCTTCCTTTCGGGTTGAGAGAAGGTAAAGACTTTGAAGGTTTGTAGGAGGTGGTGCTGATGGCGGCACGTCGGATCGGCGGAGCTCGGTGGTGTAGCACAGAGAGGCAGAGTTGAGCACGACGCACAGTAATGGCGAGGCGAGGTGAGGCGACGCACAGTAATGGCGAGGTTGTTGCGACGAGATCTGGTTTACACTTTTTCTTTTCTTTTTCAGAGAGGAGAAATCGTGAAAGAGAGATGAGGAATAGTAGAGGAGAGGCAGATCTTTGAAGATGGGAATAGGCAGAGAATAGTAGACTAGAGTTAGGTATGCTGAGATAAAAGAACTGAAATTCTAGAATAAGAAGAAATAAGCTATCTATCTATGTTTATTGAGTGGAATAGGTGGGCTAAAATTCATTATTCCTGGAATAGGCGTGAGTCTAATTCCAGAATAGTTCTGGCTCAGATACCATGATAGAGAAAAGAGATTTGTATTGAAAAATGTGATCAAATGATTACAATTACATTGTATTTATAGGCTACTCTAAGTTCACTACTAACCATCTCCAATAGTGCATCTCATACCAACCCTCTACAATCTCTATTGTTATTAATCTCCAACAATCATATAATCTTGATATCTCCTACCTAATACAATCAATCAATCATACTCTAACAGAGTGGCTAGTGTCAAACGTATATAGGGCAAATACACTTGTCCAACATGATAAAATTTTAATTTTTTAAATTAAAATGACCGATCCAAACAGTTTAAATTGTTCTACGTTATAAAATCTTTGTGGAGTGCAAATTTTATATTTTTTCAAATTTTTTTACTATTTTTTTGGAATTTTTGAAAATGCTCAATCTAAAAAGTTATGAACCCTCCAATTTCGAAAATTCGAAAAAATAGTTAGAAAATTTGAAAAAAAATATAAAATTTGATTTTCAAAGATATTTTAATATAGAGATCATATTAAACGGTTTGGATCGGCCGTTTGAAATTTTAATAGTCGACGTTTGGATCTTGTTTGACATCCTATATGTTTGATTCTAGCATTACTCTTAAAAATAAACCAAGAAAAATAAACAAAAACAAGATCAAAATTGGTGAATAGAGAATCCATAAATTTAGTTATTCATTCATTTTTTTTTGCTCAATTTTATAATCTATGACTCCGTTTGGATGGTGTGAAAATAAGAGGAATAAGGAAAGAAGTGTTTGGATGGTGTGGGAATAAGAGGAATAAGGGAAGAAGTGTTTGAATGGTGTAGGAATAAGAGGAATAAGGGAAGAAGTATTGGGAAGTGTGTAACTTTGTGAAGAGTAATTTTAGCACGAGGATTGCTAAAATGCTATGCATAGCACGGATGCCCTTCTCAGGATTTTAAATTTTTTTAGTATTTTTCTCAGATTTTTTAAAATACTTAATCTAACAAATTCTGGATCCTTTAATAACAGTGATTTTCAAAAATCTAAAAAATAATAGTAAAAAAATTTATAAAAAATATAAAATTTGGTTTCTAATGAGATTTCAATATGAAGAAGATAATAAATAGTTTGGATCGGTTATTTGAAGCATGAAATTCAAGAACGAATCCGTAGCACGAAAACCATCCGTACTATGCATAGCATTTTTACAATCCTATATATATATATATTTTTGTTGTGTAATATTATTTTGTTCTTTATTTGTCCACACGCATTTTTGCTAGTCATAGTAATAAGTATTCCGAATCATACATTAATTTATTATATGTTTGAGAAAGATTAAACCAATTTGCGAATCGAACGGTGGTAATCGCTTTCTACATTTTTTTGAGATTCGCAAAAGTTCTCCATATGTTTAACAAATTGATGATATTTTAGTAGTTACAAATTTTACGAATAATATGCACTTTATTTCATATATAATTCTTCAATTATATATATGATTATTTCTTTTCTGTAATATCACTTTTTTTTGGATATGTAATTAAAAATTAATTACTTGTATATTATTTATCAGTATATAATATCCAAGTTATGAGTTCAAAAATTTAAAATTTGTTTTAAATCATGAAACTTTTAGGATGCACGCAATTAAGAGAAATTTTTTATCAAAGATAAACATACTCTCAATATTATTAAAAAGAACAAAACGTTAATATTTTTTTACTCTGCCTTAAAAACAAAAAAATTGCCTATAACGTCACTACTATTATCGCTATAGGACTTGGAGGATAAAGTAGGCTGAGTTGTCGAGATCGATTTCAATTAAACATTAGTAACATGAAATTTCAATACTAAAATATACTAGATACGTTAGATAATCGAATAACCTTTGTATTTTTAATAGTTCAACACTAAAAAAAATTTTTGCGGTGTAGGCCAGGCCTGCCTGCCCCTGCATATATCCGCCCCTGGTACAATATCAAGATAATTTGAATTTTAATTGCAGAACTGATGCTTCATATAGTCTCAATGTCAGAGTGCGAAAGGAGTAACCAGTGTTCTAAATATGTGCCGTGCTGTATCAAACATGTCGTGTGCAAATCATATGCCATGTCGTGTCTAAATATTTCAAGTGTCGTGTCCAAATTTTAAGAGATGGACATGGCACACCTCGTATCCTCGTGCTGTGTCCAAATTTTAAGAGATGGACACGACATGCCTCGTGTCCTTGTGCTGTGTTTTCTTTAAACGTGTCATGTTTGAATAGATTTAAATTTCATAAAATATAGTTATATACTTGTGATTTATGGATGAACTGGACATTCAAACTATGAAATTATCCTTAAAAATAGAGAATATAAGAAATTTTCTTATTATTTCGTAATATTTACTTTCTTTGATCGTGATTATATACTTGTTATGTCTCTTGGGTTGTGTCGTGTCGTATCTTGCGTCGTGTCATCTCGTGACGTGTCTAAACAATTCGCATGTCGTGCCGTACTGTGTCTATGCCCATCAAAGTTGGACACGACTCGCCTAAAAACACGACATACTTAAATTCTCGTGTCGTACCATGTCCGTGTTTTACCGTATCGTGCCACCTCCGTACTGTGTCGTGTTTAGACACGCCGTACTTTTTTAAGAACACTAGGAGTAACTGCCATAGTGGGTCATCGGAGAAACATCAGTGATTTTTTTTTCTTTTGAAAGTATGTACCTGGCTACCAGCGAATTTATTAAGGGCACTTTGATCATTATAAATAATATATGTTGCTACAAAAAAATGCCGGTTGCCCAAAGCACCTCCCTAGAATAAGGTATAGATTAGGGATTTTGGATATCATCTATTATAATTCGGTAATTGCTAAAGACAACATCACTTTTGTTCATGAAACATATTTTTGACTAAATTACCTTTTAATTAGTTGATAAAATTTGTTGAAAATAAATGATGTTGAAATGAGGTTAAAATTATGCTGAACTAGAAATTGAAGGTGGATCTGACAAGGGTCTACTGGGCGCCACTTCTCAAATTCCCTACAATACTGGAAATGAGCCCACTTGTCAATTTCTGAGACTCATTTAGCTTGAATGGTATAAATTTGAAGATCGGTTCTTTAGGGGTGCCTGAAGGAGTTGTTGACAAAGGTGAAATCGAAGGCGCTGGCATGCTTGTACCAATTGTACTGGTAGTGGCACTAGTGGTGTCATTGTTACCCATAACGGCATTGCTGTATGACCTTGGTACATAGGGTGCTACATTGGCTAACCTTCCCAGTGAACTTCCGGAGGATGCTGGCGCAGTGGTATAAGTGCTGGTACTGGTACCAGCACTAACGGTATCATTGGTACCTGTTATGGTATTGACTGTTGAGGTGTGACCTTGGTGTATAGGATGCTGCATTGATCAACCTTTCCAGTGAAGCCTTGGATGATGACATTCTTGTATGACTTGTACCGGTATTAATACTGGTACTAGCACTATCAGGGTGTGACCTTGGTGTATAGGGTGCTGCATTGATCAACCTTTCCAGTGAACTTGTTGAGCAGGAGAGAACTGGTGCATTTTGTAAGGTAGAAGAAGAAGCAGGTGATACAGAAACAGTACGCTGAGCATCTGAGATGAAAGTAACAATACGAGACCTTGATACAGCTACTCCTGCATTGTATAATGTTCGGTTTTGGAGAAGGAGATAGAGAACGCGCTCTGACTAGTTCAGTTCTAGCAACATTGCTTTGTGTGGGCCTTGATACAGGTTCATATGTTGACTTTTGGGGAGACAAGACAGGTGGCAGCCTCTCAATCGGTTCAGGGCATGAAACCGGAGAAGAATTAGATTGAAGCTAAATTCGAAAATTTACTCCCTCCACATGTGTCAGTAACGAGTCTTAAAAAGGAGATGAAGGGAGGAGTGAAAGCATGAAAAGGAGAGTGTTATATATATTAAATTGACATTTTAGTTAGAAACTGGAAGAGCCCTTTGCATTTTTGTTCTTTTTATTTTTCCTTAATGATGAACTGTACACTCTGTGAAAAGTTTTACCAGCTTCAATAAAAGCTTTGTACATCGATGCGACTGAAAACAAGACAACATCATTCCATTTCCATGTACAATTATCCAATAAAGCATCAGCAATGTTTCTGAGTTCAGCCATTGTTCTAGTTAGGTGCTGATAAAATCGAATCCTAGAGAGTTATAGTCCTACTATCGGTAATCCTTGGATGCATCGGCTTCTCTCGGCCAGGATATTAAAATTCACATAATTTGTTTCGAACAGAATTAAACTCCAGTCAACGGATCTGAATCTGCTTAGAACAGAATTAAACTCCAGTGGAATCTATTTAAGAACAGATGAAAATCCGTCAAGAACTAAAGTCATAGAAATCAGTTTTTAAAACTTTCTGCACAATCCGTTGAGAATGGATCTCAAACGGTTTAGAACGGAATTGGACTCCAGTGAGATCCGTTGAGAACATATAAAAGTCCGTTAAGAACGGAAGTTGTAGAATTCGGTTTTTCAAAATTTTGTGCAGCATCCGTTAAGAACGGATCTCAATCCGATTAGAACGGAAGAGGACTCCAGTGGGACCCGTTGAGAACGGATGAATATACGTTAAGAACGGAAGCATCAAATTCAGTTTTTTTAAAACTGTGCATCATCCGTTGAAAACGGATCATAATACGTTTAGAACGGACTTTGACTCAGTTGAGAAGGGAGGACACTTCGTTAAGAACGGAAGTCCGGTTTTTAAAGCTGTCTGCACTTTCCGTTGAGAATATATCTCAATCCGTTTAGAACGGACCTCAATCCAATCCCATCTAATGAATAGTCCGCCAGTTTCATCTCTTAGCGAAAATGTAAATCTTGATTGGAAGATCCAGGCTTGCAGCTAAGTTGACCAGTAATCTGCTCTCCCTCTTCGTTTTTATTCTCCTGCTTTGTTATAGTATAATATCTTGGGGAACTTGGTCAATAAATCTATTGGTTTGGAATGTGCTTGCGCATAGGAAACATATCAAATGGATAATTAAATATAGTTACCCTTTTAATGATTGTGTGTAATACTCAGTGCGTCAGAGAAGAAACAAGGCAAAAATATATATTAATGAACTTTCTTTTCATCATAAAATGTCTATATTTATTCATTGACCTTGGCAACACCGCTGAACAGTCATTCAGCGGGTCCCTTATTCTGCTCACATTCTGAATTACTTAAATTAATAACCCATCACTCATTTGATCCCATTTGCATCTGATACATTGGTCCAAGAATAGTCATCTCATGCTGTCTTCTAAATTTGAGCATCCTGGCTTGCTCCATCGAAAGCCGGTACGAGTACATCAGCACTTGCAACGGCATTGCTCGGAGCACTGATTCCTTTCCTACCAATTGGCTTTTCATGGGATTGGGATTGGTCATGAAGGATACCCAATGGAACATCTGATTCTCAGCAGCTCTCTTGAGAACGGCATAGTTCTGAGGGATGAGCAGTATCTGCCCCTGACGCATTTGACCGTCAAAGACGGTTTGCCCTCGGTGGTTGACTACTTGCACCCGTCCTTGTCCACCGGTCACATACATCAAGCTATGGCAATTCATGTGCCAATAAGGTGTAATCATCATATTCTGCAAACATAAATGTTAATTTACAAGTAATTATATATAGGAGAGTTTATTTTAATATTTGGAATTTTTGGTTTGGTAGTTTGTGTTAGTACCCTTTGGAGCACAACTCTTGAAGCGCTCATTTGCACAACATTCATAATAGGAAGCTTTTGGCTGTTCATCATTGCAACCCTACTGCCTCTTTGATTGAAATAGTCAGCACGAGATGGCATATCTATGTTGCTTCTTATCTTCATCATGCAGAACATCTCATCCAAGCTGTTGGTCATGTTGCGCATTCCTGGCATGGGCTCGCCATATTGTTGCCATCTTGGCATGCTCTCCTCGAACTCCTGTTGCTGCATCTCTTGGCTTCTCGATGGCATTAGCATCCGAAGTCCCTCCTTTACAAAGACCATCTCACCTCTTGGATCATTCTGGGTTTGGAGTTGTCGTGCCATTTCTACATTCACTCCAAGAGCCTCAGCTAGCATCTGAGTGTCGAATCCAGCGAAAATGCTCTGGCCCATTGGCTGCATCATTCCCATGGTCTGTTGCTGTTCGGTTTCAAACATCCTTTGAGGCATCTTGTGCATTCCAGCCATGAAAAACCTCTGATTTTTATATGTCGATCTATTAGTTATGCAAATTTACTAAGGAAAATATAGCGTTTAAATTTATTTGATGAGTGTTTAGTTCAAGTGAAATTGGATAACATACTCTTTCTCTGGGTACTAATTGGTTGGCGGCATTACTTGCATCATAAACTTGCATCGATACCATAGGCACGTCACCATCATTATAGCACCAATAGGTGACACCAGCCGGCAACGCGATGATATCTCCCTGCTTAAAACGATGCACTTTCTGGTGCTCGTCTCGCATCATTTGTTGCCTCCAACTTTCACCTCCCATCGGGAACTCAGCTTGCTCTGTCTCCGACTGTTGTTGGAATGACTGATATGTATCAGGACAGCCAGGAAATACGGTTCCCATGATCCCTCTTCCTATCAATCATTAGATTATTTAAAAAAAAACTATTATTTTCCCTATCAAATTAACAAAGGGATGGTGTTATTCTCAGTTCTTATAACAAATTGAATACTACCTTGGACGATGTACATGAGGGATGGTGCATTGTTGTATTGAGGCAACATTAGGCCCCTAGGTTCGAGCATATGGCGGCAGGCAGCCACACCTGCACACTGCATCATCTCATTATCCCATTCATAGTATTCAGTCATACCGGCTTCAAATTGCATACGCTGGGAGGGGTTGAGAGCAGCAAGCCTATCGAATCGGCATCCTCTTGGTCCAGAAAAGGTGCGCATACTTTGCCATGGGCTCTGGCCTCCAAACATCATCTGTGCAAGAGAACCTTGGCACAGTATTAACAGACATAAGGAAACAGAAAGGAGGGAGGAAGCTGCCATATCTGGTTAAACTTGATTTCTATGTAATGCTACACTGGAAATTGGGATGGAGAGCAAGGAGTGAAGGGTATGGTATTTATAGTGTTGGAAAAGGCATGAATGGATGTTTGGATATGCAATGGTTGGTAGGGATAAAGACAGAAATGCTCAACAAAAGGGTGTTTATACATGAGGCTTGGAACCCTGTTTTTGCAATCCATCTCGTTTGTATTTGTTTATTTCTTACCTAACCAAAGAGAGGGTGTTGGAACTTGGAAGTTATCATGCAGGAATGATCTCGGGAGTTCAGAACCGGGAAAAGTAGTAATTGTACAGTAACTCACAACATTTTTATCATGATTTGGTGTTCATATGGCTTAACGGGCTTTAATTACGAGATATTAATAGTACATTGCGAAGTATTGTACAATTCTTTCTTCATTTTTATATTTTGGGCCCATTCATCAAAATAAAATGGGAAGCAATTTCTATTTCGGATGAGGCCTGGTTGAGTTTGTTTAAATTCCTTAAACGAATAACAGATAATCGTACATTCGTACTCACTTGCACATGCTTTAGCAAAGCATATAGAGAAGCATTTGTGCACGGACAAGCTATTGCTGTTTTTTTTTTATTGCAGCTTCTAGCCACTAACCCTCGGACAACGTCAAAGTTTAGTGGGATCAAGAGTTAAAGTTAGCATTTTGAGATTAGTGTTTGATGTTAAAGTTAATAAAAATTAGTACTAACTTAAAGTTAGTAATTGTTGTTTGGCATTATAGGTTAAAGTTAGTGATCTTTAATAAAGAAAAAAGTTAGTGATCAAACTGAATGCATTCAATTATAACATTCATTTTAGTCTAGACATTTTAGAATTAAAAAATTTTAAATCTTGATATTTTCAAAATTTGAAATTTAAAAAAATTTTATAAGGTGAAAATTAAAATTTCAAATTTGAAACTTAAAAAATTTGAAATTTGAAATTGGAAATTTTAAAATTTGAAATTTAAAATTTGGAAATTTTGGAATTTAAAATTTTGAAATTTGAAATTTTGAAATTTTAATGTTTCTTCTCAAGGTTTTTCTCTTCAGATACGATATATATATATATTTTTTTTGGTGTTTGAGAAAAGCTTAAATATGAAATGGCCAAGTTAGGGAGGTAATGCTAATTCCGTTAACCCCAAAGTTGTTTGGTGATACAAGACATGTAGGTTAGCTCGTTGATCAAAAAGTCAAGCTAAACTTGGCACTACCAAACGAGCCCTAAATTATACGGATCCTAACACTTTTAATTATCACAACTTACAGTGGCTTGGTACAAGATTTAATAAAAATTGGCACACATCTTCTGCCTCTTGTTTATCAATATTATCATCAACCATCCCCTAAGATGGTTCAAATAGGTTATTGAGCCGAACTTGTAAATAATTTTTTGAATGTTTCCTTCATAAAAAAGCTTTATTGACTACATTGACTAGTTGCATTTGACCTTTCACAATTTTCTTTCATTTTTTTTTGGCAAACAAAATAGCAATCCACCACAGTATGCTTGGTTCCTTCACCTTATACAAGATGCAATATGCTGCGAAGCTTTATTGTCTCAAAATATCTGATCGGATCCTATTGACAAAAAAGCAATCTAATTTTTGTGAATTAAATCTTTTCAATTGAGGAAAAAAGCTATTCCTAGCTATATTATTTTTGGATCTCGTTGGAAACTTTTGCTAGACTGTACCAAAAAAGCCGAAAGGATTACAATCCCGTAATAAAATTGATGCAGCCATTCTGTTTTTTTTTTTTTTTTTGGTCATAAGCATCAAACATTTGCATGAAACTGTACTAATAATTTCTTCTTTGAGTTTAAAGAAGTGAAGGGAAATTATTTTCACTGTTGTGGCCTTCATGCTTAGTATCTCGCAAATAAAGTATTCCGAAAAAAAAAAGGTAAACTAAGATTTAAAAGAAGCAATTACAAAGTTTCATATCCAGATCTCTGTTGAAAAAGCACCTTTGTCCTTGCAAAGTAAGTTTATAAATACAAACCTAGAGAATTTAAATTATCTCCAAGGTATCTAATTTAGCCTTGAAAGTACTTGACAATTCCTCTATTATGTCAGGTGGCATATGACATTTAATCCTGACCATCTTCGGGCGACTACTCCTTATTGGGAAGCACAACTCCTTTGATTCTTTTTTTTCAGCACGAATAAGTTGAGGATTCTTCACAATTAAACAAAAAAGATTGATGTGACAGAAACACTGTTAATTTGTCATGCATGATATTACAATATTAATACATTTTCAGAGAATAGAACTGACAGATGCATTAAAACAAAATGGTCTTATAAGCAAACAATACTATACAATGCTTCTCTGCAAATAACATCCATCTTCTGCGTTCTATAAGGGTGGAACAAAAGGCATCTTTTTTAGTACAATTTGCTGATTCAACGTGATGGTTAGCATTTTTCGATTAAAACCTTTCGTAAGTTTTCAACTAAATTGATATTTCCTAAGTTTTCCAAGATAAAACCTTTATTTGAATAGAGGTTCTCTGTAGAGACCACAAATTGGAAAGCAAGTAATATTGGGCTTATTTGCTCAATTCTCAACCAGAAAAAAATAAACCACCACTTGAAACTTGCAAAATTCGTTTTAATAACTTCATAAAGAGATCATACCTCTTCATGGCACAGGGTAAACACCTCCAAATTGGGTGAAAGGTGAAAAAACTGAGGTACCACGATAAAGTCAGTATTCACATCCAATTCACCTAGGTACAAGCTCTTTAAGTTGTTGAAAGCCACGCAATCAAGCAATTCTTTTTCCAGAAAATCCTTCACATAAAGGAAGAAAAGTTAAACAAATAGGTGATCTGCTAACTGAATCAAAATCAAAATAGAACCACAAGCAAGTTGGCTGCTGCAAGCAAGATCATATAGACAGAGTTTAGACCCCAAATGAAGAATGTGTTACAGTTGCACATTAAGATAAAAGATTTAAATTGTCTAAAGCTTAATTTGTCTGTATTATTTTTGAGTTTTGATCTACCAAGAAATTAATCACTCATTTCTTTCAGTTTCTTTGTATTAGATGAGGAAGATAGCACATCCATACTAGGTGCACAAAAAAGCTACCCAAGACCTGACCAGTTCTATTAGCAAGCCGTGTGTGAAAAAAGGGCCACCTCTTCAAAGTTCAAATTTTATAAAAGAGTATATATAACCCAAAGATACAAGTTTGATGAAATTCCATAAATCAAGAATCATACCTTAATTATTGGTTGTATAATCAACACATCATTTTTCTGTTTACAGTTCAACGGTCCACATGTCAACTTAAGGTTTGTAGCATTAGAAAGACTGCTAAGAAGCTTATACCCACTATTTCGATAGCAATCAGGAACAGAATACCATAAATTTAGGTGAGCAGTGACTAGGGAAGGCATGTTCTCCCATAGAACTTTTCCAGGTATGGCACTAACATGTAAAGAGCAGAGGCTGGGAATAGAGAGATGGATTTTAACATCTGTGGAGCAGGAACAATCTTCAATAACCAATTTCTTGAGAACGCGAGAACCAATAATTATGGAGGTTTCAAGAGTACAGTCTTCCATGGTCATTTCTTCAAGACGGGGACACCCTGTGATAAGATTCTGCATAAATTCGTCAATCCAGCACACTCTACTCAAGTGTAAACATTTAAGTTTAACAAGATCTATTGAATCATGTCTGATTTCTTTCATGGGGAAATACGAACCACGCAAATATATTTCCTCAATTGAAGAGCTTGGAAAAAAGGAATGAGGCAACTCCACAGGATAATATCCAAGGTGCTCGGAAGTAAAGACATAATTGATCCATGATTTGGTTGTTTCTCCGACATTGAAAGATTTCCAGTCAAGATGAAATGTTTTTATTCCGGACGTTCCTCTATGCTTAAGGAAAGAGTCGACGAAGCGATCAAATTGGCAAGAATTTCTGAAGTCAACATGGTTAAAGTTGAGATATGGTAATTGTCTCCACAAGTTCTTCCATCTCTTTGACAGTATGCATGTTTGTACAGTGTGCCTAACCTTCATGAAAGATATGATGCGATGAAGAATCTCATCAGGTAGGTTACTTAACCTATCTAAATCACCCAACTCCATGCTTTTCCTTTTGGCTAACACTTGTTCTGGCCTTATGAGCATTTCTTCAAACACATTATGTGCGTGGTATGAAGCAACGGATTATATTAGGACTAGCAATAATATTCTTCTTTTTGAAATAGCCACAGAATTGTTCCAAATATAGAGTATATATATGAGTCTTATTTAAATACAATTAGACATGTATATTTTGCTTTTCGTACGTACTTTAGATAATTTTATCATTTGAAGGTCACTTTAGACGATATTCATATGCATGCGTCAGAATATTAAATGTACTTTCCACAGTTTTTTCTTTTTATAGAGATCGAGTTTGAAAGAAGAAAAATTATATCCCTATTTATGATTTTAAATGAACGAAGTCTAGTTACTAAATTATGTTCACAACATAATTTACCAAAAATATATATCTTATAATATAAAAGCATAGAATAAGGTATAGGCAGCTCAACCCTGTAGTCCACAATACACAATTATTAAGCGTACGTATTTTGGACATCACCTATTATAATTGGGTATAATTGCTAAAGACAACATCACTTTTGTTCATGAAACATATTTTTGACTAAATTACCCTTTAATTAGTTGATAATATTTGTTGAAAATAAATTATGTTGCATATAGAAAAAATAAAATTGTATTTAGAAATTCCCTTATAATTGGGATTTATTCTTTCAAAGAAAACACCTACTATATTTCGTTAGAAAGTACGTAATATGATGCAGTCGTTCTGTCCTTTTTTGCTTTGTTTTGTTTTGTTGTTGTCAATAAGGATAAAAAATATGCATCGAAACTGTACTAACAATAATTTCTTCTAAGTTTAAAGAAGTGAAGGGAAATTATTTTCACATGGAACTTTGCAAAGCTGATTTTTAATTTTGTTGTCGCCTTCATGCTTAGTTTCCCGCAAATAAAGGATAACTCCAAACTTTTCTTTTTAAGATAAATTAGGAGTCCAACCTTCTAACTTGTTTTTAAATTAAATGTTTATAAAAGACCTCTATCGAGTATTGGAACCCAAAAATGCATTGCTCTTTGCAAGGCCAACCCCAAACTTGATAACAACTATCAAGTATTTGTGGGAAAAAAAAGGTAAACTAAGATTTAACTTAACAACTTAAACGAAGAAACTATAAAGTTTAATATCCAGATCTCTGTTGAAAAGCACTATTTCCGTCACAAAGTAAGTTTTTGAATACAAATCTAGATTAAATTAAATGTTGTCTAAGGTCTCCAATTTAGCCTTGAAAGTACTTGCTAGCTCCTCTATTCTCTCAGGTTCCATGTAGCATTTAATCCTGACAGTCTTCAGGCGGTTACTCCTTATTGGAAATGGAAAGCACAACTCCTTTGATTCTTTCTTTCCAGCTATAAAAGTCGACGATTCTTCAAAATTAAACAAAAATGATTAATGTAACAGAAACACTGTTAATTTGTTATGCATAGTATTACAATACATTTTCAGAGAATAGAACACAGATGCATTTTTTTTAAAAAAAAAAAAAAAACCATATGCGCAACAATACTAATATACTATACAATGCTTTTCTGCAAATGACATCAATCCTTGTAGTACAATTTGCTGATTCAATGTGATGGAATTTTCTAATTTTTCAATATAAAAACCTTTATTTGAGATACAGGTTCTTTGTAGAGACCACAAATTGGAAGGCAAGTAATATTGGGCTTATTTGCTCAATTCTCAACCAGAAAAAAATAAACCACCATTTGAAACTTGGAAAATTCGTTTTAATTAATTTCATAAAGAGATCATACCTCTTCATGGCACAAGGTAAACATCTCCAAATTGGGTGAAAGGTGAAAAAACTGAGGTACCACGATAAAGTCGGTATTCACATCCAATTCACCTAGGTACAAGCTTTTAAGTTGTTGAAAGCCACGCAATCAAGCAATTCTTTTTCCAGAAAATCCTTCACATAAAGGAAGAAAAAGTTAAATAAAAAATAAATGATCTGCTAACTGAATCAAAATAGAATCACAAGCAAGTTGGCTGCTGGAGGCAAGAGCATATAGACACAGTTTAGACCCAAATACTAAATGTGTTACAGTTGCACATAAGATAAATATTTAAATTGTCTATAAGCTTTGTATGTATTACTTTTGAGTTTTGATCTACCAAGAAATTAATCACTCATTTCTTTCAGTTTCTTTGTATTAGATGAGGAAGATAGCATATCCATACTAGGTTTATAAAAGTTACCCAAGACCTGACCAGTTCTATTATCAGGCCATTTGTGAAAAAAAAAGGCCACCTCTTCAAAGTTAAAATTTTATTAAAGGGCATATATAACCCAAAGATACATATTTGAGGAAATTCCATAAAGCAAGAATCATACCTTTATTATTGGTTGTGTAATCACCACATCATTTTATAAAAGTTCAAATTTTATAAAAGGGCATATATAACCCAAAGATACATAGTTGAGGAAATTCTATAAAGCAAGAATCATACCTTTATTATTGGTTGTGTAATCACCACATCATTTTTATACTGAAGTCTCAACAGTTCACATGTCAACTCAAGGTTTGTAGCATTAGAAAGACCGCTAAGAAGCTCATACCCACCTTTTTGATAGCAATAAGGATAAAAACAGCGAAAATTTAAGTGAGCCGTGACCAGGGAAGCCAGGTTCTCTCATAGAACTTTTCCAGGTATGGCATTCACATGTAAAGAGCAGAGGCTGGGAATAGAGAGATGGATTTTAACATTTGTGGAGCAGGAAGAATCTACTATAACCAATTTCTTGAGAACGCGAGAAGCAATAATTATGGAGGTTTCAAGAGTACAGTCTTCCATGTTCATTTCTTCAAGATGGGGACACCCTGTGATAAGGTTCTGCATAAATTCACCAGTCAAGCACACTCTACTCAGGTGTAACTTTTTAAGCTTAACAAGTGTTATTGATTTATGTCTGATTTCTTTCATGGGGAAATGCCAACCACGCAAATCTATTTCCTCAATTGAAGAGCTTGGTAAAAAGGAATGACACAACTCCACAGGATAATATCCAAGGTGCTTGGAAGTAAAGACATAATTGATCCATGATTTGGTTATTTCTCCGGCAAAGAAAAATTCCCAATCAAGATGAAACGTTTGTATCGGAGAGATCCCTCTAAAAAAAAAAAGGAAAGAGTTAACGAAGCAATTGAATTGGCAACAGTTTCTGAAGAAGTCATGACGATTAAAGTTGAGGAAGGGTAACTGTCTCCATAAGTTCTTCCATCTCTTTGACAGTATGCATGTTTGTACAGTTTGCCTAAGCTTCATAAAAGACATGATGTGGTGAAGAATCTCATCAGGTAGGTTACTTAACCGATCAAAATCACTCGAATCCATGCATTTTCTTTTGGTCGGCATTTCTTCAGACACCTTATGTGCGTGGTGCGATGCAACGGATATCTTCCCTTTGTTATCACACGTTACACGTGGATCAAAACCCTGTCAAAGTAAGAACACCCAAACAAGACGCAATTCAGAATAGAGGAAATTGAATTCAGTAGTGGAAGAAATTTGCGATGGTATTCATCTCTAGATTGTTTTTCTGATGGAAACAACAGTAGGGAACGCCGACTGGAGAAGATCGTCGCTAATCTTATCATAATATTACGAATCGTACATAGATTATGTATTTATATATGTTTGAGAAAGATTAAATCAATTTGCGGATCGAACGGTGCTAGTCGTTTCTTACTTATTTTGAGATTCGCAAAAGTTGTCTTGTCCTTGTCCCCATGTTTCCAACAAATTAGAAAACGTATCCACTGACCACTGGGTCAATAAAAAATTTAAAAAATATTTATACTTTAATAAAAATTAAAATCAAAATAAACATAATTTAATAAAATATATATTTCTTTATAACAAAGGTAAAAAAAGTTTTCCATTCTCTTTTTAAAATATAAAAAATAATAAGTATTCTAATTGATGCTCTTTCTATTGTAGATGGAAAACCAAATTATAATATCTTTCATCTACTGATGGACATCCAACCCCAAATCACAAATCAAATTGATCAAACCGTATAGAAGATCGATACACGCTATCTGTGTGTTCATAAGGAGTAGGGATCATTAAAAATTTTACAAATAATATACAATTTATTTCATATATATTTCTTAAATTTTATACATGTTTATTTCATTTCTAAAATATCACTTTTCTTGGATATATAATTTGTCCCAAAAATTAATTACTTTTATATTATATATCCGTGTAATATCCAAATTATGAATTTTAAATTGAGATAGGCTAAAATCAACCACCACTGACGAATGGACCCGTCAGTTGCAATTATATCTCAACTTTTGAAGTTCTAATGGCTAATCTGAACCGTTCAATGTGTTCTCCATATTGAAATCTCATTGGAGACCAAATTTTACATTTTTCTGATTTTATTTACTATTTTTTTGAGATTTTTAAAAATCATAGTTATTGAAGGGTTCAGAATTATTTAGATTAAGAATTTTGTAAAATACGAAACAAATACTAAAAAATTTCAGAAAAATATAAAATGTTGTCTCCAACGAGATTTCAATACGGAAAACACATTGAACGGTTCGGATCAACTGTTAGAATCTCGAAAATTAAGATTTGATCGTAGCTGACAGTCTCATCCGTCAGTCGTGACTGATTTTAGCCTATATTTTTTAAATTTATCAAATTGCTTTAATTTATGGAACTTTTATTGTGCACTCAATTTTGAGTCTAATTTCAAAATTTGATTTTTCATAGTAAAGTTACAAAATTACTGGAGTAAATTAAACAGGATCTGACGCACTTGAATAATTATAGATTTTTTCCATCGAATTTTACTAGGAATAGCAATAATATTTTTCTTTTTGAAATAGCCACGGAATTGTTCCTAATATATTAGGGTATATATGTGAGTCTTGATTAAATACAATTAGTCATGGATATTTTGTTTTTCGTGCTTTCCATAATTTTATCATTTGGAGACCTATTTAGGCGACATTTATATGCATCCGTCAGAAAATTAATCCCATAAATGTAAAAGAATAGAACAAGGTATAGGCAGCTCAATTAGAGAATTAGAGTTTTGCTACGGTGAGTTGCAACTCGCTATGAGTTGCGATTAAAATTTCTATATCTATTTCAAAATAAACGATTCAAACTTCAAAGTGTCTAATATGATCCCCTATTAAAATATCCATGCAGACCAAATTTTATATATTTTAAAAAAATTTTAACTATTTTTTGGATTTTTAAAAACTGTTATTTTTAACGGTTCAGAACTAATTAGATTAATGATTTTTTAATTTTCAAAAAAATACATAAAAATTTCAAAAAAAATATAAAATTTGGTCTGCATAGAGATTTCAATAGGAAGATCATATTATACTGTTTAGATCGGTCATTTTAAACTAGTTGCACTCACCGTAGCAAAATTCGCTCAATTATTATCAACCCTCTAGTCTATAAACAATTATTAAGCGTACATTTGGATATCACTTATTATAATTGGGAATTTAGAACTGCAAAGAAAACACCTATTATATTTCATTGAAAGGTAATGTACTAATTGGTAAAGGAAAATAATATTTTAGGATCAGTATCTTATTATACTAATAAAAAAACACTCTTCTTACTATAAAATTTTTCTTGCACTTTATTCACTGGCAGCTATGTAAATGAAATATATAATAGATGTTCTCTGTTGAAATTTGCACATCTCCATAGGAAAATGATACTTAAAATGAAAGGCGGATTTACCAATTTGCAAATGGGGATGAATTATTCCCATTTTTTTAAAAAAAAAAAAATTAACTGGCTTGCACTATGTTTATTCCATTTCCGTTGTAAATTATGATGATAATTGCAAATTGGAAAGGCCAGAAACTTTTGATAAAATTTATTCACAATGACCTCCAATGTTCTAAAATTATTATATTATTATAAAGGTAACCTGACAAAATGCGAAGCCAGGGAGCATGGCTAGGTGAGTCTGGCTTACTCCAGAATGGTGAGAATGAGCATGAACAAAAGGTGTTCGATGAAATTCCTCGCTCATCTTTCGTTGCCTTTCGTCTCAAGGCTCTACTCTGTTAAGGCAGTATGATTCGCAAAGAACAACACAGCACACTCACCGGTTCTCTTAATGCCCATTGAAGGTACATTACGTGACTTTAGCAGCTTGTATACACCAAGGCTGAATACTTCTCTAATTCTTACACTTCTCATTTAAACTCTTGTTTTTGTTCTGATGTTGCGAATTACCTGTTTGATGTTATGCCTGAGAGAAGGGACTAATGTTTTTAAACAGGAGGTCTCACTTTTGGTCAAATGTTCCTCTAAAGCTACTTTTGGAACTTGCATGTTGAAATATTAATGGCAACATATTTTTCATATTACCTGTGACGTTTGTTTATTAGACAACGTTCGAGCAATTTAGGCTATTTAATCATCTGTGCATGGTTCTTTGTTAAATTTACCTACTCATAGCGTATGAAGTCATGTTTTATATAACCTCCTCAGTACTTGGGGAAGAACAGAAACATCTGTATCACTATTCTAAAAACCCAGGAAAAAAAAAAGGCTAAAACACACCTTGGCGCTAGCATGGCACGTACCATGCTGTTAGGAGTGCACATGGCTCGACAAATCCGTGTCCGGGATGGCCCTTTGCAGCACATTGGCCCTCCAAATAATAATGTCAGGTGTGCTAGTGTTAACTGGTGGAATGCTGAAATCTCCGATTTTGGTGAAGTTAAATGAAAGGATTGAAAGGAAATGGAGATGAAAAGAAGATGAGCTGTGTTGGCAGGCTGCATAAATGAGAGAAAAATTAAAAAGGCCATTTATTGTTGGTTTGTGGCAATTTTATTTTTGATAATTGGGCCCAAAATATAGAACCTGAAGATAGTAGCGTCCTTAATACTTTAGTGAATTTTTTGCTAATTGTTTCAATTTTCTTAATCGAAGCCCACTAACCAAATGAATACAACATCAAAATAAAATGTGAAGAGTTACTTTAACAGTTACTTCTACCCCGGTTCTAAACTCCTGAGATAATTACTTGTAATGCTAAGTTCCAAGACCCCCTCTCAGATTAGGTAAGAAATGAACAAAAACAAATTAGATGGATTGCCAAAACTGGGTTCCAAGCCTCATGTAATGACACCCTTTTTGTTGAGTTTTTCTGTCTTTATCCTTACCAACCATGGCATATCCAAACCTCACTGCCTAAACCCTAAACCCTATAAATACCCTACCCCTCACTTCTTATTCTCCATCCCAAACTTTTGTGTGTAGCATTACATAGAAATAAGTATAGAGATGGCAGCTTCCTCCATCCTTTCCGTTTCATTATGTCTGTTAATACTGTGCCAAGGGTCTCTTGCACAGATGATGTTTGGTGGCCAGAGCCCATGGCATGCTTCGCGCACTTTTTCTGGACCAAGAGGGTGCCGCTTCGATAGGCTTCAGGCCCTGAACCCCACCCAACGCATGCAATTTGAAGCCGGCGTGACTGAATACTATGAATGGAATAATGAGATGATGCAATGCTCAGGTGTATCTGCAAGCCGCCATATCCTTGAGCCGAGGGGCCTTCTCTTGCCTCACTACAACAATGCACCATCCCTCATGTACATTGCCCAGGGTAATATATATATGATTCCTTATTTAAGAATAAAAAAAAACAATTTTGCTTTGTTAATTTGTTGGAGTATAATTTCGTAAAATTCTAATCATTTTTGTTTTGACTATAGGAAGAGGGTTCATAGGAACCGTATTTCCTGGCTGTCCTGAGACGTTTCAGTCCTTCCAACAACAGTCAGAGCAAGAGCCAGAGCAAGAGCAGTTCCCGATGGGAGGTGAAAGTTGGAGGCAGCAAAGGACACGAGATGAACACCAGAAAGTGCATCGCTTTAAGCAGGGAGATATCATCGCATTACCTGCCGGTGTTACCTATTGGTGCTACAATGATGGTGATGTGGCTATGGTCTCAGTGCAAGTGTATGATGCAAGTAACACTGCCAACCAACTAGTACCATGGGAAAGAGTACGCCATTCAATTTTATTCAACAATATAATAAACAATATAAATCCTTTAGTTAATTTCAATAATTAATAGCTCAAAAAATATCAAATACAGAGGTTTTTCTTAGCTGGAAGGCACCAGAGACCTCAAAGGATGTACCAGTACGAAACTGAACAACAGACCTTAGAACAGGGGCAGCTAAGAGGCAACAGCATATTCACCGGATTCGACACTCAGATGCTTGCTGAGGCTCTTGGGGTGAATATAGAATTGGCACGACAACTCCAAAGCCAGAATGATCCAAGAGGTGAGATGGTTTTTGTAAAACAGGGACTTCAGATGCTAATGCCCACAAGAAGCCAAGAAATGCAGCAGCAAGAGTTCGAGGAAAGCATGCCGGGATTGCAACAATATGGTGAGGGTATGTGGGGACCATACAACACCACCAATGGCTTGGATGAAATGTTCTGCACAATGAAGATCAGAAGCAACATTGATCGTCCATCCCAAGCCGACTATTTCAATCAAAGAGGCAGTAGGGTTGCGATTGTCAACAGCCAAAAGCTTCCTATTATGAATATCGTACAAATGAGCGCTGCGAGAGTTGTGCTTCAAAAGGTATTAACAAAAACTCCAGAACCAAATTTCCAAAAATATCCATGTAAGTCATATGGCTAATTTCTCTCTTATATTATATTACATTCTAAATTAACATTTGTTGCTTGCAGAATATGATGATCACTCCCTATTGGCATATGAATTGCCATAGCTTGATGTATGTAACCGGTGGACAAGGACGGGTCCAAGTAGTCAACCACCGCGGGCAGACTGTCTTTGATGGCCAGATGCGTCAGGGGCAGATACTGCTCATTCCTCAGAACTTTGCCGTTCTCAAGAGAGCCTCCCCGAATCAGATGTTCCATTGGGTATCCTTTAATACCAATCACAATGCCATGATAAGCCAAATGGTAGGAAAGAATTCGGTATTCCGAGCCATGCCGTTGCAAGTACTGATGCACTCGTACCGCCTTTCAATGGAGCAAGCCAGGGTGCTAAAATTTAGAAGACAGCATGAGATGACTATCCTTGGCCCAATGTTTCAGATGAGATCTACTGAGTAAATGCATAAATTAGGAGAGTGAGCAGAATAATGGACCCACTGATCAGCTGTGTGATTAGTGGTGATTCCAGCATTAATGAATAAATGTAGACTTTTTTCTAATAAATAATAGTTTTTTTTAAATATATTTGCCTTTCTATTATTATTATTATTGAATGAGTGACTTTAAACATATATATTATTGAAATGTAATTCCTCAGTGGAAACTAAATTTTTCAGAGTTGTCTAATTCACCATAACAGAAATGTGCTTCGAAAGTAATGTTGAATCAAATTATTAGTGCTGCGCAAATAGGTACAGTTTGTGTCGTGAAAATTTGCAAAGTATGATATTTGTACTCTTATTTTTCTAATCCGAACGGAACCATTTCTAATGTTCTTGAATTTCCTGAAAGAAATTTATAGAACCTTAGCAATTTTACTACCTTGATTATTAATATAACAACTTTTCGTTGTTAATTTTGTTGAAGAAAATATATAATTTCGTAATTTCGAACTGTATTGGTTTTTTACTATAGGAAGAGCCGAAGAGGGTTCATAGGAACAGTATTTCCTGGCTGTCCTGAGACGTTCCAGTCCTTCCAACAACAGTCAGAGCAAGAGCAGTTCCCAATGGGAAGTGAAAGTAGGACTGTTGGAGGCAGCAAAGATGCGAGATGAACACCAGCGAGATAATAATTAACCATCTTTTATGAATTTATCCCCTAAACGTCTTTCATGAAATTTTGACGCATCTTAAAATTACACAATCGTGTAATATATCGATTAAGAAAAGCTTATAATACTTTTCACAGAAGTCCATTACTAATGAATTAATAAGCCAATTCATAAATTCAAAACATGACTTCCAGAAAACATGGATTTAAATATTACTATTGGGCTTTATTATATAGTAAAATGGCTTCTTCTCCTTTAATAACAGAATCCGAAAAGTCAACCCCCCCAAACCCTTAGTGCGGAGGACTTTTAGAAAAGAAAATCATTCCCTCTCTTTATATCTTCCCAAATGAACGAAGAGAAAAGAAATAATTAAGATGGAAATTCAACAATAATTATCAGCACTGTAGGTATGAATCCTCTGTTTTCTTCTGCCTCCCTCTAGTTTAGCTACTTCTGACCCCCAATTTATCTTCAAAAAAGTTTAGCTTCTTCTCATTTGTAGCTGTTGGTTTTGTTGTAATTGAATTATAATGAATTATTATTTTTGTGTCGCCTGATACTAAAATCTTTGGAAAAGTAAATTGTTAATCATGAGTAACTTAGAATTTAAGTTCTTAGAAACAACTTGTATTTGATTTTGCAGATATCAAGTCAATTCACTCTCAAATAAGTAAAACCATATAGATTGACATCACCCAAAGCGAACAAGCATAATAGCCATGAACAAAATAGACCACATAAGCAACTTACCCAATCCGATTCTGCACCACATACTATCTTTTCTAAGCACAAAGGAAGCTGTCAGAACCTGTGTATTATCCAAACGCTGGGTGAATCTCTGGGTTTTTCTCCCCTCTCTGGTCTTGGACTCAAAGGGGAATGAGCATAACTTTGAGAAGTTTGTGGATTGTGTATTTTGCTGCAGAGAGTCCTTGCATCTTGATTCATTCAAAATCTCATACAATGGTGACCCCAAAATTTTGAAAAAATGGTTACTCCATGCACTGAAGTTTCAACCTAAATCTCTCTCTGTGGTTTCTACAATTCTCCCCTTGGCACTGCCTGGTGCTGTTTTCAGGTGTGAGTCGTTAGAAGAACTCGTGTTGGATGAGCCTTACCCAGGAATTGATCCTATGCCAGCTCTCAGGCCTAGGTTGATAAGCCTATCTCTCCTCAGACGGTTAGATATTCATGCCGTGGCAAGGCTGGATGATGATTTCATAGGTAAACTAATGTTTGGTTGCCCAATGCTGGAGGAATTAAGCCTAGAAAGATGCAAATTAGAGTTCTTTATGATTTCTTCTGATGTCCTCAAGCATTTGTGCATTGGAGGTTGTGATCATCATCAGGAGAAGATTTGCATTCGTACCCCTAACCTCTTGTCTTTGGAGTTGCATGGGGCTTTGTTGGGTGGATATACTTTTATAAATATGACATCCTTGGTCAAGGCAGTTATTGAATTTGGTGGTTTCCTGGATGAACATGATTATCTCTGGGGCGATCCCTTTGACAATGCTGATGTGCTGCAAGCCCTTTCAAATGTTACGCATCTTGAGTTGCATGGAGAGGAAGTGAAGGTGAACTGGATTCATCTTTTTTTCACTGTTATATTTCACTTATCTTGTTTCTAATTGTCTTGATTATAAGAAGAAATCAAATCGTAGAAAAAAGAAATGTAGTTACTTTTAGCAAAACAGAAAACTACAAATTCTGCTATCATAAATTGATTGAATTAGTTATAAGGCATGTCATTGATGTAGTTTCTTATTTAATTGCTCCTATAATTTTTGTAGGCCTTTCTCCAGAAGGAGATACTTAACTTCCTCAACTTTGAAAACCTGAGAAGCTTGTACTGTTGGACCGATGATACAATTTATCCAATTGCAGGTTTTCTTCTTAACACCTACGATTTGGAGAAACTGACACTGTTTTATGTTGAAACATAGAGTAAAAACTCAAAATTTTCACTTGATAAATTATTTGTAAAATAATTTATTTATCACTTCCTTACACGAAATTAAATGTTCATTATTCTCAAATTTAATTTTCCTTTTCCGTTGAGAAATGAAGGCATAATTAAATCCATTGTTTCCACTAGTTTACCGTTGCTATTTTGATTAATTTACCTAGTAATTAAATCTGAAATTTATGTGAGGCCAATGACGTTGGTAATTTCTCCATTACTAATTCTCAATTATTCTCAATTAAGACATTAAATTTTGTGATGACTATTAGCCTTTGCTTCAGATTCTATATATGTTGATGTTTCATTTTCATCTAGGGACGAACCGAAACAAAATATACAGAAGTTGAGATAGAAAGAAACCTGATCAAATTCCATTTTCCATTTTGATATTTCTCATAATAATTTTCAATTTGATTTGAATATTATTCCAATTGATTCTGCTGGATATTGTGGAGATATCTCATCAGTCACTTCTCCAGTCGTGCCCTAAGGAGTGACATTTACCCGTCTTATCTTGGTTGCGGTTCCTCTTGCACGTTGAGACGGAATACGCTTAAGGACAGCGCCTAGCGCGATTCGGGTAAAAATATTTTTATTACTTATTTTATTTATTTTATGCTATCCGAATTTGTTTATTTGATTTTGCACCAACAATCTTAAGCGTAAATTCCGTAATTCGGTTAGCAATTTTGTTGACAATGAAATAGTTGAGTTAAATGTAGATGCATTTAAATTTGTTCAATTCGTGAAATCTAATTTCACCCGTACATCAAATAGTAGTTAAAATTGTTTTAATTGAATCAATAGAAACGTAAAGGATTTACAAAATATTAGAATTCATAAGTGTATTTGAAGATCGAGAATTATTTGAAAACAGAATATATTCATAAGTGTATATTAGCAAATCTACAATTTTTTTGTTTATAAAAAAAAATGGTGAAAGAAACCTATACAGTGAATGTTCTGAATTTGATTGTAGATAAAAGAAAATTAGCATATTTAAAAGTTATATTTATCACGTATAATTGGCAAATGTTTTCAGTTTTTTTTTTATTGTATAATACTTTTGACTGGTGAAAGCGTTTACAGAGAAAAACATTTATTAGAATAATTGCACTCGTTTTCAATATTGGTATAAAGGTTACTATAAGTCATTTATTTGTCTTGATAATTTAATTGATACTTGTTGCTCTTTTAAAATAATAATTACAATTAATAAAATTTATGAGCTATTTTAATCCATGCAAGTCAGGCTTATTTTTTGAAGAAAACAAAACTTGTTAGATATACTGCTTTATATCTATACCATGTATGTATCCTATGTTCATTCGTGTCTGTTTATAAAGTATTTCATACCTTTGCATTGCATGGCAATACTAATTCTTTAGAATTAACAATTGAGATCTAAGTTGTATAAATATGTCTAATCAGTTGATGAAAAAAAAAATTATATGTTGATACTCTTTTGGAAGATATTGTATTATCATATTTTAGGAGAGAGTTAAAAAAAATTATTATTTGCTATTTAGCTATAAATTTAATCAGTAAAATATTGACATATATAGTCAATGATATCTGGTAATGGTTGTCGTTACATAACTATACTGATTATATTTATTAAATAATATTGCTGCTGTAAATTATTACCAAAACAGTGTATATATGAAATAAATATTGCTGTTAATAGACATGCTAAAAGAAAAATGGTTAAGAGAGTGTTAATATTAACATTTAAGGTGAGTTACAAAAAGTGGTTATAATCATAATAAATTTTGGTCCTTAAACGTTATTGATCCTTTGCTCAATTGCAAATAAATGTAGTTATTTGAGAGATATTTTATCTCTGTAACTGTTCAATTTTATGATGATTTGGATGTGAGAATTAATAATGATTAAGAGGAATATATAGAATTAATTTTAATCATTCAGTACTCATGAAAGATTACTATTAAACATGGTTTTATTATTGAGATTAAACTAAACTTAAATACCTGGTAGTTATGATGGATTTTATAATTGAGTTCTTTTTATATTTTTGTGATATATGATACTTGTAGTTTTCATGACTATTAATTAGCTGATTCGCTGTGATTGAATCAAATTCTGAAAAAGAAAAGAAAATGTGGGGGTATAAAATAAAACTCAACTGGTATATATGAGTTCGTATTTTTCTTATTTAACAATAGCTGATATTAATTTGGATGCATAGAAAACTATGATACTTATATATTAGAAAAATGTGGGGGTCACGTTAAAAAAAAAATGTGACATGAGATTATTATTATGATTTATTTTATTAGCATGATGCTATTATGAAATGCTTCGGAAAGGCTTATTACTAACAAATTTTGGAGAATTTGTTTTTTGGAAGTTTCTTTGCAGGAAAAAGAAATAAATTGAGCTCAAGTACTAAAGCGACTAGTCGGCATGAAAAAATGAAATAAAAAAAATAAAAATAAAAATGAGATGAACTTAATGAGAAGTTCTATATATATGAACTTAATGAGAAGTTCATATTTCATCGAGGGGGATGGGTATTAGCCCTAAAGGGCCACTTGCGGGGGCAACCCAATCTCCGAAAGGCAGACCCCTGGAAAGAGATTCAATGGGTAATAACAATCCGACAAGTGGTCGAAGAGTACACACTTTTAGGAGCATAGACTCCAACCCCATCCCTATGGTGAGTGTGCTCTATGTAGATGTAAGGTTGAGCAAATTAGCTCTTAATGAGGACCAAAGCGGTAATTTCCGTGGGATGTGCATCTACACACATCCTTGGTAGGGACTCACCTATATAAGAGTGTCTGTATACGGCCGCGGTGCGGGGCATGGGTAAGCCCTTAAGACTCTCATGAAAAATCCAAGGTACATGCGTATGGCCATTAATGCGCACCCCGCGATGATTTTTCTCCGTATTACGTGTATGGTGTCGTAGAATTTGGGTCCAAGGAACGAGTTCAAGACATAAGTTCTCTCTGTCTCCTCCAAATTTGATGCACCTATACTAAGTGAAGTTCAAAGTTTGAAAACTACTTCATGATGCGAATATAAATATCCAGCAATTTGTTATTCACCATTTGTTTGTTCCAAATTCCTAACTTTATCGAATTTGCTTATATATATATTTGACAATGATCATTTTGCTTCAATAAAATCCCTAATCTGATTTTACATATCTCATATTTTTTATGTTTCTAAATTTTGAGTTTTGTGGGGGATTGTTGAAACATAGAGTAAAAACTCAAAATTTTCACTTGATAAATTATTTGTAAAATAATTTATTTATCACTTCCTTACACGAAATTAAATGTTCATTATTCTCAAATTTAATTTTCCTTTTCCGTTGAGAAATGAAGGCATAATTAAATCCATTGTTTCCACTAGTTTACCGTTGCTATTTTGATTAATTTACCTAGTAATTAAATCTGAAATTTATGTGAGGCCAATGACGTTGGTAATTTCTCCATTACTAATTCTCAATTATTCTCAATTAAGACATTAAATTTTGTGATGACTATTAGCCTTTGCTTCAGATTCTATATATGTTGATGTTTCATTTTCATCTAGGGACGAACCGAAACAAAATATACAGAAGTTGAGATAGAAAGAAACCTGATCAAATTCCATTTTCCATTTTGATATTTCTCATAATAATTTTCAATTTGATTTGAATATTATTCCAATTGATTCTGCTGGATATTGTGGAGATATCTCATCAGTCACTTCTCCGGTCGTGCCCTAAGGAGTGACATTTACCCGTCTTATCTTGGTTGCGGTTCCTCTTGCACGTTGAGACGGAATACGCTTAAGGACAGCGCCTAGCGCGATTCGGGTAAAAATATTTTGATTACTTATTTTATTTATTTTATGCTATCCGAATTTGTTTATTTGATTTTGCACCAACATTTTATACGGTAATTATACATAATTCCCTGATCCTAATGTATATTCTTCTAGATCCCTGTCATTGCTAGCTTTCCAATTGGGAGAAACTACTATATGTTATATCAACATTCGTACTCGCAGGCACACATTTATTGTTGTTGAAGGAATTAGTAATTCATGAATCCTAATGATGTTGGACAATTAAGCCAACATTATTTCTGATAAACTTTTATATAAATTGATTTAGTCATGCATGAAGTTGATCGCCAAAATAAGCACAAAGATAATTTAAAAATGATTTGTTTATTATCATGTCTTTTTTAATACAATATTTGTATAAAGAAACTTACATCAAAACAATCATTCGACTTCTGAGCACTTATATCGAAAAATTGCATACATGATGTGAACCCCGTACAAACCCAAAAAAAAAAGGGATCGTGGGATTAAATCCCACTCTGATCCGCACAACACCCCCACCCCTTATCATCTCTCCCTGTCTATCTCTGTCTGTCTTTTTCCCGATCCTCTCTCTGTCTATCTTGATCAATGTCTCCGTCACCACTTATCATCGAACAGTTGTAGGGTATATATAATATACGGAATAGGAGGGAAGCAAGGAAGGAAGAACAAGGCAGGAGAGTAGAAACGAAGGGAGAGAGCAGATTACTGGTCAACTTAGCTGCAAGCCTGGATCTTCCGATCAAGATTTACATTTTAGCAGTCCAATTCCGTTCTAAACGGATTGAGATCCGTTCTTAACGGACGGTGCAGAAAGTTTAAGAAACTGGCTTCCCTTATTAACGGATTTTCATCCGTTCTCAACGGATCTTACTGGAGTCCATTTCCGTTAGAAACGGATTGAGGTCCGTTCTCAACGTATGCTGCACCACGTTTTAAAAACAAAATTTTGCGACTTCCGTTCTTAACGGATTTTCATCAGTTGTCAACGGATCCCACTGTAGTCGAACTCCGTTCTGAAAGGATTGAGACTTCCGTTCTTAACGGATTTTCATTTGTTCTCAACGGCTCCCACTGGAGTCGAACTCCGTTCTAAACGGATTGAGATCCGTTCTCAACGGAAGGTCAAGAAGACTTCCGTTCTTAATGGATTTTCATCATCTGTTCTCGACAGATCCCACTGGAGCCGAACTCCGTTCTGAAAGGATTGAGATCCGTTCTCAACGGACGGTGAAGAAGACTTCCGTTCTTAACGGATTTTCATCTGTTCTCAACGGATCCCTCTGGAGTCCAAATTCGTTCTAAACGGATTGAGATCCGTTCTCAACAGATGCTGCACAACGTTATTAAAAACTGGATTCTACATCTTCCGTTCTTAACGGACTATTATCTGTTCTTAACGGATCCCACTGGAGTCCAATTCCGTTCTAAACGGTTTTTTATCCGTTCTCAACAGATTGTGCATAAAGTTCAAAAAACCTGAATTCTATGACTTTACTTCGGTTCTTGATGGATTTTCATCTGTTCTCAAATGGATTCCACTGGAGTTTTTGTTCTAAACAGATTCAGATCCGTTGACTGGAGTTTAATTCTGTTCAAAACAGATTCTGCGAATTTAAATATCCTGGCCAAGAGAAGCCGATGCATCCAAGGATTACGGATAGCAGGGCTGTAACTCACTAGGATTCAATTTTATCAGCACCTAACTAGAACAGTGGCTGAACTCAGACCCATTGCTGAACTTTACCGGATAAGTGTACATGGAAATGGAATGCTGTTGGCCGGTTTTCAGTCGCATTGATGTACAAAGCTTTCATTGAAGCTGGTAAAATTATCTCTTGAGGTAGCTTTGTATAGAAAATTTCAGTGCCACCTACTGTTCAAGCCTTTCTGCTGCTTCTGATGCACAACAAGCTTCTCACCCAGCAACAACTTTTAAAGTGTCAGATTCCCATCCTGTAATGACACATCACGTGCCAGCAGAATCGCATGGAGACAGCAGAACACTTGTTTCTGACGTGCCCATTTGTCACTTTGCTATGGGACTTGATCGGGACGAAACTCCACTAACCTGCCTTTTATTAGTGGTGTTTCATTTGCTGATACACAAATCTCTACTTCTCACGAATTTGGAATTAAGTCGAGGAATTCTTCCATTGTTGCAACAGCTTTACACTTGGTGTGGCTATAAAGGAACAATCAGACTTTCATAGCTGAGTCCATGACCCTACATGGTATAGTAAATCAGATTGGTGCAGTAGTTTACCTGAAATTATTTTTCTCCTAATTCAGTGGCAACAATTTTCATTTTCCTACCCTTTAATTTCTATTTCTTTCTTTGCGCTTGACAGTCCCTGTCTACCTAGTCAAAAAAAAAAAGGACTTTTTGAAGGTATTGATGGTTTGCTTAGACTAATGTAAGCTGTAAACCATATTTTATATCAATATTCAGCAATGAAATTTCTAATTGTCAAATATCTTATTAAACTAATATTGAAATTGCAGAACTATGTTGTTGAAGGAATTGGTAAGCATGGTAGACTGGGGAGTTTGTGTGGGGTTGTACATAAATTCTATAATTATCTAATTTTAGACTTAATAATGGAAGAGAGTCTAGTACTTCTCCTTAGATCATGCCTCACTATTGCCTTAGACTGAGTTTGAATTGAGGGCTTGACCCTGTACTTAATAAATTCAAATGACGGCATTTTTTTCAATACAATGTTCAGGCTCAATCCATGTAGTTTAGAATACATATACCTTTTTACAGGAACAAAGGAATTGAAAAGTTAGTTTTGTTTCAAAATTCTTCTTTTGTTTTGTGGAATTCCCTTATGTGTAAGCACTTGTATTATGCTTGGACTGATTCAGGCTAACTGACCAAATTTCCTGCATGGAAGGGAAAAGATTGAACCTTTCACTCTCAAATTCCATTTTGAAATCCCGATCAAAAGAAGAAATTTGACGAGAATTTATAAAAAATCAAATCAACATTCCTTGTGGTCACCGATGAACTCCTGTCAATTCTCCTCTTGTCCATCCGATTAACGAACTTCCTTCCAAAATCACATCAACCCTTCTCCATTGAAAATAAACTCCAATTAAATCCGTTCCTAACTTCTTTCTTTTTTTTTTTTTTGATGAACTCCTAACTTCTTTCTGATCATGGTGTTAGAGGAGAAGAGGTTCGTACTTGTTGATAAACATGAAGTCCATGTTAAAAACTGTAAATTTTTATTAATTGGCTAAAAATAATGCATGACCAGCTTAACAGTATGTGAGAAATAACAGTGTGCATGAGGTTTCTGCTCGTAACCCCCTAATTAGACTAGTGAAAGTGTTTTCTGATCCTAATTTTTGAGGTGTTCAGTGTGTCATGATCATCAAATCTGTCTTTGGTTGAAGTAAATGGCTGTCTTGGTTCTTCTAACAAAGTGCACAAAAAAATATTCTGCGTTGAACATTTTGAGATAATCTGGTCAATTTGAACTAGGAGCTAACAGTTTCTTTAGTTATGCACTTGGACCCGTACAAAGAGAGCTTTGAGGGAGCATACAATGAAAATATTAATCAAGTATAGTTAGACTGCATGGTTGTGTGATTATAAAGCATGTATTTTACAAAATAAATTGTGTTTGAGAGGTCTGAATAAGGAAAAAAATAGTAAAAAAAGATAAATTTACAACAGAATTGTATTGCTTTTTGAAAGGACATGACACGGTATAAAAAAATGTATTTAATTCAATATAATAAATGATATACATAATCCAGCAAAAGGTAAGGACCTCTTAACAAAGAATAAAGTACTCTTTAGTTCTCAAATACAGGAAAGAAAAAATTATTTTGTTTTTTTTTTTATACTGTTGATATTTCTAAAGGAAAACTGCATAAGTAGTGGGAGATGCGATGACTACTACGATACAAGGCCAATCGATCCATCTTTCTGGTGTCCACGCCTCAAAGAAATTAAAATTTTGGGAGATAAATATGAGACTAAAAGGCTGGTAAAGGAGATATTGGCATACAACAATAACCATGACACTAAGATCATTCATGTGTGAATATATTTTATGCTATATGTGATGCAGATTATATAGTTTACTATCATAACTTTTTCAATGAAACAGGGTACATGTGACTGAATAATTTTTTTCACAAGTGTTGTATGTTTTTTTTGCTAATTTAATACTGACAATTATGTATTGCTTTTCATAATACTGAATGATATTTTTATTTGTACAGTACTGACAAATAAGGTTATAATATTAATATATCCATAAAACTTGGATCCTGATGTACAGAAAATATGTTCCTTTTTCTTCCTGTTATTTTCCTGAAGCAAATGTTTGGCACTATTGTGATGGCTTTCTTAATATTTAAAACGAACTGTTCTACCCAATTATTCTTCAGATTTGAATTGTTGCAAAATTATTTTCCCCACATAAGCTTTAGGCATTAACGGCACTGTCCACTGCAGACATTAGAACAAAATTACGTTGAATTGCTCTCATTTACCATTAGTGCCGTTCATAAAAACTCAATTTACAGAAAATGAAAACCTGAACTCATAAAAACTTCCCTAGTGATAGCAGTTGCTTAAATAATCACATTAACAAGGAGCCCAATATAACTCAAATATTCAAAATACTGAATTAAGAAAGACAACAGTACAATTTCGCTAAAGCCCAAGTGAAACTAATTTAGTAATATTTAAAAAAGGGGACAAACGATTACAATGGCATGCACTCCAATTTTGCTTCAACTACTAATGCAACCATCCGTATACCTCTCTGAATCCCGACAGAAAACTAATTTAGAACTAAGATGCAAATTAATTGATAACAAATATGTTCTTGGTTTATGAAGATGCACATCAATGGGTCCCAACATAAATATACATTCCCCATTGCTCTTATAATGCCTATGGTATCTCAAGATGCATATATATCTTTCCTATGCTTTTCAAATATATGTGCAAAATTTTCACAAGCTGATATACTCTTTCGTGATTCGCCTCATATATGATCTCTACTAATTGAAGATGTTTGCGCTTGATTGTTATCTTCATAGGAAAATTTTTTGATGTTCTTGGCTTGACATCTGGCAGGGGATGCGGCTTAACTCAGAAAACAAAACAGAACAACTAATTATATTAGACTCAAAAAAAATTACTGGCGACATGGTTTTCAGTAAGAAATAGATTTCTAATTTGTGCATGTAGCTCCAGGGACTAAGTTGTGCCTGATACCAGACCAAAATTTGCAACCTAGTTTTGAGTTTTGACAATAGGCAGTGTAGTGGCAGGCTTAGTCACAAAAATAAGACTAAGCTGGGTGAACACATGTCACAAATTCAAATTTGAGTATTGGATTTAAAATTAAATTCCTAGCTTTATAAAAGAGGTAATTAAAAGACTTCAAGATATTACATATAAAGTATAAAGTACCTCACGGTGACGCAAAGTGAGCTTCTCCAAATTAGGTGTGTGCTGGAGGAAAAGAGCAATCAAATGGAAGTCCTCAATCATGTAACCATCAACATGTAAACTCTTCAAATTCTTAAAAGTTGCGCAATTCGACAGCTCATGCTTTAGAATAGCCTTCAAAAAGAAACATCAGCAAACTCATAAGTTAATAAGTTACTATCACGTGATAAACTCTGCTTTGTTGTACAAGGAATTATCACCTAACCATTCCAACTTATATAAATAAAATGCTTATGAAAGTTGTTGACAAAAAATCACCTTAGCAATCCCTCCGGACAAAATAATCTCTAGATTCGTGACATCCGAAAGGCCCTTCAGAATGTCATGCACCGGATTAGGAAAAGTAAAATAAGAAAAGAACATCACGCGAGCCATAACAAGAGAAGACATGTTCATTAATGAAATACGCCCTTTCTCAGAATGGATGACCAAAGATGAGAGACTAGGGATAGAAATCGTAATTCTCTCTCGAAAATAAAAATCATCTATGAACAAATGCTTCAGCTTGTTGGAAGAAATAATATGTGTGACAACAGTACACCCACTCAGAGTAAGATCCTCAAGGACGGGGCACCCCCACATAAGTATATTTATGAGATAATCGTCGATTTTCCAATTTGAAAGTTCTAGTTTCTTAAGAGAAGGGAGATTTCCGGTTTTAAATGGTTTATAATAAACAAAACCTTCAAACTGCAGTGTCATCTTCTCCAGAGATTTGCAGTCGAAAAGCAAATCAGGTAAATCTATCATCAAATATCTATCAACATAAATATCTAATATCCGAGGCTTCCAATTTAATGCGCAAAGAATCCACTCAGTAATAGCATTAGATTCACCATCTCTGTTATCATAAACAAGCTTGAAACTATCTAAAACTGGGGTGTCTTGTTTTTGCAAAACAGCAGTAACAAATCTTTCGAACTTCATGTCATACTCCTTGATGTCATCGTAATCAACATCATCTGAAAAAAAATCACCAAAATCAAAGTATCGGCATGGTATGTAGGTCCATAAGTTTCTCCACCGTTTTGATAGCACACATGTTTGGACAGCCTGTTTTGTCTTCAGCAATGACAGGATGTGAATTAGAAGCGAATCATGTAAATCACTTATCCAATCATTGTGCATTTTAACATTCTTTATCCTCCAACCTTAAAAGAAAGGAATTGATTAGAAAAAATTATAACAGTTTTGATAAAATTTTTCTTGCATAGAGTGATTAATAGAAAAGAAACACAAAAAAAAAGTCAAATTCAAGTATTTTCTACTTCGTAGTCATTCTAATTGGGGGTTTCAGTCTGAAGAATGGTTCCCTCTCTGATACAAAATAAACAACAACAGATTTTATAAATAAGCTAAATTGCAATAGAAAAACTTTCCTAAAGAACAATTAAAAACACATATTTCACTTCTGATTCTGGAAAAGAGAAAATCAAAAGATCTCATGCTTTTTCATAATAATAAATTAGGGAATCTGATTGGGGAGATGGAAATTACCTGAGGGAGTCCAAACTCCAAAGCGTAGAAATTGATTTGGAGATGGAATTAGAGGCGATGTAATTTGTGAGTTACCGCCTCCTGGAACGGTAAGAACTAATTAAGAGAAGTTTGTAAATCAAGAGGAGATGAGAAAAGTCATGGTTTCGCCTAGGGTTTTTTTTTCAACAAATGATGGTGCACGGCGTCTCACGTTATATGATCTTGGATTGCATTCGTAAATATTTCAGGGAAAAAAAAAGGAATCCAAATGAAAAAATTATTATTGTTATTTTTTTCTACTTATATAATTTAATTATAGAAAAAAAAAGAGGAACCAAACTACTTATATAGTGATGCTTTTTTAGATAAATACTAGATAGAGGCTTAGTGATGCTGTTCGTTGGTGTAGTCCGTTTCTCACATGCAGGCGGGCAGAGCCACAGGAATGGCATCTGCTGTCGTTTTTGCTGTCGCTTAAAACGACAGCAGAGTGCAGTGGCCTATTTCAATCCGTCCAATCAAAATCTAACGGCGCTCAATAGATCCGCCGGAAGGTTTTGTATTATATATACTAAATTTTGTTAATATATAACATATTGCACTCTAATAAAAGAGTTTTTTTTTTTAAAGAAAGAGGGAGGTCTTTGCCATCCATTTTTTTCTAAAATTAAAAGTGCATACATGGTTTGAACTCTTGACCTTTTGAAGACCAACCTAGTGCTCTTACTACTGAGCTACTAGACCACATCTATTCAAACTAGTTTAATAAAAGAGTTCAAATACAATCTAGATTAAGTTTATTACCTATTCAAACTAGTTTAATTATAATTTTTTTAAAGAGCAAATTTAAAAGACAAAAAATTACAAATAAAACATTGCTCAAATATTAAAATTTTTCTTATTATTTTTGGAAGAAAAAATTACTCTTTATTTATTTGATATAATTCATGTTAAGAAAATTACTACTATAAAATAATGCAATATTATTTTTTGTTGTCAATTTTTCTAGATTTTTAAACTTTCAAATTTTATATGCCTAAGTAAAAAAATTCTGGCACCTCCTAAATCGAAATCTTGGCTTCACCCTACTCCAACTTCTAATATAACTGTTTTTTTAAGATAGTATAACTAATTTTTTATTTTAGCTCATATAAAAAATTTAATTCACTATAAAATTTGCCTATACATAATATTGATATCGTGATATTACATCATAAAATTATGATATTGCGACCTCTTATCTAAGATATATCTATAAAGTTCAAAGCTCATTAACTCATGAGATTAAAATATATTATATATATATCGACATTTTCCAAATACAATCTAGAACAAACTTCAAATTATCAGAAGTTACATCAAATTTAATGCATATAAATACCCGGGAATGCATCTACAGCTCATTTCGAGTTACTATTGATCATTTTGAGAAATTCCAAGCTTACTTCAAATTATAGAAAGCATTTTGTATAATTTCTATTTCAAAAATTAGAATTTATTATTTTAATTGTTAAACTGCCAGATTAATTGGTTATATATGATATTGAATTCAAATAGACAAGATAATACTCGGCTGTTCAAACTGTAAAATTTCTACGTTGTTTTGGGCCCTACGAGTCAGGTCTCTTGCGTACAAAAATAGCTAGGTTTCCTCAGCTGGATAAGATCCGGATTCCGGACTAATTCGGCTTATTTTGCCTTTTTGTGAGGCTGGTTTGTCAAAGGCTCAAAGCTCAGTCTGCTTAATTGGGCTTGGTCTCCTTATTAATTAATTATTAAACTCATACGTTGACTGTTTCAGCCCATCATTTGAACCGTCCATTTAAAATCAGACAGTTTACATAAAGTCAACTTTACTTTCTTAAAAACGAAAAGAATCAAATCAAATAATTGCCCCCAGCTCGTAGAGCTTGAATAGAAAATAACTTAATAAAATCAGACTTATTATGAACTTGAAAAATATCTGAATGGAAATCTTTTGGCTATCTTCATTAATTGTAACCTTTTTTTCCTCAACTGTTGTGATTGTCTGATTGATATGTAAAACTTTTTAATGAAATTTCAATAGTTGGCTATTGCCATTTAACCTTAAGAAAAAAAAATCTGACTAGAAATAAACGATCCGGATCTACTCAAACCATCCGTACAACTCCCTCCTATTTTTTATAAAGGGAAGACAGTTTCCACCATTGCAAATTGGCAATTGTTCAATTCCCTTCTAGTAATAGCAGCCTAATAATGCAATAAAACCATAATATTGTAATTTCCTTGTTTCCCCAAGCAGTCGAGCCCTCTTGATCTCCTCTCTGTATTGCTTTCTGGTTAGTGGTTCATTTTCCTTCTCTTTTGTACTTAAAGAAGTGTCCAATTAACTTCAAACTTTTGTGGCTTTCTATGGTGTCTAATGTTGGTAATCCGGCCGAGGGATCTGCTAATAAGCTCGGATTTCAAGTAGAAAAGTGTGAAAACCCAATTAACCTCAATAATTTATTAATCAAAGGAACTGTCTAAAGTGTTGAACCAAAGTCATATGAGAAACTCAATTATGTAAGGACTAACATGATTTATGGATACATATAATGAGTGTATTATTTTTTTTGATGAAAATAATCAGTGTATTATTACAACATTGACATTTTATTTGTTGTTATTTTGGTTTGTTTAGTAGGCTGGACATACTTATGGGCTATGGCTTCCAATTCTGAAAATTAACGTAATATAAAAACACAACCCAATTTTTTTCCAGTTTCTCTCTTATATAGATTGTTGATTTTCTTTATAATGTGATGTCCCTTTTTCAATATGGCTCCTGAATTGATGTTTTCTGGGCTCCAATTTGCAGGGGATATTTCTTCTATTTTCAATTTAGATAGATGTTGAGCTATCTACTGTGAATCTTTTCTGGTTCCACTTAAACAGGGTATAAGGTGGGCTAATGATACTTTCCAAAATTAAATTACCAGATATTTCTGTTATAATTATGTATATATTTTTATAGCATTTATATTGTTCCTAACCATTTAATCCCTTTATCATGTGAAGTCGTTGCATTTTACTTAATATTCATGGATCTCGCTGTCAAAGCTGCTGCTCCATTAATCTCTCCACTTGTCGGCCCCATCATTAAACACATAAAATACCCCTTCAACGTTGCTGACAATGTAAAGGCCTTAGAGATAGCGTCTGACAACCTGGTAGCTATCAGAGATGATGTGATAAGACAAATCGAGATTGCTGAGCGCCAGGACCAAACAAGGACGAACCAGGTCCGGCATTGGATGGACCAGGTCAAGACCGTTAGTGAAGAAGTGACCAAGATAAGCGAGAAATATAACAAGAGATTCCTATGTATTGGAGGTTACTCACTCAAATTTTGGTCCAATTATTCCATCAGCAAAGGTGCGAGCAAAAAGCTCATTGAGGTGCAAGATTTGTGCGAAAAAGGCAAATTTCAAGAGGTTGCAATTCAGAAACCGTCACATGTTCGAGAGGTTCCCATTGCCTGTTCAATTCAGCCAACAGTAGATGCGGATTTTCAGCGAGTTATCAACTACATTGGAAATGACAATGTGGGTATAATCGGGATTTGGGGCAGAGGAGGTGTGGGAAAAACTCATCTTCTTCGACGAATCAATAATTCGTATAAAGAAAGCACAAGTTTTGATGTAGTAATGTTTGTCACAGCTTCAAAGGGATGCTCAGTGCGAACAATTCAGTCCAGAATAGCTGAGAAACTTAGTTTGGCTAAAAAGGAGGATATAGAATTACAAGCAAGCATTATCTTAAATGTTTTGAATAATCGCAACTTCTTACTTTTGTTAGATGATGTCCGGGGGCGGATTGATTTGGAAACTGTTGGAATCCCTCATCCTCTAGGCATGTCAGGTCAATACAAGCGAAAAGTTGTCATTACAACGCAGTCATTCGATATATGTCGCCAAATGGAAGTAAGGAAGGATATAAAAGTAGTTTGTCTGAATAAAGAGGAGGCATGGTGCCTATTCAAAGAAAAAGTTGGAGAGGAGACACTAAATTCAAACCCTACTATTGCATCCCTTGCACGCAACCTTGCAGAAAAGTTGGATGGGTTGCCTCTTGCGCTAATCACAATCGGACGTGCTATGCATGCTAAAAGAGAACCCATCGAATGGGAAAATGCTCTCGCTCAGCTCCAAAAATCAGGTCTTTATGAAATTGAGATGGCAGATACAGAGGAATGTATACTCCAAAAATTAAAATTTAGCTATATAGTTTAAAAAATGATGTAATATGTGTAAGAAATTCTTTTTCTAACTTTATAGCCTGTGGATTGGAATATAAAAAAAGAATCTTATGAATGTTTGATGGAAAATAACGACTTCACGCACCAAACAGGAGCTGCAGTAAGAACTCGGAAACTCTTTGCAGATGGATATAATCACAGAGGCAGAAATCTATTTGAAGTTTTGCTGATACTGGCATAGGTGCAGTGGTATTTCTGTTAATTAATACTGGCGTAGACGTTGCTCTATTTACTGACAAAAGCGTTTTTCTTTTCTTTTTCCTTTTTTATTTACTTTGAGTCTTTGACAGCCTCTCTCAATGTTTCCAAAAAAAACTTCATGCACCAAACATTTATAGAATCTCAAGCTACGCAATTAATAGGAAACTTATAGACAGCATATCTATTGGTTGATTCTTGATAAAGTATAGTGATAGCAAGCAAGTAATAATTGTATATGCATGTTATACATAATACATATCGCATCTATGATAGCACCTTATTAACAGCAAGAATAGGCCATTGGATTAAAATCGCGAACTCAATTGAAATTATATGGGAGTTTTTTTTTATGTGAATCTCCACAAATTGCATGTATGATAAAAGTTTTATCATTGTAATTTTTTAATTATAGAGGGACTAAAATGAAAACCTAGACGTGTTAAAAAAAGGCTTTGCAGCATATGTTACAAGAGGACAGCCAAGCTTTGACTTTTTTTAATCTAGTCAGACAAATAAATTTATACTTAATTTGGGCGTTTATTAAATGATGATTAGATTTCAATTAAACATAGATGTGCCAAACTGGCTGATCCTCTGAACTCTTCATCCAACAGAAGTGTGTAGAAGAATGCATTCTTTTAAATGCAAATGGAATATAAAAGTCCTATATAAAAATGAAATGAAATAAATTGTATGGCAGAATAAAGGTTAAATGGAGTAAATTGTATGACTGCTGAAAATCTACAGGAGTTTATGTGAATGGCAGATTAAGTTTCAGAGGATTATTGAAATCTGATCCGCTGAAACCACTCTATTTTAAAAATCTGACAGCTTAGATAAAGTCAAATTCAATAGTCCAATGCCAGGTTGTGAGGTTTGTCTTATGGTTACCTAAAATATTAAATTAAATTACACTGGGTTGTTGTAGCCTTGTAGGAAACCATGAAGTTGACTTTTATCTAAATGTAATTAATAGAGTATCAAAAATGATCTAACTGTCTGATGGAAATAAATTATTTTGATCTGATCTACTCAGAGCCATCCTGCTATTACCTTCTCTTTTTCCAAAAGCAAAATGAAAGTAGTATCCAGCTACTGGGTCCTGAGCCAAAAACCATTATCGCAATTTTCTAGCTCTTGGCAGGAGTCTTCAAGCCCTCTTCATCTCCTGGCTTCACAGTATTCAGGTTGATGTTATTGTTTCTTTATCTCTCCCTGTGTTGTATTTACTGTGTTTCAATTACTGCAATTTTATTTGCTGTCTATGGTGTGATGTTCTTTGTTCACGCTATTTCTCTTAATTATAACTCATCTCCAGATTTAATATTGGTTAAGTCATGTCAAACGGTGCAAAAACTAAAAACGGGATAATTAAACGAATCTAGCAATTAAACAGAACCACAAAAACAGGATAACTAAAAACTAAAAGCTGGATCAAATAAACAGACCACAATTATGATTTTTCGGCTTGGCTGAATTAGTACGAAAAACCCATCAGTACTGACGCTAACAAATCACTCAAAACCATGAACAATTCGGACCAAGTTATAGATAGCAAACACACAAAAGACAATAATTTAATGAGGTTCGTCACCAACTTGGTGCCTACGTCCTCCACAGTCCACACACATCCACACAGGTTTGTTATTACTTTCAATGATATTTTACAACTTGGGGGAGAGAAAATAAATAGAGAAACAATACAACATAAGGCAACTAGTATCCATTGCAAAAAATCACAAAGATATCACGTATCTTCTTCCTTAGAGCGTTTGGATCATTGGAAGAAAGAAGAAGAAGAAGAAAAAAAAATATAAACAATTCAAATTCTTCACAAAGTTACACACTTCCCAATACTTCTTCCCACTTCTTCCCTTCTTCCCTTCTTCCCACACCTATCCAAACGCACCCTAGGAAACTTTATTTCCTCACACAAGAAAATAATCTTTTAGTTTATAACCACCAAACATTTCCATCTCAGTTATGTCGGTTATGGAATTCGGTCCGAATATAAACAATTCTGTTCAAGTTGTCACACTAGGCCATGCACCATGCACCAGACCATTTAGTTCTAGTTTGGACCATTTTTAACACTGAAATATAATTATTTTCTTTAAAAACAAAGTAACGTTTTTAATTGCAGTCCTCGCTGATGGAGAGTGCTGCCCCAGCCGTTGCTCCAATAATATCTCCACTAGTCAGCCCCATCATTAAACATGTCACATACCCCTTCAAAGTTGCTGACAATGTGAAGGCCTTAGAGACAGCTACTGAAAACCTGGTGGCTGTCAGAGATGATGTACTGATAAAAGTCGAGATTGCTGAGCGCCAGGATCAAACAAAGACAAACCAGGTCCAGCGTTGGATGAATCAGGTGAAGATAGCTATCGAAGAAGCAAACAAACTACATGATAAGTACTGCAATAGATTTCTATGTGTTGGAGGTTACTCACTTAATTGTTGGTCAAACTATTCAATCAGCAAGGGTGCTGACAAAAAGCTCCTTGAGGTGCAAAACTTGTACGAAGAAGGGAAAAATTTTAAAGAGGTTGCACTAGAGAAGCATCCACCTGTCCGAGAGCTGCCCATTGCCAGTTCGATTCTACCAGAGGTAGATACAAACTTTCAGCAAACGAAAGATTACATTGAAAATGATGATGTGGGCATAATTGGGATTTGGGGCATGGGTGGTGTAGGTAAAACTCATCTCCTTCGGCGAATCAATAATTCATACAAAGAAAACTCTACTTTTGATGTTGTGATATATGTTACTGCTTCAAAAGAGTGTTCAGCGAGAATAATTCAGTCTAGAATAACTGAGAAACTTAGTCTGGCTAATAGGAAGGATGTTGATCTACAAGCAAGCATTATCTGTGATTATTTGAATAAGCGCAACTTCTTATTTTTGCTAGATGATGTCTGGGGCCGAATTGATTTAGAAGCGGTGGGTATCCCATATCCTCTTGGTATAGCTGACCAATACAAGAGAAAAGTTGTAATTACAACCCGATCTGAAGATATTTGTGGCCAAATGGAAGCAAGAAAGGAGATTAAAATTTCCGGTCTAAACGAAAAGGAGGCATGGTGCTTATTTGAGGAAAAAGTTGGGAAAGACACTCTCAGTTCAAACCCTGTTGTGGCATCCCTTGCCAAAATTGTTGTAGATGAGTTAGAGGGGCTCCCCCTTGCATTGATCACAATTGGATGGGCTATGCGTGCTAAAAGGCAACCCAAAGAATGGGAAAATGCTATTTCTCTGCTTCAAAGATCACAACTTCCCGAAGTTGAGACAGTAAGTGCACAGGAGAGTCTGTTTTACAGACTGAAGTTCAGTTATGATAGTTTAAAGAATGATACACTAAGACAGTGTTTCCTTGCATTCTCTTTATGGCCTGAAGATAAAGATATAGGAAAATGGGAACTGATACACCAATGGATAGGATTAGGAATACTGGAAGAGCCTGATATGCCTAGCATTGAAAGGGCTAGCTATGCTATAATAAGGAACTTAAAGGCAGCATGTCTGTTAGAGGATGGTAGTGACCCGGATGAAGTGAAGATGCACGATGTGATCCGTGACATGGCATTATGGATAGCTTGTGACAGTGGCAAGAATAAGAACAAATGGGTCGTCAAGGGTACAAATGGAATTGTGGAGAGTAATGTTTGGTATCAGTCTGAAAAGGTTGCCTTGTGGGATTGTGGTGATGACTCTATTGCTAGGCCTAACACAACAGTTAGGCAGCCAAGTGCTCTTACAACTCTAATATTAAATAGCTCACCAAACTCACTTCCAGATTTACAAAGCTTCAGTCGTTTGACATATCTTGATTTGACTGGCTGCAAACTCTCGGAACCACCATCTGAAATATTTGGAATTATTAGCCTAGTGCATCTTGACTTGTCAGAGAATGAGATAGAGAGATTTCCAGAAAAATTGAGTTTTCTTACTAATCTCAAATACCTATATCTTTTAAGTAATCCCTTTCGAAAGGTACCATGGGGTGTTATCTCCAACCTCAAAATTATCCATGTTCTAAGTCTCTCTGATATTGGCAATGGCAATGCTTTATCTTATGCACCACAATTTTTTGATGAGTTGAATAACCTAAGCGAACTGAAAGCTCTAGATATAGATGTCACTGATCAAGAACAATTTGAAAGGCTCTTATTATTGAACATACCAATTAGATTTCTTGAGATCAAGTATTTGAATGGAATACCGCTCCTAATTATATCGGATAACTTCTTTGAGAAGACCAATATAAGGATGAACCTGCGTGAAATGAATTTTGTAGAACTATACAGTGTTCAGAAGATAGAGTTTCAGAGTGCCAACCAAAATCCAAATTGGGAACTCCATGAACTCGAATCTATTGCCTTTTTGGAAATGATGCGTTTAAAAGAGGTGGTTTGGGACAAAATAGTGCCTGAGAACTTGTTAGTGAGGCTTAGGAAAATGAATGTACAAAGTTGTCCAAAGTTGAAGAGTATCTCTTGGGTCGTGCGCCTACCGCAACTCGAGGAGTTGTACGTTGGCTACTGCAAAAGTATGGAGCAAATCATTACCGAGGACGGCAACCATAGAGAAGAGCAAAATGAACCACCAGCTCCTACATTTCCCTGCCTCAAATCACTTGTACTACAAGAACTAAAAAATCTGCGCAACATTTGTAGTGCGTCAATCACTTTTCCAAATTTGGAGAAACTTCATATTGTCAATTGTCCCCAACTGATAAAAGGAGATTAAAGGAGATTTATCTTGATCGTACCTTATGGGAAACTTTGCAATGGGATGATGGTGAAGTTAAAGTACATCTTCAGAACATCGTATCTTTCTGGTGAGACACTTTTCAATGTACTTAGATTATGTACGTCTTCAAATTTCAATATTAAATTTGGTATCCAACAAATTTGTATAATATTGAAATTGGTACTTCAGCCGAAGCATAAATGAACCAAATCACATTTTTTTTCCATGCCCAAATGGAGGTCCAACACATCCAATGCTTTTTTTTCCATGTTTACTAATTTTGGGATTTTGTTTTTACTTTTGAAAGAAAGCATAAATTACTGAAAAAAAAATGTAAATATTTTGTTGCATGCACACATACATATGCACGTACACTATCTATGTTTATTGAACTTTTTTTCATTATAAGCAGGCCTGATATTAATTATGGGGATGACAATGACAATATGGATAGTGACGATGATAATCATGATGCAGTTGATAATATTCATGAGGATGATGATAATGATGTAATAACAAGTACATCTTCAAATTATGCTACTATGGTTAGATTTCACTTTCAAGAATAATTAGGTGTGCAGAGCAGACAGCAACACTGAATTTTTAGATGAACCTTTGACCATCTGTTTGGAATTTGGAATTTGTTCAGTTAATATGATCTAAGATTAGAGTCAGAGGGTTTTGTTATATTATCTTGTTTTATTATCAGAAGAAGATATGATGAAAGAACTCTTTTGTTTTCCTTTCACTAGACAGCCACTGCCTGGCCTTTCTAAAAAAAAAAAGAAGAACTTTTGTTTTCCTTAAATTGAAACTGGTGGCCTTTTGAGACTCGTTTCAAAAGAAAGAAAGCAGGAGGAGGAAAAACAGAAAAATTGAACCTCTCTCTCATGACAGCACTATCAGACAAATGATTGTTCTGTGATGTAAATAATGTCAGTTCCAGGGGATTTGGCATCGGTCTTTGTATTATATGATTATTTATGTATAATTAATTTACGTTTGGGGTTTCAGTATTGATCAGTTGGAATGTAGCAGTTTGGCTAGTAATCTTTGTGGTTGAAACAACCGGCATAAAGTAACTCTATTGTTTCTCTTTTTCTGATGATGTTTGCCTGATTTTATATGTGAGATGATCTACTATTCATTGCTCTCAGTTTGAATAATTTGAAATGCAACTTTTCCAATAATAATAGTATAAGGAACAAGATTATCACAATGAAGAAAGGGATATATGTCCTCATTCCATTTGTCCCAATTGGCCAATTGTATTGAGAAATGAAAAAGCAAACAAATTATCTTACAATAAGAAGAGCACTGAGCAATCTAGTTTTGCAATGCAACCAGTTACCAGTGCCACCTTTTCCATTCCTGCATTGAATTAATGGGCCTAAATATTTGGACTACTTATTCAATCCAGCCCAATTCAAAAAAAAAAGCCTGCTAAACTAATCTTCTTCAGTCCACACTAGTAATTGTGTTTCTCCAGAGAAGACTTCAAACCTAAAACCCTCCATCCCCTCCTCCTTTGTCTCGCCATGTGGAGATCTCTTCTCCGACGAGGTTTCTTCAGAGAAACGCGGATTCCTCGTCAAGCTTCTTCGCTTCTATGCTCGAATTCTCGTGGTGACGATGCATTGTTAACTGGAGTAACTCCTCGCGCCTTTGTTTTCAGAAAGCTCGAAACCGAGGCTTTCTTCTCTTCCACCCCCGCAAGTTTCGATCGGTATGCACATTGCGCACTCTCTATCTCTGGATTATTGGTTACCAATTTCTAATTGCAAATGAATAGTCTGTGCGTTTGAGGTTTTCTGTAACGAATTTATATTGCAAAAGCTTCTTTGTAGGACTGAAAGAGAAGAGGAGGCTTCTCATTTTGATTTAGATGCTACCAGGAGTAATGTAACTCAAGACCCAACATCCGCATCTTCAGGGGATTCTTCATTTCGAAAACATTCTGTTAGACATTTCCTTCTTTGTTGTCCAGGTATCGATCTGGTTTCCAATTGAAGTAGGATAATTAAATTTGTTTTTTTTTAATTATTTATCATTATTGCATTTGTATTATGTGTAGAATGTGTATCTGTGGATGAAAATGGAAGCCGCATATTTATTTCTGACAGTTGTCATAATCGAATCCTAATTACTGATGTCGATGGCAAGATTTTAGATTGTGTAAGTACAATTTCTTCCCCTACTTATATTCTATTTTTCTTGAAAATTCAATCATGTCAAATTTGGAAAACTGACTAAAATTTAAAATTTCAGATAGGCGGTTCTTCTTCTGGATTTGAAGACGGTGAATTTGAATATTCCAAGTTGTCATGTCCCACTGCATCATACTATTTTGATGCAACTGATTGCCTTTATTTTGTTGATTCAGAGGTAGCACTGAAGTTCTGTTACGATAAGAGCAACATAAAAATCTGTGCTTTTTGACTGTGGTACTGATTTTCTCATTTGTTTTCATGCTTTCAATAGAACCATGCACTTAGACGGGCTGATTTAGAAAAGAGGCTGGTGGAGACAATTCATCCTCCATATGTGAAAAGATCATCTGGCATATGGAATTGGATGTTAGGCAAGCTTGGATTTGCAAAAGAAGTACCTCTGTCATTTCAGGAACTTGATTCCTCTGCATTTGAATCTCCAAAGCATGTTATGGAGATCGAGGATGGTAACCTTTTAGTCATAGATCGTAGGTACACTTTTAGTTTCACCATCCCTTTAAAAAAAGTTTCCTTTCTGATACATTTTATATTTTCTATTAGGAATATATCATGATAATGGCATCTGTGTGTATGCAGTTTTGAGATTGCATGGGTTGTTGGTGCTGATGATGGTTCAATAAGAGAATCTATAAGAGGTCTTTATTATTTGAACTTATGGTTAATTGTGTATTTCTCAACTTAATAAATTGCTAAAAGAATCCTTATTGTTTGCAAGGTAGCCCAAACATTATCAATTTGTGCGACAATGCAATAAAAGAACGAATGTCTCTTCTTAAGGACACATGTGCAAATTTAACTATCAGGAAAGGCAAATATGCACTTTCCCAAATTTCTTCCATTGCAAGTGTTGATAAGCATGCTATCTTCGCCGACACAGGTTAGCTATTTCCATGCAGCACATGATATTCATTAATCAAGGAATAGGAAATAGAATAAAAGAAATAAAGCATACAAGAAACACCAAAAAATGAAAAACCCCGGATTAAGCCCAAGTTCAGAAAAGAGCACAGTGATCTGCTTTAAAAATGGATTCTAGATTGAAATGTTTTCTGACTAATTGACAAATTATGTTTTGAACATATGTCTAGGACTTTGATGAAAATTGTTGGCTAACCTGTTTCCCTTTTTTTTTTCTATTATCATTGTAAAGATGGCCAAAGGGTTATCAAGTACAATCTGGAGTCAAAATCTATGTCATGTCTTCGCTTTTCAAATTTTGGGGTACTGGGCTTGCCAAACTGGCTTATTTGCCCCCTTGAGAGAGTTTCTACCAGGTTAGGCTCTAATTTATCCTTCAAATGAGGTCTTCACATCATTTTATTTAGCTTTTGAAAGAAAAAGGAGAAAGATTCTTATAATTTGGTTTAAATCGGAATATATTTTAAACATGTCCAAATTAACAATTTTTACCTTCGAATTGGCCCAACTACTTTGGAAGCTTTATTTTATAACTTAACTAATATTTTTTAAAGTTTTGCAAGTTCATACTCTGGTTGTTGCTAAATAAGTAAATATTAACAGCTTGTTATTATTTTTATTGTTATAATCATTTGCAGCAGCTCAATTGAAAAAACTAGAGAGCATGTCCACCATGTAAAATTGCTCCCTGGTATTCCACTATATTACTCTTCTTCTTGTTATTAACAAAATAGAAGTTGTTTTATGTACACTTCTGCTCTCATATCATTCTTTTTCTTTAAATATTACCAGTTTGGTAATTGATTTTGATCTGACTTGTCAACAGGTCGTTGTGATATAAGAGTGTTTGTAGATGTACCAAGTGGTACCGAACTATTGTCGCTTCTAGATGAGAACTCTATATGGCGCCAAGTTAGAGGGTCTGGTTCAGAGATTTCTTTGTTGTTACAAGGTCAAGGTCAAATCACTAACCCTGAAAAGGTACGATAATTACCTTTTTACTTTATTTTTGGAGTATATTATACAAATGGTACTTGAAGTTTTAGCAATTACTATTTTTTGATTGCTGAAGTTTAAATTAAGGATGTAAATTGCTCCTTCATGTAAACCTTTTGCATCCTTTTTAACATTTCATTAGATTGAAAATTCATTGCTGTCATGTCAACATTGTGCAAGCATTGATTATGAGAAATTATTTGAGTGATTTGGTTTATCTAGAGAAAAAAATCTCATGCTACCTGCTCCAGATCATAAGTTTGCTACAATAAATCAAATGTGGTACCTGCTATTTTAAAATTATTTCATTATGCTTTTCATTATTAATTCTGAAAAAATTATATAAGAAATGCTTACTCGAGGGATTCTGTTGTCAGTTGATTTAATTAAGCAGGTCGGTGTTAAAAAATATGTACATGATTTTTCCATCCTCGATCCTAAATTGAAAGACTTGAGTGATAAATCAACTTCAGGGACCAAGTTAACACACACGAGGCCAACAGAGATTCTGTTGAACAAGAAATGCAATTCAGAAACTATGATAGAAGTGCAGGGAGAGATTTAGAGAGGTAGAGAGAGAGAGAGAGAGAGGATATGATGCTTTATGACAATTTCAAATTTCTATTACTCAAAACTGAATTGCAGTGAAGTCATAACATGCATAATACTCTTGATCCTAGAGTTGTTATGAGCAAAACAAATCACAATATTGTATTTCAAATCTGGCTGCTGAGCATTATAACCTAAACTGACAGATGTTGTCAAATATAATCTTAATTGAGTGAGAACAATATGTGTGAAAATATTCCAAGAGTGATGTGAGACATTATTGTGCAAAAAAATCTACTGGAGTGCATTACATATTGAGCAGAAAATATTGTTGTCTGCAAATTCCAAGAGTTCATTTAAAAAATCTAAAACCAAACATATGCAAATTTTGAAATACATGAATCTGAAGAATAATATATGTAATTTACTATTTGGTTTCGGCCTATTAAAATTAATAGCACAACTGTTGAATACTCCATTTTTTTTTTCCTTTTTTTCATTTTTTGTTCAATTTTTTGTTTAGGTTGGTGTGGCACAGCAGTGGTTTGATGAGTTGGATAATCTTGCATTTACAGAAGTCCAGGATGAAAATGCCATCAACAAGACAGAAGTAATTGCAGAGAATACTATAGACAAAAGGAAAGCCCACTTTGATTGTGCTGTCAGAACAAGTCCTGGGACATGCGAGGTACATTATGCCTTTTTTTCAACTTGACCCAACTTTTTCAAGCATTTCCAAAAAGTCCTTGAATATTGGCAGTAAATACAAAATAGCATTCTTAGGTCCTCTTGCAAACAACACCAAGTGATTAATAAAAGGTGAGGTTGAAAAATGTGACTTAGTGTCCCATTTTTTTGTATAAGCACCCAACTGAGAAGCCCGTGGTGTTTGATTGAATCCTTGTCTGCTGCTACCATTTAATCAATATCGAAGCATGCAGATCGCACCTTGATATTTCCCAATCATATAGCTCCCATGCATTATGGATACCTGCTGAAATTATTCTATTTAATTATTTCTTAGTTAAAAAGTCTCATACAAAATAGGGTAATAAGTGTCGACATAGTTTAATGTTTTGTTTCATCAGTTTAAAAGCCTGTGCTGTCTGCAAAAGAACGTCTATGTATTTTACTTTTGCCTTTATTTTTACAGATCCATGGTTTATTCTTTTATTGTTGCTCAGGTGGTTGTTACTGCTGTCTTGTATCTATCGATCAATAATGCATGTGAAAATCATGAAGAGCAAAAATTGAATGGTTCAAGACTAATCTTAGACGTGTGTTCAACTTCTCAACCAGAGGAAATTGAATCCTTTTTTGATAACTGTGAGGATTTACGGGATTTAGTGTTTACTTGCCCGGTGCACGTTAGAATAAAGTTGGAGTGTGATGACCACCCAGCTGCCGACACAAATAAGGAGATTGTTTCCACCGATTCAAGCATAAGCATAAATGTTTCTTTATGATAGTAGGTGCTTCAGCATGATTACTTATGAAGTTTTTGAGCTCAACTTCATAAGATCATGTATCCATTTTGCTGGATGTGAAACATTTGTTGTAGCGTAGACAGGAAATATAAAGCAAGCATTGTATTCATTCAGGATTAGCACATGAATGTCAAATAGATTGTTCAATTTTGTAATTGTTTTTTTGTAAAGTGCGCTTCTAATTTGGTCTTTAGATGAACACAGGAAAAATAAAATAAGTATCACGGATTAGAATTGCTGATTGCTATTATTTGAGATGTAAATTGCTGGTTTGCTGTATTTTGAAATGCTAAATTAATGAAATGAGGACATTCAAAGTGTTTTAAACTTTTCTTATCTTTATTGTGTTTTTATTTTTTATAGAATGTCTAATCTAAAAAAAAACTATAAAGTAAAATGGAAAGTATAATCTATGTCATTTCCTAAATGTGATGTTGAATAACATTTTACCTTTTATTTTGATGGACAACATGAAAATAAGAACATACGTAAGCCGTTGGTGTCGCTGGATTTTATATTTCTCATCATAATCTCAAACAAAAGGATAAACTATATTGCAATAATGCAATCTTATCAATCAATAAATTGTGTTGCTCAAACCCTTCCTAAAAAGATTTATATTCCTCCCAAAATTCACTAACATTGTAGACCATAATTGCAAAATAATGTTCATCCATGTTAACTATTCAAGAACGACTGTATCTAAATATTGGTGTATAATGAATTCATTTAGATATCGTTCGAACATCAATAATAAAAGTGATTTGTTAATTTATTTTTACTTGCACTACATTTGGTACATGATTTAAAATTAATTAAAAACATATCTGTGATGTTGACAGCGACGGATCTAAAGGCGGCGCAATGTCACCACTAATTTTTTTTCCAATCCAATATTTTTTATATTTTGTGGTTAAATGGGCCATTTTCATAAGGAATAATGGCATTTGAACTCCATACAAAAATAAATTTTCATTGGAAGTTTTAATCAAAATGGTAGCAATCACTTCTATTGCTCCGTCACGGGAAGTTCGTTGTCATATCCTTTAGTCAAGTAGTAATTCTGTTGTCATACATGACGAGGAAGTTCGTTGGTTAATATTATTAAATCAATAGAAGGCATTAAAACATTGAAATGAAAAATAAGCACCGACTCATGTTTATTATGAACTATTTGTCAATGACAGTCGTTGACAATTGGAATGTACACAAGCTGGAAAAAAAAAAGTGCAAAATTTTATACAACTATTTTAGTACAGCAGACCAGCCCACCTTTTTCTTTTTCTTTTTTTTTTTTTTTTGCTTTTCCTTGGGAAAAAGCATAGAACTGAACTAACTACAATGCACGGTTCCAAATAGTCAAGGAGATGATCAACCCATCTTAATTCAACTCCTGAATAGATTTATTAGAGAAAATTAGGAGATGGAAGAATTGTACTTTGTTCTTTCAGTTTTTTTTCTAAAAAAAAAAGATATCATATATATGAACCGATACCTTGGGAGATGTCGAAGATGGTACATCTGAGTTTCTTGCCTCAGACTTCTCATTGGAGTACCTGAAAACAAAGTGGAGACATTTCGACCATCATATATAGTTACAGAGATTTTAACTTATTATAGTTGTTGCTGGCTTTGTTTAGATTGTTGGAAGAAGAGCGTGCTTACGTGGAGAGAATGGTGACCCAAACCAGCTCAACACAGTCAACCCACAACAGTCTCTGCTCGACAGGGATAACACCATAAGTGATAAGATGCGCAAATGGCCACAGCTTCCAACCAGCCTGAATTGATTAGATAGAGAAAACTTTGTTTCAAGAAGAAGATAAATAAAACAAATTCATGTAATGCAATGAAAATTAAAAACAATAGAATGATGCCATGTGTGCCAATACAAAATCCCCAGCTTACATGTGTGCCAATAAAACAAATTCATGTAATGCAATGAAAACTAAAAACAAAGCTCAACTTTACCAACCAACACCCCCCCCCCCCCACCCCCCCCCCCCACAACTCCCAAATCCAGCATTTTATTACTGGCTATATGAAAGCTATATGCATGGAATATTACAAAATAACTAACAAGCATGTCAATTAAAGTATTAAGTTCGTACAGTAAGCATAGGCCAGAAGGTGGCTTTTAGTTCAGAGAAAGTTGTGAGAGGTGATTCCAAGCGAAGTAATCCCAAGACCAAGTAATAAATGCTGTTCCATATTGCAGACCATATTGTCTGATCAAATGCTACTTTGGCAGGGACCACCCACCAGTCGTCAAAAGGAAATAGCGCCTGTACATCCATATAAAAACTAATTATACATAACTCGAAACAAAAACTTATAAAATATGCTGTCCTGGGCCTGTTTTGCTTCAATTAACCCATGATATTTTTTTTTACTTTGATTAGGCGCATAGGTAGTTACTATAGATGATGACTCTTAAGTGGTTTGGTCAACACAGTCAACCTATCATACTATTTGCCAAACTGTTACCAATAAAATTAACTAAACATATAAATAATACTTCAACATTTCACTACTCATTTTAATATAATTTGCTTATTTGGGGACAATGCTAAATGGCCATTGAAACAATATGGAAAACCATAAAATCAAAACTAATTTGACAAAACTAAATTGCAATGCTATTAGAAAGTCAAATAAATCTGTTAGACTCCAACTTGTGTCAGAGAACTCTTTTAATTGACCAGAAATACAATTTTAAAACCCATCATACATTGACTTAGCCATCTAGCCTACCAGTGAGAAAATTTAGAATAAATTTGTTGTTGCATGTGATACCTCACAGATGTAATAGTAGTAATGAGAAAGAGAGCCATGAAGCGTAAATCCAACGAGGCCAGATCGAAACATTCTAGCACGGTCAAAGTCAAATAGAGGTTTTCCTTCATAGCACTGCTCAATAAAAATTAAATATTATCTCGATGTATTAATCAATTCGAATGGATTGACGAAAATAATTCAATCAAAAGAATATAATAGAATTAAACCTGTGCAATCCAGTCACCAAGCGAGTAGACAATTCCGCTTATCATCATTTTGGCAAGAACAGGATTCGCTTTCAGGGCTTCTTCGTATGCATTCCAGTTGTGTAGAGGTGCATATTTCACAATCTCAAATATTGTCCACCCCTGAAATTACAAATTTTCTCAATCATACCAGAGAAAGACCCTGTGTCTATTATCTTTTGCCAGAATTGGAATGACTAAAGATACTATCAGCAAATATTAACCAGTAGATGTATGCTTTCATGATCAATTGATGTTTTCACCAAAGAAAGGTCCTATATATGGTTGGGTAGCGTCAGCATTATTATTATTATTATTTTACATCATTCTGCATGTATGGGTCATGATAAATTGCTAAATGCATATTTTCTTATACTTATCAAACTCCATATACAAAGGTCAATCATAGATATTAAATATGCTTAAAAATAGGAAAACAAACAGTAAACAGGACGTGACTGAACCCGACCCGACCCGTATATAACTCTATCATGGAATCAACACCCCCAATTTTTTTATCTCTTAATTAATAATTAATCAAAAATTGGAACTTCATATTCAATTACAGGTCTTTCCAGTTGATTTAAACCCAAAAATTAAACAAGAAACGGAAACAAAACGCTTACATGCCAATAATCATGATCAATTGTGAGAAGCTTGGTAACTGCAAAAGTACCAGCAGCAAGCACAATAGCAGCATTGATTGCTCGATCAACCATCTTCCCCATCTCCTCACCTCCTCCAATCGTCGACCCAGAGCCAGAAGCACTGAATCCACCTCCTCCAGCTAGACCAAGCTGTTGGGTAGCAGTGGCGCTGGTACTAGTCGAACCTCCTTCGTTGATAATGATCCCTCCTTGGATCATCTGCACCTCCTCCAGTTGCTCCTCCATATGAGCCGCCATGACTGAGAGCACACCTCCGTCTTGTTGGTCAGTGGAATCAGCGCTCTGTACGGGAATCACATCAGTGTCGTCGGCGGCGACTAGCGCCACCACGCCTCCGCCTCGTCGTCGGAGAAGAGGGAGGAGGAGTGGCTTGTTCTTCGAAGAAACGGACCTGGCGAGAGAAGGTAAGTACCTCAACCTCCTTGGTGGAGAGGTTACGCTGTGTAGAGCAGTCGCCATGGCTGGATACTAGCACTCCTCCGAGAGGAGAGAAAGAGAAGGGGGTAGAATCGGAATTTTTTGAAGGATTCCACAAAGGGAAAGAGAAGCTCTCACAATGCTCGTTTAATTAAACAAAAAAGTTTCTTAAATATACCCCTGATAAAATAGTATTTATACTTAAAGTTTCGTGAGAGTGTTCCGACTTCCGAATGAAGCGTTTTCCACGTGCAACTATGTAAAAGCTATTTTATAGGTTTTTGAGGTTATATTTGTAATAATCCAAGTGGACCTCCCTTGGAAGATCTACAAGCAATTTTTATTTATTGTGATCGACCTCTTTCATGAGCGATTAAATCAATAATATATCATTTTGGTGGATGATATTTGAAAGGTGGGTGACGTGGCTCATTTCTAGTGGTTGTGGTAGACCGTGGTTAAATGTATCTCCTCCACATAAACAAGTTGCAATTTGACTTGCGTTTCCACCTGTGCTTCTCCATTTTCCAAAATGGGAAACAATCACCAGTCGCCACGCAACTTAATACTTATCCGTTCTGAGATAAAAAATGGATATAACCAGGTAGCTAAACTGGAGATGATTTGATAATTGAGTTTTGTCAATGGAGGTTTCTTGTTTGATCTGTATCTGCCTATCTGGCAACTGGCAAGGCAGCTTCTAGGCCTTGAAAGACAAGCCAGATCAGCCTCTGCCACGTGGACTCTCGTTTTCTAGGCTTCTGACGTGGATCAATCTCTTTTGCTAATCACACACTGGGAATCTAAGATTTTTCTTTTCTTTTTATTTTCCTTTTTGGAGATTCAAGACCGTAGGTAGAATCTCAGGTTTTGATTTGAGCACACATGAGCATCACCTGCTGTGTATGGTCCTGGAAATTTGAATTTGTTTGGAATCATCATGACTTAAATTGACAGAGGATCAGAGGATGCAAACTTTCCAGCCTTGTTTACTTTTTAATAATTTTTTTTAAAAAAAAGAAATAGCACAATCAATATCACCTAAAAGTAAGGACTATAGACTTTATCAGAAGAATAATTATATAATTAACCATATCCTAAAAATTAGGATAAAAGTAGCTTTGTTGGGAATGCCATAAGTATCCTGAAATTTTGTGAAAGAAAAATTATTCTCTAGAAAAAATGGAAATGACATGGTTCAATACTTCAATGTGAATTTTATATTACAAAGCATCACCCTTCATCCTTTATCCTTGGTAAAATTGAGATAAAATTTTATGGCTGAATCTTCTTTCTTTTATTTAGTCTAAATTGAGGTAACATAATTCCACATGAATCGCTTAAACTTTACTTCTGTTGCATACTCAACTTTGTAAATTTAATTATTTGCAATAAGGGGAAAAAAAGCATTTTTAATCTACCATCTTGATTTACCCACTATATATATTATATGTTATGATAATCTAGTAGTATATTTTCTTGGATTGACAGTCAATGCCTTTTCTGTTGTTATTATTACTAATGTTCAGTTTAATGGAGGAAATCTTTTAATTTCCTTAGGTTTTTATTTAATATTTGTTTCTTTTAGATTTCGACCTGATATTTTGATTTTGCTTGTTTGTATTCAGCAGTGAAGTTCTGTTGACAAAATTATGCACGTCGTGTCCAGCTGTTGGGAATGCCATATGGTCCTAAAAATTTGAATTTGTTTGGAATTATCGCGACTTAAATCGACAGAGGATCCAAACTTTTCAGCCTTGTTAACTTTCTGATAAATAAAATAATAATAAATTGCGCAATCAATATCACCTAAAAGTAAGTACTATAGACTTTATCAGGAGAATAATTATAAAATCAACCATATCCTAAAATTTAGGATAAAAGCACCTTTGTTGGGAAATGCCGTAAATATCCTGAATTTTTGTGAAAGAAAATTATTCTCTCGGAAAAATGGAAATGGCATAGTTCAATACTTTAATGTGAAATTTTATAATATAAAACATCAGTCTTTATCCTTCCTAGCCATCGTAAAATTGAGGACTTGAGGTGAATTTTTTCATCTAGGCTGAATCTTCTTTATTCTTTTTTTTTAAGTCTAAGGTGAATTGCTTCCACATCAATCGCTCGACTTTACTTTTGTTACATTCTCAACTTTATACTTTTAATCATTAGCGATGATGAAAACAAAAATATTTTAAATCTGTTATCTTATTTAGGCATTATATTATGTGTTGTAATATTTAATTATTATCTTTTGTTGGATTGACTATAAATGCCTTTTATCTGTTGTTGTTACTGATGCATAGTTTAATAAAGAACACTAATCTTTTCCTTAGGTTTTTATTTAGTACTTGTTATTTCATTAGATTTTGACTTGATATGATATTTTAGTTTTTTTTATACATATATATATTTTTTAGTAGTGAAATTCTGTTCACAAATTTATGTACGTCAGACGCATGTCTAGTCTTTATTCTTCCCAATTGTAAATAGTTTCAAAGCAAGAATGATAACTGCCCTCTGCAGTTTTGTCATTCTTGTCATCGCTAAATATAAAGTGAACATAATACAGCAAACAAGGCGAACATATTTGTTTGTATGTGTTCGCTTTGTTTGTTGTATATGTTCACTTTATATTTAGCGATGGCATGGATGGCAAAACTGCAAATAACAGTAATCAATTTCCGTTTCCAAGTGCAGGGGAAATGGGGAATAATCAGACGATCTGTGCTCCAGCCCCATTTTCATTTTTACTCAATCAATTGCTACATGCTTTTGTATTTTCTGTCTAAATTTAAACTTCAATTTTAGGTATAATACCTCTAACGTGGTTCGATTGAACGGCCTCTGTTGTTTTTTGCTCATGGGTGAAAATTCCCAAAAATAAAAAAAAATACTCAAAAAAATCAAATCTGGAAATATATAAATATCTAATTCTTTGAAGTATATATTTTTATTTCATAGATTTAGTTAGCATGATCCATCCAGGTCTGCGTCAAACAAGCCCAATTCGTGACAGCGATTTCTTGTTTGTTTCTCATCCTTTATTTTTATTATGAAAAAAATATGTATGTATAACTATATAATTTGTTTCTCATCCAAATTTCTATGTTTTTATTTGGTAGTGATTTTCAGTGGTTGTGTTTAATTATCATTTGTTCTTGAACTGATACACAATTGTGTTTGGGGCCTAAACATGCGATTAGGCCTGTCAACGACAGAAAAAACTACGTGATTCTGTTTCGTATAAATGAAACGGAACGAATAACGACACCAATTTTTATTTCGTTTCAATAAACGAAACGGCAAACAATACAAGAATAGTGACGTTTCGAATAGTTTCGACTCTTTTCAAACCGTTTCATATGTAATTTCTTAAGTGGAACGGAATTCTTACGAAACGGTTAACGGAATGAAATACTGAAACCGTTTTCTTAACGAAACGAAAAATGGTATGGGTGGCAAGTTGGTAACGTGATAATTTTCAACGTTTTACAGGCCTACATACGATGTTCTTTTTCTACGTATTCTTAGATAGGTAAAACAGCAAGATTATTTGTTTTTGCAAAATAGAATTATGATTTTATTGCTATGGTCTAATTTCATTTTTTTTATATGTCAATTGTTGGTTAAATATTTTCTCTCGATTTGCCGATTTGCAAAACAACACCGAAATCCTTAAACTAACATCTCTTTTTAGTGCTTTATAGCTAGATTTATTGAAGAATGGATTAAAGCAAGTGTGGCACTTAGTTTGGAGCTTCAAGAGATTGCTTTGGTCTAGTTAGATTCAGTAGTTAAGGTTTAATTAAACTCTAAACTAATCTCAATCAATTTGCTGGTAAAATGCTCAGTTTTTCTGTCCAGCGTCATACAACGCCAGTTGCCGTTACACAACGCAGAATTAATTCGCTCTTAAATTGCAAAATCTCTGACAAGGTTGGAACAGCGTTACACAACGCTCAGTAGCGTTGTGCAACGTTAGTTCATTTGTTTTTAAACCAGTTAAATCTATTATTTCCCCTTGTCAGAACGTTGTGCAACGCTAAGTAACGTTACACAACATTTCCGCTCCTATGTTGTGTAACGCTATTCAGCGTTGTACAACGTAGTCATGAAGCAGACAACTCTGCATTGCTCAGACATCGATCAGCATCGATGCTGCATGCATGCTGCCATGTTCCATGCATCGAATCGTTGTGTAACGCTCTAAACTTCGCTCAGACATCGCTCAATCGCTCTGGACGCGTAGTGCAACGCTGAATAGCGTTGTGCAACGGCGACGTTGTGTGACGCCAGTCAGCGTCGTATGACGTTCTGACAATATTGTTTGAGTTTGTCAGTTCTGCCTTGTTTCTTTTCTTGACTTCGTTGTGCAACGCTACCAAGCGTTACACAACGCTCTGACAAGTTCCAACGGAACTGTCGAGCTTCTGCTTTGGATTTTTGCTGAGGCGTTGTGCAACGCTATACAGAGTTACACAACGCTCTGACAACTCACAACGTTATTGTCTGTGACCGTTTGATTTTTCAACGGCTATTTCGGCGTTGTACAACGGCATATAGCGTTGTATAACAGTTGAGTCTGTTTTGACTGATTTTTGGAGCTGTTGGCGCCCTCTATATATATGGGGCCTCTTGGAACTGTTTAGACACTTTTGAAACCTTTGAAACTCCTCCCTTTTGAGCTCCAACCATTTAGACATTACTCTCTCTTGTGTTTGAGCATTATTTTAGCAAAATCATTGAGATTAGAGTGTGCAAACCAATCCACTAGTGTTAATTGCTAGATTTGTTGAGTGATTTGGTTAGAGCCTCAATCCCTTGAGTGTTTGAGCTTGTTTAATTGAGTTAGGCCAATCCACCTTGAGAGTGTTTGTAACAAGGTGATTTGGTTCGAATTTGTAGTCCCGTTCGTGTGGAATTGAACGGAGCGCGTCCATTTCAAGGTTGCGGAACTCCCGGAGACGTACGACTAAGGCTAGCACTTCCTAGCGGGTCGGAACTCCGTAATATATCGCGTGTCACTTCTTCTCTTCTCTCTTTACCTCTCTTGAATAGTGAATTGCTTGTGTTTTTGATTGTTTGTGTTAGACCAAGTTTGAATTGAATCAAATATTGACCATACCGGTTTAGAACTTTGCTTTTGTGCCTATTCACCCCCCTCTAGGCCTTTAAATTAGGGACAACAAAGTGGTATCAGAGCAGGGATTATCTTTTGACCATCTTGTTAGGTAGATAACCTCGATTCATGGCATCTAGGGTGATAGAAAAACCGGACAAGTTTGGTTCCACTTGCAAGAACTTCTGTTATTGGAAGAGATGTATGGTTGTATACCTCAACTTGATTGATCTTTGGGAGGTTGTTGATAAGCCATACACACCAATAGTTGATAGTGAAGGTAGAGAAACCCATGCCTCTAAGACCATTAGGACCAAGAATGATAATGCCGTGAATGTTTTGTTAAATTCGGTACATGAGTCCATAGCGGCCATTTTTGGTAGCTCTACAAGTGCACATGAAATGTGGGTTTCTCTCTTGAACCGTTATGAGGGAAATTCTCTAATCAAAAGCTCTCGACAATTTGAGTTAGAGTCTAGATTGGATAATTTCCGCATACGGGAAGGTGAATGCATCGAGGAGATGTATACTCGGTTTATACAATTGCTCGATGAATTCACTAACATAGGAGAGACCCTATCTAATAGTCGTGTTACAGGAAGATTGCTTAGGGCTTTGGTGGGAAGACCTCAATTCGACACTCTCATCTCGACTCTTGAGACACAACAAAGGTCCCACAACAACCTTACACCGGAGATCATCTATACCCATTACCGGTGCGTGGAAGAGAAGCTCAAGCAACTTGGAGAGTTGAAGTATGAGCCCAAAACCGTGGCATTGGCGGCAAGTGACAACAAGGCATCCCCTTCCAAGAATCGCCACAATGACAACCACCAAGGGAGACACCGTCACTCAAGTGACAAGGCCAAAGGCATCATCGACCTTGATGAGGACAAGCAAGGAGCTGTTCTCTCAAAGATGTTTCGAGCTATCATGATGTTTGAGGAAAGTTCAACAAAGAAAGACTTGAGAATGACGAAAGAGATCTTTGCTTCGTGTGCCAAAAAGAAGGTCATACCATGTACTCTTGCTTCAAGCTATTCCCTCACTTGAAGAAGGACAAGGAAGATGGTGGCAAGAGAAGGGGTGATGGCCGGTTCAAGTCCAATAAGGGACACTACAAGAAGAAGGGTGAGAGAGCCATGCAAGCCACTTGGGACAACGATTCCGATTCGAGCTCATCCTCTCAATCCGATTCGGAATCCGAGTGCGACTTTGACAACCTTGCTCTTGTGGCTCAAGTGAATGATGTGGTGATGCCGGTGGATGACGGCTAGATGACTTGGTGAAGGAGGTGTTCAATGAGTTCAACCGAGGCAAAATCTATGTGCATCCATTGAGTAAAGCTAGCCTTGATGAAGCATCATCCTCTACATCGACTTTCACACAAGCTCCAACGACTATTCAAGAGGAACCATCCACAATTGCCATTGAAATGTCCAAGGTCACAAATGAGGTACTTCTAAACTCATTCTCTAGTAGTGATAGCGATTGTGATAGTGAGAATGACTTGACCTTGAATGATGATGCAAACTTGCAATTTGATAGGTTGAATGATTATCTTGATGAGTCTCTTAAGACTATTGCTAGTCAAAAAGAGCAAATTAGTCTTTTGACGACTAAGGTGCATGATCTTGAATCTTTGGTGACAAGGTATAAGGGTATGATTGAAAGTTTTGAAAAACCAAGTGTTTGTGAAAAATGTCAAACTCTTTTGAGTGAGACAAATGTTTTGAAAAATGAAAGGGCTTCAAGTTCGTCTAGTGCTTCTCATAGCACCAAGATGAATCTTGATAAAATGTTTGTGGGACAAAACCCAATGACAAAACGGGTCTTGGCTTCAAAAAGAGGAATCAATCCTTTTCTAGACCAAGAACCATGTCAAGCCCAACACAAAATAAGAGACTTTATCACAAGAGCACCAATGGTAGGAACACTCACGGGCAAGGGCAAAAGAATTTTGTTGGCTCTCAAAATGGTGCTCAAAAGAATTTTGGTAGGAATAGAAATGGGTCTCAAAGACCTCAAAAGAACTTCCAAAACAATCGGGGCCCAAGCAACTTGTATTTCAAGGGACCCGATGGGTGTTTTCATCCTTTTCAAAACAATGATGGGAATAGGAATAGAACACACACTAGACCTCAAACCAATGGGGGAAATCAAAAAGTCTCTAAACAAAACAAAAAGAATTTTCAAAAACCAATTTTGAGAAACTCTCAATCATACACTTTCTCTAAGGATCCAAACATTAGGGCCATGGAGCTTAGGCGTCATTTTGAAACCCATTTTGTAAGAGAAAGTTCACAAGTGAACAAGCCAACTTGTGCTTGTTGCAACTATTGTGGTAAGAATGGCCATGTCACACTAGAATGCAAAGTTAGGAAAGCAAATCATACATCCGGTTCAATTAACATGATTTGGGTTCCTAAATTCACTTCCACATCCGTTTTGATTGGTGGAAGTGGTTCGAGTGTGGCTTAGTTAGCCATCTTCTTTCCCCAAGGTTATTCTTGTCAAATCTTAAGGGGGAGAGATTACAAGAATAATATATTAGTTGTGTGAGATACGGCTGTTTGACGGTGTCCCTGTCATGTAAACACCATGCAACCAGGCCTTAGAGCGTGGGGGAAATTCAGGGGTTGGTAAATACTGTACTAGATGTTGCTCCAAATTGCATCCTGTCTATTAGGGGGTGGTGATGTTTGAGACCTTGACTGACCAGAGACCCATGTAAAATACCCTCGTACCTGTCCAGACACTAGTGCAGTCATGTAAAGCGTGGTTGGAAACGGTATAAGTCCCACTATGGTAACGGTTGCCTTACAATCAGACTTGTGTGTATGTTGCATCATGTATGCCAAATTGAAATAAATTATTGCGTGGTAAAATTGAATTACTTAATGATCCAAACTGTGCCCAAAATAATGGCCAAATTATGCTGTAACGCATGACGGTTACGGCCGGTCTGCGTGTGCGGTGGCTAATGTAGCTGCCCAGTCATTGTTCATGTACTTAGGAATGTTGGCAGGGTGTACTGGAGTGTCCCATGCATGTAAGACTGGAGTGGTCCAGTGGTGACCCTTGGAGCTGGCCAAGGGGCAGTCCAACCTGGTTTGACCAGCCCCATTAGTTGCATGACACCTAGCAGCTTAGTCATTTAGGCAGGGGGAGAGTGGTTTGCTGACACCTGGTCCCCACCCCTTACTCTCTCTTTCTGGCCCAAATTGGTGGACAATTATGCCCTTATCCCTGCCAAATTCGTATTACCACTGTGTCTTACCAAAACAGACCCCTTGAGCTTGTTTGTGAGGTGCTAGACAGTGAAAAAGAGTGTTTGGATCATAGTTAAACAGTTGGGAAGGTAGAAAACAAGATTTTATGCATGGTTCTGGCCCTATATTACTCAAACCAGGCTGAAAACTAAGCATGGCAGTGCATAGTTCATGGATGGTGGATGATTTCATGACTTAACCAGACCAAGGCATGATGATTTGGTGCATTGCATAGTGCTGTTGGTGCACCCTAACTGACCATGTGCTAGTAAGCACCATAGGTCTGGTGTTGGTTGACTATCAAACCATGAAGCGGTGTTGCAAACACCCGCAAACCAGTCACGCAACGGTGTTTGGCTAGGTGCCTTTACCACGTAATTGCATGAGTTATAGGCTGGTGTTGAGTGTGACTGTGACATAAGGTTTTGATTGCTTGAACCAGACTTTGAACAGACCGAAGCGGTGGACTTGAGCGGTGAAGCGGGCGCTTCGCAACAGTGAACGGTGGGTAAAGCGGTGTAAGGTTTGAGGTGCGGATTTCACCTGAACCCTAACTCTTGTTGCTGTGCTAAACTTAAAGTATATTATGCATGTTGCTTGATGTTTTTGCATGACTTAGCATGTAGCCTGCATGTATGAATTGCTATATTATATATATATATGCTACATGACTGTACATAGGATGGATTGTTATCTCATGGCATGCATATTGAATGGTTTATTTTATTGTGGCTGAATTGTGATATATGGTATGGCTGTGCTAATTGTGTGATGAATGACATTTACATCTTTGGAAAGCGGAGTCGCGACCGTCTTTCCAAGGGCCGTGAGATAAGCGCTTATGTTCCGGGACTCATGACTATGAGGGGGTAAATGTTCTCAGCAATTAAGTACTATTTGGTTGTATTGATGGAAAGGAAATGACTTGGCTGATTGGTAACCAGCCTAGTATTGTGCATGGATAGGTGTCCAACAAGTGCCGGCTTTTGTATGAATTGAATTTGCAGATTTCGGATAATCGTTGCTAGCTGGCCTTGCATTGCATAGCATGAATTGCTAACTGTTTTATGAATAAAATGTGCAAACTATGTTCTTATATATTAAACAGTGTATATTTAGTTCCGCAACATGAGACTTCGGGTTCATGCGTGGCTGGAACTAAATACCGCACTGAGAAATGGTTTCCTTTCTCACCGTTCCATGTTTTCATGGGTTCCAGGTTTTGAAGGCGTGGGCTGAAGAGTGGAGAAGTAAGCCATGTACATTAAGCTATGCTATGTTTTGTATACTTGTGTACTGTTGCATGTTCCATTGTGTAATTATGTGCGGTTGTGTGTAAATCGAAGTTTGTTGCTTAACTTGGCTGTTACTTGTGGGTTTTGGGTTGGGAAAAGACTTGATAAACTGTGTGAATGTTGCCTATATGGCTGGATGCCGTCTATTACAGGGGAAACTCTGTCGAAATTTTGTTTTGCACATGTTACAAGCATAACCTCAATTTGGTTTTGAGACTGTGGCTTGCCAATTGCATGGTACTTAGTATGATAAAACATGGCATATTGATTTGTGGCCAACCTGTAAGCCTTGCAGAGCGTGCGAAGCACGTGCCTGCGGCGGAAATCTGTCATGCCGCCGTTGTGGGGTGTGACAAGTTATTTGTTTCTAACTAATATGTATTCTTGTAGGTTTGTTTGTTATCATCATTCAAGAGAAGTGCTTGGATCATAGATAGTGGTTGTTCACATCACATGACGGGTGATGAATCTTGTTTCAAGACACTTGAACCTTTTGATGGTGGTGAGGTTACTTTTGGTAATAATCTTAGGAAGAGCTCTATTATTGGTATAGGCTCGGTTGGAAACCAAAATTTAACGGTTTTTAATGTTTACCTTGTGGATGGTCTCAACTACAACCTTTTAAGTGTGAGCTAATTATGTGATGCGGGATATTATTTGAAGTTTGATCACTCCTCTTGTTTTGTGCATCAAATTTCGGATAATTCTCTTGTTTACACGGGACAAAGGAAAAATGATGTCTATTACTTGAACTTTGATCACTTCACAAATGGTGAACAATGCTTTAGTGCCATAGCTACCGGTTCATGGTTATGGCATAGAAGACTTGGTCATGTTTCTCTAGACTCCATTAAGAAACTTGTGAAATTGAAACTTGTCCGTGGTCTTCCATCACATAAACTAGACTTAAATGGGTTGTGTGAAGCTTGCATGAAAGGCAAGCAAACCAAGTCTAGTTTCAAAACCAAAGAGATCATCTCAACCTCTCAACCTTTGCAATTGCTTCATATGGACTTGTTTGGACCAATCAATGTTTTGAGTATTAGTAAGAAAAAGTATGTATTTGTGGTGGTAGATAACTATAGTCGCTTTACTTGGGTTTTCTTTCTTACTCACAAGGAAGAAGCATTTGACCATTTTGTTAAATTTAGCAATCGGGTTGAAAACGAAAAAGGGTTGAAAATCTCTAGAATTCGTAGTGACCATGGAAGAGAATTTGAAAATGCTAGATTTGATGAATTGTGCATAGAAAAAGGATATAAACAAGAGTTTTCCGCTCCACGCACCCCTCAACAAAACGGTGTAGTGGAGAGGAAGAACCGTACCTTACAAGAATTAGCACGCACCATGCTACATGAATTTGCCGTACCCAAATTTCTTTGGGCCGAAGCGGTAAAACGGCATGTCATGTAGTAAATCGTGCATGCATTCGTTCTCAACTCAAGAAAACTCCTTTTTGAATTATGGTTCGGTCATACTCCTAATATATCATATTTCCGTGTATTTGGCTCCAAATGCTTTGTCCTTGATGAGTCTCCTAAAGTAACCAAGTTTGATGCCAAGTCTTTGCCCGGTATTTTTGTTGGTTACTCAACCACAAGCAAAGCGTATAGAGTCTATTTGCCAAACTCAAAGGTAGTTATTGAGTCTATTAATGTCAAATTTGATGAAAAAGTCCTTGAGGAATCCAAGGAAGGTAACTCTATTGTAGGTACACAAGTGGAAGAAACTACACAAGAAATCGAGTTACAACCTCAAGCACAACCACCGGTGATCATTGAGGAGCCTTTGAACCGGGTTGATGACATTTTGATAGGGGGAGAGACTCATGAGGAGGGTATCTTAGACACAACTCAAAATAAAACGCCTCATGATGATCCTCAACCTCAACCGTCTCCCCAACCGGTTCATGAGCCTCCCGAAGTGCTTAGAGAAGTTTTCTCTCATCCTCTTACTAATGTCATAGGTGATCCTAGGGAAGGTGTTAGGACTAGGTCTAGTTTGCACCAAACTATTGGTCATTGTGCCTTTGTTTCTCAACTTGAACCAAAATCCTTCAAAGAGGCCAATGTTGACCTAAATTGGATTGTTGCCATGCAAGAAGAGTTGAACCAATTTGAAAGAAATCAAGTTTGGGAACTTGTACCATTACCAAAGGGTAAGCAAGTTATTGGTACCAAATGGGTTTTTAGAAACAAGCTAAGTGAAAAATGATATTGTGGTTAGAAACAAAGCCCGTTTGGTTGCACAAGGTTTCAAGCAACAAGGTATTGATTTTGAGGAGACCTTTGCACCGGTTGCTCGTCTTGAATCCATTAGAATGCTCTTGGCTTTTGCCGCTAACAAAGGCTTTATCCTATTCCAAATGGATGTCAAGAGTGCTTTTCTAAATGGTTGGATAGATGAGGAAGTTTATGTCCAACAACCACCCGGTTTTGTTGACCATTTCAATCCGGACCATGTGTATAAGCTTCACAAAGGTTTGTATGGTTTGAAGCAAGCTCCTAGAGCTTGGTATGGTAGACTTTGTACCTTTCTTCTAGACAATGGTTTTAGTAGGGGCAAAATGGATACAACTCTTTTCACTAAGAAAAGAGATGACCATTTGCTACTTGTGCAAATTTATGTGGATGATATTATCTTTGGCTCCACTAATGCAACTCTTGCCCAAGAGTTTTCTTCTTTGATGAGTAGTGAATTTGAGATGAGCATGATGGGAGAACTCACTTTCTTCTTGGGGCTTCAAATCAAACAACTAAAGGATGGTATCTTTGTGAACCAAGTCAAATATGCCAAGGAGTTAGTGAAGAAATTTGGTGTTGAAGATAGCAAGAGTTTAGACACACCCATGGGCAAAAGTGCGAATATCGATGCGGATGAGAAAGGCAAGCCTATGGACATAACTCTCTATCGGGGCATGATCGGTAGCCTACTCTATCTCACGGCGAGTAGGCCGGATATTATGTATGCCGTATGTCTATGTGCTAGGTACCAAGCCAATCCTAAGGAATCTCACCACAAAGCGGTAAAACGTATCTTGCGATACGTCAAGGGTACTCAAAACCTAGGTCTTTGGTATGGTAGACAAACCGAACTAGACTTGTTAGGTTATACCGATGCCGATTTTGCCGGTGACCGTATGGACCGCAAAAGTACTAGTGGAACTTGCCAATTTCTTGGTGGTTCACTTGTATCTTGGTCTAGTCGCAAGCAAACTTCGGTTGCTCTCTCCACCGCGGAAGCAGAATATGTAGCAGCCGGTAGTTGTTGTACTAAACTTCTTTGGATGATGCAAACCCTTAGGGATTTTGAGTTAGATTTCCAAAAGGTACCAATCTTGTGTGACAATACTAGTGCCATCCTTATATCCAAAAATCCGGTATTGCACTCTAGAACCAAGCACATAGAGATACGACATCATTTTATCAGTGATCATGTTGAGAAAGGTGATGTGGAATTGGTCTACATCGACACGAAGGAGCAAATCGCCGATATCTTCACCAAACCTCTTCCAACACAACAACATCTTGAACTTAGGTTCAAACTTGGTATGCTTGAACTCAAAGATTAAATTTATGCATATCATGTTGTTGTCTTTGTTGTTTGGAGCTCATTTCAGTTTAAATTGGTTTTATTTCTTTTGAAAACCATGAAAAATAAGTTTTTAACTATTTCGGTCTTAATTTTCTGAATTTTCTGGTTTTCTGTTGACTCTGGCGTTACACAACGCCATTCAGCGTCGTGCAACGCAAGAGTAACGTTAGTTTAAAATGAATTTATGCTGAATTTTGAATTCTGTCGAGATCAACGTTGTACAACGCTGCTGATCATTGCACAACGCTGGGTTGATTTTATCTGGTAGCGTTGCACAACGCTGTCTGTTTTATTTTAATTTTCCTTTGCTGAATTTAAAAATCTGTCGCGTTCAACGTTATACAACGCTGGTTACCGTTGTACAACGCCAGTCTGTTGTTTTTACTTAACGTTGTGCAACGCTGTCCATCGTTGTAAGACGTTGCTTTATTTCTTTATTTTATTTTTTTTATTTATTTGTTTGGCTTTAGTGTTGTACAACGCCCTTTAACGTTGCACAACCCTGGGTTGTAGCGTTACCTATCGCTACTCAGCGTTGTACAACGGAGTAGTCAGTCTCTGCTCAATTTTCGCTGTTTTGACTCATGCGTTGTACAACGCCCTTTGGCGTTACTTAACCGTGGACGCGTTTTTTTAACAGACGCGACCCCACCTTTTCTTCTTCTTCTTCTTCTTCTTCTCTCTCAAATCCGAGCCCCCTTTTCTTTTTCTCTCTTTCTCTCCAACTCACACCCTTTCATCTCTCTCTCTCAATACTCTCTCAATTCTCTCTCTCCACTCCAACCAAAACCACCAAAACACTCTCCTCTCTCTCCTCTCCACCCTCATACCCTCAAATCACTCTCTCTCTATATATCTCTCAATCTACCGAAACCCTAGCCACCGCCATCACCGTCAATTCCGGCGATCCGACCGTCGGATTTTCGATCGGCTTCGGTTTTGTGCTCTCCAAGGTCATCCCATCCTCTCCCTCTCTTCAATTTAAAGGTTTAACCTCATCCTCTCTCTCTCAATTTTCAATGGCACCAAAAACCGCTACCAACAAACAGACTAAGCGCAACCCCAAGGGTGCCTCCTCATCCAACCCACCGGTTCAAACCGATCAACCGATCCCAATGGAAATACCACCCGTTCCCGTGGATTGGACCCTCTCCTCTTCCAACACTTACCTCTTCAAAGACTCGGCCTCCTTCATGCACTTTTGCCAATACCGTGAGGCAAATCGTGAGTGCACCGATTGCTTCTTCACCCACCCGCATGGAGACTATCATATCACACCGCGGGAACTCAATTGGATCAAGGAGCGAATTGAGTATTGGAACATGTCGGGCCTTCTCTCTCACTCCCAACCTTATAACTCGACATTGGTGAAACTCTTCTACGCCAATCTCACCATGCAATGGACCGAGGGACAACCATCCGCTCACTCATATGTGCTCGGCCGCCACATTGTCATCACCAAGGAGCGCTTGGCCACTTTTCTAGGCATCAACGACGACAATTTGGAAATCTACATTCATGCCAATTGGCCCCGCGAATTACCTCCTTATGACGAATACCACCGCTTCTTCTACTGTTGGCGCAACTATACCGTTCGCCAATTCACCGCCACCGAGCTACCGGCCTTGCATCGCCTTCTCTTCCTCTTCATCAATAACATTATCACTCCGAAGGCAACAATCAAGACCAATGTGGAGCAATTCGCCGTGTTTCTCCTTCGCTCCCTCCTTGAGATGAATCAAAAGGTCAATCTTCCATTCATTATCCTTGCTCACATGACACGGGCCGATCACTCTCCTCGGTTCTCTCTCCCTTATGGCCATATCATTCAATCCTTCCTCATTGAGGATGGTATTCCTCTTGACACTCCGGTTTGGGGCGAACCCGTGTCCGAAGATACAATTGCTCACCCGGAAAATCTAATGGCTCATCTCACCGGAACCGGGTGGATCCTTCAAAACGAAGATGAGATAGTGCCCGGGCCATTCCATCGCAATGCCTATCTCTTTAGGCCTACGGCAACCATCAACCAATACGAGAAAATTGGGAATGAGCCGTTGTACGTGCCCGGTGGAAGGGCGGAAGGTCAAGGCACACCGCATGACTTCAACACCTATCTTGATGCCAAGTTTGCCGCCTTGACTACACACATTGATACGCGGTTTAACACCATTGAAGAAAACATGACCGCCTATCAAGCCAAGACCGATGCCTCAATCACGCATCTCAAGGATGAAATGATCAAGCTTTGGGGCAAGATGGAGCTTCATCTCCAACGTGGATCCGGTAGTGGCGCGGGTGATGATGATGAGGAGTAGTCATAGCCGAAACCGTCTCCAAGCCTTAGCCCTCTCTTTTCTATTCATTTTGATTTTCGTAGTTTCTTTGCCTTTCGTATCTCTTTTGTGATTTTTCGGTGTTTTGAATGATTAAGTTGTGCTAAATGGATTTGTTTTGCTTATGGATGTTGCATGAATTATGTTATGTTTTTATGAATTATGGTTGTGCTAAATGGCTTCGTTTTTTTTTAATTAGCTCTTTTTCTTTTAATATGCATGCATGGTCTATAATTGTTAGTTTATGCCTTCGTTAAACCTTGTTAGATACCCCTAATCAAATGAACTTAGTGGCCAAATTCTTTTCGAAAGGGGGAGGATCTTTATGGTTTGTCATCAAGGGCGTTTTGGGTATTCTTTTCCCTATTTGCAAAAAGGGGAAGAATTATGTAATTTGGGGTATTCCGCCTTGTTGTATCAAGTCCCAAATGTACCTTAGGTGTTGTTTTGCAACTCGGCAAAAGGGGGAGATTGTTGGTTAAACATTTTCTCTCGATTTGCCGATTTGCAAAACAACACCGAAACCCTTAAACTAACATCTCTTTTTAGTGCTTTATAGCTAGATTTATTGAAGAATGGATTAAAGCAATTGTGGCACTTAGTTTGGAGCTTCAAGAGATTGCTTTGGTCTAGTTAGATTCAGTAGTTAAGGTTTAATTAAACTCTAAACTAATCTCAATCAATTTGCTGGTAAAATGCTCAGTTTTTTTGTCCAGCGTCATACAACGCCAGTTGCCGTTACACAACGCAGAGTTAATTCGCTCTTAAATTGCAAAATCTCTGACAAGGTTGGAACAGCGTTACACAACGCTCAGTAGCGTTGTGCAACGTTAGTTCATTTGTTTTTAAACCAGTTAAATCTATTATTTCCCCTTGTCAGAACGTTGTGCAACGCTAAGTAACGTTACACAACATTTTCGCTCCTATGTTGTGTAACGCTATTCAGCGTTGTACAACGTAGTCATGAAGCAGGCAACTCTGCATTGCTCAGACATCGATCAGCATCGATGCTGCATGCATGCTGCCATGTTCCATGCATCGTAGCGTTGTGTAACGCTCTAAACTTCGCTCAGACATCGCTCAATCGCTCTGGACGCGTAGTGCAACGCTGAATAGCGTTGTGCAACGGCGACGTTGTGTGACGCCAGTCAGCGTCGTATGACGTTCTGACAATATTGTTTGAGTTTGTCAGTTCTGCCTTGTTTCTTTTCTTGACTTCGTTGTGCAACGCTACCAAGCGTTACACAACACTCTGACAAGTTCCAACGGAACTGTCGAGCTTCTGCTTTGGATTTTTGCTGAGGCGTTGTGCAACGCTATACAGAGTTACACAACGCTCTGACAACTCACAACGTTATTGTCTGTGACCGTTTGATTTTTCAACGGCTATTTCGGCGTTGTACAACGGCATATAGCGTTGTATAACAGTTGAGTGTGTTTTGACTGGTTTTTGGAGCTGTTGGCGCCCTCTATATATATGGGGCCTCTTGGAACTGTTTAGACACTTTTGAAACCTTTGAAACTCCTCCCTTTTGAGCTCCAACCATTTAGACATTACTCTCTCTTGTGTTTGAGCATTATTTTAGCAAAATCATTGAGATTAGAGTGTGCAAACCAATCCACTAGTGTTAATTGCTAGATTTGTTGAGTGATTTGGTTAGAGCCTCAATCCCTTGAGTGTTTGAGCTTGTTTAATTGAGTTAGGCCAATCCACCTTGAGAGTGTTTGTAACAAGGTGATTTGGTTCGAATTTGTAGTCCCGTTCGTGTGGAATTGAACGGAGCGCGTCCATTTCGAGGTTGCGGAACTCCCGGAGACGTACGACTAAGGCTAGCACTTCCTAGCGGGTCGGAACTCCGTAATATATCGCGTGTCACTTCTTCTCTTCTCTCTTTACCTCTCTTGAATTGTGAATTGCTTGTGTTTTTTATTGTTTGTGTTAGACCAAGTTTGAATTGAACCAAATATTGACCATACCGGTTTAGAACTTTGCTTTTGTGCCTATTCACCCCCCTCTAGGCCTTTAAATTAGGGACAACATCAATATTTTGGCTTAAATTAATCTACAGTTATGATAATTGCTTATATCTATTGTAATACAGTTAGGATATCAACAAATCTGGGGAAAAAAAAAGCAATGGAAAAGTGCCCAGGATGGAGTTAAATTAATCATATTTCCATCCCTTCTCGGCTTCTTGGAGATTTTATCAGTACCATTTTAATTTTATTGGCACCGATATAACAATATAGTAGAGTAATTTTTTAATATAAAAAATAGAGTAATATTTGCTACTTTGTTTTTTGTTTTTTTTTCCCTTTCTTTTTCTCTGCTACAGGCTACAGCGCAACGAAAATCCGAGAAGAAATATAGTTAGCATGAAAATAACTAGATACTTCTTTAACCCGTGTTCATTATGAATAATCGGAAGTAGATTTGTTAAATGTTAATAGATAACTAGATACTTCTTTAACACGTGTTCACTATTAATACTTCGAAGTAGATTTGTTAACATATTCTTTTCTTTTTTTGAAGATAAATACTTCGGTACTATACCAACGCGCCGATCGAAACTATCCGACCAACCCAATGTGCCACAGACATCTAAAATTTTCAAATACGTTTTCATGATTTTTAATTAGGCGAATGCATGTAAGAAGAACAAAAAAACAATTTTTCTATGTTCGTATATGCAGTAATTCTACAATCAAACGCCATAATCTTGCTTTTCCCTATCCAACTGCTCGTACTTGTTGTAACTTGTAAGTGCATGAAATAAGAACAAGCTATTTTTTGTTTGAAAGTGTATAAAATAGCTTGTTTTTATTTTTTTTATCTAAATTAGCTCATTTTTTGTTGCAACAAAATTTTAGAACTAGAGCAAAATAAAAACAAGCCTCACATTAGTTTTTATTTTTATTCGGTACACTTCCAAACATCCCAAACAATATGACGCATTTGTTTTATATAGGACTAAAATTGACAGTTACGAACTCGTACAATGCAATCCCTATCATCAACATGGGTTCCTTAGAGCCACACTATTCACACCAATCATATTAAAACAAGTCACCCCATCTCATTAATTCTTAAATTATATGCATATGCATCCCCAATATATATCATTTATTGCCTCCACCTCACAAGCCCAATACTAAAACGAGATAGCATGCCTCTGCTATTAATTCCACACCGTCTGATCTATTGATCGATCAATTCACATAATTAGAAACGGACATTACACACATGCATTTTACATGTTTTCAATTCAGACAGTTGAAATTTCAATTGCATGATCATGTTATGATTTTGTCCAAACATGATTTCAAGTTTTTCACAAGGACCGCTACCACATGGTTGATTGATGCTTCCATCATGTGGACCTTACCAAATTAACGCACCTCATCAAATGATGCCAGAACCCAATTTAAATCAATTTAATTTTTTTCTGCGTAATTGAGGTAAACCGACACTGCAGCTGCCAATCTCAAGTACATTTTAACTAGAAACATTTACATAAATATACACACTTGTACATCAAAATTTAATGTCATTTATTACTCAATAACAAACACCAGTACACAACACCCTTGCAATGCAAATATGCAATACACTTCAGTGGAAACAGGAACCAGTCAAGACACAAATTCTTTTCTATAGAGTTCTTTTTTCATGTAACTCAATTTCTCACATCTCAGTTAAATTAAAAAGTACTACATTGCTTGATAACTGTTAGAATAATTTTGGAAACAAGAAATGAGGATCCAAGTTACAAATTCAACCTCATAAAAAAAGATTGAACCGATCTAACTCAGTTAGTAGCTACTTCACAAAAATCAAAAGGAAGTCACCACTCACCACCGCCGATTAAATTAACAACAAAATCAACAAAAAAAAAAGAAGCTACCTGATCAGTGACATACATACTACATTACAAATCACAGAAAGATGAAGCATTCCAAAGACACAGAAGGATTCTCCAACGACTCCTTCCCTTCGGTGCCGGTGCCGGTTCCAGGACCGGGCCCACCACCACCACCATCGGACAACTGTGCCGACTTGTTCGGCATCAATGGCGGTACTCTCCTAACCGGCATTCCCCGATTCAACCCCAATTTGTCCCCCGGTCCACCGGGCCCTACTACGTCTCTCCTCTTTGCACCCGGAGACAACGATCTCCTCCCAGATCTCTCTCCTACATCTCTTTTTACACCATTTCCACTTCCATTCAACGACCGATTGTTTCTCAACGGCGGGCCCGGGGATGTCCGCCCGCTCCGACAACCTACTCCGGTCACCACAGCTGGAGAAGACCTTTCCTTCCTTGATCCTCCACCTACGAGCTCGCCTGAGTACGACTTTCGATTGTAACCTCTTTGCATTTTGGGAAGAGACGAGGTAACCGCGGTGCTCACCTCTTCTCGCTCTCTCTCTTTCGTCGTCGTCGTCACGCTTGTGGCGTTGCTTGTAGCCTCGCTAAGGCTACATGCGTCATCCGACGGCTGAGGCTGCTCTGATCTGTCATCCGAAGGCGGGATCTCGCTCGATTTCGATTTCGGTTTCGGCTTCGGGTTCTTCTCCAGTTCATCATTACTTGGTACATTCTCGTTTGGCTTGAGAACTACTGAAGGCGGAGGAGGAGAAGAAGGTTTCGACTTGGGTTTAGGTTTCGCCTTAGGGGTTTCCGACAACACCTCCTTCACTGTCTCTTCTTCCGGTGGCGGCGGAGGCGGAGGAGGTGGTGGGTCCCAGCGAGGTTTCTTGGAGACCTTCTCTTTCTCCTTGGCAATCTCTTCGGCTTCTTTCTTGCTACAACAACAACCCATTGTCAAATAATAAATGGCAAAGAAAGAGAGCTCTTTTTCTTTTCTCTTTTTATTTCTTCTGACTTTGTTTTTACCAGAGAAGCTCCATTCTTTTGTTTTGTTTTTTGGCACACTCTAGAGTCTAAGTCTAGTGCTTCTCTCTCTCTCTCTCTCAATCAATCAATCAAATCTGTGACTGGATACAAACATGTCGAAGTGAGTATTAAATATGGCTAAGCTGTCTGCCATTGACGACTCTTCTCTCTCTTCCTCTGTTTCTCGGTTTTTGAGCAATCAGGTTTTCGGAAGCGGGAATTCGGTCAAAAAATACAAAGACGAATTCACTTTTAGATCTTCTGCTTCCATCTTTTTGTGTGAACTTTGTAGCGGGTCATAAGAATCATGAAGACGTTGCCTGCCACACGGAATGGGAGTGAAGGAAAGGAACACGAGTTGAGCGCACGCATTAATTTACTGTTAAACTGAAACAAAAAAAGTAGGTCGCGCGTGCCTACAAATTACGAGCAATGCCACTGCCTCTCTGTGTCATGCAGTGGGTACCTGACATTGGGGCCCACTGATTTGTCTGCTGTGGACCCCTGGGTTTCGAGTCTAATTTTTTTTATTTAAGAATGATTATAATTATTAATAAATTAGTAATTAGGCGACAGGGGCCACTAAAGATACAGTTTACAGTTGATCCATGTTCTTCCCGCGCTAATTCAGCGGCGATTGCATGTGCTTACTGCTTACTATGAACAAAACCACATAAGAAAATGACGAAAATACCCTTGCCAATCAGATTCGTTGGATAGGGACAATACGGTGCAAAATTATATCATTGGATTCTCAGATGTGCAAAAATACTGGAAGTGGTACAAGTTACTGCCATTAAAGATCCGCTTTCCTGACAGATGGATCCTGTAAAAGTAAACCACAATTGTTTTTAAAAAAAAATGAGTTAAGGTTGACACCATACTGTTGTTAGATTCTAATGTGCACGTTTTTGCTGTATGATTTGCAATTCCAATTTCCGCCATTGTGGTGTTTTTACAATAGAAATCTCATGTGGCATTTAAATGGTGTCACAGACTCACAGAGAAGCAATTCGTTGACTAGTACTTAAGTTACTATTAAACTAGTTTGCTCGAAGATAGGCCTGGGCGCAGGGAATCACATCCTCTACCGACCTTTTAAGGTTGGTAGAGTGACAACTTTCGATCTAAACCGTTAGATCTAATCTCAATGGTTAAGGGAGCCCCGTGCATGTAACAGAGATTGATAGACTCGAAAAATCTTAACTGTCGAGATTAGATCGAACGATTCGGATCAAAAGTTGGCCCTCTACCAACCTCAAAAGGTTGGCAGAGGATACCCTCCCTGGGCGCAGTATATCGTCAATATGCCAATTCGTTCCGTTCCGTCTACGTAAAATGTGTAATCAGGGGCGGAGACGGTGGGGGGGCCAACATAGACCTGGCCTATGTTGTGAATTAAAAAATTTAATTACAAACATAAAAAATTAAGTGTAAATTAATTACATTTAGGAATTGGGTCTACTCTATGACCACAGCTCACTTCAGCCCATTAGTCTATAACTCATCTCTTTCTTTTGTGAATCCATATCGTGAGATTCATCTCTCTTCTCCGATACAACTCTTCTAACTGCTAAGTAACCTAGCGCTAGTAGCGAGTAGTTGTGTTTGTGAACAGCTGTGCGAGGCGACAACCAGCGACCGGCGACGACGAGGCGATGCCTATTCATCTTCTCCGACGACCAGCCGGAGCGGGCAGCGGTCGGCGACACTGCGGCTGTGCTTCTCGTCTTCTCCCGTTCTCCAATACTTTTTGTTTTAATACATATATATATATATATGATGTAATTTTTGGTACAAATACATATCTGAATATATGATGTAACTTTTGCTTTAAATTATGCTTATAATTAGTGATTGTCATAATGTCATTTACTAATTTGTAAGTATTTTTATTGTTTATTTAATTCTTCATATATATTTTTTCTACTGTTACTGTTAATTGTGATATTAGGATGGAGACATAAAGTTTTTGGATTTTGATATAAGGAAGGCATGCTAATCAAGATTTGTGTTGTGTACTTCTTATAATTTTTTATAATAAATTATGGGATGATAATTAGTAAATAACTTAATATTTTTCCGTATGTTTTTTTTTTCTAGCGGTATTTGTCCTGGAAAGGCAGGAATGGTTGCTATATTGATTGCTGGTATTCTCGGAAAATAATGAATGGACTATCACAAACCAACTAAGGTCAGTCCTTCAAACCTTGACCTACTCCATCTCTAAATCCTGGATCCGCCCCTGCGTGTAATAGAATAAAATTTCATTTCGTTTCGCAAACTGAACGGTAAACAGAATGTGTTTCGTGATTCATCTGTGTGACATGAAGTGCAAATATAGCCGTTCCCCCACGTTCCGTCAAAACGAAATGTACAACGAATCAATCCGGTACATACCGCTACTAAACCGAAACGACCCATTCTGTTTCCGTTATCAACGTTACCCATCCCCAGTCGAAGATGCAAATAAATTTAGGACATGTAAATGGACAAAAAAAAGTATATAAATTAACGATCAGAATGCGTTGACATGTTTGGATAAATGTGGTTGGTTTGTACGCAAGTCATTAATTCAATTGGCATTTTTTTTTTTTTGGATCTTCTCTAATCATTCCTTGCCTATTTTACTATTTAGTTTTCCACTAAATACAAGTTATAACTCTCATTTTAGTCAGGAGAGGTGGGTAGGTGTGTTGTCTTTCTGACAGAGAGGAATCATTTAATGATGGCAATCTTTATAAATGATTTTAGAATAATAAAATCGAGTTCAAATTTTTAAAAATAATATATAAATATACAATTGGACCAACAAATATTCAGGCTCGGTTTGGGCAGGTGTGGGAAGAAGTATTAGAAAGTGTGTAACTTTGTGAAGAATTTGGATTGTTCATAATTTTTTCCTTCCTTCTTCCTTCTTCCTATGTCCAAACGCACCCATAGTTCAATTTAAAATTCTGTGTGCAAATTCGACGCATATTCGTTGTCTAACAAACTTTTTTTTGCCATATAATCTCAAATAACGACTTCTCAATTATAAGCGACATATTAAATTATTTTATTTCCCATTCAAATAGAAGAATATTTCATCATTTGTTCATTTCTATCTATTCAAGGTACGTAAACATTTTTGTCTTAACTTGTTATAGTCATTTCGTTTCTTTTGTTTTATGTTGAAATGTCCACTTTTTTCCATGTCTCAATCGTACGTCCTTTTTTCCTATGGCTCCGTTTGGATATGTGTGGGAAGAAGAAAAAAATGAAAGAAGTGGAAAGAAGTATTGGGAAATATATAACTTTATAAAAAATCTGAATTGTTTATAATAAATTTGAGCCTTCTTCCTTCTTCCTTCTTCCTAGTTTACTATTTGACACAGGACTAGTGAGAAAATAAAAGCCGTCCCATTTTTTTTATTTTTTCCCCTTTCCTTTTAAAAGATTGTCACTTGAAAGTTGAAACAAAACGGAATCAACCCAATGTGGAATTCTAACTTCAGGCCCAGACTGCAACACAAGTGGGTGCATAAAACCCCAATATGCCTAACAAAGAAACTCTTCCAGGCCCAGAAAAGTGATTGGAAAAATCAACTGAAATAAAAATCTTCAATCACCTACGTTCCTTTTATCTGATAACCGTTTCCACCGTCTTTTCGTCCAAAACGAAATGAAACGGTTAAAGATTTTAGTTGCATTTCAAAAACGAAACGGTTAACGCAAGTTTGAAACGGTTAACTCTATGTGTATTTTTATGGTATTTTCGTGATTTTGATCGTTTCGTCTAAAAGAAACGGTTAATGAAAATGATAGTCAGTTTCGTGTCCAAAACTCAACGATCAACACAACAGTTCATTTGCGTGGTCGTTTTAGATGTTATGCATCCCTATTCCTATACTATTTTAGGGTGCGTTTGGATCGTTGGAAGAAAGAAGAAGAAGAAGGAAGAAGAAGAAAAAAAATTATAAACAATCCAAACTCTTCACAAAGTTACACACTTCCCAATACTTCTTCCCACTTCTTCCCTTCTTCCCTTCTTCCCACACCTATCCAAACGCACCCTTAATGAAAACAAAGAAATAGGGCCGGAATCAGGATTTTGATTAAGAAGGGGCTGAGCATTGCAACATAAAATTTTTTTGAACTTATATAAGAGGGGCATTATAATATATTATGTATAATAATATTAGATATTTGATACAAATATACAATAAAAAGAAATCGAGGGGTCCAAATAAAATTATAAAGGTGCAAGTCACCCTTTTTATTATCTTGCTTTTATGTCATTGCTTGGGGAACAAGTGGCGGATCCAAGAGTCCTGAAACCAGATAAGTTATAGGCATTAAATATAAGTCTTTATCTTTCTCACTTATTAATTAATTTAAGCTACCTAAATTTAATGTTAAATCTATTGGAGGGTACGAAAAACGTGTAGCTACAAATCTTTAAAAAGTTAATTTGTTGCGATCAATCAGCATCGAACTTATTGTGTAGTACACCCTTTATTGACTTGACATTGATAAAACTTAAATTTATGTGATTTTTTTTAAAAAAATAAGAGGTGTACCTTTTATTCTAAAGGACAAACTGAACATTTTTTTAACTTTTGAGTAAAATTCCAACGATAAATTAGGCTGAGATTTTCAAATTAAATTAAGAAAATGGATATAAAAAATGCCATATAAAAGAGGCAATAAAATATCCTAATATTTTATTGAAAATTTCCCTTGACAATTTGACATGGAAACAATTAGCCCCATTTGTTGTTGCCGACAAAAAGGAGGTCTCACTTGGAAGGTGATTTTTAATTTATTCGTAAACCAGAAGGAATAGATAATTAAATTTTCTGATACAGTGAAAAATTTGAATTTCATGTGCTATGTTATGTACGAGTCTATGACCACAACACGCGGTTAGACTAGACCCATGTTTCTTTTGTCGGATTGTAAACGGAATTAATTAATAATTTGTCGGTGGAACTGGGGAGAGTATCCTCTGGATGGTTGTATTCAACCATCCAGTGGACGTCTTTCGATCCGAGCCGTCCGATTTAATCTCAACGGTTAGATCTTTTCGGGCCTATCAATCCAGGTATCATGCACGGGGCATCTATAGCCATTGAGATTAAATCAGACGGCTGAGATCGAAAACCATCCATGGATGGCCATCCAGAGGATGCAGTTCCGGTGGAACTGGCGTTTCCTTCTCCCGCGCACCGAGTACAAATAATTGGAACCAAATCCTGTGCCGCGCGGGACGTTGCAGCGCATGAAATCCCTACCGTTCAATAAATCGAACAGCTGTCCCGCATTTGTCATGTCCGCTTTTTCATATTGGATCCGAAACAAACGTTCTCACTCTAAGTCACGTGGTACTGCTTTTCCAAAAGGTTATTTCTACAATAATAACGTTGTAGTACTTCATGCAGCGATTGGTTTTGTACTTTTGTGATTGCATCTTGACTCATTTTGACTCGAACTTCACCACCGCAAGTCACAAAAAATTCAAATCAAAGTTTCAGTAGATGGAAAAGAATATATTGGCTCACTCAACAGTTACATAAGTCTAATATCAAACTTAGTGACGTTTTCATGAGTATATATATTCTCAAATATCAATATTAATGAGGACATTCTAAAAATTAAAATTTTAATTCGTGTACACAGATAAAAATTAATAGTATTCCCTTCCATAAACGATACATGATCTGATTTATCTAGTTACGAATTATTATATAATATTTATTTATTTATTTATTTGTTTGTTTATTTGTATAAATTTTGGAGGTCTAAAAATTTCAGGTGTGATATACACCATCCACTAATTTACCATCCAAACCATCCAATTGGATTAGGGACTGAAATTGGACTATTATGGACTGTCTGGGTGTGCTGATGTCATCATTTTCGCGTTATGACGTCATCAAATTTTTGCGAAAAAAAAATTTTCTAAAATTTTTTTTCGTGCGCTGACGTCATCAAATGGACGGATTTTTGTGTCCAGTTAGATGCGTTAAGAGATTAGTTAAATTAGTTAAGTGTTCAGTTAGATGCAATGGTAATATGACGTTTTGGTTTTGATAATGACCATAAAAGATGAGTTAAAATGCGTTATGTGTTCAGTTAGATGCAGTGGTAATATGATGTTTTAGTTCTCATAATGACCATAAATAATGACTTAAACTGAGTTATGTGTTCAGTTAGATCTAGTGGTAATATGACATTTTGGTTCTGATAATGACCATAAAGGATGAGTTAAATTGCGTTACGTGTTCAGTTAGATGCATTCGTAAATAAAATGAAAACTTTCAACACTAAATTGAATAATTACAACTATAAACTGATCACTTACAACAACAAAATAAATATGAACATGTTTTGGAATGAGTTAAATTGAGTTATGTGTTCAGTTAGATGCATTGGTAATATGACTGTTTAGTTCTGATATGACGTAAATATGAACATTTAAAACAACAAAACAAACACTTACAATAACAAAACGAAGAGACACGAATATTTAAAACAACAGATCTGTGCAGATTGATCTGCTCAGTAAAATATTTAAAACAGAACGAAAGAAAAATCAATTAAACTAGGTTGAAGTATGGATCAAGAAATATATGCTCACTCGATCAGAACTGTACTATTTCGAGAGAGTTCACAATTGAAGACCTTTTGACGGGTACATGATTGAAAAACCCAAACATAAAGAGCAGAAATATAAAAATCAAGATGAAATAGATAAAATGACTTCGATTTTGCGAAAAGAAAGAAGAGAATCTGATGAACTTGGAAACATCAGATTCAGATCTACATTTCAACAATGGAATGAAGAAGAAAAGAGCGATATTTAATTTTTGTCTCCAGTTAGAGAAGAAACAAAAAGAAGAAGAGAGGAGGAATGTGAAAGGGCTGATGCCTCAAAGCGTTGCAGCATGTAGGAATGGCGATCCGTCGATCTGACACAGAGATTCGACCACATCGGGATTCCGATCCAGTTTTGGCGGTCGAATTAGATAGCCGAGGCAGAGAAGCACTGTGAAAACGTACCACGCCCGTTCGATCTGGAGATGGCTCTCATCCGACGGAGGGAGAGATTACATGGTGGTTTCTAGGGTTTGTTCTCATCCGATGCGAGAGGAGAGAGAAGAGAGAGGAGAAGAGAGATCGAAATGGAAAGTGAAAGAAAAGAGAGAAATGAAAGGATGGCTCTGTTGAATGGTTGGATGGTATAAATAAACAGTGAAGAGGGGTCTCTGTGGATGGTTTGGATGGTAAAAGAATGGATGGTAAATACCAATTACCTAAAAATTTTATGAAAATTCAATACTATTTTTTATAAAAGATGTAAGATTGTCTCGATTCATATGCTAAATTATGAACAGATATTTATTCGTATGTAAGTATTTAGCATTAGCTTAATATAATAATATTAGTGTGTAAAATAATTAAAATGCAGATGCATTCGATTTTGTTAAAAATTAAATGTACACGTATTGCAATTTTAATTTTTGAAAATTTCCTCATTAACATTGATATTTGAATTTGAATGTATATATATACCGATGAAAACGTCAGTAAGTTTGATATTAGAATTATATAACTGTTGAGCGAGCCAATATTATATTCTTTTCCTACTACAGAAACTTTGATTTGGATTTTTTGTGACTCGAGGTAGTGAAGTTCGAGTCAAAATGAGTCAAAATGCAACCATAAAACCAATCTCTGCATAAAGTACTACAACGTCATTATTGCAGAAATAATCTTTTAGAAAAACAGTACCACGTGACTTAGAACGAGCGTGTATGTTTCGGATCCGAAATGAAAAAGCGGACAGGACAAACGCGGGACAGCCGTTCGATTTATTGAACGGTAGGGATTTCCTGCGCTGCAGCGTCCCGCGCGGCACAGGATTTGGTTCCCAAATAAATTGGAGGAGGTGCCTGCTCAGTGGGTCCCACATGTGTTTGAGCGACGTTTGCACCATGATCGTGCGCAATGCGCCTCACCAGTCACTTGTCACCTCCCATGCCTATTTTATTATTCTTAATTTCTTTATGACACGTCTACTTATTATTCTCAATCAACATGTAAATGAAACGTTCGCAGATAAATTTATTTTTCATACTTTTAGTTACAAAATTTTAACATATTAAATTTTTTTTCAAATATTAATTATATTATACAAAATTATGAAATTTGGAAAAATATACATTATTTTTTAAATGCTGATTTTTTAAGCTCAATTATAAACTTTTTTCTATAACATTATCGAAATATTTGTTTTTAAGTTTTTTATATTTTAAAAATAAGAAGAATAATAAGTGTGGAAAAAAAATATAAAGTATTTCAACTCTCGTTAATAATAAAAACAGATTATTCTGGCGATAGTTTTAGATGACGTGGCGGATGCAGAGAGGATGATTGCAGGAAGAATCGATCCAAGGTTGGTCACATACTCACATGGAATTAGTTCTTGGCCTCTACTCCTCAAAGCGACATCTCACCTCCATTCCCACTCACCTTTTATTCTCTCCTTTTCTTATTTGCCGAACATAATCCTTTCCTAGTCCCGGAGCACCGGATAAGACATAGCCAATACATATTTAAGAAATGGGACCCACATGTCAATATAACAAATAATTAGTGAACCGGGAGCAGTAACAGAAGGCTCCATTTTATCCAGGCAATAGATGCACTTTCCAGGAAACTAAGATTTATACGACTTACCACGAATGTTGACGAGGCGTCTTATTAATGAGCATAGTTATCAATTAGAGGAAATGTGAGAAATCGTAGAAAATTAGCTCTCACGAAGAGAAAAAGGAACCTGCTTCTTTCCGAGTCAGAAAAGCTTTGGTGCTTCTTAAAAATAAAAAAAGAAGTTGGAAAAGCTTCGGTTTTGTACTAATTTTTACACGCGCCTACGTTCACTGTACACACACACACTCTCTCTCTCCTTTGTCGAGGCTCAGAGTTCGAAGCTCGACCGAGGAAGGAAGCACAAAAACAACTACAAGCGGTGAACTTCTCACACAAAAGGGAAAAGAAAAATTAGAAAGGAGATTGGAAAGGAGAATTGAACAAGGTGTGATTTGGAAAGGGAGGAGGGTTTCGATCGGATTTGCGAAGAAGAGGTTTTGATGGAGAAACGCGGCTACATGCTTCGTATCCTTTGTTTGATTTGATCTGCCCCTTTTACTGTTTTAGTTTGGGATTTATGTCTGATTAGTAGACATGTCAACTTTATTTTGAACTGTTGGGTACTCTTGAATTTCAAATTGCTTAAGATGTAGATTTCCAATTCGGGAAGTTCATCTTTCTATTTGTAGAATTTGTTGGGTTTTTTGGTTTGATCGATGGCTTTCCAATTTTAGTTAATTTTCGTAAAAAATCGTCATTGAAAATGTATCATACATCAGAAATTTCCGCTATTTTTTTATTTTTTTGATAAATTGACTTCTTTTATTTACTATCCATTTGCATTATTGTAATATTTTTTTACGAACAAAGTACAGCCATTATTAGAACTTAAATCTCACATGTGTTATTTCTGTTTGAAAGTTGATCCTTGACCAATTGTTAACGAAGAGGAGTTTGTGGCACACTCTTCAGATGTGAAATGTTTATCAATTGGGAAGAAATCAAACCGGGTATTCATCACCGGTAGCGAGGATAGGAAGGTGAATCTTTGGTCAATTGGCAAAACCACCCCTTTGCAGGTTGGTCTTTTTTCTTTTTACTCTTTTGTGCTTTCCTTTACTGGGTATTACAGGAATATTTGCTTTGCTTTGGTTTGGAAAAGAGAGCTTTAGGGTCAATACTTCTATATGCATTTTGAACTTTATCTTTTTCTTCCTTTGCAACTTGGCTGTTTTTAAAGTTTCCTACTGACTTTTCTTTTATTATACGAATAACAATGAGTAGTTGTTGCTTAAAATGATTTTTAATTAGCCTTAGTTGAATGTGACCGTAACTATCAGTATTATATATTTTTGAATATTTTCCTAATCCAATAATAAGATCACTTGGTAGTTGATACTGGAATTCTGACCAAGTTAGCTACAGTCTATTAATAATACAATAGTTATGGACCTTATGGTTTTAATGCAACGTTTAGTTTATATGTTTCCGAAAAATTCATCCTGGTATTGACTTGTAACAGAGTTTGCAAGGTCATACAAGCGCAGTAGAATCAGTGGCATTTGATTCTGGAGAGGTCTTGGTTCTTGGTGGAGCTTCTAATGGCGCAATTAAGCTATGGGACTTAGAAGAGGCCAAGAGTATGTAGTAATCAATGCAATCCCAACTTTATTACATAAATGGAAACTTTTAATTACAACATAGACAAGCATTGTTTTCAGTGATTTCATCCAATGGAAACTTGGGTCCGTTTCAAATCACACTCATCATTGCCTTATTAGCAAATTGTATCTACTTGCGATTAGCATGGCAGCATCTGCTTTCGTACCAAGCGGTAGATGTTTATACAATTAATAAGTCAAACAAATCAACAATAAACACTTTCATTTTGAACTAAACTGGGAAGCAGTTAGTACGACTTTTTTTTTTTTTTTAATTATGTAGTTGTAATCTCATTGCGACTGGTTCCTATAGAATTGGGAACTTAAAATAACTTGAGTTTGATGGTAGGAGTCAAAAACATCAAAGATAATTGAAAAGTATTATCTTGCAAATTTCCGAGTTTTGAGATGCACTATGTTTTAATTTTCAAAGAAGATTATTTATTCATAGAATCTGGTATAAAGTGCGAATTCGTGAAAGATAATGTTTGCCTATTTTTCTTTTTAAAAATGAAAGTGTAGTTGTAAGAACTCTGACGGGGCACAGGTCAGGCTGTACTTCAGTAGAGTTCCACCCGTTTGGTGAGTTCTTTGCTTCAGGATCGGTGGATACTGATCTTAAGATATGGGACATCAGGAAAAAGGGGTGCATTCACACTTATACAGGCCACACACGTGCCATTCAAAATATTAAATTTACTCCTGATGGACGTTGGGTTGTTACTGGAGGTGAAGACAGTATTGTCAAGGTATGTCAATGTTTTGTGTTTAGCATTCATTTATGCACCTTACTTTATATGTTGCTTTCCAACACTCAAAACTTTTCTCACTTGTCACATTGCAAACAAGAAGTGCGAGAAATGTTGTTTTATTATGCAAATACGACAAAAAAAATCTGGTATTATTTGCAAAAGACGCCATTTGTTATGCTCTTTCAACTTTTTACAAATGAAGCCTCATAATAGTTAAATACAAATATTAGCTAATTCTCCCTGGGCCTATTTGTCAGGTGTGGGATCTGACAGCTGGAAAGCTGCTACATGAATTTAAATATCATAGTGGCCGCATCAGTTGCATCCATTTTCATCCTCAGGAGTTCTTACTTGCAACGGGTACTCATTGTCCTTCCTTCTTCACACACACAGGCACTCAATCACACACTGACTCACATGCCTATAGTAAAAAACTTGGATGTCAGTATTAACTTTTTGGGTGTTATTATGTTGATAAATACTTAAATTTCCTTTTAATAATTGTTGATTTGGCAGGCTCAGCGGATAGAACAGTGAAGTTTTGGGACTTGGAAACATTTGAGATTATTGGTTCTGCTGGGCCTGAGGTACATCAAAACCTTTTCCTGTAGCCACAGTGCTTTGAATATAACGGACAGGATATATGTTCTCGTTCCAAGTAAAACTACAGTTAAGACTTGAAAGTTGAAACTATTGAATGGCAACTTTGTATTTTTTTCTTATTAGGTGGGAGGTGTCAATGCTATGACATTTCACCCAGATGGACGGACCCTTTTCTGCGGTCTTGATTCCACTTTAAAGGTACATATTTTGTTTTATTGTCTGTTGCTTTACTGTATATCAAATAACTTATTAGTTCCTGATAAATAGGTGTACTCTTGGGAGCCTGTGAGGTGCCATGACGTGGTGGATATAGGTTGGAGCAACTTAGCTGATTTAAGCATTTATGAAGGAAAACTGCTAGGTTTTTCATATCAGGATAGCCGAGTTGGAATTTGGCTTGCTGACATATCTGTGAGCTTCTCTTTCTTTTATTTCAAAATACAGTCTTATTATTAGCTTCTTTATTGATCTTCTGTTTGTTTTCATTCAACAGCTTATTGGACCTTATGCACTTGGCGTATTACCAATAGCAAACAATTTTACCGAGCCTGTTACTTCTTTCAGTCATGTTAAAGACGAGTTAGTCAAGCCATCTTTACTAAATCAGGATTTGGGTCCTATAACTAAATCATCAGATAAAACAAGTATGTGCTGATTTTCAAGGACAATTTATTCATTTTCCTTATCTTTTTGTTGCTTCTCCTGATTGATTGTTTACTTCAACGAAATTTTAGTTATTGAAGAATGCACTCCAAAACAAGGTGCCACTGCAATTCATATATCAAATTTGAGCCCAATGAGCCCAGATAGATCTAAAAGGGATAGTAGAATTTCAAGGCCATCTACATTTACTCAGACCAATGCTGCCCGATCCACCTTAAGACCGAAGAGCACAAAAATTAGTTCCTCTCCTGTACCTTCCAAGTCAGGTTCCTCCTCTCCAGTTGTCTTGAACACTCCCTTTAAGAGGGTTCCTGCCATCTCAGAATCCCCTCCTATCAAGGATATCCATGCAGTCTCTACCTCCCTTTCTGTGTCACGTGTTGTCCCTAGACGAAGTTCAGATAATGGAGTAATGAAAGGTGCACCAATTAAAGATGTAGCGAATGAGAGTACACTCTACGGTTCAGTAAAACCTCAAAAATACACATTATTAGATAATGAAAGAGATTCTACACCAACTGGTTCTACTCCATGTTTAATTTCATTCAGCAACATTGGCTCTACTACTGAGAATGTCTCTGAGAGACTTGAGAAGAGCTTGTCACTAGATAAAAGTAAGTTTCACACGTAACTGGGTTTTTTCTTCTTTTATCATGAATTCTTGCTCATCTTCAGAAAAAGATTTATGTAATTCAATTGTAGACGATGAAATGCCATGCTCGACAGCTGAAACAGAACGTGTAAAATATGTTAGAGGAGGTAAATTTTTCTACACTACTTATGGTCTTGATTCTATCTTAATTTGTGTGATTTTCTGTTTTGGTGAGCGTCATCGAAATGTGCATTTCCTTCTTTGATATACTTTTCTTTAATCGATTATGACAGTTGCTATACAATTAGGGAAGACAAAATCACTAGTTGAAAGATGGGAGAAGAGAGATGGTGTGTCCCCTGCTGATTCACCTTATGCCCACAAACCTTCAAATCACGATACATCCTTATCTGTTCCTGTATGTTTTGTCTCATGTAGATCCTATAATTTTTCATTTTAATACCCTGGAAAACTGGATATCTGACACAATTCTTACAACGAGATGGGCCAGTGGATATGCATGCTTTTGTCAATTCCAATGTTAATGCTATGCATCTAATGTTTAGTTCCTTTCTATACACATAAACCTATTGAATTTTCTGCAACTTTAGAAAATTAAAATTTTAAACAAATTATAAATGTACGGAAAGTCTGCAATGATACTTAGGCAAATACATGTGCATTTATTTTACTTAAGAAATCGAGTAATAATAATATTGTGTTGTCCATGTATGTGAATAATAAACAATAATTGGGAGATTATTTTTCTCAGCAGGAGAAATTGACTGTAGATGAAGACACATTGATATGTGATGCTTTGGTGCAAAACCATGATGTTTTCATTAATTCTGTCAAATCTCGCCTCACAAAATTAGAGGTTAGTCTACCTCTTCCTCCTTGAAAATAATTCAATATCTTTTCTTTCACTTTAAGAAAACTTGTACTGACATGTATGATGCAGGTGGTGCGGCATTTCCTTGATAAAGGGGGCATAAAAGGTGCAATAGATGCAGTGGCAAAATTACCTGACCATTCCGTATGTCCTCTCGTCATCTTGTACTATTTCTTTTATTCATGTTTTTGCAAATACCCAATGTTGTGTTATTAGCGAAAAAAAGAACAAGATCAAATGCCCCAACTTCTAGAATAAACCAGAATATATAACTTGAATCCTGGTATTTACCTATTTATAATGTTATTGTTGTGCTTAGCATTTGTGCAGTCACTGGGGATTTAAGAATTAACCAGGCTGCCGCTCAAGTTTGGGACAAATTTGTAAATACATTTAACAGAATGTACCTACCATGAACTATTTCATAGATGCTTCATGCACTATGCAATTGAAAAGGAAAAAGAGAATACTAGGGGAATATTCTCTTCTATGCCTCTTTAATTTAAATGTGGTACTTCTATGTAGGTTCAAGTTGATCTAGTTGGCGCACTAAAGGAGAAAAAAGAAGTATTCAACCTTGAACTATTTTCAGGCTTACTCCCAGTTCTTGTTGGTTTACTAAGTAGCAGAACTGAGAGGCATGTAATAGTGTCAATTGAAGTGATAATTGAGCTTCTAAAGATTTTTGGAACAGTTATAAAATCTACTTTGTCAGCCACTTCACCTGCCAAGGTTGACCTTGAAGGCGAACGAAGGTGAATCATATGCAACTCTGTTCTTCTTTGGCTCATATTTCTAATTTTATTTTGTGTAAATATTTCATACAACAACAACAACAACAACAACAACAACTAAGCCTTTTGTCCCAAACAAGTTGGGGTAGGCTAGAAAGAAACCCAACAAGAAAAACATCCGAGAACAAAAAAAAATAAATAAATAAAAAAAATAAAAAAAATACTAATAGTAAGACTAGCCATACTAATAATAATACCTCTAATAATAATAGTAATAGTAGAAACCTAGACCTCGACCGTGATCTAATAGAGGGACCTACAAACCTATGGCATCGCTCCTACCCCTAAGTTCCTACGTCATGGCTCCGGTACATGAATTGCTAACTTCCAAGCGCTCCTATCGATCGCCAACTCCTTGGAGACGTTCCATTCTTTAAGGTCTCTTTTCACCGCTTCTTCCCATGTCAATCTTGGTCTCCCTCTCCCCCTCCGGGTGTTCTCGAAATGATTAAGAATTCCGATACGTACCGGTGCCTCTGGAGGTCTGCGTTGGATATGTCCAAACCATCTCAAACGATGTTGGATCAACTTCTCCTCTATTGGTGCGACCCCAACCATATCTCGTATGTCATCATTTCTAATCCGATCTTTCCTCGTGTGACCGCAGATCCACCTCAACATACGCATCTCAGCTACACTCATCTTCTGGACATGTCGTCTTTTAGTAGCCCAACATTCTGCGCCATACAACATCGCAGGTCTAATCGCTGTCCTGTAGAACTTGCCTTTTAGCTTCTGCGGGACTTTCTTATCGCATAGGACGCCTGATGCTTGTCGCCATTTCACCCACCCCGCTCTTATCCTGTGACTAACATCTTCATCTATCTCGCCATCGCTCTGCAACATCGACCCTAAATATCGAAAAGTATCTTTCGTAGGTACTACCTGCCCGTCTAGACAGACATCTCCGTCCACTGGTCGTATCCCACTAAACTCACACCCCATATCGTCTTAGTTCTACTAAGCCTAAACCCTTTGGACTCTAGAGTTCGTCTCCACAATTCCAATTTCCTATCGACCTCCGTCCTACTCTCATCGACTAACACCACATCATCCGCAAAGAGCATACACCAAGGAATCTCTCCCTGTATATCCTTCGTGATCTCATCCATCACTAAGGCAAAAATATACGGGCTCAAAGCTGATCCCTGATGTAGTCCTATTTTAATAGGAAAGTCACTAGTTACACTATCACATGTCCTGATGCAAGTAACGGCACCATCATACATGTCTTGGATGAGGGTAACATACTTTGTGGGGACTTTCTTCTTTTCTAGTGCCCACTGATATCGTTATTATTTGTAGGTTTTTGGACCGTACTTAGCACTCAAATCATACTCAAACCATTCAATTATTTGATAAATTGCTATGATTTTCTAGGAATTGGCTCTACCGTCGTCTTTTCTCTTATTTTCAGGTTTCTCGACGATTTCTAGTGGATTCTCGAATATTAGATGGATTTTGGCACTTGGCATACGCTAGACGACTCATTCCTAGCACTTGGAGGCAACATCAAAGCTACTACTCGGACCGAATGGAGTTTCGCTCGGACCGAAGGCATGTTTACAGGACAAAATGAGAGTCTTAGGAAAGCAAATGGCTAAATGGAGTCAACATCATTGTAGAGCTCATCCTAAACTTTCCAACGGCTTTTGAATCACCTAAATCGGAGTCCGGACGAAGGAGATATGACCAAAATACAACAGATACTCAAGGCTGGAGTCTCAGTTCGACCCGAACTGAATCTGTTCGGTCCGAACTGAGGCTATTTGGTCCGAATTGAGCTGTTTTGACCCGAATTAGCCATGTCCAGTCCGAACAAAACTTGTCCAGACCGAACCGAGAGCCGCCATGGCATATTTGGAAGGGTTTTCACGCATGGAAACTCGATATTTTGGTATGTCTTCTTGCCATAGCGCCCCAGCCTCCTTTCCAAGCCCGAAGACCACTATATATTCGCCCCAAGGCCTGAAGGAAAGGCATTCGACCCTCCATACCACAATTCCACCTTCTTTAGGTGATTCCACCATTGATTTCATCGAGCAACCAGATTCTTGAGGCGACGGCAGCAAGGAGAAGGTTGGAGACACGCCTTGCAACACCCCACTGCCTTTGATGATTGAAGATCGAGCATAGAAAGACAACTTGGTTTATTCTTCCTATGTTTTTATCTCTAATTTCCATGGGCTTGTATCTTGTGATTTCTACTCTTTGTATTGTTTGTTTTGATACTATGTTAGGCTAAATATATGTTGTCTTAGGGTATGGATGTAGTTTAGGTTTAGTTTGATGTTATGACTTGATATGACTTGATGTTTTGCTTTATGATCTATTTATTGAGTAGTATTTTAGTTGCTTGTTTAATTCCCTTGTTTTGACCTGATTTACTTCTAAATAAAGGCCTGTTTAGTTAAGTTACAAGGTTAGGTTAAACAATTAGGATTAAACTAAGTACTTGGGATAAGTTGAAGATTCGAAAGAGGAGATTAGCTAGCACTGAAAGGTGTAGTTTCTAAGTTGGCTGAAAGGCAACTTAGATATCCCTAAGAAAACAAATAAATAAGACATAGGTTAATTAAAATACCGACACGAAAGTTTAGGTTTAATTAGTCTATGTGGGCAAAGTAGAGACCTGTACTAATTTCTAGTCCAAAAGACGACAGTTGAGGATTAGGTAATGTAGCTATAGCCGATCTGAGCCCTTCATAAAGTTAAAACTCAAGTTGTATGGTCATAACTCAACATACCAGCCCCTATTCGGACCGAACAAGTCGTGTTCGGACCGAACTGACGGCCTATGCTTAGATTTGTTGTTATTTAACGCGACAGCGAGCGATCCAGCAAATTGAGGGCTAAACCTAAGTGAATCCTGACCCCTAAGACGCCTTATTATACTTGAAAAACTCCAAAATCTACCTGCTTTAGTTTACCTTATTGAATTAGAACTACAAACAACCAAAAATCTTACTTATTTGCATCTTTTATTTAGTCTTTTGTTTTACAACACTCTCAACCTTATTTTATTGTCTAGCTTCATAAAAAGAACAAGTCCAGTAATCGTTAATCCGTCCTGTGGGTTCGACCCTAAGCTTAACTTTGACGACTAGTGAGGTTAGGTCTAGGTTTATAAATTTATTTGATTCCTAGGTTTAAAGCCTTCATCAAATTGGCGCCGTTGCCGGGGACGGTGTCGATATTGGATACTTGTTTGAGTATTTGGAGACTAGATTTTTATTTTTTCCTTTTTACCCACTTCTCTCTTTCTTTATTGCAGGACTGGCAGGCAAGACACGTAGGAAGAAGTCTCCACCTCCAAAAGTTCGAAACTACTTCTTCCGACACTTGATAGAGGATCCGGAACAGCCACCAGCCCCTCAACCCACTCTCCGTTCGGACCGAACAGAACCAATTCGAACCGAACAGAGCCTCGAGCAAGAAAGAGAGAACCAAACGATGGCCGAGCAACTCACGCCGGAGGCCATTGCCCTGCGCACACAAGAATTGGAGAACCTCCGTCTCCAACTTGAGCAAAGAGAGGCTCGACTGACAGCCGATCGGACCCTCCTAACGGGTCAAAGGAGAGATTTTGACAATGAACGTCGACGATGGACCCAAGAAGATGAAGGGAGCATCCATAACTCCGACAACGAAGATGAGGAAGATCATGAAAGGACTCTCATGGAGTTTGGAGTTCCCAGCGCAAGAAACGTGGGCGGACCGGTGGTGATTCCAGGCATCGCCGCTAACAACATGCAAATCGCCCCCAACCACGTTGTGCTTGTGCAACAAAATCCGTTCTATGGGAACGATGATGAAGATCCCCATGCTCACTTACAAACTTTTATTGATTGCACTAGATTAATTAAGTTTAATGGTGTTCCTCAACAAGCAATTAGGCTATTGTTATTTCACTTCACCCTTAAGGACCGAGCACAAAAATGGTATAAAACATTGAAAAAAGGGTCAATTAGGTCTTGGGATGAAATGGCACAAACCTTCTTGGATAGGTATTTTCCTTCGGATAGAGCGGATAAAATTAGAGCTGAATTGAATAATTTTGCCCAGAATCAAAATGAATCAATGAGGGATGCATGGGAACGATTTAGGGATTTAGAAAATTCTTGCCCACATCATGGGATTCAAGAATGGATGCTCCTTAAATCATTCTACACTGGACTTTATGACAATATTAAAATCAATCTTGATTCTCTTTCAGGTGGGGCATTCAAAAGACTTGATACGGCACGAGGGCGAGATTTGCTTGATTATTGTGCAAGAAACTACACATGGTACCCTCTACTCATTCCCCGCCACTCAAGTAATTCGAGGCAACAAGTGCACAAAATTTCAACTAAAGAGGCGAGGATAGAGGAGCTAGAAGCTGAACTTGCCGCTTACCAATCGGCTCAAGGGACACATCTCCATTCAGGCCAATGCGGAGCATGCGGCGAGGAAGGACACACATCTATCAATTGTCCTCTTGCCAAAATTGGTAACGGAGGGGCCCAAGTGAACTACCTACACAATGGGCCCCCTTATGGTTCAAAGTACCAAAATAACCCGCCAAATTTGTATAGGAATGCACAATTCAACAACAACAATAGAGACCAATCATTTCAAAAGAAACCCTATTTCGAAAGGGAAGAAATTCCAATTGTTGTTCAAGAATTCATGAGTGAGCAAGAAAAGATTAACAAATCTATGGCTTTAGGGTTAGATGAATTGAAGGCCACCACCGACGAATTGAAGGTGACCATCAACGAATTTAAGGGAAGTGCGAGCACCTTGCAACGCTTGGAACGCATGATGGAAGCACACTTCTCCCGACCATCCGGCAAGCTCCCAAGCCAGCCTCAGATCAACCCAAGTGCAGAGATCAAAGCCATACATGTCCTACGAAGTGGCAAAGAGTACCAAGATCAGCCCGTGCCAACCAACGAGACAGTTCGACCCTCAGTTCGAACCGAACCATCTCCAGTTCGGACCGAACCACTTTTAGTTCAGGTCGAACAGCCAGTTTTGGAGCAAGTGACCTCACCATGTCCAGTTCGGTCCGAACAGCCCCTTGTTCGGTCCGAACAAAGAGAAAATGATGCCCAAGGAGATGTCCAAACCAAGGGGAAGAAGAAAACGCAGCAACCTGAGTCAACCTATAGACCCCCTGTCCCATTTCCTCAGCGACTTTTAAAGAAAAAGGAAGCTGAACAATTTAGGACCTTTTGGGAGATTCTCAAGCAATTGAAGGTCAACATTCCATTCACGGATGTCATAGCTCAAGTGCCGATCTTTGCAAGATTCTTGAAGGAGTTATGCACAGGCAAGAGGTCCATGGAAGAACTCAAAACGGTGGCCCTAACACACAAGAGTAGCGAGGCTTTGAAAAGCAAAATGCCACCAAAACTTGAGGATCCGGGTAGGTTTGCTCTTCCTTGCACTATTGGTAATGCAATAATCAAGCAAGCCTTGTGTGACATGGGTGCTAGTGTGAGTCTTATGCCCAAGTCAATGTTTGACAAAATTGGTATTGGTGAGTTGAGACCCACATGCATGACATTGAAACTCGCCGATTCTTCAATGCGGTTACCCTTAGGCGTTATTAAAGATGTGCCCGTCCAAGTGGATAAGTTTGTCATACCGGGGGATTTTGTTGTGGTAGACATGGAAGAAGATAAGGAGGTGCCTATAATTTTGGGACGCCCCTTTCTTAGAACCGCCGGGGTGAAAATGGATGCTCGAGATGGGACGATTGTGGTTAGAGTGGGAGGAGAAAAGCTCCGTTTCTCCATAGACCATGCTTTGAAATGCCCTGATTCCATTGACAAGTGTTGTATGGTCCAATGGGGCTCTAAAATCGAAGAATTCCCTAAGGATCACTCTCATGATGCTCTGCTCGACCCCAACAATATCTGTTCAGACCAAACTGCCAGACCTTCGGACCAAACCCCTTCTAGTTCGGACCGAACAACAGTCCAAATTGAAGAATCAAAGGTCACAGACACTCTGTTCGGTCCGAACAGAATCCTGTTCGGTCCAAACAGCCCCTTGTTCGGTCCGAACTGTTCTTCTTCGGTCCAAACTGAGACCCCCAAAGTCAAAATCAAGCATCATCCAGCGCCTCTCAGTCAAACGGACCTTGTTATTGCTGACTTCAAACTAGATACAGGTCAAACGAAGAAATTGTTGGTGAAAAAGGGAGCAATGGGGTACTCGCTTGATGATTTGAAGGGCATCGATCCCTCGATTCGCACAGATGAGACTATCTTGGAAAGGGATCGCATGAGAGGCATCAACAACAAGGGCTATGACAAATCGCTCGCCGTCTCGCTCTCCGGGTCCGATCCAATCAAGACTTAATGAAAAGATGGTCAAGCTAGGGACCTAAAACAAGCGCTTCTTGGGAGGCAACCCAAGGATTTCTCAACTCTTTTCTCTTTTATTTATTTTGTCATTAAAAATAGAAAATCCATAAAAATTAAAAAAACAGAAAATAACAAAAATAAAATTTGATGTTTTTGTTTGTTTGTTTGTAGGAAAATCTTGAGGCACAAACGAAGGAAGATGTAATTCGTGCTAGAGCACCATGGGTTACGCGAACCAACTAACCCCGAACGACCTCATACGGATTGCATCAAAAGACTTGAAGATTGATAGAGCCATCTTGGAACTCGAGAAAACAAACTAGGAACAAAACGACATGTTTGAAAGCAAAAATTGGCTAAGTTCTCTTTTCCTCCTATTTACTTTTCTTTGTGATTGAATGCATTGAGGACAATGCTTGACTTAAGTTTGGGGGGGAGGAAATAGGAGAAAATTTCGAACTTTTGATTGAAATTGCTCAAAATTTTTGCAAATTTGGATAAATTTTGAATTTTACAGCTTCTGTTCGGTCCGAACAGAGTCTTGTCCGGTCCGAACAGAGACATAAAAATTGGATTTTTGCCTAGTTTTGTTTGGAAATTGAATTGATATGTCTAGTTTCTCTCGATTTGGATTTTAAATGATGAAACTCACACTTGAAACTGTTTTGAAGTCAAACAAATTTTTTCTTCAAGGACCCTAGAATGTTTTGATATCTCATGATTAATTTTTGCACCAATGGGCCGAAATGAAAATATTTTGAGAAAATTAGAACTCGATCTTGGATGCTTAAAATTGTTAAATCAGTTTTAGTCGATTCTCACAAGTTTTTACCGAGTGAACTGATTCGTGTTTGACAAACCTTTGTTTAAAAAGAAATTTATCGACTTCGGAAATTATGAAATGAACTTGGACTTGTTGAAAATGCTTTTAATCGCTTGAATCACCAACAAGCAATCTTAATGGGACAATAAAATCAAAATAGTTGTGAAAACGAGGATGCACCGAGGCCTTTTTCCACCAACTCAACCACAAATTGGAGGGTATTGGATTAATTACAAGTTGTCGGGAATTATAACTCAAAGCTCTCGAGGTATAATTGGGTAACTTGTAATTAATTTCTACCGGACCCGGTGTGAAAGCATTGGTAAAGGAGTTGTTGAGTATTATGGCCCAAGTGTACCGTGGCCATAGTCGAGCAACACCCGTCCAACCTCCCTAGCGCGTCATGTGCTAGTAGCAAATTCAAGGCCAATGACACCGCATTATATCCTCTAGGGTGTAAAGCCCCACGACTCGACTTGCACAAAGAAAAAAATTGGTGAAAAAGGAAAAAGTGAATTTGTTTTAAGAGAAGTTCATTATAAAATTTCCGACTTTGATAAAGGACTTTACAAACTTTTGTGAAAAATGAAAATGAACGGGTGATTGAAATTGAGATCGCATTTGAAATAACAAAGAGAAGCTAGAGTTCTAAAATTTGAGAGAATATTTCATTAGGACCAAGAGTTGCATGAATTAATTTGTAGAATACTAAACTTGGTTCTTGAAATTAAATTTTTGTTTGACTTATTTGATTAAAGTGTGAAAATTTTAGGCATAGCAATTGGTTTCACGACATTTCTTGGTTTGAGTTACAACTCAATGTTAAAGGCTTTAAGTACAGTCCGAAATTCTAAGCTTAGGGCGTTGCTTGAGGACAAGCAAAGTTTAAGTTTGGGGGAATTTGATATCGTTATTATTTGTAGGTTTTTGGACCGTACTTAGCACTCAAATCATACTCAAACCATTCAATTATTTGATAAATTGCTATGATTTTCTAGGAATTGGCTCTACCGTCGTCTTTTCTCTTATTTTCAGGTTTCTCGACGATTTCTAGTGGATTCTCGAATATTAGATGGATTTTGGCACTTGGCATACGCTAGACGACTCATTCCTAGCACTTGGAGGCAACATCAAAGCTACTACTCGGACCGAATGGAGTTTCGCTCGGACCGAAGGCATGTTTACAGGACAAAATGAGAGTCTTAGGAAAGCAAATGGCTAAATGGAGTCAACATCATTGTAGAGCTCATCCTAAACTTTCCAACGGCTTTTGAATCACCTAAATCGGAGTCCGGACGAAGGAGATATGACCAAAATACAACAGATACTCAAGGCTGGAGTCTCAGTTCGACCCGAACTGAATCTGTTCGGTCCGAACTGAGGCTATTTGGTCCGAATTGAGCTGTTTTGACCCGAATTAGCCATGTCCAGTCCGAACAAAACTTGTCCAGACCGAACCGAGAGCCGCCATGGCATATTTGGAAGGGTTTTCACGCATGGAAACTCGATATTTTGGTATGTCTTCTTGCCATAGCGCCCCAGCCTCCTTTCCAAGCCAGAAGACCACTATATATTCGCCCCAAGGCCTGAAGGAAAGGCATTCGACCCTCCATACCACAATTCCACCTTCTTTAGGTGATTCCACCATTGATTTCATCGAGCAACCAGATTCTTGAGGCGACGGCAGCAAGGAGAAGGTTGGAGACACGCCTTGCAACACCCCACTGCCTTTGATGATTGAAGATCGAGCATAGAAAGACAACTTGGTTTATTCTTCCTATGTTTTTATCTCTAATTTCCATGGGCTTGTATCTTGTGATTTCTACTCTTTGTATTGTTTGTTTTGATACTATGTTAGGCTAAATATATGTTGTCTTAGGGTATGGATGTAGTTTAGGTTTAGTTTGATGTTATGACTTGATATGACTTGATGTTTTGCTTTATGATCTATTTATTGAGTAGTATTTTAGTTGCTTGTTTAATTCCCTTGTTTTGACCTGATTTACTTCTAAATAAAGGCCTGTTTAGTTAAGTTACAAGGTTAGGTTAAACAATTAGGATTAAACTAAGTACTTGGGATAAGTTGAAGATTCGAAAGAGGAGATTAGCTAGCACTGAAAGGTGTAGTTTCTAAGTTGGCTGAAAGGCAACTTAGATATCCCTAAGAAAACAAATAAATAAGACATAGGTTAATTAAAATACCGACACGAAAGTTTAGGTTTAATTAGTCTATGTGGGCAAAGTAGAGACCTGTACTAATTTCTAGTCCAAAAGACGACAGTTGAGGATTAGGTAATGTAGCTATAGCCGATCTGAGCCCTTCATAAAGTTAAAACTCAAGTTGTATGGTCATAACTCAACATACCAGCCCCTATTCGGACCGAACAAGTCGTGTTCGGACCGAACTGACGGCCTATGCTTAGATTTGTTGTTATTTAACGCGACAGCGAGCGATCCAGCAAATTGAGGGCTAAACCTAAGTGAATCCTGACCCCTAAGACGCCTTATTATACTTGAAAAACTCCAAAATCTACCTGCTTTAGTTTACCTTATTGAATTAGAACTACAAACAACCAAAAATCTTACTTATTTGCATCTTTTATTTAGTCTTTTGTTTTACAACACTCTCAACCTTATTTTATTGTCTAGCTTCATAAAAAGAACAAGTCCAGTAATCGTTAATCCGTCCTGTGGGTTCGACCCTAAGCTTAACTTTGACGACTAGTGAGGTTAGGTCTAGGTTTATAAATTTATTTGATTCCTAGGTTTAAAGCCTTCATCACCCACCACATAACTTTCCTTGGCACTTTGTCGTATTCTTTCTCCAAATCAATGAAAACCATATGTAGATCCTTGTTTCGCTCCCGATATCTCTCCATCAATTGCCTTATTAGGAAGATGGCCTCCATGGTTGACCTCCCAGGCATAAAACCAAATTGGTTTTTCGAAACGTTTGTCATCCGTCTCAAACGATGTTCTATCACTCTCTCCCAAAGCTTCATTGTATGACTCATAAGCTTAATTCCTCTATAGTTTGTACAGCTTTGAGCATCCCCTTTATTCTTGAAGATTGGTACTAGAGTGCTTCTCCTCCACGCATCTGGCATCCTATTTGATCGGAAAATGCTATTGAATAGTTTGGTTAACCAAACTACAGCCACATCTTGTGTAAATATTTCATAATTAACAAATTTATTCACTTCAGAGGTGCTTGTATTTTTTAAAATGGCAACCTTGCCGTTGATTCAATTGGCATGCAATGGGTTTTTTTTTGTTTTGTACTAGGATAAGTAGCATTATTAACTATAACAGTGATAATCCTCTCCATTTAAATTAGAATCGCTGCTCTATTGCAAATATAAACTGCCTTTGCTGCTTCATGCAGATAAAGAGTAAATTATATGTTTTGTATTTAACCCAGAGTACTTAGATTATTGCTTTTAATTGCTGGATTTGAAGATGGTTGAACTGACTTCATAGTTGGGTTTCTTGTAGATTGAAACGGTGCAAAAATTGCTCTGGCCATTTGCAGAAGATTCGACCTTTGCTTGAACCTATTACTCGGTAATATATATTTTTTATTTTATCAATTTATTTTGAGTAATGCTAGAATTAAACATATAGGATGTCAAATACGATCCAAACGTGGATCATTAAAATTTCAAACGGCCGATCCAAACCGCTCAATACGATCTATATATTATAATATCCTTGAAAATCAAATTTTATATTTTTCCAAATTTTCTAATTTTTTTTTGGAATTTTCAAAATTGGAGGGTTCATAACTTTTTAGATTGAGCATATTAAAAATTTACAAAAAAATAGTAAAAAAAATTGAAAAAATATAAAATTTGGTTTCCACGGAGATTTTATAACGTAGAACAATTTGAGCGGTTTGGATCGGCCATTTTAATCTTAAAAATTAAAATTTCATCGTGTTGGACAAGTGTATGTGTCCTATATGTTTGACACTAGCCACTCCCATTTATTTTTGAGAAAACTGCGAAGAGGTGATCTTTAAATAATTTTTTTGTATTTGCAATGGACTTGATGTTTGCATGCCTACAAGTGTTTCCTTAAGGAAAAAAAATGTTTGTCTTTGTTATTTTGTGGATCTTATAAATGAAATGAATGCAGGAGGGGAGGTGAAGTGGCTACGCTAGCTCAAGAATTGAATTTAGCTTTACAAAAAATGCAACTTTGATTGAACGTCAGTTTTTTGCAGTTAATATGGGTTTGACAAGATAGAAGGTTCTTATTTGTGTTCAAAAGGAAGTATAGAATGTGGAAATGGAACAGATATATATATTTTTCTTTATAGTATAGAAGTTTGTTATCAATTCCATCTTGTAGTATTAGTGGTCCTTGATTGGCAATATGGCAATTCAATAATTTTGTTTCTGATGAAGTAATTTTATGGCAATCTAGAAAATTTGGGCATGTGTAAATGTCGTTAAATTAAGTGAAGAAGGCAAATTATAGGTTGACCAGTGAACGAATTAGTGGGTCTCAATTGGCCACCCAGTTAGGCGCCTTCTTAGAATAATTCAACATTTTGTTGTGTTGACTAACAATTTCTTTTTCCTTCTAAAAAATATTCATGAATTGTATCTGAGGGCGTCGCATTACTTCTAAAAAAAATAAGTGATTTAGGTATGTGAGGTTTTATTTATTTATTCATGCTAAAAGTAAGTCGTTTGTCACTTTTTTATTTGTTTAACCAATGGTATGGTAACCGACCTACCTGCTATGCAATTGTACCTGTATATATTGAAGACGTTACATCATTTCTTCACTGTCATTGGATATATGTAAATTCAGATCCGCTGCCGCGCGACACGCTGTGTCGCGCGGTACGCTGGCCGTCTGATTAAGATCCAATGGACAAAGGAGCCCCGTGCATGTAACCTAGATTGATAGGCCCGTAAAAAGTGAACCATCCGATCAAGATCAGACGGCTCGTAGTGCGCTACACGCTGTGTCGCGCAACAGCAGAGTCGGATTGGATATATGTGGTTTGCAGCGAACTCACGATATCTTTATTAATTATTTTGTTTATTTTTTGAACCAAAGAAGTTTGAGCTTAGGATATTGAAACTTACCTGACAGATTTAAGACCTCATGGGTTCCACATATAGACCTGATCAATACATTAAATTAATATTATATGATAGTTGATTTCGGAGACGACAACTATAGGCATTTAATAAATCGATATTTGCTTCCTTTTAAGCTTTAATGAACTTTAAATCTAAAAAATTGTGAAAGTATTTGACAGAGACTAACAAGCAACGTAACCCTCTGGTCCCAATGTGGAGCAGCATAAAAGCTACAAAAGCATGGGCATATAGAATCAGATCATCGTATAATAAATACATTGGGAAATTAGGAAAATAATATTAGCGAAGAAAAGAAAACATTTGTTTGATTTATTGCTTGTCCCAGGAAAAGTGACGGAAGCTTCCAATTGCTGCTCCCTTCCCACGTTATCCAGCTCAACATTACATCTATTTAAATAATCTATAAAAAATTCAGTTCAGGGAAAAAAAAAAAAAAATCAAAGGTAGTTCAAAAGTTCGTTAGATGCATTCCACATGTCATTGTTTTAGTAGCTTCATAGTTAAGAATCCGTTGGAAGCAGAACTTTAACCCTTCAAATATGATTATCTTTTAGAGGAGAATTTTGATAAAACATCTGCTATATGGATAAAAAAAAATGTGCTGTTTATTGAAATAAAATTACCAAAAGGGAAACAAGTTCAAATGCAAAAAATTAACTGTTACTTTCCATTTACCTTATTTATTACTTAATTTTTTCCAAAACCACCTTAAAATTTGTTACAACAACTGACGAGGAACTTAACATTATCGGTCGAATTAAAATGAAAAAGCATAACAAGAGTGTTATTAATACTTTATAATAAAATAAAAAATTAAATTATACTTGAGTCGGTGACCTTCTAGACCGATGAAAAGGGACGAAGAAGAGAGATAAAAAGCGCTTGAACAAAATGCAACTGTTCTGATAATAATAAAAACAGTTGTTTTCTTCTTCAACGACTTCTCTCCTTCTCTCTCTCTTTCTAGTCTTATACGCGGCGTGAGATTTACACCTGTTTTAGTTCTCTTTTGTTTCTCTTTCTTATCTCTTCCCTTCTCTTTCTCTTTTCCTCTCTTCCTCCTCTCCTCTTACACCGATCATGGCGAATCGATACGACAAGAACCCTTTCGATGAAGAAGAGGAGGTCAACCCCTTTGCGGTACTCTCTCTCTCTCTCTCTCTATTTGTTACTAGATTCTAATTTGGGAAGTTTGTCTAAGTATGGCGATAAACCCTAGGATAACCACGCCAGATTTAAATCCGACCTCGCGCAATAAGTAGTTTCGGAAGAATATGAGTATATGTATACTACTTTTTGGTAATTGTTCTCGTGAAATTGAAGTGATTTGTTAGTGGAATTGGCATATTTCAATTGAATTAGAGTTGAATGGATTTGTGTCTCAATTGAGGTAAGAAGGTCAATTAATTTCTTTTTTTTTTTTCCTTCTGACAGAATAATTCAAGGCCAAGTTCCCAATCAAGTGCAGGTCCTTTCTACATGCCTGTAAGTTACCACTTCAAAAGAAAAAGAAAAAAGACAATAGTCACCTCTTAGTTAATTTTATCTGAATTTATTGAAAGACTTGATAATAATAAACAGAACCCAACTGCAAGACTGTCACCGCTTCCACCAGAGCCAGCTGGTTTCTACAATGACCATGGGCCCACCGTCGATATTCCTCTTGAAAGTAGTCAGGTAAATTTTGGGTTCCAATTTTTTAATTAAATTAAACAACCATACAATTTTGTGTTATTATGTTATCTTACAGATGTTGGTGAATCTGTAAATTCAGGACATAAAGAGTAAAGAAAGAGAACTGAAAGCAAAGGAGGCTGAACTTAACAGGAGAGAAAAGGTACTAACTATATCTTTACATTTAAGCTTTTTTTTTTTGAGATTTTACTTTGGTATTTTTGTTCAAGTTGTAGGATATTGGTAGCGTCCAATATGTATTTTATTTGATTGTTTGATATAAATGTGGCACACAGGAACTGAAAAGAAGGGAGGATGCAGCAGCGAGAGGTATAACTTTTTTATTTCCTCCATAGAGATTACTGCCATCTTATTTATCTGCAAGATACAAAACCATTGTGTAACACCTGAAACAAAATACAATTTATACACAGAGGATGCCTTATGTTTGTTAATGAAAAAGCATTTTAGAAAGGTCCTATTTTTATGCTCTACTGTACCTGTTACACTTCAGTAATATGCCTGAAATGCATCTTCTGTGCTAATGACAATGGCACACCAGTTGTTCAGGCACCAAATAAATGTAGAAGGGAGGGGTGATATTTTTCAACAATTTAGAGAGTTACATAACTTCTTGTTTACTAGAGGATATTCGATATTTTGAACATTTTAGAGTGTTACATAACTTCTGGTTCAAGTACTACTGGATCTTTGATATTTCAACATTTTAGAAGGTTACATAACTTCTTGTTTAACCGTTGGCCTGTTTAGGAACCCAATACATGATGATGATTTGATATTCCATAATTTTACTGCCACCTGACGTACTTTATGTTTTCTTTATTTGTTATATCTCAGCTGGCATAGTACTAGAAGAGAAAAACTTTCCTCCATTTTTCCCTATAATACATCATGACATCCCAAAAGACATACCTGTTCATTTGCAACGGCTGCAGTACATTGCCTTTGCCTCTTTTCTAGGTACATAATTTGCTTTTTTTACTTTTGTTGAACAACTTACCTACAGATTAATAAGCTTTTGTTAGTTATATGTGTTAATGTGAGGTCTAGCTTTGAACTTACAAGAGTTTTGATCACGATGAGTTAACTCCTACGACCTGGGTGGGGGGGGGGGGAGGGGAATTGTAGTGATAGTTACATTTATCTCAGTCATTTACAAAGTGCCTTGAAGGTTGAGTCTGAGTTCCAATCTGCAACTTCTGCAGGAATGATTACATGTCTCTTTTGGAATATAATCTCTGTCACTGCAGCTTGGATCAAGGAAGAAGGTATTCTTGTGACTTATAAATCTTTTACTTACACATAGTGGTTCTTTAAAATAGGGGTTTGCCTTGTGTGTTACAGGCAAATGTATGTGTAATGTTCAGATTTTTCAAGATTCACATTATTCCTTCTCCTTTTTTATTATAGGTGTTGGTATATGGCTCCTTGCTATAATATACTTTTTAGCTGGTGTGCCAGGTGCCTATGTATTGTGGTATAGGCCTCTTTATAATGCCATGAGGTACTAGTACTAACTCTTATCTGCTTAAATTTATTGTTTTTTTTCTTTTAGATAATATTTTAATTACTTTGTAATCTTTGCCATGCAATATTGTAGGACTGACAGTGCTTTGAAATTTGGATGGTTTTTCTTGTTCTACTTGGTAAGTTATAGTTGTAAATGAAGTATGAGAGAAGTATATATATTTTTAAATTATAGTAAGTTTTATTTGAAGGGTTTTTTTCCTCTATTTTAGATTCACATCGGCTTCTGCATTTATGCGGCAGTTGCACCCACTTTCATTTTCAAGGGGAAGTCTCTCACGTAAGCAGCTACTTTGCTTAAGTTAAAATTTTAATTGGTTTTCAATATCCTCACAGATGTATAATATTTCCACTTTTTGTATGTTCTGCAGTGGAATTTTGCCAGCAATTGACCTCATTGGAAACAGTGCTGTTGTTGGGGTAAGAAATTCATTATTTCGTTTTGAAATTATAATCGAGTTATTCTTATGTCCCGTATTTAATATAAATATTTGATTTCATGATGTAGATATTCTATTTCATCGGGTTTGGGTTTTTCTGCATCGAGACACTTGTTAGCATTTCAGTTATTCAGGTCAGTTGCTTTTTTTGAACTTTTAAAATGCTTTCTTTTGAATACTGGTGAATAATGTAGAAATAATTATAGATATGTGATTTGACATGTTATTCACATGAATTATATTTTTCAGCAAGTCTACATGTACTTCAGAGGAAGTGGGAAGGAGGCTGAGATGAGACGTCAAGCAGCTCAGGGTGCTTTCAGGGCTGCATTTTAAATTAAAATAAATAACGGGCTACGTTGTGATTTTGCATTTCATGTATATGCTTTTGGAGATGTTACTGCTATTTCTACTCGGGGGAGTTGTACAGTTTCTTATAGGCACAATTTCCTTCAGTTCTTTTTTTTTTTATTTTCACAAAATTCTTTTCTTGTTTGATCTAGGTCTGTTTCTTTTATTATTTATTATCAGATGTGATTTAGGGAAAAAAATAGAAAGTGTTATTTGACTTGTTGTGATCTCCTCTCTCTCGAGTCGGGCATTGAACGTATGCCTTCTTTTCTTTTGGGTTAGCCGAGTTAGGTAAAAATTTGACCGAAGAATATAGAACATAAGCAAAATTTACAACGTAGAAAATTGTTTTGACTTGGGTTCTTGCTGCAACAAAACAGCATAGCTGTTATGCTGGTAGTATATGAAAGGAAAAGGGTACACCCTTGGCATGCTTGATGAGACGTCAAAATTGACCAGCTGATGAATTCAACTTATTTGTTGAAAATTTTAACTAGAAATTGATGAACTTGAAAAAAAATGCAGAAAATGCTGGTACAGAATACAAGTCTGCGTAAGAGCACTAGACTGGCCTCCATAAGGTCGAGCACTAGACTGGCCTCCATAAGGTCAAGGATTTACGTCCTGCATGCACTTTTAATTTCAAAAAGTATCTTTCCTAACATGCTGTGGAAATGATTAATTCAATTAACCAATAATGTTTCCTCGTAAATATCATCAGCATGCAAATTGGCCCAAAATGATCCTGCTGAAGGCCTGAAGCTACAAGACGAAATTCCATATGTATCTGTTTTGCTGAATCAAATGTTCAAAATAATTTAATCTAGCTACCTCTCATCATGAAAACAACTCTGCACTGCACATGCAGTTAATTGACAGACCAAACCAATTTTCAAGAGCTGATCTCTATCACTCTATGAGTCTAATCTCAGTTCTCAGAACTCAAAACTGAGCGACCGAAAACAAAATAATACCATAATTTTTTAAATAAAATTTACTTCATGCATTTTTGTCGTCTTCTTCAGATCCACTTGTTTTGATGCTTATTTTCATATCTTTAAGTGTAAATTCTAAAGTTTTCCGCTGTATCAAATTGCCCCAACATGACTTTTGCACTAATAGAAACAAATTTCATGTATAAAAGATGAATCTAAAGAGTTGATGTTGACCTACATCATGTGGAGCTATGCACAGAAAAAAAAAGGCAATTTGAAATCTTATGAGATCAAAAGATTGTTAATGAATACACTAGTAAAATGAATTAGATAAATGTCCAAAATTTGGTGACTTAGATCTACATGTACTCGAATTAAATCACATCGCTCTTAAAATTGCAATTTAGCAAAACTCTTATTCCTGAGACACCCCGTCGCATACAGTGACTGGACAGTACATGACGGAGTGCCCGTCACGAATGTCTTTGCACTCAGTGGCGGATCTAGAAAAAATATTTAGGTGGGTCTAACAACCTCTGTTTAAGTTTTCAGCCCCACTTTTGAGTGCTCCAATGACAGAAAAAATTAGCTGGGGCTAAAGGGGGGCTCCAAGGGCTCGACGACGTGAGGTGGGGCTCTAGCCCCACCCGCCCCGGTGGTAGATCCGCCCCTGTTTGCACTCGCAAGGCTTACAAACACTTAACTTACACCCTTGAGCTAACATCTAACAAATTCAACGTCTTGTTTTGCTTTTAATCACTTTACACGGCTAAAGTAGATATATCATATATCCATCAAATTCTAGTTTGTTTTATTAATCCAAACAGATTCTTAATATTGTTGCGCTGATGCATGGAGCAAGAGATGAATTTTGTTGTGTCAATAAAAAATTGAATGTATGTAATTAGAAACACCCCTTTCCTAAAGCTAATTATACTTTGCAAAGACGAGTTGAATACAATCTTGACACGTATTAAGACAAACTAGTAAATGCAGTAGAAGCAATTTATTAACCAAAACAAGCACAGCAATATATATTTTTTTGAATTAATTTCCAAAAGACCATTTTTATTTAACCATGTTAAACGACAAACATAAATGCAACGAATCAATTTGGTGGAGAAAAAAAGGAAAACTTGTAGAGATGAAAAAAAAAAAATCAAAGTTGAAACTTTTAACCAAACACAAAATCTCATATATAGTTTCAGTTGAATGTATGTAATTAGAAATACACCTTTCATAAAGCCAATTATATACTTTAAAAAAACGAGTTGAAAATAACGCTACGTATTAGCCAACTACAACATACAAATTAAAGAAGAATTTATAAACCCAAGAACAACAGTAATTTTGACTTAATTTTCCGAGTACAGGATATTTTTATTCAACAATGTTAAGACAATATAAATGCAACGATTCAATTTGGTGGAGGGAAAAAAAGTAAAAGTTTTACAGATGAAAAAAAAAAAATCATAGTCTGAACTTCTAAGTAACCAAACATAAATTCTCATACATAGCCAACAAAAATTAACTCTAGGCTGCATCTTGCTGTCCTCTTGATGCAGGAAGCATCTTAAAAATTCTTACCGACTCCATATTCTTACAGAAAGATATGGACCAATTTTTCCTGGCCTCCTTTGCCTTTTCAAGCTTCTTAATCAGCTTCTTCAGTGTTTCATAGTTTCTGTGCAGCTTCAACCTCTGCCACAACATTTCCCTCCTACCATTATCAATTTCAGTTTCAGTTTCAGTTTCAATTTCGCCTCTCAGTTCTGTTCCGATCAAGGCTTCGGCCTCCTGCTCGCCGAGTGACGACTTGAGGTGGATCAGTTCAATAAAAAGCACCTTGACAACAACTCTGAGAGGAAGTTTCTCATTCAGCGCCACGTGTCTGCACGCATCTCGAGACAGCTTTCGCATGTCAACTAGCTGGCAGAGCTGTTCCTTTTGTTGCTCTGATAGATCGGCATGGTACTGCATGTGCCGTTACATCAAAGTTAGCAAAATCTACTACTTAAAAATGCATCTTTATTGATATGGAATGTATGATGAGAGATGTTTGTGTCCCACCAATCCTAGTAAAATAGTCTAATTTTGCCTATTTTCTGTCTCAACAATTTAAAGTGAAGCTGTACGAAAAGTAGGATATTTTCATCATCCTTTGACAACAATTTTTTTCTTTTCTTTACTTCTTTTGTTTTCTTGTCATGCACCGCAAGTGTTTGATTCCTTAGGATATTTAGTACAGAATGAAATTTGTAGTGAAAGTGTTAGAAAAGTAACTCTGGAAACAAAAGTTGAAATCAGGTAATATATACCTGAAGGTAAACATCAATTGCATAGTAGAGGTCATCGTTAGAAGACCTTGCACTTGCAGGAATTGCACTTGCAAGCGACTGAAACTGCCGGAATTCCAAATGTGCTTCTGTTGAGATTTTCATCAAATACTCATCAACCAATTTTGCAACTGCGGCAACTTTATCCAACTCTTGGGCCTGAGCCTCCATCGGATTTTCGTCGTCTTGCAAGTTGCTTGTGGTCTTAGTTACATTCAAGTTCTCTTCCACAAATTGCTCGATGATCCGCTGAATGCAATCCATATCATACTTTGATTCATTTTTTTTTGAAGAAGACGGCTGATTTGGGCCCTGTAAATTCGGCACAAGTAGATCCTCTAGTGTAGATTCGTCTAATTGTGCACCGATTCTTTTCTCCAAACTTTCAATGCATGCAGTGCTTACGTTATACATGAGACTCGTGCTGAGCATGCCTAGAAGAGTCTTAGTTTGGGTAACCCCTTTCTGGACTGGCAACAAGGCGACTATTTCTTCAAGCAAAATTCTCAGATCATCCACGTATACGCCAGTGGAGTCCAGGACAAGTCCCGGGTGAACTTTATTCCAATAATAAATTACGGCACTCGATATATTTTCGGGGTCATGTCCCTTTGCACCCAACAAACCTATGAGTCTCTTGAAAAGTGGTAGACTCAAAGAGGAAACGTCATCATGCCACCAATTCAAATCTGAACCCTCCAATTTCAGAGGAGCTGCATCCGCATGTACAATTCCGTTCCAAGATGGCTTTGTTGGCGAGTTACTCAACTTGCCATATGTTACCTTGCAGGCAAGTGAGTCGAGGCATTTAGAGACAACATCTATCTTTTCGGAAAAGTTGAAAACAGGTTCGCATGAGAGCAGAGCAGTGATTGATTCTTTCCAATTCGACAACACTTTATTAGATAGGAAATTTTCAGCTTGAGAGATCAAATTTCCAGCCATATAATCTTCATTCATGTCTAAATAATATGCGGCACAAAGGATCGGGACCACGTTTGATGACGTCAATTCAAATTTCTCTCCATAGCAGAATTTAACTGCATGCTCAAAGGAGTGGGGTCCACCTGGAATATCATGCAAAGTAAAGTTGCAAAGATTGTGTTGCTCATGTGAGTTTTTGCCGATCAGCTTTCGCAATACCGGGCTTGCATTCATTAGTGGAAACTGCAAGAAAAATTGTATTGTTTCTGTTAATACAGTTTAAAATGACATTGTTATTGTTATGTATACATATACCATAGTGTTATGTCTACAACCTTGGCGATTCGTGATCAGTGAAATTTATTTAGCTAAAAAAAAAAAACTACCAAGCCATAGATCCAACCAAAGGAAATAAAAGGAGGAAAAAAGAAGAGAGAGAACTTGTAAAGATGACTTCCCTGTCAAATGACTATTATCCAACAATGATGGGGGAAAACAAGAGATATATATGCATGCATAAATAAGAAATGAGATGAAGTATGAAATACCATAAACCTGTAATTAAATGACAAGAAAAATGCAATTACCTTATGTAGGAAAAATGAGAAATCCTCTACATCTATCACTACATCGCTCCCGAGCTCTGTCCTACATTTCCTGCAAAAATAATTACAAAATCATCAATAGCAAATAAAATTGAAATTTATTTGCTGCTAAAATTACAATGCAGAGAAGCTAGTACTAATTCAAAGAACGAAAAAGAGGTACCAAAGGGTTTTATTCAGCTGGAAAATGCCAGTTTTAGAACCAATCACCATTGTCGCCATCTCTTCTCTTTCAAAAACTCTACGTTCTCTCTCTCTCTTTGAAGAACTATGAACAGTTTCTAGTGTGAGAGGAGATTTATCTCTCCTCCAATCAGCTGCTCTTATGTCCTCTTTTCTCAACATATATAAGAGCAGCGCGGGAAACTATAAATGCTTTGACTATTTTGGAAGAGGAAAGAAGAGATTGGATTTCGTTTTAGAAATAGCTGATATATGTTTAGCTACAAAAAAAAATATCATAAACTTGGCCATGTTTAGGATGCTATTTTGGATTCCCTGTTGCATTTACTATGAGATAATTAAAGCTTGTAATGAATCATATAGAAGGATATTGTTATAGATAATTTTAATTCAAATTTGGAGTGGAGTGTGTTCCGGAACAATCTGAATTTTAGGACGCTTTGATAGGAATTCTAAGGTTAAATGGTAGGATTAAAGGAGCTCGCAAAAGTAAGATTCTAATAATAAGAGAATGAACCCCCCCCCCCCCCCCAACCCAAAAAAAAAGGGAAAAAAAATAAACAGATTACCGTGTTAATTTTTTTAATTATAATTATTTGGATTAAATTAGATTAACTGATGTGACCATTTCAATCAAATTAATCATTACGTTAATCTTAGCATGCTTATATTCTTTTCACATTTTTAATTAATCTTATTAATAGTAGGTTTTAGACCAACATTAAGTATGAAGAAAAATAGTTTTCGTGTCTTTTTTTTTTAAAAAAAAAGTTGGGACTTGGGGAGAAGCAAAAAATAGTCCTCCTTTTGAGATAAATTACTAACGATATAAAGAATTATTAATAAAAAAAATAGATCTTCGTAGCACACCAAAAGTATGAGATAATTGTGTGATAAACATTCAAAACTCATTATAATTGTATGTGGTATACCTATTATTTATATTTGAGCAACTACATCTATTGGATACATGTATAAAAATTGATTCTTAATGATTTCCCGAAATAATAATATTCTAAAATAAAATACCAGAGAAAATCAACATAACTATAAATTCAATGTTGCTCTTTAACGATGGAGGGATTAGATGTGATTTGAAAAGTTCTGTTGGCATTTTAAAGTATCACTTAAAGTGAAGTTGTTTTTTTGGTTTGTTTTGAAAAAAATAAGATTTTAACAATTAACAATTTGCAAAAAAGATGGTGGTATGGACCAAACAAATGTTGTTTTCAACAGTGAAGATGTTAATCATCTTTTTGTGTAGTGCCCTTCCATCAATGATTATTGGGTAGGGTTTAATATCTTCAATTAGAAGGGTATTCTTTCAATGAGAATGATATTAATTTCAATAAGAAGAGTTTTCATTTGAATTGTATTTTTGGCAGCTAGCAGATTGAAGACTTGCTTTGTTTGTAGATTTTGATTTTAAGACTTTCTTTGCTTCTCTATTATATTGTGGTATGATTGGGATATATGTTGTTGCTCGACTATTTCTTAGTTTTGCTTCCTTTAGAGTTTTGTGGTTATGGTTAGCCTTTGTTGCTAATTTGTATTACTGGGATTTTTTTTGTTTTACTTTTGTTGCTTAATGAAGTAAGTGTCTCAAACAGGTTGCTTTTAATTCAAAAAAATAAATTCATTGTACTCACATTGTATTTTGGAAAGCAATTTGTATTCCGATATGGTGGCAATTGGATTTTGCTTTTTGATATGGTGGTATTTAAATTTTAAGTCAATGTTTTAATTTATCAAATCACTTTCATTATTGATCACTCTTTTGGATTATTATATCTATTTTTTATGATTTATCTATTATATTTATATTCATGTCATGACTGTTATGATAGTATTTCTAGAACTCAATTTTAGTATGTTATGCAATAAAAATTATTACACGTTTTTTTTTTTTTAAAAAAATTCTATCTATCCTGTATCTTGTATATGATCAATAATATTCATACCATGATTCATAGGGGTCAATGTGATTAATCAAATAAGTATTGAATAGTCACTAATTAATTCGATTTCGATCTGACTCTCTTGACGGCCATTGACAAGATTACTCATCTAAAGATATCAATTTTTGGTCAAAATTGGAAATTTTGATTAGAATTGGTGGAATATGGACTTTTATTAACTTTTTTTCATTCAAGAAATAGGAGATTATAAAGAAAAATGACAACAAAACATGTTATCTAAATAAAATTATATGTTGTGTAACAAATTGGTGCCATTTGAAAATTAATTCACCATCTATGAAATTGTTAAAACAATTGACAACAACCAGTATCAGATATTTGATCATGATCAAATAATTCTAAAAATATTCATAGCTAGTTTTATTTCTTGAGTTTTGCTAAAAAAAAATTATGCATCGAAGAAAATTTAAATTTTAAAATAAGACGCTTTCTAAAAGAAAATATACTTTCATCAAACTTTAGGTACACAAATATTAAAAAAAATACTAAAGACCTATATATGAAATATAAATAATACGATAACTCACATGAAAATTATTATTAAGTCACACAAAATATACTTTCTTGAGTTTGTTGCATCTTAGACACATCATAACCATCTCACATAAATAAGGACAATAGAAAAATAAAAAAAATGTACGAGCCATCTAATCATATTAATGAGAATTAATGAAGAAAATCAAATAATGGATAATGTAGTTGACGTGATATGGTTAAAAAAGTCTGAAATGCGCTTTATGTATTTATAATTTATAATTCGGGTTACTAACAACGCTTATGGCGGAACCTGACTAATGCAATTGAAATGTAATTACTATTATACATTTATACATGATAAATAGAGGTGAAAATAGTAAATGAGAAACGAATTTAACGATAGATACTAAATTCTAATGAATGGCTAAGATATAGTGACATTAAAGTCCTCAAAAAGGTGTGACACTAGACTACTGGATCCCTCATTCTATATTGAATGTGTGCTTAAATCGGGATTTTAATTATGAGATTAGAAGATTAATAATAGAATCTACATCGATGCCAGAACATAAAACAGGTAGATCTCTCTCTCTCTCTCATTCATCTATATATAATTATATATTTATGCATTTTTTCCTGTTACATACCGCATATTATATCTTCGGCTTAACTGCTAACTTGGGCACAGCATGCACGGCCTAAAAAGTTATCCTAGTATATATGATGTGAACAAGTAAACACGCTTAATTGGTTATATTTAAGTGAGTCAAAAATATAAATTGACTTAAATGTTGAGAATACATTTACTTCAAGAGTGGCTAAAATTTCTTTATGTTGTATGAATTAATAGCTAACTATGTATAACCAGTGTGTATTGAAATTAAACTAGGTAACAAGTTCTGACATTTTTATTATTTGTATTACGGTATTATCCTACAAATATGGGACAAAATTTGTATTCATCTTAAAGTAAGTTTAACTATATATCAATTACAAATAATAATGATTATTTTTTTTGGTTATGCCGCAGCTATCATCAGGGGCATGTGATGGTCATGTCTGATAATAATATTCGGACATGCAAAACAAGAAGTTCATTTAACATCGTCTTTGACAAGGCAACATCTATCGTCTTGATGAACCTAATAGACTGTATTTGTTTTAGCAAAATTAGAGTTTACTTCATTACTTCATGTTGGGCCCAAAATTATGTTTCTTGTGATGTATGTCTATTGCTAATTTATAACATTCAAGTCAATTATTTGTTTTAAAAGAACCAAGTCAAGTCGTGTTGTTTTTCTATTTTTTTCGTATTACATAACTGACTTTGAATTATTGGCCTCTTAGAAGCCAACTTAATGCTTCTAATACTGAATTATTAAATTACGCAGAAGATTTTTTTTTATTTTTGCATCCTACTGTCTATAGAAAAATATTATTATTTCGATGGATTTGGAGTTATTTGTTTATATTGCTTACAAAGTTTTACTTTCTTATTTTTAGTTGTATGGATGGCATTGGGAAGATAAAAAGCGTTTTTACTTTGTTACCCCTAATTTTTTTCTTCAGTTCAATGAAAGTACAAAAAACTACGGTGTTTTGTGACCATCCAAAACTGGAGTGTGATTCAAAATAATTTTAGGTTCAATCAATAACAGTCACTAGTCTGACATTTTTTTTTGAGATGGGCAAAAATCAGCCACGACTGACGGATGCAACCGTCAGCTACGATCAAATTTCAATTTTCGAAATTCTAACAGTTGATCCGAATCGTTCAATGTGTTCTCCATATTGAAATCTCATTTGAGCTCAAATTTTACATTTTTATGAAATTTTTTAGTATTTGTTTGATATTTTACAAAATTCTTAATCTAAACAATTCTGGACCCTTAAATAACTATGATTTTTAAAAATCTCAAAAAAATAGTAAATAAAATCAGAAAAATGTAAAATTTGGTCTCAAATGAGATTTCAATATGGAGAACACATTGAACGGTTCGGATCGACTGTTAGAATTTCGAAAATTGAGATTTGATCGTAGCTGACGGTTGCATCCGTCAGTCGTGACTGATTTTAGCCCATCTCTTTTTTTTTCATAAAAAGCTCCCCAAGCAAGAACCTGCTTCATTAGTAAAAAGAGTTTTTACACCTACAGAAGTTTCTTAAAGCAATCACAAAGTAAAGCTAAAAAGAAAGTTGCCTTCTTGGTTCATTTCTACTGAAATACCAAGAAAAGCTCATCTGCAACAACCAAATACAAGAGAAGTAAAAATGCTAAGACAGCAACACATTAGTTTGAGGAGTTGTTTGTGGTGCTTCCATTCCTATTGTCTCCTCTATCTGCTGTTTTTTGCAAGTCTGTCAAGTTCTGAAAGATTACGCATCAGTAACAAATCGAATAATGAGAGAGAGAGAGACACACACACACCGGTAGGCGAGGAGGTGATAAAATCGGGATGCCAAAATCGGAACTGCTCTCCTTCGTTCGTTTAGGCATCGTTGTCTAAATAGGCAAGTAATAGTAAATCAAGCGCCAAATTGAAATTTCAAAATAGCGATCCGTGGGACTTGGGTTGGGGATGGCGATCGACCGTTGGATGTGGGGCGATGGATGGTTGGATGGGGGCGATCGGTAGTTCGGACTGGTGTTAGGTTTACGAAGGGATGGAAGCCGGAAGAGATGAGAATGAGGTGGAGACGCGAATTGATGAGGGTGGCGATCCGTGGGACTTGGATTGGGGTGGCAATCGACCGTTGGATGTGGGGCGATGGATGGTTGGATAGGGGTCGATCGGTGGTTCGGACTGGAGTTGGGTTTTATGAAGGGATGGAAGTCGGAAGAGATGAGACTGAGGTGCGGAGACGCGGCTCTTTAAGTCGGAGGGGAAAAAAAAAAGCTGAGGCGAGCTGAAAATTAAAAAAAGAAAAAGAAAAAACGATCGGAAGGAATCGAACCGGCGAACGCATTATAATGAGCGAACATTCGTTCCGCTCGCGCATCTGAACCAATGTATAAAACTCTCTTCATTCTGCGACACGATCTGGTCCTTTATCAAGTTTCCGTTTTAATAATCAACGATGTAGAATATAAATTAAAAACAATCAATGGTTCAGATTGTTCAGTTCAAGATTGTATCTTTAGATGTTACACTTTTTCATTGGTGCTTTTAATAAACTAGAGATACATTTATACATGATAAATAAGATGAAAATAGTAAATGAGAAAACGAATTTAACGATAGATACTAAATCCTAATGAATGGCTAAGATATAGTGACATCTAAAGTCCTCAAAAAGGTGTGACACTGGAATACTGGATCCCTCATTCTATATTGAATGTGTGCTTAAATCGGGATTTTAACGATAGATACTAAATCGCATGTGACCTAGTAGCTCAGTGTAAGAGCACTAGATTGGTCTCCATGAGATTAAAGGTTCAAGTTCCGCATGTATTTTTAATTTAAAAAAAGTTGGATGACAAAGAACTTCCTCTTTCTTAAAAAAAAAATGATAGATACTAAGAACCTAATCGGGATTTTTTATCATTTTAAAAGTAGTTGTATGGATGGCATTGGGAAGATAAAAAGCGTTTTTACTTTGTTACCCCTAATTTTTTTTGCAGTTCAATGAAAGTACAAACTACGGTGTTTTGTGACCATCTAAAACTGGAGTGTGATTCAAAATAATTTTAGGTTTAATCAATAACTGGAGTGTAATCCAAAACTGGTGTTTTGTCACTCATGTTTATGACATCACAAATTTCCATTTCACGACCTCTGAACAATTTTAATTATCAATCAATCGCAGCAAAAATAATTTACGAAAATTTTACTGTGTATTCAATTTTGTTATATTTACAGTGCATATTCGAATCAGTTTTTCTTTTTGGCATCAAAAAAGAAGCAAAAAGAAAAAAAAAACACTTCGGCTTTGATCACGTATATTTTGATTGAAAAATTTCTAATTAAATGAAATAAAATAAAATCCCATGTTAAAAAGATATTATTATTTTTAAAATCAGGACCTAGTAATAGTCTGGACTCTGTAGTTACTAATCATAACACAGGAAGCCAACCGAACCAATACGACAGAGTCTCACGGTCTCACCTGAACCGTGAACCGGGTGTTCGCATTAAATGATACCCAACCTGACTAGATCCTTAAACCCTCGGCGCCGCTGATTCATCTCTCCCCTCTCAATTCTCAATTCTCACTCGCGCCTCCAACAATCGCAAAACCCTAATCCAATAAATTATTTGATAAATAAATACAACGCACTCTTATGGCTTCCTTTCTTCTCCAACCCAAAAACCCTAATAACCTCAGCAAGAGCAAGAGCACTTCCATCCATGGTCGTTTCTTCTGAGCTCTCCATCAGAGACCCCTACCCTTTAGACGAAGAGCTCGACTCCTTGCTCTTCGACCCCGTCGACGAGTGGCTTGTCGACCCCATCGACCCATCTCGGCCTCAGTCGCACTTGTACCAGATGCTCTCTTCCTCCTTTGAAGACGATAAGGGAATCAAACTGCAGGCATCTGGTGTTCCGATTGAAGAGGAGATGGAAAAGGTTAAGCTGAAGGAAGAATCTCGTGAGGTTTCTGGTGTAAAAGATTCTTCTTCGTCTTCTTTAATGGAGGTGAAGGAGGCTATAAGGGTTGAATTGGAAGAAGAAAAGGCTGTTCAAGGAGAATCTGAAACGATGGTTGGTGTGAAAGAACAGAGAGAATCAGCTGAGGTGAAGTCGGAGGAGCCGAATTCGAGTAGCTCAGATGATGAAGAAGAAGAAGAGGAGGAAGAGAGCAGTGATGGTGAAAGTAGCAGTGCTGCTAGTAGTAGTGAGAGTTCTGAGGAAAGTAGTGATGAAGAAAAGGAGAAAGTGAGAGGGAAAGCTAAAGAGATAGAAGAAGGAGAGATTGCAATGGAAAGTGACGATGAAGAGGGATTCAAAATGTCAACTAAGTCGACCAATGAAACTGAGGTAACTTTGCTTCTCTCCCTTTTTCGGATATATTTTTGACATAACAAAATGTTTCCACTTTTGGAGATGTTGTACTTCTTCCAAATGATCATATAAAGGTGTATGGAAATTATTGTTTCCACTTGATAATACTTTTCATTGGGAAATTCAACTTGTTTCATGTTGGGCTTAATTAATTACCTCATGATATTTTGGTAATGACCAACAAACTACTTATTTCACACAGGCTCTTCCACCAGTTCCTAAAATTGATGCACAGCTCGAGCAACATCACCAAACAGTGCCAATAGGAGAAATTTTGTCGGTAAGTTTCAGTCTTTATATTTAATTTTCCTGGTATATGGGCTGAACCGTACATATGTTATATTGACAGTATCCTTAGTTGTACAACCACCAATCAATTATTAAAAATGAAAAGGTAAAATTACAGGTAGTCAGGTATAGTCTATTCAGCTTTGATAGCATGTGTATTAAAATCAGTACAATGTAACAATTTGATAATTGATTTATCAATATCATCAACCAAACAGTTTGATAATCTAGTATGCCAAATTACATTAAATTTGATACAGCGCCTATTGGAACAATGTAAAATTCTTTTAGAAATTAGCTGTCTTTTCTGACAACAAAAGTTTTTGACTACTATATAAAAATAATTATCAATATTCCTTTGTTAATACAATAATACTCTATTCTTTTCTACTTTAGATTCTTGGAGACCGGGTGATAGTCGAAGGATCTGTTAAGCACAATCCACTAAACGAAGGATCGATCCTCTGGTTAACGCATACCAGGATCCCACTGGGTCTGGTGGATGAAGTTTTTGGTCCTGTAAAGAGCCCATTCTACCTCATTAGGTACAACTCCCATGAGGATGTGCCATCTGGTATCTCTGTGGGGGATGCTGTTTCCTTCGTTCCTGAATTCGCTAGCTATGTGCTTAACAATAACAAGGATATCTACAAAAAAGGATATGATATGGGTGACGATGAAATAGGTGATGAGGTGGAATTCTCTGACGATGAGAAAGAGGCAGAATATAAGCGGGCCTTACGGCAGGCCAAGAGAGGATCCAGTAACAGAAATGAAAAGCAAGCCGGACCTCTCAAGGGTAGGAAAAATACCAATTTCCAGAAAAAGGGTGATGGCAATTTCACTTTCCAGTCTTCACACCCAATTGCTCGGCCACAACAAAACCAGTTTCCTCAAAATCACTTTCTGTCAAATCAGTCTTCACTGAACCATTTGCCACAGAACAACCAGTTTCCGCAGAACCATTTGATGCAGAATCAGTTGCCACAAAACCAGTTGCTGCAGAACCAGTTATTGATGAATATGAGCTTGCTGGCCAGTGGAATGCAGATTCCAGGTTTTGGGTTGCCGATGAACACAAACCCCAACCCATTTTTGTTTAGTGGTATCAATTTCCCACCACCAACTATGCAGTTTAATCCAGGAAATATGCAATCGAACACGGTTAACACTCCAAATAATGGAGAGAGGCCACCTATGCAAGGAAATTCTTTCCCAAATATTCACTTTAACCCTGTAAATGTTCCTTTTGGTGGAGAAAGGCCTCCAATGCAATTTCAACCTGGTAATTTATCTACTGGAGGACCAGGTAGTAATTTGCAATTGAGCCCTGGAAGTTCCTCTTATGGGGAAGAGGAGGTCCCCCCTTTGCAATTTAACACAGTGAACTCTGGCCCTTTGCAGTTTGACCCTGGAAATTCTGGAGGACAATCCCCTAATATGCAATTTAGCCCAGGAAATTTGTCCAATAGAGGCAGAAGGCCCAACCAAAGGGGTAGAGGGCGTGGCTATTTTGCTGGTAGAACTGGTAATGATCGGCCTCGAAATGGCTGAAAATGTTTTGTTCTCTCTTGAACTTTTTTACACACCATTTGTGATATAGCTTTAGTGCTAAATTCTAGACTGTACCTTTTACTGGCTTTAAAAGAAGAATTTGCCTAAAATGTAATTGCGGCCTTTTTATGTTGTACTTTATCCTGTTCTTGTTCATGTATTGTGTAAACCTAGATTTTATTTTGAATGCGATGGAAACAACTAGATCGTTAGTATCCTTTTATTTTATTTTTTTTGGAGAAACTAGGCAGAGGCTACCTAGCGTGTTAGTATCCTTTTATTAATCTCAAGACTTAGCTAAAAAAACACTCGCCTAATATGACATACAAATAGAATATAATCAAACATTGCATAAATTTCGTCAGCTGGACAACAGTAGTACATCACACAAATCAAACACCAAGATCAAAGATCAAACACGAGTGAATCCATTTATTAGGTGTCGGCGACTTCACCTGGAGGGAACAAACACGATTGACAATCTGAAGATAGCAGAGATGTGGTTTCATACTTATCTGCTCCACCAACTACCGGCATTTCGACTCCTCGTTTTGCTGTACTTTCATATTCTGGCCGGTACGTCTTTCCCAAAACACCTTCCACTACATCTGAAAGACCGAAAAACCGGAACTGCACTTCCAGATGCGCGAAACAATCATCTTTTGGTAGATTGTACTTATGGATTCTGTCATCCTGCTCTGTAACTGGTACAGCACTTACTGAAATCTCTGCAACTCCATTTACTGTAATCATAACACCATTCACCTTTTCTGTTCTCTCAACCAAAAATGCATTGTCTGATGAGTTCCAATTTGAGAGATGCCCTTCCTGTAGCTGAAAGGGAGTACCATCAAAAGTGAAACTTAGGTAGTCTTGTGTTTCAACCCATGTTTCAGCCCGTTTTGCCTCGACAGTGAAGGTGTGTGAACCAAATATGAGCCCCAGGGCTTGGATCCAGGTGAAGTCCCGTGTCCGGCCTTCAGGCCGAAGACCGATGAATCGAGCATTGATTTGGATTGCTGAGTCGGAGACTAGAGCATAGTGATTGTCTCTCTTTCCATGAAAATAGAAAACAACACCGTCACCTCCAATGAAGCGCGGGTCATAGCATCCAGATCCCAACCCATTACAGCTTGGTTTACGGGCTGCAATTTACTTAAAGTATGATCTAGTTAGCAATGCAGACACATACAGACTCTAAAATGTAAAATGCGCTCTATTGGATTTTGCCTTTTTTTTTTGGGGGCAATGAGTGTGGTTAAGGCTATATAACGTGCCTAAAAAGTACACTACGCATAAGTTCTCAACTTTTAGAATAGTACTCAACATAAAAATGGTTTTGCAGGATACAAGGCGGGAGAAATAAATATAAATTAAAGTTAAAAGAAAACGTACAGCATGAGAAAGAGTTGAATGAGAATGATATAAATTAATGGGGGCACAACTGATAAGTTATGAAATTTATAATGCACCGTAGTCACGAAAGAAATACAGCAAGCTATATTAGGATGTTGACATGTTGTTAGTGATGTTCTTCTGCAACTTTACATTTTGATTTAGTTCTATTTTTCCTGTCGTGCTGTCCTTTTTCTATTTATTTATATTTCCACATTATAATTTGAAGTTACCTCGACAAAACACTTCACATTTGTTGCAGTCAACAAAGCATGCTTTCGCCTTTGGATTAGTCGGCGTTCTGAGGGGGCATTCAGCCGGGCAACGCATACGTTTAAGGAAGCAGGAAGACCGCCGGGAAGTGCAAGTTACCGTTTGTTGAGCTGATGCAACTCGAATTGCAAGTACGATGATGTACACAGTGAAAACTGTAGGAAACTTGGTGCCAATAGACTTCATCTTAGCTCGGTTTGATTGAAACCTATGTTTTATTTAGAGTACCAATCCTTATATAGAGAAGGAACTATTTTGGTTTTTGTGCTAGCCTTTGACTTTCAAGTGACGTGAATTGTTTGATTCTTGTTTGGCACTTAAAGCACTTCTGCAAGTGGGGAGTGTATAGTTTTTGAACTACCAGGGAGTTTCAAAAGCTTGTTTTGTCATTGTATTCGACTTGAACATGAAATCTGGCTGCCTAACAGGAGAGCTTTCTAATTTTGTCAACCCTGCCAGGCTTGGTTTGGTTAGCACCACAATAGCAATCTTTGGATGAAGCGGAGACTTCAAAGGTTGCAAGTTAGGCAGATTTGGATGCGTAAAAAGCACAGCGAGAGAAGCCATTTTTTTTTTGTTTGGTTGTCGGATGATAGAAAAAATTATAAGAAAAAAAAAATACTGGTTGTGTGTTATTTAATGAAGGCCTGGACCAATGTTTAATAAATAAATACTGGATGTGTCCTAGCCGATAAAGACGAGATTAGGTGGCTGACGATAGATATTGCAGTGTAGGTTCGAGAACAATTTGAGGCTTAATATGCTTTCCAACGAACCAAGAGGAAAACCTAGCCTAACAATTTATGTTACTAGGTTCTTGGAAAGAGAGATTAAAATAGTACATGGAAACAACGCAGGGGTAATATTCAATAGTCAATTAGTCATGCCACTAATTCCGTTTGGTGCTAGTCATACTAAATAAAATATTTTACATAGCCTCTGTCGCTGACAACTGACAAAATTCAAATGACGACCCAAAAAGTAATGATGGTAGAACATATATATTGACAACCGGCGAAAAGAATTATCAAATTACAAGGAAAGAATAGTAAAATTTATCAAATTGCAAAAAAATAAATTTTCGCATTTTTTTTTCATAAAGACAACCATCTATCACAAATTCACAATTAATAGGTACTATAAAAATTTCTGGGATATCTATAAAAATTCTGATAAAATTAAACTGTCAAAACTGAAAGTAATGTTCCAACAAATAACCAAATTATTTTCCAATAACATCAAGAAAATTTTCAGCAGCTGTCAAGTAGAGCAGAGTCAATCACATCAAATTTAATAATACTATAATTTGTTGGACTTTGAAAATATATGGTCCGTCTTTGTCAAGTTGATGCTGATATGGTTATATGCAAGTACATAATAATCCTGTTAAATGATACCAACAATACAGATCACTCACATAAAAAAATATATAAATCACGATCTACACAGATTCTCATCATATAGGGCAAAATGTTATATTCATAAATTCTTGATATATCCTGTTACATATCATCAATAATTGATGTTAACAAAACTTGACAAGCTCCCTTACAAAATTAAGAGACCGATCATAATCCTAGGATATCAATACCTTTCATGGAATCATTATCATTATGTAGATCCAAGTAAATCACAAATATCTAGTCAGTGGCGTTATTATGAGTAAAATCAACGCATGTCTGGCAAGAGCAATCAGAGAAATGGCAAGTATTGCAACCAAAACAGACGCATTTGGTGCAACCTTTGCATGATGGAGATCTTAAACAGCCTCTGAGCGCCTTGCGACTTGCTCTCTCTTCTTCATCTTCGCAAGTAATCCTACATAGGCACCAAGTACAGGATTAGATACATGGTCAAATGCCAAATTTATCCTATGCCTTGTATAATAAAAGTATTAAACAATGTCAAACTTCAAACAAGTAAAATATTTACACTAAAAAGCTAATGAACATATGGGATCAAAACAATTCTACTGTATATCTACGTCAAGAAGGCATAAAATTCAAAGGAAAAGGAACAATGAAACCTGCCATTTGAACAAACCCACAACTGACCCTGACCTGACTCTTTGAAATGTCAATGACCTGAAAGGGTACCTAGCTACACCAGTTGAAATTGCAACATGAAACTACTAAACTGAAAGTAGATCAACAAATGACAGAAAGCTGTGATACTAAATTAGGTTCTTTCAGGAGAATAAACTTACAAGACCTAATCCCAACCCAAATGACATGCAACCAGACATGCCTGGTGCAAACCCTGAAAGGACAAGAACCTGAAAATAACACCATACATGAGATGACCTGAACCTGATATAAAACCAGAATCAAGTCTACTTGAATCTGAATGTTAAATCCCAAAACTGAACCACAGTCTGACATAACCTCTCTGTTTGCAGCATTTTTCTAAAGGCATATTTAAAAGAAATCATGAAATTGCATACAGTCAACAAGCAGTTTGGAGAAAATTTGGTGATCAGACTTACTTGTCAAAGGTTAAGTCAGAGCACTGCCAATTACGATTGCCAACCGCATCATGGTACACACGACACTCTTCCTTTGTCCTTAGACGAAACCTTCTCTCCTTGTTGCAGTGTGAGCACTGGACAAACTCGTCACGGTGGTATTGTCGCCCATGGTGGGACCCATTTGGAGACCTTTTTTGTGATTTGTTGTAGTACTTGAGGAGAGAGGTTTTCGCAAGTGGCGTTTTCTCTCCTTGAACCATGACCCAAATTGTGTTCTTCCATTTGCCAGCCGTTTCTCGACCTGAGTGTTTCTCAAATGCTGCTGGGGTGAGATTATCTGCTTGTACATAGTTTTCTTTAAATGTTAGGACTCATTTCCTAGACTAACTAGCTTAAAAGCTTAATGACCAATCCAATATTTTTTACAAAAAGAAAAATGATACAAAATAAGAAAAAATAATATATATAAAGCACCATAAAATAAGATACTTTAGAACATGGAAATGATCAGAGAGCACAGTAAAAGGTTAGAATTTAGTACGGTCAAGTACTCTATTGTCTATAGTCTATACTTACTGACCATGATCAATAAGGCAGGGGTGGAAACAGAAAATTGCTTGAAACAGAACAGATTCAGCAACTTGCTTCGGTGACAATTATCTAAAAGAAATTTCATTTGGAGGAAAACTAAACCTTTCAAAAATCTTTGACATCAATACACCTAAATAATGCGCAAATATAAAACCATTATTAGTACGATCATTAAATCAAGTGTAAATCAGGACATGCCATATAAAAAAATGAATGGTTCGTTCAAAGCTTATAATGCAAATCCATATAACTATATCAGAATCGATTACCTGCTAACGTACCAAAGACAAACTCAGACAATGATTTAGCTTATATTTTATGGAGTGATGCATGCAACTTTAAAATCAGGAGAACAGAAACTTAATTAAAACACACACTTTTTGCTATTTTCACAAATTGGTGAAAACATGTTACATGGTAGGGTCACATATTATGTACTTCAGTTTATATTGTTTTGAAAAGTGGCTTTGAAGTGCTACAAATCCCACAAGGCAACTGCTAGAATCAAGCCATGTACAGAGTTACGAGTGAGAAAGACCATAGCATATAAATATAAATACAACTAAAAAGCACACCATATTGGGAATTTTTACTTCCTAGTAATTACTACATGTTAGAGTGACACGCAACTAACTAGGCAACCATAAATAAAGAACAAAAGGTTTATTAAATAATACAACCACTTTTTGAATCTTCATTGCATGACAGAAGCAAGGAGCAGTACAAAAACCTTAAACCCATGAACAGATCTGATTTGAAGAATTCAGCAAGTCAAATGCAATTCATTGCATGACAAAAGCAAAGAGCAGTACACAAACGCACTTACACACTTCAAGGAAAATAATTAAATAAATCACAAGAACATAATTTAGAAAAACAAAACCGAAGAATCTAGAGCAGAGTTTATTATATGATTGTTACTGTTGACTAAAAATCACGCAAAGCATAGGTCCACAAAACCCCAAATCCAAAACTAAAGGATCACATAAATTATTCTATATAAAAAAAAATTGTAACCTTCATTGCAACCAGGTATACACTGACAAGAAACCCTGAGGTCACCAGAGAGAAAAACCCTAAGCGCCCCCACTGCGTCCCCATAGCGGTGGCTTGTGCACCCACATGTTACCTCCACACACTCTCCTTCTAGCTTCAACCCACTCATTCCATTCAACTCCTCTCCACTAAACATCTCCATGCGTCTCAGAAAAAGAAAACCCAACTTCGGTGCAAAGAGAAAGGGTAATTTTTTGTTCTCTTTTCTGTTCCTTTTTGTGTTTTTAAAGAGATGGGAACGAAAGACGCCAACTTTTGTTGTTTTTTTGGGATGTTAGGTGGGAGAGATTCGAACGGAAACGCAACCGCCTAGTTAGAAAAGAAACTCACACCATGAAAAGGAAATGCAAGAAAAGAGAAAAATACATGAAACCTAGCTAGCTAGAGGTTAACAAAAAGAGTTTTGTGTAAGTATGGCTTTTGGGTTTTTGGAGAGGGGGAGGAGAGAGGAAAAGAGGTGGGGCATTTTTGGGAATAAACAAAAAGTGAGCTGGCCTCGAGAATTGTAAGAGTCATGACATGATCTCAGACTGTACCTTTCTCTTACAAGTTTGTACTCGAAAAAAAGAAAATTGAAATAAGATTTGTAGCTGAGTTATTCTGTGCATTTCAAGGTGCAGCGAAATGTGCGCTGTACAACATGAAAAGTGGAAAACACAGACATGGGGACCAGAATCCCAAGTCAACTTTTTAATTAATGCATGTTTTAAATTTTTGCAGCAGTATAAAGTTAAAAATAATGTCATCTCATGGTTAAAATAAAAAAGAAAACAAATTAAACATAATTATTATATTAAATTATAGTTAATTAGATTATATCAGTTTGTGAAAGTAAACAACAATTGCATGAATATGATATTTGAAATAGAGCTAAAAAAATAAAATCGTGACATATAATTTTAAGCAGTAAAACTTATGGTATTGAAACACACATGTATATAATATGTTATGAACAATTTAAATCAATTTTCACACTGCAATGCAGTGAGAATGTTATATGATGTGAAAAATATATATTTTCTTGGAAATTTCTATTACGAAAAAAAAAAACATGTTGAGCCAAAATCAGACAATTAATAGAATGAAACTTCTTAATTTGATACATCCCCCCTCCCCCTAAAGTATGTTATTTTATTCGTCTTCTCATTCATAAAACTAAACTCCATCCATCCGATAGAATAGTTTTGCTAGATGTGGTTTTGGACTGACACCTAAGCATAAATGCAAAATCCAAACCCAAGTTGAAATATGTGCCTAAATGGCCCAGATCCAAAATGCATGTCAATGTTTCAGACCGAAGAACTTTTATTTAGCTGGGTTCACATCCTGTCATGAAATACTGAAGGTACGCCGGGATAAATAATTAACCCTGTTGTATAAGTATAGCTTGAACTGAAATGACACCTATCTGATGAGTTATATATCTCTCGAATCTCGATCTATATATTTGGAGAAATATTTTGGAATAATCTCCGAATTTTTGTTTACCGTTCATCTGAAAAATCTAAACGGACATGCTGTGTTTATAGCGTCATACATATGTTTGTACGGATACCTCAGTGCTTTCATGCTTGAAGGTGTGATGAACCCAAAATATATGAAGGAGATCCAAAGCATTAGCATTAATCACAGGGGCCGTTTGGATCGCTTAGGAATTTGAGAAAGTTGCAATTTCTAAGAATAAATTTATTGGGAAGTGTGTAACTTTGTGAAGAGTTTAGATTGTTTATAATAAATTTATGGTAGGAAGTTGAAATTTTCCAAATTCCTTAGGGAATCCAAACAGCCCCTTACGATCAAAACTTATAGATCTAGTTCAAAATTATCGATCCAAGTCATTTAATATGATTTTTCTATTGAAATCTCCATGCAGATCAAATTTTATATTTTTTTTCGAAATTTTTAAGTATTTTTTTGAAATTTTTAAAAATCGTTAATCTAATTAGTTCTGAACCGTTCAAAAATAACTGTTTTTAAAAATTCAAAAAAATACTAAAAATTTCAAAAAAATATATAATTTAGTTTATATAAAGATTTCAATAAAAAATCATATAAAATAATTTAATTGAATCAATCATTTTAAACTAGATTTAGAAATTTTGATTACAACTCACGGGTCACCGTAGAGTTTCGTAGCAAAACTCTAATCATAGGTGTACTACTAGCGCATTCGCACATTTGGATTTTGAAATAAATATAAATAAAAGGTGTTAGTCAGATGACTGAAGACATGGTCACTATTCAAGTGTGATTGACGCAAATTTATTCGTTCTTTTGAATTTGTCGCTACCGGCCTCAAACAGTCGATCCAAGAATTTTATATTTGGTTCCAATTGCATTTAACTACCGCACAAATAGAAGTCAACTAGATATATATCCCACACGGTTGCTTTTTAACGTTTTATTTACGAGAGGTCATTGAATGCGTTTTTGGGCGTTTCTAAATTATATAAGCTCCGTTTGTGTGGGTATACGAACAAGGGAATGATTTCTTTCTACTCTCAAGTTTATTATAAACAATTTAAATTTTTTATAAAATTATACACTTCCCAATACTTTTTCTCTTATTTTTTTTATTCCCATACCATTCAAACAGAACCATAAAGAAGTAGCTGAGCATATATAATATTTTTTATATGACTTTGGAAAGTTCCTCTTTTATATATATATATATATACAAGTTGCTAATGTAAAACAAAATAATTTAAAATATTACGAAATTATCTTATGAATTGAGTTTATAATTTTTTCCCCTTTTTGTGAGGTAAGTTTATAAATTTATCCTATGCAGCTGGTTTGACATAATAAGATTTAATGCATGCATTGAATCCATTTCATACCACTACTAGTGCAAGTACCTACTTACATATGTACATATCTCAGCAAACACTTGAGCACCCTGACTTTATTTTAGTTGTCGTGGTTCATAAAAAAAACTTTCTCACATTCAAATAAATATACTCATAATCAAACGGAAATGATCGGTGGGCAAGGACAATATACCGCTGGTGTGGTGGACCAGCATTCTCTGACGCACGGCTGGGTTTTTATCATTAACCGTCGCATGTAATTTCGACGGACAAATTTTTAGTGACCGTACGAATTTGGACGGCTCTAGTATTAATCACGGACATCCGTTAATTATTAATCAGATGGTCAGGAATCAAAGATTGTTGTGCGTGTTTTAAAAAAAACACACAGAGATCCTGATTCCTGATGTGGTTTCTCGTAGCACCTCTTTTTGCAATAATAATGATAATAAATTATTGTTATTTCAAATGGATCATGTTGCTATTGGTTTGGCAATAAGTCAAGCTCAAACGAATTAAGTCAAGCTCAAATTTAATTTGAAATTAATTCAAGTTTTATCGAATCTAATCGAACAATATGAGTTTCTAAACGAGTTGAGTCATAATAATTTATATATGAATAAATCTATTGTGAGCTATGATGCATAGAGGGCTCTGTGCACCATAACTTTTTGATCGGTCATTTTGCAAATTGACAAATCTAAATTAACCAATCCAATCTATATGTTGAAATCTCATAAAAAACAAAATTTTATAATTTTTTTTCGAAATTTTTAAAACTTGTCATTTTTTACTACAAATTACACTAATTTGTAACAAAAAAAGGCAAGTTCTAAAATTCGAAAAAAAGTAAAAACATTTAAAAAATTGTAAACTTGTGTTTGCTATGAGATTTCAATATATAGATTGAGTTGGTTAAATTAGATTTGACAATTTGTGAAACCATCGACCAAAACGGTCATGGTGCACGAAAGTTTATATGAACCATGGTTCACAATAGATCCACTATAAATTTATCACACAGAGAGAGAGAAAATTGCTAAAATGCTATGCATAGTACAGATGGCCTTCGTGCTACGGATTCGTTCTTGAATTTCATGTTTCAAACTATCGATCCAAACCGTTCATTATTTTCTCATATTGAAATCTCATTAGAAACCAAATTTTATATTTTTTTTGAATTTTTTTCATATTTTTTAAAATGCTTATTCTAATAAATTTAGGACCCTTCAATAATATTGATTTTAAAAAATCTGAAAAAATAGTAAAAAAAAAATGTAAAATTTGGTTTCTAATGAGGTTTCAATATGAAGAAAATAATGAACAGTTTGGATCGATTGTTTGAAGCATTATATTTAAGAACGAATCCGTAGCACAAAGGCCATCAGTGCTATGCATAGTATTTCAGCAATCCTCTATATATATATATATTAAATTAATTAATGCATAGATTAATTAATATATATTAGTTTTAATAAACTAGTATTTATTCATTTTATAATAAGATTTCAAAGAAAATTAATATTTATACACCGAGTCAATTTCAAGTGAGTCGAATTAGGTACAAGATAAAATAAAATGAGCCAATTTCAAATAGAATCAATCTTAAGTGAGACACGGGTGACGAATTATTTTTTTCCCCCGTAGATTATGAAATCTTTGTTGATATGTTATGCTGTTTTTTTTTTTTTTTTTTACTTCGTTTGCATTCGATGTTAGGTTTCACAAATTTACTTTATCCTGAAAATGTAAGTAGAGATAAATGTAATGTTACGGTGTTGGAGACGCCTAATTAAGCAGTGGTCAAATGCCACTTTGGTGATATATGCAGCATCTAAACACTTATAAATGTAACTAGAGAACTCGAATTAATTAAGCAAAAGGGGGAAAAAAATGGAATGCAAGGGTTACAAACCTACGAGAAGTTTTTTTTTTTTTTCCCTCTATCTTATTTGAATTATTAAAAAACTCAAAAATCTTTTCTACATATATAAATCGAAGATTCAAATATCCAGAAATGTTTTCAGGAGCTCAAAGTAGCAAAAAAATTTGCAAATTTCACAATTCAAATTTCGAATATCGATTCTCACTGAAACTATATTACGAACATGCAAACCCAATTTTGCAATAATCTGAAATAAACAATGTAAAAGGCCGTTAACTCGTTTATTATGAATATAACTCATTTTGGCATGAAGAATTTTTTAAAAACTAAAGTTTTAGTAATAGGGTATTTTTGAAAATTAAACGAACGAAATTAACCTTTCAATAAAATCCAATTTTACTCGTGAAAATTTTTACAATCAAAATTTTTATGGATTCGTAGACCGAAAAAGATTCACTTCCAACCTCTGATAAATGACTTTCAACGACAGCTCGATGTCTGGAAAGTCCGATTTCTATCTTTAGGGGGCAGTCTCACTCTGGTCGAGTCGTTACTTACTGCTTTACCGCTACACTTCATGCAAGTGATGAAGCTGCCTCCATGACCCATAAGGCACTTAGAAGGGATCAGAAGAAGATTCTTTTGGAAAGAAAATGATAAATGCCTTGGAAGTCTCTGTCTTGTAAATTGGTCTAAATGTTGCCTTCCTAAATCCAACAGTGGTTTGGGGATCCTTGACCTTCATCGACAAAATCAAGCCTTATTACTAAAGCGACTTTGGAAACTCGAGCATGAGCCGAATTCAAATTGGTCTTCCACAGTTCAACTCCTTAATTTATGGTACTTCTGAAGTGAACAACCTGCTCTCTTGTAGGGTCTCTTATGGTCTAGCAGATATCCTTCGACAAGGACCCTTTTTCAACTTTTCAAATGAAAATCTAGGCCATACGTGGAAATGGACGGTCACTGGAATCCTCTCTTCTGCCAGCACCTGTAGTCTACTTTCCAATACTGACGTCCTTTCAAATTACCATGTGTACTTATGGAAATTGAAATGTCCACCGAAAGTACGAATTTTTCTCTGGTTGCTACTCCAACATATACTTCTAATATAATAGAATCTTATGCTAAGAGGATGATGGCCTTCTTTCACTTTGTGTCCTTGTTGTACAACTAATTCAATTGAAACAACTAAGCACCTCTTTTTACACTGCCAATATGCAACCTCGTTATGGTCCTTGATATAACTTCGATTTAGATTCTCTTCTTAACTTCCCAAAAGGAGTTAGTGATTTCTAGCTCTCACACACAAATTGTGATTTCAAACTCTGGAATACCATCTGGGCCTCTACATCTTAGAATATATAAAAGACACACAATAGACATATTTTCTCTGACTGTTTTACTCCAGAAATTTGCGTTCATAGAAATTTACGCAAGCGTACACTTTTAGGTGAAACATCCTAATTACTTGTTTTGATTTTCTTTTTTTAGACTTTGTATTGGCTATAGAAATTTTCTTTTTCTTTTAATCCTTTTGAAAATAATTTTATTTAATAAAAATTTGCGGGTGTGTGCTTTGCCACCCGACTCTAAAATTTTTTTTCTTATAGATTTAACATTTTCAGAACAAAACGTCAACATTAAAATACCTCTATTAAACTTCGTGACTCGTGCTTTTTTAAGAAATTTTAGTTCAGCGAAATCCTACTACATAAAATTAAGATAGAATGTTATCGATTGAATTTGTTGTGATCAGAACATTGTGATTTGTGAACCAGACTCATAACTTAGATGAAAACTAATTAACCAATTCGTACCCTATTTCCGAGGATAAAATGTTTTTTTTAATGAATTTCGGCCCTATTCTTTGAGAAGTGCTTTGGGCAACCGATTTTCTACTTGGAGCAACATAATTTTTTTTGAAGCGACCAAATTGTCCTTCTAAATTTAGTAAATTATCATGCATTTCTCGGCTGAATGTTGCTAAAGATGGAATCATTTAATCTTTTTTGAAAGTACATAATCATACCAAATTACCAACGCTAAAATTTTTTTTTCTTTTAATATATGTTATTATTTTGGTTTCTTCAATGTTTATTATACAAATTAATGAAATCATATGCGATTTTTGTTAAAAAGAAATAAATTTTTCTTTTAACAGGAGACCTAAGGAATTAAATTGGATAATAAATCTTCACTCATGCTAGGGATAGTTTAGACATTTTGAAAATACACATGTTGTTTCAAGTAAGAAACCGGTTGCCCAAAGCACCACCCTATTCTTTTATGCTATATTACCATTTTCACACCTATATTAAACCAACGCATTATCCTAAACTGAAAGAATCCAAATCAGCCCAAGAATCCTAAACCAACGCATTCTCCTTAGTACTTTGGTTTTGGTTGAGATCCCTCATTTGAGAAGAAGACTTCTGAAATTTCCCAAGAAAATAATGAAGTCTTAGTAACATTATTGCTGTTATTATCGAATAACCTTATTATTTTTATAAAACAATCCAATTAGTTGTTAACATTTACTTGAATATTATTCAATTTTGATAAAAAAGTACTTTAGTTACAATCATATTAAAATTTGATTATTATATATTTAAAGGTAATCATATTTTAGCAATCATATCATGTATTTTAAAAACTAAAATGGACTAGAGTGAAAAATATTTTGTGCATAAAAATCCAAATATGACAAATTAACTGACCATACAATAAGAAAATACTTAAATTTTGTATATCGACAAAATAGACGGCGATATGGCCATTATCAATTACGTTGACGCCAGGCATGATATTCAATATAATTCTGCATTTTTAGAGATTAATATTAAAATTTCATAATGTTTCTTTAATTATTGTTATTAAAAATGTCGGCCATTTTATTTTATTATTAGATTGTAATTCTGAATTTCGGTCGCTGTCTACGGCTAGTTTCTGAAGTAAGAATCTTAATTTCTGTTTTTTAAAAAAATCATTAGTAAATTAAATTACTAGGGAGTCTGGCATTGCCAGATAAACAAATGGACATTTTTTTTTTCTACTGAATATCAATTATTATTTTTAAATTTCCATAAATAAATATCTGAGCAGTTAAAGAAGATTGATAGATACATACGTCAATTTTAATTTAAAACAAATAGCATAAAACCTTTAACCACAAAAAATCACCCGTTCGGAGAACGGGAGAAGCAACCAATCAACTTGGTAATAAAACAAAAAAAAAGAGATAAAAGGATAAATCCAAAATAAAACCAGGTGTGCAAAAAATCCAGTGTCTGATTGAGACTAAGAAGAACAAACAGAGAAAAAAACAAATCAAAACTTGGCCAGAGAAAATATCCATGCAATTCTCTGGCTTTCTAACAAGCCTGAAATAAAATAAATAAATAAATAAATAAATAAATAAAACAATCTCTCGCTTCCTTTCTCCATGGCTTCTACTAAACCCTCAACCATCTCTCCTCTTTGCCTCTATTTACATACCAATCTACACTCAAAAAGAGGCTTCCTTTTGCCAATCTCTCTCTTACCCAGTACCAAAACCATCTCAATTCGACTCCGCACCGAGTTCTATGGAGATAAAGATGCGAACTTGGCGAGGCAATTGAGGAAACAGAGGTTGGTTTTAGTAAGAGCTAATGGAGGCTTCAATTTCAACAGCAATGGAGGTGGAGGGGGATGGGATAAGGCTACTACTAGGAGATTGATTGGTAATTTAGCGTTCGCAGCTGGATTAACTTATCTTAGTGTAACGGGTCAGCTCGGTTGGGTCATAGACGCCATTGTTTCAATCTGGGTATGGTTCTATTTGAAGCTTAAATTCGTGTTTGTTTTGGTCGTTTAATCGGAGTTAATGGTTAATTATCATGAATAAAAGAAGTTCAGCTTGACATTTAATCAAACATGTAGCGTGCATTTTGTGTCATGCTGTGTTCTAACTTCTAATTTGTTATTATTATTGTGCATGCATTGATTTTGGGTATTGAATTTTACAACAATGAAAACAGGTACTGGCAGTGATCCTGCCAATTGTAGGAATTGCTGCCTTTTTCTACTTTGCTGGGCAAGATATTGTGCAGAGTACTGTAAGTCTATTTCCTCTCTTATGTAATTTTGTGAAAGGATCCAGTACTAGAAATTTGGTTGTATGCTACCATGGTTATACCAGTAAGGTTTAAATCGGATGCACCAAGATTGTACTTAGGTGATTTCACAAAAAAATAATTTTATGTAGAAAACTGTACTAGTTTGCTGTAATTGGTTTGTTTAGAACCTGTTAAGCCATTACTTCTGCTTGTACCAGATAAGCTGAGTTGTCATTACAAACTACAGTTAAGTAGGTTACTTTATCAAAATGAGGATCTTAATGAATGGCATTAATACAATTGACTTAATTTTTGTGGTTGCAGTGCCCAAATTGTGGAAACGACTTCCAAATATTCAAGTAAGCTTACAAGGATTTTTTTTTTTTTTATGTTTTGTGATTAAGTACCATAAACTAAGAATATTTTATTGATTTCTAATTTTCTATTATTAACCTTTTGTAGATCATCTCTAACAGATGGCCCACAATTGTGCCCATTTTGCAGTCAGCCATTCTCTGGTAATATAACTAAACTTTTAACCTTAGTTACAGTTATGTATAACATCTGACCCCAAATCACAATACCTACTCTTTTTCTAATTTGCTCTCTTCTATGCAACAATTCAATAACAGTTGAGAATGACGAATTCGTAAGAGAATCAACCAGATTTTCATCAGAAAAATCACCGAGGTTCACTGAGGCCTTCAATAGGTTTACTTCCCGTGCTAGTCAAGGTAAGATATGTTAAAAGATCACGTCTATGTGAATTTTAGTTGTACTGAAGTTGCTAAAATGTTTTACCTCTGTGCATTTGTTTGCTCAGAAAAAGCAACCACTGCATCTACAACAGTTGTTGATATTGAAGCTGAAGTGAAGGATGCTGATTGAACAATTCAGTACTGGATAGTGGTCTTATGAATACTGTTGCAATCACAAGGCTACCCAAATCAATTTAGGCTTCTATTTCTTTTAAAAAGGGGTCTGATCTGGAGTTGTAAATTGTACTAGAATTTTGGTTAGCTAAGTTAAAGTGCAAACGAAGCATCTTTTCCATCATATGTACTCGGTCTCTTAGGAAAATTATAGATCTTCAATATTAAACATGCTATGAAATTTTTTCGTACATACGCGCCTACTGGGAATAATCGCATTCTATTCATCATATTCGTTCAGGTATACTCGACTCGACTGATTTTGCTTGAAGAATTCTAGTATAATATTTCACTGATAGCAAAATCTACTGAACAGGCGCCAAATAAATGTTGAGTAACCTACCAATTAAATTAAAGATGCAACGAACACCAATCAAACATCTAATTAACAAAGATAAAAAGCCACATATTGCAATAGGATACTATCACTAGCAAAATCTTTTCATTTTTAAGATGAACATAACAAGAAGAAACAAAAATATCAACCAAGTCTCCGAGCTAGTACAAATATGTCACCCTTCTAAAATCCTCTCATTGGCACAAAAAAAGAGACTGAAATAAGATCAAACCAATTTCTAAACCAAAAGACTTAACAACAACATTTTTCACTTGTGAGCCTGACGGTTCCTCTTCTTGGTACCAGACTTCGCCACCTGAAGGCTACGGTACACGGCACTCAGACGTGCCAAAGCTGGCTTTGTCAGATCCGGCCTGTAGTAGTTGTCATTCACCTATAGAGACAAACAACAAATCAAGCATTAAACCTATAAAATTTAAAAAACAGTTCAAATATGCTAGTCTGGGAACAATATCCGGAAGACAAAAATACAAAATTCACGCAAATAAAAGAATTTAAAAATTGCTCAGAAGCCAAGCGTAACAAAGAAATTTCACTGCAGATCCATCCACAAAGTATGGATCCACTTATATGTTAAGGCTCATCACAGCAAATTATCCACTCAAAACAATTAAACTCAAATATCCAAGATGATCCAATGACATAATATAATAATTTTGTGATCCTTGAATAGGCTAGAAATTAAACTTAAAAACAGACAAAACATACAGTGTGCTAGTATGATATATGAGTACCATGTCTTCTCGACAAACTCAACATCATATCTAGCACATATACTACAAAAGTAGAATTTAATTTAACAAGAGAATATCAGCTGTTCAAAATAGCACAAACTATGCCTCAATCTTTCATCACAGAAGAGAAATTACAGTTTTGACAGAATGCACAGAACAGTTTTAAGAATCATAGTTTGACACTTCCAGAAAACATACTCCACAAGTAACAATGCATTTCAACAATTTATATAGGTCTAAACTGGAAATGATTATAAGACTAGTACCTGGGATTTAACACTCTTGGCCATCTTGACCAAGTTCTTTTTCATGATAGTCTTGCGGGTAGCACGGATTGGCTTGTTAGCCTTCTTTGGCTTGCTCAAAGAAACCACAACAGCCAACTCATCCTTTGAACCTCCAGATTTGATGCCAATTGTCTTCTGGTTGGCCAATCCTGGCACAAAATTCCAATTCAATAAAACATATAAATTACATTAATGCTTTAAGCTAGAAAACCATTGCAATTGAAAATTTACAGAACTAATTAGTGGCATGATAATCCTCCCTATATGGTTAAACTGGCCACAAGGGCAGCATTAAGTTCATCCTGTAGATTATATCATTCCAAACTATTGCATTTCAATAAATAAAAAAAAATCATAATACAATATGATCATGTAATTACATTAACTATTTCATAAATAAAAACAAGGAGTTGTCAAGTATGCATGAGATAAGACATTATGCTAAACTTTGGTAGAAATTAAACACTCACATTTTCCACAGAACACAGAAATAAAAATGATATTTAGAGCTGAGATTGAATTAATTCAGGAACAAGACAATCGACCCAACTATTACTACATGGTAACTGGTGCCTACTTAAAATTAGACAATCGACCCAACTATTACTATATATATAAAAATGAAGAATAGAATAGAATAGAAGATACCAGAGAACTTGTAGGAGTGGAGATTGTAGAGATTGTTGGGCTCCTTGCTGAATTGCACCTTGGCGTTTCCTCTGCCGAACTGCTTCACCAAGAAAGCGTTGTTGCCTCGCACCATCTCCCACACCAGCTGTCCGGGAACCGCCGCCATTTCTCGACCTATTCTAATTCTAAACAACAACACAAGCCGTAAACCCTAGAGGCGAATTTATATAGTGCGATGATCAAACCCTAGGTGGGAGAATTACGAAATTAGCCCCGAGAGAGGCCCAATAGGCCCTGGTTCGCCTTTGTGCTGTTTTCGAATTGAGGCTTTTCAGTCATTACTTAGCCCAGTATTCTGTATTTTCGGTAATTAACAATTTAGTCCTGCAAAAGTTATTAATTTGACGGTTGATAAAGTTCGATTGTGAGGGCGTCAGCATTTCTCACTTCTCAGTCGCCTAGTATCGTATGTTATCGATAATGTTAGTTTGTTTAGAGAATCAGTTTTACCCAATTTATAGTAATTTGAAATTAAAAAAAAAGAAGATTTATTATATTCGAGTTTATATATTTTTATCATGAAAATTGGGTCTCATTTTCAATTACTCTTTTCTGGACAAGCCGCTCAACAATATTTTAGTTTTCAGAATTTTTTTTTTTATCATCAAATGGTGCATTTTGGGTTCATGTTTGAGAGTTATGCTATATAAGCCAATTTGAAGAAAGATGATATTACTTTGTACCAGCACATTACATATCAAAAATCACCTTGCATCATTATTAATTAAAGATCTCTCAAAATGCAAAATAACAAAAAAAAAAAAAATCTTTACACAAGTCACCAGTTAACACTTGCACCAGACAAATTTGCAATTATAATCAATAATTCTCTGAACCATGGATAACCACAAAAATAGATAATTATGGATAAACAGTTGCAAAAGGATAGTAATTGAGCCAAATTTATGTTCATTATTTTTCATACATTTAGTTTTAAAGGTACAATAATAACCCCAACATTTACCAGTTTCAAAATGCTTCTACAACTCCATATATAGTTGTATATTCATGAGTTTATCCATCTCAACATTGGCGTGTACCATACCAGTACATAATTTGCGCTGGTACAACATACTAGTGCCACTAGTTTGTGCAAGTACCAGACTGGTCCAGACACCAATAGCATTCTAAGGTAATTTGCACTTAATAAAAACATAAATTTGAAATCAATATCAACTAATTTCTGAAAAACAGCAAATAATGACTCACCTAAACCTAAATCACAAATCATCCATTTATCCCTGCTTTTCTTATCATCTTAAGAATCGCAAGCAAAACAAATTCCAGGATTATCTTAAATTGAGTGCTGTAGTTTATATTTGGTCATGTGAATTTTGCGTGTAAGAAATAAATATCCTTCCCCAGGTTCTTTCATCATGCTTTGATTTGGTGGTTGTCGTAGGGGATCTATACACACCAGCTGCAATGGAAATGCATTTAATGAAACCACCCATTGAGTTATATCCTATGAGTTTGGTTATGAATTTACTATCAAAATGGTCACGCATGAGGCTAATTGTAATTGGTGACAGTCACTAAGCTCAGGAACGAGATCCTCTGGTTGGCGACCAGAGAGATTCTTTAGTCGTTTTTGATCTAAGCCGTCCAATTTAATCTCAACGGTTAATGAATGCCCTGTGAAAAATACCATATTGATAGGCCCGAAAAAGGTTAACCTTTGAGATTAAATCGGACGGCTCCGATCAAAAAAACGTCCACTGGTCATTTTTAAAAAATGAGCAGAGGATCTGCTCCCAATAAGCTCAAGAGAAAGGATGTATGAAAAATTATTTGATTTTGGTCTTAATTTGCAAGAATGAGAAAAAAAAAAGCTATCAGCCTGGTAAGAGCTGCAAATAGCAATTTATTGAAATGCTTCTTCTAACAAACCCAGTACATGACAACAGTGTACTTGACATTTGATGTTCGAAACCAAACAAGATCGACAACAGTTCAAATTCGATGTTTGGAATCCAAATTTTGAAATATAAATGCAAAAAGAAAAGATTCTGATACTTTTGTGATATCTAAAACATGTGACCCAAAACATTGCCAAAATACAAAACATATCAGATAGGACCCCAGCAACAAAAGAAAACTTCTGGTTAACATTCTCACACTGGATTATTTACATGCTGCACCTCCATGCTACATATAGTATTTCCATTACCATTTCTGTGGTAAGCCAAGATTAATAAGTATATACTACCGAAGATTACATCCATTTCCACCTCTATAAAGCATGAAGAAAAGAAGAAACATTTCAGTTGGTGAGTATATATGCTGAAATTAAGAAAAAAAAACACACATGTTTAACTGGGAATTAAGTAACTAACATGTTTATGTTGATATGGTTCAGATCATTCTTTTTTTTTTTTTTTGGTCATGCCGTCACGGTATGGTTTACATTTTTTGGATTGCATAGGTACTATTGGAAGGAAGCTTGGTGACTCGGGCCAACTCAGCATGAACAGCGTTTCGCTTCTCCTCGAGTTTGGAGTTGGCCTCTCGACTGGAGGCATCGGAAGTGTCATCGCACTCCATGTGAATGTGCTGATCCATCTGACAATTAATGTAAATTCAGAAATTCTATTGGATTAATTCATCGCACGCAATACTTCCAACGTTGCTTGAGAGAGAGAGAGAGAGAGAGATGACCTGGTGAAAGTGCAAGTGTTGCGCCGAGGCCGATTTCTCCGCTGGCTCTTGTTTTGTCTCGACACGTGGCATAGAGAGTTTAGGGTTTGTCTGACTTGATTTGGGAAAGTCATATTATTTATTTCAACCCGGTGTACACCGTACGTGGAGTACCCAGCCGTATCGCATGTTCTATGCCAATTGCTCAACCACCGAAGCACGTCATCATGTGAATTCATTTTTTGTTCTTCTTCTTCTTATATAAGTTAATAATTTATCAAAGGTATTTTGGTACGAAATTTTAATATGTCATGTAAATCCTAAAAATTCTAAAATTATTGCGTCGTAGGATCTGCATTCAACAGCATTTTAACGTAAAAGAAAAAAAAAATTCAATTTGGTGTGCCCAATAAACACATTCTCAATACATAATTGGTTCAACACTTTAAAACAAAAAAGTTTTCGGAAAAAACATTTTAAAACAAATTTTTTTATTATATTTATTTATTAAATTTTATAAACAGTCTATCAAATCCGAAAATAAAAATTAGTAAAATTTTCGACAATGTAGCACGAAAAATGTCTCCAACTTCAACGATTTCAACCAGATTCTAGATTTCGGCCGATCCATCGAATTTCAGCCGATTTGTCATATTTCAGCTAACTGTGTCCAATTCAGCACGAAAAATGGCAGCGAGTCGGCGACTATGTATAAAATTAAAATGTAAAACTCTCATAATGAAATTACAAGTGCGGCCCCACGCCAACCCACCTTAAAATTATATTATAAATAATTTAACTATTTACTTGTTTCAATTAAGTTAATCTTGCCAAAGGAAAAAAAAAAATAGGAGAGGGCACATTGGTTTTTTCAATTAATATTTCACAAATTAGAGCCACCTTTGCAGATATCGTTCCAATACAAACACGCAAAATGAAAAGAAGAGGTAAAATAAACATCGGCAATTTGGTTATTTAAATGTGGTCTATGCGTACATATACATACCACTTCCATAGAAATGACAAACAGGGGATGCCAAAAGGATATGGCCAAGAGAGAGAGAGAGAGAGAGAGAGAGATAGAGAGAGAGAGAGAGAGTGTTATAATTACAGCCATTCTAAGCTTCCGAAAGGACCATCTCTAAATGCCTGACCACAATACAGCTGAGGAAATTGTTTTATATAGTTTAACTAATAACAGAATAATCAACATTGCTACGAGTTTTCTAATCTTATTTAAACCAAATGCTCATTGTGGGAAGTGATTGTTCATCTCCAACTTTTGCCGAGATGTACATGCAACCCTGCATGAGTAAAAACCATAAAGAACATTAATTCAATCGAGTCAACTTGAAAGAATACGTAAATTTTTTTTTTCTTATATAGGAACATATAATTACTTACGTGATAATTTAGGCAGGATGGATAAATCTCCACTGATCCATGGAGAACCAGTTGGTTGGGTTGAAGCATGCATGAAGACAACCCTATGGCATAATAAATTAATCTCATATTATAAGAAATGATTAAATTATACAATAATTTAAAAAATTGGCTATCAAGCCTACCAATGCATGACCGGTAAATTTAACAGAAAGGAGATAAAGACATGCCTGAAAAATGAGTGGAAATTGAGATGTCAAATAACGGTCTTATCCAACAGCTCCTTTCCCAATCCTTCTGGTAGGAAAAGAACTCTCCAATTCGAATTTAGTTGGAAAATAAAGCATCAACATTAATTCATAAAAAGTTTTACATTTTCAATAAATAATAACAGTTTTACACCCTTCGAATTATACGTCGCGATCTGTTCGTTGTTATAATAAGAAGAAACAGAGAGGAAACTCAAATCCTTGAAATTTATGTACATCGACAAAAATTCTCAGAAAGATATGTGCATACAATTTGCACAAGAGACACACACATGCAAACATTAACAGGTATTCCATCTAATAAAATATAATTCAATAGAAAATAATTAAAATGTAAATAATATAAACTTACAAGCACACGCAAAATTCATGATACAATATGCAGAAAAGTTTCTTTAGAACTCTGTTCTTGACACATCCTTGAACAGAGACAAATTAAAATTGAGCAATGGTCTTGAACTCCTCATCTTCATAATCAATTAATCACACATCGCACCGTACAAAAAAAAATTTAATTAGAATTAAGCAAGTCAACACCACACAGTGCACACGCGTGTAGACACAAAAATTTAGAAAACAAGTTTTATATCAATAGACTAATTAAGGTACGTTGCAACTGACATTAATACTTGAGGAAGATCTTGTTCTTCACATGTTCTCTAAAGGAGGCAAGAGGAGGGGGAGACTTGAAGTCATAGCAGGAGATTTGATCCTCGGGCATCCCTGCTCTGAGCTTCTTGCATTGTCTCATTTCTCCATCAACTTCCACCTTCTCACTGCGTGCTCCCACTAATAGAGGTAGCCATTGAAGATTCCAGCATCCTCGGAAGTGAAGATTTTTCCATTTTTTCATTTGAAGCCGTGTCCTCTGATTTTCATAGAGATGCAACAGTTTTGGCAACTCATGAAGTTGCAGGGTGTGAAGTCTTGGAAACTGATCTTCATTTCCAACTTTATGTCCATAGAAGATTGATCTCAGGTTGCCACAGTGTAGAATTGCTAGTGTCTCCAGGCTTGAAAGCATCAAGTTACCAGGGAAGATGCCTTCCAACCTTGGACATTTCTCCAAGTGTACATGTTTTAGTGCGGCAAACTTATCATCATTAAATCCCTTTTGTAAAACGCTTGTCATCTTTTGGAGGTCAATGGCCCATATTATTTGTAACTTATTTCCTTGGTATTCGTTATTGGGCTTGAAAATTGAACCCATATGATGACACCGTCTAAGTCTGCATTTTTTCAACTCTGGAAATTTATAATGCAAATCAGTGAGGCAGGAGACAAAAGCATCATCCCACACTGACAAGGACTCGGTTACTTTAAAAATGCCCTCTAGTCCAGTTGGATAACGCTCTGGAGAAGAGATCTCGACATGCCGATTGATATAGGGGCTTTGCTCAAATTGATGGTCAAAAGAACTTGCAATCAGTGGAATATCTTTGTAGCAATATGGTTTTTTATGGTGAAACATATATGTAAAACCAACTTCTTCGTTCTTGATCTTGTTTCCTTTATTACAAGGAGAGATAGAAATGCGAAAGGAATGGAGGGGTCCTCCTTCCTCTACAAACTTTTGAACAGCTTTACCCCCGAAACTTGAAAATAATCTCGAATCTGTTAAATGAATACGAGATCCAACAAGTTCACATCGATCCAAGTTAAGTACCTCAGGAATATGTTGCAATTTATGCCATGGAATTCTTCTCAATTGTGGTAGAGCGAGTAGGTGGAGCCGTTTGAGCCTATGTAGCTCTAATATCGAAACTGGAAATTCCTTAATTGCTGTAGCTGAAAGATCAAGCTCCTCTAGTTCCTCTAGATCATATAAGCACACAGTCTCCAATGACCGACATGTGTGTAATGATAAATGCATGATGGGTGATCCCGATAGAGTGAAAGATTTGAGACAAGAATGTCCGACTAATTCGGGCAGGGCCCGTAATAAGCGATTATTTATGAGGGTCAGATCACAAAGTTTCAGCATGTGTTGAAAAGTCTCTATAGGAAGAAACACAACTTGTGATTCAGAAAGAGAGAAAGTTTTAAGGTTAAATAAATTTGCAAAAGAGGGAGGAAGACTTTTTAGAGAAGTACAACCAAGAAAGAAGAGTTCTCTCAAATTTGAGATGTCTTTGAAGAAAAGTGAGGATAGAGAGGCGACAGTTGGACATGAAAGATCGAGATAGCGGAGCTTGGATTTGGATAGTCCAACATCATCAGGTATTGTGTCTAGAGAGACTCCACCTAAATCTAAAAATTCTAAATGTTTTAAAGTTCCAAGTGGAGATGAATTTGAGGTTGAAGAAGAATCAAGGGTGAGAGTCCTAAGTTTATTACATCCCTTTAGAGAGAGAAATCGTAGATTTGTCATTTCAGAGAGAGATATAGGTAAAATCTCTATTGAAGTGTATGATAAGTCGATAACACGAAGATTTTTCAGTGAGGGGAATAGTGTTTCTAATGAAAATTTAGACAAATCAGTGCAACCTCGAAGTATAAGAGTAGTGATGGTTGGATTAACCTTGAGGCGAGAACATTGATAACTATCATGGAAGAAGGATACCCAACTCTCACCGACCCACTCCTTGTACCATATACTCCTTACAAACTCAAATACTGCACTTGGTGGATTATAAGGTGAATAACGACGTATTTCTTCTTTCATCTGAGATAGAAATTCCTCCATGCCAGAGAAGGAAAGCACATAAGAAACATCAGAATTGGATGACGGGTGGGATCTAGTAGAAGAATTGCGCTTGTATAGCAAGGAATGAGACGTGAGAGCCCTCATAATTTCTTCTTCATCAATAACCAAATTGGAATGTTCTGATTCGAGTTCATGTAGTCCTTCAACATTTGACAATCTAGAGAAAATTCCCTCACATATCCACATGTTCATCAACTCCTTTAGCTGCACACAATGAGAGCGATCACTATCCTCTTGGGTGTTCTTTTTATGTTTACGGGAGTATAGGCGAGTGTATAACAAACAACTCCACAAGACATCCATTACTGTTGTTAGTTCTTGGCGAGGATCGGTTGGGATTGATTTTGCCACGTAACACAATTCTATTGAAATTATTATTGTTCTGAACCAACCTCCAAAATTCCAAATGTGGTGATTAAAAAAATTAATTGTTTCCGTCTTACTCCGTTCATAAGCATCAATAGACGTAGTTGAGATTACCCAATAGGTCTTTCCATAGAATTTTGTAGGTTGAGGTATCCCAGAATCCCATAACCACGTGTTTGTTGGATGAAGAATGGGTTGAAGAATATTTTCTACTATCAAAAGACATCTCCTTGATTCTAATTTTTGTAAGATGGTATTTCTTGTTTGTTTAACCAACTCGGATTCTTTCTCCTTATTAACTTTATATGAAAAATAAGTTTCTTCCTCAAATTCATTCTTTAATTCTCTGAGTGCATTATCCTCATCCATTAGTTTTAATTCGTTTGCTATTGCCATTACGGCTCTGTTTTTTATCTCATCAGCTGAGCTACAGCCCTCGCTTATAGATGGCACTGAAATTCGAATGACGTGATCGAAATTATTATTGGTGAGTGTGCGAACTGCCTTCTCAGACATACGCATCATAAAATCCTGTAAACCTGACCTTCCCACATTCCATATAATTCTCGCGTCAGATTCTCTAATTTCAACTGCTAGATACTCAACCAACCGTCTCTCTATCTCCCCGGCTTCAAATCTTATTCTCGAGGGCCTGCTTGTTAAGATCGAGTGGTAATTATTTAACTAAATTAATAGCCCTTGTCGTATAAAATAAAACAATGTGTGAATGCATGTATATTAATTAAGGCTTTTACTCTTATACAAGTCGGTAGAATTAATTAAAATTAATCAACATTTGGCTGATCCGTTCGTTTAATGCACGGGATGCTGAAATGATATCATAAATAAGTAAATTGACCTTATTGAAAGAAAAAACTTCCGGTATTGATATCAACGTTCTTACATATTAATACGCCTTATATTCAATTCATGGGGTAACGGCTTAATATTATAATATAATATACTTCTGCCACTTAATTTGTACGCACTCCCAGCTTCAATTAAGTTACAAAAAAGGTGTACAATAGCTTTAAACTCCATTGTTTATGTTTAAAATTTGTCTGAACCAGATTGGATTTAATAAAGCTCTACAAATAATTTTGTGCACGATAAAATAGCTGTCAAAGATTTTTTTTTTAATAATGCCCTGTTTTCCCCCATATTTTTTCTTTCATAAAATTCACTTTTTTCTTATTACTAATAAACACCAATTATGTAAAATAAAAGCCAAAATGGCACTTAATTTATACATGTTAGCAAGACACAGGTTCTTTTATTTTTCCAAGAAAAACTTGGCAGTAGCAAGATATTTGCCAGCGGCCTAGCTTCAATCAATTTTATTTATGCCTGTGAAAAAAAAAAAATAGCTAGAAAAACAGAACCGATGATCTTATGCAGAGTTCAAATAATTCTACAATGTTTTCTTTTGGCACAAGTGAGACCAACTTTCTATTACAAAATACAATATTCATTGGATAGAACTTTTGTTGCTCTCATGACGCTTGGGAAATTCTGTAAATATCTAAATCTCTTTAAAAACCAGCGGATTTCATAATTGGTTTTATAAATAAGAGAAAAAGAAAACTAGTCTTTTGTTATTTTTTTTTAAAATAACATGTTGATCTATAAGTAATTCGGAATATGTTTTACTTATAATTGACGTTATAAATAATACTTTTTTCTCAATAAAGCTTTACAAATTATTCAAAATAATTAATTCTTGAATTTGGTGTTGAAATTGTGAAACCTATCTAACCGCAACTGGTAAAATAATCATCAATTTTATAGTTTTATATACTTCCAAGTCTTAGCTATTAATTGGTAACTAGTCAGATCTAAATGGTACTCATCTAGTTTGATGGATCAATATATGTGTTGCAAAAGTTTAAACAATCTTTCTTTAAATTAAATTACCTGGGATCCGCCATGACTCTGTTCTTCGTACTCTGTGTAGCTCCCTATGTGATCTTGGCTGCTCTCTTTGTAAGAAACTCTCTTAATTAAATTGTTGAGTAGTAAAATCGCATGCGAATTCCCTAGTATTTGTACACCAGCAATGGAATAAAGTAACAATTCCAAAACAACATAACAAGCTAGGTATATATAGAAAAAGACAAATAAAGAATGTAACATGCGTGACAAAGATATCAAATGCACATTTCGGTAACCTGAGAAATGAAGCAAAGCAGGAATAAAAATAAAGGTTTCGCTTTGAATCTTTTTTTTATTATTATTATTTTGGGATGAACTTTTGCTTTGGACTTAGTTTAAGAATTGGGGACAAGGATAGATGCTCTGTATTAATTCTTTTGTCTTCAAGGAAATTTCAGTTACAAGTTTGCAATTGTACTTTTTTGCAAAACATGCCAAAACACCATGGGGGAGAAACGAATAAGTATGAACATTATAAATAGCATTTCTGTCGGATTTGTTGTGGCTTATGTTTAGCGGGTCAAATGAGTCAGCATGTAGAAGAAAACATTTCCATTTCAAATTTTATTTGTTATCTTTGTAATTTAACCTCTCAACTATTGATAATAAAAAATTCTCGTTCAATAGGACCCTGTATATTATAAAATTGTTCATATAATTGCAGAAAAAAAATTACGGGTGAGAGAAACATCTTTGTTTCAAATTAAAGTCATATATTCAATAAAATAATATATTTAAATACCGAAGTAAACACGAAAAATTATTCATATCTCTATTCATATTCGCTTTCAGATTATAATTTGTATATCGTATCCATTAAAAATATATTCATCTGTGACAAATATTAATATCTATATATTTTTTGAAGATAAGATGAAAAACAAATCTCCTCGACTTATTAAAATTTAAAATCCATAAAAGATTTCTCATCCGGATATATATATATATTTTTTTTGAGGGCTTCTCATCCGGATTTTCAAATGCTATGTCAATTCAATGTGCGTTGTCCTTTGTAGCTAGATTAAAAATTAATTTCTTCAATTTATTTATCAACAAACAATGCTTTTCCTACCATACTCTGTTTCCATCCTTGGAATTCCAACCTGGAATTCTTAGTAAATTAGTTTGCTAAAGTTCAAATTTAAACGGTTGCTAATCAGACAAACTTAGTTCCACCATCCATAATATTAAACAGTCGGGTAGCTAGTGCATTTATTTTATATTTTTTTAAAAAATAGAGACATTAATAATTACACAAGTTACTTCGTCGTAAATTTGTTCAGCGAATGGGAAGGAAACACGTTGTCAAACTGATGCTTATTAAGTCCGGAACTAAAGACAAAAACAAAAAAATCATCTTAATTTGTAGACATACGATCGAAGAGTTCTACTAATTAATAAAAAAGAAGTGGTAAAATAATCTACTGTCCTGATAGAGTCAAAAGAAAAAAAAAAAGGAGAGGGCAGAGTGGTTTGAATGTTTCATAGATTAAACATTAAAGTTCATCTTTGCAGATACTATTAAAAAAAAAAACATGTTAAATGACCAGATACATTTTGTTCTTCGAATGAAAAAAAAAATGACCAGAAGAGGTAAAATAAACATCCACAAATTGGTCAGTTGAATGTTATATATGTGCGTACATATTTTAAAAAATTACCGAACACGTATATATCATTACTTGGAAAGTGCAAACAGGAGAAGCTAGAAAAGAAAAAGTTAACTTATAATTTATGGCCACAAAGGAAAATTTAGCAATTTCTATGCCCTCGAAAACAAAAATTTAGCAATTTCTGTTCTTGTAAAAGAATTTTACCTAAACGCCTGACTACAGGACGGCTGATTATAAAATAACAAATTAACTACAATTGATACGAGAATTTTCAGCTATATTCGTATATGACATAATATAATTCATAAGAAATAATAAAATTACATATAACCAAAATAAAAAGAAGTTCTCCTTCTCGAATTTAATTGGACAATTACGCACCAACAGTAACCCATGAAAGTACTACACATTACACCCCCACCGAATTATACGATTAGTTCATTAATTGCAATAAAAATCAAGCAGAAAAAAAGTTAAATGCTTGAAATTGTGCACACGAACAAATGTTCTCAAATATAAAATAAAAATTATATAAATATTATAAACACAATCTTCACACAAGTCATGCACGCTTTATAATGCAATCTGCAAGTGAGTTACTTTTTTTTTTTTTTTGATGAAAGCCCTTAGGGGCAAGCGAGTTACTATGAGAAAATCTGTTCGTCTGTACTTGATGACGTGGCCCACCAACGAGTCAGATGGAGGGCGAGGAATTAACTAATCACAAATTTTGCAAGTCAGTATATATATGCATGTGATAACAAAAAAGTTTATAACATTGTACAACTGATTTTGCAAGTCAGTATATATATGACATTGTACAACTGATTTTTATGTATGAATGAAATGCCCACGGGCTCATTACCAAAAAAAAAAAAGTTTATAAAATAAAACAATTAAATCAATAGAGTAAAGTACTAAAGTATATGTACCGTGGACCTCAATCACATGAGGACGTGGTACCATGTATTTCTCATTAAAGAGAGATGTCGTACTAACTGGACTAACCAGCGTTGACATGGTTTGGTGATTTTGAAACTGAATGTCCTTTTAGCTCTCATAAAGTCATAATCCTCACAAAATTCTATAATGTCTAAAATGTCTAAATCTCTGAATCATAATAGGTTTTATCAATGATACAAAAAAAAAAAAAGAAAGACATGCATGCTTATAACTTACATCCGTATGCTAATATGGCCCCAACTGATTAACTTAATCTATGCTATTTTTTCGTGGTAAAGATTACATTTTTCATGTTATGGCACAATGCCTATCGGGAATTAATTATAGCTTACATTACGAACTTAGAATTTGCTGAGACAACCAGTGGAGAACTAATTAATTAGTACCAAATCAGTTATTGAGTGTAGAATATGTCTTTGTTGTGGTGTTTAACTGTGTGTTTGTGCTTGGATTTCCCGGTTGTTAATTAAATGTCTGAGATGTAATAGTACTCTTTTTATTCTGCTTGTGTGCTCGCAGTTAGTCACACGTACTGCTTCTCATTTAGAGATAAGCCTTCAGCTTATGAGAAGCATATCTAAGGCCACTTTTCCTCAAAAAAAAAAAAAAAAAAAAAAAAAAAATGAAAGATTGTAGTCAATCGCTGAAGGCGTCGCTGTTTGCTCTTTCAATGAAAGATTGTAGACAATAATTTTTAGTGCGCTATTACTTGCTGGGCACTTCAAACTTGCAACAAGATATTCTCAATTTTATACAATACATTGTGGTATTGCTGACCCATAAATATTAACGAAAGGCACCATGAAACAATAATTAATAATTAATTTAAATTGTCGACTTAATTAAAAAAAAAGTAAATTTTTTTAATTCTGAGATAAAAATATTACTTTACCAATTAATTTGGCATTATAACAATGAATTGGGATATTTATAGGTTTGGTGGCAGATATAGATATCAGAAATGCATGTTATAAAAGTGCCTCAACTGAGTTTGGTGCATCAAAATGGCGCTTCATCAATGGGCCATTTGTTACATGTCGTTGGATACATATAGGCTCCGTTTGAATGGGTGCAAGAATAAGAGAATAGTTTCTTTCTACTCCTAAATTTATTATAAATAATTCAAACTCTTGACAAAATTACACACTTTCCAATACTTCTTTCCTTATTCTTCTTATTCCCACACCATCCAAACGGAGCCATAATGTTCCTTGGGCAAGTAAAGATGTAATGGCTGCACCCCAAGCTAAGGTTCAATTTACATTAATTTAATTGATCCTAATTTTCGAACTAAGAATTAATTAATGTTGCTGTTTAATTTTTTTTTTTCTTGTGAAAGATAATATAGACGATTTGATATGGTTGAGAAGATTGAAAAAATATAATCTTCTTCATGTGAAAATAATTGTCCAGCTTGATTTATCTGCTTAAATTCATGATTTTGAAATATTTTTTTTATTCAATTTTATGTGTAGCAAGGGCACTCATTCTTTGAACCTCCAGACTTGATGCCAACTGTCTTCAGGTTGGCCAATCCTGTCACAAAATTCCAATCCAATAAAAAACATACTAATTAACTTAATGGCTTGAATAACTAGAAAACCATTGCAATTGAAAATTTACATTGCTAATTGATGGCATGATAATCCTCCCTATATGGTTTAAACTTGCCACAAGGGCAGCATTAAGTACATTATCCTGCACATTATTATATCATTGCAAATTATTGCATTTACATCAACTATTCATAAATAAAAACCAGGAGTCCTGGAACCGCCGCTATTTCTCGATCTAATCTAGGCAACACAAAGCTTCAAATCGTGAGATTCAGATCGAGAAGGAGAAATCTACGAGAAATGAAGTAGAGTTGTTATAGAGAGAGTTTATCTACCTCGAATTGAAATTTCTCCTTTTTTTTTTTTGTCAAGAAGATTTATTGTACGAGATATTACGAAATTAGCCCTGAGAGAAGCCCAATACGCATTGGTTCGCCTTTCTGCTGTTTTCGGATTGATACGAGATATTATCGGTTAGCCCAGTATTCTGTATTTTGGGTAATTAACAATTTAGTCCTACAAAAGTCACTAATTTGACGGTTTATAAAGTTTGATTGTGTGAGGCTGTGAGCTCAAGGAATTGGGGCGTCCGCATTTCTTAGCGCACCCTAGAATTGTTAGTTATTAATTAGCTTAGGTTCCTACATAATAAGTTTTATCCAATTGATAGTAATTTGCAAAGGTTTAAATAGCGGATAGCGGGTTGGTAGCGGACAACCTCATGTCATAGCGGATAGCGGGTAGCGGTCATTTAGCGGCCGCTATGGGATCACAACGAGCATGTACAAATGTACTTATTTATTACATCATATACATATTTTTAATTAAAAATTAGATATCATATTAAATTATATGCATGTTATGATAGTTAAATTTAACACATACACTTTAAAATCCATTATTGTAATCAATAGTAAAATCTCATTGTACTTAATATTATGTCAAGTCAGTCATAGTTTATATGCCAAAGAAATATTTGTAATACTGATTCTATACCAGCAAGTAATAAATTGTGTTGCAGTTTCAAAAAAAAAAAAATTTGTGTCGCTATATTTCTCTAAAAGACCATTATAGTGCATCTATATTTTGCTAATTTTTACCATTATAGCCACCATAAGAAATTAAAGGCCAAAAATAAATATAATTTTAAGTAATATTACTGTATACCAATGAACACCGCTATAGCGGCACTTTTAGTTTAGCACCGTAGCGGCCTATCAAGTCGTACCGCTATAGCGGGGCTATCGCGGTTCATAGTGGCGCTATTTAAATCACTGGTAATTTGAAATTAAAAAAAATATTATATTTAGTGGGAAGATTCATAAAGAAGATTTATTATATTCGAGTCTATATATTTTTATCATGAAAATTAGGTCTTATTTTTATTGCTTGATAGCAATTACTCTTTTCTGGACAAGTCGCTCAACAATATTTTAGTTTTCAGAATGTTTTTGTTCAGACAAACTCGCTTAAGTAAATTGTTGTCAATCAGATTAATTAAGAAAGTAAAACCGAAAAAGAAAATGGGTTATCCAAATGCGCAACACATGACCATCTATTTCCCAAAAAAAAGCTATGAACTCAAACCTATGGCGTGTTCCGATGCTTAAAATGGCACTAAGAAATGGTGCATTTTGGGTTTAATGTTTGAGAATTATGCTGTCAGCCAATTCGAAGAAAGATAGTATTACTTTGTACCAGCATATCACAGATAAAAAATCACCTTGCATTATTGTTTAGTAAAGATATATCTAAAAAATGCAAAATAACAAAATAGAAGCTTAACACAAGTCAGCAGTTGACACTTGCACCAGCCAAAATTGCAATTATAATCATTAATTATCTGAATCCTGGAAAACCACAGAAATAGATAATTGAAAATACACAGTTGCAAAAGGACAGTAATCGAGCCAAATTTATGTTCAAAATTTTACATATATTTTGTTCATTACCAGGTTTCAATGGTACAATAATAACTCCAACATTTACCAGTTTCAAAATGCTTGTTATAACTCCAAATAAAGATATATATATTAATGAGTTTTCCTATCTCAGCATTGGCGTGTACCATACCAATACATAATTTGTTCTGGTACAACATACCAGTACCACCAGTTTCCTCAAGTAACATACTGGTACCAGACACCAATAGCATTCTAAGGTAATTTCCTCTTAATGAAAACACAAATTTGAAATCCATATCAACAGATTTTTGAAAAACAGGAAATAATGATATCATGTAAAACCCAAATCACAAATCATCCATTTATCCCTGCTTTTCTTCTCATTGTAATAATTTCTAGCAAAACAAATTGCAAGACTAATTTAAATTGATTGCTCCTGGTCTATATTTGGTCATGGGAATTTTGAGATATTCTGTGTGAAAGAAATAAATATCCTTTCCCAGATTCTTTCATCATAATTTGCATTTAGTGGATGCTGTAAGGGATATAGGTATAGCAGCTACAGTGGAAATGCCTTCATTGAAACCGCCCATTGAGTTATAATTTATGAGTCTGGTTACAAATTAAATTTTCTATCAAAATGCTCACGCGTAAGACTAATTGTCATACATTTTAGTATCGTACGATTCACGGTGCGAATCGTACGTAGCGTTACGAGTCAAACCCCTATCGAGACGAACCGTAGCTTTGTATCGATGGCGATGGGAATCGACGGAATCGCGAGCGAGACGGAGAGCGAGTCGCGTATCGTATCGAATCGTGCGATACGAACGATACGGTAGTAACCAATCGCCGCTTTTCTTCGTGCGCCAGAGCCCAGAGGAGAAGAAATGTGAATGGGAAAGAGAAGAAACTGACAGGTGGGACCCATATTAATTGGACATAAGAAATGGGCTCAAGTGGGCTTATAGATATTTATATTCCAACTATACCAATTAACTTTCAGATATATTATAATTATAATTATATTATATAATCCACATTATTAATCATTAATGATTATACTAATTATAATTTATATAAGTTACATAGTATAATAAATTAATAACATATAAAATACAATATAATAATTATGATAATTATAATCTAATATATTATATAGTATAATATTTTATAAACAATATAATAATTAGTAATGAATATGAAATAATAATAATATAATATTATACAAGTACAAATATAATGATTAAAATGACTACAATTTTTATATTTTATATAGTAAAAATGATATAATAATGTTAATAATAATACAGTAATTTACAATATAATTTTATAAATTACGCAGATGATGTTACTCAAATAAATTAGACAAATTATACAGTAATAACCAATACTTCCACCTAATGATGACTAAATGGATGAACATATCATTGTTAACGTATCTTTAACGATTCGTTACGATACACGATACACGGTTCGATACTAAATCCATCGATACACGATACATTTTACGATTCTAAAAGTATGCTAATTGTAATTAGTGACAGTCAGTAAGCTCAAGAGAAAGGATGTATAAAAAATTATTTGATTCTGGTCTTAATTTGCAAGAATGAGGAAAAAAAACAAGCTATCAGCCTGGTAAGAGTTGCAAACAGCAATCAATTGAAATTCTTCTTACAAACCCAGTTTAAATTCAATGTTTGGAATCCAAAATTTGAAATATAAAAGCATAAAAAAAAAGAAAAAAGAAAAATACTTTGATACCTAAAACATGTGACACCAAAACATTCCTTAAATACAAGGCAGATCATATATGACCCGAGGAAAAAAGAAAACGACTTATGGTTAAGATTCTCGCACTGGATTATTTACATGCTGCACCACCATAGTACATATAGTATTTCCATCCACCTCTATAAAGCACGAAGAAAAGAGGAAACATGTTAGTAGGTTGATGAACATCAGTCACATATCTATGTCCAGGAGACACCTGAAATTAAGAAAAAACACACATGTTTAACTGAGAATAAAGTAACTAACATTTCAGTATGGTTTACCATACCAGTACAGAGTTTGTGTTGGTACAATATACTAGTACCATCAGTTACTGCCAGTACCAAACTGGGACTGGAAACCAATAGCAACATAAGCTAATTTCTTCTTAATAAAAATACTAATTTGAAATCTATATCAACGAATTTTTGAAAAATAGGAAATAATGCTTCACCAAAACCAAATCACAGATCATCAATTCATCCATGCTTTTCTTATCATCTTAATAACCTCTAGCAAAACAAATTTGCTCGACTAATCAGAAACAAAATGGTCATGCGAATCTTAAGGGTGTTCTGAGTGTAAGAAATAAATATCCCTTTCCATGTTCTTTCATCGTACTTTGCATTTGGTGGATGCTGTGTGGATCTATGTACAAAGACTTAATGAAAACAGCTAATTGTGTTATATTCTATGAGTATGGTTATGATTTCACTATCAAAAAGCTCACACAAAAGGCTAATTGTAATTAGTGCCAAGCCAGGGGCGGAGCCAGGATTTTAGAATAGAGGGGGCATAATGTAGAACGGCGAGTAGAAAATAAAGAGAAGGCTGCAAAAGTATTAGATAGAGGAAAATTGCGCCGTGTAGAAGCGGTGAGGCTAATTAGAGTTTACATTAAAAATTTTGCTTTGAGAAAAGATATTTTATTTTTGTTTTTCAGTTTCTATCGTTGAGTTTGAGATAGCTCTCTTGAATAGTATCGATAGAACTCTGTCTCAATCGTTCAATCTTCATTCAATCGAACCTTGCTATATTACTAGTAGTAGTGATGAAAGGAACAACATTAGGAATTTTCATGCACTCTTGAGAGCCGATTGATCAGAGCACGGTTTGGGAAGATTAAAAATAGATGAAAGGGCACGACTTTGTTGGTACACCCACCAATGGAGGTGCTCAAGCGATCAAAACAAATAGAATTTTCTGTAATTGGTTGAAGAGACCATTTTTCTTCAAAGAATATCACATAAGACCATATATTTTGTTTCCAATTTTATTTTATCTTTATATTTGAGCGTGGTATATAAGTTTTCTAGCTGGACTTTGCTACAGAAAAGCTATCTTGAAGAGATTTATGTGATTGGAATTAATCTTTTACTAGGCCCGTATAACAAGGGGGTCAAACATTTTACAAGGCCTACATGACAAGGGGGGCTGAAATGGTAAAATCAATTAATTTATACTCAAAAACTTAATGCGTCTCACAAAATTTCCAAATGACAGGGGGGTCAAAGCCAAGCTTCGCACCCCTATTGCCTCCGCCCCTGTGCCAAGCTGACAGTCAGTAGTCTCAAGCGAAATGATGTATGAAAAGTTATTTGATTTTGGTAATAATTTGCAAGAATGAGAAGAAAACAAGCAGTCTGGTAAGAGTTGCAATGTGCATTCATGGTTGAAATGCATGTTCTATTCAACAAACTCGTACTTGACATTTTATGTTTGAAGCCAAACAAGATCAGCAGCATTTTAGATTCTATGTTTGGAATCAAAAGTATGAAATATAGATGCCAAAAAACAAAATTTCTGATATTTTTATGATACCTAAAACATGCAAGTATGCAACACCCCAACATTCCCAAAATACAAAGCATATCAGATAAGACTCGAGGAACAAAAGAAAGTGAGTTCTGGTTAACATTCCCACACTGGATTATTTACATGCTGCACCTCCATAGTACATATAGTATTTCCATCCAACTCTACAAAGCACGAAGAAAAGAGGAAACATTTCAGACGGTTGATGTACATCAGCCACATATCTACATCCAGAGACACTGAAATTAAGAAAAAAAAACACACATGTTTAACTGAGAATTAAGTAACTAACATGTTTATGTTGATATGGTTCAGATTATTTTTATTTTTTTTTGGTCATGCTGTCACGGTATGGTTTACATTTTAAGAATTAAGGCACAATACCTATCAGGGATGATAGGTTACATTACATACTGAGAAATTGCATAGACATCCAAGTTCAACCAATCAGTATCGATATGCACATACTGATACATTACCATATCAGTAGTAATAATCACGACAGATTAATTATGAAATTAGTACCTAATTAACTATGAGTTGAGCATTGCATTTGCACATGTTCAAAGAGAGAGAGTAGCAAACAGGAGCTCCAACTCCTCATCTTGGGAAACTGTTCTCTGCTAATCACAAAATCACAACCATCAATAACAAAAAAAAAAAAAATAAAATCAGAAAAGATAGATATTGTACCTGGATGGACAGAAGATGAAGCAGCTTGTGCAGAACCCTGACACGGTGGATTGCATAGGTACTATTGGAAGGAAGCTTGGTGACTCGGGCCAACTCAGCATGAACAGCGTTTCGCTTCTCCTCGAGTTTGGAGTTGGCCTCTCGACTGGAGGCATCGGAAGTGTCATCGCACTCCATGTGAATGTGCTGATCCATCTGACAATTAATGTAAATTCAGAAATTCTATTGGATTAATTCATCGCACGCAATACTTCCAACGTTGCTTGAGAGAGAGAGAGAGAGAGAGATGACCTGGTGAAAGTGCAAGTGTTGCGCCGAGGCCGATTTCTCCGCTGGCTCTTGTTTTGTCTCGACACGTGGCATAGAGAGTTTAGGGTTTGTCTGACTTGATTTGGGAAAGTCATATTATTTATTTCAACCCGGTGTACACCGTACGTGGAGTACCCAGCCGTATCGCATGTTCTATGCCAATTGCTCAACCACCGAAGCACGTCATCATGTGAATTCATTTTTTGTTCTTCTTCTTCTTATATAAGTTAATAATTTATCAAAGGTATTTTGGTACGAAATTTTAATATGTCATGTAAATCCTAAAAATTCTAAAATTATTGCGTCGTAGGATCTGCATTCAACAGCATTTTAACGTAAAAGAAAAAAAAAATTCAATTTGGTGTGCCCAATAAACACATTCTCAATACATAATTGGTTCAACACTTTAAAACAAAAAAGTTTTCGGAAAAAACATTTTAAAACAAATTTTTTTATTATATTTATTTATTAAATTTTATAAACAGTCTATCAAATCCGAAAATAAAAATTAGTAAAATTTTCGACAATGTAGCACGAAAAATGTCTCCAACTTCAACGATTTCAACCAGATTCTAGATTTCGGCCGATCCATCGAATTTCAGCCGATTTGTCATATTTCAGCTAACTGTGTCCAATTCAGCACGAAAAATGGCAGCGAGTCGGCGACTATGTATAAAATTAAAATGTAAAACTCTCATAATGAAATTACAAGTGCGGCCCACCTTAAAATTATATTATAAATAATTTAACTATTTACTTGTTTCAATTAAGTTAATCTTGCCAAAGGAAAAAAAAAATAGGAGAGGGCACATTGGTTTTTTCAATTAATATTTCACAAATTAGAGCCACCTTTGCAGATATCGTTCCAATACAAACACGCAAAATGAAAAGAAGAGGTAAAATAAACATCGGCAATTTGGTTATTTAAATGTGGTCTATGCGTACATATACATACCATTTCTTTAGAAATGACAAACAGGGGATGCCAAAAAGATATGGCCAAAAGAAAGAGAGAGAGAGTGAGAGAGTGAGAGAGTTATAATTACAACCATTCTAAACTTCTGAAAGGACCATCTCTAAATGCCTGACCACAATACAGCTGATAAAATTGCTTTATATAGTTTAACTAATAACAAAATAATCGACATTGCTACAAGTTTTATAATCTTATTTAAACCAAATGCAATTTAGATGGTTCCAGCACATTGTGGGAAAGCATGTGATTGTTCACCTCCAACTTTGCCGAGATGTACATGCAACCCTGCATGAGTAAAAACCATAAAGAACATTAATTGAATCGAGTCAATTTGAAAGAATACGTAAAAAACAAAAATTTAGAGGAACATACAATTACTTACGTGATAATTTAGGCAGGATGGATAAATCTCCACCGATCCATGGAGAAACAGTTACTTGATTGAAGCATGCATGAAGACATTCCTATGGCATAATAAATTAACTCATATATAAGAAATGATTAAATTACATAATAATTAGAAAAAAATGGCTATCAAGCCTACCAATGCATGATCAGTAAATTTGACAGAAAAGAGACAAAGGCATGCCTGAAAAACGAGTGGAAATTGAGATGTCACATAACAGTCTTATCCAACAGCTCCTTTCCCAATCCTTCTGGTAGGAAAAGAATTCTCCAATTGGATAATAAAGCATCAATAGGAATTCATAAAAGTTTTACATTTTCAGTAAATAATAACAGTTTTACACCCTTCGAATTATACGCTGCGATCAGTTCATTGTTATAATAAGAAGAAACAGAGAGGAAACTCAAATCCGTGAATTTTATGTACACCGACAAAAATTCTTAGAAAGATATATACATACAATTTGCACAAGAGTCACACACACGCCAACATTAACAAGTACTCCATCTAATAAAATATAATTCAATAGAAAATAATTAAAATGTAAATAATATAAACTTACAAGCACACGCAAAATTCATGATACAATATGCAGAAAAGTTTCTTTAGAACTCTGTTCTTGACACATCCTTGAACAGAGACAAATTAAAATTGAGCAATGGTCTTGAACTCCTCATCTTCATAATCAATTAATCACACATCGCACCGTACAAAAAAAATTTAATTAGAATTAAGCAAGTCAACACCACACAGTGCACACGCGTGTAGACACAAAAATTTAGAAAACAAGTTTTATATCAATAGACTAATTAAGGTACGTTGCAACTGACATTAATACTTGAGGAAGATCTTGTTCTTCACATGTTCTCTAAAGGAGGCAAGAGGAGGGGGAGACTTGAAGTCATAGCAGGAGATTTGATCCTCGGGCATCCCTGCTCTGAGCTTCTTGCATTGTCTCATTTCTCCATCAACTTCCACCTTCTCACTGCGTGCTCCCACTAATAGAGGTAGCCATTGAAGATTCCAGCATCCTCGGAAGTGAAGATTTTTCCATTTTTTCATTTGAAGCCGTGTCCTCTGATTTTCATAGAGATGCAACAGTTTTGGCAACTCATGAAGTTGCAGGGTGTGAAGTCTTGGAAACTGATCTTCATTTCCAACTTTATGTCCATAGAAGATTGATCTCAGGTTGCCACAGTGTAGAATTGCTAGTGTCTCCAGGCTTGAAAGCATCAAGTTACCAGGGAAGATGCCTTCCAATCTTGGACATTTCTCCAAGTGTACATATTTTAGTGCGGCAAACTTATCATCATTAAATCCCTTTTGTAAAACGCTTGTCATCTTTTGGAGGTCAATGGCCCATATTATTTGTAACTTATTTCCTTGGTATTCGTTATTGGGCTTGAAAATTGAACCCATATGATGACACCGTCTAAGTCTGCATTTTTTCAACTCTGGAAATTTATAATGCAAATCAGTGAGGCAGGAGACAAAAGCATCATCCCACACTGACAAGGACTCGGTTACTTTAAAAATGCCCTCTAGTCCAGTTGGATAACGCTCTGGAGAAGAGATCTCGACATGCCGATTGATATAGGGGCTTTGCTCAAATTGATGGTCAAAAGAACTTGCAATCAGTGGAATATCTTTGTAGCAATATGGTTTTTTATGGTGAAACATATATGTAAAACCAACTTCTTCGTTCTTGATCTTGTTTCCTTTATTACAAGAAGAGATAGAAATGCGAAAGGAATGGAGGGGTCCTCCTTCCTCTACAAACTTTTGAACAGCTTTACCCCCGAAACTTGAAAATAATCTCGAATCTGTTAAATGAATACGAGATCCAACAAGTTCACATCGATCCAAGTTAAGTACCTCAGGAATATGTTGCAATTTATGCCATGGAATTCTTCTCAATTGTGGTAGAGCGAGTAGGTGGAGCCGTTTGAGCCTATGTAGCTCTAATATCGAAACTGGAAATTCTTTAATTGCTGTAGCTGAAAGATCAAGCTCCTCTAGTTCCTCTAGATCATATAAGCACACAGTCTCCAATGACCGACATGTGTGTAATGATAAATGCATGATGGGTGATCCCGATAGAGTGAAAGATTTGAGACAAGAATGTCCGACTAATTCGGGCAGGGCCCGTAATAAGCGATTATTTATGAGGGTCAGATCACAAAGTTTCAGCATGTGTTGAAAAGTCTCTATAGGAAGAAACACAACTTGTGATTCAGAAAGAGAGAAAGTTTTAAGGTTAAATAAATTTGCAAAAGAGGGAGGAAGACTTTTTAGAGAAGTACAACCAAGAAAGAAGAGTTTTCTCAAATTTGAGATGTCTTTGAAGAAAAGTGAGGATAGAGAGGTGACAGTTGGACAGGAAAGATCGAGATAGCGGAGCTTGGATTTGGATAGTCCAACATCATCAGGTATTGTGTCTAGAGAGACTCCACCTAAATCTAAAAATTCTAAATGTTCTAAAGTTCCAAGTGGAGATGAATTTGAGGTTGAAGAAGAATCAAGGGTGAGAGTCCTAAGTTTATTACATCCCTTTAGAGAGAGAAATCGTAGATTTGTCATTTCAGAGAGAGATATAGGTAAAATCTCTATTGAAGTGTATGATAAGTCGATAACACGAAGATTTTTCAGTGAGGGGAATAGTGTTTCTAATGAAAATTTAGACAAATCAGTGCAACCTCGAAGTATAAGAGTAGTGATGGTTGGATTAACCTTGAGGCGAGAACATTGATAACTATCATGGAAGAAGGATACCCAACTCTCACCGACCCACTCCTTGTACCATATACTCCTTACAAACTCAAATACTGCACTTGGTGGATTATAAGGTGAATAACGACGTATTTCTTCTTTCATCTGAGATAGAAATTCCTCCATGCCAGAGAAGGAAAGCACATAAGAAACATCAGAATTGGATGACGGGTGGGATCTAGTAGAAGAATTGCGCTTGTATAGCAAGGAATGAGACGTGAGAGCCCTCATAATTTCTTCTTCATCAATAACCAAATTGGAATGTTCTGATTCGAGTTCATGTAGTCCTTCAACATTTGACAATCTAGAGAAAATTCCCTCACATATCCACATGTTCATCAACTCCTTTAGCTGCACACAATGAGAGCGATCACTATCCTCTTGGGTGTTCTTTTTATGTTTACGGGAGTATAGGCGAGTGTATAACAAACAACTCCACAAGACATCCATTACTGTTGTTAGTTCTTGGCGAGGATCGGTTGGGATTGATTTTGCCACGTAACACAATTCTATTGAAATTATTATTGTTCTGAACCAACCTCCAAAATTCCAAATGTGGTGATTAAAAAAATTAATTGTTTCCGTCTTACTCCGTTCATAAGCATCAATAGACGTAGTTGAGATTACCCAATAGGTCTTTCCATAGAATTTTGTAGGTTGAGGTATCCCAGAATCCCATAACCACGTGTTTGTTGGATGAAGAATGGGTTGAAGAATATTTTCTACTATCAAAAGACATCTCCTTGATTCTAATTTTTGTAAGATGGTATTTCTTGTTTGTTTAACCAACTCGGATTCTTTCTCCTTATTAACTTTATATGAAAAATAAGTTTCTTCCTCAAATTCATTCTTTAATTCTCTGAGTGCATTATCCTCATCCATTAGTTTTAATTCGTTTGCTATTGCCATTACGGCTCTGTTTTTTATCTCATCAGCTGAGCTACAGCCCTCGCTTATAGATGGCACTGAAATTCGAATGACGTGATCGAAATTATTATTGGTGAGTGTGCGAACTGCCTTCTCAGAGAAACGTAACATAAAATCCAGTAAACCTGACCCATCACCCATTCCCACATTCCATATAATTCTCGCGTCAGATTCTCTAATTTTATTTGCTAGACGCTCAACCCGTTCTTGCTCTACCGACCCGGCTTCAAATCTTATATCTGAGGGCCTGCTTGTTAAGATTGAGTGGTGATTGTTTATAAATATTTTCATAGGCGTTAGTCGTATAAAATAAAACAATGTGTGAATGCATGTATATTAATTAGGCTTTTAGTCTTATACAAGTTGGTAGAATTAATTAAATCAACATTTGGCTGATTCGTTCGTTTAGTGCACGGGATGCTGAAATGATATCATAGATAAGTAAATTGACTTTATTGAAAGAAAAAACTTCCCGTATTGATGTCAACGTTCTTACATATCAATACGCCTTATATTCAATTCATGGGGTAACAGCTTAAAATTATAATATAATATACTTCTGCTACTTAATTCGTACGCACTCCCAACTTCAATTCAGTTACAAAAAAGGTGTACAATAACTTAAAACTCCATTAATTGTTTATTTTATGTTTAAACTTTGTCTGAACCAGATTGGATTTAATAAAGCTCTACAAATAATTTTGTGCACTAAAACTGGATCAAACAAAATAGCTGGCAAGATATTTGTTTAAAAATGCTCTGTTTTCCCCCTATTTTTCTTAGAATTAGTAATAAACATCATGTAAAATTAATAAAAGACAAAATGGCACATAATTTATACGTCCGCAAGACACAGGTTCTTTTGTTCGAATACAATTTTATATTACAAAATACAATATCCATCGGATAGATCCTTTTTTGCTCTCATGACCCTCGGAAAATTCTATAAACTTCTAGACCTCTTAATAGGTAGCTGATTTCATAATTGGTTTTATAAATAAGATAAAAGAAAATCTAGTCTTTTTTTACTTTTTTTTTTAAAAAATAAAATATTCTCAATAAAGCATGTGATCTATAAGTAATTCGAAGTATGTTTTAGTTATAATTTAAATAGTAAATAATACATATTATCAATAAAATTTTACAAATTATTCAAAATAATTAACTCTTGAGTTTGGTGTTGAAATTGTGAACATGTCTAACCGCAACTGATAAAGTAATCATGAATTTTACAGTTTTATGTACTCCCATGTCCAAGTTATTAATTGGTAACTAGTCAGATCTAAATGTTACTCATCTAATTTGATTGATCAATATATATATATATATATATATATATATATATAATATGTGTGTGTGTATGTGTGTGTGTGTGTGTGTGTTGCAAAAGTATAAACAATCTTTCTTTATATTAAATTTACCTGGGATCCGTCATGAGTCTGTTCTTCGTACTGTCGGTAGCTCCCTATGTGATCTTGGCAGCTCTCTTTGTAAGAAACTCTCTTAATTAAATTGTTGAGTAGCAAAATCGCATGCGAATTCCCTAGTATTTGTAGACCAGCAATGGATTAAAGTAACAATTCCAAAACAACATGACAAGCTAGGTATATATAGAAAAAGACAAATAAAGAATGTAACATGCGTGACAAAGATATCAAATGCACATTTTCGTAACCTGAGAAATGAAGCAAAACAGGAATAAAAAAAGGTTTCACTTTGAGTCTTTTTTTTTTTAATTTTGGGATGAACTTTTGCTTTGAATTTAGTTTAAGAATTGGGGACAAGGATAGATGCTCTGTATTAATTCTTTTGTCTTCGAGGAGATTTCAGTTACAAGTTTGCAATTGTATTTATTGCCAAATATGCCAAAACACCACAGGGGAGAACGAATAAGTATGAACATTATAAATAGCATTTCTGTCGGATTTTTTGTGGCTTATGTTTAGCGGGTCAATATGAGTCAGCATGTAGAAGAAAACATTTCCATTTCAAATTTTATTTGTTATCTTTGTAATTTAACCGCTCAACTATTGGTAATAAAAAATTCTCGTTCGATAGGACCCTGTATATTATAAAATTATTCATATAATTGCAGAAAAAAAATTACGGGTGAGAGAAACATCCTTGTTTCAAATTTAAGTCATATATTCAGTAAAATAATATATTTAAATACTGAAGTAAACACGAAAAATTATTAATATATCCATTCATATTCGCTTTCAGATTATAATTTTAATATCGTATCCATTAAAAATACATTCATCTGTGGCAAATATTAATATCAATATATTTTTTAGAGATAAGATGAAAAACAAATCTCCTCAACTTATTAAAATTTAAAATCCATAAAAGATTTCTCATCCGGATTTTTTTTTTTGAGGGCTTTCCATCCCGATTTTCTTTTTTTTTTGAGGGCTTTCCATCCCGATTTTCAAATACGATGTCAATTCAATGTGCGTTGTCCTTTGTAGCTAGATTAAAAATTAATTTCTTCTATTTATTTATCCACAAACAATGCTTCTCCTACCATACTCTGTTTCCATCCTTGGAATTCCAACCAGGAATTCTTAGTAAATTAGTTTTGCTAAAGTTCAAATTTAAACGGTTGCTAATCAGACAAACTTAGTCCCACCATCCATAATATTAAACAGTCGGGTAGCTAGTGCATTTATTTTATATTTTTTTTAAAAAATAGAGACATTAATAATTACACAAGTTACTTCGTCGTAAATTTGTTCAGCGAATGGGAAGGAATTAATAATTACACAAGTTACTTCGTCGTAAATTTGTTCAGCGAATGGGAAGGAAACACGTTGTCAAACTGATGCTTATTAAGTCCGGAACTAAAGACAAAAACAAAAAAATCATCTTAATTTGTAGATATACGATCGAAGAGTTCTACTAATTAATAAAAAAGAAGTGGTAAAATAATCTACTGTCCTGATAGAGTCAAAAGAAAAAAAAAGGAGAGGGCAGAGTGGTTTGAATGTTTCATAGATCAAACATTAAAGTTCATCTTTGCAGATACTATTAAAAAAAAAACATGTTAAATGACCAGATACATTTTGTTCTTCGAATGAAAAAAAAAATGACCAGAAGAGGTAAAATAAATATCCACAAATTGGTCATTTGAATGTTATATATGTGCGTACATATTTTAAAAAATTACCGAATACGTATATATCATTACTTGGAAAGTGCAAACAGGAGAAGCTAGAAAAGAAAAAGTTAACTTATAATTTAAGACCACAAAGGAAAATTTATACTTAGAATTACTATTCTATGCCCTCGAAAACAAAAATTTAGCAATTTCTGTTCTTGTAAAAGAATTTTACCTAAACGCCTGACTACAGGACGGCTGATTATAAAATAACAAATTAACTACAATTGATACGAGAATTTTCAGCCATATTCGTATATGACATAATATAATTCATAAGAAATAATAAAATTACATATAACCAAAATAAAAAGAAGTTCTCCTTCTCGAATTTAATTGGACAATTACGCACCAACAGTAACCCATGAAAGTACTACACATTACGCCCCCACCGAATTATACGATTAGTTCATTAATTGCAATAAAAATCAAGCAGAAAAAAAGTTAAATGCTTGAAATTTGTGCACACGAACAAATGTTCTCAAATATAAAATAAAAATTATATAAATATTATAAACACAATCTTCACATAAGTCATGAAATTCAGATCCGCTGCCGCGCGACACAGCGTGTCGCGCGGTACGCTGGCCGTCTGATTAAGATCCAATGGACAAGGGAGCCCCGTGCATGTAACCTAGATTGATAGGCCCGTAAAAAGTGAACCGTCCGATCAAGATCAGACGGCTCGGAGTGCGCTACACGCTGTGTCGCGCAACAGCAGAGTCGGATTGCAAGTCATGCACGCTTTATAATGCAATCTGCAAGTGAGTTACTTTTTTTTTTTTTTTTTTGATGAAAGCCCTTCGGGGCAAGCGAGTTACTATGATAAAATCTGTTCGTCTGTACTTGATGACGTGGCCCACCAACGAGTCAGATGGAGGGCGAGGAATTAACCAATCACAAATTTTGCAAGTCAGTATATATATGCATGTGATAACAAAATATACCATACCAGTACATAGCTTGCGTTGGTACAGTATACCAGTATCAAACTGGGACTGGAAACCAATAGCAACCTAAGCTAATTTCCTCTTAATAAAAATACTAATTTGAAATTTATATCAACGAATTTTTGAAAAATAGGAAATAATGCTTCGCCCAAACCAAAGCACAGATCATCAATTCATCCCTGCTTTTCTTATCATCTTAATAATCTCTAGCAAAACAAATTGCACGACTAATCTGAAACAAAATGGTCATGTGAATCTTAAGGGTGTTCTGAGTGTAAGAAATAAATATCCCTTTCCATGTTCTTTCATCCTACTTTGCATTTGGTGGATGCCGGGATCTATGTACAAAGAATTCATGAAAACAGCTAATTGTGTTATATTCTATGAGTATGGTTATGATTTCACTATCAAAAAGCTGATACAAAAGGCTAATTGTAATTAGTGCCAAGCTGACACTCATTAATCTCAAGCGAAAGGATGTACGAAAAGTTATTTGATTTTGGTAATAATTTGCAAGAATGAAAAGAAAACAACCAGTCTGGTAAGAGTTGCAACGAGCATTCATGGTTGAAGTGCATGCTCTATTCAACAAACTCGGTACAGGACAACAGTGTACTTGACATTTTATGTTTGCAACCAAACAAGATCCATAGCATTATAATTTATAAATTCCATATTTGGAATCAAAATATTGAAACATAAATGCCAAAAAAAAAAAAGAAATTCTGTTATTTTAGTTGTTCCTAAGACATGCAACCCCCCAACATTCCCAAAATACAAAGCATATCAGATAGGACCCGAGGAACAGAATAAATGGTTAACATTCTCACACTGGATTAGTTACATGCTGCACCTCCATAGTACATATGGCATTTCCATTACCATTTCTCAGGACAAACACCCACCTCTATAGAGCACGAAGAAAAGAAGAAACTTTTAATTCATTGATGTACTTCAGTCACATATCTATGTCCAGGAGACACCTGAAAGTAAGGAAAAACCCCCATAAATATTAACTGAGAATTTAAGTAACTAACATGGTTATGTTCACAATTTACTAACTTAATATAATATATCTTTTTTTATTCCTGGTATATATGGTTTACATTTTAAGATTTAAAGAACAATAGCTATCAGGGATGATAGGTTACCTTACCTACTGAGAAATTGCATAGACATCCAAGCACAAACTGGTATATGACCAAATCAGTAATAATCGTGACAGATTAATTATGAAATTAGTACCTAATTAACTATGAGTTGAGCATTGCATTTGCACATGTTCAAAGAGAGAGAGTAGCAAACAGGAGCTCCAACTCCTCATCTTGGGAAACTGTTCTCTCCTAATCACAAAATCACAACCATCAATAACAAAAAAATAGCTTAAATCACCAAAAAAGAAAAAAAAAGAAATTAGAAACTGTACCTGGATAGAAAGAAGATGAAGAAGCTTGTGCAAAACCCTGACACGGTGGATTGCATAGGCACTGTTGGAAGGAAGCTTGGTAACTCTGGCCAACTCAGCATGAACAGCGTTTCGCTTCTCCTCCAGTTGAGGCTTCGTCAGGTTGGTCTCCAGTTTGGAGACATCGGAACTGTCGTCGCACTTCATCATGTGCTGATCCATCTGACAATTAATGTAAATTCAGAAATTTTATCACAGAAAATACTTTAACTGATTGAAACAGTAATTTCTCCGCTGGCTCTGCTTTTGTCGACACGTGGCATAGCCTGATAGCCGCATAGAGAGTTGGGGTTTGTCTGGGCTTGATTTGGGAAAGTGATATTATTAATTATTTATTTCAACCCGGTGTATGGAGTACCCAGCCGTATCGCATGTCCTTGCGAATTGCTCAAGCACCGAAGTACGTCATGTAAATTACTTTTTGTTCTTCTTACAATTTATCAAAGGTATTTTGGTGCGAAATTTTAATGTCATGTAAATCCTAAAAATTCTAAAATTATTGCGTTGTCCTCGAAATAACTTTTTATTGTTTTTTTTGGGTCATAACATGTCCAAAAACATGCACAAATTTTAAAAAAATACTCCTAAAATTTACAAATTATTAAACAAAATTTTTAAACAATTTAGACATTTCCAGAAATAATAGGTTGTTTATAAACAAAATCAATTTTTTGAAATTTTATGGAGAATTTTCATAAAATTCGATGAAAAGTATCTTTAGAAAGAAATTTAAACAATCTAGACACAAATTATCTCCTGAAAATAAAAAATGGATATGTCCATTTTACAAGATTGGAGAGAAAAATCTGAAAAGGCATTTGATTCGGAATTTTTTTTAATAATCCTAAAAATAATTGAGAAATCTACAACAATCCCAGCGGCAACAAATATTTTCTAAAGTGTCCTAAATCAGGCCGAAACTTCAGATGGCGGCCTGTCACTGCCACCTGGGCTGTCCACGCGGGACTCCACCTCAGCAAGATCTGAAAATTTGAATTTTTTCTTCCTTAGCCGCCATTTCAAGCGGAGGTCAGTATTTTCTACGCATTGTTTCGTATTTTAAGTGTATCTTTCTCATACGATGTCCGATTTTGATGATTAAAATTGCGTTGGAAACTTAAGAAAGAGATCTACAACTTTTATACTTTCAGTATCTTTAAATTCGAAATTTATAATAATCAAAATTTATTGGGAAGTGTGTAATTTGTGAAGAGTTTGGATTGTTTATAATAAATTTATGCCTAGGGCTCCGCTTGGATAAGTGTGGGAAGAAGGGAAGAAGTGGGAAGAACTATTGGGAAGTGTGAAACTTTTGTGAAAAGTTTGGATTGTTTATAATTTTTTTTCTTCTCTTCTTCCTTCTTCCTACCTTCTTCTCAACGCATTCAAACGGTGCTAGGAATAGAAAATTTCCCAAATTTTCTAAATTCTCACTTCAATCCAAATGGCCCCTCAATGTATATCAAAAGATTCGAATCCGACCCAATAAACACATTCTCAATTGAATCAATTTGTAGGATCTGCACTCGACAACATTTTAAGTTTTTAACGTAAAAAAAAAAGTTCAATTTGGTGTGCCCAATAAACACATTCTCAATACATAATCGGTTCAACATCTTAAAACTAAAAACAATATTATTTTATGATATTTATTTATTAAATTTTATAAACAGTCTATCAAAGTCGAAAAAATAAAAAATTTCGACAATGGAGCACTGGACAAGTTTTTAGTATTATTAACTTTGTATCAAATAGAGAACCACCTCTTGGCCTAGTGGCAAAGAACAATGCATCTTGACTTCTTGAGTGAAAGATTTCAGGTTTGAAACCCAGCTGAGGGTCCTTTCATAGACATTTAATTAATTTAAAAAAACCTCCAATTTATCTTAAAAAATAAATTTGTCTCAAACAGTCCTAATTAATTCAATTAGTATTTTGGCTCTTCTTGATTAGAGGCAAATTTTTTTTAGCTGAAGTGTTAAATGCAATTTTGGAAGGTCTCGATTGAGTGAAGCAGGATGTATACGGGCAATTACAAATATGGTAGCTGCTATATCAAAGGTCTCAACTTCAATGATTTCAACCGGATTCAGATACATTTTGGCCGATCCATCCAATTTCAGCTCATTTTAGCCTATTTGTCATATTTCAGCTAACTCTGTCCAATTCAGCACGAAAAATGGCAGCGACTATGTATAAAATTAAAATGTAAAACTCAAGGAGACCACACATTGGTTTTTTCAATTAATGTTTCTCAAATTAGAGCCATCTTTGCGGATATCGTTCCAATACAAACACATAAATTGAAAAGAAGAGGTAAAATAAACACCGGCAAATTGGTATTTTAAATATGATCTGTGCGTACATATACATACCATTTCCTTAGAAATGACAAACAGGGGATGCCAAAAAGATACGGCCGGAAAAAAAAAAACCCAAAGAGAGAGAGTTATAATTACAAATTTACAACCATTCTAAGCTTTTGAAAGGACCATCTCTAAATGCATGACCACAATACAGCTGAGGAAAATGCTGCTTTATATAGCTTAACTAATAATAGAATATACATTGCTACGAGTTTTATAATCTTAATTTGAACCAAATGCCGATTTAATAATTTAGATGGTTCCTGCTCATTTGTAGAAAAAGCATGTGATTGTGCATCTCCAACTTTTTCCGAGTTGTACATGCAACCCTGCATGAGTAAAAAACATATAAAGAACATAGATTCAATTTGAAAGAATACGTAAAAAAAAATTTTTAGAGAACCATGCATGAAGACATTCCTATGACATAATAAATTAAGCTCATATATAAGAAATGATTAAATTATACAGTAATTAGAAAAAATTGGCTATCGAACCTACCAAGTACCAATGCATGACCAGTATATTTGACAGAAAGGAGATAAAGGCATGCCTGGAAAACGAGTGGAAATTGAGATGTCACATACCGGTCTTATCCAACAGAGCTCCTTTCCCAATCCTTCTGGTAGGAAAAGAACTCTCCAATTCAAATTTAGTTGGAAAATAAAGCATCAACATTAATTCATAAAAATTTTACATTTTCAATAAATAATAACAGTTTTACACCCTTCGAATTATACGTCGCCATCAGTTCGTTGTTAAAATAAGAAGAAACAGAGAGGAAACTCAAATCCTTGAAATTTATGTACATCGACAAAAATTCTCAGAAAGATATGTGCATACAACTTGCACAAGAGACACACACATGCAAACATTAACATGTATTCCATCTAATAAAATATAATTCAATAGAAAATAATTAAAATGTAAATAATATAAACTTACAAGCACACGCAAAATTCATGATACAATATGCAGAAAAGTTTCTTTAGAACTCTGTTCTTGACACATCCTTGAACAGAGACAAATTGAAATTGAGCAATGGTCTTGAACTCCTCATCTTCATAATCACACATCGCACCGTACAAAAAAAAATTTAATTAGAATTAAGCAAGTCAACACCACACAGTGCACACGCGTGTAGACACAAAAATTTAGAAAACAAGTTTTATATCAATAGACTAATTAAGGTACGTTGCACTGACCTTAATACTTGAGGAAGATCTTGTTCTTCACATGTTCTCTAAGGCCCTGATCGGAAACACAAACAAGCACGAAAAGAAAAGAAAAGAAAAGAAAAGAGAAGAAAAGAAAAGAAAAGAAATCTGACGCGAAATCGTTTCCGGCGATCGGCGGTGGTCGGAGGAAATCGCGAGAGTTCAATCGCTCACCGGAGAAAGAGAAGATCCAACGGCCGAAACGAATTCTCGCCAAATTTCTTGGTTTATGAGCGGAATTCACGGAGCCAAAATTTTCTCGCCGACTCTCGCGAAATGAACTCTCGCACACCTCCTTCCTCGGTTCCGATCAGAAGATTTGGGAAAGAGAAAATTCCATTTCCGATTCTCACGCTAAATTTATGGTTTCCGATCACAGCCTAAAGGAGGCAAGAGGAGGGGGAGACTTGAAGTAATAGCAGGGGATTTGATCCTCGGGCATCCCAGCTCTGAGCTTCTTGCATTGTCTCATTTCTCCATCAACTTCCACCTTCTCACTGCGTGCTCCCACTAAAAAAGGCAGCCAATGAAGGTTCCAACATCCTCGGAAGTGTCCATTTTCGGCTGAGGAAATACTCACTGTGATCAGATCTTGGCCTTCGAACAAATCACCGGGGCCAGATGGCTTCACAGGTGAGTTCTTCAAACACTTTGCTGCTGAGTTAACCCCTGACTTGCTGTTAACATTAAACTTTGGCCTAGCTAATTCCTCTCTCTCTCCAATCAACAACTCACACATCATTCTCATCCCTAAAATTGCCAACCCGACAGAGCCAAAGGATTTTAGACCCATAAGCATAATACATTCAGCCCAAAGAATCTTGTCTAAAATCCTTGCGAACCGTTTGTTGCCTCATCTTCCAAACCTAGTGCACCAGTCACAATCTGGATTTATTAAAGGGAGGTTAATTACTGAAAACTTCTTGTATGCACAACACATCATCCATCACTCTTCTTCACAGCACATCCCTCTGGGCATTTTCAAAGCAGACATACATAAAGCCTTTGACACTCTTAGCTGGATCTTCATCTCAAAAATTCTGCAAGCAATGGCTCTTCCTTTAACTTTTGTTTCCTGGATTACCAACTGTGTCCTCCAGGGTTCATCACAAGTAGTTGTAAATGGTTTGGCTGGCAAAAAGATTGTTTTGCGCAGAGGCGTCAGACAAGGAGACCCACTGTCCCCCTACCTCTTTATTTTGTCAATAGATTTTCTCTCTAGATGGTTAAACAGACTACTTCAAAATGGGACCCTTCTCTTACCCTTCCCTCAAATGCTTCCCTGCCTACTTTATGCTGACGATGTCTTATTTTTCTTCAAGCCTTCCACAGGTCAAGCTCAGACTTTAAATTTAATCTTCACTCTCTTCCATACTATCTCTGGCCTTAAGGTTAATCCCTCTAAATCAGAGTTGGTTTTCCTTAACACAACTGCTGCTACTAGAACTGCATGTGTTGGCTTTCTGCAATGCAATGAACAACACTTCCCTATAAGATATCTAGGCCTTCCTCTCTCCAATAAAAAGCTCAACAAAAGTGACTACCAAATCCTGATTGAAAGATTCAAAAACACCTTAGACACCTGGAGCTCTTCTTTACTTTCTTTCGCCGGTAGACTAGTTTTGGTCAACGCATGCCTCTCATCACTACCTGTGTTCTTCATGTCTGTCTTTTCTTTACCAAAATGGGTGTTACAAACCCTTGATAGAATGAGGAGATCATTCCTATGGCAAGGTAGAAACCCCAACAGAAAGCTTATAACTATAGCTTGGGACAAGGTGTGTTCTCCAAAATCTGTTGGAGGTTTGGGTATTCTTGATCTTTATTCTTTTAACCAGGCCTTGCTTGCAAAATGGTTATGGAAATGGCATAGCTCAAACCACTCATGTTGGAAAAGCCTTCTCATATGTCTCCATGGCAATCAACCTTTACTGCCAGCCTCCTCCCCCTTAAGCAAGACTTTCAAAGAGCTAACCCCTATCTTCAACACCGTTACCTACTTCAAGCTTCTTTCAGGTACCTCAACTCTTTTCTGGTTTCACAATTGGGGCATGGGCTTTCTGCACATCTCCCTCTCGGCACTTTTTAGCTTCTGCTTCGATCCTAACATCACGGTTAATCAGTTTTTAACAAACATTCTCTCTCCTCTCTGCCTCTTTAGACCCACCCTAACATCCTCTCCCTTGCCCTGTCAGGAGCTGGAGCACCTACTCTCACATATCCAACACCTATTTCACATCCGCCATACACAAGAACCTGATACTATTTGTTGCAAACTCACACCAAATCACCTTACTCCAGCTATTTTTTACAACTTCATTAAACTCTTTCCCAAAATACCCTCTGACATTAGCCTAATCTGGAAGTTAAAAATACCACCTAGAGTTTGCACCTTTGCTTGGCTCATGCTCCAAAACAAACTACCCACTATTGACAACTTACAGAAAAAAGGAATGATGTTAGTTAATTGGTGCTGTCTATGCAAATCGGATAATGAGACAATTCTACATTTGTTTCACTCTTGCCCCTTCTTCCTGGCTGTCACCACATGCTTCACCAACATCTCCAATCAACCTGCTATTAGGTCAACAACTCAACTGACACTTCTCTCAACTCGGACTCCTCAATCACAGAGAAAAATTCTAGCCATAACTTGTTACTATGTGTGGAGAGCAAGATGCTCTAAGGTTTTTAAGGATAAAGTCAACTCTGCTCACTCAACAGCTCAGCTCATACTCGAAGACTGGCGACTTCTACATCCAGATTGATTTTTTTAAGTTGATTTTGTTAATTTCTTTTTTACTTTAGAAGCTTTACTCGAATGTTTTAGATTGGCTTGTTTCCTTTTTTTAGTTTGTTTTGACATTCTGGTTTTCGTTCTCAGGAAACCCTTTCTTGGTCTTTTTATTTTGTAACACTTCATTTCAATTCAATGAAAAGGTGCTGGGCTGGACCCGCATTTTTTACTCAAAAAAAAAAACATCCTCGGAAGTGAAGCTTTTTCCATTTTTTCATCTGAAGCGGTACACTCTGTTTTTCACAGAGATGCAATAGTTGTGGCAACTCGTACATTTGCATGGTGTGAAGCCTTGGAAATTGATATGCATCTTCAACTTCTAAATAGTTGAAGATTGATCTAAGATTGCCACAGTGTAGAACTGTTAGTTTCTCAAGGCTTGAAAGAACCATGTCACCAGGGAAGATGCTTTCTAATTTTGGACAATTCTCTAAGTGTACGTGTTTTAGTGCCTGAAACTCTTTATTTTTTGCAAATTTAATCCCTGACTGCCAATCTAGCACGCTTGTCATCTTTTGGAGGTCAATGGCCCATATTATTTGTAACTTGTTTCCTTGGTAATAGACATTGACCTCGAAAATTGAATCCATATGATGGCACCGTCTAAGTCTGCATTCTTTCAAATCTGGAAATATATAATGCAAATCAGTGAGGGAGGAGACAAAAGCATCATCCCACATTGACAAGGACTCGGTTACTTCAAAAATGCCATTCAGTCCAGTTGGGTAACGCTCTGGAGAAGAGATCTCGACATGCCGATTGATATGGGGGCTTTGCTCAAATTGGTGGTCAAAAGAACTTGCGATCAGTGGAATATCTTTGTAGCAATATGGTTTTTTATGGTGAAACACATATGTAAAACCAATATCTTTGTTCTTGATCTTATTTTCTTTATTGCAAGAAGAAAGAGAAATGTGAAAGGATTGGAAGGGTCCTCCTTCCTCTACAAACTTTTTAAGATCTTCATCCCCGAAGCTTGAAAATAATCTCGAATCTGTTAAATGAATACGAGATCCATCAAGTTCACATTGATCCAATTTAAGTACCTCAGGAATATGCTGCAATTTATGCCATGGAATCCTTCTCAATTGTGGTAGAGCGAGTAGGTGAAGCCGTTTGAGCTTATGTAGGTCTGATATCGAAATTGGAAATTCTTTAATTGCAGTTGCTGAAAGATCAAGCTCTTCTAGTTTCGCTAAATCATAGAAGCACACAGTCTCCAACGACCGACATGTGTGTAATGATAAATACGTGATGGGTGATCCTGATAGAGTGAAAGATTTGAGGCAAGCATGTCCAGCTAATTCAGGGAGGGCCCGTAATAAGCGGTTATTTATGAGGGTCAGATCAGAAAGTTTTGGCATATGCTGAAAAGTCTTTGTTGGAAGAAACATTAGTTGTGATTCAGAAAGAAAGAAAGTTTCAAGGTTGAATAAATTTGCAAAAGAGGGAGGAAGATTCTTTAGAGATGAACAACCAAGAAAGAAGAGTTCTCTTAGATTTGAAATTTCTTTGAAGAAAAGTGAGGATAGTGATGTGACAGTTGGACATGAAAGATCGAGATAGCGGAGCTTAGATTTGGATAGTCCAACATCATCAGGTATTGTGTCTAGAGAGACTCCACTTAAATTTAAAAATTCTAAATGTTCTAAAGTTCCAAGTGGAGATGAATTTGAGGTTGAAGAAGAATCAAGGGTGAGAGTCCTAAGTTTATTACATCCCTTTAGAGAGAGAAATCGTAGATTTATCATTTCAGAGAGAGATATAGGTAAAAGCTCTATTGAAGTGTATGATAAGTCGAGGACACGAAGATTTTTCAATGAGTGGAATAGTGTTTCTAATGAAAATTTAGACAAATCAGTGCAACCTCGAAGTATAAGAGTAGTGATGGTTGGATTAATCTCAAATGGATGTCGGAAATATTGATCATTATCATGGAAGAAGGATAACCAACTCTCACTGACCCACTCTTTGCACCATATACTCCTTATGAAGTCAAATACTGGGCTTTGTCTATATTCATAAGGAATTTGTTCTAGACTACGTTTCTGTCTTTTGCATTCAGACATAAAATTTTCTATGCCAGAGAAAGGAACCACACAAGAAACATCAGAGTAGGATGATGGGTGGGATCTAATAGAATTTCGCTTGAATAGCAAGGAATGAGACATGAGAGCCCTCATAATTTCTTCTTCATCAATCACCAAACTAGAATGCTCTGATTCGAGTTCATGTAGTCCTTCAACATTTGAAAATCTAGAGAAAATTCCCTCACATATCCACATATTCATCAACTCCTTTAGCTGCACACAATGAGAGCGATCACTATCCTCTTGGGTGTTCTGTTCATGTTTACGGGAGTATAGGTGGGTGTATGACAAACAACTCCACAAAACATCCATTACTGGTGTTAGTTTTTGGCGAGGATCGGTTGAGATTGATTTTGCCACATAACACAATTCTATTGCAATTATTCTAGTTGCATACCAACGGTCAAAAACATTAAAAATGTGGTGATTAAAAAGATTACTTGTTTCCGTCTTACTCCGTTCATAAGCATGTTTAGACGTAGTTGAGATTACCCAATAGGTCTTTCCAAAGTATCTTGTAGGTTGAGGTATCCCAGAATCCCATAACCACGTGTTGGTTGGATGAAGAATGGGTTGAAGAATATTTTCTACTATCAAAAGACATCTCCTTGATTCTAATTTTTGAAAGATGGCATTTCTTGTTTGTTCAACCAACTCGGATTCTTTCTCCTTATTAACTTTATATGAAAAATAAGTTTCTTCCTCAAATTCATTCTTTAATTCTCTGAGTGCATTATCCTCATCCATTAGTTTTAATTCGTTTGCTATTGCCATTACGGCTTTGTTCTTTATCTCATCAACAAGCTACAGCCCTCACTTATAGACGGCACTGAAATTCGAATGACGTGATCGAAATTATTATTGGTGAGTGTGCGAACTGCCTTCTCAGACAAACGTAGCATAAAATCCAGTAAATGTGACCCATCACCCATTCCCACATTCCATATAATTCTAGCGTCAGATTTTCTAATTTCATCTACTAAAACCTCAACCCACCGTTTCTCTACCAGCCCGGCTTCAAATCTTATTTCTGAGGGCCTGCTTGTTAAGATCGAGTGGTAATTATATTTAAGTAAGTTAATAGCCTTTAGTCGTATAAAATAAAACAATGTGTGAATGCTTGTATGTTAATTATGGCTTTTAGTCTTATACAAATTGGCAGAATTAATTAGAATCAACATTTGGCTGATCCGTTCGTTTAGTGCACGGGATGCTGAAATGATATCTTAAATAAGTAAATTGACCTTATTGAAAGAAAAAACTTCACGTATTGATGTCAACGTTCTTACATATTTATACGCCTTATACCCCACGGGGTAATTTTTCATATATATATTTATACACCTTATATTCAATTCATCGGGTAACGGCTTAAAATTATAATATAATATACTTCTGCTACTTAATTCCTGCGCACTCCGAGCTTCAATTAAGTTACAGAAAAGGTGTACATTAACTTAAAACTCCATTGTTTTTTATATGTTTAAAATTTGTCTGAACCAGATTGGATTTAATAAAGCTCTACAAATAATTTTGTGCACTATATAAAAAACAAAAGTGGATCAAACAAAATAGCTGTCAAGATATTTGTTTAAAAATGCCCTGTTTTTTCCCCTATTTTTCTTTCATAAAATTCATTTTTTTTCCTTAGAATTAGTAATTAACATCATTTTTTATGTAAAATAAAAGACAAAATGGCACATAATTTATACATGTCCGCAAGACAGAGGTTCTTTTTTTTTCGAATACAATTTTATATTACAAAATACAATATCCATCGGATAGAACCTTTTTTGCTCTCATGACCATTGGAAAATTCTATAAACTTCTAGATCTCTTAATAGGTAGCTGATTTCATAATTGGTTTTATAAATAAGATAAAAGAAAAACTAGTCTTTTTTTTTACTTTTTTTTAAAAAAATAAAATATTCTCAATAAAGCATGTGATCTATAAGTAATTCGAAGTATGTTTTAGTTATAATTTAAATTGTAAATAATACATATTGTCAATAAAATTTTACAAATTATTCAAAATAATTAACTCTTGAGTTTGGTGTTGAAATTGTGAACCTGTCTAACTGCAACTGATAAAGTAATCATGAATTTTACAGTTTTATGTACTCCCATGTCCAAGTTATTAATTGGTAACTAGTCAGATCTAAATGTTACTCATCTAATTTGATTGATCTCTCTCTCTCTCTCTCTCTATATATATATATATATAGATATGTATGTATGTCTGTGTGTGCGTGTTGCAAAAGTATAATATGGGTGACAAATATTAATATCTATATATTTTTTATTGATAAGATGAAAAACAAATCTCCTCAACTTATTAAAATTTAAAATCCATAAAAGATTTCTCATCCGGATTTTTTTTTTTAGGGCTTCTCATCCGGATTTTCAAATGCGATGTCAATCCAACGTGCGTTGTCCTTTGTAGCTAGATTATAAATTAATTTCTTCTATTTATTTAACCACAAACAATGCTTCTCCTACCATACTCTGTTTCCATCCTTGGAATTCCAACCTGGAATTCTTAGTAAATTAGTTTGCTAAAGTTCAAATTTAAACGGTTGCTAATCAGACAAACTGGGAGGTGTTTTGGGCAACGGAATTTTTACTTGGAGCAACATATCTTTTTTTGAAATGTCTAAATTATCCTTATTATCGATTAAGATTTGTTACCTAAATTATTTCTTCACTGTGCTTTTATTTTATTTCTTTAACCGTAATTTTCTTGTCTTTTAAATTTCCGCTAATTATATTCTACCTCCTGAATGGTGCATAATTAAGTTACCGAGAATGTGCCGTACGTATTCAATGATGAAAGATGATCATTCAATGATGAAAGATGATCATCAGTTGGGAGAAGTCTGAGCATTTTCTTCCATAATCCTAAAGAAAGAAATATTGTATTTTCTATTAAGCTTTACTTTAATTTGAAAATCAATCTTTTAGAGGAATAAAAAGTCAAAAATAATGGCACATCTGATATTTAATGAAACTATAAAAAGTTCACCTGAAGCTTTACTTTCATATCCGAGACCATCCTTAACCTCTCAGCCTGTGCAACTAATGACGAGGTTAATGTGATATACAGCTATTTTTCTAAAGAGCATTGTAATTTTTAAAATTCTTTTACCAGAGAGAGTCGACAAATTTACACTTTGAGTTCAAAAATTAGCAGAAGTCAATTTTTAATTTTTAATAAAAAAGGGGAGGAGAGGACAGACTAGATTTAGTCGGTCTAGCCGGGGCTCAATGAATTTTTAACATTGATAGTAAGGGTAATTTAGACATTTAGAGAAAAGTCATGTTGCTCCAAGTAAAAATCATGTTGTCCAAAGCACCTCCCGACAAACTTAGTTCCACCATCCATAATATTAAACAGTGGTGTAGCTAGTGCATTTATTTTTTATTTTTTTTTAAAATAGGGACATTAATAATTATACACAAGTTACTTCGTCGTAAATTTGTTCAGCGAATCGGATGGAAAGTTGTCGATAAAGAAGTTTGTTGTAGATCCTGTGACTATTACTTCAATCATTGGTCGATCCAAGAATTTCGCTCATGTCGTGGGAGTCTAAATTTAACATACGCTTTTATTATTTTTAACAAGTTTGATTAAAACTTTTGCTAATATATCAAACTGATGCTTATTAAGTCCGGAGCTAAAGACTAAAAGAAAAAAAAATCATCTTAATTTGTAGATATACGTTCGAACAGTTCTACCAATAAAAAACAAGAGGTCAAATAATCTCTACTGTCCTGATAGAGTCACAAGAAAGGAAAAAAAAAAAAAAAAAAAAGGAGAGGGCAGAGTACGTGGTTGTTTGAATGTTTCATAGATTAAACATTAAAGATCATCTTTGCAGATACTACTAAAAAAAAAAGTTAAATGATCAGAGAGGTAAAATAATTAAACATCCACAAATTGGTCATTTGAATGTTATATATGTGCGAACATATTTAAAAAATTTACTGAATACGTATATATCATTACTTGGAAAGTGCAAACAGGAGACGCTAGAAAAGAAAAAGTTAACTTATAATTTATGACCCAAAGGAAAAATTATACTTAGAATTACTATTTTATGCCCTGGAAAACAAAAATTCATGGTAAAGATTACATTTTCATATTATGGCACAGTGCCTATCGGGAATTAATTATAGCTTACATTACGTACTTTGAATTTGCAGAGACAACCAGTGGAGAACTTGTAAAACCGTAAAAGTACTGGTACCAAGTTCAACTAATTAATTAGTACCAAATCAGTTATTGAGTGTAGGATATGTCTTTGTTGTGGTGTTTAACTGTGTGGTTGTGCTTGGATTTCCCGGTTGTTGAATGTCTGAGATGTAATAGTACTCTTTTTACTCTGCTTGTGTGCTCGCAGTTAGTCACACTGCTTCTCATTTAATTTAGAGATATAAGCCTTCAGCTTATGAGAAGCAGTGATTTTATTCTCTCTTGGATGAGATATAAGCCTTCAGCTTATGAGAAGCCTTCAGATATAAGCCTTCAGTTAGTCACACTGCTTCTCATTTAATTTTTGAGAAGGAAGTTAAGCCCCTTCTTGAAGCAGCTGGTATCAATCATGGTTTTCAATACCCTACCGCTTACCGGAAAATTCCAGTAATACCGGATACCGGAACGGTGGCCGAAATGGTGGTATCTGATATTTAGAGAGGAAATACTGGAAAATTTCGGGAAGATACTGGATTTCGATCACTGACTGATATGGATGCCGGTAGGGTATTGAAAACCATGGTATCAATTTCAAAATGCAAGGTTTGCACCTTTCTTTTTTTTAAAAAAAAAATCAATTAAGTTTCATTGATGGTTGAACCCAATGCTTGTATTTCTGGAATTTTTTTTTTATTTACAAACCAGGTACAGGATGCACGCAAGAGAAATCGCATATTCTCTGGATCTGACTAAATATGATGGAATAGTATGTGTTAGTGGAGATGGTGTAGTTGTTGAGGTTTTTTTTTTCATTTTATTTGAGCATACAATTTTGAGAACTTTAGTTACATAAATCTATTAACAAGTTTAAGTTCGGATAGCAATGACATATAATAATTAAAAATTTTACTCAATAATGTCTACTTCCTTATAAACACACGAATCCAAGATATGTTATACGTTAAATCTAGCATGTAAACACATATTTATGGCGTTCGATTGATTTGATATGTGGTTGAATATCGATCACTAGACGAAGTAACAATATGTTTTGGTTCTACGTCTAAGAATCAAACAAATTGAGCAATATATCTACATGTACGCGGGTAAATTAAGCATCATATCTCTATTGCTTATTATTGTTTTATTTATTTATTTGTCCACATATGAAGGCATCTTTAGTATATGAAAGGACGCTGAATGAAACGTTGATGAAACGAGTACTACATAGACATATATTTCAAAAAAATTAACATAATGCAAGTGTGATTTCTTTTGTTTCTTCAAATATTCAGCCATATGCATAACGATGAAAGAATATTGTGTTTTACAAGCAAACCAATTTATCTATAATTAATATAATTTGAATTGCAGGTTGTCAATGGATTGTTGAAAAGAGAAGATTGGAAGAAAGCTATTACAATGCCACTTGGAATTATTCCAGGAGGTTAAATGTTTACTCACATTGTCACATTACCGTTTAAATTTCCAAAATTTTGTCAACTGATAAAACTTTAAGATTTTTGTTTCTCATTTTGGACTCGACTAGGGACATAAAATACAGGTACAGGAAATGGTATGGCCAAATCTCTCTTGCATTCTGTGGGAGATGAGTACTCTGCTTCAAATGCCGCATTTGCAATTATTAGAGGTATGATTTTCTTGCACTTGCATTCTACATTCAAAATCACAATAATTTACAATTTCATTTTATTTTTGAAAAGGTTAATGGCACATTTGCATTTTTGTAAATTATATTTTCTTACACTAGCACTTTCATAGCCTTGGTTCCAAGGTTGGACGGTCCAGGAGGCGGCATCAATTCATAATAGAAAACTGAGAGTAAAGGACTTGTTAGATGTGCATACGGGGCAGTGGAATGTACAGAAACTGGAGGCTTTATTTCAACCCCTGCAAGTGCAACAAATTTTACAAGCTGACAGTAAGCCAGTTTTAGATGGAGGTTTAGGGGACAAATTAATATGGCTAAAAGCAAAAGATGGCAAATACACAGCTAAGCAAGGATACAAAGAGTTGATACAAATCCGGAGAGGTGCAGAGATCGTTCAACATGCAATTTGGGAAATAATTTGGAGCAAGAAAAATATTGTGCCAAAGGTTAAAATTTTTCTTTGGAGGTTGATCAATAAAGGGCTGCCAATGGGAGTGCATATGCATGCCAGGTTTCCACATTTTCCTTTAAACTGCCAGAGATGTTTTGAAGAAAATGAGTACGAGATGCACTGTTTGTTTTTTTGCCACTCTTCTAGACAAGTTTGGTTTGCAAGTCCTTTGGGGATAAGAGTACATGAACTGCCAATGGAGATTAAGCAGACTTTGGAACTTATTATGAATACTTTAGATGAGGAAGGGGTTTAGTTATTTGTAAACACACTCTGGGAAATTTGGAAAGAGCGCAACAAATCAGTTATTGAACATAAAACCTTCAAGGCTGCTGAAGTTTTGCAAAGAGTAAATGTAATGCAATCTCCTACTGCTTTAAATCAGGTGGCAGATTTAGGAGTACCAGATGAAAATACGATTAAGAATGACATATATAATGAAGGCTGGCAGGTGATGATAGATGCATCTTGGGAAGTTACAGGGAAGGCTGGGTGTGCCTTCATCCTGTATGAGCAAGGCTTCCTTCACTCGGTGGGCATGCGAAAACTAACCTTGAATGATCCTTTCATGGCTGAGGCTACGGCTTTGCAAGATGCAATAGCTTTTGTGTTTGAAGAGGCAAGAATTTCATCGGCAGTTCAGGTACAATTTTTTTCAGATTGTTTGAATTTGGTACAAGCAGTATACAAGGGTGAAGTGGATGAATTGCCATCGTGGAGGGCCCGAAAAATAGTGCATGGTATCATAAATAAACTAAAAGAGAGGCAACAAACGGCTACTTTGCACCATGCCAAACGAGAAGCCGTGGAACAAGCTCACAAGCTGGCTAATACTGTCAGAAGAAGAGGAAATGATTACAAGGGACAACCGAACTGGCACTGGCAGCAGCATGAAGGGATTAGAGATGAGATTGATATGGCTTTCTTTCAAAGGGTGCAACAAGCGCCGCCTTAATTGTTTTGGTTTGTTTTACTTGACTGGTGCCTAGTTGGTAAAATTTGCTTTATTTTATTTTACTTGACTGCGCATATTTGGTTTGAGAAAATATAATGGCAAGATCCAATTTGTACCAGCGCCAGGGTACGAAGAGTTTGGAGAATCCATAGGAGAACTTGTCAGATGGAAGGGTGAAACTGTCATTTTGCAAGATGCCTCTGGAAACGGTGGTAGATCAGAAATGCATGGTTATAAAGGCGCCTCAACTGAGTTTGGTGCAACAAAATGGCGCTTCGTCAATGGGCCATTTGTTACATTTTGGATACATAATGTTCCATGCGCAAGTAAAGATGTCATGGCTGCACCCCAAGCAAAGGTTCAATTTACATTAATTTAATTAATCTTACTTTTTAACTAAGAACTAATTATGGCTGTTTATTATTATTATTATTATTATTATTATTATTTTTGTGAAAGATATATATAGGCGATGTGATATGGTTAAGAAGCTTGATACTACAACCTTTTTTATGGGTGCGTTTGGATCGATGGAAGAAAGAAAAAGAAGAAGAAGAAGGAAGAAGAAAAAAAAATTATAAACAATCCAAACTCTTCACAAAATTACACACTTCCCAATACTTCTTCCCACTTCTTCCCTTCTTCCCACGCCTATCCAAACGGAGCCTATAAAAAAGTAATTGTTCGCCTTGATTTACCTGCTTAAATTCATGATTTTGAAATATTTTTCGTTCAATTTTATGTTTAGCAAGAGCACTTCTGTTAGACACCGCAAAGTCAACTTATAATTACTAAACTCCGGTTAAGCTAGGTTGTTTGACCTAGTGGTTTCGCTCTATTTCGCCAACTAAGTGGGTCCGTATCCTCTACCAACTTTTTGAGGTTGGTAGAGTGGCAATATTAGATCCGAGCCGTTAGATCTAATCTCGACGGTTAACAATTTTTCGGGCCTATCAATCTAGTTACATGCAACGGGCTCCCTTAACCGTTGAGATTAGATCTAACGGTTCAGATCATAAATCGGCACTCTACCAACCTTTTAAGGTTAGCAGAGGATGTGATTCCCAACTAAGTGGTCCTTAGTTCGATTCACGAAGAAAACATTTATTTTCAATTTTTTTATAACAAAATCGTTGGTTCAAACCAACTTTCAAAAAAAATTACTAAACTCCGGCATTAAATATTAGTGAACTTTCTATACAGCTTCTTTTTTCTTTTTCTTTTTTTTTTAAACCTGATGTTACTCATTAATTATTCCAATACATTTTTCTTTCATATTGTGCAATCAATTTCAAAATTTTTTTACAAACTTTTTAATTTTGTAACAGTTCTGTGATGGTTGTCTAGAGTCTAGACCTAGTCATAGTCAAGGATTGCTCCAAGACGGTGCTTCTCTCTCTTCTTAGCATAAGAGATGGCAGTCATCAGTCATGTAAATTCTCCATTTGTCACCTACCTCAAGGTATGAATTCCAAATAAAAAGAAGAATTAAATTTCTTATGCTGTATCCTGTAGAAAAATGCAATTGTGCCATCAAATAATTCAAATCAAAATGCACATATAGATGTGGTCACGTAAATTCTCCATTTGTCACCTACCTCAAGGTATTAATTCCAAATAAAAAGGAGAATTACATTTCTTATGCTGTATCCTGTACAAAAAATGCAAATGTGCCATCAAATAATTCAAATCAAAATGCACATATAGATGTATGAAATAGGCAAAAATCTAAACTTTGTTTTTCAATTGTTTCTCGTTTCTAAATCTAAATTAGGTAAAAGCACTTAAATTGGAGCCTGGTCAGCGGGTCGGAGACCCAACAGTGGGTGGGATAATAGACATGGATGGTGAAGTAATCGCAAGAGGAGATGACATAATTCATCATGATCCAAATTGGATGGACAATGGAACTCCCTTTCTAATGGAAGTTGATGAGGGTTTGGCCACCCTTTTCCGCCCTAATTAAGGGTGCGTTTGGATAGGTGTGGGAAGAAGGGAAGAAGGGAAGAAGTGGGAAGAAGTATTGGGAAGTGTGTAACGTTGTGAAGAGTTTGGATTGTTTATAATTTTTTTTCTTTCCATCTTCCTTCTTTCTCTTCTTCTTCTCTCATCCAAACGCACCCTAAGATACTTTCTTCATTTTCTTTCACCTCCATTATTTTCTTTGTATATTTTGTGGTATGAAAAAGGTCAAACTAATGCTTGCTTTCTTTAAGAGATTGTCGCAATGCTTTACTAATTTATGTTGCTAAATAACTATACAATTCTTAACCATGTATATTAGTGGGGCATATTTTTACAATTCTGAATTACAATTTTTGTTATTCATATTGCTCCGTTTAGATTCTATTTGGGAAAAATGGAGGAAGAAAATAAGAGAATAAATTTATTATAAATAATTCAAACTCTTCACAAAGTTACACACTTTCTAATACTTCTTCTTTTCTTCCCATACCTTATCCAAATAGAGCCATAGAAATACTGCCTGCCCAAATAAATTAACACTTTAACAGACAACTAGTTATTGAATAATAGAACCATTTATTATCAGTACATTACATCATGTGCGCCAGAAAATGAGCAAACACATTAATTTATTATATAAATTATTACAGCTGTATGATACAAATGACAGCTTTGCACATACAAACGTGTCCCGGAGAGAATCAGCATTAATTTGATTCCCAATCATCAAAAAATACTCCATCATCAAAAAATACTCCATTTCTAGGATATTTTCTACAGTGATTTTGATGACGTCACCATTTTATCATCCAATCAATCTTGGCCGTTGGATCTTTCAAACTTTTTCCGCATACTCTTCGATCTTTCCGTCATTTTGATCAGTATGTAGAAGCACAGAACTCTTCTCTCTCTCGCCTCTCGCGATCTCCGTCGACCCCCTCCCTCTGTCTTTCTCATCTCCTCCTTTCTCTCCTCCTTTCATGAAGAGAGAGATCAATAGACGGCAGAGAAGGGGGGTGGTTACTCTCCTTTCTTTCACCAGATTTTATTCCTCTCTCTTTCCTCACTGGATCTAAGATTTTTCTACCTCTTGATGAGCCATTGCCTAAACAAGGAGGCTTGAAGCATCATTGGTGTGTAAGATCCCAGATAAGAGGTCATCCTGCGTCTCTTCGTTGCTGTCGAGAAGCTGGGCAGGTACTCCTTTGATGCTGCCTTCGCCTCTATTTTTTGTAAGGTTATGTGTTTTTCCCTCTTTCATTTTAATTTTTCTCTCTTTTTTCCTCCACGTTTATGGCTTATTAATATTGGAGGTACGCAAAAGGTTTAAAGACCCAAGATGGAAGGGTACAAGGGATTTGAATCAATTTGTAAAGAATGGGAGAAATGATTGGGATCATGTCATAGACGCTGGTGAGCTCATAAGCTCATGCTTTCAATTTGCTTTCATTTTTATGGATTTTATGAATGGGTTAAGACTCGATTAACGCATAAGTCGTATGCCTCAACCACTAACCATGGAATAATATTGTACCAGTACTGTAACTAGACACAAACATCTTACCATTGCCTCATGAAATTTTGAAATTTGACCCAATTTAAGCATACAGCCACCCAATTTGTTGCTTTGTGGTTGTTTCCGTAAGTTCTACCTCAATAATGTGCTTGCCTTGGTGAATATGGATTGAGTAACTGTTCCAATTATGGAAACTGAACATCAGATTAATGGTTGTTTGTTCCAAAATCAACAAAGAACACACATGCATTGCAAAAAGTGCAACTGAAAACAATATTCTTCAAACGGATACAGATAATAACATAATATTTGTTGAACGTGAACTTCAAAAAAAAAAAAGCTAATAATGTTTTAATCATAGGAAAGAAGGAGGAAATGGCTAGAGTATCCAGAGGCAACTGATATTGATGAGATGGTCTTTTTTGACACTTCAATAATACCATGGTGAGCTTGGATGAGTTTGGGTGACCAGCTAAGTTACAATTTAGGTTTTAATTAGACAAATAAGCTAAAACAAATTTGAACAGATTTTAATTTCTCTTCCTATCTTCCTAATTCTAGAGAGATCGATGGAAGCCGTCTGCTCTTTTTTCAGATGGTGAACCTCCCTCTTCAATTTCAGTGGACGTAGGTAAATACAAAATCTCTTAGTTTTAAATTCATCTTCTGACTTAATGAACGAGAAATGGTTGTGTGATGTAAGTTTTGGTTTTGCCAATGGACGAAATTTCTATTTTCGAAGCTTTGTTTGTCTGAATCACCAATAAAAGTAAACTTAACTGTGGTATTTATTGCTTTTCAGAGAACGCTATATACATGTGATCGATGTTTGTAGCTCTTAATGTGGCTGGATTTGGGTGTTGTTGGAACTTGGTTTCGGTTAAAAATGAATTGCTGGCAAATATAGCCATGCTGTTGGTTTCCAAAAGAGCATTCCAAAATGAAACTTTTACTATTTCCAGTCTGTGATCCTATTTGAGATTTAAAACCACATACTGTACCAATTAGCTATCAATTGGTCATTCAATACAGATTTGTTATATTTATTTCTCTTTCAGTTTTCTTGAATTTTCTAGCCAGACAAACTTATACTTTATTTCTTTATTTCTTCTAAAAGGTTCTTATGGTGTTAGCCGCATTGTAGGGTTTGGCACCACTAAGTTTGCTTACACAAGGAGGCACAAGGATGCTGAGAAAAGGGGAGATGTGTATATCTGGCTAAAGTAAGTTAAATTTTTTTCCCACCATTTTTCAATCTAGCCTCAATTTAGGATATGAAGATTTGAAGTTTCTTAGGTTCATCTCAGCTTATCCATAAGGTCATCAAGAATTTAAGTTCAATAATTTCAAATAGATAAATCACCTTGTCTCATTTGTGTAAGTGCGTTTGAGTTTTCTTCTTGATTGTTGTTGCCTCTGGATATGTCTATTTTAAACTTGATTCAGTGGTTATCCGAATTGGCTACTAGGTTCTTGCATTAACAGATCATCCAACACTTCTTAAAGAAGTAAAATTGCTCAGACTTTTAAGTATAGATACATATGTCCTTGACAAATAATAATGATTAATTTTTTTACTTCCTAAACAATTGTTCATCTTTTCCCTCATTGTTGCTTTTGCTTCTTCTTTTTTTTTTCGCTTTTCCAGGCAATTACTGTAAACACGAAGTCAGTTGTGCTAATGTTCCCCACCATCACTTGGTTTGCTTTTTTGGTATTTCAATCTCTCTCATTTATAAAAAAAAATCAGATTTTTGTTATTTATAAATGATGTTATAGCTATATTTACAAACGCTTATATGTTGATGATGTTTTGAATCTTTCAAGGAAACTGAGGTTATCGGAGAAAGGAAAGATGAGCGGTCTGTATAGTAACTTGTATTTATATGTATAGATGGAGAGTGAGCATGTTGTGTTCAAGCTAGCTAGGCTCTATCAACTCAGACTACTAGCGTCAAAATTAAAAGGCAGAATAAAAAATAAGATTAAGGTAATTAACATTTTTCATGTTAAGCTATATACATCAGGAGAAGGTTTTTGTCAGTTTGCTTTGTCACATGTGAAAGGCATCATATTAAGCACTCCGAGTACTCAGTTTTCACATGAACTTCATCAGAAACTAATATACGGTTGTTTATGTCCTATATGGCAGTTTTTTTATTGAGCCCAATTAAGCATATATTAGCCTTTACCATGTTTACAGATGAAATTGAAAATTTTTGCTAGGAAGTAGCTAATGTGCTGATTGTGTCGGAGCCATGAGAAATTCTACAAGGTTCCTCAAATTTTCAATTAAATTTATATTTCGATGCTTCCTTTTCAAATTAATGGTCAATGCCAAGGTGTGTTCAGGTTTATATATTTCTTACTTATTTGGTTTGGTCCTTGGAACATTAATTTGTAGTGGTTCAGTGTCTGTTAAGTAGTCATGTATTAGTAGATTGTGTACAGTTATTAGGCTTTCAATTTCGTGCAAACTTTTGTGATATATATATCTCAGACTATATCAAGTTTTTCAGCCTTAACCATCCCCATGTCATGGTACCAATGTAATGCTATTTCTATTGCAAAATATTGCTTGTAGATAGATGATGGGGAGCTACATCTATGATAATCAGTACCAACGCATGTGATGATCACATCTACATCATTGCACAACAATCTCACTGGTAAAAACAAAGTTGCTTTTCACTTTCAGCTTTCAACGGATTGGACATGTTTTTGTTGTCTTAGGTTATGCATGACATTGCTTTATTGTGAGATAAATTTTTTTTCATTTCAGAATTCATTTTTTCCCCCTATAGTCTGTCTTTTGAAAACTGGTACTTCTGTGGGATGAGGTATAATGATACATAGCCACATGGATATTAGCCAATAAAACAAATTGGAATGAGTTAATATTAACTTTCTAATTTATTTCTGTTAATTTGATGGACTTATTTTGCTAAAAAATTGGTCTTACAAAAAGGAATAATGGAATACTTTTTTTATGGTGCTATCAGGCATGGAGCTGATTGATGACATTCTGAAAGGTATAATAAACAAATGTGTGATTAGTCTCTATAGTTTACATTCTACACTATCATTAATTAGTTTTTTTGGGGTTTGGGCTGTAGCTTTGGTCCTTTGGTCGGCAATGAGATAAAAGTGCTCTATTTAACAGATTTACCAAAGGAGGATGGTGGCAGCTTCATCCGAGGCTTCTCCAAACAAAAATAAACGTACTGAATCTTAGCTCTATTTTCTGGTATTCATTTTGTAAGTTTCACATTTTATTTCAACCATAGGTAGTCAGACTTTTTAAATAAGGAAGTCACAAGCTGAAAATATTCTAAAGATAAAGCCTATTTGGGTTTTAATATTATTATCATCAATGTTCATAAGCATGGATTTCTACTGTAATTAGAGGTTAAAATTATGCCTCTAAACATTTGTATTGGTATCAATTATTTATAGTAATGATCAATTATATTCCATGTAACATGAGAAGCTACAAACTAAAAAAAAATTTGTGTTTAGATTATCTCAGCAGCCTATTGATATAGACAACGAAGTGATAATCTTTAAGAATATGAGTTGTAAGTTTGATTCAAAATTGTTTCATTTCATTTTTTAGTACTATACATGATTTTTTTTCCCGAAGATCTTTTGGGGGAAAGAGAACCAATTATTTTGTTGTCAACATAGTAGGAATTCCACAGGTTCACAAACATGAGTTCACAAGAAGAAATTAAAAAAATAAATAGGAGGACAACATTAGATGTGATTGTGGCACTTTTATGATTGGTTTCTTTTATAAATATGTATTTCTTAGTTTAGGTTGAAGGATGTATTAGCTCGGCTATCTCTCCCGTGCCTTCATATCAGGTGGCTGATATATTTTTGATACGTTATTAACTTATTATTATTAGAGCTATAAAAGTGAGATTTTCTGATGCATTTCGCAGCTCACAATATTTAGGTTTCTTCCAATAGCAGATATAATTGGTTGCTTTCTTCATATATGTTTGATTTTTAGGGTCTGTTAGTGTTCTTTTTTGTTGTTTGTTAAAAGAGTTGAGAGTAAATTTTGTGGATTCTATAAAACTTGACAAAAAAAAAAAAAAGTTAGGTGCATTGGAGTTTCTACTCTGTCTAGCATGTGATAACCTCACAACAAAAGTGAATAAATATCTACTTTGTAACGCTTTTTTTTACTATCATCTCCTATCAACGTGACATTGTTGTTCATATAAATGCCTAATATTTGAAACCAGTAATTTAATTATTTCTGAAGCCTTTTAATATACACAATGCAATATGTTTAAATAATCACAACAACAGCTTAAGGCAACAAGCGCAAAATTATAGCTAGTTTTATTGAAATCATTCAATCACACTGAACAAATCACAAATTATTCTGAACACAGAATAAAAATAAATGAAATAAAAAAATTAAGGTAATGTAAGTGTGGAGGCCATTATTGGCTACTTTATTTTATTAATTAATTATTATATTTTTTGTATTGGGGTTGGGGGTGGGGGGGGGGGGGAATATTATAAATTATACATGGAATTGGTATATATATGGTGTGTTGTTTATTACTCATGGGGTCACTACTGATCAGTTGGTGCTAAGACTGGGCTGTCGGATTTTGTAGTACCATCCATAATTGTTGTATGTTCTTCTGTTGCTGTGCCCGACTGATCAGTAAGGGTCATTTGGGCTGTTGGATCATGTGTGTTCTTGTCAGTTTGTGGCGACACTGGTTGCATCAAATTTTTCGGGTCATCAATAGTGGCATCTGATTTTGATGGATCTGTTGTTGGAGGAATTGGTGCGGGCTTTGTCGGATCAACAAGGTTAGGAGCAGCTTCTTGTGTGGTTTGAACATCTGGTTCTGGATCAGACGTTGGAGGCGACACCTGTAATGACGGGACTTTATGTTCAGCATCAGTTGTTGGAGTAAGATGAGGGTCTACATTAGTAGTGTCAGACTGATTAACAACGGTATCATGTGCTGTTGGTGCAGCAGCAGTCTCTTCTGTTGTAGTAGGAGCATCATTATCATTGTCACTTGGTGATTTCTCTTCCATAGTAGGGCCATCAGTTGCATCCTTGGTAGACGAGACATCGGTGCTTTCTCTGTTTGTCACACTTTCTTCCCCGAAAATAGCAGGTTTTGTTGTATCGATGGCACCTACAATAAAGATTTAGCAAGGATGGTAATATTATTATTATTATTTTTTTTGCATGCCTACGTACATGAACATTTTGTACTTTATTAAATGATAATGATTGCACAACTTTGTAATATTATATTTCTCAATATGTAAACTTGATAACATATAGTATCTTACCAGAACTTATGCTATAATTTCTTTATCTGTAATTTATATTGGTCTAATCTGTATTCTCTCAACTAATAGAAAAACATAGAATAGAAATAAAAACAAATGACTCGCATACATACTTGTTCCTTCAGGTGGAGTTTTGGAAGCCTCTGTCTGCTCTTGGCCTGAAGAAGGTGCATTAGCTTCTGCATTAGCAATTTTAATTGCATTAGCTTCTGCTACTTGATCTCTTATCCAAATACCCTTATTTTCTGGATATTCTTTGAGCTTTCCACTTTTAACTCTTTCGCCAACCAATTTCACCCCTTCTATATGTACATCTGCAACTTCTACCCGTTCTAAATTAGGCAGTAGAACCCTTATATTTTCCAAACTCATTTCAAAACTTTTAAGATACCTCAACCGCAAGTACCTTATGTTTGGCACATGGCCTTCAGGGACAAGGGTTTTGAGATTCCCTCCTCTTATGTATAGCTTCATTAAATTCTTGTGACCATTAAACCAGTCAGGCATTTTTTCGTAAGGGAAACACCGTATATCAAACTTTTCAAGTTTTGGTGGAAGTGAGAGATTTGTCCATTTCCTCTGGAGCTCTTTTTTCTGATCCTCAATTACTGGTAACTCGCCCCAGGTAATAGTGAGAGAATTTAATGACAGGAACTTTCCCAAATGTTGCAGCTCATTTTTTTCAATCTTAGATTCACTAATAATGTTTATGCTGAATTTTCTCAACTTCCTCAACTTGGATAGTTCGGAAAGTTTGCAACGAGTCTTAGCTAGTGACCCGCCGAACACAAAGCCCTTGAAAACTTGTAAGTGAGAGAGAGCGCTCACACCCTTTGGAATGCACTCTAGCATGTAGCACTCAGTTAAGTCTAAATGTGTTAGACTGCTTAGGTATGTGAATCCTTTACCCAAATTCTCCAAGTTTTGGCACCCTCTAAGATCCAACACTAAAAGGTGTTTGAGCTCTTTGATTTCAGTCGGTAGAGTTTCCAATCGCAACACACCTTCTAGACCGAGGTACTTCAACTTCTTGAGACGACCTATGCTTTTCATCGATTCAAACTCCTCGACTTCTATATAGGTCTTTTGGTCATTATTCCACCGACCGAGCTGCAACACCACCAACTTGTTTTCAGGAGAAAACTCATCAAGTGCTGGACTCTTTGCGCTGATATTGTACACTACACGTGTGTTCTCTCCTAATTTCAATTTGGGCACCCTCTTTACTCTATCAGTATCTGAACCCAAGGGTCCCTCAGATTTCTTATCTTTCTTATTAATTGACCCTTCTTTTGATGTTGGTGCTTCTACTTTTCGCGCTTCACTCTCTTTTTGATTTTGAGAATCCTCTTTTCCACCATTGTTGTTCCCATCTTGTGAAGTTATTTTTGGGCCTTCACCATTTTTTTCATTATGATCATCATGTTGGTCTTTTTCTGTTTTTCTTGAAATTAAACATAGATGAGGAAATTTATCGAGATTCTCTTTCCTTACACTGTTCATTAGAAATTTATCTTGGGGATTCTCTTTCTTTTCAAGATTGGTGGGAAATTTATCTCGGGGATTCTCATTCTCGTCTGCTTCATCTATATTGTCTACATCGTACATGAAAGTGATGGTTTCCTTGGATTGGATCATCCAGTGAACTAGGGGATGCACTCTAAATTCACCGAATAGTTTAATGTCGGGATGATATACCCACCATCATAAAGTTTTTTGAACTGATCTTCTCCGAATTGCTCAGCTTCCTTTTCTGGAGTTTCATATGCCAGCTGTTCTCCAATCCACCAATATATCATTGTTCGTTTCTTTATGCTGCAATCTAGATTAAAAATGGCGAAGTGCTGTAAGCATTGTTTGAGCACACCCTGTAGATTACTATACTCGAATTGTACGATTCCAGCACTTGCTTTCTTTAAAATTTCATCAAGTCGCTCATCCATTTTAGTCCACTCAGGAGGTACTTTGTTTTCAGCTGGTTTTGGTTCCGATAATTCTTTTATTTCTGTATTTTGTTCTTTGTTTTCAGTTTTAGTTTTTTCAGATGAACGTTTTCGAATCGTCCAAAAGTGACGCAACATGTCTTTGACACTTCTCAATATATGCCATGCTGACTTTCGTTGTTGATTTGGAGTGTTTCTACTCTCTGATTTTAACTCACTTGTTTCGTTTTCTAAGCCTTCAAAAAGCGTGCTACTCTCTTGCGGTTTATGTGATGATCTTATGTTATCTGATGCGTCAAAGCCACCAGCGGCATGTTTTTCTGACTTGTTTTTCTTCTCTTCTGCTGCGATGATGGTGGTGGTGGTTGTACCTTCATTTGTTGTTGTCTCTTCAATTTCTGGTTGTACTAGTTCAGCCGGAGTGGGTGGTGCATTAGGCAGTTGTTTAGGAAATTGACTTTTCGGAAATAGGAACCTGACTGCTGCTCTCAAGATTGACCAATGCCTTCTTGCTTTTTCATCTTTGGACTCAGGTAGATCACTCATTGTAGTGGTTTGCTTGATTCAAGGTTTGATTGAAGGTTTGTTGAATTACTAATTTTGTATATATTGTTTCTGCAGTTAGAAAATTTTATAGTTATAATTTGTTAAGTGAATGACAAATTTAAATAGCAAAGTATCTTCAAGCTTTATTCAAAATTGTGATTTTATTGGTTAACGTTCTGTCCCTCAACAGGGAACATAATGTATCTTATAGTTGTAAGTTTATTTGTTAGTTTATTATTATTGAATAGTTACCAATAAGAGAGGCTTCTTTTAATATAGTTTTGAATTTTGCAATTGATAATTCATCTTTCTTATCAATGATTCACTATAATTATTGTCTTACGAATTACTGTACGTATTTATCCAATGTAAAACCCATCTAATTTTCTTTGTAAATAAATTGTTTAATTCTTGAATAAACTTCCTGGAATACTTATCTAGTGTTTGAATAAACTTCTTTCTATATCGGTTAAAAGCTTGGTAGAAATTGCAAAGGATTCATTCTCGTGCGCTTTAGTTTGTTCTTTCTATTATTTATACTTTGATGAAAAAGGCTCCGTTTGGATTGCTTAGGAATAAGAGGAATAGTCTATTCCTAGGCGAAAAGAATTTGGATTTTTTATAATAAATTTACGTCTAAGAAAAAACTATTTCTCCTATTCCCATACGATCCAAACGGGGCCAAAGAGTCAATTAATCAATTTTCAATCTTTCTATGTTTCTACTCTCACAAATGATTTTTCATATCTAGAAAATTAGAAAGGGAAATGATATCGTTATTATTTGATGGTATTGGGACCATACTTAGCACCTAAATTGCATTCAAACCATTAAATTATTTGATAAAATGCTATGTGTTTCCAAGAATTGGCTTTATCGTTGTCTCCCTTCTTATTTTCAGGGTTCTACTTGGTTTTTGATGGATTTACAAGCTCTAGATGGTTTCCGGCGCAAGACGAATGCTAGACGACTCATTCCTAGCACAAGAAGACGATTTTCAGACTACAACTCGGACCGAGATGGAAGCAACTCGGACCGAGTTGCACATGCCTTGACTCACCTGTTTTCAACTCGGTCCGAGTTGACCTCATCTCGGTCCGAGTTGAACACCGACTTATCTCATATGGCAAGTTTTCATGCATGGAAGTTGTATTTTTTGGTAGTTTTTCTTGCCCTGGCGCCCTAGACCTCTTTCCTTGTGCGTGGAACCACTATAAAAAGCCATCTCTGTGCCCTGAAAAGGATGAAAGCCTCCACAATTGCAATTTCTCCTTTCCAAGCTTTGTTAGCCACAGAAACCCTAATCTCTAAGCGACGGCAGCGAGAAGAAGGTTCAGAATTCATCTTGCATCACCCCCATTGCCCTAGAAGACGGTGTTGAAGCATAGAGGGAGTATTCAGTTTATTCTTCATATGTTTTCTTCTCTATTTTGATGGGCTTGTATCTTGTTATTTATACTATTGTTGTTGTTTGTTCTAGCACTATGTTAGGCTAAGTTTGAGTAGTCTTAGGAGTAAGGGAGTAGTTGAAGTTTGGATGGCGATATTTGACTTGTGATGTTTTGTTATGACTTGTGATTTGTTTAATGAGTAGTCTTTAATTGCTTGTTTGAACTGCTTGTGATTTCTTAATTAACTTCTAAATGAATGGCCACGTTTAGTTAAGCCTAAGTTAGGATAAACAAGATTAGTTTAAGTCAAGTACATGGGATAAATCGTAGATCCGAAAGGGGAGATTAATTAACACCAAAAGTGTTATTTTTAGACAGTGCAAAAGACTTCTAAATATCCTTACGAAAACCATTAAACAAGTTCAAGCTAATTGTCTTTCCTATACCAAAAGTTGTGGGTTAATTAGTTTGATTAGAAGCGGTTGTTATTAAACCATTCCCTGGCCCAAAAAGCGAACGTTGAGGGTTAGTAAGTCTAGGTTTAGCCAACCAATCCTTGCATGATTCATAACAGACCAAACCAAGTCAAATCGAGCCACCTCAGTTCTCAACTCGGACCGAGATGGACACAACTCGGACCGAGTTGAAATGTTGTTGCCTATAAAACTTGGATTTTTGCATGAAAGTGTTGAACTTTGAGTTTTTGCCAAACTAAAACGAAACCTGATCCCTAAGACGTTTTTATACTATTTGAAAAACCAAAACAATCATTTAGATTTCTTAATTATTTTAATTCACAAAAACACCCAAAAATATTTATCTTAGTGCATGTTTATTTAATTAGATTGTTTTACAATTAAATCCACTCCTTTTTAATTGTCTAGCTTCATAAAAAGAACAAGTCCGGTATTCGTTAATCCGTCCTTTGGGTTCGACCCTAGAACTAAACTACAAACGATTAGTGAGGTTAGGTCTAGGTATACAAATTTTATTTGGTACTAGGATTTAATTCCTTCATCAGGAAATATTAATTTAAGACTACCTGTGCTGAAATCGGTGGAAGTAGGCGCTAATCATCCATTTCTATTTCTTGGTCTCTATATAGCACAATTGCTATAAAAATGAACAGATTGATATCTGTGCTTCTGGAAAACAAAATGAACAAATTGATGTTTTAGTAGAAAAATCAAGATAACTGCATTCGGTATTTAAGGATCACTATTATTATTTACACCTCTAGTAATATAAATATAAATATTTTTATCTAATATCATTAGCAAAAAAATTAATAAAATTATTTGATCTTTATAATTTTCTAATAAGTGATCTGTTTGGTAAAGTAATATGAGATTAGATAGTGCGGTGTTGCATGGTAGGGATTAAAGAAATAAATTAGGGGAAAAAAAAAGTATAGCTACAAACCTGCGAAAGAACCTTTGAACATCTTGGCAAAAAAAAGCTACCAGTGAAAGGGGAATTTGCCAAACAGAATGAAAACGACAACATATATAAGACAAAACTTTGGAATATGATATTTGAACTAATAATGAAAAAAGAGACAAACACAAAGCAAGAAAGGGCAGGGGAGAAATAACGAAAGTCCCAAGCTTCGTTTCTAACTGTGAAACTTTTCTTCTCTCTTGAAATGTACAAAACTATGATTTTGAAAATCAGAATTAGACTTAGATTCGGATAGTTGATGTACAATTGCTTGCTACGGACGAAAGTACCAAGCTTCTCTTAATCTCTTGTAACTGCGGAACTTTTCTTCTCTCTTGTATTATACAAAATTACGGTTTAGAATTTTAGAATTGGACTTGAATTCGGATAGTTGATGTAGAATCAGATGACATGGAAAAGAATTAAACTAGTCGATTGCATTTTTCACTTAAAAGCATAATTTATTACTTTCAAAATTGAAAAAAAATATGAAAATTCAAAAAATAATTTTGACCATGTAGCTCCGGATAACTACTAAAATATTATTATTACTTCCTTTGTCTCAAACAGTCCTCATTAATTAGTTCAACTAGTATTTTAACTCTTCGTGATTAGATGGAATTTTTTATTAACTGAAGTGTTAGATGCAATTTCAAGGTCTCCACTTTTTTTTAATGGATGATTATTATTAATACATACAGAGAGATAAGCTATTGTGCCATCGATGACACAAATCTCCCGTACACATGAGTCGTTCTTTTAAGATCCAAAATTCAAACTGTCAATTCGAACCATTCAAGTTGTTTTTCATATTAAAATACTTTTTTAAACCAAATTTTATATTTTGCAAACCTTTTTTATTTATTATGATATTTTCAAATAGGAGTGCTTGAAATACTTCAATTATAATGTTTTTTTAAAATATCATAATAAATAGCAAAAAAATCATAAAATATAAAATTTGATCTGCAATGGTATTTAATATGGAGAATAATTTGAACAGTTCAGATTAACCATTTAAATTTTGGATCTCAAAAAATGACTCAGGACGATATGTTTCATTGATAGAACAATAGCCTATCTCTCTATGTGTGTATATACTTGCATATATAGATATATTGTTCCGGTCAAGGGGTAAGATGGGTTGAGTGCAACAGGATGCATACGGGCATATATGGTAGAACAACAGCCTCTCTCTCTCTCTCTCTACCTTAATGATTTCAACCGATTCAGATAGATTTCCGATGTCAAAAAAAAAAAAAAATTCAGATAGATTTCGGCCGATCCATCCAATTTGAGCTCATTTGGCCGATTTTGTCAAATTTCACATTCAGCACGGAAAATGCTCTATCCCACTATGTATAAAAATTAAAATGTAAAACTTTCTCAATGAAATTACCACTGTGGCCGTCGCTAAAACGACAACGCTCTTAAAAATACGTAAAAATAATTTAACTATTTGACTTGTTTCAATTTAGTTTATCTTGCAAAAAAAAAAAAAGATAGGGCACATTGGTTATTTTAGGCCCTCATCACAATTTCTTGTTGTTGATTTTTCAAGATTTTTTAACTTGCTGATCGACAGGTAATTCAAAATTTGTTTTTCTTATTATTTAAATTAGAAAGAGTACATTATTTTTCAATAAAGTTTTACAAATTATTCAAACTAAGAAATTCTTGAATTGGGCGTTCAAATTGTGAAACGAGTGTAAGCACAACTGGTAAATTAATCATCAAATTTAATAGTTTTATAAACTCCGAAGTCCGAATTATTAATTGGTATCTACTCACAGATCTAAATGTGATCAATACATGTGTTGGAATGAACAATCTTTCTTTGAATTAAATTTACCTGGGATCCGCTATGATCAGTAGCTCCCTATGTGATCTTGGCAACTCTGTTTTGTAAGAAGCTCTCTTAATTAAATTGAAGAGTAGCAAAATGGCATGCAAATTCCCTAGTATTTGTAGACCAGCAACAGAATAAAGCAACAATTCCTAAACAACATGACAAGTTAGGTATAACTAGAAAAGAGACATGTTAAGATTGTAACCTGCATGACAAAGGTATCAAATGCGCATTCGGTAACCTGAGAAATGAAGCAAAACAGAAAGAAAAAAAGGGTTTCGCTTTGAACTTTTTTTCTTTTTTGAGAATGAAATTTTGCTTTGGACCTTGTTTAAGAATTGGGGATAAGGATAGATGCTCTGTTTTTTTATGTCTTCGAGGAGATTCCAGTTACAAGTTTACAATTGTATTTTGCAAAACATACTAAAAAACCATAGGGGAGAAACGAATAAGTACGAACATACAAATAGTTTTTCTAGCCGATTTTTTGTGTCGTTAAGTTAAGCGCGTCAATATGAGTCAGAATGCAGAAGACAACATTTCTATTTCAAATTTTATTTGTTATCTTTGTAATTTAAGCCCCTCAGGTTTTGATAACAAAAATTCTCATTCGATACGACCCTATATATTATAAAAATATTTATATAATTGCAGAAAATCTTATAGAATGGTTATAATAAAAAAATCTCACGGGCGAGAGAAACATGCTTTTTTTAAAATTTAAGTCATAGATAAGTCAGTAAAACAATATATTTAAATACTGAAGTAAGTTAACACGAAAACTTATTCATATCTCTATCCATATTGGCTTTCGAATTATGATTTGTATTTCGTATTAAAAATATGTTCATCTGTCACAAATATTAATATCCATATGTATATATTTTTTAAAAGATATAAGATAAAACAAAAATCTCCAAACTTATTAAAATCCATAAAAAAATTCTCATTCGGATTTTCAAAATTGTGGCATCAATTCAACATGCGTTGTTCTTTGTAGCTAGATTAAAAACTGATTTCATCCTATATATTTTATCCACAAACAATGGTTCTCCTACCATACTCTGTTTCAACCCCTGGAATTCTTAGTAAATTTGGTAGCTAAAGTTCAAATTTATACGGTTGCTAATCATACAAACTTAGTTGCACCATCCACAATTGAAGAGGAAATCGAATGGCAACACGTTTCGACAAAGAAGTTTGATATAGATCCTGTACGGTGACTATTACTTCAATCATTCATAATATTAATGTTATGGAATGTGTGAATTGGTCCATCCAAGAATTTTGTTCATGTCTTAGGAGTTTGAATTTAATATACGCTTTAGAATTTTTAACAAGTTTGATAAATTCTTTGCTAATATATCAAACTGATGCATATCATATTAAGTGAAGAGCTAAAGAAGAAAAAAAAAAGTCATCTCAAGTTGCAGATATATGCTAACAGTTCTACTAATAAAAAAAAAAAAGGAAAGAGGGAAAATCTACTGTCCTGATTGAACCAAAATAAAAAAAAAGGAGAGGGCAGATTGGTCGTTGCTTGAATGTTTCATAGATTAAAGTCTTGTAGATACTATTCCAAAAGAAACATGTTAAATGACAAGAAGAGGTAAAGTAAACATCCGCTAATTGGTTATTAGAATGTGATATATACATATGTGCGTACATATTTAAAGATTTCACTGAATCCGTATCATTCCTTGGAAAGTGCAAACAGGGACGCTAAAAAAGAAAAAGAAAAAGAAAAAGGATAACTAATACTTTATGGCCCCGAAAAAAAAAAACTTAAAAGTAATATTCTAGGCCCTCTAAAAGAAATTACAGCAATTCTATTCTTGTAAAAGGATTATTCCTAAACGCCTGACCACAAGACAAGTGATTAAACTGCTTTGTACAATAAAATAACAGCTTAATTACAAGTGATTTCTTTTTATTTCTCTCCCTAGCCGTTTTAGTATTATGATGGTTCCAGCTCAGCAAGAGATTTCAAGAATGTGACGGTGCGTCTCTAACCATTTTGTCGAGATATATACGTGCAACCCTGAATGAGCAAAGAACATGGATTCAATCGAGTAAATTATTAATTTGAAAAGAGTGTGTTATTAAGTTTTCAGAGGTACTTGTAATTAACTTACCTGATCATTTTAGAATGGATCCATGTCCTACGTACGGAGCCATAGAGAGACTAGTTACTTCATTGGCTAAAGCATGGATCACATATCCTATGACATAATATAATTCATAAGAAATAATTAAATTACATATGACCAAAATAAAAAAAAAAGTAAAATTGAAAACATTGACCGTCTATCCTGGTATTTAACGCCAATGCATGACCCGTAAAATTTGAAGTGCAAACAAAAAATAGTAGAAAATAGAAAGTTAGAAACCTTTGAACGCAGCGATAAAGAGAAGTAAACCTGGAAAATCGGTGAAAAGGAGATTTTGATGTCACAACGCTCTAATCCGACAACTCCTTGTCCGGATCGATTCTGTTTGTAGCAAAAAAATAAAATAAAAAAAATCTCCATTTCGAATTAAAAAATTCAATTTGACAAGTACGCAGTAACTCATAAAGGTATTACATATTAAACCAAGCGAATTATATATATATAGGACTAGTTCATTTTTATAATAATTAAGCAGAAAAGAAAAAGAAAGTTAAATAATCCTTGAAATTTGTGCACAGCAACAAATGTTCACTAATATAAAATAAAAAAATATATAAATAATATATAAACAATCTGCACACAAGTTACGCACGCTTCATAATGCAATGCCAATATGCAAGCGAGTTAATTACTTGAGAAAAATCAGATCTGTTCGTCTGTACTTGATGACGTACGTGGTCCGCCAATAAGACAAATGGAGGTCGAGCAATTATCTAGTTACAATTTCGCATGTCAGTATCTGTTCGGCTTTCAGTTTCTTGCATTGTCTCGCTTCTCCATCGACAAGCACTTTCTGATTGCGTTCTCCAACTAACAAAGGAAGCTGTTGAAGGTTCCAGCATCCTCGAAAGTGCAACTTCTTCCATTCTCTCATCAGAAGTGGTACAGTGGATTCCTCATAGAGATGCGACAGTTTTGGTAACTCATGAAGTTGTATGGTGTGGAGATTTTGGAACCGAACTTCATAATCAGATGATTTATATTGCCAAATATAATTAGTTGCGTAAAATACAGTTCTAAGGTTGCCACAGTGTATAACTGTTAGGGTCTCCAGGTGAAGTAAAAGCATGTTAACTGGGAAGATGCGTTCCAATCTTGCACAATACTCCAAGTGTACATGTTTTAGTGAACTAAAGTTATACTTATTCCACCACCATATTATTGCTGACTCCCTTTCTACCTTAATCCAATCTCCAGATTTCGTTCGTCTCATGTAGGATGTTATTGGCTGATCAATTTCTGTCATGTCCACTACATGATCCTGTGTATATTCTTTTCCGAATGACTGCATGACGTCATCTTTCTCAATCTCCAAATAGGCTAACACCTCTGTCATTTTCTCAAGTTCAGAGGCCCACAATGTTTCCAATTTAGCTCCTTGTCCATAAATTGTAGGCTTAAAAATTGCATCCATTTGATGGCACTGTCGAAGTTTGCATTCCAACAACATTTCAAATGCGGGATTTAAATCAGTAAGGGAGGAGATAAAAACATCATCCCGCACTGACAAGGACTTAGTTATATCTAAAATGTACTCTAGACCAGCAGGGTATTGCTTGATAGAAGAGATCTCGAAATGTCGGTTAAGGGGGGCCCTTTCCTCAAACTGTTGCTTGAATGTACTTGCTATGAATGGAATATCTTTATAGCAAGCTAGTTTTTTTTTATTCTGAAACGGGTCTGTAAAATTAATTTCCATCTCATTATTTTTGTAATTGCTTCTTTTATTACGAGACGAAATTGAAATGAAGAAGGATTGGAAAGATCCAGATCTATAAACAAGAACATCCAGAACATTCTGGGATCCAAAACTAGAAAATAATCTTGTATTGGTTAAGAAAAACTGAGCTCCGGCACTGTATTTTGATCGCTGAGAGTTTTCTTCGACACTACCTTGAATAGCAAACTCGTGGTCACCCATCGTCTCTTGTTCACACTGATCCACATTGAATACATCTGGAATTTGTCGTAGTTTGTGCCATGGCAGTCTTCTCAATTTAGGAAGCGCCAACATGTGTAGTCGCCTGAGTCTTTGCAGATTCGATACCCATTCTGGTAATTCTTTAATTGAGGTAGCAGAGAGATTAAGTTCCTCTAGTTGGTTTAGATCATGCAAGTATACAGTCTCTAAAGATCGACATGCACGCAACGATAAATGAGTGATGGGTGATCTTGACAAACTAAAAGATTTGAGACAGTAAAGTTCAGCAAGGTCAAGCTCTTCTAGTTTGTCTAGATCATCCAAACATACAATCTCCAACGATCGACATGCACGCAATGATATATGAGCAAAGGTTTAAATAGCGGCCATAGCGGCCGCAATAGCGGCGCTATAGCGGTGCTATTTGGTACACCGCTATAACGCTACAGATTTAGCGGCTCGTCCGATAGCGCGACCTATAGCGGAAAATAGCGGGATATAGCGGTGAAATAGCGGGAAATAGCGGGTGATATAGCGGTATAATAGCGGAAATAGCGGTACAGTTTATAATTTGCTGATATAACAATAGTATTTTGGGTATAACTTTCGCATACGAACTCCGATTGACGTGATTCAAAATTCTATGAAAAGTTTACAAAAGTGGCCACAATTTTTATGTTTTGAACATTTTCAAATTCTTAAAATTTAATGCTCAAATCAGCATAGAAAATAAATATAATTTTAGTTAGCATTAATTAGTTGCATGAAATTATTTTAATTTTTTATTTTAGACTAAACTAGACCTTCAAAATGCACTTGTGTGTGCAAATCCGCTATGGTCCGATAGCGCCCGCTAAATACCCGCTATCCGCTATCCGCTATGATATTAGCATGTCCGCTACGAGTCCGCTATCCGCTATTTAAACCTTTGTATATGAGTGATCATGGGTGATCCTGATAGGCTGAAAGATTTGAGACCAGTGTTTCCAGCTAATTTAGGTAAGAAACACAACTGTTGGTTATTTTTGAGGTTGAGATCACGAAGTTTTGGCATTTGATCAAAAGTTTCTATAGGAAAAGAAATAAGTTGTGACTCAGAAATATAAAATGTTCCAAGACTAAATAAGTTTGTCAAAGAGGGAGGGAGATGCATTAGTGAAGCACAACCTAGAAAGAAGAGCTCTTTAAGGTTTGAAACGTCTTGAAAGAAAACCGAAGATAGAGAAACAATACTTGCACATGAAAGATTGAGATAACGGAGCTTAGACTTTGATTTTGGTACATCATCAGGTATTATATCCAGAGATACCCCATCTAAATCCAAAAATTCTAAATGTTGTAAAGTTCCGAGTGGAGATGAATTTGGGTTCGAAGAAGAGTCGAGGACGAGACTCCTCAAGCGAGTACATCCCCTGAGGGAGAGAAATTGGAGGTATGTCATTTCAGAGAGATGAATGGGTAATTGCTCAATGGAACTGTAGGAGAGGTCAAGAACGCGAAGATGTTTCAACAATGGAAATATGATCTCAAATGGAAATTGGGCCAATCGAGTGCAACCTCGGAGTACCAGAGTGGTGATTGGATTGGAGTCAAACCTTGGTTTTGTGATCCACGGACCACTACTTTCTAAAAAGGATACCCAAGTCTTATCAACCCATGCATCGTCTGAGGCCTTTGAAACGTATCCTTTCCATAGATCAAGAAGTTTCGACAGGCCAGGAAAGGGAACAATCACACAAGAAGCATCCTTGCGTGTGCACTTGCGCAACAAGGAATGAGACAAGAGAGCCCTCAATATTTCCTCAGCTGGCTCTGCATCACCCTCCCAAATCCAACTAGATTGTTGCTCTGCTTCTTCTTGCTTGTTCTGCTCAATATCGACCTTCGGCGCTGGCACTCGAGAGAAAATCCCCTCTAAAATCCACAAGTTCACCAACTCCTTCGGTTGAACACAATAAGAGCAACTCTCCTGATCTTGTGTATCATTTTTATTATTTTCATGATCAGATGAACATAGTTGGCTGTATACTAAGCAACGCCACAGCACGTCCATTGTTGTTGTTAGTTTTTGAGGAGGGTTTTTTGAAATTGATTTTACCACATGAAACAATTCTAGTTCAATTATTCCGGCTGGATGCCACCCATGGGAAATAAGTTTACTTAGATAACAAATGTGGTGATTTAAAAAGGTGGTCGTTTCTGTTGCACTCTGATAATAAGTATCAACTAAACTAGTTGAGATAACCCAGTATGAATTATTAATCGTGCCAAATTTCGTAGGCACGGGAAGCCCAGAATCAAATAACCACTTGTTTATTGGGTCGAGAATGGATTTGACGATATTTTCTACTATTACAAGACAACTCTTCGATGCTAATTTTTTATTGATCAATTTTTTGGTTCGCTCAACCAACTCGGACTCTTTCTTCTTATTAACTTTATATGTACAATAAGTCTCTTCTTCTAGTTCATTCTTTAATTTCTCGAGTGTACTATCATCATCCATTATTTTTAACTCATTTGCTATTGTCGTTATGGCTTTGTATTTTCTCTCATCACTAGAATCACATCCCTCATTTACAGATGGTACTGATATTCGGATAACGTGATCAAAATTTGTGATTTTACGCACTGCCTTCTCAGACATCCGTTGCATAAAATCCAACAAACCGGACCCATCTCCAAGTCCCACATTCCAGATAAATTCAGCACTGGATGCTCTAATTTCACCGACTAGAACATTTACCATATAATCCTCTAACTTCTCAATGCTCTGCAACCACGTTGTTTCGTTTTCCAACTGTGTAACAGTTGTGCTCCTGCTCGTTAATTAAGATTGAATTGAATGGGAATCAGACTTATAGCCATAATTTCATCAAAATTTAAAAGCATGTGTGAATATACATTTAATTTTTATTTATTATCTTTTTTTTTGGAAATTAAGATTATCAAATTATACAACATTGGTAGAATTCTTTTGACGATTAATTAATTATGCCATTTTGTTTATGTTGATAAATAATAACCAAAATAAGATGTTAAAACTTTTCACAAGATTTATACATCTAACCAAGACTTTCCTAGGTCTTTCCAGCAACACAGTTTCCAAAAGGGTTTGCTATGAGTCTATATATGATGAATGAAATGTTTAAATAAAGAAAAGATGATCGCACGCGGGATTCAAACAGAAGTTTTATGAATGATGGCATTTTGAACGCCTTATTAAAGAGTTAATTATATATTGCTATTGCCCGGATCAAATATCTAAATATCTGAAGAAAGTTTCTCTAATTTATAAAGAAGTTCTATAAAATTAAAGGGAAACAATTTTTGTGTTGATGTTTAATTAATTTATTTTTAAAACAACGTTGATTGCATTTTTCAGTGTAATTTTAATATTATTAATTACTTTTCAAATGGTTTTACAAGTTATTCTCGTGTCAATTATTATGAAGCAATAATATTTTCAAAAGAATTCAACAAATCAATTATTGAGTTTTTATATGACATTAATCGTGAAACTTGCCTACCCCCAACTGCTGAAGTAATAATCAATTATTTTTTTATTTTATCGTCGCAACTATACTTTATAACCAGTTACAGATTTAAATGTTAACCATCTGACAATTAGATGAATCAATCGGAGCTCAAAATGTATAAAAATAAAATCTTTATTTAAATATTTATTACCCCATGATTCTCTTATTCGCTGCAGCTCCCAATGTGATATTTGCAGCTTTCTCCTCCTTTTCCTGACCAGTTCTTTTATCTAACAAATTAAATAAAAGAATAACTATATAAATTATATGTCCATATCCTGAAATAAATAGAAGTCTCGTAATACGAAATACTGTACGTTGTTCGTATGCAGGACTTAATTACTCAAAATTTTCTCATATATCCAATTCAAACACAATATATATATGTTCCAAAATGCATTATACAATTTGTTGACCATGTAACTCATGAGATGAACTGACTGCGTTATATATATAGTATAAAAAGATAAATTTTTTAGATTTTACTGGAGTAAATCAATTTGTTGGCTATTGTTATTTCAAATAAAGCAATTACATTATTGTTTGAGAGCTGGAAGTACCTCAATTAATTTCGATGCGCACTTCAACGATGATTATAGCCAGCCAAGCAACAGGTCTTTCGGAATTATTTTTTTTTTTTGGACAAACTAGATAGTGAGTACTATCTATTGGAGGTCTTTCAGAAATTTTATCACAAAGATTTAACAAGTGCATGGCTGCATGGTAATTCCCAACAATATTTATAAACTAGCAGTGGAATAAAGCAGCAATTCTTAAACAGCATGACAAGCAAGGTATAGCACAAATAAAATAAAAAATAAAAAGACAAGCTATATGCGAAAACATTCTTTTAGATCAGGAAAAAAGAAAAAAAAAACATCAAAAGCTCGTTTCGTTCGCCTATGAAATAAAATAAGATAAAGCAAAAGATAAAGGAAAAGATATTGCTTTGGAATTGCTTAGAATTGGGGAGAAGGATGGATGCCATGTCGTCTTTTTGTCTTCCAGCAGGGAAGAACAACATTACATTTACAAAATGAAAAGCTTTCCATCCCGTGCACTGCATCGCATTTTAATTCCTTATCTGAACAGATTAATTATGAGTTCCAACCTAGCGAGTAGAGTTGTGTGAGATTTTTATTATTATTTATTATTTTTTTCTTTTCCAAAAAAATATAAGATGGGTAAAGTCCTCAATTTATTTTGAAATTAAATGTCACAAAAAACTCCTAACTGGATTTTGGACCTGCGATCAAGACCTTGTTCTTGAGTATTTAATTTTTTTTTGTAATAATTATATATAGTGTTTACCAAGATCTATTTAGAAATCACAAATTAAAAAAATAGGGGAAATTGGATAGATGCCACCACAAAAGTTCAAAATTAGAGAAATGCCACCTCAAATTTAACTCTTAGAAAAATACCATCCCAAATCAATTATACTTAGAAATTTACCACAGTTATACAATTGTTATACATTCTGAAAATAAAAATACTACAATTTGGTATTTCGATATTTCCCAATATACCCTTCTTCTCAAGTCCCGTCCCTTCTCTCCCATCCTGCATGTCCAACCCTTATCTGATGCTCTCCTCACTAAACCCCTTAGCTACGCCCTCTGCCCTCTCCTCTCTTCCAAATGTCTTCTGATCTCACACACAACTTCTCTCGCGATCTCTCTCGATCTCATACAAACCCTAAACAAGGATCCTCTCCTCTCTACTTGCGGCACATAGACCAGAACAAGCTAAAAAGACTCGTCCCTCCAGTCTCTATCGTGGCAGCCACATCGACATGGCTCTCACCTCTTCAATTCTAGAAATTAAATCCATATTCACACTTGCCCAAATTGAATCGGATGAAGGTTGAAGACATACGTATAACAAATCTCTTGTGGTGTTCTTCTACTAACTGATATTCTGACAAAGCAAAAAAAATGGGTATGCCGAATTTAAATTCTAGAAATTGGATTCACTTAGAAGCCCTTCTAATAGATTATGTAAGTTTATTGACCGCTGAACTGATAGGACATAATGTATTATCTAATTTAATATCTCAGGACTACTGTTGAAGGTATGGCCATATGGAAGAAAGGACAAATAGTTTTGTATAAATTAAGCTATATACTGAAATAGATCTTTTATACACTTATTGATTCCACGCTGCCATGCATAAATTGAAGCAATTTGTTTGTTCTTTTCGATTACATCTGATAGGATAAATGGCAGTGGGTTATGTTGGTATGTGAGCATCACCTGAGCCTATACTGTTGTGCTTGGTGTCAACACTCACTTGTTCTTTGCCTTTTATTTCTGGTAAAGACCAAGAATGGCCAAGGCGAGCAATTTTATAAGAAGAAACAAAGATGGACTCAGTAAAAGAGTTGAAGTTAATTTTGATCAGAACAATAGCTGGACAGTGGATATGTTGTGGTAAACAACATCTATAGCATCAAGAGAAATAGTTAGCCTGGTTGTTGGTTTTGTTAGAGTTATGTCCTAGAAGTCAATAATTTAATGACTTAATTATTAGTTTATGTTTTGGATGAGATTTTATCATCTGTTCCTAGGTTTATTATTGACAGATCATTCAGGTTGAGGATCTGAATTGTAGATCTCTGTTGATCATTCTTTAGAATGACAATAATAAATCTAAACGGTCCATAATCTTGATAATTAACAAGGAACATTAATTATCATATAAGATTAGTATGCAAGTTAAGTGATGATTAAGTTCTACTAATCATAGGTAAAGAGTTACCAACTTAATTGCATATGTGTATGTTATGGAACATAGCACAGGACTTGACCCATCGAAATAAACATATGGATTGTGTTATGTGTCATTGTTTATTTCGTTATGATTTTGGTTCTAAGTTTGAGATGTTTATCTTTTCCACATGAGGATAGGTTCAATAAATACTGTCTACCGTTGATTCCCGATAAGGGCTGCTATACGGACTTTATTTATGTTCTCTTGAATTGTGCGGGGGAAAAGCTAATCATCAAGAAAACCATATGTCCCTCATTAATTCACTTAGTGAGTGACGATATCTGTTTGGGCCCCTTGATGGAGATAGATTGTTTGCATGCAACTTTATACAATTATCTCTAGATCAAGAAACGTATAATCTGCAAGAATGACACATTCCTATCTTGGATTATACGATGATATCGTGTGACATAAGAATCAAAATAGGGAAATACATTTATTCTCTTATGCAGGATTGAAATATTGTAGCAGTACACTATTTATGTGAATTGAGAATCATAACGTGTTGCTAGATACCGCTTGTGATTATTGGAATTAAATAGCGATTTAATTCCATGTCCAACGTAGCATAAATCCTCAAAGGATCACACAAATAGAGCTTTAACCATACAGTGCATTATTTATTTATTCGCAACAGTTCGTATTGCGAAAATATGATGAGTTGATTAATTAATTATATACCGTTATAATTAATTAAGTCAAATGGATCATATGGAAATAAATTAATGCATAAGCTAATCCTAGAATAATTATTAATTAGTTGATAATTATTTTAGCTCAACAAGATTTAATATAAATAGCTATATTAAATATTTGGGCCGAAATTTGTATATTAAATTGGTAGCCCAATTGAAGAGCATTTGGAGGAGTCCATAATTAAATGAATTAGAGATAGATTAAATAGGTTGAGAGGCCCCAAAAAGCCCATGAAGGAGGCCGGCCTTGGTGGTAGGTAGAGTGGCATTTAATGTAAATAGTGAGTTGGTGGTAGGTAGGGTTTGTGCACTATATATAGAGATGTATAGATGCAAAAACCAACCTTTCCTTCTTCCTCCCTCATAGCCGCCACTCCTCTCCTCTCTAGGCCGGCGCCTCCCTCCCCTATTCTCACCACCATTTGCTCATGTGTTGAGCTTAGATTCTCCACTAAATAAAATAGTTATTTAAGAAGAAAGGAGAATACCATTGGATTAGCTACGCTCTTTCGAATCGCTAGCACGAATCGATTAGAGCATGGTTAACCTCTTGGTGGACTCGAGGCCGCTGCGATTTGGAGACGAAGGAGAGCACCCCATCGATTCCCATGCCGTAGGATCGAGCCCCGCGAATACGATTTCGCGGGAGGTACAATATTCCACCCCTTTCTCTTTGTGTCGAAATGGCTATGTACTAGATCCTCTTGCTCTTTGTGTTTTAATTGGATTAATTAGTTAGTAATTAGTCACAAAATTAAAATTGAGCGATTTCCTAACAGTGGTATCAGAGCCTTGGTCGTACTTAAGCTATTTTGACACTTAATTAAGAGAAATTAGCTAATTAACGGATTAGTAGAGATGATGCGTTTGTTTGCTGTCTGGAAATGGTATTTTCTGTGTTGTTTCGCATTTTTCGATGTGATATGTTCTCTGGAAGATCTTTGGATTGTAATTCTTTGGACGTTGGATTCATATTTTTCTGAATTAGTATAGATTTATTGTGAATAAAACGACGACAGTGCGCAGAACCAGTTTCTGCTCGCACTGTCCTGTTTGAATGGGTTGAAAGATTTATATTTTGAATATAAGTACCAGTGTTCTATGGCTAGAAATAAAGAGGACTTGAAGATCTTTCTGAGCATGTATAAATTGTTGCATGACTCGGATTAATTTGTGGGTTTTCAAGTATGAAAAGGAAGATCTTGTCAGATCCAGTTTGTTGAGTAAATCGATTATTCTAATAAACTGTACCAACTGAGAACTCCTTTAAAAATTCTGTTTAAATGGAATTGTTCTATTTTGAGTTAGGATTCCAGGAAAATTAATTTCATAATTTTTCGTGGAAGTTTGGACCTTCAACTAGGTTAAAACATTTCGATCGACAGTCTGTTTCAGTACAGAATTTGTTGATTGTTTAGCATGTAACTTAATATTATTGAACTGAACTTGGTTGTTTTCTTTTCATGAATGGATAGCCTGTAGTCTAAACAAGTTTTTCTATGTATATTGTATATATAAAAACTGGATAGAAGGTGGTCTAACAGACCAAATGGTTGAGAGGATAAGTTGAAAATCTCATAACGGTGTTTCGTGCACTTGTAAGAGATTTGTCTTTTTTTATTCTCCCAGATGGTTTAAGATCTCTTCTTGAAATTTTTACTGGTAGTCACAACTATGATAAGGAGCTTAAGTAATTTATTTGAGAATTTTTGGAGACCGAAAACTGTTGTTTTTGTTGGATTCCATTAGTTACGTTTTTTGGTAAATTACTGTTTTTCTAAGTATTCAAACTAGTTGAAATTAATTAGAAAACTCCTTGTTTGATCTCCTTTCAGTTATGAGATGTTGAAAGAACTTTCTAAATGAATTTAAACATGTTTGGTTGTTTAAAATTGAGAATTTGTACACGGAATTTACTTATAGCAAACGATACGCAAAGATGCTTGAAAATCGTTAATTGGAAATAAAGTGCTTGTATGTGCTAACTTTGTTTTGTAGGTGGATAGTGGGTTTAGTATGGCTCAAGACTCAATGCCTTGTGGTTGTAAATTGAATGCATGTGTGAATGTTTGTAATGCGGCCTTTGGTGCCATTAATTAATTAATTTGTTGATTAATTTTTTATGTAACTTGTGAGGCTTGCATGCCCCTAAGGATAGGATGAGAATATGATATTTTCACATGTATTTTTTGTTCCTTTATTTTATAGGATTTAGATCCTTATAGAATTTAGTGGGAGGGACAAGGTTTAGATTAGTTTTGCTTCATGGAGGATGTGGCGAAACTAATGCAAGCGGGAGCCATACAAACCCACAATAATGAGATGCTTATATGTGATTGCTTGTGATTGCTATGAATTGTCATAGGCTAGGTATGGGTGTATGCTTACATGACCACCAAACAAGTGTCACTTAATTGGTTGTCCCAAACAAAACATGATTAAGTTAAATCGCCCTCCTTCTCTCTATCCCCTTCTAACGTGTATGATCGTTCATTGATGCATTCTCGCCGACGCGGGACATCGTGTTCCATCATCCGTGTCGGGGTGTAAATCGGATTTACTAGGAGCAAATAGAGAAAGGTTACTTAACGATGTTTTCTAATCGGATTGGACATCGGGGCAAAATTGTGGATGTACATGTGATATTTCACAAACCAAGAATCATATGGAATGATTGGTTGGAGAACCTACCTTATCTAGTTGTTTTGGTGTCACGCCGACGCTAGCACCATCTCAACGAAAATAGGGATCTTGGAAAACCTACTACATTAGGGACATTAAATAATTGTAGTGGGAGTTTTATTTGTTATAAATAAAACAATTGCATAAACTAAATGACCGTAAATTGATTTTGTTATAGATGTTTAAATTGTTAATTTTGTTGCGATCAATCTTTGAAAATAAACAAACTCGTTTCTAAAAGGTAGTTACTTGAAAGAGTAATACCGATTCCTAAGACACGATCTTAGTGAAGAGAAACTTGAGTATGTCAATTCCCAAAACTTTCCTCAAACTACCCGAACGTAGCATCGCGATGATTGATTGACTTTTGGCGAAAAGTTATTCAATAAAGCGTATGGCTAGTATCCTCATTCAAAATTTCTAGACTTTTGAATTAGAGAATTCATATGGACTAAAATTAACTCGTATGTTCTCATCCGCTTACTCAAGAAAGTGTTCTTGGAGAAAGTAAATATTAATTCCATCATTTATGATTGAGTATAAAGAATATGAGTTGACCAAGAGATTATTCTTTTAAAAGAAGTTATATGAATGTTTCATTGGCTTACAAATCGAAAGATTTAAGTAGCTAATTGATGACTAGAGATATTAATCTCCGATATCAAGGATTGTTGATATTGTCATTCGATCTCTTTGGAATTATGAAGGATATAATATTACCTTTATGCACGCTTGTTGATGCAAAAAGGTGATTGGTTAAGTATTCAAGAAATACTTCACCAAGGTATGAGTTGAAATTTCGAGACTCTCATTGATGACCATGTGTCACATGAGATGTTTCATTTGTCGTTTTATGGGAGGCATTTGAAAGGTTGTCCGAAGTACCATGATTGTGACGATTAGAAATATTCTAATCCTAAAGTGTATTTGTCGTTCAAATTATCTCACTATCTCTAATTTACACTAGTAACTTGATACTAGTTCATATGCTCGCATTTAAAGAAATGTGTTAGCAATAAAGAATAAGAGAATGTTCGAGAGATGTAAAGTAAACTCCGTATAGGAGATGACATATTCGTTTAAGTCATTACCATTGAATACGTAGAGTTATCTTTATCAAGAGTTTATTTATGAATTGAAGGTTGCATACCTTAATCCTAACCTCTCACAACGTCTCCATTTCATATTCGATGATGGATGACTATGTTTAGTAAAAGACAAGTTCTTTTATCATGGATTTGTTTATATGATTTCATGCATCTTGATTGAATTTGCTTGAAATAGATAAGCAAGTTTTGAATGACAAATAGGATGCGTAAGACTTGACATAAAGTATTTGACTTTCTTGTTATATATAATCGCTTAGTCACATACATAAACGAGAATCGCATTACGAGAGTCTCCGTAACGTAGAGCTCGTAATTCAATTCGATTTCAAATCGATTGATATGCGAATCATGTTTGTTAAATGACAAAAGCGCCTTTAACCTATGAAGGTTTAAGGACAAGTGAACTAATTAGGATTTATACATATCGATGTATAAAGACCTATAAGTACTTGTGTAATGAAAGGTTATTGATACTTTACTACTTGACCAACGATCATTGTAGATATTAACATATCTATTTGATAAGGTATAAGTATGAACCTTTTGACTAGTTCAAAGGAGTTCAAGAGTGAAGTTTAAAAGACCGTTCAAGAAAAATGGAAGTCTTACAATTAATTGTGGTAAATAAATAAGTAGTTAAGTCATATGATTTGAAATATTATCTAAAGAGTATGAAAGTAGTTTCACAACTCGCTCCATGAGGAATAATATGTCCAAGAATGGAGGTATCGAACAATATTTTGTATAGTTCGATCGATAATAAATCAAATGGACTTATTCGACTCGTATTAGGGAATTATGTTTGAGGACAATATTGTTTACACTGAATAATGTTCCATCGAAGTATGTTGAAGAAGATATCTTACGAGATTTTGATCTCTAAGTATAATACTTCTCGAGATTTGGTGTTGAGAAGCTTATTTTAAGTATTGATGACTTGTAAGCTTAAACCAAATAAGACACTGTGAATTTGTAAGATGCTTTATATTAAGGCACTACTTCTACGAATATGATAAGAACAAAGTAGTTGTTGCTAATCATAACGTAATCTTGTAGAATGATATTCTCAAGAAGAAGTAGTGGGAGTAAAGTGAGCATTAAAAGAGTTTATGCATCACTACAAGAAGTACTCTTATAGGAAACTTGTCACTCCATACATGGTACTTAGTGGGAGTTGAGCGGAACTTCATTCACAAGTTGTTTTGAAAGAAGTTTAATAGTACGCTCCTTCCAATGATGACTCAACCATCTCACGAGTTGATGATGTTCGAGAAACTCATGAAATATATAAGGAGTCAAGAACTCGTTCAACAAATCGTTGTAGAAGAAGTTCATGAACCTCAAGTACCAATCCTACAAAAGATCAACGAGAGTTGATTGCCTAAGCCGTTTGGTGCATTGGCTTCATGACATTCTCAAACTTAGCATATGAGAATCCGTTGATAAACAAGAAAACGATGGAACGATCCGATTCCACATATATGGTTTGAATTCATATGATCTTTAAATAAAATCCATGTATAACAACAAGGTATAGACCTTGGTTGATGTTCATGAAGGAGCAATCCATCGAGCACGTTTAGATCTTCAAAAGGAAAGATCGACATGGATAACAAATCGACTATGTACAAAGCGCGGCTTCTCGCTTGTAGCTATGTCTAAGTCGATGACTAGTTGACTACGTACAAAGCACAACCTCTTGCTTGTGGCTATGTAAAAGTCAATGAAGATCATTCTGGCAATAGTTGTATTTCATATATATTGATATATGGAAAAACACATAAAACCGCTTTCTTCGTATGAATGAAGGATGATGTTGTGCATTTGACACAAATCGAGGTTTTATGTATTGCTAAAAACATACGCATGCTTCAAGGATCCATAAATGGATTAAAGCAAGTGTTGTGGAGATTGGAATAAAAGTTTTGACAATGAAGTCAAGGAGTTGAACTTTGTCAAAAGTATCTTGTATAAACAAGATATTCAGTGGGAGCATAATTGTATTACTTGTATTGTTCAAGATAATAATTCATTAATTGGGAATAACATTAAGAAAATGAATCTTGTCAAGATCTCTTTGGAGAATGCTTTCTCAAATGAGAACTTGGGCGAAATCACCTGATCCTAGGAAACAAATCTATGAAGATAGATTATGATGGATGTCAGGTTTGAACAAATATGCATATATTGACGAAGTGTTCTAGAAACACGAAAGTTACACTCCAAGAAAGGATGTCTAACTGTACGTCACATGGCATGACTTGAGTGCTTTAACTCGGTCTATTGCAACTCAATTCAAGAAAGTGCATGAAATAGTTCAAGCATTCTTTCATTATGAGTTTCATTGTGTACGTCATATTTATGCATATGTCCCGATGTGTAGTATTCAAAGGATATGACAAACAGTTGTCAAATGGATAGAAGAGAGACACATTAGGACGATAGTCAAGGATATCCTCGAGTACCTTATGAGAAAGAGTGATATAATGTTTCATCTCTTAAGATGAAAGAGAGCTCGTGTAAGTTAATTACACTAATGCTAGTTTTTCGAAAGATTGATATAATCACAGTTGAAATACATATTTTGCTAAAAGGTGGTGTTGTAAGTTTAGAAGGTGTTCTAAATGGAATATTACAACCGTTTCCGTCACCAAAGCAAAATACATAGCAACTTGTGAAGCAATAAAAGAAGTTTATTTCGGATCGATTTCTTAGTTGAGTTATTATGGTTCTAAGCATCTCGAACTATAACTTACTCCTAAAGAACCCAATGTTACATTGGAGATTCAAATATGATCTATAACGATATCACTTGATATCATATGATGGTGATCAAGAATATATATAGGAGAATATATATATATATATATATATATATATATATAGTGGATTGATAAAATACACTCTGGTGTATGGATCGTCTCCCGTACACCAGAGTCGTTTATGAAATCCAAAAATCAAACAGTCGATCCGAACCGTTCAAGTTATTCTCCATATTGAAAAACTCTCGGAGACCAAATTTTACCATTTTTCGAATTTTTTTGCTATATATTATGATATTTTCAAAAAACACTACAATTGGAGTATTTCAGGCCCTCCAATTTGAAAATATCATAATATATAGCAAAAAAATTTGAAAAAATATAAAATTTGGTCTCCGAGAGTTTTTCAATATGGAGAACAAGTTGAACGGTTCGGATCGACCGTTTGAGTTTTGGATTTCAAAAACGACTCTGGTGTACGAGGACGATCCGTACACCAGAGTGTATTTTATCACCCCTCTATATATATATATATATATATATATATATATATATATATATATATATATATATATGGTCAAACAATTTTTGGATAGGTTCGCGAACACAGCGAACACTCTACCTTGAGCAGTATACGAGATGCAGTTATGCATCCATACGTGGTGGACGTATGAGTAACTAGCTATAAGCGTATTATTTATTTTGAGGTCCGAGACATGTATATATGTAGATATATGACATTGTTCTCAATTCTTCGTTGGCTAGAAGTCACTACTGATTGACTCTAGGCCAAGTGGGAGATTGTTAGAGTTATGTCCTAGAAGTCAATAATTTAATGACTTAATTATTAGTTTATATTTTGGATGAGATTTTATCATCTGTTCCTAGGTTTATTATTGACAGATCATTCAGGTTGAGGATCTGAATTGTAGATCTCTGTTGATCATTCTTTAGAATGACAATAATAAATCTAAACGGTCCATAATCTTGATAATTAACAAGGAACATTAATTATCATATAAGATTAGTATGCAAGTTAAGTGATGATTAAGTTCTACTAATCATAGGTAAAGAGTTACCAACTTAATTGCATATGTGTATGTTATGGAACATAGCACAGGACTTGTCCCATCGAAATAAACATATGGATTGTGTTATGTGTCATTGTTTATTTCGTTATGATTTTGGTTCTAAGTTTGAGATGTTTATCTTTTCCACATGAGGATAGGTTCAATAAATACTGTCTACCGTTGATTCCCGATAAGGGCTGCTATACGGACTTTATTTATGTTCTCTTGAATTGTGCGTGGAAAAGCTAATCATCAAGAAAACCATATGTCCCTCATTAATTCACTTAGTGAGTGACGATATCTGTTTGGGCCCCTTGATGGAGATAGATTGTTTGCATGCAACTTTATACAATTATCTCTAGATCAAGAAACGTATAATCTGCAAGAATGACACATTCCTATCTTGGATTATACGATGATATCGTGTGACATAAGAATCAAAATAGGGAAATACATTTATTCTCTTATGCAGGATTGAAATATTGTAGCAGTACACTATTTATGTGAATTGGGAATCATAACGTGTTGCTAGATACCGCTTGTGATTATTGGAATTAAATAGCGATTTAATTCCATGTCCAACGTAGCATAAATCCTCAAAGGGTCACACAAATAGAGCTTTAACCATACAGTGCATTATTTATTTATTCGCAACAGTTCGTATTGCGAAAATATGATGAGTTGATTAATTAATTATATACCGTTATAATTAATTAAGTCAAATGGATCATATGGAAATAAATTAATGCATAAGCTAATTCTAGAATAATTATTAATTAGTTGATAATTATTTTAGCTCAACAAGATTTAATATAAATAGCTATATTAAATATTTGGGCCGAAATTTGTATATTAAATTGGTAGCCCAATTGAAGAGCATTTGGAGGAGTCCATAATTAAATGAATTAGAGATAGATTAAATAGGTTGAGAGGCCCCAAAAAGCCCATGAAGGAGGGCTGCCTTGGTGGTAGGTAGAGTGGCATTTAATGTAAATAGTGAGTTGGTGGTAGGTAGGGTTTGTGCACTATATATAGAGATGTATAGATGCAAAAACCAACCTTTCCTTATTCCTCCCTCATAGCCGCCACTCCTCTCCTCTCTAGGTCGGCGCCTCCCTCCCCTATTCTCACCACCATTTGCTCATGTGTTGAGCTTAGATTCTCCACTAAATAAAATAGTTATTTAAGAAGAAAGGAGAATACCATTGGATTAGCTACGCTCTTTCGAATCGCTAGCACGAATCGATTAGAGCATGGTTAACCTCTTGGTGGACTCGAGGCCGCTGCGATTTGGAGACGAAGGAGAGCACCCCATCGATTCCCATGCCGTAGGATCGAGCCCCGCGAATACGATTTCGCGGGAGGTACAATATTCCACCCCTTTCTCTTTGTGTCGAAATGGCTATGTACTAGATCCTCTTGCTCTTTGTGTTTTAATTGGATTAATTAGTTAGTAATTAGTCACAAAATTAAAATTGAGCGATTTCCTAACAGGTTTGAAGATAAGGAAGAAGCATGCAGTGGAGTATTTTGCAATATAGTAATGGATTTGTTTTGAATTAGACATTTTAGATACAGAATTGTAATGAAGTTGCTTTCTTCAAGATCCCTGTAGAAGCATTGTAATGATGTTGTTGATGAAGATACATATGATTTTTCTTTACTCTAAGCATGACGCCATAATCTTTGTCCAATGATTTTTTACTCAACTTCATATGATGCCTAGAAAAATATTGACATCTACTAATTTAATTCTATTTTTATTTTTAAATCTATGGAGATACATAGGTGATGATGTGGCATCTTGCAGCAAGGAAAAATACGAAGAAAGAAAATAATATGAGGACAACTGTTGCATCCGAAATTAGCAGCAACAAAAAAATTCTGGATTATGGCAACGATGACAACTAACACAATGAAATTTAAAACAACCATTAGACATAAGTCAACCTTATACTACTTATCACAAATACAAATTACCAGTAAATTCTTCAGATTTCAGTATAAACTTATATTGGTGATGCTTGGTCAATCTACTTTTGCCATGTGTTCTAAGCTAAAATTGAGTTTATTTTATTTTCTAGTCCTATGAAAATGTACTCATAAGCACTTTAGAAGATCCTGAGACTTGAGAAGATTTTGGATCAAGTTGTCTCTAGGACATGAATGACGACTTGATAAAAAATTTCGGTAAGCAACAGTCCAGACGTGTTAAGGAACTCCCACGCATACGCTACCAAGATATCTGCACAAAAAAAGCGGCTATTATTGCTATGCCCATTCCCTCCATCTCAAAGAAAATAATAATTAAAACAACGGACAGACTACTGGTCACTTGTCAGCATTGATTCAAGTTGTTTGACCCAAAATGAGTACTTTTTTTAATTAAAAATACCAGTAATAAATCAGGTTTAGACATTTGGAAGAGAGGAGAGGGCAGATGGCGTAGCTAAGGGGTGTATGAGATCGAGAGAGATCGCGAGAGAAGGTGTGTGTGAGATCAGAAGACATTTGGAAGAGAGGAGAGGGCAGAGGGCGTAGCTAAGGGGTTTAGTGAGGAGAGCATCAGATAAGAGTTGGACAGGATGGGAGAGAAGGGTCGGGACTTGAGAAGAAGGGTATATTGGGAAATATTGCAATACATGTCAAATTGTAGTATTTTTATTTTCAGAATGTATAACAATTGTATAAGTGTGGCAAATTTCTAAATATAATTGATTTGGAGTGGCATTTTTCTAAGAGTTAAGTTTGAAGTGATATTTTTCTAATTTTAAACTTTTGTGGTGGCATTTATCTAATTTCCCCAAAAAAATATATATGTTTACACTCCAGACAAAATTTTACGAAACTCATTGAAATATTTTTTTTTTGGACCTATTGATTGAATGCAATATTTTTGTTCAAATAAAATTATAGTACTTTCTTTACGACTCAGACCAGACTTAACCTTTTGCTAGCCCCAACAAATAGAACTATAGCATTACAACATTAAAGGACCGGGAAAATAAATAAAATCAACTAAGCACGTTGTCAGTACGATTAACGGCATAACTTGATTAAAGAGAAAAAAAAATATCATGGATCGAACTAAAGTAAGACAAGTTCAAGCATGTGTCTAGACTTGATTTTTATATATCTGACATAAGATATGCATTTGTTTTGGGAACATAATTATACGTCACGAGTGATAAGTGCCACCCATAAATTTATCATTGCCTACCATCACTTGCCAAAAAAAAAAAAAAAAAACTGAGAAAGCGCGCTTCTCCCTTTTTTTTGTCTCCTTTGTTTCCTCTCCTCTCTGTTTTCCTTCTCTCTTCCTTTTCTCTCTTTTCGCCTCTTCTATTTTTCCTCCTCTGTTCCCTTCTATTCTCTTCCATTTTTTTTCTTCTCCCTCCCCTTGGCTTCCACCATATAAATTCTGACACGTTGTTAAGATGAACATATATAAAAATAAAATAAACACACACAACAAACAACATGAACATATATTGCAACAAAGCGAAAAATATATAAAATAAACAGATTGAAGAAATGAAGTAAACACTTATTACAACAGAATGAACTGAATAATAAACAAAGTGAACATTTATAATAGTAAAATTAGAATATATAAAAGATAAAGTTGAATAAGAAATAAAAAACTAAAATGAACAGATTGAGCATGTAAAGTAAACACTTGTAACAACAAAGTGAATATATACATACAAAACACTGAATACTTAACATAGTACAAAATAAATAAATTCAAACATAATGTAATAAAGAGTGAACATTTAAATGAACAAAATGAACACATAAAACAAATAAGTCCAATAAAAAAGTTGAACATACATACATAAATCGGAACAAAATACAGAAAATAAAAATCATCTCATAATTGAATAAAGTGAACACATATATTAAAAATAAGAAATTCAATGATTATGTACGAGTTTTCATTTTCTGATAATCTTGCATAGTAAATTCATTAAAAATCTACTTGAACATTTTTCTTTCCATATTTATATATGCTACAAAACAATCATTCATTCAAGCATCTTCTATTCTGTTCTAAGTTTTGTCATAATAATTTTCATTGAGGAAGAACAAAAAAGACAATTTGTAGGAACGAATGTAATTTGAGTCCCTATGTGATTTTTTTAGGATTTTTTATATGTACGATTCAAATCAAACGCGACCTATCAATCTAGATTCTTCAAATTGCTAAGAACCCTTCCTCGTTGTATTTTTTTTTTACTTACAAATTATTGCTATCTCAAATATTTTATTTTTTAAGGTATCGTTTGGATAGGTGTGGGAAGAAGGGAAGAAGGAAAGAAGTGGGAAGAAATATTGGAAAGTGTGTAATTTTGTGAAGAATTTGGATTGTTTATAATTTTTTTCTTCTTCTTCTTCTTTTTTTTAACGATCCAAACGCACTAAGGTGGGTCATAGACCAACCAAAAAGCATGTAGCTTCACCCACGGTCATAACTAGAAATTCTGAACGAATGAAGCTGAAAATAAATTTTTTTACTGAATTCCAAGAGGACTTAATATAAGAAATTAAAAAATTTTTAAACAGATTATCACATAATTTTTTAAATTACAAGAGGGACCAAGCCCCTTTCATTTCAACATGCCTCTTCCCCTGGAGGAGCATGGCGTGTGCCCCCTATTTACAAGAGGGAGGCTTCTTACCTGAGGTTGTGTGTGGAAAGCCGGAAAATATTTCATTTTTTTTTAAATTATTTCCTAAATTTCATCGACCTTCGTCCTATCTTCAGATTAAGGTTGAATTCTATATTTTGTTGCCAAATAGTTAAAATTCTATATGCCATTGTTTAATAGTTAATTTTTTTTTTTACTGCGGAGCACATTATAAGAATTTTTTTCTAATTACCACAGTAAACTTATAGCTCCGTTTGGATAGGTGTAGGAAGAAGGGAAGAAGTATTGGGAAGTGTGTAACTTTATGAAGAGTTTGGATTGTTTATAATTTTTTTTCTTCTTCTTCATTTTTCCTACTTCTTCTCAACGCATCCAAACGGAGACATAATTATTTATAGGAAAGCAGACGTAATAGGACAGGAAATCATTTTCATATTTCTAAAAAAAAGAATGACTAAATCATAATCATATTTGCTTTTTCTTTTTTTTTTTGGGGGGGGGGGTATTAATAGGTCGAAAATTAAAAGAATATGGTTTGATGTACGAATTTAATTCAGAAGAATTTTGATTTATGCCACTAGAATAATTTGAATGCCCTTATATACTAATTAATTTTTATGCCAATACAAAACAATTAATTTTAATTTTATATCATTGGCCAATTTAAATATTGTTCTTATGAATATGTCATTATGAAACATAAAAATTCGAGATATGTTATCATAAATGAATCAATAGTTTAGTTTTATTCCAGCAAAGAATCGCAAAAGTTCCAAGCATGACATCAAATATTTTACATTTAGTACCTCGCTGGATTTGCCACGAAGATGGTTAGGGTAGGAGTTGAGGGTGCGGCTTGGAAGCTGAGGTACACGGCGGAGTAGGAGGGTGGTTATTGTTACTTTTAGCATTTATTCTTATAATATAACTGTTATGTTTTTTTTTAATAACATGAATTGCTCGATTCAAAAATTTGGTTCAGTTCGTGGGGAGTGAATTTGACATACACTGTCAGTATAAACGAAGTTTTATTGATAGTTAGAGTCAACAGTTCTATTGATACTTTTGCTAATATCAAGGAAATGGTTATTACTTATTTACTTAATAAGAGTTAAAGCTTATTGGCTTTTTTTTTCCCCTTTTAAAGCATAGAGTAAAAATGCCACCGCTTAAGATTTAACTACAAGTCTTCACAAAAAAATTATAATTGTCAGATTACATTGGATCATGAATGTGCACTGTATCAACAATTTGGGCCTTTTGACTAGTTTGTGATGAAATATGGGCTCAGTGGACATCATTTAATTTTACATCTTATTAGTTATCAAGTAGTAAACTAGTAATGCCAAGTACTTTCAAACTATATGGAGAAAATTTATAAGATCAGTTAACATGAAAAATAAAGCCGGAGTATCAACGTTAATTGTGTGACTTGGTACAGAGTTGTAAGCTCAGCTAAGCCATTTTTGCCATGACCTCCTGTAGAATAACTTCAGTATCTGCATAAACTGTTTTTGTCATTGTATCATCATGCTTGTTCACTGCCTCCAATAGCTGCAATTAGTTGGAAAATCAACAATAAAGGAACATTATAGATGCTGTCAACTGTGCCAAAACGCCAACATTACATGGAATATAAAGAATCCAGTGCAAACAAAATAATAAAAAAATTGATAACAATAATAAAATAAATTAGGCATATCATTTTGTTAGATCAAATCATCTGTCTTTTACCGCGCATCGAAGTTAAGGTAATTTGTATGTAGAATTATATTACCACAAATCAATAGCCCATCATATCAAAACATTTGAAAATTCTTGCGCAACGCATGTTTTGACTGGTACCAATTACACTGTGGTGAGATGGTGCATTGTAGAAAGAGCTCGAATTCAATGGCATACCGTTTTTGTTAGATTAAATCATTTGTTTTTTGCTGTGTTCAAATTAAAGTACCATTTCTGTAAAACTATATGATCACAAATCGATATCAATCATAGGGAAAGATAGTTCAAATTTTGGGACAAAGCATGTATGACTGGTTCCAATTAAGCTTGACAAGTGTACCGTGTACGCGTCATAAAAGACAAACAATTAAAGAATCATAAAGATGTATTTATTCATGCAAATTCAATAACATTTCATTACCGTCTCACAATTGTTAAATAGATGATTAGCAAGGTCGGTAACTGGCGCTTTCTGCTCATCAGTGGCAGCTGAGATGACAGTGTCGAAGTCATAATACATGATGGTCGACTTGAGACACAAGTACCTCCTGATATACGGCCAAACATCGCCTTGATATATGAGATCCTTCATGGCCAATAGATCAAAGGCATTCTGTTTCAATCTGTATGCACACATCAGTGGTCCAATTTTCGCAATGTATATTCCCTTCTGGAGAAACGATCGTGTGCCAGTTTCTTCATTCATTATTTCTGTTAATTAGTTGTATTGATGTCAGTTTGTTTGCTAATTTTTCACTCATTTCTACTGCCTTGTACGTGTACTGCTCTAATTGCTGTTATTAATAGGTAGATCGACCGAAACACAGGCAGTAATACTTTCCAATTTTTTGTTCAATCAACTAAAACTGGTAGAAGATTCTCTTGCAATGGTACCACAAAGTCATAATAGTAGCAATTGGATGGATATATGTTAAGATTTCACTAGAAAATTATAATTACAAAAAAAAAAAAAACTAAGAGAACTAACTGCTTGTTACTTTTGGAACAGGCAAGGGGCTGGTAAGCCACCACCCATTGTCAGTAGTCTCTTCGGCCCTTGTAGGTCCCACCGGCAGCGAAGAAAACACTGCAATTGCACCAATTCCAAATAACATCCTTCTTGAAACATGAAGCTTCTCACTATTAGTAGGATTGACATGGTTTTCATCTCTGGAATCAAATGACACCCCAAGGGTTGATCTGACTGTGAATTTAGACACGCCAGTTTGTAATTGTTTGCAATGGATGAAGTTGGAGGCAACTGCATTGATGCCAGAGAGAGAAGAAACCATGGCGTATTAGTTTTGTGGGAGTAGATATCACCAGAGTTTGTTGCTTATCTGGCAAAAGAAAAAAAAGAGGAGGGAAATGAGAAAATACATCCGCAACAACACCACTCAAATTATATCCACCCGAATGAACAGGTACAGGAGATCTAATGTGGCCTTTCCATGTAGGTATCTGTATAAAAATTGTTCGTTTCGACATCCTAAGTACTCTATATCGGATCCGATCCAATAAGCGATTGTTGACTTATGGATACTGTAATCTTTTGTTATTTTCTATGTTTAATTAGTACAATCGTGCTGGAGTGGAGTGACCGGGATTACTCGTTACACGTTAGGCTACACGAAGGTTGGTAAAGGAAATTTAGGCTAGCGATATTGACCCGGAGGAACGGTGGGAGCTGGGAAGACAGACATGTCTTAGGCCGTTTGGATGTGTCCGAAATTTACAAGAATAGTAAATTCTAGGTATAAATTTATTATAAATAATCTAAATTTATCATAAAGTTATATAATTTTTAATAAATTTATGTCTAGAAATAAGAAATTTTTTCCAAATTCCTAAACGATCCAAACGGCGCCTTATTTATTTCTCATCAATTGTAATCTTTTTCATATGGTGAAAAAAAATTAATTAATTATGTATTTTACAGATCATGTCAGCCAAAATTTTAAACATATTTGGTAGGTTATATATCAATTACGTAAACCATATATTGTTATTCACTTTTTCTCGTCACATTTTGTTATTTTCAATGCCAATATCATCTTAACAGAGGGCAGTCGTTACCATCTATTATGAAAATAATATTATTAACTTATTTTATTAAAACATTAACTATAAAAAAAATTTTGGCGCGTATTCAACAATTTTCAACATTTTAATCTTATAAAAAAATTAAGTTAAAAAAAGAATAAAAGAAATAAATGCACGTAGCTTGTCAACTAGATCGAAATTGGGGGTAAGAAAATTTTATTCACATTTATCATCTTATTATTATTATTGAATAGTGCATCAACTTATTCAAGAATAAGCTGAGAGCCTGAAATTGTAATTATAAATTAAATAAAAAGATAAAAATTCACATCGGAATTTCAAGCAACTGGTACAGGAAATTCATGAGGAAACTATTTATTTGTGGTTGTGGAGCTTCAAAAATTGAATGACCTCCTTTAATTAAATAATACACCATTTCAACTTGGCATTAAACACAATACAGCTAGTACTTATTACTGTTTACTAATTTACTGTGCCCAAATTTATTTACCATCCCAATTCACACCACTGTTTGACCCGCCACCGCCCCTTCTCGGTTCTCTAATAAGTAAAGTAACCCACCATAAACTGGAAAGTAGAAATTGATAAAAAAAAAAAATCAAAAAAGAAAAAAGAAGGAATGTCGTGTTATGTGGGAAAGGCAACGAAGATCTTCATCGTCGTTCTAGCCGTGCTGGTGGTGGTCAGTCTAGTCTTGGCGTTGGCATTAATTATACACCGACTACCCAAAAACAGGTCCACAGGAGGTGGTGATGCCTCTTCTACTTCCTACTGCGACCAAGGAAATTCACACAATGTTGCATGCAGCCCCCTTTTGTTACCGGATCCGGGTGCTTCGGGTGTACCCGCTTCGCCGAGCCAGCCTTCACCAGCTGCCCCAGCACCAGTTTTCCCTTCCAAGCTCAATTTTTCATAGGCAAGGTTAATCTTTATTTTTTATTTTTTCTTTTTCTTCACTTTTTATTTTTGTTATTTTATGTTGGTAGAATTTCTGATAATAAGATAGTGTGTGTACAGAGTGTTGTGCTATGGGAGAAGTATTTTCAGAATAAAGAAAGGGTGTTATTGAGAAATAGAAAGAAACTTTACCAAGACTAATGGATTGATTTCTATGATTTCTTTTAAATATAAAAGGGTCTTAGTTTAGTTAAATGTGCACATCAAATGTTATCGAAATCTCCAGTTCATGGCATTTCAGTTGCAGAAACACGGGGAAGAAAAATTTTACATAGAAACCCTTTTTATCTTTTATAATTATTATTAGATATTTCAATTGACTTTTACAACAATCAGCAACACTACAAACAAAAAGCTCTTCAACAGAGCAGCTTGAAGCCCATGAGTCAAAATTATACAATCAAAACCCTGCAACTACTGCAATTTAAGTACTTCATGATTGTTCAATGACTTTGAACATAGGACACAATTAACAACACTACAATCAAAAAGCTTTTCACCAGAGCAGCTTGAAGCTCGTGTACTCTCCATTGGTGAAATTTTACACTACAAAGTAGAAACCCTTTAACATCTATAATTAATACTTGGTAATGTATCAAAAAAGATCTTCAACAAAGCAGTTTGAAGCCCATATACTCTCCATTAGTGATCTGTCTCCACACATCAATTACACCAAATAAGGTGATTATCACGGTGCTAAGCGCCATTACTGAACTAACCAAAAACACAACAAAAGAAACCCTGCCTGATTTCTCTATTACCCTTTGTATTGTCATCAATCCCACGACTGATGCGACAAAGCACACCACTGCATACATTACTGCCTCGTTGATCCTTCTCACGCCGAGCAGTATGTATTGCACCATTGACATTGATGCGGAGAAGAGAACCATGAGGGAGGATGTGGCTGCGGCTGTCTGGAAAAATTATCATGTAATAAATTATCATAAGTTATTTAATTATAATTAAGCACATTGTAATAACAGAATACTGATCTTAAAATTAAAATTGGCTTCAATAAAAAAAAAAAGAATGCATGAGTGTGTCTGGTATGTAATATCTGTCAAGCTAGTAACAACAACTATAAGCCTTTTGTCTCAAACAAGTTGGGTAGGCAAAAAAAATAATAATAATAACTCAGCAAGAGAGAGGATGTAATATCAAGCCAGCACTAAACATTTTTCTTTTTAGAAATTAAAGAAGTTTTTTTCTTTTAATTTGCTACTGAGAAAAAATGAAAAGGTAATCACCTGTGGAGGTACTCCGATCTGAAGAAAAACAGGGTTTAAAAGCAGGCCGCCTCCAATTCCGAACAACCCGCTTAGTGCACCGGTTAGTATTGCTGCCACGGGAAAGACATGCATCGGCAAGGACTCAAGTTTGCTCTTGATTACACATGCCTGATCGTGTAAAACAGTAAGAAGAAAATATAACAAATGATTTTTTTTTTCAATAGAGATTCCTTAATTTGATAAAAATAATAAAGATTCTTTAACGTAACATATATAGAAATTGATTGACCTGAGTTCATTTATGAAATTAAATTTTGAAAATCAAGCCAAAAGATACTGGCTGTACAAAATTAGAATGGTACAGGGAGTGCTTAATACCTTGTCGGTACCACGAGCATGATCTGCACGTTCATGCTCCTTTTTCTTGGTGTACAAAATGTATGAAGTGAACCCAATGGCGACTGGGATTTGGGAGAGAGTTATTAACCAGTAGGTGATTCCACATGGCTTTATATCTATCACTCCCTGATAAATTAGCTCATGTTAGAAAAATTACTGAAAAATAAAGAGTGTTTTCAGCTTTGTTTTTTTATCATGGAAGCAGGGATTAAAGTCTGTAAAAATGATAAATGGATTCTTCTTATTATGAAATAAATACTAATTTCTTTGTAAGATGGTATTCTTAGGTGTGTTTGGATAAGCCTAGAATAAGGAATAAGAATAAGAAAAAAATATTTTGATATGTGTGCTTATTTTTATTTTTGTGCAACCCAAACAATACAAGAATAAAGAATTTTGGTCATTATTCTTATACTAACAAAATTATATATAAGAATAAGGAATTTGGACAAGCACGCATACCAAAATTCCTTATTCTTATTCCTTATTCATGGTTCATCCAAACACATGTAAGTGGTGATTGGTACAATCGTTACTGCAAAGTAATGATTTATATAAGATGGTTCTGACAGCAACCGAGAACCAAATTTCTCATCTTACCTGCTTTTATATTTTTTTCAGAAAATATAAAAAATTCGGAGTATTTCTTTTAGAAATGAATAAAAAAAAACCGGAGTAGGCACGAATCTCATTGAACGTGAACCAGAAACAATACAGCGCAGTTCAGCTGCGCAGCGCAATCGATGCCTACTTTTTTAAGTCAATAAAATCTACTATGCATAAAAAGTAGGCATGATGTTTTGTCTTTTAGTCAACCTGGCACTTACTTGGGACAAATATGTAGCCGAGATGTTCATAGGATTCTAGAATAATCGCACACCATAATTGCAGGTAACTTTAAAAAATGGAGTAAACATTGATTGGCAGGCAAAGAATTGACCATTTTCATTGTTATTTTATTTTGGAATTTTGGATAAGAATGATGTCTTTGCAACTTGCATAACCTTTTTAGATCACGGAAAAAAAAATGCAGGAGGAAAATGTAGTGGTGACGACAGTGAAGTTACAAATTGGCAGTAGTTTGGTGACAAAGCAAAGATCATTTTGAACTGTATTATTACAACTTACTAAATTAAATTGCAACCACTTTCCATCACACCAGACCAAAATAAAGTAAGGGAAAAAAAATCACATCTCAGAACTATTCCATTGTTATACTTTTTGTTGCTAAATCAATTCTAAAACATGTGCTGGTTTTCACAGAATATATACAAACCTGTCTGATAGCTCGTCAGACTAACGTGTCCATGTTTAAACAGAAATATGTTATTATATCTTGGCATATATATTATCAGATATTCAAACTGTACTTGAAAAACTAAGCTATAAGATGATCTTATTAAGATGCAGTAGAATAAATAAAAAATAGTAAGAAAACAAAGAATTGCAAACCTTGCCACTCTTATTTCCAAGAATAATATGAAGCACAAAAAAACACATCCAGATCAAGACAAGAACCACCAGATCCTTCCATGGGACCATATTTTGGGCACCATTTTCCTTTCCTTCTCTCTCGTCCACTAAAAGTGGCACCTCAGCCCCACTCTCGCCTTCCTCAACCTGAACCTTAACTCTCTCCTTCTCTGTTTCATCTCTCCAAATTTTGCACCCAGATTGAACAGTCTTAGTAGTGGTAATTGCAAGAAGCAAAGCAAATAGTGCAGTAATTAGCCATTCAGGAAACATGATGTTGCACAACACTCCTATGCTTACACCTAGTAACATACATGGCTGTGATAGGAGCACAATTTCGTAGTTTATTGGCGATTTTTCCATGAAAAAGAGAGCATCTATTATGTAGCATAATGCACCAGCCGTGACCATGAAGGAGGAGTAAGCTGTTGCTGTTTTGAGACTTAGCCCGGCGACTATAGTTAGGATCGGGAGGAAGAGAGAACCGCCACCGACACCACAGGCAGTCGAAACAGTGGCAGCTATGAAACAGATGATACATGCTATGATCGTGTTGGTGTTTGGATAAGTGTCTTGTGAGGATAGCTGGTTGTCTCTCCATTGAGAGAATTTGTGTAAGATGTTCTCTAGGCCATGATGAGGGGTTGGTTGTGAAGTGGAGAGCGAGAAGACAGTCAGGTGGGTTAGAGAGAGAAAGAGGAATTGCAAAAGAAGGGTTTTCGATGATTTCATTAGGAAAGATAAGAATTGGAGTGGGCAAAAATGGAGCTCTGTGTCTTTTGGAGGATTAAATTGTGAAAGATAGATGGCAAATTAATGTTCAAGTTGTATGTATTTTTATAGATCCAACCGTCCAATTGCATGGGGACGTCTCCGGATTTTGACTATAGGATCTTCTGTGTCCATAACTGGAATATACGTTTTATCTTTAAAAAAAATGAAAAAATATACTTGTAAAGAATAAACAAGTATATATATACACATTGCTAAATTTTCAGTTAAGAAAATGTGTAGGTAGGATATTCAAAATTAAATGATTTTTTTAAAATAATAGTTGACAAATGGTTTAAGTAAAAGGTTTCTTCAAAAGTTCAAATGATTTACGGAATACAATAAAAAAACAGTCTTAAGTAATCGACATGACCCCAATTGTAAGATGGAGAGGGTCGAGATGCAAAATTGAATTATCTTTATTATTACATAACAAAGTTGGGGCAACTAAATCTTCTATCTTGTAAACTGGGCTACTGTTTCATTACAATCGGATAGAATAAAATATTTCATTGGAAATGATAGAATATCTATTATATGGAAATAATTTTGGAAGAAGAAAAAAATTAGTCTGGTATAATTATATTAGGATATATTTAACTATTTCATAACACAAGCGGTGTAAAATTTTGTACTCTCTTTTACCGATTTCTTTTTCTCGAACATCATCGTAATGAATATCCATAGAAAGAGGAATAAAGCTAAAAGATTTAAAAAAAAAAGTAAAAAAGTATTGCACATGCGGCAAAGTAAATAATTTAACAAATTAAACAGCAAGTTTTTTTAGGGTCAAATATGAAAATAGTTTTGAATGTGGTCTTGACGAATATTTAGAAAAAGTTAGGATTTTGTGTCAGCAGGGTTCGTAATATTTTTTGATGTAACGTCTAATATAAACATAGTATAATAATAATAATTTTTAAATAAATAACTCTAAAATAATGTAACATAAAAAATTCATTAGAAATCAAATGTATATTATAATAACAATAGAAAATCTAAAATAATATATCCAATATACAAAATAATAATTCAAAAGTCAAGAAAAAAATACAACAATTCCCTATGAATTTTCATTTTCTCATAATTTTGCATAATAGATTTATTAGAAATCTAATTAAACATTTTTTTCTATATTATAATATATAAATATTAGAGGTATACAATGGAGTTCAGCTACTATTCAAACCACAGTATTTCAAATTTGTTTTGCCGCTTAGAAAGGAGTTCAGCTACTATTCAAACCACAGTATTTCAAATTTGTTTTGCCGCTTAGAAAGGAGTTTAGCTACTATTCAAACCACAGTATTTCAAATTTGTTTTGCCGCTTAGAATTTTTAGTTGACATTTTTATATGTGTGTTTGGATGCACAAGAATAAGGAATCGGATAAGAAAACGTTCCAAATTTCTTATTCTTGTGAAACTCAAACAACACAAAAATAAAAAAATTGGGTCCTTATCTATATTCTAACAAAACCATAAAATTAGAATAAGAAATTTGGACAAGCACGCATTTCGAAAATTCTTATTCTTATTCCTTATTCAAAATATTTTGTGGTTGTTTTTGTTTATTATGTCCTAAAGTTATGCTACATAATTATTCATCCAAATATATTCCATCAAGAATAAATGCTACATGGGTCCCCATGTGATTTCTTTTACGAGTCGTTATGCAATTTAAATCAAACACGACATGTTCATCTGGGTCCTTCAAATTTTTGAGATGGATCGTGACTTGTGATTTTTTTTTATTTACAGACAAATATAATTTCTAAATATTTTTTTTTGAGGTGGGTCCAATCGCATAGCTTCGCCCCTGTTTAGTAATATTTCAAAAACAAAACCTTTAAAAAAAGAATGAGACCAAAAAGTCTAAGGGCTAAAATGAAAAATTACAGAAAACAAAGTATACTTCTGTTTAACTTGAACTTATACCTCAGATATTCCAGTTGGCAAGTGCATAGTGGAATGCCTCTTTCAAAAACTTTTGGGATGATATCATTTTCTATACCCAGTTCCATGAATAATAAAACAATAATTAATTTCTTTTATTATATATGTAATGGATATTATAACAGATTAAAGAATAGCTCGCCGACTTGGGGTATATTATGTATGTTCCCCTGTTTTGCATCTAAGGACATGATAGAGATTTGGCCAAGGTGAAATGGTAAGATTACTTCTATAAAAAGCCTTTTTTCCCAATCAAACAGGAGACGCACACAAAAATCGACCAGCTGGACAAAGTGCCATATAATTGATTATTTTAACTAATGGTAGCGAATTCCATTACTGCCCCTGAAAAAAAAAAGGTATAGCATCCTAGATATCGTACAACAGGACAGATATGTGATCAATGTATCGACATTGCTGATTGTCGTTAGCCAATAATAATAATAATAATAATAATCACTATCTAGTTTATCCAAAAAATAAAATAATAATAATTATTATTATTATCCATTTCTGGGGTTTTAATACTTTTTCCAAAGTAATTAGAGCTTATAATTTGAGCAAACTGATAAGGAGATTTACTTAATTCGCTGAGGAAGTAAAAACGTTAGAAAAGAGAGTATGTTCCCTCTCTGAAAAGATAATATCGCATTATTCTTGTTAGTGGTGTCTATTTTTCTCATTTATTGATCAGTCTCTTTTCGACCGTCACAGAAAATCACGAAAATACCCTAATCATATATTTTCTCATTATGATAAATATTATAAATTATATATATAACGGTACGGGTAAATAAAGGTACAAAATAAACGGTACAGGAAGATTTGCGTTAACCAAAAAAGTCTCTTTTCGACCATCACAGAAAATCACGAAAATATATAGGTAGAGGAGAGGGTATTTTCGTCAAAAATACCCTCTCCTATAATCACGAAAATATATATATCACGAAAATCACGGTACAGGAGGGTATTTTCGTCAAAAATGTATACAGTTCATTATTTTTATTGAAAATATTGTTCCAATAATTAAAAACAAATATGTCGAGCACAAAAATATCAAATAAATTACCAGCTTAATTAACTATAATCGTCTACCATTATATTTTTAGTATTAAATTCAGACTTTACAATCATGCCTATTTCAAACTTCAAAGAGATACTTATTACGCTTCAGAGTTTTCTTAAAAAGATCATCAATATATAAAAAACTTATCATGCTACAAAAAAATATATATATATTAAGAGATCACCAAAATCTTATCATTTTACAAAATAAGTGCCACAAACTATATATGAAATAAACTCAATTATAACAAATTATAATACAATTACAAGAAGTCTTGGTCGAGAGGAATATTTTCAACTCTGATGGTTGCATGATCATATTGTTCCGTTGTCCCTTTTCGATACTGCTCTTGATGGTAAATTGTTGTGTGTGTTGGATTTATCATGCAATCATGATCGAACGGTCCACACATGACAATGTTTGCATCTTTAGATGCCTTTGGTATAACTGAGAGTTGCCCCTCAATTATTCTGACAAACAAGCTATTACTTGAAATGTCGCATTGATTCAGGACTATAAAGATCGACTGCAACACTATAGCTTTCTCCAGGAAAAATTTGACCAATTTTAGCTCCAGTGGTGTGCCTTCAAAATTGGTTATTTTGATCCATCTAAGATTTCGAAATACTATATTCGGTGTATTTTGCTCTGCAGTTACTAAGTCGCTTATGTCCTTTTGTTGATAAAAATTGCTTGGCAGCTACAGGATCATCAAAGATAAACAAAAAAAAAAAAAACTCATCATTAGTTTCCAGAAACAGTAAAGAGACCAAATTAATATTAGTATTGGTTTCCCTTTTCAACAAAATTCAACAATTTAGGCCAAGGAATTCTTATTGTGACCGAAAAAGAGTAACTATCTTGTGATACCATAATAACAGTAAGTTTTCACATTGACAGAATAAGTAAAATAAATTAAAATTTAAAAACACAAACCTGAATGAAAAGTTTTTCTAAATATGGAGAGGGGCAGAGACGAAAAAAAGAAAATACACAATAGAGATGCTCTTCGCTTATTGAATCCATAATGAGCTGGAATTCTTGTAAATTCTGTAGTTCCAGTGGCAAACCAGGCTCATTAAGTTCTTGTTCTTCTATAACTATATTCTGGTACACATAATAACCAAGTTAAAAACCACTCTATCAAAAAGGAAAATATAATAAAAATGTACCTAATAGCAATTTAATTCTGGAGATACAAATTTACATTCTGAATCAGGTCTTGGAAATACTAAAAGTATCCCAATAGGTTCAATGAATTGGGATTCTTTGAAAATAAGCTAAGATGAGTTTTACAGATTATATATATGACAAATAAAATGGAATTGGACCATGCTAACTACAGTCAGAGTAATTAAGTGAGAGAAAAGTACCATAAGGGCCACGGAGCAAATAGTCAAGACCTTTACATGCGAAAAATCTGATAAAATCCTAAAAAACACTTCTTCATACTCTTCTTCTAATTCGTCGGAGCATAAGTAAGCATCTGTTACTTTTGATACATTACCAAAAGCAGTTGAGAAAGATATCCATCCATGGTACAAGAATGACTGGAGTTCAGGTGCTGATATCTCCATATCAGACACACCTCGACAATCGACAATTGCCAACTTCTTAAGTTTCAATTTATCCCCAACAAACTTAACGACCTCAAGATTTTCACATCTCTTTAGACAAATACATTCAAGTGAAACACAATTTTCTAACATAGTTGTTAACATCTCATCCACTAAATCTACATTATCAAGATATAGGGAGCGCAATCCAACGAAATTGGTAAAGTCCGACGAATCAGAGAAATTGCACCGTGATAGACTTAAATGGGTGAGAAAATTGCATCTAAATAGTGAATTGGATATCACAAATGGCATTTTATCATCCATGTAATAAGCTCTGTAGGAGTTTAAGACCCCTTGAGACAAGTCAATTTCAAGTTCTTTGACCCCTTTGGCTAAAACGGTAGCAACCCAATTCTCAAAATTAGGAAATAAAATATCAAAAGGGGAGAGGAGAATTCCAAACTTATCAAGGTTTCTCTTTTCATGGAGTTGGAGATACCGATCTAGAGTGGCAGCAAATTGCATGGGAGATTGATTGCATGAGAAATCTTCGCCAAATTGGAGAGAGGTTGAGGAGATGAGGTTGTATTGCCAGAGATGTCTCCATCTCTTAGACAAAGTGCTTGTTCTAATTGCGTATTTAAGAGGCACCAAACAGAGAATGAATTGGAGAATTTCATTGGGGAGGATGCTTATTCTATCTTCACCTCTTCCCATTAATGGTTTCTCCTTTTCTTTATCTGATTGATTGTATTTGTACTTTGTGTTTCTTTGGGGATTTGGGTCTTTAGAGAAGACGTTGGTGGGAAGCCATCTTCCCAGGGAAGATTCAATTAAAGTAAATGACTAGATGAGGATGCTTCCTCTCTCCATAATATACCAGTATTTGATGTAGAATTGCTTATTGACTCTAGAATTTTTTTTTTATTTAACTATGTATTAGTACTAATATACCAGTATTTAATATACCAGCACTTGTCGCCAATACTGGTATATTTGTACTTTCTACATCAAATACAGTAAATGCTTATTTGTCGTTCCCGAGTTGCTACCTTTTTATTCGGTTCAGATGATAATATAGGAAAAGCCGAAGGGAGTTCAACAGAATTTTATTAATTGATGATTGTTAAAAAAAAAATACGAACAAACTTGTTGGTAATCGTAATTTGGGAATTACTCCAACCTTGTAGTTAGGGCTGAAAACGGTAGCCGTTTCAATCGTTCTTTCGTTTCGTTTCGTCCGAAACGGAACGGTAACGGATAAGAATTTTAGTTTCGTTTAAGGAATGGAACAACTAACGCAAATAGAAATATTGTTTCGTCTTAGAATGGAACGATTAGTGAAACTGGTACGTTTCGTGGTCGTTTATTTCGCGCATTTCGTCTAAAAATTTTTTCATGTTTTATTATTAGATTGCAGAGGACCTCAGCGGAGAGATCGAGGGAGAAACGAGTAAAATTAGATTTCTGCAGCGTCGCTCCCGTCATTTATCCGCCGAACACAGTCACATCTATCTCTCTCTTTTCTGCACCACCTAGTACAATCGTCGTCGAGAGCGAGAGGTGATGATGGTGCCTCCTCCTCCTTTCCCGCTTGACCTAACCTGTCATTTCTCTATCTCTATTTCATAGAAAATGCAGAATAGTTTATTTTTTTGCATCTTAATAAAAATGCAAAACGGTTAGGTAGTCAAAGACAGTTATAACCGTTTTGATCGTTCCCATCAACAAAACGATCAACGCAACATGTATTAAACGGATGCAACAATCAACGCAATAAGTACAAAAATTTCGTGCATCAATGCAACGGTTAACGAAAATGACCACTTTCGTGGTCGTTACTTGTAGTGTTCAAATCCTCTTTATTATGTTAAAAATGTGAAGTTAAGCCCAAGGGCCTGTTTAACTTTCACAAAAAAAAAAAAATGTGAAGTCATAAAGTCAACTCTAAAAATGGGCCAATTCTTTAGATTACTGGCGCACTATAAAGTTAATAAAATTTGGGCCTCATTTTAAGCCCAAAGTTTACCGTTTAAGAACTTGTAAAAGACAAAGGTAATTGATAAAAACCGTAATTATAACATTCATCTAATTGGGTATTTGGTTGCCAGATGCTGAGTCTGAATTGTGTAGTGCTACAAAGGTAATCGAGATGCCTCTTATAATATGTATCATATAGATAGAAAGGAACATTATCTTGCTCAGTATATGCTGCTACTAAAATGTTTTAAATTATAATTTAAAATGTTTTAGAGCTCATTGAATTACATATTTTAGTTTACTGGTTACAATATGTAAAATGCACTTTTTTGTAATTCACAAAATAACTTGTGTGTGTTGTTGTCTCTTCTCTCTGTCTTCTTAAATACAGCACCTCTAGTAGATGTAGAGCCATGGGGTTCATGGGGAGAATGTATTCATACCGGATAAAAGCCAAGCCGCAGATTGTTTCAGATTTTTAATCACACAATAATCCAAACATATAATATTTTCCAGATTTGGATCACGAATTATAATTTTGTGAATTTAGCAATCGTCTAGATTTGCTGTGATAACACTACAAGTCATGTCTTACACAGTAAGCTATACGTAAACTAAAAGGGAACCAATTACATGCTAGTTACTTACCAGCTAAATATCACCAGCTTTTCTTGTGTGTCAATTCAGATCACACCGTGATGCTTAATTCAATCCATAGTTCCATACATACTAAGCTTGGGGGTGAAAACATAAAAATTTTTATATGAGAAATCACTGGTTCAAAAACCCAACAACCCTGCGGCTCAGAAAAGAAGTGGCGAGCCCTTCCTAAATACATAGTTAAATAAAAAAAATTCTAGAGTCAATAAGCCAAAAGATGCTGCAAGTGCTATATATATATATAGAGAGAGAGAGAGAGGTGGGATAAAGTGCCATAGATGTCTTTTTTGAGTCATTTTTTGAAGATCCGAAATTCAATCGGTCAATCCAAACCGTTCAAATTGATCAGCATATTGAAATACCATTGGAGACCAAATTTTACATTTTTTTGAATTTTTTTGGTATTTATTTTGATATGTTCAAATTGGAGGGTCTGAAATACTCCAATTATAACGTTTTTTAAAAATATCATAATAAATAGCAAAAAAATTCGAAAAAATATAAAATTTGGTCTCGAAGGATAGTTTAATGTGGTGAATAACTTGGATGGTTCAAATTGAGCATTTGAATTTTGGATCTCGAAAAACGACTCTATGGCACATTAGCCATCCTCTATATATATATATATATATATAGTGGATTGATAAAATACACTCTGGTATATGGATCGTCTCCTGTACACCAGAGTCGTTTATAAAATCCAAAAATCAAACAGTCGATCCGAGCCGTTCAAGTTATTCTCCATATTGAAAAACTCTCGGAGACCAAATTTTACCATTTTTCGAATATTTTTGCTATATATTATGATATTTTCAAAAAACACTACAATTGGAGTATTTCAGGCCCTCCAATTTGAAAATATCATAATATATAGCAAAAATATTCGAAAAAATATAAAATTTGGTCTCCGAGAGTTTTTCAATATGGAGAACAAGTTGAACGGTTCGGATCGACCGTTTGAGTTTTGAATTTCAAAAACGACTCTGGTGTACGAGGACGATCCGTACACCAGAGTGTATTTTATCACCCCTCTCTCTCTCTCTCTCTCTCTCTATATATATATATATATATAATGGATTCAATGAAAGCGCTTTGACCGGAGTCTCAGTTAAACCCCGTCGGTTCTCAATTTTGAAACTTCAAACGACCGATCCGAACCGTCAAATATGATCTCCATATTGAAATCTCCTTGCTGACCAAAATTTTCATTTTTTTGAATTTTTTAAGTATTTTTTTCGGATTTTCAAAAACAGCAATTTTTGTAGGGTTCAGAACAAATTAGATTAACGATTTTTGAAAATCCGAAAAAAATACTTAAAAAATTGAAAAAAATGAAAATTTTGGTCGACAAGGAGATTTCAATATGGAGATCATATTTGACGGTTCGGATCGGTTGTTTGAACTTTCAAAATTAAGATCTGATGGGGTTTAACTGACACTCCGGTCAAAGCGCTTTGATTAAAGGCTTTCTCTATATATATATGATATCACAAAAATCTTTTCAAATTACAAAAGGAGTGCCACAAATTTCATTAAAAAAACATCAAGTATAACGTAACATAACATAACTACGAGAACTCTTGGTCCAACAGAATATTTTCACATTCAGGAGATTGAATATTGAACGAATCTAATTAAATATGATAGATTAATTCTATTTTAGTCTCTTGATCAAGTATCAAATAAACTTCAAAATTTATAAAGTTTATATGAAAATGCATTGCTCGTTATATCGAATAAGATCAACAGTTTGGATTCTAAATTTGAATTTTATATTTAGAAAAAGTAACCAAAAAGTGAGTTTTAGGGCATTTAGGGGCATTGAAATTGTAGGCACTAGAACCCTCCTATTAATTAAATATAGTAATTTCGTTGTGCTATGTTCTTTAGATCGAAAAATAATCCAATCTATTTTGTCAAACTTGTCAAATTTGCTTTAAAAAACTTGCAAAAATTTTTAGGAAAAAATTTTGCAAGTTCAAAACTAGTAATTTCTGACATAGAAAATTGCCATATAAACTTGGCTTAAATTTTCTGTGCAAAGAAAAAACTTGCCAAAAGTAAATTCTAGCATAAATTCAAATCAACCGATCAATAAAAATTAGAGGACAAATTTATATTGATCGATCAATGAAAATTAGAGGACTCAGATCACATGTACAAGGCTCAAAGCACATGTCACACGAGGGGATAATTTTTTTTTCCCTATAAATTAGACATGAACTATCTTAAATTTAATTATCTAACTTAAATTTCCAATTATATATTTAATTTTAATGATGGGTACAACTATTTTCAATTCATTTAACCAAAAAAAAAACTTATTTTTAATTAAAAAAAATAGCGGCCACGACTTTCAATTAATAATATAGATATAGATTAATATGACATTAAGTAGTAAGACGCACCAGGTGCTACAGATTTGTTAATAGACCGCCAAACTGTTATCATTTTACAAAAAATGTGCCCCACAAACTTTACACAAATCTCAAGTATAGCAATGCACAATTACAAGAACTCTTGGTCAAGAAGAATATTTTCACGACTCATGATATCATCATCAAGATGCATTGTTGTCCCATTTCGACGGTTCTCTTCATGGTACAAAGTAGTGTGTGTTGGATTTATCGTACAATCACAATCCAACGGTCCACATATGACAATGAGTGCATCTTTTGAAGCCTTTGGCAAAACTGAGAGCTGCCCTTGAATTATTCTTCGAGACAAGCTGTTGTTTGAAATGCTGGATTGGTTCAGCAGTATATAGATCGAATCTAGCACTATAGCTCTCTCCAGGAAAAATTTGACCAATTTTAGCTCCAGCGATGAACCTCCGAAATTGGTTATTTTGATAAATTTAAGATTTGGAAACACTATATCTGGTATCATTTCCTGTGCAGACCATGAAATGCTTTCATTATAATAGTTGCTTGTGAGCTACAAGATAATAAAAGGAGAAGAAATTATTAATTAGTTTTGAGAAAAGAACAGAGACCAGCTTAATTTAACAATTGTGTTCTCCGATCCAGTAAATTAATCAATTTTGGCTACGGAATTTTATTCACAGGACCAATGGAAGTAGCTATCATGCAATAACAGTAAGATACGACAATAATCCAAAAGAATAAGATAAATTAAAACTTACGACACAAACCTGAAGGAAAAGTTTCTCCAAAAATGGAGAGGGCCAGAGTCTGAAAAAGGAAACTATGCAATAAATCTGCTCTTCGTTTATTGAATCCAAAACAAGTTGCAGTTCTTGCAAGTTGTGTAGTCCCAGCAGCAAATTATCTTCATAATATTCATGTTCTCCAGAAATTAGATGCTGTTACATAGAACTGCCAAGTTAGAAATGATTCTCAATAAAAGAAAATAAATATAGATATACTTTATTGGCAATTTATTTCTGTAAATGGCAATTTTTAACATTCAGAATTGAGTAACGCCTGCCAGGTCATGTTGGTCTGGATCTTAAAGAAATCAAAAGTTATCCCCAATATTGTGAGTGAATTGTATTTGTTTGGAATAAGCATATGTGAGTTTACAGATTACATGGAGTACACAATTAAATCAGACCGTGCTAACAATTGTCAGAATAATTCCATCACACAGAATAAACGATGTCCAGAAATTTTTTTGTATATAGTTCACACTTTTGTTATTTATAAGAAAACAAACTATCCATTGGTTGGAACTTTACTAGGCAACAAACAAAAACATCCTCGTAATAAATTTTAATAAATTAGAAAAAAATTGTTTTGGTGAGAGAAAAAGTACCATAAGACCCATTGAGCAAATTGTCAAGACCTTTACATGCGAAAGATCTGATAATATGGTAAAAAATTGCACTGCAAATACTTCTCCTCCAGTATCCGCGCATATGTAAGCATCATTTACTTTTGATACATTACCAAAATCATGCCAGAAAGATATACATCCATAGTACACAAATGACTCGAGTTTAGGTGCCGATATCTCAATGACGAACACATTGAAACAATCAACGATCACCAATTTCTGAAGTTTCAATTCAACCCCTACAAACTTAACATTATCCAGGATTTCACATCTCTGAAGACAAATACTTTCCAGTGAAACACAGTATTGTAATATATTTGACAACATCGCATCAGTTAATAAATTCACATTATTAAGAGATAGGGAACTCAACCCAGAAAAATTGGTCAAGTCCAAAGGGTCTGATAAATTGCACCGTGACAAACTCAAATGGGTCAGAGAATTGCAATTAAACAAAGAATTGGGTACGAGAAATGACATTCTATCATCAATGTAGTAATCATGTGAAGAGTTTAATACCCCTTGAGACAGGTCTATTTCAAGGTCTTTGACCCCTTTGGCCAAAACAGTAGCAACCCAGTTCTCCAAATTGGGGAAGAAAACATCAAATGGGGAAAAAAGAATTCCAAACTTATCAAGATTTCTGTCCCCATGGAGCTGGAGATACCGATCTAGAGTGGCAACAAACTGTTTGGGAGATTGATTGCAAGAGAAATCTTCGCCAAATTGGAGAGAGGTTGAACAGATGAGGTTAATTTGCCAGAGATGCCTCCATCTTTTAGACAAGGTACTAGTTCTAATTGCATACTTAAGAGGCATCAAACAGAGAATGGAATGGAGGATTTCATTTGCGAGATTGCTTATTCTATCCTCGCCTCTTCCCATTAAAGACCTCTTGGTCTCTCTTTGCTGAATCAATCGAACTATACAGAAAAGATAAATATATGAATATACAAATCGCATGATGTAAATAATCAAGTTGGGTATTTATAAAAAAAAAATCACTCACAAAAAATGAGAATCTTTTGTGCATTTAGTAGATTTCTTTGTAGTTTGATTTTGCATAATTCAGTAGTGACAAAAGATAGATTAGTAATAGCAACAAGTGAAGCATCAGCTAGAAGAAAAACCAAATCGACGATTCAAATAGCAACAAAACCCAATACTCAGCCTGTGCCAACTGTTCTGGTACAGGTCCTCTTCAACTAAAACCCTAAACCCTAAGCCTCCAATTAGGACCCCAGAAAGAGAGAGAGAGAGAAGGTGCGTAGATACCTAGAAGACCACCCAACGCAGCGCAACCTGATCTGAGGAAAACGAGGCAGAGTGGCAGACTATTCTCTTCTAAGGAAACAGTTATGAAGTGGAATAGCTAATAGGTAACTGGGAAGGTAGTGAAATGAACATCGGCCCAATTCGGGAATAGTAAAGGCAGCCTAGAATTATTCTTCGTTTCTGAAAAGAAAATGCTTCCGCTCTTCAGAAAGGTCCCCAGTTTTTTTATCATCCTGGACACACACATATATGCTGGTTAATACTTAATTACTTCTGCTTCTTAAATTAATTATTTTTATTATTATTCCCATCAAGTAGAACTAGAAAGTCGTCCCTTTGATGCTTTCAGTATATTTAAATAATTAGTTGTATGTAATTTTTATAACAGTTCCAAATTTAATTGAAACAAGAAAACAGTGTAGTCAAAGCTCAAAAACTAGACATATCAGAATTACAAAAAACCGATTGTTGACTGTAATTATATAGTTTAATCGAACAGTTTCAAATTTAATTTGATTAAGGTAATATTATCTATACGAAATATCGCTGGTTCAAAATCAAAAGGTCCTGGGATTCATTAAAAAAAAAGGGGGGGGGGGGTTAAGCCCTTTGTAAATATACTTTTTTTTTTACAATAGAAAAATTGTGCTTGACTTGATAAACAGAAAGATGCGCATCTACAGATCAAAACTCCGGCTAGCTATCACGATGAAAAAAAAAATTATCTTAAATTTACTCTTAAGATCAATTAAATAAAAATAGGGGAATATGTGTAATGCCTGTTGAAATTTTAATATCATGCCAATGTTTGAACATAGCCCTCAAACCAGCAATTACATTGTAAATTAAAAATTAAGTAACCAGCAAATCTATCATGTGAAAAAAATTAGTGCCACAGAATTATGAAATCTCAAATATAACAAAAACAGAACTACAAGAACTCTTGGTCAAGTGGAATATCTTCGCTTCTGGTGCTTCCATAATCAAGATGTAGCGTTGTCCCATTTTGATATCTCTCTTGATGGTAAAATGTTGTGTGTGTTGGATTTATCGTACAATCATGATCCAATGGTCCACATATGACAATGTTTACATCTTTTGATGCCTTTTGTATAACTGAGAGTTGCCCCTCAATTATTCTTAGAGACGAGCTATTATTTGAGATGTCCCATTGATTCATGAATACAAAGATTATTGACTCCAACAATATAGCTTTCTCCAGGAGAAATCTGACCAGTTTTAGTTCCAGTGGTGTACCTCTAAAATTAGTTATTTTGATCCATTTAAGATTTTGAAATATTATATCAGGTGCTTCTTTCTCTGTTGCCACTAAATTCATTCGATCGTTTTGTCGATAAAAGTTGCTTGGTAACTACAGATCATAAAAGAAGAAGAAATTCTTTGTTAGTTTATAAAAAGAGAAATATGAGCAATTTAATTCTCACAATTGGAGTCTCCTATTTTTTTTTTAAAAAAAGAAATAATTAGATATATGTTACTATGAAAAATTGATAATTAGAAATATGTCACTCTTAGATTGTAAATTAGATTTTTGCACTATAAACTGATTAAAATTAGTTTTATGCCATTACTATATATCAAAATTAGAGATATGCCACTCTCACTTTTTAGAAATGTCCAAACTACACTCATTAGATTAAATTATTAACAAATGAAATTAACATAAACTTATTGACGTGAACTAAATTTTGAAAATTTCAAATTTGAAATTTTTTATTTCAAATATTAAGATTTTGAATTTTCAAATTCAAAGTTTTTGAAATTTCAAAATTGGAAATTTAAATTTAAAAATTTTTTAATTTCAAATTTGAAAATTTGAAACTTTAAAGTTTTGAATTCAAAATTTGACATTAATATTTTTTTCTGCCGTAAAATTAATTATTTAATTTTCGATGACATAATTTTAGTTTTAATGTTATACAATGACAAACTTCTATTTTTATTGTTTTATAATGGCATATTTAGAAGGACATGATTGTCAAATTAATTATCCGGGGCATAAATCTAATTTTGTCATTTAGTGATGATATATTTCTGTTTTTTTTATTTTTACAGGAGCATAAATCTAAATCACCCTCCAAAAATTTACTTATTTAAGCTAAGGAATTTAGTTATTGTAACCAAAGTAAGTATTGATCATGTGAGCAAAGTTATAGTGCCACCACTTTTGGTTGCCACAAGTTGCCACAACTTCATATTTTATTAGTATTTAAAAATTTAAAAATTCAAATGCTAAATCTGAACCGTTGATCTTGTTAAATATAATGAGCGATGTGTTTCTATATAAGTTTTATAAATTTTGGTATTGATTTGATACTCGATCAAGTGGTCAACAAATGAAAGAATCTGGTTGACTATGGGTGATTAATTCTAATATGTTCATCGTTTAATCACTTAATCAAGTATCAAATCAACCTAAATTTTATAAAACTTATATAAAAATACATCGCTCATTAAATAGAACAAGATCAATGACTTGGATTCGACTCTTGAATTTTAAAATTTTTAAATTTTGATTAAATATAAAGTTGTGACAACTTATGGCAACAAAAAAAATAGTGGTTGTAGAACCTTGCTCATTTACAAAATAAAAGAAAATACGTAAAATAAATTAAGTTTCCTGGCACAAACCTGAATGAAAAGTTTCTCCAAAAATGGAGAGGGGCAGAGACGAAAAAATAAAAATATGCAATATATTGGTTCTTCCCAAATTGAATATAAAACGAGTTGCAATTCTTGCAAGTTGTGTAATTCCAATGGCATACCAGCTTCATCATGTTCCAGTGCTTCTGCTACTACATTCTGTCACACATAATTGCCATGTTAGAAACATTTCAGTATAAAGGAAAAAATGTAATATAGAATTGCTTGCGAAACGAGAAAATTATAATATAGATGTAAATTTAGAACAAGTATATTTTTGTAGATGCTAAAAGAAACATTCTAAATTGGCTATTTGATCTGCCAAGTCAAGTTGAATGGATCTATTTGAAAACAAAATTTACCCCAATAGATTCAATGACTTGTATATTTATTTTAAATGAAGCAAATGTTAGTTTGCAACTTTGCATATTACTTGACATAAATATTGTAGAATCAAATATGGATAACAATTGTCACCATAATTTCATTCGTACAAAATTCACTTTGTTTTTATATACAAACTATGAACAAAATTCTGTACAACTATGCAATAGACAAAATTCTGAAAGAATAAAAAAGTTCCCCTCATGAGGTGGGCGAAAAAAGTACCATAAGACCCGAGGAGCAAATAGTCAAGACCTTTACATGCGAGAAATCTGATAATATGGCAAAAAATCCCTCTTGATAGTCATATAATTCGCCATAGCACAAGTAAGCATCATTTACTTCTGTTACGTTGTGAAAAACAAGAGTGAACAACATCCATCCATGGTACAAGAAGGACTCGAGTTTAGGTGCAGATATCTCAATATCAGACAAACCTGTACAGTCGACAATCACCAATTTCTGAAGTTTCAATTTATCCCCAACAAACTTAACCACCTCCAGGTTGTCACACCTCTCGAGACAAATAATTTCCAGTGAAACACAATTTTCTAATATACTTGTTAACATTTCATCAGTTAAATTTGCAAGATCAAGAGAGAGGGAACACAATCCAACAAAACTGGTCAAGTCCAAAGGTTCAGGGAAATTGCACCGTGACAAACTCAATTGGGCCAGTGAACTGCTATTAAAGATTGAATTGGGCATAACAAATGGCATCCTATCATCCACGTAAGTTTCTGTGAAGTAGTTTAAGACACCTTGAGATAAGTTAATTTCAAGTTGTTTGACCCCTTTGGCTAAAACGGTAGCAACCCAGTTCTCTAAATTGGGAAAGAAAATATCAAAAGGGGAGAAGAGAATTCCAAACTTATCAAGGTTTCTGTTTCCATGGAGCTGTAGATACCGATCCAGAGTGGCGACAAACTGTTTAGGAGATTGATTGCATGAGAAATCTGGGCCGAATTGGAGAGAGGTTGAGGAGATGAGGTTGTATTGCCAGAGGTGCCTCCATCTCTTAGACAAGGTGCTTGTTCTAATTGCATATTTGAGAGGCATCAAACAGAGAATGAAATGGAGGATTTCAATTGGGAGATTGCTTATTCTATCTTCACCCTTTCCCATTATGCACTGGCCTCTACTGTTTTCGCTGATTCACCTGAACTATATAATTGGATCTGATTGATTGTGCTATGTACCTTTTTGGGAATTTACATACATGTACGACTTTATAAGACATTTTTTAGGGAAAAATTCAATTAAAGAACTCAATGTGTGTTTCCTCTCTTCAAAATTTTTCCCCAGTCCGTTTTCTCTTTTAACTACTCGCCAACCATAATGTTAGAAATATTCCAACTTAATATTCAAACATGGAAATTTCCTATCGTCTTTATTTTATTCATTTCTTAATAAACAACATCCCCAGATTACAACCTATCTATTAGCAAAACACAATATACAAGATACTAACAACCAATAATTTCGAAATGAAATTACTAAGAAAACAGGCAGACAAATTAAACAAATCCCAACCACCAGCGAGCCGAAGACAAGGAAAGAAATCATGGATGATATCGTTATTATTTGATGGTATTCGGACCGTACTTAGCACCTAAATTATATTCAAACCATTAAATTGTTTGATAAATTGCTATGTTTTTCCAGGAAATGGCTCTGCCGTCGTGTCTCTTCTTATTTTCAGAATTCTACTTGGTTTTGGTAGATTTACAAGCTCTAGATGGTTTACGGCACAAGACGAATGCTAGACGACTCATTCCTAGCGCGAAAGATGGCTTTTTCTCAACTCTCACTTTTTGGCTCGGTCCGAGTTGACCTCATCTCGGTCCGAGTTGAACACCGCCTTGTTACATATGGCAAGATTTCATGCATGGAAGTTGTATTTTTTTGGTAGTTTTTCTTGCCCTGGCGCCCTAGACCTCTTTCCTTGTGCGTGGAACCACTATAAAAAGCCCTCTCCTGCCCTGAAAAGGGGCTAAGCCTCCACAATTGCATTCTCTCTTCTACAAGCCTTGTTACCCACCTTAAACCAGAAGTAGCCCTAATTTCTAAGCGACGGCAGTGAAAGAAAGGCTCAGAATTCATCTTGCAACACCCCACGGCTCTGGAAATTGAAGTTGCACATACGAGGAGTATTTGGTTTATTTTTCCTATGTTCCTTACTTTGATTTCTTTGAGTTTGTATCTTTTTATTATTATGAAACTTGTTGTTTGTTCTAGAATTATGTTAGGCTAAATATGAATTGTCTTAGGAGTAGGAGAATAGTTTAAGTTTGGATGGTAATATTTTGACTTGTGATATTTTGTTATGATTTATGGTTTGTTTAATGAGTAGTCTTTAATTGCTTGCTTTGAACTGCTTGTGACATCTTAATTAACTTCTAAATGAATGGCCACGTTTAGTTAAGTCCAAGTTAGGATAGACAAGAATAGGTTGAACCAAGTACACGGGATAAATCGTTGATCCGAAAGGGGAGATTAATTAACATCAAAAGTGTAATTTTTAGATAGTGCAAAAGACTTCTAAATATCCTTACGAAAACCATTAAACAATGTTTAGGCTAATTGTTTTTCCTATACCAAAAGTTGCGGGATTAATTAGTTTAAATTGAGGAAGTTGACATTAAACCATTCCCTAATCCAAAAAGCTAACGTTGAGGGTTAGAAAGTCTAGGTTTAACCAACCAGACCTTACCTGAATCATAACAGACTTAAACCAAGCCAATTTAAGCCACCTCACCTTTCAACTCGGACCGAGTTGGACACAACTCGGACCGAGTTGAAAGGCTGTTGCTTTTAAATTTCAAGTATTTGCATGAAAGTGTTAAACTTTGAGTTTTAGAAGTCCAAACTAAAGCGAAATCTGATCCCTAAGACGTTTTTATACTATTTGAAAAAGCAAAACAATTATTTAGATTCCTTAATTATTTTAATTCAAAAAACACTCAAAAATATTTATCTTAGTGCATGTTTATTTATTTAGTTTATTTTACGATTAAATTCACTCCTTTTTAATTGTCTAGCTTCAGAAAAAGAACAAGTCCGGTATTCGTTAATCCGTCCTTTGGGTTCGACCCTAGAACTAAACTATAAACGATTAGTGAGGTTAGGTCTAGGTATACAAATTTTATTTAGTACTAGAATTTAATTCCTTCATCAAATTGGCGCCGTTGCCGGGGACGGTGTCGATATTGGATACTTGTTTAAGTATTTGGAGACTAGATTTTTATTTTTGTCTACTCATCTTTCTCTCTTTCTATTGTAGGACTGGCAGGGAATAATCAAAGGAAGAAGCCCTCACGATCTGAAGTTAGAGGCTTCCTCCAGAGGTTAAACGAAGAGTCCGAGCTAACTCAGCCCCTCTCTTCCAGTACAACTCCGACCAAGTTCAACCCTAGAAGGAGGGAAGAAAACATCGCGATGGCTGATCCACTCACACTCGAAGCCATTGCCCAGCAAACACGCGACTTGGAGGCACTTCGCCTCCAACTTGAGCAAAGGGAGGCTCGAATAATAGCAGATCAGAACGCTCTTGCAGGTCAAAGAAGGGATTTCGAAGACGAGCGCCGCCGATGGATCAACGAGGACGAAGCTAGTGTCCACAACCCCGATGACGATGACGAGGCGGGGCGCGATAGAACCCTTGGCGAATTTGGCACCCCTAGTGCAAGGGACGTAGGCGGACCAGTGGTGATTCCAGGAATCGAGGCTAACAACATGCAGATAGCTCCCAACCACGTCGCGCTTGTCCAACAAAATCCGTTTTATGGAGATGATAAAGAGGATCCTCATGCTCATTTGCAAACTTTTGTTGATTGCACTAGATTAATTAAGTTTAATGGTGTCCCTCCACAAGCGATTAGGCTTTTGTTGTTCCATTTTACTCTCAAGGATAAGGCCCAAAAATGGTATAAAACTTTAAAAAAGGGGTCAATTCGTTCTTGGGAACAAATGGCACAAACATTCTTGGATAGGTATTTCCCCGCGGACAGATCTGATGCGATTAGAAGGGAATTAAATAATTTTGCTCAAAAAGATGACGAAACAATGAGGGATGCATGGGAACGGTTTAGGGACCTTGAAAATTCTTGCCCACATCATGGAATTCAAGAGTGGATGTTAATTAAAAATTTTTATGCTGGATTGTATGACAATATTAATATTAACGTTGACACTATTTCAGGTGGGGCATTCAAAAGACTTGACGCGACCCAAGCGCGGGACTTGCTTGATTATTGTGCACGTAACTACACATGGTACCCGATGCCAAATCCTCGCCGCCCCAACAGCTCGAGGCAGCAAGTCCATGAGATCGCTTCAAGGGACGATAGAATTGCGGAGCTAGAAGCCGAGATAGCTGCATATCAGTCCGCTCAAGGGACTCACCTTCACTCCAATCTATGTGGAGCTTGCGGTGAAGAAGGGCACCGGTCACAGGATTGCCCGCTGGCTAAGAACAACAGTGGGGGGGCTCAAGTTCATTCCATAAATAATGGACCCTCCTACTATCCAAGGCACATCTTTAGCCGTAGCTACTCGTTGGACGAAGGGGAGCAAAGGGATTGGGAGCATATGAATGACCCCGATCTCAAGAAAACCATGCAAAAGGCCACTCTTGATCGACCCTACCAGCCCAAATACAACTACAAGGGGCAAAACTCGCAATTCCTTAGGCGCGATCAACCATTCAACAACTCCAACGGGCCATTCCCAAAGAAGTCAGTTTATAACACGGACGGAGTCCCTGTGGTTGTCCAACACTTCATGCATGAGCAAGGGAAGTATAATATGATGCTTGCAGAAGGAATAGAGGAGCTAAAGACCACAACTAATGAACTAAAAGGGAGTGCCGCTTCCCTACAGCGCCTGGAGCGAATGATGGAGGCACATTTTTCCCGACCTCCAGGGCAACTCCCGGGGCAGACGCAAGTCAATCCCAATACAGAGATTAAAGCTCTGCATGTTCTGAGGAGTGGGAAACAATACGAGGACCCTCCGATGCCACCTGAGGAGCCATCTCGATCATCAACTCGGTCCGAGTTCACCACAACTCGGTCCGAGTTAGAAGCTATGCATGCCACAGAGCCTGTTCTAGAGCAGCGAAAGTCATACCCTCCACTCCAGGAGGTCAAAGAACCACAAAGCGCTGCTATTGATCCACTGCAAAGCCATATAGAGACCACACCCAATTCAACTCGGTCCGAGTTGTACCCATCTCGGTCCGAGTTAGAAGAGAAAAGTGAGAAAATGAAGGCACCGGCTGAAGGGAATGAGAAGGAAGTGCAACCTAGGGCAACCTATCAACCTCCAGTGCCTTTTCCTCAACGACTCATGAAAAGAAAGGAAGATTCTCAATTCATGGCATTTTGGGAAATCTTAAAACAATAGAAAATTACTATCCCATTCACCGATGCCATAGCCCAGGTGCCTATATATGCAAGGTTTCTGAAGGAGTTGTGCTAAGGCAAAAGGTCCCTGGAAGAATTGAAAACGGTGGCCCTAACGGCCCGAAGTAGCCAAGCCTTGAAAAGCAAAATGCCGCCTAAATTGGAGGATCCAGGTAGGTTTGCTCTCCCTTGTGTCATTGGAAAGGCTATAATCAAACAGGCATTGTGTGACATGGGGGCAAGTGTGAGCTTAATGCCTAAGACAGTATATGAGAAAATTGGATTTGGGGAGCTTAGGCCCACAAGGATGACGTTACAGCTTGCCGACTCCTCCATGCGGCTGCCGTTGGGCATACTAGAAGACATTCCGGTGCAAGTCGGCAAATTTCTGGTGCCGGGTGACTTTGTGGTGATGGATATGGAGGAAGACAAAGAGGTTCCGATCATTTTGGGACGGCCCTTCCTCCGCACGGCCGGTGTAATGATGGATGCCAGAGAAGGCACGATTTTGGTCAGAGTTGGGGGGGAGACTCTTCGATTCTCAATCGACAAAGCAATGAAATGCCCAAGCACAACCAACTCTTGCTTTATGATTCAAGAATTGCCCGAGTTTGAGGAATCACTTGAGGAGCAGTACCAAACAGCCTTGGAGGCCTACCAAAACTTTCTTGATGATGTACAAGAGTCCTTAGGAGTAGAGGAGACGATGGAGGTGGTGAATGAGGACCAAACCGGCAATTTTGAGGCCATCTCGACCCTCAACTCGGACCGAGTTGAGCCCCGAGTTGAGGAATTGAAGACCACAGATGTTCAACTCGGTCCGAGATGCACCAACTCGGTCCGAGTTGATGCCCCTAAAATCGAAATGAAACCCCTTCCTGCTTCTCTCAGGTATGAATTCCTTGATCTCGATCAAAATTACCCAGTTATTGTTAACTCGGACTTAGATGCAGGCCAAATAGTGAAGCTTTTGGAGGTTTTGAGGGCACATAAAGGTGCGATAGGCTATTCAATCGGAGATTTGAAGGGTATTGATCCCTCGATTTGCACGCATAGGATTCTTTTGGAAGACGACCATAAACCAACTCGAGAAGCTCAAAGGCGACTAAATCCAAACCTCAAGGAAGTAGTCAAGAAAGAGATACTCAAACTCCTTGATGCGGGTATCATCTACGCGATCTCTGATAGCAAGTGGGTGAGCCCGGTCCACGTGGTTCCAAAGAAGGGAGGTGCAACGGTGGTTAAAAATGAGAAAGGCGAGCTGATCCAGACACGAGTAGCAACCGGGTGGAGGATGTGTATTGATTACCGCAAACTCAATGCGGCGACGCGAAAGGACCACTTCCCTCTACCTTTTGTTGATCAATTACTTGAAAGACTTGCTAATCACTCATATTTTTGTTATTTAGATGGTTATTCGGGTTTCTTTCAAATATCTATCCATCCGAATGACCAAGAAAAAACCACTTTCACTTGCCCCTATGGTACATTTGCATATAAAAGAATGCCCTTTGGACTCTGTAATGCACCCGCAACCTTCCAACGTGCCATGATGGCGATTTTTTCTGACTTGATTGAAAATAAAATGGAAGTATTTATGGACGATTTTTCTGTTTATGGTGCTTGTTTCGATTCATGTCTTGCTAATCTCTCTAATGTTTTACAGCGTTGCGAGGAGGTTAACTTGGTATTAAATTGGGAAAAGTGCCACTTTATGGTGCAAAAAGGAGTAGTTCTAGGACATGTGGTGACATCTCAAGGGATTGAAGTCGATAAGGCTAAGATAGAGGTCATAGAAAAGCTTGGAATGCCAAAGAATGTGAAGGACGTGCGGAGTTTTCTCGGACACGCCGGATTCTATCGACGATTCATTAAAGATTTTTCAAAAATAGCAAAACCATTAAGTAATCTCTTGATTAAAGATAATGATTTCATTATTGATCAAGATTGTATTATTGCTTTTGACAGATTGAAGGAAGCTCTTGTCTCCGCCCCGATTTTACAACCACCTGATTGGTCTCAACCTTTCGAGCTCATGTGCGATGCGAGTGCCTATGCAGTTGGAGCAGTACTCGGACAAAGAAAAGATAAGAAGCCGGTGGCCATTTATTATGCGAGCAAGGTGCTTGATCCAGCCCAAACCAATTACACAACCACTGAGAAGGAACTCCTCGCTATTGTGTTCGCTCTCGACAAATTCCGATCCTACTTGGTGGGGTCTAAAGTGATTGTTTACACCGATCACGCGGATATTCGCTACCTATTGACCAAGAAAGATGCCAAGCCGCGTTTGATCAGATGGGTTCTCCTCCTTCAAGAATTTGACTTGGAAATAAGAGATAAAAAGGGTACCGAAAACTCAGTAGCTGACCACTTGTCTAGATTGTACTGGGAGGAGGAAGAAGGCACCAAGGTTCCAATAGATGACTCCTTTCCGGATGAGAAACTGATGAGCATTGAATTCACCCCGAATCAAGCAGAGGCAGAAGCAGTAGAAACCGACTGGGAAGCTCTGGCCCTGCAAATTCTCTCTGTAGGGATCAACTCGGACCGAGATGGGGTCAACTCGGACCGAGTTATCTCCAACTCGGGGCCTAACTCGGACCGAGTTGAGGGTCGAGTTGTGAAAAACAGTCAGCCGTGGTATGCGGATTTGGCGAATTTCCTTACAAGTGGGGCTCTACCTCCAGAGATGACCTGGCAGGAGAAGAAGAAGCTCAAAACTGATGCTAAATACTACTTTTGGGACGAGCCCTACCTTTTTAAGCTCGGGATTGATAATGTCTATAGGCGTTGCGTGCCGTTTGAGGAGGTTCGACCGATCTTAGCAAGTTGCCATTCTTCCGCTTATGGCGGGCATGCTTCATTCTCCAAAACAGCTGCTAAGGTACTTCAATCAGGTTTCTTTTGGCCCATTCTTTTTAAAGATTCTCGAGCTTTTGTGATGTCATGCGATTAATGTCAAAGAACGGGAACTATTTCAAAAAGAAGTGAGATGAGTCAAAACCCGATCCTAGAAGTAGAAATTTTTGATGTTTGGGGGGTGGATTTCATGGGTCCATTTCCAAGCTCACATGGATATGAATATATTTTGGTAGCCGTTGATTATGTGTCTAAATGGGTTGAGGCAATTCCATGCAAAGCTGCGGATTCTAGTTCAGTGATCCGGTTGTTTTCTAAAGTGATTTTTCCGCGTTTTGGTGTCCCTAGAGTGGTCATTAGTGATGGAGGAAAGCATTTTATAAACCGGTACTTTGATGGATTGTTAAAGAAGCATGGTGTAACCCATAAAGTGGCAACCGCTTACCATCCTCAAACAAATGGACAAGTGGAAGTGTCTAATAGGGAGATTAAGAGCATTCTTGAGAAGACGGTGGCTAAGACTCGCAAGGATTGGGCAAACAAGCTTGATGATGCGCTTTGGGCCTATCGCACCGCCTTCAAGACCCCTATAGGCATGAGTCCCTTCAAGCTCGTCTATGGAAAGTCGTGCCATCTTCCGGTGGAGATTGAACATAAAGCATATTGGGCAACTCGAGCAATCAACATGGACTTGCTCAAAGCCGGCGAAAAGCGCATCCTTGACTTACATGAATTGGAGGAGGTACGCCTAAACTCTTATGAAAATGCTAAATTTTACAAAGAAAAAACGAAACTTGTTCATGACAGGCATATTTCAAGAAGAGAGTTTAAGGAAGGGGATTTGGTGCTCCTATTCAATTCAAGACTTAAGCTTTTTCCCGGAAAATTGAAGTCAAGGTGGTCCGGGCCATTTCGAGTTGTGAAAGTCTACCCATTTGGCGCCGTTGATATTTGTGAAAAGAATTCGGAGCCATTCAAGGTCAACGGACAACGTTTGAAGCGCTACATTGCCAATGAGGAACGCCAAGATATTCAAGCCATAACCCTTGGCGAACCCGACCCAAGTGAAGATTAGAAAGGACGGTCAAGCTAAAGACCCTAAACAAGCGCTTCTTGGGAGGGAACCCAAGAATTTCTCAACTCTTCTGTCTTTAATTTTATTTTATCATTTTCATTTTCATTTTTATTTTACTATTATATAAAAAGATAATAAATATATATATATATATATACATATATAAAATCGATAAAAGGTTAATGAAAAAAAAAACGGCCTAAAAATTAGAAAAACAGAAAATGAAAAAAAAAATTATATATATACAAAAAAAATAAAATAATATAAGAACTTAATTGTTTTAACTATTTATTTACAGGATTTTTGGAGGAACAAACGGAGAAGTGTGCAATTCATGCTAGAGCACCATGGGTTATGCGAGCCAACTAACACCGACCGACCTCATACGACTTGCACCAATTACGGAGAAGGATAGCAAGGCCAACCTGGAAAACAAGGAGACAAGCGAGGATTGATTTGATACGAAAAAACAAGAAAAATGGACAAATTAGGATTTTCAACTCGGTCCGAGTTGGTTCCATCTCGGTCCGAGATGAAAATCGTAATGGGCCTTAATTTCATATTTTTGGGCTAAATTCTTTTATTTTTCTTAATTTTCAGGCCCAAATGGACATCTCCATTTCCCAGCCTCAAATGGATGCCTCCATTTCACCCAACACAAAAACCATCCCCTCCTCTCCATTTCTCTCTTTCTCTCCCAAACCGTCCCCCTGCTCTCTCTCTTTCTCGTTCTCAACCCGAGCCCACCCCCTCCCCAACTCGCAACCCTCTCCTCTCCACCGTTTTTCAAGATCAAGGGCTCAAATCGAAGTTCTCCTCACCCTCTAGCAACCTCTACTCTCGGATTTTGCTGCGAAGACTTGCTCGCGACGGGTTTTTCACGGCACGCTTCTCGAAGTTCAACTCAAATTTGGCGGTTTCTGTATTTTAACTGACTTAGTGCACTCAAGAGGCTCCCCTGGTGCTTATAGAAGTGATATCAAGGGCCATATCGAGGTTTAAACCGCTGCCCCGTGTCAATTGCCGAACCCGAAAAGACCAAAGGTCACCTTCTTTTTTTTTTCTCTAAGTTGATCAATTGAAGTTTGATATTGGTTATTTGAGTCGTGGATAGGGATTTCACAGAACAAATTGGAGGAATTGAACCAAATTGTGCCGTTTTCACCAACCCCGCCATTCAACTCGGTCCGAGTTCATCCTATCTCGGTCCGAGTTGAACATAATTTTCTGCACAAAACCTCTTCTAAACCTCCTATCTCGGTCCGAGTTGTCCCTATCTCGGCCCGGGCAGACCCATGTTCACTGAGAAAACCTAACCCCTTGATTTGGTAGAATGGTTTTCGGAATTGGCAAGAATACTAGGTCTCGAGCAAGAGCCGCGGCCGCTTCTTCTTCTCAACCCGCTCAACCTCTACCACCGCCGACCCGTGAACAGCTAGACCCAACCGAAACTGACCCGGATTTTGCATTGGATCCCGAGGCAGCCAAGTATGAAAATGAGGCGGGGTTTAAAATGCCATGGGGTTTTCAATTCAGAAATTTCATGAGATTGAAGAAGAGGCCATTTGAAAACCCCATGGCATTTTAAACCCCGCCTCATTTTCATACTTGGCTGCCTCGGGATCCAATGCAAAATCCGGGTCAGTTTCGGTTGGGTCTAGCTGTTCACGGGTCGGCGGTGGTAGAGGTTGAGCGGGTTGAGAAGAAGAAGCGGCCGCGGCTCTTGCTCGAGACCTAGTATTCTTGCCAATTCCGAAAACCATTATGCCAAATCAAGTGGTTAGGTTTTCTCAGTGAACATGGGTCTGCCCGGGCCGAGATAGGGACAACTCGGACCGAGATAGGAGGTTTAGAAGAGGTTTTGTGCAGAAAATTATGTTCAACTCGGACCGAGATAGGATGAACTCGGACCGAGTTGAATGGCGGGGTTGGTGAAAACGGCACAATTTGGTTCAATTCCTCCAATTTGTTCTGTGAAATCCCTATCCACGACTCAAATAACCAATATCAAACTTCAATTGATCAACTTAGAGAAAAAAAAAAGAAGGTGACCTTTGGTCTTTTCGGGTTCGGCAATTGACACGGGGCAGCGGTTTAAACCTCGATATGGCCCTTGATATCACTTCTATAAGCACCAGGGGAGCCTCTTGAGTGCACTAAGTCAGTTAAAATGCAGAAACCGCCAAATTTGAGTTGAACTTCGCAGCTACGGTGTTTGCACGAGGCGAAACTGTCAACCTTGCTCAAGATAAAGACATAGGCTTCTTGTGGCATATGCTCCAACCTGAACCAGAAAAACTAAATGTTATGAAAATCATGGTGAAGCATTGGATCCATCAGCGAGATTTGAAGCATGGAAAGGGCAGCTTTACCATGGGATCCTTTGTGACAATTCTAGCCAAGCGCCACAGTATTCGTTTGCCTAGTAACAGCGATTGCACGGGCTACACTCATTATGATGATGAGCGCTTCGCTGCTGCCTCTTTTATCAAAATATTCAATGTTATGGGGCGGCCGGATGACAAATACCTTTGGCTCCGCGACCAAGGAAGTGATTTTTACCTCCCTTACCCTCATAAGGTTGATGTCTCTCAATATTACACTTGGCTTATTCCTCATGACTATGTGAAGCCTAGGGCACCGATGCATGTGCAACAACCAACTCCCATGGAGACCGACACGGCAGGCCCTTCCGAAAGGCCTAATTCCCCTCCCCATGCCTCACCTTACCAAGAGACTTACCTACAAGCACCGCCATGGGCGACGGACCTCATTAACATGGTTGGAAACCTCTCAAGGCTTACCATGGAGAACACTGAGGAAATTAAGAAAACCAGAGAAGATGTGAGCAGGAGCATGACTTTTCAAGCCGATTACGGCATGCAACTTAGTCGCCTATCCAATGAATTTCTCCAATTTGGTAAACGTCTCGACTCAATCTCTGATATGACTTTTGATAACAATTATTACTTGATACATGGGCGTTGGCCCGGAGATGAGGTCCCACTTCCAACCCCAAGCTACAGCCCAGTTCCTTCGGTGAATACCACTGCCTCGTCATCTCATTCCCCACCTCCTCAACCACAAGAGCAAGCTCAACCTTCGAGTTCATTCGAGGCGGAAGATCACTTCGATATCTTCCCCAGCGATGGAGGGCAGCAAGGAGGGCCCTACGGAGGAGGAAATCCTTATGGTGGTTCCGGACCGTACGATGGATCCAATCCCTACGGGGGTGGCGGGTATTACTTCTAATTTGGTAAGCTTCTAACTCCGATTTTACATTTTCTCTGTGAATGACGCCTTGAGGACAATGCATGACTCAAGTTTGGGGGGGGGGGGGCGATAGAAAGTCAATATTATGGATGATTTGGAGTTAAAATTAGAGTTTTTCGCAAAAAAATTTTGAAAATTGACTTTTTGGCTCGGTCCGAGATGGGTTTAACTCGGTCCGAGATGCCTTTCTGTGTGGATTTCACGAAAAGTGGCCTTTTGGCTCGGTCCGAGATGGACCCAACTCGGTCCGAGTTGAACGTGGATTTTTGGGTTTTTGGTCATATTCAATGGAATTTTGAGGGAAATCAATTGCAAATGGTTAATTTCTATCAAATTGAATTTATAAGATGAAACTCACACTTTTGAAGCCATTTTGAAGTCAAATGAAATTTTTCTCAAAGAACCTTAAAATATTTTGATATCTCAAATTAACTCTTGCACCAATGGACAAAAATAGGAATTCCACAAGGATAGGACTCGATTTTTGGATGCTTGGATACTATTAGATCAATTTTAGTCGATTCTCACAATTTTTTGCCGAGTGAACTGATTCGTGTTTTGACAAACTTTTGAAAAGAAGTTTATCGACTTGAGAAATTATAAAATGAATTTGATCTTATTGAAATTGTTTTTAATCGCTTGAATCACCAACGAGCAAACTTAACGTGAAAATAAATCAAAATAGCTGTGAAAACGAGAACGCACTGAGGCCTTTTTCCATCAACTTAGCCACAAATTGGAGGGTATTGGGTTAAGTATGAATTGTTAGGAATTACAACTCAAAGAAAGCGAGAAATAATTGGACAATTCACCCTTAATTCTACCGGACCCGGTGCGAAAGCATTGGTAAAGGAGTTGTTGAGTATTATGACCCAAGTGTACCGTGGCCATAGTCGAGCAACACCCGTCCAACCTCCCTAGCGCGTCATGTGCTAGTAGCAAATTCAAGGCCAATGATACCGCATTATTCTCTAGGGTGTAAAGCCCCACGGCTCGACTTGCACACAAAAAAAAAAAAAATTGGTGAAAAATTGAAATTGCTTTTAAGAGAAATTCATTACAAAATTTCTGACTTTGATAAATGACTTTACAAATTTTTGTGAAATATGAAAAGGAACGGGTGATTGAAATTGAGATCGCATTTGAAATAATAGAGAGAAGCTAGAGTTCTTAAATTGAGAAAAACTTTTCATTTAGACCAAGAGTCGCATAATTTAATTTGTAGAACACAAAACTCGGTTCTTGAAATAAATCTCATTTGACTTATTTGATTTAAGTGTGAAAATTTTAAACATAAGCAATTGATTTTCTTAGCAAAATTTCTTGGTTTGAGAATTGATTCGATTTTGGATTTAGGTACTGTCTAATTCTTTAAGCTTAGGGCATTGCTTGAGGACAAGCAAAGTTTAAGTTTGGGGGGATTTGATATCGTTATTATTTGATGGTATTCGGACCGTACTTAGCACCTAAATTATATTCAAACCATTAAATTGTTTGATAAATTACTATGTTTTTTCAGGAAATGGCTCTGCCGTCGTGTCTCTTCTTATTTTCAGGATTCTACTTGGTTTTGGTGGATTTACAAGCTCTAGATGGTTTACGGCACAAGACGAATGCTAGACGACTCATTCCTAGCGCGAAAGATGGCTTTTTCTCAACTCTCACTTTTTGGCTCGGTCCGAGTTGACCTCATCTCGGTCCGAGTTGAACACCGCCTTGTTACATATGGCAAGATTTCATGCATGGAAGTTGTATTTTTTGGTAGTTTTTCTTGCCCTGGCGCCCTAGACCTCTTTCCTTGTGCGTGGAACCACTATAAAAAGCCCTCTCCTGCCCTGAAAAGGGGCTAAGCCTCCACAATTGCATTCTCTCTTCTACAAGCCTTGTTACCCACCTTAAACCAGAAGTAGCCCTAATTTCTAAGCGACGGCAGTGAAAGAAAGGCTCAGAATTCATCTTGCAACACCCCACGGCTCTGGAAATTGAAGTTAGCACATACGAGGAGTATTTGGTTTATTTTTCCTATGTTCCTTACATTGATTTCTTTGAGTTTTTATCTTTTTATTATTATGAAACTTGTTGTTTGTTCTAGAATTATGTTAGGCTAAATATGAATTGTCTTAGGAGTAGGAGAGTAATTTAAGTTTGGATGGTAATATTTTGACTTGTGATATTTTGTTATGATTTATGGTTTGTTTAATGAGTAGTCTTTAATTGCTTGCTTTGAACTGCTTGTGACATCTTAATTAACTTCTAAATGAATGGCCACGTTTAGTTAAGTCCAAGTTAGGATAGACAAGAATAGGTTGAACCAAGTACACAGGATAAATCGTTGATCCGAAAGGGGAGATTAATTAACATCAAAAGTGTAATTTTTAGATAGTGCAAAAGACTTCTAAATATCCTTACGAAAACCATTAAACAATGTTTAGGCTAATTGTTTTTCCTATACCAAAAGTTGCGGGATTAATTAGTTTAAATTGAGGAAGTTGACATTAAACCATTCCCTAATCCAAAAAGCTAACGTTGAGGGTTAGAAAGTCTAGGTTTAACCAACCAGACCTTACCTGAATCATAACAGACTTAAACCAAGCCAATTTAAGCCACCTCACCTTTCAACTCGGACCGAATTGGACACAACTCGGACCGAGTTGAAAGGCTGTTGCTTTTAAATTTCAAGTATTTGCATGAAAGTGTTAAACTTTGAGTTTTAGAAGTCCAAACTAAAGCGAAATCTGATCCCTAAGACGTTTTTATACTATTTGAAAAAGCAAAACAATTATTTAGATTCCTTAATTATTTTAATTCAAAAAACACTCAAAAATATTTATCTTAGTGCATGTTTATTTATTTAGTTTATTTTACGATTAAATTCACTCCTTTTTAATTGTCTAGCTTCAGAAAAAGAACAAGTCCGGTATTCGTTAATCCGTCCTTTGGGTTCGACCCTAGAACTAAACTATAAACGATTAGTGATGTTAGGTCTAGGTAAACAAATTTTATTTAGTACTAGGATTTAATTCCTTCATCAATGGATATTTTTTTTATTATTTATTTTATTCAATAACAGTAGAATCTTTTTCTTTCGTTTTCGTTTTGGTGCATTTAATCTTAAATGAACTGTTAAGTAGAGGGAAGACCTATGTTCACAACTTTTTCTTTATCATCACTCAAATTATTATTATAATCTCCACTTCTCAAATATTATACCTCCAAAATTACAATTCTACTTCTCAATATTTTTACACCTCCTAACTACTACACTCTAACTAGCACTTTTACAAGATGACATGATTTTTCTTTGCTTGACTTTGGTCACTTTGGCTTGGATGGCAAATGAATGCTAAGGCCTACCTATTTATACTAGTTGGATGGATAATTCTAGACTTTTTAAAGGACGTTTAGATGGCACAAGAATAACTCTTCCTAGACGAAAAATTAGGAAGAGTTGTTTCTAAGCATCCAAACGTGTTAGGAATAAGGTGTGAATTGTTTTTTTCCGAAATAACACTCTTTCTAATACATTACTTATTTTCATTCCTTATTCCTAACATATCATCCAAACAACATTTCTTCTTTCGAGAATAACACTCTTCTCACGCTTCCCGAAATAACACTCTTCTTAATTTTTTCGCTCAGAATAGTTCTTCCTTTCTTATTCCTAGCCCATCCAAACGAGCCAAGATATTTCTCCAAATACTTAAAATATTCTCTTATAATATTTAATTTCTAGAATTATCTATCTAATTTTTAGAATTCTCTTAGAAAAATATCTAACTAGAATATTTTGATATGTTTCTTGATTTTTTTCATTTAAAAGATTTATTGAGTCTTCTAGATAATTCTTGAATTTGGACTTAGCCTCAAAGTTGTTATCTTAACATGAACGGACAAGATTAATTTAAAAAACATAAATCCTGAATTTACTTTTCGATAAAAGCAAAAGAAAAAAAAAGGCAGAGCATAAGTAAGCATGATTTCAAAACGCCACATCGAGTTCTCGAATCACCGTAGTTGTACTGATTTAAAAGGAAAAAATAAAACGACGATAGCAACATGGACTGAAAGTAATGGAGGTGCATGCATGATCTATGGGCTGAAACTGGTTTCTGTCCCATTGTCCCACCTTTTTTTTTTATTCACAAATTTTTTATTGCTCTTATGAAATCGATATTCTCCTGACTTAAAATATTTTTTAAATAAAGTCTTTTTTAGAAATGCTTGGCAGCGGCTACCAAGTGATTTTTTAAATAAAGTCAACTAGACATATTTTATTTTCAGATTCTTATTCATGTCATAAAAATACTTTAGTCATTTAAATCTCTGTATAACAAGCAATACATATCCAGATTGAATTTTTTTCTCTTTATCTTTTTTTGCGCAAGTTTACTTATCATGATAATTATTTTCCCTTAGCTCAAGCTTCTAAGGTTAGTTTGTGAAGGTTTAACTCAGTATAATCTATTACTTAGAATTTTTTTCCTTATCTCAAGCTTCTCGGAGTTCGTGTACACAATCAGTACACCACCATCTCAAGTTAGAGCTTGATGTCACCTTCCACGATTCTAAGTGTCGGTCTACTCGTGCGTGTTCAACCTGATGTTCTAAGAACTTGGTCGGCTTCCTTCCTCTCAAACCTAACCTTAGTTTCTCTTCTCTGGGTGCGTTTGGATAGGTGTGGGAAGAAGGGAAGAAGGGAAGAAGTGGGAAGAAGTATTGGAAAGTGTGTAACTTTGTGAAGAGTTTGAATCTAGTAGAACACTCAGATTCGCAGAGGAAAGATCATTAATATACGAAGGGAAGATGTTATTTAACTCACAAATATATGATATTTGTACGTGTTATAGATTTTCCTTTAAGTCTTTAGAATCTTTTCTGTTGATTTATTCAAAATCTGAAAATATTTCCTCACTTATTGCCTAAAGAAATGGCTAGGTTTATGAATATTGATCAAACGTATGATGATTCTATTTGGATCTCTTCAATTGCTTATATGTTTTTTTTTTTTAAATTCAATGTATATGGATACTAAAGCAGCTCATGTATGATGCTTATGCATTTAATTTTTTATAGCTCATGTGAAAAGAAAAATTATGGTATTTTGCCTTAGCACTTGCTGGTCGCACATAATTTACAAATTATTAGTAATTCTTAACATTGAAATATAAAAAATCCGCTAAGACGCAGCGAAATCGCGCTTCCCCACCTAGTATATATTATGTCTGTTCATATATAGCCCTCAAAGCAGCAATTACATCATTTCTTTTGTAAGAAAAATAGGAGTCAAGCCCCTGTCTGTTGCTAAATAGACTTGCATTTTTTTAACCAGCAGTTACATTGTAAGATAAATATATATATATATATATATATATATATATATATATACACACACACACATATATATATAACGTGACCACCAAAATCTATCATGCTAAAAGAAAATGCCACAAACTGTCAAACTTTATTATAATCTCTCGTACAACAATAACAGAATTACAAGAACTCTTGATCGAGTGGAATATCTTCAGTTGTGCTGCTTCCATAATCATGATGTATCGTTGTCCCATTCCGATACTTCTCTTGGTGGTAAAATGTGTGTGTTGCATTTATCATGCAACCATGATCCAATGGACCACATATGACAATGTTTGCATCTTTTGATGCTTTTGGTATAGCAGAGACTTGCTCCTTAATTATTCTTAGAGACAAGCTATTATTTGAAATGTCGCGTTGATTAATGAATACAAAGATTATCGACTCCAACACTATAGCTCTCTCCAGGAGAAATCTCAGCAGTTTTAGCTCCAATGGCGTACCTCCAAAATTGGTTATTTTGATCCATTTAAGATTTTGAAATACTATTTCAGGTGTTTCTTCCTCTATAGCCAATAAATTCCTTTGATCGTTATGTTGACAAAAGTTGCTTGGTAACTACAGGATCATATAAGAAGAAGAAATTCTTTATTAGTTTTGAAAAAGAGAAATATCATGAATAGATAAATTTTCACAATTGGATTCTCCTATTTTAAAAAATTACTAATTTAAGCCAGGGAATTTACTTATAGTAACGAAAGTAAGTATCGATATATCATGTGTTAACAGTAATTTATAACATAAAGCCAAATAAAATAAATTAAATTATTGGCACAAACCTGAATGAAAAGTTTCTCCAGAAATGGAGAGGGCAAGAGACGAAAAAAGGAAAATATGCAATATATTGGTTCTTCCCAAATTGAATTTAAAACGAGTTGCAGTTCTTGCAAGTTGTGTAGTTCCACTGACATATCATCAGCATCATCATGTTCCAGTGCTTCTTTTTCATATTCCAGTGCTTCTGCTACTACATTCTGTCACACAGAATTGCCATTTTAGGAACCATTCTATATAAAAGAACTAATATAATATAGAATTGCTTTCCTAATTGTGCTACCACAAATAAAAATTTATAATATAGAAACCATTCTATAATCGACACAGGGTTTTAAAGCAAGGCATCAGTTCTTCACTTTTGTGGTACCACAAATACCACATTTATATTTTCAAAATTAAATTTTACCCGTCCGATCTAAACCATGGTTCTTGTTCAATTTCACACGAGATGCCTTCCCGTAAAATTTTATAAATTTTAAAATTTATTTCATATTTGATCAAGCAATTTGAAAATTAACAAATCTACTTAATTACAATAAAATAATTCTAATATGTTTATTGTTTAAAAACTCTTGATCAAGTATCAGAGAAACTGTTAAAATTATAAAATTTCATGGAAACATATATCTCTTGTGAAATAGAACAAAATCAACAATAATTTAGATCGAACACTTAAGTTTTGAATTTTAAAATTTTAAAAAATAAAATGAGACATTTGTAACACTAAAAATGGAGCACTGTAACTTTGGTATGAAATTGAAATTATTGAAGTGAGGGAAAGAAAATGCACCATAAGACCCGTGGAGCAAATAGTCAAGATCTTAACATGCGAGAAAGCTGATAATATATTAAAAAATTCCTGTTGATAGTCTTCTTTGAATCCGCTAGAGCACAAGTAAGCATCATTTACTTTTGTTACGTTATCAAAATCAAGGTAGAATGATATCCATCCATGGTACAAAAACGACTCAAGTTTAGGTGCCGATACCTCCATCTCATACACACCTATACAATCAACCATCACCAATTTCTGAAGTGTCAATCCATCCCCAACAAACTTAACCACCTCCAGATTTTCACATCGCTTAAGACAAATAGTTACAAGTGAAACACAGTTTTCTAATATATTTGTTAACACCTCATCGGTTAAACAAACATTGTTAAGTGATAGGGAACTCAACCCAGAAAAATTTGCAGAGTTCAGAGGGTCAGAAAGATTGCATCGACTCAAGCTCAAATGAGTCAGAGAATTGCAATCGAACAGTGAATTATGTATCACAAATGGCATTCTATCATCATGATAGGTTGATCCGTAGGAATTTATGACCCCTTGAGATAGGTCTATTACAAGTTCGTTGACCCCTTTGGATAAAACTGTAGCAATCCAGTTCTCCAAATTAGGAAAGAAAATATCAAAAGGGGAGAAGAGAATTCCAAACTTATCAATTTTTCTGTCACCATGGAGCTGGAGATACCGATCTAGAGTCGTGACAAATTGTTTGGGAGATTGATTGCATGAGAAATCTTCGCCGAATTTGAGAGAGGTTGAGGTGATGAGATTGATTTGCCAGAGATGTCTCCATCTCTTCGATAAGGTACTAGTTCTAATTGCATACTTGAGGGGCATCAGACACAGAATGACTTGGAGGATTTCATTTGGGAGAATGCTAATTCTATCTTCACCTCTTCCCATTAATTATCTCTCCTTCTCTCCTTTCTCAACAACAGAACTATTAATGGATCTCACTTATTGTACTTTTTTGTTCATCTTTGGGGATTTAAGACTTTAGAAGACAATGGCGGGAAGCCATATGTCTTCCCTGGGAAGATTCAATTAAAGAACGGAAGATGCTTCCTCTCTTCTAAATTTGTCCCCTGTTTGTGCTATCCACCTGTTAACTACTGGCTTTTTTATACTTTAGTATTGCTTCAACAAATAAAATGCTTATTTCATTTCTCCAAATTTATTAACTTGCGTTTACTAAATCTCTGTAATTATTAACGTCAGGTCTGACTTGCAGATTGTCTGTCCTTCTGTCCTCCGCTGGCTTCCAACTTCGGGCCAGTCTCTTGCATATGTGCATAAAAAGTCAATCTTATGCATTGTGTGCATTTATGTGTGTCATGAACCTACATGACAGTTCGTGTGCCCAGCAACATTTTTCCTTAGACAGGATGTCCAGTATCAGTAAAATCATGGTTGAATGAGACGACGGATTAGCAGTATCAGTAAATTTGAGTAAAAGAGAAAATACATAATTTCCTTTTGAAGGAAATTTGTTTAATATTGCAATCTTCCGCTGCAGTATGATTATATTTCATGCACATCTTTTTTCCCTTTTTGAAGTATGTGACTCTGTGAGATTGATAATTATTGTATATATAGAACAATTTAATAACTCACCCAACCAAACCAATTAAGGTGCCGCTTCCCAAGTTGGCATAATGCACAAGATTTCACATACTAGTAAAAGCAAAAAGTTATTTAAATAGAAAATTTTTATCAGTCATGTATGTAATATTAGGGCTGAAACAGCGGTTCTTCGTCTACAACAAAATGTAAATTTCTTGAATATAATTGTGCAAAGATGGTTACAGCTTTTTAACCGCAACAAGAAAAGACTAAAATTTCGGCAATGAAAGTCAAATTCTTAGAATGGGCCTATTCTCTAGGAAATAGGCAATTAGGCCTGCTACAATGCGTCATTTCACTCATTTGGAAAAAACCTTACGAATAAGGCCTAATTTGCGCAAGTAGGCCTGGTTGAAACCCAATTGGTTGTGTACATTTACGCTTGACGGAGTAAGTATTTTTCATTCGGAAACCATCCAAGATTTTACCATCCAACTATCCACCAGCGACCCAGCGCCCAGGTCCAATTTCGCACGCTGACGTCATCCGCGCGTGTCTGCAGCGTGATGACGTCAGCATTTCGTGTTCTGATTTATGCTTCAAGGAATGAGAAAATTGTTGAATAGTTTTTTTTAACTAAATACAATAAGGATGGGTTAATTTATTTTAAGTGTTCAGTTTAATATATTTATAAAGTGACATATTAATGATTTTGCATTCTTTCTTCGTGCATTTAGCCGTCAAATTTGAGAAAAGTACATAAATATTTAGTATTTCGTTAGCACAAGGAATGATTTAACATACGTTATATGTTTGATTTGATAGCTTCGTAATATAACAATAACTAGTATAAAAATAAAATATTAATATGATCCATAAAAAAATAACAATAATATGATCCCTAATACATCATGATCAGTTTTAACAATCCAAAGCAATACAAATTATAACCAATCCACAAGATAATACCATCACAATTCATACAAATATTAGGACACATGTTCAGTTTGCTAAAAATCTAATATTTGTGGAGAATAAACACACAACGCCAAACCAACTTGATCAAAGCGCAATCCAAACCTGTGTAATATGAATACAAATATATATATAAAGTGTTAACAGCTTTATCCCTTAGTTTGACAAATATATCACAATTTAATACTAAATAATCATTTCAAGCAAGTTTATGCAGAAAACAATTTCTGACAATGGAACATAAGATGATTCCTTACGTCATTTAACGTAACATTTCCAATATCTAACACATCTTTTGTTCAAAATTTGAAGTAAGTAAACATTTGCACAAGTAATCCCTAGATGCATGTAATATAACAAATGAAGCAACTAACTGAATACTTGTATAAATACACATGGATTAGAGTGTGACAGCAATACTAAACCTGTCCAATTAATATAATCTCATCCATAGATACATTTAACATAACATATAATGAAACTAACTGAACACTTGTAGAAATACACATGAATAACACTGTACTAGCAAAACACAATAATTTAATCCCTAGATGCATGTAATATAACACGTAAAACCAACTAACTGAACACTTTACGACATCTAACATAACAATTTCAATATCTAACATATCCTTTGTGTAGTTTTTGATGTTAAGAACATGATCCGATCATCTGAAAAATAGATCAAACTATACCTGTACCTGTGTGGCTTCTTGACTCCTTTGGTGGTCGGAGCGTGACTATCTAGTTGGACGTGACTAGAGTTTTAGGCAATCTGGTCGTAGAGAAGAGGAAAGGAGGCGATCTGGTTGGAGATGACTAGGGTTTGATCTGGTCAGAGGCTGGAAAAGAGAGGAGACGACGAATCTCATCTGGTTGGTAGCGACGGAGGTGATCTGATCTAATATGGATGGTGGCGACGGAGGCAAGAGATGAGAGAAGGCGATCTGGATCTCAAGAAGCCATGGAGAGGAGAAGCCATGGCGATTTGGTCGGAACCTCGGAAGCGATCTGGAGCAACACTAGAGGAGAGAGAAGAGAGAGGAGGAGAAAGATCAAAATTCAGATCTTGATGTTGGAATAGGAAATGAAAGAGAAGAGAGAGAAATCAAAAGGCTATGAAATAGGACATGGAATGAAGATGTGCTATTTAACCCAGAAGATATGAAATCTGGTCGTGGCTGGATGATATGGATGGAAATGTGTTAGATGGTAAACACCAATTATTTTTATAAAATAGTGATGGAAATCCTTACTGTCATCTTTCCATTAGGTCTGTTTAACGTTGACAACGGTAATAGAATGAGGCCTATACGTTATGCGTTACGTTTAATCAACGGTTTTAAAAATTCTGACATTTTACGTTCTGTGTCTACAATGGTATAATTTTTTTTCGTTTTTGTTCCATTTGAGTTTAACGTATTGAACGTTGATAATTAGTTTGAGTGAAAAAGAGAGAACTGGAGAAGGAAAGAGAACCCAAAGACGTTGTGGCCTAAACCCATCTCTCTGTATTTCCCCTCTCCACGACTCTATTTCTCCAGCCCCTCTCTATTTTAGCTTTCTCCTTCAAGATTCTCTTGACGTACGAGGGAAAGAGAGAGAGTGAGAACGATTCTTGTGTATGTGAAAAAGAAGGGAAAGAACTGAGAAGGAGCAGCGCAGGACAGCAGGAGAAGGGAGACTCGGAGAAGGAGAGGGCACCCAAAGATTGATTGGAGAGGAAAAAGAAGAAGAATCAAGGGTCAGATCAGGATGATGGAATGACGAAGGAGGCAAAAACCCTTGCTTTTAGTTTCTCTCCTCCAAACTTATCTCTACTATCATGTTTATTCTAAAACCATAGAGTCATGGACGTAACGTATTTGAAACGTGCGTGGAACATACCATTTCATTCGATGTTTCGCTCTTCCCAATGCCTCCGTTTGGATGAGAGAAGAAGAAGGAGGAAGAAGAAAGAAGGAAGAAAAAAAAACTATAAACAATCCAAACTCTTCACAAAGTTACACACTTTCCAATACTTCTTCTCTTCTTCCCTTCTTCCCACACCTATCCAAACGAAGCCAATGTTACCAAACTCAGTTCCATCCTCCGTTCGTTAGATGTAACAAAATGCGAAACCATTTCATTACTCGTTTCGTAAGGACGAAACGTCCACGAAAAACGAGTAATGGATCTATTGTTTGCAGGCCTACCCACCATCCCACAGAACGCGACCCTCTTGTCACTCCTAGGCCCAACGCGCAAAGCCCAATTTGTTCCCTTCAGTCTGAATCCTAAGACACTGAGAGAGAGACGGGTTTTATTCTCGTTAATGGGTTCTAATCCGTTTGACTCCTTTCGGCGTTTCCGATCACCATAAGTCGTGAGACTAGATTCTATAGCTTTATTTTCATTGCGCAACCTTCGTTTGATGGAGACGCCACATATCGTCGGTACATGAGTTGGTACTTGGTACCGATGGGGTTCATAGAGGTTAAAATTGCTAAATTCTCACCATTTTCGTACATGATGCGGGACATTCTTTGCTGATCAAACTCTTAATGGACAAAATTAATGTCACTTCTCTCCAAAGTGGTAGAAAAGCAATATCAGTTGCCATCTCTTCTAATTGTCCTTTGAAATAACATATTGCGGTGAAGTCCAGTCTCATAATTAACATTCATTATGATAAAAAAAATAATTCTTAAGAGGTATAAATATTTTTTGGCTCGAATCAGAATCATAAATTGTCAGATATTGATACTCTACACGTACTCAAAATACCATGCGAGGTCTTGTAAAAGCAGTGACTAATATTTATGAGGGAGTAACTAATTAAGTATAAAGAAGTAACTAATAAATACATGGGAGTAACTAATATTTATTTATATGTACTTCATTTAAGATAACAACTAATATTAATAAGGGAGTAAATAATTACGTATAAAGAAGTAACTAGTAAGACATGGAAGTAACTAATATTTATTTATATGTAGTTCATTTAAGACAATAGCTATTATTAATAAGGAAGTAAATAATTAAGTATATTGAAGTAACTAGTATGTACAAGGAGTAAATAATATTAATAAGGAACTAAATAATTAAGTATAAAGAAGTAACTGATACGACGGCCGGCGGAGGCATCTGATACGAAGGCCATTCTGATATACGAAATTTTATGCTTTAGTTCATTTTTTCTTTTTTTTTTTTTTATTTTGGATGGAGTCTTAGATCCGACCGTCCATTTAGATCGGACAGTTCAGATGCGACGAAGTCCAGTCCAGAGATCCGGATTCAAGGTGGGCTGGCAGTATGGCAAAGATATGGGATGCCGCTTATCACGACTGAAATAATGAGTCATAAATTGCGACTTTTAATAATAGAAAAATTGCGAGTTCATTGCAAATTAGCAACTTCAAAAATAAGTGACATAAACTTCATTGAAATTTCAATTATTAAAAAAAAATCAGAACTATAAGAAATCTTCGTCGAGCAAGCTGAAGTTATACCCATTAAGAAGCACTGTTGTCCCATTTCTATACTTCTCTTGATAATAAAGTGTCGTGTGTGTTGGGTTTATAGTTCGATCAGAATCCAATGGTCCACATATCACAATACGTGCATCTTTTGATGCCTTTGGTATAACAGACAGTTGCCCCCGAATTATTCTTAGAGACAAGCTATTATTTGCCATGTCGCATTGGTCTGTGAGTACTATAAAGATCGAGTCTAACATAATTGCTTTCTTCAGAAGAAATTTGACCATTTTTAGTTCCGGCGGTGAACCTCCAAAATTGGTAATTTTTATCCATGAAAGATTTTCAAATACTATGTCCGGCTCTTCAGTCATCAAAAAGCTGTCATCTTTTTCAAAATTGCTTGTTAACTGCAGGATGATCAGATTAGAAGAAATTGTTAATTTGCTTTGAGAAAGAATAATGAACAACGACAAGGGCGTGTTCTTATTCTACATTTCGATCTTGAACAAACAATTCTTAATAGCATGTTTGGTTTCACCTTCATCATTATATATATATAGAGAGTTTTGCTATGGTGAGTTGCAACTTACTAAGGATCTGTGAGTCGCGCTCAAAATTTTGAAATTTAGTTCAAAATGACCGATCTAAACTGTCTAATACAACCTCACTATTGAAATCTTCATGCAGATCAAATTTTATATTTTTTTTAAATTTTTAAGTATTTTTTTGAAATTTTAAAAAATCATTAATTTAGTTAGTTCTAAACTGTTCAAAAACAACATTTTTTAAAAATCCGAAAAAAATACTTAAAATTTTTAAACAATATGTAAAATTTGGTCTGTATTGAGATTTCGATAGATAGATCAAATTAAATGGTTTGGATCGGTCATTTTGAACTAAATTTCGGAATTTTGAGCGCGACTCACCGACTCTTTAGTGAGTTGCAACTCACCATAGCAAAATTCTATATGGATGTGTTTGGATGGATGAGAATAAGAATTTGGATAATAATCAGGCTCAAATTTTCTATTCTTGTGTAACCCAAACAACACAAGAATAAGAAATTTGGATACTTATTCTTATACTAACAAAACCATAGTATAAAAATAAAGAATTTGGACAAGTACACATACCGAAATTTCTTATTCTTATTCCTTATTCAACTCTCATCCAAACACATCCAAACTCTCTATATATACCGAAACAACCGTCGATTAATATTACAACTGGGTTGTCATTTGTCAAAAAAAAATAAATAAATCTACTTATTGCGACTAAAATAAGTAACCATCATGTGATAATAGTAATAGTAATTAAGTTACTAAATTAAATCAAATAAGTGACATAATTTAATTCACTGACGCAAACCTTAATGAAAAGTTTCTCCAAAAATGGTGAGGGACAGGCACTGAAAAAGGTAAATAGGTAAAATATGGGCTCGTCGTCTAGATGATCGAAAACGAGTTGTAGTTCCTGCAAGTTGGATAGTTCCAGGGGGTAGCCTTCACATGTAACTCCTTCCCAAAGTAGAGTCTGTGCCACAGAATTGTCGTGTCAGAAACTGATATACATGTACTTTAATAGCAGGTTTTTTATTTTTTTTAAATAACATATATATGTACTTCAACAGCAGTTTGTATTTGTATATGCCAATTTGTAACACATTCTGGACTGGGTAATATGCCAGCCAGGTCGTGTTAGTATAGATCTTCGGGGATAACAAAAAATATAAACAACGAGACTTCGAAAAAATTTATATATATAGTTATGCTAAGGTGAGTCATGGTTCACCGGAGGGGTCTGTGAGTCGCGTTCAAAACTCTTAAATTTGATTTAAAATAATCGATCAAAATCATTCAATATGATCTCTATATTGAAATCTTCATATAGACCAAATTTTAAATTTTTTCAAAATTATGAGTATTTTTAAAAATTTAGAAAATCGTAAAATTTAATTAGTTATGAACCGTACAAAAACAACAGTTTTTAAAAATTCAAAATAATATTTAAAAATTTTAAAAAATACATATATAAAATTTGGTTTGCATGATCTTTCACTAGACAAAAAGAACATCCTATCCAAAGTTTAAAGTGAAAGGAAATACCGCAACACAAACGCTGGAAATTGTCAAGACCTTGATATGCGACAATTGTGCAAGTGTTCTTTCAAAGGGCTCATAATATCCTGCTTCCCATCCATCAGAGCATATGTAAGCATCATTAATATTTGACACATTGTAAAATCCATCATCGAACGGTAAGGATTTATGATTCACAAATGACTCCAGATGAGGTGCCGATATCTCCATATATTCCACAGCACAATCGACCATCACCAATTTCTTAAGTTCCAATTTATCCCCAACAAACTTAACCACCTTCAATCTGTAACATCTCTTAAGGCAAACAATTTCAAGTAAAACACAGTTATATAATATATTCGTTAGCATCTCATCAGTTAAATCTACATGATCTAGAGATAGGGAAGTCAACCCTACAAAATTGGCCGAGTCGAAACGGTCCGAGAAATTGCACCGTGACAAACTTAAATTGGTTAGGGAATTGCCATTAAAGAGTGAATTGTTTATCACAAATGGCATTCTTTCATCCTTGTAGTCTAAGATGCCTTGAGACAAGTCAATTTCAAGTTCTTTGACCCCTTTTGCTACAACGGTATGAACCTGATAACCCTAAATCTAGCTCATAGGTTTCAACAAAGTATTTAGATCAAGAAGAGTAAGAATTTCTTTATTTGATATAAGGATTCTTTTGTTTACAGAATGTCTAACCCCCTTTCCCTATGGGAGGGGGTTCCTATTTATAGCTATCTGGTGGTCCCTCATCACATTGGATCTTCTGTGGCCTCCTCGTGTTCTCATCCTCTTTACTTGACTGCGGCAAGAAGGTCGTCATGTTCTCCCTCAACCTCGACATGTTCTTTCCTCGCCTGTAGCCAACGTTCATCCGGGCGAGGACGAGCGCGAGGTTGGGTCGAGATCTCCGGAACGACTACTGCTTAAAGGTCACAGAACATCCCGCGGCCGTTGTGGAAAGGACATCCGCGCTCAGAAACCGTTTCCTCTGGGGGACCCACTGATGAGAGCTCCCTCTAACGGCTCCTGGGCCCCCCCCCTTCTGAGCGTAACGACCTCGGACTTGTCTTCATCATAACGACTCATGGGCTCCTTCCTCTGAAAAAGGCTTTACGCAAGGCTTTTCATAACTACTAGGCCCATATTCTAATCTGACTATATCATTAGCCCTCGAGCTTCTGATAAATGCTTGCATTTTATCGGAAGCTCTTTATGGCAACTCCTGGGTGGTGTCATTGGGCTTCAGGCGATGTTTGAGCGATGTTTACTTATTGGTGAAGTTCTTTGGAAGGAAGGAGACGACGGAACCTATGAGGTCCTTACTGTCCGCAAGCCCTCAGAGGGTGTTTGCCGACGTTCAAATTCATCCGCCGCGGTCGCACAGTAAAAGATGTTAATTAGTATCCGAATCCGTCAGGCGCAATCGCACATTGAGGGTTGATATGGTCGAGCCCTCATGCGAGGTTGGAAGAAATATTTGGGGAATTTAATTTAATAATAAAGAAAGAAGGTGGGGGCCACAAGATCTTCTATAGGGATCCTACAAGATCTTCCCATCATTGCATCCTTTGGGGGAATCGGGTCGCGACGATTTGTCTTTTCGTTGGAATTTGAAAAAAGGGATAAAGTTCCCTTCTAGGCGGGAGAACCGAAGAGACGTGTCTTTTATATAGATTCCAAACCTTCATTTGTCTCTCTCTCTGTTTTCAATACATTCTCTGTGTTCCTGCAAGTGTCTTCTTCTTCCCTTTGCTCTGGTTGTTTCTCTTCTCTCCTTCTTCTTCTGTCTTTGCCTGACGGCGACTATTGAATATTGGTACTAACCCTTTCCTCGTTCTTGTTATTCTTTCTATTACTTTTGTTTTTGTCATGGCCTTCTCGCCTGTTCTCATTATCATTTTGCCTAAATCTTTTGTGTTGCTTAGCCCCGCCATGCCTAAGAAGGTTTTCAGGAGTTCAGACTCCAAGAAGATTAGGAGCAAGTTCCCGACGTCCAGGGGTTTCGAATCTAATCCTTGGATTGATTCAAAAATAATCCATTTCAAAAGGAGTTTGGTTTTTGATGATCCAGAGAAGAGCGAGTTGTATATAGAAGGAGCGGATAAATTGGATCGTCCCTTCGAAACTTCAAAGGGAAGGGTGTTCTTTGCCAGATCTGCGTGGTGGGGAATACGCCTACCCTTGTCGCCGTTTCAATGCACACTTCTTAATATGGTAAAAATTCCTCCAGGCCAACTTCTTCCGGTTGCCTGGTGCTGCATCACTTCTTTCGAGCGTTTGCTTACGGTGAATTTTGTAGAGTTAGGTTTTAAGGCTAAGATCACCCCCACGGTAGGACTGTTTGGACATTACTTTAAATTTTGCCGTCATCATGAATTCTGCACCATCAGAACTGTGCACCGCGTGTTTGCCAACAAACCCAGAAAAATAGGTAACTGGGAAGAGAACTTCGCCTTCTGTCGAGGGACCATGATGGATGGAATGGGCATCTGTTCGGATTGGAACATGACTTCCACTGGGTTTACCAAGGTAGAATTCCCAGACCCTACTGATGATGAGCATGACATAATATCTCATTTGAAGAGGACCTCTCAGGCGGGTTATCACTTGTGTTGGGATGGGGGGAGCCCTGTACCGGATGACCGCACCTTTGCTGATTGCATCGAGCCTAATGATGGCGCAGATGTGGAGCTACCCCTGCAGCAACTTAACTATTCTCCTCCACCTGAAGAGGAAGGAGAAGGGTCGCCGCCACCGATCGAGTCTCCCACTGCGAAAGCTCTCGCTGTTGCAACAGTTTCTCCTGCCAAGAAGGCGTATGTTCCCGCCCCCAAAGTTTCTGCGATGTTTAAAATTGCTAAGGGGGGCGGTTCTAAGGGTTCTAAACCCGCTTCGTCTCGCATTTCTCAGCATCCCAAGACCGCGCATTCATTAGAGAAAGCCCCCACGGGTAGGGTGTTGGCCGCAGTAGGATCGGCGGCAAAGGAAACTAAAAAGAGGAAGCGTGTCGAAGGTTCGTCGAAACATTCCTCGCCTACTCCTCCAGACTTCCCTGGATCATCTGTTGGTGATGAATTAGCGGTGCCTACTGCCCTGGGGCAATCATTTGAAAAGACATATGGGAAGGCATCTGCTGGTGAGAAGTCTGCATCGGCTCACCCTTCCTCCTCTTCCCAACGTCGCCTAACTACTCCGGATGATTCCTGGCGTGCAGCTCGCGTCAGGAAAGTTCATGAAGATGAGAAGGTTTCTCTGCGTCTCCCTGGTATAGACGTGGATCCTTCCAAGATTCAGGTTTTCACTCTTGCCTAGCTCGCCTAAACCTCTCTTTTTTTTTTTTTTTTTTTTTTTTTTTTTTTTTTTTTTTTAACTGACGAAGTTATTTCATTGCCTAGGTGCCTCGTCTTGCTGCCTCCCTGCATCGTGTGTCCTTGGACTTATGTCCACAGATTAGTAATGCGCTTACTGGCCTATCAATGGAGGAAAAGTTCATGCGCATGCATGCTTTACTGATGGAGTTGGGGTGTCTTCAGGCAAGCGTTCATGGTCATTCTCGCAACTTTGGGAGTGCTTGGATGAAGTCCCTATCTTCTTTAGCCGAAAGGAATGCCAAAATCGACAAGGAACTTCGCGTGCTTCGTGGAGAGCAAGAGTCGGACTGGGGCTTCAAAGTGGATCTGTCGCAGTTCTCGTTTGCGAAGCGCGTTTCTGACGAAGACAAGGCTGAGATGACTGCGTTGTTTGAAAAATTTGCCGCCGCTCAAGACGCTTTGTTGGTTCGCGCACAGGCTGCTGAAGCGGACAAGGATTTGATGTCCGAGACGCTGAGTCGTGCTTCCCGCGTTAGTGTTGATCTTCAGAATCAACTGTCGGCGGCGCAAATATCGTTGGACCAGCGCGACAAACAATTGGATAAGGCCAAAGAGCTTATTCTCCAGCGAGATGGGGCCATTTCTGACTGGAAGAAAACGTGCGAGAAGGTAGCGCGCCAGGAGAAAGAACGGATAAATGAGTTGGCGAAGTTGAAGTCAGCCAACGGGGCTTTGGAGCGGAAAACTGAAGAGCTGCTAAGCGAACTTCAGAAGAAGGATCAAGAATTGGCAAGTCTAGGTGAAGAGGTATCTCAGATGAAGGCCGAAAGGAACCAGCTAACATCTGAAAGGGATCAGCTAGCTTCTGAAAAGGCCCGGCTGCATTCTGAGGTTATTCAGACCTCCTCGCTGCTGCAAGAATCTTCTGTTCGCCTTACTGAGCTGCAGACCGAGATAGAAAGGTTGAAGTCTCTTCCTGCCACTTCCAAGGGCAAAGAGATTTGCATTGATAAGGGTGAAGTCCGCTCTTCCCATGACTTTCTTCAGGCCTTTCTTCAATCCACGGGCGCCCAGGCTGCAGCCACCCGCCTTGTTTGCGGGGGTCTTCATTACATGCTGAAGTTGAAGTGCGATCAATTGCGCCAGTACTATCCGTTCACCCGGGAGGAGTTTGGGATTATGGACCCTGCGCCAGAGCCGGACGTCGCTCTATCACAGTGTCGCTGGGATGAAGAAAGTGGTGATCTCATTTGTCAAGACGAGGAAGGTGATCGAGTGGTCGAGTTAGGTATGGAAGTGACAAAACCTCTCTTGACTCCGCGCTATCCTTGGTCAAGTTCTGGCGCTGATTGGCCCTCCGACATAGTTCGTCCTTCGAGGGAGGAAATTGAGGCTGAAGATGACGAAGGGGGAGGATCGGACGAGGAGAGGTCTGCGGGGGTAAACACCTTTGGGGAGGCTGGACCTGTTGCTGATTTAGCTGAAGATCTTGCTCGGCTTTCCCCGCATCGTGCCGAGGGGGCCGGGTCGCTGAACATTTCCGAACAGTTTGACCAGATGCTAAATGAACAACGTGAGTATAACTTGTTGCATCCAGATCTCCAGCTAAGTGATTTTAGTCTCCCTGGTGGCTCTTTAGGCGGCGATGTAGATGGAGAGCCATGAGTTACTGTTCCAATTTTAATTACTTGTTGTGTGCTACTATGTAAATGCGAACCTTTTGGATTATTGTATTCTCTTTAAAAGACTTATCTTGTGCGACTTGATTGTGTAATTATTTTGTTGCTGTGTCTTGGATTTTCTGATTGTCTTGTTGTTGTGTGTTGTCGCTTCGACTTGTTGATGTCTGAGTAAGTCTGGATTTTGACAGTAAACCTCGCATGGTAGGACGAAGGGAGCAACGAAGTTAATGCGCAGAAAATATTTGAACTCATGTGAAATGTAAGTAAGAGTGCGTTTTTGACATCAGTAAGAAAATCGACGATGTTAAGGCGCTGAGTGTGAGCAGGCTTGAATTCCTTTCAAAGAAATTAATGAATCATACGCATGCAGTAATTTAAAAGGAAAGAATGATGTATGAACAGACTTGAACTCATTTTATTCCATAAAAGTACATCATTAAAGTACATCATATCATATCTTGGGTGATACATGCCTAACGAGGCTAAGGGATGTTGACTTTCTTTCCTAGCTAAAGGGAGGGCGAGGAGTCGTGGCACATAAGGGATGTTGTCTTTCTTTTGTCCTTATGACTCCCCTTCTATCGTGATGGAGGTCGACTGGAGAGCTACTCTCTTTTACCATCACGCTTGAAGACGACGCTGCTTGGACTGGGCTCCTTTGGTTATGTAGAAAGTGTGCATCGCCGCGCCATTTATTGGCGTCGAAGTTGATACCTCCTTTAACGAGGCGTCTGCGGCGATCTTTCTCCTTCCTTTCCAAAGGAACTGGCCCAAGATATGAGCTTGCCCTCTCTCTCGCGCCGAGCATTCCCCATCTGTCGTTGACGGTTGGCAATCGGCTATGCGAGGGCGACCTCTAATTTAGATATGGTAGGGCCGCCTGCGTTGAGGGCCAAGCTTGCAATAACGCTCGGTCACCGTCGTCGTCTTCGTTTATGTGGGCTTGAAACGGCTGAGTTGTGTTATTTTCATTTACTCTCTGCTCCGCCGCCCAAGCCCATTCGACGGATGTCTTGCTTGCGCACACGGTCAAGCAAGGCTACCCGCCGATAGGGAAGGTTTAGCATACAACTGAAGGGATTTTACCTCAGCTGTTCTACTATACCTTCCCGAACTCATCAGCTGCTTTACTATACCTCCTACTCTTTTCTCTCTTTCCTTCCCCTTTTTTTTTTTTTTTCTTTTTTGCCATTTTTTCTGAGGTTCTTATTTGTGTCTTGTATCTTGAGGAAGAAAGGTGGCGTTTAAGATCGTGGGAGGAGGAAATAAGAATGGGGGCTTTGGGATGAAAGTGTTTGTGGGGTAACCCATCTATTTATAGGTGTCCCGGCACCGACAATGGTGGGCCCCCTTTTGTCATGTTGAAATAAATGCAAAACTTGGCGTATTAAATGCTGGATACTAATTGTGGCCCGGGGCAGTTGGGTCGTACCCTCAAATTCCGCCGTATATTTCGGGGAACAGATATCTGCTTTTTGATGGCAAGGGTTTGCTAAATTTGGTTAAATTTGTACGCATGACCGATTACTCAAATCGTAGGATTAATGTTTGAACAGTGTTACTGGAGACGGATAACTTTATGTCTAATGTCTGTCGTGATGGCAGACTGCGCATAGCGATGCGGCTAAGGTCTGTTGTGATGGCTGACTGCGCATGGAGATGCGGCTAAGGTCTGTCGTGATGGCAGACTGCGCATGGCGATGCGGCTAAGGTCTGTTGTGATGGCAGACTGCGCATGGCGATGCGGCTAAGGTCTGTGGTGATGGCAGACTGCGCATGGCGATGCGGCTAAGGTCTGTTGTGATGGCAGACTGCGCATGGCGATGCGGCTAAGGTCTGTTGTGATGGCAGACTGCGCATGGCGATGCGGCTAAGGTCTGTTGTGATGGCAGACTGCGCATGGCGATGCGGCTAAGGTCTGTTGTGATGGCAGACTGCGCATGGCGATGCGGCTAAGGTCTGTTGTGATGGCAGACTGCGCATGGCGATGCGGCTAAGGTCTGTTGTGATGGCAGACTGCGCATGGCAACTTTGCAACAGTGAATTTCAAAATCATTCATGAAAAATTTGCAACCATGAATTCAAAAGTCTTGTCACAATATAAGTAAAAAATTTGCAACAATGAATTCCAAAGTGAAGACAACTTGTCGCTCGTGGAAAGAAAACATTTTACTGAATCTTGGCAAAGTACACTCTGATATGCATATTGGGTACAAAGTTCCCTTCATTGCTTAAAAAGAAATTAAACAGCATGGAGAAAGGTACAAATTTTAACTAGTTGACTTCGTCCTTGGAGGCCTATGCTACGGTATTGCTCCATCGAAGTCAATTGCTTGGGGAGGTGCCGGTCACTTGTAAAATTTGCGCAGATGAACAGCATTCCAGGCATTGGGGAGGTCGCGTCCTGCTAAGTCTTGCAACCTGTACGCTCGCCCTTCTATGGATCGAGTCACAATGAAAGGGCCATCCCAAGCGGGATCGAGCTTTCCGATGTGTTTTCCAGTTGCTTCCACGCTCCTCAATACCAGATCACCAGGTTGGAAGTGTTTTGGGGCGACCTTTTTGTCGAAGTTTTTGCGCATTTTTCGTTGATATTCGGCCATCCTTGCACGCGCTTCCTCGCGTAGCTCATAAATCGTTTCCAGTTCCACCAACCTTTTCTCATTATTTTTGGTCCATTCATAAGCGATGGTGCGTAATGTGGGCTGCACAATTTCCATGGGAGTGACTGCCTCCATTCCATATACCATGGCAAAGGGGATCGTCCAGTTGCAGTTCTTGGGGTGGTGTTGTAGGACCATAAGATCTCATCAAGGAAGTCGGGCCATGCTCCTTTGCTGCCCTCCACCTTTTTCTTAAGTCCTTCCAATATGGTTCGATTGGACACCTCTGCTAATCCATTGGTCTGAGGGTGACTGACTGAAGAGAAGAGAGAGAGAATTCCGAAACCTTCGCACATATCTTGAAATGGCGCGCCTGTGAACTGCCGACCATTATCGGATATGATGGTATGAGGTATGCCATATCGGTAGACGATGTTGTGCTTGACAAAGTCGGCTATTCGCGGGGAGGTTATTAGGGCAAGTGGTTTTGCTTCTATCCACTTAGTGAAATATTCAACCGCGACGACTAGGAAACGCAGATTGGCTTTTGCTGTCGGAAAGGGGCCTAGGATGTCTATCCCCCATACATCGAAAGGCCAGGGACTTGCAATGGTGTTCAGAGAGGCAGGAGGCCTTCGTGAGACACGAGAATGGTATTGGCATCGCTCACACCGTCGCACGACGTCGATCATGTCTTTTCTCATGGTTGGCCAGAAATAGCCCTCCCTTTCGATGCGTTTGTCAATGGTGTAAGGACTTTGGTGGCTGCCACATATGCCACCATGTACCTCATCAATCAGTTTTCTGCCTTGCGATTCACTAATACAGACGAGCCAAGGCTTGCGGTATCCTTTTTTCAGTAATTCCCCCTCCAAGATGGTAAACTCGGGCGCCCATCTCTTAATTCTTCGCGCAGTAAGTTTGTCCGTTGGTAACTGTCCTGTGGTTAGATAGTCCCAGATAGGGGTGTACCATTCAAGCTGGGCACTGATTGGCAAAACTTTGGGTTCCGTCGCTGTAATGCAAGCTTCAGGTATTTCCATGATGGTGATAGGTGTGTCGCTATTCATGTCCGATCCCTTTGCTAATTTAGACAAAGCGTCTGCGATTTCATTCATTCCCCGCGGGACATGTTCGATCGTGGCTTCTTCAAATGTTGTCAAGACTTCCTTGGCCTTTTCTAAGTATTTCGCCAAGGTAAGATCGTGTACCTCGTATTGCCCATTGATCTGATGTACCACGAGCTGGGAGTCCATGTATACCCTGACTTTAGTCGCTCCAACTGCCTCTACTAGCCGCAGACCCGCAATCAACGCTTCATATTCGACCATATTATTGGTGACAGGGAAAGTTATGTGAATGGCGTAGTAAAAGACTTCTCCTTTGGGTCCTTTGATCTGTACTCCGAGGCCCGACCCCCGTTCAGAGGCGGCGCCATCGACATGAACATGCCACAAAGCCTCCTGATCTCTTTTTTCTGTCCTTCCTGTACTTTCTACTACAAAGTCAGCCAGCACTTGTCCCTTGTATGCTGCTTTAGGCAAGAAGGAAATGTCGAATTCTGATAATTCCACTGCCCATTTTAAAAGTCGTCCCGATACATCGAGATTACCTAAAGCCTTTCTCAAGGGAAGATCGCTGAGCACTTTGATCGGATGCGCCTGGAAGTAGGGACGCAGTTTCCTGGCTGCAACAAGTACTGCAAAAGCGCCCTTCTCGACTGTTGAGTATCTTTCTTCGGCATCGCGCAGTACCTTGGACACGAAGTATACTGGTTTTTGTACTCTGTCTTCCTCTCGAATCAAGGCCGCACTAACTGCGACTGCTGAAGCGCTGACATATAGATATAAAGTTTCTCCCTTTGTTGGCCTGCTGATTATTGGTGGACTGGATAGGTAAGTCTTGATCTGCTCGAATGCCTCCTGGCATTGCGAGGTCCATTCAAATTTTTTGGCTTTCTTGATAGTCTGAAAGAAAGGTTTGCAAACCTCTCCCGAGCGTGCTATGAATCTATTCAACGCGGCTATTCGTCCTGTGAGTTCTTGCACTTCTTTCACAGTGCTAGGAGCTTCCATGTCAATGATAGCTCGGCACTTGCTGGGATGCACCTCGATGCCTCGTTCAGACACAATGTAACCTAAAAATTTTCCACTAGACAAGCAAAAGAAACTCTTCTTTGGATTGAGGCGCATGCCGACCTCCCTCATTTTTTGAAATATCATGTTGAGATGCTGCACATGCTCTTCGCCAGTACAACTCTTAACGACCATGTCATCAATGTACGCTTCGATAATTTCGCCTAATTCGGCTTTAAAAACCTTGTTCACCATCTGTTGGTACTCAGCTCCTGCATTCTTGAGACCGAAAGGCATAACTTTATAGCAAAATAACCCTTGCTCAGTTATGAAGCTTGTTTTCTCTTCATCGTCGGGGTGCATATGTATCTGGTTATATCCGGAATAAGCGTCCATGAAGCTGAGGTACTTAAAGCCTGCGGTAGAATCAACCATGGCATCGATGCTTGGTAGTGGGAAGGGCTTTTTGGGGCAAGCCCTATTCAAATCAGTGTAGTCAATGCACATGCGCCATTTTCCATTGGATTTGCGCACCAAGACGGGGTTTGCCAACCACCGAGGGTACTCCACCTCCCTTATGGCCCCTGCCTTAAGTAATCGATCCACCTCGTCTTGTACAGCCTTCCTTCTTTCCAGGCCCAACTTGCGCTTTCTTTGCTGAACTGGACGTGCTTCTTCATAAGTATCAATACGGTGCTCTGCGATGGCCCTGTTGATTCCCGGCATCATGTCGTCCTCATTGGCAAAAATGTCTTTATTGGCGATCAAACACTCCCTTACCATGTGTCGGTCTGCTGCAGGTAACAGGGTGCCAAGTTGAGTTACTTGTCCGTCTCGTAAGATGACTGGTTCCGTATCCTCCATGGCTTCTGTTGATGAGGTCTTTGGCGGTTCTGTGCTGAGTTCGCCTAGGCTGGCCACGAACTGGCGGTGTTTCCTGGATCGCTCGATGTGAGCGATCTGGGGTGCCATTGTGATTCGATAACATTCCTTGGCCATTTGTTGTTCTCCTCTTACTATACCCACTCCTTGTGGAGTTGGGAATTTAATCATCAAGTGCGGAGTGGATACGACTGCTCCGATGCTGTTAAGGGAAGTGCGTCCCAAAATGACATTGTAGGCGGATGGGGCGTCCACCACGATGAAGCGGATGCTAGAAACCACTGTTCGAGGTGCGTCCCCGAACGAGACGTCCAAATCGATGGTCCCCAAAGGTTTTAGCTTGTCACCCGTGAAACCAACAAGTGATGTCGTCATCGGCTGCAAGGGGTATTTTCCTAGGCCCATTCTTTTGAGAGCATCAAAGTACATCACATCGGCGGAGCTGCCTGTGTCAACGAGGATTCGCTTTACCCGAATGCCGTTAATTCGGAGCATTAACACGATGGCATCGTCATGAGGCAACTGAACACCGTCATAATCATGCGGACCAAATGAGATGACCTGAGTAGATTCTGACCTGTGCTCAATTTGGAGGACGTGAAAAGGTTGCTGCCTCCGGGGGTTATCAGTTGCTTTACCCTCGATGAACATTACTGGTGGAGGGGATATGCGTTGCTGTCTGTCGGATGTGGTTGTTTGAGGCCGCGGGTTACTGGGATGCTCAGTGCGACGATCGTCTGCATTGGTCCCCGATTCATGAAGATGTTGCATCTTCCTTTTGCCCTTATCATCCTTTGCCAAAAAATGTTCGAGGATGTTTGTCTGGCGCACTAACCTTTCAATCTCATCCTTGAGCTTAAGGCAGTCCTTGGTACGGTGTCCGCTGCTACCATGATACTCGCAATAGCTATTCCTGTCGAAAACTTCGGTCCTGGTAATGGGTGGTGCCCTTCTCATTTCCTTGTTATGCTTGATTCTATCATACACGCGATCCTGAGGCTCTGTGGTGACATGGTACATTTTATAATATGGCGCATTGTCTTCTGGAGAGCTAGCGCGACGGCCGCGGTTTCGTCTGGAAGGCTTAGCATCTCGACGTCGAGGTCGTGGGGAACGGCTGCGCTGACGATTACGAGGTGAACTTGGGGGCTGTGGCTTCCTGGGGGATGTGCTTTGTCTGTTACATGGTGCAGCAAATGTGTTGTGACGATAACCTTGGATGGCCGCGATGTGCTCCTCTGCGCGAATAAGGTGTTCAGCCCGCTCCCTGAATGCGGCAAAATCAGAGAATTTTTCTGTCATTGCTGCCCACTGGACGGGTCCTTCCAGTAGTCCGCGCTGCACAGCTAACAATGCCATGTCCTCCCGATAATCTCCGCACTTGTTGGCTTCGATAGAAAATCGATCGAGGTAATCTCGGGTGTGCTCAGAAGGATGTTGCCGAATGCTCATGAGGTCCATGCATGTTTTGGGGGGTGCTCGAACACTAGCAAACCTTTTAAGGAACTTGGTGGTAAGGTCTCTGTAACTGGACACCGAGCCAGGAGGAAGTTGCGCATACCATTCCCAAGCAACTCCCTCTAATCGTGTAGGGAAAACGAGGCACATGGTTCGTTCAGATGCTCCAGTGATGAGCATAGACTCCCGGAAGGTATTAACAAAGGCTCGAGCATCATGAGCTGGGTAAGCAGGATATTTGTCAAGGCTGGCAAAATCCTTGAGACGAAGGGCCTTTCCTCTGTATAAGTGTCGAGCCAAGGCTCCACGAGGAGGTGAAGGGCTACCATGTCGCTTCCAGGGGATTTTGCGTAAACGGTGAGTGCGCGGTTTGGATCTCCCGTCGCTAGTGTCACTTGTTTGAGAAAGACTTGGAGATGAGGATCTAGTTGAAGTGCTGTATCGACCGCGACGTCTCCTGAAAGGTGACTTTCGAGAAGACAGCTCGCTCGAACTATGAGTACCGTATCCCGAAGATGGTGACCGTCTTTTGGACCGCCGTGAACGAGATTTGGAGCGACCTCTTGTATGAGAGCGGGAATGATTGGAGATGTTGGTGTATTGGGGACGCCTGTGAGACGGCTGCGGTCTGTAGTCTTCGCTGTGCAGAGCTAATTCCTCCCTATTGGACAGGCGGGTGTGTGTCTGATTGGATGGTTGAGCAGGTATCCCCGACTGGTCGGCTGGAAATATGGGGTGTTGGTAGGGATATTGCTGAGGGGGAGGTGGGGTGATAACTGGAGGGTGGTACGGTGGATCGCGGGGGGTCTGAGACTGCTGAGGAAGGGGCGGTTGCGGTTGATGGTTGTGGCTGCTGTGGACGGAGGAGGGTGTAAGGGGAGGCATTGTAAAAGGGAGAACATGTGGTGGTGGTTGATAATTGCGCATGTCATGTAAAGCAGCATTGGTGATGGTAGGGGGGTTATGTCTTGGGGCTAAGGAGATGCTAACAGATTGATCGGAAGTTTGCTCTGTTCCGGGAGGTGGAGGTTGTGTGGTCGTTGCTGGAGTGTGGAATGTTGCAGTGCTAGTTGCCATGGTTTTTGTTGATGGTGTACTAAAGTCTAACTTTTTTGGATGAATATTCCTACTCCCTTTCATGCGAGTTGGAGCTCAAACAATAAGAAAAAGGTCGTATTTCTCGATTGTTAAGATGAACTCCTGTAATTTACGGTGGGCGCCAGTTGATAACCCTAAATCTAGCTCATAGGTTTCAACAAAGTATTTAGATCAAGAAGAGTAAGAATTTCTTTATTTGATATAAGGATTCTTTTGTTTACAGAATGTCTAACCCCCTTTCCCTATGGGAGGGGGTTCCTATTTATAGCTATCTGGTGGTCCCTCATCACATTGGATCTTCTGTGGCCTCCTCGTGTTCTCATCCTCTTTACTTGACTGCGGCAAGAAGGTCGTCATGTTCTCCCTCAACCTCGACATGTTCTTTCCTCGCCTGTAGCCAACGTTCATCCGGGCGAGGACGAGCGCGAGGTTGGGTCGAGATCTCCGGAACGACTACTGCTTAAAGGTCACAGAACATCCCGCGGCCGTTGTGGAAAGGACATCCGCGCTCAGAAACCGTTTCCTCTGGGGGACCCACTGATGAGAGCTCCCTCTAACGGCTCCTGGGCCCCCCCCTTCTGAGCGTAACGACCTCGGACTTGTCTTCATCATAACGACTCATGGGCTCCTTCCTCTGAAAAAGGCTTTACGCAAGGCTTTTCATAACTACTAGGCCCATATTCTAATCTGACTATATCAGAACCCATTTCTCAAAATTGAGAAAGAAAAAATCAAAAGGGGAGAAGAGAATTCCAAACTTGCCTAAGTTTCTGTCTCCGTGGAGCTGGAGATACCGATCTAGAGTCGCAACGAACTGTTTGGGAGATTGATTGCATGAGAAATCTTCACTGAATTGGAGAGATGATGCAGAGATGAGGTTGATTTGCCAGAGATGCCTCCATCTCTTAGATAATGTGCTTGTTCTGATTGCATATTTGAGGGGCATCAAACAGAGAATGAAATGGAGGATTTCAATTGGGAGATTGCTTATTCTATCTTCACCCTTTCCCATTATGCACTGGCCTCTCCTCTCTTTGCTGATTCAACTGAACTATAAATGGGTTTAACTGATTGTTCTTTGTCTCTCTTTGGGGGATATATATATATATATATATAGAGAGAGAGAGAGAGAGAGAGAATGGCTAACGTGCCATCGATGGTACGGAGTGCCATCAAGTCATTTTCGAGATCCAAAATTTAAACGGTCAATCCGAACTGTTCAAGTTGTTCTCCATATCGAAATATCTTTGGAGACCAAATTTTATATATTTTCGATTTTTTTTGCTATTTATTATGTTATTTTTAAAAACATTATGATTAGAGTATTTCAGGCCCTCCAATTTGAAAATATCATAATAAATAGCAAAAAAATTCGAAAAAATGTAAAATTTGGTCTCCAAAGATATTTCAAATTTTATATGTATGTATGTAGAGAGGACATTAAAAGTCATCTTGCCAAGGAAGGTTCAATGACTGAACTGAATGTGTGCTCCCTCAGTTCAAAATTCCTCCCCAATCTGTTAACTAGTCGCCAACAGAACTGTTTGAAATGTTCCTTGTTTTTCATTAATTTCTAAAGATGAAAACTTGGAAATATCCTTTCCTCGTTTTTTATTTATTATATAATTTTTATCCGAGAACACCACCAGATTACGACCTATTTTATTAGCAGAACACAAAATATGATACAAGAAAGTATCAAAATGAAAAATTAAATTACTAACAAAACAGCCAGATGAATAAAAGCCTACAGAAAAAGTCCATGGTGAAAAACAATTGATCATGACCACCAACATGCCAAAGACAAGGAAGGAAAAAAATTTTATGGACCAAAGTGAATTTGTATCTGCATAATTTTTATAAATTTATAAATAAAAGTAGAATCTGATTTTTTCGTCTGGTGCGTTTAAACTTAAGTGAAAGGATTAGATTGATTTAAAAAATTAAAATCAAAGCTGTAGTCTGTAGAGGTGCATGATCTGACCAATAATGGACCGGGACTGGTTCTCTCCATTGGGCAAACTTATTATATGATTTCACAGAATTATGATTGATTGTATCAAATCGATAGGCCCTGTGAAAATACTACAAATCAAATTAAACTTAAACTATTCAATTCAATCTGAACCGATGTCATACTCTCCTGTTCAGGAAACCCTGCAAACCCATGACAATATGACATGGACAGGTCGGGGCTGGTTTCTCCCCAATTTTACAAATTTATTATATTATATAATATTGCTTAAATATTTTAATTTGATAAAAATACTGTCAGAAAAAAACAATAAAAGTAATGTACTTTCAACTCAGTTGACAAAAGCGGGAATGCTTACTTTGAGTTGGCATTAGTTCGTAAGCAATACAGAACCTCTATCACGCAGAGATTTTGGAGATTGTAATTATATAGGATCAAAACCAAATCCAAATCCGAACTACGTCAAATTTATTCATTGGAAGTTGGGTAAAAAGTTTTCTAGTGATAGAATAATAAAGTAACATAAAACAGATGGAGCAAATATTCAAGACATTTACGTACATGTGAAAAACTTTTGTAATATCCCAAAAAGACCCTCATCATAGTCCTCTTCGAATCCGATAAAGCATAAGCAAGCATCATTATTTTTGATACATTTCCGAAACCATGGGTGCGTTTAGATCGTTGGAAGAAAGAAGAAGAAGAAGAAAGAAGAAAAAAAAAACTTATAAACAATTCAAACTCTTCACAAAATTACACACTTCCTAATACTTCTTTCCACTTTTTTCCTTCTTCCCTTCTTCCCACACCTATCCAAACGCACCCCATGGTAGGAGAATACAGGTACATGGTACACAAATGACTCGAGGTTAGGTGCCGATATCTCTATGTCATGCCACAGTCGACAATCACCAATTTCTGAAGTTTCGATTTGTCATTAAATAGTCAAGACCTCGTCATGCACACAAATGACTCCAGTTATCATCAATTAAGTTCATTTTCATCCTTGTAAATTAATAAAGAAAAAAGTTTATTATATGTCAACACTATACATTTATCTATTTGAGAATTTGATTGCCAAATATTAACGCTGAATTTAGTACTGTGAACTTCCTAAATTGGGATGACCCCTTATAGTATATATTATAAAATAAAATAAAAACTTCATCAAATTGAATATGCAGCTATTAGCACGTGCTACCTTATGACTAAATTATTTTATAGCTATTAGCTTATCGAATTATAGAGTATAATTCGGTTTACTTTTTAACAATAAGTAGTAATTTTTTTTTAGTTCAACAAACAATTTGAGTTTCTTTATTAACAATTGGAGGTCAAACCGGCACGGAGCCTTTGGAGGTTACATTTGTGTGATCAAAACAAAATCCAAATCCAAGTCATTAGATTTGTTGTCAGAATACATAAAACTCTATTTCTGTCGTATACAGTATGGCATAAATGAATTGCAATGAAATCAATTCTCTGATGACACTAGTAGCCGAAATTACTGTCAACCACTAACACAAGCAGAACAATTATCAACCAAATATTATCATGTACCAGTTTCCTATTAAGTCTCCAATTCAGATCTAAAGATCATTTTTAATTCAGACCCATAATAAATAGGCTTCTTTAACAAGATCATAATCCCAATTCAATAGAACATCACATCAAGCAAAATTGATTATGGTAGTTTTCTTTGTATGAGAAATCACAGGTTCAAAATTCAAACCCTGGGATTCATTGAAAAGAAGGGATGAGCCCTTGCTTTTCTTCAAATAAAAGAAAAAAAAAATAGGGAAAATGGAGCTGGACCTCATCAGAAAACTAAATAGGAGCGGCCAACTACCTACCATCTAATGGACAAAAAATAAAATTATAAATTATCAAAACTTACGCTTAAATTAATATATATCTACTGGTTGTGACAAATCATATCAATGTCCATACATAGCCCTCAAAACGAGCAATGCCATAGTAAAATACAAATTAGGAGGCCACAAAAGATTACCAATGTTACAAAATGAGTGCTTCAAACTTAAAAAGAAAATCTCAATTATAATAAAACTGAACTACAAGAAATTTTGATCGAGTGGAATACTTTCAAATATAATGGACTCATCATGAAAATTCACTGTTGTCCCATTTCGATACTTCTCTTCATGGTACAAAGTTGCATGCGTCGGATTTAGCGCACAATCAGCAATGACAATGTGTGCATCTTTTGATGCCTTTGGTATAAAAGATAGTTGCCCCTCAATTATTCTTTGAAAGCAATTATTCGAAATGTGGCAGTCATTCATCAGTATAAAGATCGACTCTAAAACTATAGCTTTCTCCAGGAAAAATTTGACTAATTTTAGTTCTGCTGATGAACCTCCAAAATTGGTAATTTTGATAAATTTCAGATTTGGAAATACAATATCTGTTATAATTTCCTCTACAGGCCCTGAAATGCTTTCTTTATAACTATCGCTTGTGATCTACAAAATCATCAAAGAATACGAAATTATTAATTAGGTTCAAGAAAAAGAAAAGAGACCAGATTAATTTCACAACTTCCCCTATTCAACAGATCCACCAATGCTGGCACCAAATTTAATTGCAACCAAAAGAAGTAACTACTATGTAAACATGAGTAAAATAAATTAATTTATTTACTGACACAAACCTGAACGAAAAGTTTCTCCAGAAATGGAGAGGGGCAGAGCCGAAAAAAGGAAAATAGGCAATATATCTGCTCTTCGCTTATTGCATCCGAAACAGGTTGTAATTCTTGCAAGTTGCATAGTTCCTGTGGCAAATCTTCAGAATATTCATGTTGTTGAGAAACTAGGTGCTGTCACAAAGAATTGCCTAGTTAGAATCCAATCTAAAAAAAAAGAAAAATTATAATAGAAGTACTTTAGTAGCATTTTATTTTTGTAGAATCAATTTAAACATTCTGAGTTGGGTAAGGTCTGCCAGGTAATGTCAGTTCAGATCTTGGAGAAACAAAAGCAATTTAATAAGACTAGTGAGTTGTATTTCTTTGGAATAAGCATATAAGAGTTTTATAGAGTACTAGAAGGGCAGATCGAGCTTCGCTCGATTTAGTAGGTTTTTTTTTACTTAATTAACATTTAATTATAAAATAATCAATAGTTAGGAACTTGTCATGAATTATGGGCTTTTAGATGTATTTGATAATATATAGTTAAAAATTTTGGCTTTAATCCGAAAAAAATTGTAAATGTAAATTATCCATTGTAGAACAATATCAAATGCTACTTGTAAATATTTCAAACATGAAATATCGAGCACACTGTCATTTACTCTCAAAATAGGCTTCTAAACAATTTAGTTCAAAGCATTGAACTATATGAAAGATGATAAATCAAATGCGTGCATGAACAATGCGTTGACTTTGCTCGACACCTTAGGAGACAGAATATTCAATTAAGATTGACCCCTCTGATCGTGTAGCAAACTTTGAAATGCCAAATGACCAACAAATTTGGAGTCCTAAAACTAATGATAGTAGTTGTCAGCGTTTCTCGAAATAAATATACACTTATTAGGGAAAAAAATACTAAATTAAAGATTAACGCATAGAGCCCAATAAATGATTTTATTGGAATTTTTATTTCTTATTTCTTCTTCTACTCTTATCTCAGGAACACCACGTTGTTTTCTTTCCTTTTTTTTTGGCCTTTTTTCATTTAATTAATAAAAAAGTTAGGGGTTTGCCCCAGTCTTTTTTCTAAAAGGAAAAAAAAAATCTATGTATACTTACATGCAAAAGAGAAGCTGGAGACCTCATTTCTAAGAGGGGTCAAGGTAACACCTAGGCCATCTTGCATTTCTCAATAGATATTTACCTTGCAAGCCTTCAAACTCACTGGTCTTGTCTGGATCGCTACTGATAGTCCCAATGTTGGTGAATACCCACGCTGGTGAAGTCAGGAAAAAAAAATTCAAAATAATTCTATTCTATTATGAAAAATAGTAAAAAAAAAAAGAAATAGCATATCTAGGTTAAGACACAGATCGATGAATCTTGATACTGGTGAAAAGGCATTATAATGAGGGCAATGTTGTGAATGTTGAGAAATTTTATTATTGTACAAAAACGAAATGCACGATCAATTGATCTGGACATTACCATTGAAAGTTGTGAATAAAAATTGATCAATGGAAGACACGTCCCCTTAATATAAGCCAATTGACATGGATTACCCAACCAATTTTTAACCGTGTCCTTGTACTATATTAGTTTTGTTTCATCTAGAACCAAAAAAACCATAAATGAATATTAAAGGCAAAATAGAGAAGTTGAAGATATGAGAATTTTAAATTGTATAATATCTGACCTTGACATCACTGATACATGAAGGAGAAAAAATCACAACAATTAATCTCATATGCAGTTCTCCTAATATTAGTTGATGTTTCCTTAACCAACCTAAGATGTGCCTCTATTCATTAATTTGAGGCAGTAAATGCCATGGGCTCCATAGCCAATTCGTCAGAAACCTAATATAAGATGTAAAGGAAGATCAAATGAATTTATTTCAATCTAAGAATTGTAGCGAAAAATGAAATTAGAAAAATAGTTATATGCATCAATTTTTAGAATTTTGGATTAGAGTAAAATTGTAATAAAAGCAAGGATACTATTTTGAAGTACAAACAAGCCTTGCATAATAGTCACTGATTTTTTTAATGGAAATATCTGTATAGAATCGTGTGCCAGCATATTTCCCTGTAAAAGATTTTCACAATTGTAGTCGGTCCACAGTGTTAATTCAACTGTATAACCTCTACATAGACGAATTGATAAGATGTAAAATTTAAGGATATGAATAGTTAAAATAAACAACCTCTCATTGGTTATGTACAGCATGTTAATAAGATGTAAAATCTAAGAAAATGAATAATAAAAAAAACTTCTCATTGGTAATGTAAAGCACTTGCATCTTTGTTGTCCTACCCTTTGCCATCCTTTCCTCTATTATGGAGAAATTAGAAACAACGCCGATAATATCTGTTTAAATTAACAAATAAAAATTTTCTAGCGTGTATCAAAATATATATTAAAATATAACAATAATCCTCAATATTATATATCCAAACCTATTGGTTCTTTGCCATCTGTTATTTCTGTGCCGATGTCTTCCAACGGCTTGAACGAAAAGAAACAGAAAGGTATGTCGATCGATTTGGAGGATAGTTACTTTATGCATGTTTGTCTCGACAATGACAGTGTAAAATCATGAGTTACACTCAAGAAACCATAATCTCTTATGTGTTCGGCCATGAACCTTCTGATCTCACAGACAAATCCTTCCTTAAAATCGCCTTCGATACGCCGATAGATATTAACGGGGACAATCCCTTGGATTGCACCTCCCTAATTTGGAAAATTCCAATAGTCAAATTGGTACAATACAATTATATAACACTACTCATAGAAAGGAACAGTTGGATGATTGAACTATATATCAATTTAATATACCTCTCTTTCGGCCAATATAAAATTCTTCCCCGATATAGAATAAATAATAATAGAAGCCAAAATAAATGCATTCATTATGCAGTAAATAAATAAATTTAATGCCCTTAGACCTTGCACAAATAGTAAATCACAGCTCACCAAATTTAATGCCAAATTTACTGCCCTAAGCTATATCACATAAATTTCTATTAAATCATTAATATCAGTATTATTGAGCCAAATATACACAAATAACCTTTAGATATACTATTGTCAAAATTGATGCAATTATATAAAAAAAAAACAGTAATCTGTTTCAAATGAGTATATGGTATAAATTTGACATTTACCAAATACGACTCTGCATTTGTTTTACCACTTGGAATAGAAAATGTCAAAAGAAACTATTATTTCAATGGAGTACAGATCGGCAGGGTACAAATTAAGGCTGCGTAATCTTGAGAGAGCAATGAATTAATAAGAAATATGATATAAGAATAAGAAATTTCGATTTGCGTGCTTATTTTTATTCTTGTGCAAAACAAACGGTATAAGAATAAGGAATTTGGATCCTTATTCCTATACTAACAAAACTATGATATAAGAATAAGGAATAAGGATAAGCACGTAAATCGAAATTTCTTATTCTTATACCCTATTCACGGCTTATTCCGTTGTATCCAAACACACCCAAAAAGATAAATCTTATTAAAAAAATTTATTCTCAAATAGGAATTTGTTCACGTAAATTGACCATAAGTGGAAACTACAAAATTTATAAAATTTACCTTCTCGCTACAGTCTATGGAGCACAAACCATTCTCCGGTTGAATGTTGATGTAGAAAATACTACCGCCTTCTTCCACCGACCTTCAGAGAGAAGCTAAAAATGGTTACTTAAAAGGAAATATATAGAGGCAATTAGAATTGAGACCAGTTTGTACCGCTATAAACACTATTTCTCTCACCCAAATGCTACAGAATCGTCGACATGATGGCAGAGGATGATGCTTCCTTCGAGGCTCATGTCAACCTAGAACTAATTAACCTCTATCAGGTGGAGATGCCATCTTTCCACGACTTGCAAGTAGGAGAGGATTCCGCAAATAACGGATCTAGAATTTTGTCACCAATCAGTTCAAGAAGAGGAACGGAGAGAGGTGGTGCTAGTTTGAAGATATAACCAAGACATGGAGGATAAGAGAAGGAAAAGGCAGAAGAGGGTCTCGTTATTGGTGAAAGATAAAACGATGCGCTATCAAATAAACGAATCGGGTCAAGTTTATAAGTTATAACATTCGGCACATAAATAGTTATAGAGTTTATATTGCAGAAATCAGAAAAAAAAATTTACACACTAATTCAATCCTGGCCGTGTCGAGCTATATTTTAACAAAACAACTTTTGACACCCACGGTCTTTATTTATAATACTGATATGACAAGAAAACCTTGCTAAATATTGTCAGAATAACTTTATTCTGTACCAAATTCATATTTTGTTATGTGCCTAAGGAATAAAACATGTACAAAATATTTTGAATACAGTTCAACTTCTTTAATGTAGAAAATAAAATATCCATTGGTCGGAACTTTACTAGGCCAAAAAGAAAATACTCACTTAATAATATAATATTAAATTAAAACAAAATATTCACTACAAGAGAGATGGTCTATTGCTAGATTTTTCTAGATAGACCTTTTTTTATTAGTGTTGGACCTTGTTCTATTGCTAGAATTAATTGATGCACTAAATCTAGTAATCTTTTAGCAAGACTCAATTTTCTATCAATATTTTCTAAAAAACTAGCAATTTTATTTTTGATAGACTTTTTGAATCTTGCAATGTTTAATGTAGCAATTCTTTGCTAAAAAGTCTAGCTAGAAAAATCTAGCAATAGACCCTCTATTTTGTAGTGTTCAGCTGAGAGAAAAAGTACCACAAGAGCCATTGAGCAAATTGTCAAGACCTTTACATGCGAAAGATCTGATTATATGGAAAAAAAAAGTGCACTGCATATTCTACTCCTCCAGTACCCGCACATAAGTAAGCATCATTGAATTTATTTTCATAGAGGATCTTTTATAAACATTTAATTTAAAAATAAGTTGAATGACTTAGACCTCCAATTTATCTTCAAAAAAAAAAAATAAGTAAGCATCATTTATTTTTGATACATTGCGAAAAAGATGTCTGAAAAATATCCATCCATAGTATACAAAGGACTCGAGTTTGTGTGCCAATATCTTAATAGCTAGCAAAGATCGACAATCAACTTTCACCAATTTCCGAAGCTTCAGTTTATCCCCAACAAACTTAACAAATTCTAGAAGATCCATTAAATAAATATATATGTATAATGTCTGTTGAAACTTTAATATTGTAATACTCTAATTTTTTTTTATAATGTCTGAAATTTGTTTTCTTTGACTTGGTTATTTATTTTTGTTTTTGATTATTTTATTGTGTGATGCTTGAAAATTATTTGGTTGCTCAAATATGTTTAGAAATGCTTAATTTCATTATTTTGTGAAAGATTAGAAAATGTTTTAGAAAAAAACTGGTTTTTATGAATGTCACTTTGGTACTTTGTTAATTGTGTTTTATGGTTCATTCTAATTTGTATCTATTCCATGTGGGACCCCATGTCATCATCATTCTATAGTCTAATTATTCAATCATGCTCCATGTTCACCCAAATAAAAGGTTTCCCATCTAGAAAGATCGGTGCACTATTCCCTGGGAGCTGTTTCCTACCTAGGGATGAAAACGGATCGGATACGGAGCGGATGTAGGTCTTCCCATATCCGCATCCATATTTTTTTCTCGGATACGGATACGAATACGGATGTGTTCGGATACGGATACGGTTCGGATATTAAACGGATACGGATACGGTTCGGATATTATCGGATATGGAGTCGAATACGAATATATTTTGTCGGATACAGATCATATAACGATCAATTTATTTTATTTCATTTCTTTAGAACTTTTTTTAAATTTCATATTGCATATAAAAGTTTGTTATATATGAGAGTAGCTGAAGCATAAGAAAATTTTCATGTCATGCAATAAGTTATATTCAAACAATATAAATTATACGATAATAAGGTAATAAGGTAAGCAGTGTACACAATTTATTCTTTCAACCAATTAAATCCAAAATTTCATCAAAATATTATATATAATATGTATAAATTAAATTATTATTAACATTATTGGTTGGATTCTGAACAAATATATTGGATTCAATAAATCACATATATAACTGTAATTATCAAATTTATGAATTAATCAATAAAATTGCAAGCACCACATAAGTACAAATTTAATAGAATTGATCAATAAATTCAGTCTTTCCACAATTTGAATTCCAACAGTATATTTAACTATTCAATGTCAAATCATATCATGTTACCTTAAATGTCATCATACATTAAAAAAGTATATTAATCATATGTAATCAACATGATTAGAGAAAAAAAATTAATTTTAGTATTATTATCATATATAATCGTCTCAATAATAAAAAAATAAAAATAATTTTATGTTCCAAATAAAAATATTATTATAAGAGAACTTATCTAATAAAAATTAAGCATTATATAATTAAAAGTATTCTCTAATGTAGATAAGTAATTATATTAATTATCTTATGCCGTTAAAAATACAGATAAACAGATTAATATCTATCGGATACGGATAATATCCATGTCGGATACGAATACGGATCGGATATTGTCAAAAAACTCAAAACTATATCCGCATCCATATTTTTTTGGCGGATACGAATACGAATACGGATATGTTCGGATACGAATACGGATCGGATGTTATGCGTATTTTTCGGATTCGGATACGGATCGGAGCGGATTTTATCCGCTCCGTTTTCATCCTTATTCCTACCTCATCCCATCGCTTTTTGCTTTTTCCTTTCTGTCCAAAACCAATTCCTTTTCTCTTCCAAGCACGCACCAGATCTCAACACCAAAAAATCCAAGAAAAAAATGAGAAATTGATAGTGAAGCAAGCTCTCTTTCAACTTCTGCCAAAAATTGAAATTTTGGGTTGTTGTTTCTGATTCGGATTCTCTTCAAGGATCATCGAGAAGGTAAGAATTACCATCTATGTTAGAGTACTTAAATTATTTTTGATTCCTAGTTTGGGACTTAGTAAATTTTGTTGTTTATTGTTAAAACTAGATGTAATATTAAAGATAGGGTTTCATAAAATTTTCACCATCTGTTGGAGCCGAGTCCAAATTAGGCGCAACAACTTTAAGTGCAAAGTGGATTGTTACTAGAGTTTTGAGTACCATCACTTATCAAGACTTTTTCCTTGCTGAAAATTATCTTACAATCTTTTTGAAAACCAGTCATGTGTCAGATTTTGAAAAATTCAACTATCTTCATTAGTTGATTTCAAGAATAACTTGAGACTGATTTTATTGCTGGGATGTACTGCTGGAATTTCAGTTCGTTGCTGTCTTTCTTTATTTTCTGGTAATTAGATGCTGAAATTTCAGTTTATATAGCTTCTTTTATGTATTTACTACTGAGGGTATTGTTGGAACTTCAGTTTATACTCCTGAAATTTCAGTTTGTGTGTTGTTTTTATTATGTATTTGCTGGTAAATAGATGCTGGAATTTCATATTTTTGTGGCTGATTTTATTGCTAGCAATTAGGATTAAAGAAATAGGTAAATAAATGGTTGAATCTGGTATTAAAAAAAAATGAAGTGATCTTTACTATCTTTGGTACTGCTGATTTTTTTTAGGAGAGTTACAAGTTCCTATACTGTGTTCTTGTGTGTTTGTAGTATTTTGAAAGTTATTAAGACTCAAGGTCCTGGTGGATTAATTGACAAACCAATTTTAGTACTGACCATGATAATTGTGTAAGTTGTTAAAGTTCTGCACATGATACCTATTGACATCTTTATTTCTTTTATGTTGGGTCTGATTTGGGGCTGCTGGAATTGACTGACCACTAGTAAGCATAGAACTTATTATACAGGACCTTGAAAAAACTATTTATTTTGTAACTTTCAACTAGGAAACTGTTGAACTTGATTTATCCTTGCTAGTTGTTGAATATTGAATTATTATTGCTTGCTTGTCTTGTTTGTTTTAGTAAGGACTTAACTTAGAACTGATTTGTGTAGAATGGGGTCGAGTGTCGGAACGGGTGTCGTCGATACTTCAGAGAGGCACTAGGCTTGTTTTCTTGATACTTGCTTGCTGATTTTGATTGCATTTATAGGTGCGGATTCCACAGAACTTTGATTACATGTTAGAAATTAATTATTTGCATTGCATCCTTTGAATTGTTTGTAATTGCAAGCATATTTGCATTATATCGTGTTGATATTATTTAGTATTATCTGTGCATATTGAATGGTTATCCAATTTGAAAGAATTGATATGGAAGAGTTGATACTACTTGTGTGATTGAATAGACACTCGTTCTTAAGTTTTGTGGGTTCCAGGATTAGCGAGCGGGGTCGTGTTTGCAAGGGAATAAGTCATTCTGTTTTTCACTTGATAAGTACTATAAGATTTTCAGGTGTTGTATAATTCAGTATGGATCAGGCTTGTAAACTAGTAGATAATATATCTGAATGCATATTGTTTTGGAGAGATGGCTAGATAGTTTGACCTCTTGTGATATCAGCATGTATTTTTATCATCTACAACCTTGCTGTTATAGTTGTATATTGAGTACTTGAATTGCATCTTTGGTAATGATAAGCCTTATTGGTTCTCTTCTTCTTTATAATTATACATAGCTCCATTTTTAAACCTTGGACCTGCTTGCATTTTAAATATGTATATGCTACTATATTTTGTATAAAGATAAATTTTCAGTTTCTAGTTTTTGCCCACTAGAGCAGTTGAATTAGATAGCAAGTATTAGTTTATTCTTTTTGGTTTTGTACTAAGGCAGCTAGCGTTCCTTGTGATAATTAATACGTAATTTTCATGTCTTAGTTACAAGTATATACTCTAGGAAACTAGGGTCTGTACATTTGGGATGTTAACTTGGTGTGATTCCGCTTGAATCTGAATTTGAAGCACCCTTTCATTCTTTTTATTTTATAATAGTATATGTATGGAATTTCAAACTTTTGTATATCTGGAAAGGATAAATGAAAATGATGATTTATTTAGTTCTCAACTCTTGTATATTTTATTTGCAGGAATGATTTTTATGTTGGCCACGTTAGTTTTTTTTTCTTTTGAGTATTACCTGAACCTTCTTTGTTCTGAATTATGAAAATATTTGAATTTGCAACTTAACTTCATCTATTGGTTATACAGTGCATGTATATTATTTCTGTTAAGTAAATCCCTTTGTAAATCCCAACTACGTTTTGGATGCTCGTTATAGTAGTTTCACTTTGTTTAAACTTGAAACCTACATGTCAGATATAGATATGCCTACTTGCATTTTATTATAGTACTAATGTATATATGATTTCCTGTATGTTTATTGTTATATATAATTTAATTTTAATTTGTAAGTTAAGTAATAGTAAGCCTTGCGGGTGCTGAGACACTCGCGGCGGGCACTCCGTCATGTACTGTTTAGTCACTGTATGTGGCGGGGTGTTACAAATATCATGCCAATGTTCGAATATAGCCCTCAAACCAGCAATTACATTGTAAATTAAAAAATTAAGTGACAACCAAAATCTATCAGGCGAAAAAAAAGAATACCACAAACTTTTATAAAAAGCTCAAATATAACAAAAACAGAACTACAAGAACTCTTGGTCGACTGGAATATCTTCGCTTCTAGTACTTCCATTATCAAGGTGTACCGTTGTCCCATTCCGATATTTCTCCTGATGGTAAAATGTTGTGTGTGTTGGATTTATCGTGCAATCATGATCCAATGGACCACATATGACAATGTTTGCATCTTCTGATGCCTTTGGTATAACTGAGAGTTGCCCCTTAATTATTCTTAGAGACAAGCTATTATTTGAGATGTCCCATTGATTCATGAATACAAAGATTATCGACTCCAACACTATAGCTTTCTCCAGGAGAAATCTGACCAGTTTTAGCTCCAGTTCTGTACCTCCAAAATTGGTTATTTTGATCCATTTGAGATTTTGAAAGACTATATCAGGCGTAGCTTTCTCTATGGGCACTAAAACTTTTTGGTCGTTTTGTTGATAACCATTGCTTGGTAACTAAAGGATAATCAAAGAAGAGAAAATTCTTCATTAGTTTTCGAAACAGAAACGAATGAGATTAACTTTTCACAATTGTTTTTCCTATATAACAAATTAACTAATTTAGGCCAGCGAATTTTACTTATCGTGACAAAAATTACTAAAGATTATGTAATAGCAGAAAGTTATTACGACAGTAAACCAAATACGTAGCACAAATTAATTTAAAAATTTTTTTATTTTTTGGAAGATAAGATATTTCGAAATTATAATTAAATGTTACAAAGAAAGAGTTTCGAACCCTTGACTTTCACTAAAAGTGAGTTGCTTTAGCATAAATTAATTTATTGTGCCAATTTAAAAATAACTTAAATTTACCGACACAAACCTGAATGAAAAGTTTCTCAATATATGGTGAGGGGCAAAGACGTAAAAATGAAAACATCCAATAAATTGGCTCTTCCCTTATTGAATTTAGAACGACTTGCAATTCTTGCAAGTTGTGTAGTTCCAGCGGCATATCTGCTTCTCCATATTCCAATCCATGATCAACCACATTCTATTGCACAAAATTGTCAAGTTAGAAGCCAATCTATATAAAAGTTTTTTTTTAAAGATAAATTGGAAGTTAGATCTAAGCCATCCAACTTATTTTTAAATTAAATATATATGAAAGACCCCCTAGTCAGATTTCGAACCTGCGATCTTTCACTCAAGAAGTTAAAGTGCATTGCATATAAAAATTATTATAATCGAGAATTGTTGATTTCAAATTAGTAGAAGTACAGTTTTGTAGGTGCTAAGCAAGGTTTCGGTGCTCCACTTTGGTGGTACACAAATATCACACTTTTATTTATTTTTAAAAAATTTTATTTTAAAATTTAAGTGTCTGATCAGAAACATTGGTCTTGTTCAATTTTCCGTAAAATTTTATAATTTTTAAAGTTTACTTCATATTTGATTAAAAAAATAAAAAATAAATAAATCTAGTTAACTACGATAAAATAATTCTAATAGGTTTATTTTTAAATTCTTGCTCAAGTAATAGGGAAATTTTAAAAATTATAAAATTTCATGGTGATATATATTATCTCTTGTGAAATAGAACAGGATCAAAACGATTTAGATCAGACACTTAAATTTTGAATTCTAAAATAAAAAAAATAAAATGAGACATTTTGAAACTCTAAAAGTGGAGCACCAGAACTTTCATATGAAATTCAAATTATGAGGTGAGAAAAAATGTACCATAAGACCCGTGGAGTAAATAGTCAAGACCTTAACATGCGAGAAATCAGATAATATATTAAAAAATTCCTGTTGATAGTCTTCTTCTAATCTGCTGGAGCACAAGTAAGCGTCATTTACTTTTGTTACATTATCAAAATCAACGAAGAATGATATCCATCCATGGTACAAAAATGACTCAAGTTTAGGCGCCGATATCTCCATGTCATACACACCTATGCAATCAACCATCACCAATTTCTGAAGTTTCAATCCATCCCCAACATGACTTAACCACCTCCAGATTTTCACATCGCTTAAGACAAATAGTTACAAGTGAAACACAGTTTTCTAATATATTTGTTAACACCTCATCGGTTAAACAAACATTGTTTAGTGATAGGGAACTCAACCCAGAAAAATTTGTAGAGTTCAAAGGGTCAGAAAGATTGCATCGACTCAAGCTTAAATGAGTCAGAGAATTGCAATTGAACAGGGAATTATGTATCACAAATGGCATTCTATCATCATGATAGGTTGGTCTGTAGGAGATTATAACCCCTTGAGATAGGTCTATTTCAAGTTCTTTGACCCCTTTGGATAAAACTGTAGCAATCCAGTTCTCCAAATTAGGAATGAAAATATCAAAAGGGGAGAAGAGAATTCCAAACTTATCAATTTTTCTGTCACCATGGAGCTGGATATACCGATCTAGAGTCGTGACAAATTGTTTGGGAGATTGATTGCATGAGAAATCTTCGCCGAATTGGAGAGAGGTTGAGGAGATGAGATTGATTTGCCAGAGATGTCTCCATCTCTTCGATAAGGTACTAGTTCTAATTGCATACTTGAGGGGCATCAGACACAGAATGACTTGGAGGATTTCATTTGGGAGAATGTTAATCCTATCTTCACCTCTTCCCATTAATTATCTCTCCTTCTCTCCTTTCTCAACAACAAAACTATTAATGGATCTCACTTATTGTACTTTTTTGTTCATCTTTGGGGATTTAAGACTTTAGAAGACGATGGTGGGAAGCCATATCATGTCTTCCCTGGGAAGATTCAATTAAAGAACGGAAGATGCTTCCTCTCTTCTAAATTTGTCCCCTGTTTGTGCTCTCCACCAGTTAACTACTGGCTTTTTTATACTTTAATACTGCTTCAACAAATAAAGCACTTATTTTATTTTTCAAGATTTGTTAACTTGCGTTTACTAAATCCCTTATTTGTTAACGTCTTGTCTGACTTGCAATTTGTCTGTCCTTCTGTCCTTGTCTGCTGGCTTCCTACTTTCGGGCCGGTCCCTTTCGTACGTGCTTGCGGTAATTAATAATGCATATATAAGCGCATAAAAAGTCACTCATATGCATTGTGTGCATTTATGCGTGTCATGAACCTACATGACAGTTTGTAAGCCCAGCAACATCCGCTGCTTACGGTGCTTACACAGGATGTCCAGTATCAGTAACATCATGGTTGAATGAGACGACAGATTAGCAATAAAAGTAAATTTGAGTAAAATAAAATAAAAATATTTAATCAACATTATATAATTTCCTTTTACAAGAAATTTGTTTACTATTGCAATGTTCCGCTGCAGTATGATTATATTTCATGTACTTCTTTTTCCCTTTTTGAAGTATGTGGAATTGATGATTATTGTATATATGCAACGATTTAATAACTCACCCAACCAATTAAGGTGCCGCTTCGTATAATGCACAAGATTTCATATACTATCTAAAAGAAAAAAGTTTAATTAAAGAGAAAATTATTAACGTTCATGTACAATGATGGTTACAGCTTTTTAACCGCAACAAGAAAAGATTTAAATTTCGGCAATGAAAGTTAAATTCTTAGAATGGGTCTATTCTCCAGGCAATAGGCCATTGGGCCTGCTATAATGCGATTATATTTGCATTTGGAAAAACTGAAGAATAAGGCCTAATTTAGTAATTTATGCAAAGTAGGCCTGGCAAAACGGCCCAAAAAATTAAAGTGCCTTTTGTATTTAATTTGTTTGTGCGGAATGAAATTTGGAATTCTGTAGCTTTTAAAATATTTTCATTTCTCTGTTCTCTTTTTTTTCCTCGTTATTTTCTCCAGCAATGGGAATAACACATTTGTGAGGTTGATGTTTATATTCATCAGCCATGCGATAGTAATTTGCATTTACTAATATTATTTAATTGAGGACATGAATGCTGTCAAGTTCCTTGGTTGTATGGGTTTCATTTTCCATAATTTTTTAGCAACTTATGTCTGGGTGAGCTCTATTAAATTCATTTTTGTTAACTAGAGTCTTCCATTGAGTCTTCCATTGCGACTCAGCCGTGACACACAATTTTATTTTATTTTGTTATGTATGTCATTATGTCAGTGCTCTTGTTGTATGGTATTGTTAATTTATGTGAGAAATAAGTATAAATTGTTAGTATTGTTTGTTCCTTGAAATTGGCACTGAAATTGTCTATTTTTTAAAATTTTTCCTTAGCTTTTATCATCTGTAATATGAAGACTTGTTATTAAAACGTTTTGCCGTTTGAATCGTATTTGTAAACGATACACAAACGAGAAGCAAATCTGAGTCGTTTAATAAATGAAATGGAAACAGAAAAAATATTGTATCATTTGGTCAAACGGCACGAAAACGGAAATGACCAAAATCGTGGTCGTTTATCACGTTTGTCAGGTCTATGTACATCAGTACATTTATGCATGAATAAGTATTTTTCATTAAGAAATAATAACTGCAATATGTAGTTCTATCATCAGTAAACAACTAAACATATAAAATAAACAAATTAAATAATAAAAGTGAACACATATAAACAAATAAATTCAATAAAAATAAGTTGAATATGCTTATAAAAGTTTGAACATAATAAAAAAAATAAAACTAACTCAAAATTGAATAACATGAACACACAGATAAATAAACTGACATATAAATAAATAAAGTGAACAAATACAAACGTAATGACACGGAATGACGCGTTGAAAGATGATAGATAATAATTTCTTTTTTCATTTGGTAAAATAATGAGTCACAAGTTGCAATGTCAGGCATCATTAGCCACTTTTTATAATAGATAAATTGCAAGTTAGCAACTTTCCTGCAGTAACCAACTTAATAAGTTCATTTTCGTCCCTTTGATCTTGTATTTATTAATTATATGTCAACAGTTAACATAGGCTACGTGCCATTATTTCGGAAAAAAAAATACTAATTAAAAAGTGTTGCGTTATGATCTAAATTGTTTTTTAACACCAAACACACCAAGTTTAATAATAAGAAAAACAATTAGCAGTGCACAATTATATATGGCACTAGTTTAAAGCAATTAGTAGTTCGCAATTATATATGAAACTAGTTTCAATTAAAGATACATTCATTTCGGTACCTTTCTGGCTGAAAACGGTAGCCGTTTCGATTGTTGTTTCATTTTGTTTCGTTCGAAACGGAAGGGTAACGGTTAAGGATTTCAGTTTCGTTTAACGCAAATAGAAATATAATTTCGTATCAGAACGGAACGGTTAACGAAACAGAACTGTTTTGTGATCGTCTATTTCGTCCTTATTTGTATGGTATTGCTATTAATTAGATTGCAGAGGACACGGGGCGGTGAGAACGAGGTGTGGTTAAACCTGCATTGTTGTCGGCCTGTCGCTCACGTTCTCTTCTCCGATATTTAAATTGAGATCTAGTCCCGTGCGGGACCGTCCGGCGCATAAATCACAGCCGTGTGATTTAATCTCAATGGCAAAGGAAGCTCCGTGCATGTAACCTGATCGATAGGTCCGAACCGTCCAGATCAGATCGGACGGTTCGTAGGCTGCGCTGGACGGTCCTGCGCGGGAGCAAATTCGGATTGCCGATATTTAATCTCTCATCTCTGCGGTAAATAAAAAAGAAACAAAAAAGAGAAAAGATAAAGACAGACGGAGAATTGTTCTCTCCGCCGATCTCATCTTCCTCCCCTCTCTCTCAGCGGCTACAAATTCTGACAAGCTATAGACAAGTACATTTTTTTTTTTCGAAAAAAAGTGGGAGCGCCATCCAATTTCATTTTGAAATGAAACAAAATACAGACTCAAAACTAAAATCATCAAAAGGCAACACCAAAATCTAACAGCGCCAGCAAGCTGTCTATTCTTATCAAACATTAGTTAAGTACTCAAACCCTACATAATTAAGTACCGAACCCAAATACAACCAAAATCAGAACAAACACAAGTATGATCATACCAGACCTTATTCTAGTAAAAGCTTCACAACACCTAATAACAGACAATACTTCACTTCATAACAGCACAAAACAGATTAAACTCAAGGGAACAAACGGTTCATAGTTCAAGCTCTCTTCGATACACTGCAAACCATTCTTGCAGCACTTCATCTCTTCCATGACCAGCACCAATGCCATGATGACTTGGTATCTCTTGGAGTGGTATCACCTCCCAATCCATTGGCATCCATTTCTTCACTAGATCTTTGATCTTTACATCAATGTTTCCTGTCCAATACACAATATAAAAGCTGGTACCACTCCAAGAGATAGTGGTAGGAACTTAGAGGTAGGAGCGATGCCATAGGTTTGTAGGTCCCTCTATTAGATCACGGTCGAGGTCTAGGTTTCTACTATTACTATTTTTATTAGAGGTATTATTATTAGTATGGCTAGTCTTACTATTAGTATTTTTATGTTTTTTTTTTTTTGATGTGTTCTCTTGTTGGGTTTCTTTCTAGCCTACCCCAACTTGTTTGGGACAAAAGGCTTAGTTATTGTTGTTGTTGTTGTTTAATTTCCTTGTGTAAGTGTACTGTTATCTTATATTAATTTAATGCCTGCGGGCCATTTTCCAAAAAAAAAAGAGTCACAACTCATGTAAAAAACTTATGTCCATAATTCTGTCACAATTGCAATCACGACTTCCATATTTTTACACGGTTAAACGGTTTAATCGTTTTGATTGTCTAAATATTACGCAACACATTCTCTTTGCGTTCAAAGTACTAAACACAAAACGCAAAAAAATTAATTTTTCGTCTTATCCACAAAACGATTAACGAAAAGGTGATTTTCGTCACCGTTTGCGACATTATGCAGCCCTAGGTACCTTTCTTGTTTTAAAACAAAATGATTGAAAAGGAACAAGGATGAAGGATGGATTCATGGATACAAAATTAAACAGCAATAAGGGAAGGCCCAAAATTAAACCACAGGTCCACGACGGAAAAATACCATCTTCAATAAATTTTTCTTACATAGCCCTAAAACAAGTAATTACTAGGTAAAACAAAAAAAATTAGGACCACCAAAATTTTTTATCACGTTAAAAATGAGTGCCGTAGACTTTATTGAAATTTCAATAATATAAAAAAAAAATCAGAACTACAAGAAATCTTCGTCGAACAGGCTGAAGTTGTACTCATTAAGATGCACTGTTGTCCCATTTCTATACTTCTCTTGATAATAAAGTGTCGTGTGTGTTGGATTTATCGTGCGATCAGAATCCAATGGTCCACATATCACAATACGTGCATCTTTTGATGCCTTTGGTATAACAGAGAGTTGCCCCTGAATTATTCTTAGAGACAAGCTATTATTTGTGATGTCGCATTGGTCTGTGACTGTGAGTACTATAAAGATTGATTCTAACATAACTGCTTTCTGCAAAAGAAATTTGACCATTTTTAGCTCCGGCGGTGATCCTCCAAAATTGGTAATTTTGATCCAAGAGAGATTTTCAAATACTATATCCGGCTCTTCAGTCATTAAATAGCTGGCATCTTTTTCAAATTTGCTTGGTAACTGCAGGATCATCAAATTAGAAGAAATTGTTCATTATTTTTGAGAAAGAAAAATGAACAACAACAAGGGCTTGTTCTTATTCTACATTTTTTATGGGACAAAAAATAAAACTAGTTCGATCTTAGCATGTTTGGTTTCACTTCATCTAATATATGAATAAGTTTGTCCTTAACCCTTCCAAACAACCGTAGATTAATATCTCAATTGGGTTGTCCTATTCGACAAAAAAAAAAAATGAATCTACGTATTGTGACCAAAATAAGTAACCATCATATGTGACAATAGTAAGTTACCAAATTAAATCAAATAAGTAACATAATTTAGTTCACTGGCGCAAACCTTAGGCTCCGTTTGGATGGTTTCTTTCCGGAATAAGGAATAAAAAATAATCACTTTTTATCAATAAATTTATTTCTAACCATCCAAACTCTTCACAAAAGTTACACACTTCCCAATAAATTTACCCCTTCCCAATAAATTGTTTCCCTTCTTCCTTCTTCCTACCTTATTCTCAACGCATCCAAACAGAGCCTTAATGAAAAGTTTCTCCAAAAATGGAGAGGGACAGACACTAAAAAAGGTGAATAGGTAAAATATGGGCTCGTCGACTAAATGATCTAAAACGAGTTGCAGTTCTTGCAAGTTGCATAGTTGGAGGGTGTAACCTTCACTTGTAGCTCCTTCCCAAAGTAGAGTCTGTTCCACAGAATTGCCAAGTCAGAAACTATCTATTATATATGTACTTAATTAGCATTTTTTTTTTTTTTTTTGCTGCTGGCCAAAGAGACTTCAAAAAAAATATTTTTCTGTGGACAATAAGAACAACCTCTCCAAAAATTAAAGGTGAAAGAAAGACACCTGAACACAAACGCTGGAAATTGTCAAGACCTTGATATGCGACAATTGTGCAAGTGCTGTTTCAAAGGGCGCATAATATCCATGTTGTAATACATCAGAGCATATGTAAGCATCAATAATATTTGACACATTATAAAATCCATCATCGAACGGTAAGGATTTATGATTCACAAATGACTCGAGATGAGGTGCCGATATCTCCATATAATCCACGGCACAATCGACCATCACCAATTTCCGAAGTTTTAATTTATCCCCAACAAACTTAACCACCTTCAATCTGTAACATCTCTTAAGGCAAACAATTTCAAGTGAAACGCAGTCATCTAATATATTCGTTAGCATCTCATCAGTTAATTCTACGTAATCTAGAGATAGCGAAGTCAACACTACAAAATTGGCCGAGTCGAAAGGGTCCGAGAAATTGCACCGTGACAAACTTAAATTGGTTAGGAAATTGCACCGTGACAAACTCAAATGGCATTCTTTCATCCTTGTAGTCTAAGATGCCTTGAGACAAGTCAATTTCAAGTTCTTTGACCCCTTTTGCTACAACGGTATGAACCCATTTCTCAAAATTGAGAAAGAAAAAATCAAAAGGGGAGAAGAGAATTCCAAACTTGTCTAAGTTTCTGTCTCCATGGAGCTGGAGATACCGATCTAGAGTCGCAACGAACTGTTTGGGAGATTGATTGCATATTTGCATGAGAAATCTTCACTGAATTGGAGAGATGATGCTGAGATGAGGTTGATTTGCCAGAGATGCCTCCATCTCTTAGATAATGCGCTTGTTCTGATTGCATATTTGAGGGGCATCAAACAGAGAATGAAATGGAGGATTTCAATTGGGAGATTGCTTATTCTATCTTCACCCTTTCCCATTATGCACTGGCCTCTCCTCTCTTTGCTGATTCAACTGAACTATAAATGGGTTTAACTGATTGTTCTTTGTCTCTCTTTGGGGGATATATATATATATATAGAGAGAGAGAGAGAGAGAGAGAATGGCTAACGTGCCATCGATGGCACGGAGAGTCCCGTGCCATCAAGTCATTTTTCGAGATCCAAAATTTAAACGGTCAATCCGAACCGTTCAAGTTGTTCTCCATATCGAAATATCTTTGGAGACCAAATTTTATATTTTTTCGATTTTTTTTGCTATTTATTATGTCATTTTTAAAAATATTATGATTAGAGTATTTCAGGCCCTCCAATTAGAAAATATCATAAATAGCAAAAAAATTCGAAAAAAATGTAAAATTTGGTCTCCAAAGGTATTTCAATATTTTGATCAACTTGAACGGTTTGGATCGACCGTTTGACTTTTGAATTTCGAAAAACAAATCGATAGAAAATTGATGGCACGTGACATCGATAACGCGTTAGCCATTCTCATATATATATATATATATATATATAGAGGATTGCTAAAATGCTATGCATAGCACGGATGCCCTTCGTGCTACGGATTCGTTCTTGCATTTCATGCTTCAAACAACCGATCCAAACCGTTCATTATCTTCTTCATATTGAAATCTCATTAGAAACCAAATTTTACATTTTTTTGAATTTTTTTACTATTTTTCTCATATTTTTGAAAATACTTAATCTAATAAATTCCGGACCCTTCAATAACAGTGATTTTCAAAAATCCGAGAAAAATAGTAAAAAAATTTAAAAAAATGTAAAATTTGATTTCTAATGAGATTTCAATATGTAGAAGATAATGAACGGTTTGGATCGGTTGTTTGAAACATGAAATGCAATAACGAATCCGTAGCACGAAGTGCATCCGTACTATGCATAGTATTTTAGCAATCCTCTATATATATATATATATATATATATATATAGAGAGAGAGAGAGAGAGAGAATGGCTATACTAGAATGCATATACAAACACCTCTTGTAGGCTAGTTTTTTAGACCGTCCGATTTGTTCAAGATTCGTGCCAAGATATTAAGCAAACGCTGAGATAGAGTCGCTGATCTCTTTCGTTGAGTTAAAATTTCCGTCTCTCTCGCAGTTAACTCCCGTCTCTCTCTTAAAACTTCCATCCTCGTAAGAAATAAAAATTCTTTCGTAAAAGTTAAAAAAATCTTTCGTATCCTCCTCCCTCCCAAGAGAGATAAAGGATCGTTTCATCGCCTCCTCCCCATATACGGAAAAGGGATCGCCTGATCCAAGAGAAGCTCTCGACTTGCCTCTGCTCTATCTTTTCTTCTTCGAAACCCTAGCCTCAACACCGTCGTCGACACCTTTCGCGCGAAAGATTAGAAACCCCAGGTTATCGAGCTGTACTTTAACACAAAAAGGTAACTAGAGCTCGATCTTCCTCTTAACTGAACTGATTTGGGTCTAATTTGAGTGGTTTCGAACTGATTTGGGTTTAAATTGAGTTATTTCGAACTGATTTTGAACTGATTTCGGATGCTGGTAAATCCTAGGTTATTTCTCTCTTTTTTAACCACAGCACCTATCGTTGATTTTTTTGCTCTGATTTTGAACTGTATGAACTGATTTGAACTGATTTGGGTTTAATTTTTAGCCACAGCACCTACCTGATTTTGAAGTGATCTTGTTAGTATTTTTATTAATTAGTTTTCACAGACAAGGAGCTGTTTTTACAAACCAGGAATACTGTTTTTACAGAAAGTATTTTTATTCAGCCATGGAGCCCTGTAACATTTGTTTCCATGGAACAACCATGGATCTGCCTTGTATTTTTTTCTATGGAATTTGTTTTAATTTGAGTTAATTTTCTATTAACTAGAATGAGCACTCAAAGTCACAGCTCTTGGAATCAACGAGGAAACCCTTCTTGTTGGAAATGCGGTGCATACACAGTAGTGAAGGTGTCGAAATCTGCGAGTAATCTGAATCGGAAGTATTTTAAAGAATTTAATAATTTGGGTTGTAAAGAATTTAATGGATGGTGCCATCCATATGAAGTTCTCGGGTGTGGATCAATTGGTCAGGTCTGTGGAAGAGCCCACTCAAGGATGGAATATTGGGTCTGCTTCAGGAAATGACCCTTGTAGCGGCTCACTTGACAGGAGGAATGGAGGATGAAGGGGCTCTGCAATTGATCCATGCTGTCTAAATTGCTAAAATTCCTTTTGTGTGTAATAATTGTTGAACTATATGACTCTGTGTTGATTTTGCAAAACGTTATTGTCGCAGATTTTTGGATTCAGGGTTTAAAGGGAATAAGATAGCAAGTTAGGCGCTGGTACCAGTAGAGTTAATACGGTACCAGTGCCAGTTTACTTTTATTTTTTATGTATGTATCGATAACTTTGTACTTCTTAATTACTTTGGTAATGAGAAGTGGTGGTTGACCCCACTAGTTTTAAAAAAAAATATGAAGTTCTCGGGATGCCAAATAGTCATACAAAAAATCTGTTCAACTCTGTCCAACTAGAAAAACGCCTACTTTAGCTGGTATCAGGCATGTACCTGCATGTACAAACATTCAACAAGATGTGCAACTTTTCTGAAATCCAGTGATCAAAATTACAAATTATGTGCAATACTACATAGTATATCAAAGCCAGTGATAAAGCAGCATATTCTTACAAAGTGCAACACATGTTCTTATACCACATAGCATATTCTTACGGCCAATGATCAAAACCACATAGCATATTCTTACGGCCAGTGATCAAATACCACATAGCATGTTCTTACAGCCAGTGATCAAAGCAACTCAAGCATGACCCAGCGACTCCTATTCTTACAAAATGCAATACTACATATTCTTTCACTGTCAACTATTCTTATAAAATGCAATACCAGAAAATGCTACAATCATATTTTCAAAATGAAATATAGTAAATCTTCATATTCATGAAGACAAATATTTTTCATATTCTTCATCTTCTTATCTGCTATCCGCATATTACGTAACGGCCTGCTTTGCGAATGCTAAATTCCCTTCGATAAGCAAAATTATTGTAGAATGCATAAGCATCATCTTTGGTCAGAAATTCTTTTCTGACAAAAGGTGCACATTCTAAATGCTCTTGCAGGTCGATAACATCAGAATTATTCATAGGTACTCTATACAATGCAAAAAAAATAATATGAATATTTTCAGTCCGATGCAAAATAATATTTGGCTCTATCATAATTCTTATTCTTTATTGCATCATTTAGAATGTGCATCTAATGAATATTTTCAGTCCGATACAAAATTCCTTTTGAAATAGGGACGGAATTCTAAGAGATGGAAACTAAAATTCTTTCCTTCGCATACAGACGAAACATACAAATTTCGTAACATATGAAAATTTTGTAATATACGAAACATACAAATTCAACATAAAGACGGAAACTAACATTTTGTGTTAAACATACAAATTCTATAGACGAAACAATTTTGGGACTGTGGCAATTTTTTCATACATACGCAAACCAAGAGAGAGAGATAGATACCTACAAGAGAGATTTAGACTGCAGCAATCTTGGGATCAGTCGAGAGAGAGGTGAAACAGGCGAGAAGTGCGAGCAACAATTTTGGGGTCAGTTGACTAGGGTTTCTAATTCTCAGCCGATCAATTTTGAGAGAGAGGCGATATGTTGAGAGAGAGGAGGTACAGAGGTTTAATTTCGTAAGAGACGGGAGTTAACTGCGAGAGAGACGGAAATTTTAACTCAACGAAACAGATCAGCGCATCTATCTCAGCCTTTACTTAACATCTTGGCACAAATCTTGAAGAAATCGGACGGTCCAAAAAACTAGTCTACAAGAGGTGTTTGTATATGCATTCTAGTATAGCCATTCTCTCTCTCTCTCTCTATATATATATATATATATGTAGAGAGGACATTAAAAGTCATCTTGCCAAGGAAGGTTCAATTACTGAACTGAATGTGTGCTCCCTCAGTTCAAAATTCCTCCCCAATCTGTTAACTAGTCGCCAACAGTACTGTTTGAAATGTTCCTTGTTTTTCATTAATTTCTAAAGATGAAAACTTGGAAATATGCTTTCCTCGTTTTTTTTATTTATTATATAATTTTTATCCGAGAACACCACCAGATTACGACCTATTTTATTAGCAGAACACAAAATATGATACAAGAAAGTATAAAAATGAAAAATGAAATTACTAACAAAACAGCCAGATGAATAAAAGCCTACAGAAAAAGTCCATGGTGAAAAACAATTGATCATGACCACCAACATGCCAAAGACAAGGAAGGAAAAAAATTTTATGGACCAAAGTGAATTTGTATCTGCATAATTTTTATAAATTTATAAATAAAAATAGACTCTGATTTTTTCGTCTGGTGCGTTTAAACTTAAGTGAAAGGATTAGATTGATTTAAAGAATTAAAATCAAAGCTGTAGTCTGTAGAGGTGCATGATCTGACCAATAATGGACCGGGACTGGTTCTCTCCATTGGGCAAACTTATTATATGATTTCACAGAATTATGATTGATTGTATCAAATCGATAGGCCCTGTGAAAATACTACAAATCAAATTAAACTAAAACTATTCAATTCAATCTGAACAGATGTCATACTCTCCTGTTCAACTCTTGTAATATCCCCAAAAGACCCTCATCATAGTCCTCTTCGAATCCGATAAAGCATAAGCAAGCATCATTATTTTTGATACATTTCCGAAACCATGGTGGGAGAATACAGGTACATGGTACACAAATGACTCGAGGTTAGGTGCCGATATCTCTATGTCATGCCACAGTCGACAATCACCAATTTCTGAAGTTTCAATTTATCAATAAATAGTCAAGACCTCGTCATGCACACAAATGACTCCAGTTATCATCAATTAAGTTCATTTTCATCCTTGTAAATTAATAAAGAAAAAATTTTATTATATGTCATCACTATACATTTATCTATTTGAGAATTTGATTGTCAAATATTAACGCTGAATTTAGTACTGTGAACTTCTTAAATTGAGATGACCCCTTATAGTATATATATATTATAAAATAAAATAAAAACTTCATCAAATTGAATATGCAGCTATTAGCACGTGCTACCTTTAGGGATGAAAACGGAGCGGATAAAATCCGCTCCGATCCGTATCCGAATCCGAAAAATACGCGTAATATCCGAACCGTATTCGTATCCGAACATATCCGTATTCGTATCCGTCAAAAAAATATGGATGCGGATATGGGAAGACCAATATCCGCTCTTTATCCGTATCCGACATGGATATTATCCGTATCCGATAAATATTAATCCGTTTATCCGTATCTTTAACATCATAAGATGATTAATATAATATAATTACTTCTCTATATTAGAGAATACTTTTAATTAGATAATACTTAATTTTTATTAAATAAATTTTCTTATAATAAATATTTTTATTTGGACTAGTAACATAAAATTATTTTTACTTTCTATTAATTGAGACGATTATAAATGATCAACACTAAAATTAATTTTTTTCTCTAATATTGACAAAGTACTAACATAGACATGAGTATATTGAATATCAATATATTTATAGAAACTACTATTATAAATAAATAATAAAGATTAAAATGCAATCCGTATCCGACAAAATATATTCGTATTCGACTCCGTATCCGATAATATCCGAACCGTATTCGTATCCGTTTAATATCCGAACCGTATCCGTATCCGAATGCATTCGTATTCGTATCCGTATCCGAAAAAAAAATACGGATGCGGATATGGGAAGACCAACATCCGCTCCGTATCCGATCCGTTTTCATCCCTAGCTACCTTATGACTAAATTATTTTATAGCTATTAGCTTATCGAATTATATAGTATAATTCGGTTTACTTTTTAACAATAAGTAGTAATTTTTTTTTTGAAGTTCAACAAACAATTTGAGTTTCTTTTGTCTCCCTTTGGAGGTCAAACCGGCACGGAGCCTTTGGAGGTTACATTTGTGTGATCAAAACAAAATCCAAATCCAAGTCATTAGATTTGTTGTCAGAATACATAAAACTCTATTTCTGTCGTATACAGTATGGCATAAATGAATTGCAATGAAATCAATTCTCTGATGACACTAGTAGCCGAAATTACTGTCAACCACTAACACAAGCAGAACAATTATCAACCAAATATTATCATGTACCAGTTTCCTATTAAGTCTCCAATTCAGATCTAAAGATCATTTTTAATTCAGACCCATAATAAATAGGCTTCTTTAACAAGGTCATAATCTCAGTTCAATAGGACATCACATCAAGCAAAATTGATTATGGTAGTTTTCTTTGGTATGAGAAATCACAGGTTCAAAATTCAAACCCTGGGATTCATTGAAAAGAAGGGATGAGCCCTTGCTTTTCTTCAAATAAAAGAAAAAAAAATAGGGAAAATGGAGCTGGACCTCATCAGAAAACTAAATAGGAGCGGCCAACTACCTACCATCTAATGGACAAAAAATAAAATTATAAATTATCAAAACTTACGCTTAAATTAATATATATCTACTGGTTGTGACAAATCATATCAATGTCCATACATAGCCCTCAAAACGAGCAATGCCATAGTAAAATACAAATTAGGAGGCCACAAAAGATTACCAATGTTACAAAATGAGTGCTTCAAACTAAAAAAAGAAAATCTCAATTATAATAAAACTGAACTACAAGAAATTCTGATCGAGTGGAATACTTTCAAATATAATGGACTCATCATGAAAATTCACTGTTGTCCCATTTCGATACTTCTCTTCATGGTACAAAGTTGCATGCGTCGGATTTAGCGCACAATCAGCAATGACAATGTGTGCATCTTTTGATGCCTTTGGTATAAAAGATAGTTGCCCCTCAATTATTCTTTGAAAGCAATTATTCGAAATGTGGCAGTCATTCATCAGTATAAAGATCGACTCTAAAACTATAGCTTTCTCCAGGAAAAATTTGACTAATTTTAGTTCTGCTGATGAACCTCCAAAATTGGTATTTTTGATAAATTTCAGATTTGGAAATACAATATCTGTTATAATTTCCTCTACAGACCCTGAAATGCTTTCTTTATAACTATTGCTTGTGATCTACAAAATCATCAAAGAATACAAAATTATTAATTAGGTTCAAGAAAAAGAAAAGAGACCAGATTAATTTCACAACTTCCCCTATTCAACAGATCCACCAATGCTGGCCACCAAATTTAATTGCAACCAAAAGAAGTAACTACCATGTAAACATGAGTAAAATAAATTAATTTATTTGCTAACACAAACCTGAACAAAAAGTTTCTCCAGAAATGGAGAGGGGCAGAGCCGAAAAAAGGAAAATATGCAATAGATCTGCTCTTCGCTTATTGCATCCGAAACAAGTTGTAATTCTTGCAAGTTGCATAGTTCCAGTGGCAACTCTTCAGAATATTCATGTTGTTGAGAAACTATGTGCTGTCACACAGAATTGCTAAGTTAGAATCCATTCTAAATAAAAAGAAAAATTAATATAGAAGTCCTTTAGTAGCATTTATTTTTGTAGAATTAATTTGAAACATTCTGAGTTGGGTAATGTCTGCAAGGTCATGTCAGTTCAGATCTTGGAGAAACAAAAGCAATTCAATAAGGCTAGTGAGTTGTATTTCTTTGGAATATGACAAAAATAAAGGAAGAAGACCTTGCTAAATATTGTCAGAATAATTTTATTCTGTATGAAATTCATATTTTGTTATGTGCCTAAGGAATAAAACATGTGAAAAATATTTTGAATACAGTTCAACTTCTTTAATGTAGAAAATAAAATATCCATTGCCCGGAACTTTACTAGGCCAAAAATAAAACACTCACTTAATAATATAATATTAAATTAAAATAAAATATTCAGCTGAGTGAAAAAAGTACCACAAGACCCATTGAGCAAATTGTCAAGACCTTTACATGCGAAAGATCTGATAATATGGAAAAAAAGTTCACAGCATATTCTTCTCCTCCAGTATCCGCACATAAGTAAGCATCATTTACTTTTGATACATTGCAAAAAAGATGTCTGAAAGATATCCATCCATAGTACACAAAGGACTCGAGTTTAGGTGCCAATATCTTAATAGCTAGCAAAGTTCGACAATCAACTATCACCAATTTCCGAAGCTTCAATTTATCCCCAACAAACTTAACAAATTCTAGAAGTTCACATCTCTTAATAAAAAGACTTTCAAGTGAAACACAGTATTTTACTATATTGGTTAACATTGCATCTGTTAATAAATTCATGCTATCAAGAGATAGCGAACTCAACCCGACAAAATTGGCTGAGTCCAAAGGGTCAGAAAAATTGCATCGTGACAAACTCAAATGGGTCAGAGAATTGCCATTAAATAGTGAATTGGGTATTAAAAATGACATTCTATCATCCATGCAGAATTCAAATGCAGAGCTTGATATCCCTTGAGACAGATCTAGTTCAAGTTCTTTGACCCCTTTGGCCAAAACAGTAGCAACCCAATTCTCCAAATTGGGGGAAAAAATATCAAATGGGGAAAAGAGAATTCCAAACTTATCCAGGTTTCTGTCTCCATGGAGCTGGAGATATCGATCTAGAGTTGCAACAAACTGCTTGGGAGATTGATTGCAAGAGAAATCTTCACCAAATTGGAGAGAGGTTGAAGAGATGAGGTTGAATCGCCAGAGTTGCCTCCATCTCTTAGACAAAGTGCTTGCTCTAATTGCATACTTGAGAGGCATTAAACAGATAATGGATTGAAGGATTTCATTTGGGAGATTGCTTATCGAAGAGCTCTTGTTCACTCTTTTCTGAATTAATCAAACTACAAAGAAAACAATATATATAAACATATAAAGCACATTGATATATACACACCACTTAATTTAAGACAATGCAAGCAGTATGTTTATAAAGAGTCTCACTCATCAAAACAACAATCTTTTGGTCCATTTAGATTGCTTCACAGTATTAAATTGGATGATTCAGTTTTGTACTGAAAAACGTACACTAGTAATACAGTACAAAGGAAAACCAAATATGGTTGTACCAGTTGACACAAGAGAATGCTAGTCGGTTGCAAGAAGCAAAAATTTGTTAGAACAAAAACAAACAACGATTTACAGCAACAAACGCCAGTAACTCAACCTGTTCCTACTGTTCTGGTACAGGTCCTCTTTAAAACCCTAAAACCTTTTGTTACCTACAGTGTTATTCCAAACCAATTCAGCATCGATTAAAAGTGGAGAGAGAGAGAGAACGTAGATACCAAGAAGACCACGGTGGCGCAGTGTTGTTGGGAGAGGCGAGAGGAAACGAAGAAGTTTTTTTTCTTTTTCCTTTTATCCAGCCAAAGAGACTTCCTTTTGTTTTTCACTTTTTTGTATTTTTAGAAAACTCGGGCGGAACATACTGATACTGATCCAACCACTGACTAGTGGCAGAGTATTCTCTGACAATGTTCGTAGGGTGTCAACTTTTGATCCGAATCATTCGATTTAATCATTAACGTTTCAAATTAGATGATTCAGATCAAAGATTGACTTACTACTGAGTGTGTTATTCTGCTGGTTTTTTAATACTTTATTTATTATTTATTACTACTGCTTCAATTTTTTTTTTTTTTGAAGAAAGAGGGAGGTCTTTGCCATCCAACTTTTTTTGAAATTAAAGGTGCATGCGGGGCTTGAATCCTTGACCTCATGAAAGCCAGCCTAGTGCTCTTACCACTGAGCTTCAAAATTAAATGTTTCATTAAATGAATTTATTTGTGTATGTAATTGTTTATGTCGTTTAATCGAATAGTTTTAACTCTAACATTAATGGAACCAACAATTTTTGTCTGAAACCTTCTGTATTTTTCATCACTAACTAAATAAACTGACCAATTCTTTTTCGTTTTTTTTTTTACAAAAATCGCTATGGTAAATTTAATATAATATACTTTCGTTTTTGAAACCAAAAGTACAATAGCAGGGTTGCCAAATCAGTTCTGTTACGATTGGAACGTGTTAATTATCCCACAATCAAAACATTTTGTTGATCAATAATACTAGTATTCAATAAATGGTTATGGAAACATTCCTCCATTCCTCAATTATATTTGTAAGTTTCCATCTTATGTTTATATTTATTGCAACAAGTTAATTTAGTTTTTTTTTTTTTTTGTAAAATTAAATGTTTTAGACAGTAGCATGTAGTCTGTTTAAAAAGTCCAGGATTTCAAAAAGAAAAAGGTTAAATAACATGGTGTTGACACATAAACGAGAAAGAAATTGTTTTATATATTCACAAACTTCGCAAATGCAAAATATTTCTATTTATCGGCAAATTAATCTCATTTTCTTCGTTTAAAACTATGTTATGTAGAACACAAATTGACTTCTTAATAACTATTGAGTCCCTTGAAAAATAAAACCTTTAAATTAACAAAGATAAAAATTGAAACCGAAAAACCTAATATTTGTATTTTTTTATTATAATTGATCCATTTATTGCTTTTAGCTATAGGAAGCCTAAACATGATAAAAAAAAATATGAGGTAACCAAATTTTTAAGGAACTAATTATTGTCTTATTCTTTTGTGCTCTTTCTCATCCTGGCATAATTTTTCTTAATCAAGTACTTCTACTGTACAATTTTATTTTTCTTGCATTAATTATAAGTTAATCTCTCGAATAAATGCTATATAAATTTGACTTTCTAAAATATCAAAAGATAAATTAAAATATACGCACAACATGACTTGTACAAACTAACATATATGTGTTGATGTAACATTGTTCCCTGCAAAAATATGTCAACAATTTTGTTTTGGTTAAAAAATAAATACTAGATTTAAAGAAGAAAAAAACATGCAACATATAAGGCTACACTGGACTGTATAAATCCGAATCTATTTATTTATTTTTGGAACAATCATATTATCTCTACTACTTATAAACGCACAGATCGTAGAGGTATTACATGCTAGGTCTAGCATGTAATCAGGTGTTTCTGTCGTTCAATCGATTTGATCTGTGGTCGGATATTAATCGCCATACGAGGCAATAATATATTTTGATTTTCCGTCTAATAAAAAAATAAATTAAATAACATATCTATTTCTCTCGATGCTAGATTAAACAATATATTTTTATTATCTAATATTTTTTTTTATTTGCCCACCACATATGACTATACGAGTGCATTTAAGTTAGTCTATACATAAAATGCAATGCTCGGACTTCGGAGCACGGGACCACCCTCCACACACGTGACACACACACACACAGCCTACAGGGACTTTTTCTCTGTATGAAACACGAGCTTTTCCTGACATTTTACATCACGCCACGTGTCACTTTTCCTATTTCTAACTTCTAACATTTTACGCACTTCTCTAAATCGAACAATTTGTCCAAGTCAGACAAGTAGAATGAAGTTAGTACTAATTTCACTTTGAATGTGTTTGATCGGTAAAGTTTTGAAAATTAGTGTTCTAAACTCAAATTTGTTAACCTAAGCAAGTCTAAGCTAGAAGAGTTCTGACGATTATTCGCCTTTCCCTTTATTAGCAGTCAATATTTTCCCCTTTTTTTTCGCTGCACATGCAGCACATAGCCACATATTCAAACAAAATTATTTTTCTTTTTCTTTTAATAGATACACTAAATGACTGTACGAACATTATATAGTGCAGCATGTTAAAAGACAACTTGCCTTTGGAAAGAGTCACAAATAACATTATTTTCTATTTTTTTCCCCATTTTAATTGTTGCAATGAATGCACAATCTAGATTTTGATTATATAAAAAAGAGATCAGAAATATGTTTGGCCCATAGAGAGCCTGAATAAACGGCAAAATCACGTTACTTTCAGCATTATATTTATACTTTGATAAAGGCTACTTTCCCTAAGAAAATACTGTTATGCAATTACTAACATTGTTGTCGATTACTTTGTACCAATTTATCTTTAAAGGTTAAAAAATAAAGCATTATTTCCATTAGATAAAAGAAACTACACTTCATATCAACAACAGCTATATACAAGTTACAGACATGATTATTAGATAGTTCCTAGACATCAAGTTTATTTACACATTTTTCCTAGCATATAATCCCAAATTCAACGGGCCTCATTTCATGAATCCACCCAATTCTCCCTCTCCCTTCTCTAGTTTCCCTTCAATTTTCTTTAATATCATATATACTATACGAATATGAACAAACTGAGGCCAATTACACTCAAAAAGGGGAAAATCAAAGAATTTGTTCACTACGCACGCAAACATCAAAGAAGCATTCAACAATACAACCTTCTTTTTTTTTTTTCCTCCAATGCTAGTCATCTGCCACTCACAAAGAAAGCTAAATTAGACAAAGAAATACAAGCTGTACATTTATAACAGACACAGGAGACTCCACAAAGGAAAGGGTAAAATATCAACAAAAGGAAAAAGGGACGAAAAATAAAACTGTCAGATTTGCTCCCGGAAAGTCAAAATCGTAAGCAAGCATACATGTCTACAATTACTGCACCGACACATACTGGTACAGTATATACTGTGTCACACATATATTGACAAATGCAAACCCAATCCATATCACAATAGCAGCCCCCCCTAATATACACTAACAAAATTTTGTCTATTTTCTTTAGTTGGCTTATGCTGTATGAGAAAGAAAATATTGATATTGATATTGTTGAATTAACTGTTTACCTTTCTTTCTTAGAAAAACCAAATTTTTATAACAAGTCGGGGATAAGTAGGTCACTGGCTTCACAAACGCCATTATTTACAAGCTGAAGCCGGGCCTCTAACATGTGATCCCCTCCATTACTATTTACAGCAACAGTCTGAGACCCACTGTTCCTGTTATGTACAGTGGTGCCTCCATTTTCAGAGTAGCTGCAATCAATAGAACTGCAACTGCTACGTCGTGAAAGTCGACCTCCGCCCTCCTCTGACGTCGTTGATCTCTGTCTGATGAGTGGGCCATGTGTGTTTGCCCTAGATTCACCAAAACATTGTAAGGAAAGTACTGAGAAGGGTATCCTGGTAACTTTAGAGTATTACGCAAATGTAAGATACCTTGAGTGGTGAAACCGAATCATCTGAAGAGAGTCAAAGACAGGAATCAGGTTCCTAGACCGGGCCTCAACGGTTCGGGTTGGGACCCGCTCTATATCTGTTTCCCCATTGTCAGAAACATCCAATTCTTTCTCCGACATCACTTGAAAGCACATCTGCCAACACTCTAACGATGGTAAGATAGTGTTCACCTCAATTATTTCAATAGTTTATTAGGAAACTAATCACTGTGCTTATTTTTAATAAATTACACTATTTTCAGGTAACCTTTGCTTAGTTGAGAGCACGGTTAAAGTAACATTGTTATCAATTTGAATATGGTATCATAGTGCACCAGAACATAATTGATTAAGGGATCAGCCCGGATAAAAAAAAATTAAAAAAGATAAAATGTAAACCATTCAAATTAACTACAAAGAGGCATAAGTACCAAATCCCCTGCTCTCAACCAATTTGTTCACTCAACAAAGTTCATTCTTCTAAGTTTCTCCTTGTATGTTTTTCATTGGTGTCTCTAGTGTTGCGACTGTTTGCGTGTGTCAATGAGAGAGAGAGAGAGAGAGAGAGAGAGAGAATGCGATACCCCAGATCTAGCCCAAATAGGAGCCTCAATGATATGAGTCTGAAGCTCAACCTCAGAGATGTAGTACAAGTTCCGAGACTCCTCATTACCAAACTTCCCTGGCGCATTGTTTTTCATGGACCCATTACACATGTTATTGCCATTCCCCACCTTCTCTTGTTCACCATAAATGTCAAATATCTCGCCATGGTCTTGCCGGTTCTTTTTGTGACACACATCCCACTTCTGCAATGGCTCCACAACATACCGGTTCTCAGAGCCATTTTCACTGTACTCAGAAATAGGGTGTATTATATACTGAATTATACTCCCTAATGGAGAGAATACAAGAAGATAATCCTTTGCTGTCGAAGAGGTGGAGTCCTTGTAAAATGCAGAGGCAACCGCACCTGATATTGGATTTGTGGGCCCACCTGTGGCATATGAAACTGCACCCTTCAACCCATTCAAGCCATTGGTTCCATTTCGGATCCGACTGACAACAGAGAGGGTGACAGGTGGACCAGGAGAGGAGAGGGACTTCCGATGGAGGCTGGGAAAAGCAGACATATGGGGACCACGTAACGGCAAGGTGGTGACAATGTTGTCAAGGATGAGACTATTATTATCTGACTGGTTGGGATCATTTAAGTACGTGGTGGAGCAATAAGGGGAGATGGCAAACAAATGGGAGGTACCACGTGAGCTGCTTATCATTATCCACTCACTGTCATCGCTAAAGCTTATATCCTTTATCACCTGAAATTTGTTGTTTAAAATAGCCCAAGTTAGAAATCATGAACCAAAAAGGATACCCATAATGGTGTAATCAATTCATATTGGGTCTGAGTTTTAATCCTATAAACTAACCCAAACATTTCAATATTATTTGTAAATAAAACCAGGAGATTACTTAGCATACAGGATAGTATCTTGTATAAATTTTGGCAATTGCCCTACTACCATGATGCAGAAAATAAAATTAAGTAACAAAACATTAAAACCCTTTTATTTAAAAAAAAAAGTTTACTGAAATAATAATTTTTTTTTAACTAGACACAATAAAAAGGAAATGGTATTTTGACAATCTCGTAGGCCATTTCACTGAAATTGTATTGAATTTCAACAAACAATTTGGTCACTTCCCATTAACACTTTTCACATTCTGATGTAATCTGTAAATAACTATGAGAATAAATAGACCATGATGCAAACATAAACTGTTTTATTACCAAATAACCTATACTACTTTTATTGTAGTTAAAAAAATTGCATCATATATAACAATGAAAAGAAATAGAATACTACTTACCGCATTGGTGAAGCCACGCTGAAGACGGTAGAGATGGATGTAGGTCCCACTTGCATCAGACTCTGAGTTTGGGGCTGGGGGTATTATTCGAAAGACATTAATGTTTTGGCCATGAACCGAAGCCGTCACCAAAAGGGTCCCACTTGGGTCAAAGCATAGTGCTGAAATTGGGCTTGTGTGGGCCCGAAATTGCACTATAACTTGCTTTGACACTATGTCTCTGACTATCACCTGCATATATGGAGTTCCTATTACATTGAAATAAATTATAACGCTCTACAAAATTCATGGAATTTGAAACTAAACTATTTGTTTCAAAACTCTATTTGCCCCTCAAATGCTAAAAGATTTTCCTGGATATTTCCTAAAATTTACAATGTGGCTTACAACCAATCAATTCTATTAACAAACAGCTATAGCTTCTTAATTTCAAGGTGTGATCTACAAAACCAGTATTTGTTTTGTCACTTGTTTTTAAACAGAACTATTATTATTAAAAAAAATTAAATATCACGTACCATTCCAGCATGGTCATTATCTGTGTGAATATTGACAGAGTGACCATTGGCTCTCGGTAAGGAGCTTCCATTCATACCACTTGAACCTTTACCATTTTTAGGCAAATACTCTGATAGCTTCCTATAACCCATATCACCAAGTATTACAATACCAGCGGCCAGCTGTCGACTCGATTCCTTTGCATAGTGTGCCACCAGACTCCCATTCGGCACTGAACTTGAAACTACACTATTACCACTATTTGGAGGATTTAGAATCTGAGGGCTGACCCGACCTGCATCAGAAACAGTAACAGGGCTACCAGTGTATGCTATCCATCTTGGGCCCACTGCAAGTGGGCCATACCCGATGCCACCAGAGCCAGATACTGTTGAGGAGATAGGTAATGTCAGGATGGTGTACTCTCTCTCTAAAGTTACTGCATTAAAGCAGTGTATCTGAAAAAAAAAATCATGACAAACATATTACAAAAATAGAACTGTGATAAATTAGAGCTTTTAGAACAATGCCAACATTTTATCTCCAAACTTTTGAATGTCAACTATAATCTTATCTGCACAAATTGTAAATTAAACTTTGAACAAGCAAATTATTGTGTATTCTTAAATGTGTTTTTATTCTTAGCAGAAATTCAATTTGAAAACAAGTTATAAAGTGATAAAGCATTCTCAGTACTTGGCCAAAACAAAGATTTTTACCTGTGTAGCCTGAGATACAGCAACAACGCGAGAACTACATCGTACTGAGTACACAGCTGATCTAAACTTCACCTCATGCACATAATCATGCAGTTTTAATGAATAGAACCGCACAAAAGTGGGGAAGAAGTCATCTTCACTTGCTGAATCTTGACTTACCTCGTAACCTCCATCAAAAGTTTCAACTGAAGATGTAGCATCACAGGCAACTATCAATAGAGGCCGGGCATCAGCAAACTGGTCCACACTTTGGTTCGATGGATTACAAATAGGGTTCTTTTGAACTTGGAGGAAGGAGACAGGCCCATCATGACGGGATGCCAGCTGGCGCACTTCACCAGACTGCTCCACATCCCATACCTGAAAACCAGACTGGTATGCTAACAGGAGAACTTGACGGTGTGAGTTTGGTTCAAGGCTTAATTTGTCGAACCCAGCCCAATGCACCTGAAAAAAAAGTGTTTTAAATTAGAAATTAAAATAAGTTGCTGAAGACAATGCATCACCCCAACCAAACATGGGGGATGATGTATTTAGTGACAAATAGAAAAAGTAGTTATTTACCTAATGCTAGGTAAGGTTTGATCTATACATAAAAGTTCTCCATCAGTACCATAACATTAGCTGGCTTAACATAATTTAGAAAGCATTAAAGCACAAAACCTTTACAATTGGGCATTTTGGCTGACATACATCACACACCACATTGAATTTAAAAAGAAAAAAAAAACAAACAAATACATAAAACGACGAATAGAGATAAGGATAACCCACAAAAGCAACAACCGTTTTGAATACTCGAAACAACTAATAATTAGCTAATGCACCTGAACCTGAACAACCCACAAAAAAAGTAATCCCCAAATTGCGAACCATCATAAAAAAAAACTGAAACAAGACGAAAAATTACCTGATCGCGCGTTGAATCCTCAGTCGCATTAGCAATTGAAGAAACGATGGATGCACCAGCCGAACGAATCGTAGAAGCGGCCGTGGATGCACCCGACGAAACAAATCTCATATAACTTGACAAAGAGCGGGTAGAGAAAAACCCTCTATTTCCGCCATTTTTCCCTCTCGCTTCATCGTTTCTCATCCCAATCTCCAACTCAACACACGAAACCAAAAATCCGATTCAAACAAACAACCTCTCTCTCTCTCTTTCTCTCTATTGTTCGAACAAAAAACTCCGAGCTTTCTTCTCACAATTCCTAAAAGTAGCGCCGACGAATTCCGAAATAGCACTGCCTTACAAAAGACCTTGGCTTAATCTAGAAAGCTTCCTTCCTTTCAAATTCAACACGACCGAAATTAGGAAGAGAAAAATCAAGCTGGTGCAAGCGCCAATTAAGAATCAGAGAAGCAATACCAGTTTGAACTTGTAAAGGGATCAGATAAAAGAATATTTCCTTATCCTAAGAATAAATCGAATTTTCCAATTTGGCAGGGTTACGAAAGAGAACAGTTTTTTTTTGAGAAAAGAGAAGAACTCTCTGGTCGTATCTCTAAAAATAATAGTAATCAAAATAGGTAGGTGGATTGGGAGTCAAGTAGCTTTTTTGGTATATTTTTTTTCTTCTTCTTTAATTTTTTTTTTAGTTTTCCTCTTCTGGTGTTTTGCTTTCGTTTGTAGATTTACTTGATCTTGTTTGCGAAGTAATGGAAGCGAAGAGATAATCGAAGGGGAAAGAAGCAATCCGTGGACCGAGTCTACGGTAGACAACATACCTCACTGTGCTGTGGGGCTCATTTTAAGAACCAATTGTGGGGACCACTTGTTCTTCGGTTTAGTTCACTAGACCAGGTGCATTTGAAATATTAAACGAAGTGAATTAGTGAAGTGAAAAGGACGACTTGAAAGAAACTTATAGAATGGATCCGGCTTTAAGCTGAACTGTTTGAAACTGAAAGTGGGACCCATTTACAGTGATACATAGTTCATTAAACCTAGTGCGCCTGAAATATTTTAAGAGAAGGAGGATGGCGTTTACGTCTGCGTCTCTATCTTCCTCCGTGTTGTCATCTTGCTTTCCTTATGTGGCCATTTTTCTCTTTGAGAAACATTGTTTTGTTTTTCTCTGTTCATGTTCTCTTCTTCTTCTTCTTTTTTTTTTCTCTCCCTTTCGTAGAGCAAATAAAAATATTTTTTTTTTTTAATTAGCTTTGTACAATTTTTTTTTCTATAATCATCTATTATTTTAGGTCGAGAGTTCAAAGAATTAAAAAATAATTTAAATTTGACACATAGAATATGAGATTTCATAATTTTATTAATGTCTCACTCCTCAGTAGGATTTTGTTCATGGGCATTTATTTGAAAAAAAAACAAGTAATGTTAAAAAGAGATTCGCTACATGAATAGTAACACTGAAGGGCATGTACTTAGCAAAAGCAGGTATAACTGTTTTAGACTTGAAGAGCAAATAATCCGTTTACTTTTCACTAATCATGACGTGATGCCAAATTCATCTACAAATTTTTCCGTGTTTAATGTGGAAAAAGCAATTAATTATTATGATTGGTGTTCAATTAATTAATTAGTAGGTTGCTAGTTTGGCCGCCTAAATATTTGAAATATGATCAAATTAGCATTGGATGCGCGACTCGGGTGATGGAGCTTCAAAGTTTCAAATATGATCAAATATAAGTATTATATGTTATTAATATAGTATTAAACAAAATTAATATATTTATCTAGTTAATACGTGTTTTATTATTAAAACTTAAGTTTTTAATTTTAATTCGTTTCAACCGATTAAAGTTTATTTAAAGTTTCATTCGCTCGGAGCCGATAGGGATCATCCCTATCATCTCCTCAGTAGTTAGTTTAATTGCATTCCATAAAAGGAAAGAGAAGGTGAGGATGAGGGAATGACAGAAGGGAGGGATGAGCGAACAGGGGAGAGGGAAGGGAGCGAGGGAGCAACACAAAGGGAGAAACACAGAGGGGATGAGCGACATATATCTATTTTATTTAATATAATAATTGTTCTATTTGATATACTAAATGTTCTATTTAATATACTAAATGTTATAGTTAATACATATAACTATTCTATTTAATATACTAATTGTTCTATTTAATATACCAACTGTTCTAGTTAATACATATAAATGTCCTATTTAAATATATAACTGTTCTAGTTAAATGTATAACTGTTATATTTAGTAACATTAACTGAACAGTTAGTTTTTTTTTTTTCAAAATACCATGATCACAAAGAACAATCTTTCCACGGACCAATTTTTTGTCTAACGTTCCATTGAGACACTTACTAGCATTGACATTAGGACCATCCCCAGTTACATAAACAAGTGGTAACATCTTGCTTGTCCAGTTCTTTGACTGGTAAAGTGAATGTCCATTCAACTGGAGTCCATTGCCTAATTAATTTAACTGTAGATCGAATTTGTCTTTCTGTGGTGCTTGCAGCCACTGTAAGGAGCCAAGGTGCATCATTAGCAATTGTACCTGGCATAGGCCCATCATTTGATGCACCAACACTAACAAAGATGCCATTTAATAGGGCATAAAAACCTCCCAAGCTAATTGGGTCCAAATGAAACGCCATTTGTGAACCTTTAATAGAGATCGAGATAACATCACAACCGTCACTAATAGCCTCCTCAAACCCTTTTAAAATATCTGCAGGTGCACATCCTGATGGATCGCACACCCTATAGATTGCCAAGTGCGCTCGTGGTGCAATTCCAGAGGCCTTACTCATGACAATTCCTGAGACAAGGGGTGTGTTTGGTATCATTGTTGAATAGAATAAGGTCTTGAATAAGCTCTTATTCGGAATAAGACTTATTCCTGACGCGTTTGGTTTCATCCCGAATAAGTCTTATTCAGAATAAAGCTTATTCAACAATGATATCAAACACACCATAGTGCCATGCCCTCCTTCATCAATTGGAGTTGGAGATATATGCGTCTTTTCTTCGGCCCCTACCTTTAGCAACGACTTCGCTCCGATTATCTTTTTATTGCAGATTGTAACCTCAAATTAAAATTAGAACATGAGGTGAAATTACACATCTGCAACTTCTCTTTTCTACGAATAAGATTAATTGTTTGTTCTTCAATTTTAGAAAACTAGCTAATTTCTGATTCATGGCATTTTTAATTTTTTTGAAAAAACATTAACAAGGGTCTGATTCATGGCATATTGTTATTTAGATAATAGTTTGGAACAAATGTAACTTTGATATTTTTTTAAACTATGTTTGACCATCAATTGTTGATTAATCAATACCTTTTTTTGATACAAGTGGCAAACCTTAACTTTAAATAGTACAACAACGATAATAGTGATCAACATTAATACAAAAAACACGTACAATAATAACGAATAAATGAATGAATAAAAACATTAATTTAAACTCTGAATTAAATATTTAAGAAATTTGAATTAAAATTACAAATAGAATTGAAAAATGAATCTGCCAAGAGAACACTCAGATTAAGGTTATCGGTGGCTCGATTGTGTGCATAAATATGTGATGACCCGTTTCTGTAAGTATAAAATGACCCGTCTTTTTTTTTCGCACACTGTATATCTTCCACACGTCCTGGTAATCTTCGTATGTGGGCCCCACGTCCGAGAATTCTGCGTGAATAAAAAAGACCTCGTAATGATATGGGCTCGGCGCGTGAAATTTAATGCTCCATATTATGTTCTGGTATCATTGTATATGTTTGTTCCACAGAATTAAATTATGCTCACATTGTTCCCACTTGGAATTGAGAACTGTAATATAAATCTCCTCATCTCCCACATCTGCCTCCAAATCCCACATTTATTAGAACTTCTAAGGAAAAAATTCCAGTCGAATTAAATTATGATCAGAGATTTAGGATATTTGAATTTAACATCACATATATCAAGCCCAAAACAAAAAGTATTCTGCTTCTCATTCATTTGCTTCGTCTTAACTTTTTCAAGCATAAATATTAATTGCTAATTACGAAGAAATGCATTCTTAAATAGACATGTATCATTTTTTTTTAGAAAATTATAACCATATTATATAGTTGAAACTTCATCTGCATAACATATAGTTGTATAAAGTGTTTCAGAAAATTATAGCAATCATTTTATTCTATGATCCAGGCACATTACTTTTGAGATAGATATTTGAATATCTTACATTAAATTAAAAAATTCATAATGATTTTATTGTACAATTGAAAAACTGAATGTCTTTTGATTAAAAAAAGTTCTATATTCTTAAATCCAAGAATCATGCAATAAAATTTATAGCAACGCTGATCGTGACAATGCATCATATGACTAATTGAAAGAATTACATGTTGGTTAATTATCTAAGTATCTATTTATATATTACTAGCAGCAATGCCCACCCAATGTGTGGGCGAACTTTAATACGTGAAAATATTATTTGACCCAAATGTGTAGGGCAAACTTTTACAAACAAACTTTATTTCGATGCAAAAAAAATATGACTACAAACATTACCTCAAATATGCCGATTATAAGACAAATTGATTCAATCGATTATTAGTGATACAGTCAAGCCTTAACTTATCCATTGTTACCTCAAATAATATTTGATCTTGCACTTGTAATGAAGTTGGCATGAACCATTGTACATCATGAACCATCAACAATACTAATCCAATCTATCCTGACTTTTCCAATTAAAAATTAAAAAAAATCACAGGCCAACATTATAAAAGAGAAATCAATTCTATTAGCTGATTGCTGACAGCACCCAATACATAAGAGGACAACAATTCTCTTAGATAAGAACCAAAAAAGAACATATGTAACCAATTCGTAAGTTGCTAAGCATCAAGAAAGATCATTAAACGCTTGCACAACAAATTAAAATAGTGTAGAGAGAGAGAAAGCAAATACCTTCATTGTTTGAGCACTCAATCAAACACTCCAGTCAATTGAATGAAACTTTCTCCACTTCTGCATCTAAACAATCCAGTGGAGAAGAAATAGAAAGAGATCTGTGCAAATAAAAATGTCATCCCAGTCGATCCCACGGTCCAAAGACTAATTTAAAAGGCACTATACAATTAGAAATTTACAATAGATACTAACGCAACAAAATATATTGTTGCTACAATCTGCCCACAGGTGTTTAGCATTGACCAATGCTGTTGGTAAGAAAACCTCATGAACCAATCAATTTCTTTGTCCAAATCCCTATTTCACATATCTCATGAACTCATGCCTCCCTAATCAATTACATGAACCCATCAATAGGACAGAGCAAATTGACGAAACTTGGACCAATTTCAATTTAAGAACTCAATTGAGGGAGGAGGTGATGAGATAGAGCAAAGAGAAAACCTCTTGAGTGATCGAAGAGAAAGAGAGTGAGGAGAGAGGTCAGCGAGCACCAGACACAGCCCATACGGACGCTACATCCTTCGCACCATTTACCTTCGAACCCTCATCTGATGAGCAAGACGATTTCTCAAAAATAGAACACACAACCTATATAAATTCAAGTAGTATATGGAAAAGAAGAGTGACTTGAAGCAAAGTTTGACAAGATCGACAAAATCTAAGCAGTAGTATTCAATTTCTCAGCTATACTGAGCTGTGTCCTTGCGAGGCTTGACAATTAAATCAAAGACATGTTATCCTAAAACGCACAAGAAACAAAATATTCTTGTCAGCAACAAAAGGAAACACCAGAAAAATATTAAATATTCAACTGCTTTTGGTGTTAGCATATATTTGAATAACAAGGGCACTTATTACTAAAACCAACATCAGATTTTCAATTAGATTTTACCACATCGCATGATCATATTAGTTACACCATTGTAGGCAGTATAAACAGTACCTTTAAAGATAAAAGTGAAAGATGGTGACAAAACAGAATTTTGTTCTTGAAGACCAGTCAGTGTTTCACCAATATGTACTACAAATTGTCATTATTTTAAAACTTAATTCACTTACCAATGATAAAGGATAACACTTTCCAATTGCATGTTTGATGCTTCAATACTGGACGTCCTTTTAGACCAACTGATCCATCACCTATGTAATCCTTCCTGAAATTTTAGATCAATTGCTTGTGCCTTCTCCACTGTTTTGGTCTGGCAGTGAGACACTCGGCCACAATTGGTTCACAGACCTCCTTGCATACCTATATAATTTACAATTTCAACTAATCATACTATTATATACACAATTTTAACAGGCATTTACACAATAACCCTAAAATTCTCCTATAAATTGTACCAGGAATCATCTGCATGAGCAACTTTTAAAAATGAAATTGATGCATCCAACGCATTCTCCTGGACTGGGGAGTTCAAATTCGCCACATTTTTCTTAAACAAAGGCGCTGATTGGACAATAAACAAAATCTCAGATCTAATAGGGAGTAAAATTACAAATAGATTAAATGTCAAGCACAAAAATATATGAGAGGCAATTGTATATGTTACCAAACTTTTTGAGGTGAGAATCCTTTGGATCCATGATACTTTCGCACACAGATGCGAGGCCGATATCCGCATCATTTCGCACCTTCTAGGTTTTGTGTAGTAACCTCTCGTCACAGAAAGTATGGTTAACTGAATTGATATGCATTTGATCCAATCCCTCCATGTTTAATTTTTTGTATAGAAATCCATTTCTGAAAAGGAAAAATGAAAATCAGCATCAAATGTACAGATTTTCTCGGTTAATTGAATGATAACATGAAGAATGATAACTTTTTATGAAATTCAATCGATTAAAAACATACTATCCTTCATTAATTGGAAAAGCAACAAACTAATCTACTATATTTACCCCCAAAAAGCGACGATAGGGTTCTGATTGGGATTGACTGAGCCATAGGAGCCGGCAGAGTTGGCTCTAGCGGCATGCCAGGGACACGGGTGCGGAGGTGGCGATCCGTGGGTCCTTGGGTGAGGGTGGCAATCCGTGGGACTTGACCACTTGGGTGGGGGTGGCGATCTATTGAAGGATGGGGGGAGATCGGTGATTCATGGTGAACCGACTGGATTTGAGTTTTACGAGGGACGGAAGAGAAGATAAAAAAGAATATTGAGGCACTGAATAAAAAGAAATACTGAGACGCTGAAAAATGAAAATTAAAAAAAATCACGATTCTGAGCGTTCCGATAAATGAGATGAACAAAGTATAAAACTCTCTCCGTTCTGCGATATCATCTGCTCCCTTTATCAAATTTATGTTTTAATAATCAACGTTGTAGATTACAAATTAAAAATAATCAATGATACAGATCGTTCAGATCAAGGTTGTATCCTGAGATGTTATATTTTTTCATTGGTGCTTTTAATATAGTAGAGATTTCAACGAACTAGCCTTATTTTATTTGAGAATTAATTACAAACAAAGTTATTTGTTAGATCGAATAGGAAAAAATGTTGTAGCGCGTTGCCGCAACATCAAAACTTTCTAGTTAATTTTATCCTTAGATGACCCAAACGCCCCCACACTGAGTTAAAAATTGAAAGGGATATGAATATGTATCTACGATGTCCTATAGGTCGGATACGGAAACATACACAAGAGTACCCATGGAATGATATGGATACGGATATAACGGATTCGCACACGAGTAGCAGATTCGTCACATCAGCGGGAGTACCAGCGGCAGCGAGGTTCATTTGCACTTGATATAAGAATTAGATATGAACTGAAGTAGTAGGCAAATAATTATAATAAGTGGAACAGTGATTGTAAAAAGCAGACAAAAGGGTCAGACGAGACGTGCTGGAATTACCATTAAAATTTTGATCCATCCATTTTATAAAATTATTACATAGGCCTTACAAACTTCTTTCAATTTAGTTTAACCATCATATTCAACATCAAAATAAAATTTATGTGCTCAGTCCCCAAAAATTTAATCAATGTCTAATATTAATTGAATTATATATTGGTACAAAATATCAATTAAAAAAAGGGACATGGATGCTGGAATTAATTATGATGAAAAATGTTTGCATTTTTATAAGGTTATTTTTTTATATTTGCGTTATGTCATCAACATCAATATTATCATCGTCGCCATCACTACTATTATTATCAAATATTAAATTCAAAAAGAGTTTTGAGTTTTTGTTTTTTGTTTTTTTTTTTTGAGCATAGAGTTTTGAGTTAACAACAATAGGTTGGAGGAGATTGTGAGAGGATTCCTAGAAAGCACAAGGAATCTCTAACTCGTAATTATGATTTAATACGTTCGACCATTTTTTAAGTAATATTTTCATTTTATAACATGATGTACCGGAGCTCTATTAAATTAGTATGCACCATAGATATTTTCATTTTGTAATATGATCCATTCAAGCTTTCAGAAAAAAAAAAAATGAACATCTGATTTTCCAAACGAGGGAAAAAAAAGGAAAAGATTAACAATCTAACTAAACAAACTACATATGACGAAACATAATTAGCTAAAGAGGTTCTTTTTAATAAACTGGTATAAGAATCTCCAGCTACTGAAACGAAATCCTCTGGAGAGATGTCCAGAGTGGACATCTCATCCTGACCGTCAGATATAAATCGGATGGCCTCTATTTTTCCCCGGATTGTAAGGCCCGAAAAAAATTAACCGTCGAGATTAGATCGGACGATCCTGATGAGATGTCCAGAGTGGACAGCTCTCCAGAGGATACTGGTCCTCCAGCTACTGGCTGGGGTTGGGTAATTGGGTTCACGGTAGACCAGTTTAACGTTTATAACAGCAGTGAAATGGTTTGTCGTTTCGTTCCAATAACGGTATGTACTGGAACGATTCGTTATATGTTTCGTTAGGACGGAATGTGGCGCAACGACTCAATTTACACTGTATTTCACACAAACGTATGCCAAAATTCGTTCTGTTTACCGTTACGTTTCGGAAACATATGTCGAAATTTGATACGTCACTCAATTCGTTTGGACGGAACGTCCACGGAAAACGAATGACGGTATATACCATGGGCACCCCTAGTTCACGGTCGTCGGTCTGGCGGGCCCCACTATTGAGTTTTCAAATCATTATATTTGTTTTTAGAAAAGACATTCGTTTCATGACCGCCACGGCCCCACAAGTAGACTTGTGTCCACTGACTATAGACTAATGACTACATATGACGAAACATAATTAGCTAAAGAGGTTCTTTTTAATCTCCAGCTACTGGCTGGGGACCTGGGGAGTGGGCGAGTATCCTCTGGATGGTTTTTTTTTTTTTTTAGGGTAGGGTGGCGATTATATCCTCTGGATGGTTGAATACTATTCAACCATCCAGTGGACGTCTGTTGATCTGAGCCGTCCGATTTAATCTTAACGGTTATGTTGTTTCGGACCTATCAATTTTGGTATCATGCACGGGGCATCTATAGCCGTTGAGATTAAATCAGACGGTTGAGATCGAAAGCCATCCATGGATGGCCATACAGAGGATGCAGTTCCCCTGGGGAGTGGCCGAGTGGGGGTAATTGGGTTCACGGTCGTCGGCGGTCGGTCGACAGGCGGGTCCCACTATTGAGTTTTCAAATCATTATATTTGTTTTCAGAAAAGACATTCGTTTCATGACCGCCACGGCCCCACAAGTAGACTTGTGTCCACTGACTATAGACTAATGACTATAGTCTGCACTCTCACTAATTTTGTTTTGTTTTTTTTTTTTCTTTCATCCCACTGATTTCCTTGCAATCAGACTGAATAGCATACTCTAAGTTCCCAATTTCTGCTTCTCTTTTATTTTCTCGTTTACGATCTACCAAAAGCGATGAATTATGAATCTAATCCCCGCAACTGTTGGAATTGTAGAGATTTTGTTGATACTGGCCGCTATTCTCTTTCATAAGGCCACACAGAGGAACCAATTAAATTCAACAACTAGTAATTCTTCCTGTGCTCTGCTATCGATCTATCAATTTTCAAATCATTTGCATATTTTGTTCTTAGAGGTCCAATAAACGGTTGTTTTCCTTTTGTAGGAGATAGATCCAATGGAGATGCAAGGTTGTGTGCTGGAGCTGGATCCGTTGATATTGTTCAATATCGGCTGCGTGATTTGGAGAAGGCTACAGATTATTTCTCCGATGGTAATAAGATTGGCAAAGGTGGCTTTGGAGAGGTCTACAAGGTTCTCTCTACTGATCTGATTTATACTTCTTAAATGTGTCACATATTCTCAGAAACGTGTATAGTTTAGTTGGGAAAAGTATAGATGGGTTATCCGGGTAAGAATGGAAGAGGTAATGATGCTAAATAAAGGAGTTATGGAGAAAAGACTTATTTTTACCTTACATATTACTCTGGTAATCTAAAATACAATTTTTATATTCTGTAACATTTGATTAGGGGAACAAACTTCCAGCATCTTTAAACAATTTCCTTTTAGCTTCCTACTTTTTAATGAAAAAATTGGTAGCATAAGGCTGTGTTGGTGACATGACAAAACAAACTACCTTGGTTACACAAATGAATGTCTTTGAAGGGCCACTGTTGTTGGTGTAATAGTACTTTAATTAATTTGGTATGTGTTTTTTTTTTTTAAATGTTGTCAATACTAAGCGGTAGCATTCTCCTGCTTGATTCAAAAAGTATATATTAATCAGCAGCTTCGTTGTTTTGAAATACAGGGTCGGATCGGTGGGGAAATAGTTGCTATTAAACTTCTGCATGGAAGTTCAGTTAAATTGCTTGAGGATATTGCAAAAGAGGTTTCCTTGCCTTTTTCTCTAAATAATAAAAACATTGTAAAGTTGTTGGGCTTTTGCTCTGAGGCTGGACGATATTTGTTGGTTTATGAATATATATCAAATGGAGATCTTCGTGGCTGTCTCGTTGGTAAGTTCATAATTCTTTCCTAATTTTTGTTTCTCTTACATTTGGCTTTGCATTTTAGCTTACATCCTTGAGGGAAAAAAAATGTTAACAGGAAATTCTCATCTTGTAATTTTTGCAACTTTGTAAGCATTATACAGTTCCACACTTTATATGAATACAGAGGTATATAGTTTTCTGTTTTGTTCAAATAAATTAGTGTATTACTAACAATGTAACAGATGACAAAAAGCGCGAGACTCTGAACTGGGACAAACGTTTCAAGATTATTGAAGGAATTGCTGGAGGCCTTTGTTATCTCCATCATAATTCAGAGAATGTGGTCATCCATCGTGATCTGAAACCAGAAAATATATTGCTTGATAAGCAATACACTCCTAAAATTGCAGATTTTGGTCTCTCTAGGGTTTTTGAAACAGTAAAGACACACAAAAGTACCAGAAAAATAGCAGGCACACTGTAAGTATATAGAAAAATAAGACATGAGTACTTTGTTGAACAAAATACCTGTTCAGATGAGTGGAACTGGGTTAGGAAGTGAGCAATCAATGCTGTTGGAATTAAACCTATATTGTGCATTAATATTCTAAATCTTGTTCTGTGCAAATATGGAATTGGCTCAATTTCAACTGCGAATATAATTTAAGGTTTTTTTCCCCCCAATATCTGATTCAATTCCAGTACATTGTTTAGCCTGTTCTGTCTGGTATCCTGCTTTAATTCGTTTGAGCTCCACTTTATTCCACTCAGATGAACTAATCTTAAAGAGGAAACAAGCAGTTTTATCTCATAAAAAAAACTTTCCAATTATTTTTTTTCATATAAGTGGGTACTTCGCTCCAGAGTTGTGGTTGCTGTGGCAATATTCGACAAGTTCAGATGTGTATAGTTATGGCCTGCTTGTGTTAGAGATATTGGCCGGATGCACCATCCCACGCTATGCACAAGCTAATCAAGAAATTCTTTCTCATGCAGTAAGTGATTGTTCTCCTAAATAAAATTCCATCAAATATTAGTTTTTGTACTTGTTGGTTACATCCAATCCTTTGTGAATCAATGAACCTAAAATCTAATAACTGAATTTCATCAATTTCCCAGCTTATCATGCTTGGAGTATATTTTACACAAGATAGATTTGGCCATTTGGGGAGGAATGGATTGCCCAATTTATAAAACCTACAAGAAATAAAAAAAAAATTATCAACCTATAAGATTTAAATATGCAAAAGACAATTAATTTTTTAATGTACCTAAGAATTACCAGAGTAACATTTTCAAATAAATTGGCTTATTAATGAATCACCTCATTGAATAGATGTGGAAACATTGGAAAGACAAAAAGCCAATAGCCGAAGTCATTGATTCTTCTATACAAAAGAACAGTGCTATGGACCAAATAGCCCGTTGCTGTGTAATTGGGCTACTTTGTGTTCAACATGATTCAAAAAGACGACCCAACATGGAGCATGTGTTGCAGATGCTTCGTAATAATAACATAGATTTGCCCACGCCCTATTTTCCTGGTTTTTTCCAAGGTATAACCTCTGCTTTTGCTCTGAGCTTTTCCTTTTCGGTCCTAAGTTGATACTTTTATAATAATTATTAATTAAAGAATACTTGAGATCTCAAGTGTCACCTTTTATTGTACAGAATATGCTAGACCCCCAGATTCACGTGGTCATATGGAGATCCAGTCCATAGAATATGACAGACCTGAAGATTCAAATACTTCTGTTGAATACCAGCCCACTGAAATCTTTTTTAAAGACGCACGTACTTCTGGGCTTCAGCCTTCATCTGTTAAAGAGTATTCCCTAGAGGACCTCGAGATTGGCACAGATAATTTCTCTTATAAAATTTGGGACCAATATGATATTATCAACTACAAGGTCATCTTCCCTTTGATATTTTCATAAAAAAATATTCGTAATTTCATCGAGAATTAACCTTAAAGACTTACCTCTTTTTTGCATTAAATTGTGGTGTTTAGGGATTGCTGGATGGACAAACTGTTATTTTGGTAAAATATTCTCATCAAGATGACTGTAGACTCTTTCTTTCAGGACCTACAGCCGTCTCCATTGAAAGGAAAAGGAAATTCAAAATTTTTAACATTAAAAAGAGAATTATCAAAAGGAATTTTTTACCTTTTCCTAGGCACCCTAACATGGTAAACATTTTGGGCTATTGTTCAGAAGTGGAAGACAAGGTTTTTGTTATTTATGACTATCCGAAGAATGGAAATCTTTATGATTATCTGTTTGGTAAGCACTCTACATTTTATGCATTCTTTAAGAATATTGATACCGTGGAGAAACTACCGTTGCAAGTCTACCAAAACCTATTTAATAAATACAAATGGCATACTTAATCCAGGATTTATAATTTTTAATATTGATAGTGTTACAAGTAATCTGTATGTCTGTATCATTTGGTCTTACTCTGGTATTCCTCTGATACGTATATACTGTACACTCATTTTTTCATAAGCTGGGAAAAGTTATTAATAGCCTAATTAAAGTTTTTTTTGTGGGTCAGGGAGCAATCACCACACCAGCAGATTTTATTAATAAGAAAAATATTTACAAAATAACCTAATTAAAGTTACTGACTATCAAAGGCAGCATATGCTCGCACAGACCCATTTTGTCCCACGAGTTGGTCTTCAAATACTTTTCGAGCTAATCAAGGAACCATATCCACTTGCGCCATTTATATGCAGTTTAGTTAATGTGATGCAGTTAAAAGCATGATAATTAATCCCATGGAATCAATTTTAATGATGTCCATTCTATTGTTTCTAAATATATCACCACCGCGTAGCATAAATTATAAGAAATTAACAATATATACAGCGTCCATTGGTATTACTTCAAACTTTTTAACTTTTTTGACGTGACAGGTCGAGACCTGATCAGATCACAACAATCAGAATGGAGAACACGAGTAAAGATAATTAAAGGACTTGCAAACGGAATTAGTTGTCTTCATCATGGTTTTCAAGAGAACTATCTAATTCATAGGAACCTGACGCCATCAAATATCTTTCTTGATGATTACTGGAATGCTAAACTAATTTATGAACCAAAATCACTTGATGATGACATAATCAGCACTTCATGTGTAGCATTGTAGGTTATTTTGTTTTATATATTTATTAATTTTTCCTGGAAACTATCAAGTTAGTAAAGTTGCAACATTTCATGTATCTGTCCTTGGTGGACTTAATACTATCTACCTATTTTTCTTCCTTCTATCTTATTAGTAAATTGTATTTTCAATAATGGCAGTGGATATATTGCACCTGAAACCATGACCGGCCGCATAGGTAGAAAAGCAGATGTCTATAGTTATGGTGTAAATCTGTTGCAGATTTTGTCCGGGAAGGTGGCGGTTGACTGCTCAGCTGGCTGCTCAGATGACAAATTTCTGGTAGTTGTGGTATGGAACTCCTGAACTTAACATTCCACTAATTGTTTAATTATGTAATCCTTTTCTTTTTTGGAAGTAATTTCGATTGCTCAAATTAGTGAAATGTGAAATCTCTTGCCGATAATTTCTCAAGTGAGTAGTGTCGATACTTGATAATATAGTACGTAGGAAGCTAATAAAATATTTGGCCATCTTAATTTCCTAAGTTCACAACCGCAGTATGCACTGCCTTATGGACTGACAACCGACTCCGAGGTGTAGTTTTGCTATTCCTAGTTTGAAACAGATTAGCTTTGTCTTTGTCAGATTCAGACAATGAATTTGGATCAATTTTGTTTAGCTCGTAAAATACTTTCTATATAATTTATATGGGTGTTTACATATATATTATTTGTCTTAGATGTAATGCAAGAGGCTTAAATTCAGAAATTATATGCTGAATAATTATTATGGAACTGAGCGAATACTAACTGATAGGCGAGGATGCACTGGAAGCAGAATAATATGCTGGAGTTGCTGGATCCACGTTTAAAGAATAATTGTCCAGAAGAAGAAGCACTCCGCTACTTTCAGATTGCATTGCTCTGCATCCAATACGAACCTGAGATGAGACCAAGTATGCAGCAAGTGTCACAGATGCTCAATAGCGATGATCCTCTGCCCTTTCCCGCTCGCTGGACCAATCCTTCTCGGGGAGAACTTGATTCTGATTCTGATGGGAGAAATATTTCAGGGGGATCACTTGGTGAAGAAACTTTTGAAAAAAAATGACATATATGCTTGCACAATTTGTATAATATAATATGGTACGTGTAGATGCTGTTTATGGTCGCTAGTACCTGCAGTTCTTTACTGGAATCTTATCAGAGAATTCTGTTGGAAGTATAAACTTAATTTAAGTGTTTGCATGGTCAAAGAGTCAATTGTTTAGAGTTCCTAAGTAAATTGATATCTTAACGTTAGTATAGAAAGTTGAGTATCCTTATTGTTTAGAAGACTATCATAATTAGGTAGACTCATTTCATCATTTGGCTATATGAACATGCAAAAGTTATTTGCAGAATTTAGATGAGAGATAATGAAGAACTTAGATTAAAAACTTATATGATGTTTCACATCTAACCATTAATCCAATCAGATTTAAACGATAAATAGTTAAAAATGCAAATAGTAAACTAATTATTTGCACCCTGGTCTAATTATTTATACTCTTCGAATTGGTTCTTTTATTAGTAAGGATTAACGAAAATAAAAAAAATATATCAAAAAAACAACAAATTAAAATAATTGTTTAGTTTAAAAGGGATATAAGTGTGTTGGAATTGAAGATTGAAGAAAACCAAAATTGTTAATTAGAGTATCTCTGGTCAGAACTGCATGAATGACTCTCAAACATAATATCCAGACGCAAGCAAATTAATTAGATAAAACATTACCCTGCTTTCACTTTTCAACGTATATAAATATAATTTTCCTATGCTAACATAAAAATGTATTAGAAAATCATCTTTAAGAAGTTATTTTATTTTACACTACCAAAACAATATTTGGCAGTATGCATGTATCAACCACTAAAAAAAAAAGGTTACCAAAAAAACATATGGTTGATTACGTGTTGTTTTTTGAGGTAGGATTTCCCGATTAGTGTTTCCTTTCTAATTTATTATAGGAGATTGGTGGAAATAAATTAATATTAAAGGACATGGATATTTGGATCACAGATATTTAAAATTGATTAAAACAATAAATTGCCATCATAATTAATTAAAGGTGTATATTTCTTTAATCAAAAGGATTAGAGAGGTGTATATCCAATTTCAAAGATTTGAGGGATAACTTTTCGGTAAGGGAAAATTTGAGGAGTATATAGATAATTTTCTCAACATTTGAAAGTTATAAAAACAGAATTTTGAAAAATATATCATATCATAAATTGTCCTCTTTTCTTTTATTTAGTTTATTTAAAGTTTATAGATTAGAATTTAAAAGTTACAAACACAGAAATTTCAAAAAAAATAATATACTCATAAATTGTCCTCCTTCTTTATTAAAACAAAACAAAAGGATACAATAAATTGCCCTTGTGACGGTCCCACTAGTCGGATTAGTTTATTTAAAAGTTTATTATCGATTAGAATTTAAAAGTTACAAACACAGAAATTTGAAAAAAAAAATATTATAATCATAAATTGTCCTCCTCCTTTATTAAAACAAAACAAAAGGATACAATAAATTGCCCTTCTGACGGTCCCACTAGTCGGTGATTAATACCTTCGTTTTATCAGGAATAAATAAATAAATGATACATATTTTTTTTTCCCTTCCGGAGCAAACTTCAAACCGGAATCGTATCCTGTGCTCAACTTTGAAAGGTGAGCAGAGTGTCTACCTTTTTTTTGGATCTTTGGATTAGATCCAACGGCATAGTGTGAGATGGATTACTACGATACGGTATGGATGGCGGAAATGTGGAACATTTAGAAGGCACGTTGCGCGGCAATCTTTGGAGGAGTAGCAATAGATGCTATTGAAGTGACAAAGAAAACAATTCACGACATTACGTTGTGGAACACTTACTGCTAGTTTTTTCGTATTCACTCAAGTTTTGTCCTAGTAAATTTGTATATAGGCGCCTTATAGAATGTGTCTTTAGTTAGTTCCCCTTGTGGGGAGATTTTCTTCCTTCCTTTTTTTTTTCTTTACTTGTACCGATTTTCTTGGTATAATGAAATTGTAGGATGAGGACTTGTCTCCCTACCTTCAAAAAAAAAAAAAAAAAAATCGTCGTCTCCGATTTTGTTCAAATTTCCGCCAAAATCGCTCTCTCTAGACCCTCTCCATCTCAGAAATCGTTCTCTCAGTCTGCCGGTTTTGAGTCACCTGTTATTTCTTTGCATCTCTTTGGTAAAATTGTCAAACTGAAACTACAAAAGTTGAATTTTCTCTCGAAATTGCTCAGGACTTACTGGTTATACATATCTCTAGAAATTGCTCATGATTTTCTCTCCATTTCCTTTGTTTTTGTGCACCTTTTTGGAAAGATTCCTATTCTGGTAAATGCACAAAAGACTACCCCTGGACAGCGTTATCAGAAGGATAAAATGCAAAGTTCATATGTATTGCTTGATGTATCTAATTATTGGCGCAATTAATTGGAGGGTGTGAAGTATCCTGATGTACTGGTTGGAAATGTACTGAATGTTAGTTCATCGGCGCAATTATTGGCTACTGTAAATGTGCAAAAATTGTGTATCGCAAGGCATAGGTACACTGAATGTGTATAGCAAGCTGACTGGAATTTATGTAAGCTTATTTTATTTTTACTTTAATACTCCTGAGTGCATAGATAATCTCAAGGCACAGGTACGCATGGTACCTATGGTACATAGCCTAAATAAAGAAGGTACTTCACATATTTAGAAATGATTAACAGATTTGAAACATATATGGCTCCGTTTGGATGTGTTGAGAATAAGGTAGGAAGAAGGAAGAAGGGAAGAAATTTATTGGGAAGGGGTAAATTTATTGGGAAATGTGTAACTTTTATGAAGAGTTTGGATGGTTAGGAATAAATTTATTGAAAAAAATTCCTTATTCCTTATTCCTTCTTCCCACTTCCCACCATCCAAACATAGCCTATAATGGGATTAAATGTTAAATGTTAGCCAAAATTCCTTTCAATTTGAAACATCCAACACTGAGCAAACATGATAAACAATGTTCAAGTAAACTAGATAGTCTTTATCTAGTCTGTCCAAAAAAAAAAAAAATGTTCAAGTAAACATGATATTGTACCACCTCTGTAGCTCACGCATCTTTTTTTTTTATGCAAATAATATGTACCTATGGTAAATATTATTTGATGAGATAAATCAGTAGATGTCCAAGAATCATGTAACATGCACCTATGGTACACACATGAAACTGTTAGAAAGTTGTTCAATTTTAATTTTGTGAATAATTACTCTTAATTAATCCAATTAAAACACAAACAAACGGATCGTGCACAAAAGCTCAATTCGACACAAGAGAAAAAAGGAAAAATCGATACCTCATCCAATATAGCAATTGGATGGCTCGATCCACGGCATGGGAGTCGGTAGGGAGCTCTCCATGCGCCTCCACCATGGATGACGGCCGCCTCGAGTCCACCTAGAGATTAACCAAGGTCTAAACCGATTCGTGCTAGCGATTCGATTAGAACAAGGCTAATCCTAAGGATCAACCCTCTTCAAGAATCAACCTATTTGATTTTGGTGGAGAGTTGTAGCTCAACACATGAGCAAATGGAGGAGAGGAAGAGAGGGTGGCGCATGGCTCATGGGAAGAGGGAGGTGGCGGCTAGGAGTAGGAAGAGAGAAGGTTGGATTTTGCTACTATACACCTCCTTATATAGTGCACAAACCCTACCTACCTCCTACCATCTATTTACAAGAATGCCACCTACCTACCACCCTATATGGCCGGCCCTATTATGGACTTTTGGGCCTCTTATTTCAATTGTTTAGGCCTCTAATTCATATAATTAGAACTTACTCCAAATGCTCTTCAATTGGGCTATAAATTCAATACATACATATTGGCCCAATAAATTAATATAACTATTTATATTAAATTATGTCGAACTAAAATAATTATTAACTAATTAATAATTATTCTAGGATTAGCTAATACATTAATTTATTTCCATATGATCCATTTGACTTAATTAATTATAACGGTATATAATTAATTAATCAACTTATCATATTTCCGCAATACGCACTATTGCGAATAAATAAATAATGCACAGTCTTGATCAAAACTCTATTTTGTGTGACCCTTTGAGGATTTATGCTAAGTTGGACATGGAATTAAATCACTATTTAATTCCAATAATCATAAGCGGTATCTAGCAACACGTTATGATTTCCAATTCGCATAAATAGTGTACTGCTACAATATTTCAATCCTGCATAAGAGAATAAATATGTTTCTCTATTTTGATTCTTATGTCTCACGATATCATCGTATAATCCAAGATAGGAATGTGTCATTCTTGCAGATTATACGTTTCTTGATCTAGAGTTGATCGCCTAGTTGCGCGCATACGATCCAACTCCATCAAGGGGCCCAAACAGATATCGTCACTCACTAAGTGAATTAATGAGGGACATACGGTTTTCTTGATGATTAGCTTTTTCCCGCACAATTCAAGAGAACATAAATAAAGTCCGTATAGCAGCCCTTATCGGGAATCAGCGGTAGACAATATTTATTGAACCTATCTTCATGTGGAAAAGATAAACATCTCAAACTTAGAACCAAAATCATAACGAAATAAACAATGACACATAACACAATCCATATGTTTATTTCATTGGGTCAAGTCATGTACTATGTTCCATAACATATACATATGCAATTAAGTCGGTAACTCTTTACCTATGATTTGTAGAACTTAATCATCACTTAACTTGCATACTAATCTTATATGATAATTAATGTTCCTTGTTATCAAGATTATGGACCGTTTAGATTTATTATTGTCATTCTAAAGAATGATCCACAGAGATCTACAATTCAGATCCTCAACCTGAATAATCTGTCAATAATAAACCTAGGAACAGATGATAAAATATCATCCAAAACATAAACTAATATTTAAGTCATTAAATTATTGACTTCTAGAACATAACTCCAACAGAAACATGTACTTATGGTACCAGCTACTCTACTTGAACATGTACCACATTTAGAAATAAAACAATTAAACTAAATATCTCAGAAATAAAGTAACATCTTAGAAATATGTACACGCATGATTAAAAATAACTTACAAATAGCTTGTACTTTTTTAAAACATGTCATTTTTGGAATGTTGTAAATAGTATAACATTCCAAAAATGACATGTTTTAAAAAATTCGGAAAAAAATAGTATTAAAATCTCAAAAATTATAAAACTTGATTTGCCATGAGATTTCAATATGTAGATTATATTGGTTAAATTAGATTTGTCAATTTACAAAAATACCTCCGAAAATATTCGCGGTGTATAGAAAGTCCTATGCACTATGGTGCACATTAAACTTTCTCTATATGTAAGATATGTAATATGCTTGCACAATTTGTATAATTAATATGGGGTCTTAGATGCTGTTATGGTTGCTGGTACCTGCGTGCTTTCGTGGAATCTTATTAGAGGATTCTGTTGGAAGTATAAACTTAATTAAGTGTTTGCATTCTCAATTTCGAGTATTTGGAAGCAACACATTGTTTTTACTAATTAATTAGACAAAACATTAACTTTTATTTAAAAGTTACAAACACAGAAATTTGAAAAAAAAATATTATAATCATAAATTGTCCTCCTCCTTTATTAAAAGGAAACAAAAGGTTACAATAAATTGCCCTTGTGATGGTCCCACTAGTCGGATTAGTTTATTTAAAAGTTACAAACACAGAAATTTGAAAAAAAAAATATTATAATCATAAATCGCCCTCTTTTATTAAAACAAAACAAAAGGATACAATAAATTGCTCTTCTGACCGACGGTCCCACTAGTCGGTGATTAATACCTTCGTTTTATCAGGAATAAATAAATAAATGATACATATATTTTATTTTTCCTTCCGGAGCAAACTTGAAAGTTGAAACCACCTCAACCTTTTTCTCCTATCCGAATCCGAAAAAGAATGGAACCTATGACCTGATTATAAACTTAAACAGATTCGCTCCATTCATAAATTCTCCATTTCTCCCCAAATTCTCAATCAAGACAACTCGACTTCCCAGCAATCGGACTTCCCGTAAACCCTTTTCCTCCGTCTCCTTCTTCCCTTCGCTACTCGCCTCCATGGACCCCTCGAGCGCAGATCGCTCGCACGAGGAGGAGTCGCCCGAGTCTCGACCTTCCTCTCCGGACCAATCTACGTCCGAGGAAGAGGATTTCTCTGGGGTGTCTTCGGTGGATGAGATCGTTAAAGGGCTTGTGCATCTCCAGTGCCAATCCTCGGTTGAAGAAGGTCTCTGCCACGTGTACCTCGTTGGCACTGCGCACGTGTCCCAGGTCCGCAGTTTTGCAACTTTTCCAGTTTTCAATTTGGTTGTTCCGATTTCTCGTAGTGGTAATTTGTAAAATTAAAGATTTAAGCTTGCATTGGTAATTTGTAATTTGCTAGCTAACTTAAGTGTTCCCATTGGTAAATCTAAATTGGCTCTTAGAAATTAGAATAAAGTTGAACTAAAAGATAAATGGTTATGAATTATTTTACTGTTTAATTTGCGCATCAGTTTACACTATATTGTGTCAATATGTATCTCTCTTCTATCCTACATTGTTTCACCTGTCAGCCAACTAAATAAATCTCTTGACTGAGTCAATATTATAATAGACTTACGGTCTTATTTGATTTATTGGTATACTTCGTTACTTCTTACTTGGCTCATTAAACTAGGTTAACAATCTTTCTGTCTTTGAAAATTTCTCTAAAGTTTTCTCTCATTTTCCTAAGAAATCCAATATCTGTGCATTTCTAATGTGCTCGTAACAACCGACGTGAGTTGCTAAAACAATGGGAGGTTAGAATGGATAAACAACTGTTGTGCCACATGACTGCTATGTTCTGGGGTAGGTCCCTGACTCCCTTCCCATCCTTCCTACACTGCACAGTTTGACATAATATCTTAATCCAGTTTAATTTCTGGTACAATGTGATTCATCTCTTGGATCAGTGGGAATTTGTGTTCATTTTATTTCCCTTATGTTCAGTTAGGTTATGATGGGCCTCCTATAGTTTTCTTGATCATGGTTTACTTCAGTTTAGACAGATTGAGGTTTTTATTGTCAAGTCAGATATTTGATCTTGTCAAGAATTCATGAAATTTTCTGTTCCAAGCTTAGAAGTTTACACTAGAATACTAGTCTAATAAATGATCTATGTATATTTTTTAGGAGTCATGTAAGGAGGTGAAGACTATTATCAGATACTTGAAACCTCAGGTGTTTCTTCCTTCTCGATCTTTTTTCCATTTTTTGTAGGTCAGATGTCTGCTTCTTTTTAATTTTAGATAATTTTGAGTTTCTGACCTCACAGAATTATTATTGTATTGCTTATTTGGCTAGCAATGCAGGTGGTTTTCTTGGAGTTGTGTCCAAGCAGAGTTAACATTTTGACCCCCCAAAATTTTGAGGTACAAAAACTAAAATGTATGATTTAGTATAATGTATTGTTTATGGACTTCTGGAATTTCATTTTATGCTCCAGTTTTGTTGAATTAGGTTCCAACAATGAGTGAGATGTTTGACATGTGGAAGAATAAAAAAGCAAACCCTTTTGGCATTCTGTATAGCTGGTTCCTTGCAAAGGTACTTAGATTCTTACTTTTCTAGCTGTGCCTGTTGTCAAAGGAAATATCATAGTAAGACATAAGTAAAACTGTCATTTTCTTATTACCTTTAAAGGTTGCGAGCAAACTTGAGGTACTTCCTGGGGCAGAATTTAGGGTTGCATATGAGGAGGCCATGAGTTATGGAGCTCGTGTTATTCTTGGCGACCGTCCAGTTCAAGTACATTCACAACTGTGCCCCTCTTTTTCTTTTCTGATTATTTCATGCTATCAACTAGCAGGATAGTTTGATTTATGTATTTATTTTTGTTGTTGTACTATGATAATAGATAACTCTGAGGAGAACATGGAATGGAATGTCAACATGGCATAAGATGAAGTTTTTGTATGATATTCTTTTCCAGAGTGTTTTCTTACCAGGTCCTGATGAGATTGTCAAAATGGTAACCTTCTCATCTGTTTATCTATGTTTGCTTTTTGTTATTTGTGTGTTATTTCTTTATTCATTATGGTTATTCTTATTCCTTTCTTTTTCGATGATTGAAGTTGAAGGAAATGGATGACGCGGATGCACTAACTGTTGTTGTACAAGAGATGAGCAAGGCTTTTCCCACTCTTATGGAGACTCTTATTGTTGAGCGGGACATGTTGGTTTCTTTTCCTTTCTCGTCTCATGTACTTACACTTATGGCAGCTTTTTCAAGGTTTCCATTTTGAGCAATTTGTTATTGTTTTTGCTCTTCTTTTAAATTTAGGTATATGTCACAAGCCTTATGGAGAGTGGCAAGGGAGCATTCTTCAGTTGTTGCTGTGGTTGGGAAGGGGCATTTATCTGGAATAAAAAAGAACTGGATGCAGCCAGTTGAGGTCATTTTCTCTCTCATACTTTTTGTTTTTAACGAAAGTTACTTGTGCATCTAGTCATGTTTCTTTTGCTTTATCTATATTTTTTGCTTTCCTTTTAACCTGTTTTATTATAGGAGTAACCATCGAGATCTGTCATGTATTTGACCTGGTCCAAAACGGCATTACTAATACCTTTTTGTCACATCAAATGTTTAATACCTTTTAGGTTGCGAGTTTGCTTGAAGTACCTTCGACAAATAAGGGAATTGGTATGTTTAAGATTTTTGCTTCTGTTGGAGCTGTGACGTGTGTAGTGGTCGCTTCTGGCATTTATTTTTGGTCCAAGAAATAAAATGTACCTTTCATAAGCTAATAAATACAACTTCTAGATTAGATGTTTAGCATGATTCATACTAGTAAGTGTTTGATTAGTCCTTATTGGTTCCTTTTTTTCTTATCGAGTTTTGGTCAATAATTCCGTATTTCCTCAAAAATTAGATGGCAGCTATTTATTTTTGGTCAATAATTCCTTAATCAGTTTGAGAATTATACATGACATTGTAATCTTTGACCTTTCTGTTAATCAGTTTTTTTCTGTTTTACAACCTAAATTTTCTAATGGATGATAGGCAATGGCTATTGAAATTTAAAATCTTGGAACTCAAAAATATCAATTACGGATTTTTCCCATTCTATAATTAATTAAATTTAAGATCTGGTCGATTTGAACCGTAGGATCATAAAATAATGACTTTTTTTTTTCTGGACCATTGGATCAAAACCCATCCTTATCTCCTTTTCCTTTCTTATTTCTCTCGAGTATTCCGACAATTTTTAACTCTGCTTCACCAAGTCGTGTCTCACCCCCTCTCTGCTCCCACTCGAATTGATTTCTCGAGCATGCTACGGTTCACTTGTTGTTTTATTTTACTCTCGTGATTTCTGGAGCATCTCCGCTCCCACTCGACTCAGCCCCGTTTCTAAAATGGAGAGCTCATCATCGTGCTATTGAAAGGAGAGGAGAATAGTGTAATTGGAGGCAAAGCTACAGGTGGTTCTTGTTATTTCAGATTTTTGCTCGATATTTTTGATCCGCTTAGAATGAGAAACTAGTACTCAATGTTGTTTTAACCCTTGCAAAAATAAATGAGTTTGGTTGTTCTTTTGTTTTCACTTTTCAGCATATGATTTCAAAATTTTGGTCGTATTATTATTTAATTCAGTATTTTCTCTTTAATTTAATTTTTTTCAAATCCAATCCTATCCATTACAGGCCTGCTCAAAGTATTTTTATTGGTTGTGAGAGCATCACTTCATTTGAATTGAGTTAATTCAATTTTTTTGTCAAAAAATTAGTACTCAATTGTTGGGCTCGTAATCTATTGGTCGGAAAAACAGATATAACACAACTTCCGTTTTTCCCCCGCGAAAAACGCACAATTTTAGCGAATTATAGCCGATAATTACGATATAGCGTGAGTCCGCATTTTTTAGAATTGGCTCAATGTTATCGTGCGGTTAGACTCGGAAAACTGCTAAAATCGATATTTCGCCGATTATCCCCCGCATTTTAAAAGCTTGATTTTAATATTAAATAAAGTACTAATTATAGAGCACACATAATTTCATTTAGCTATTAGTATTTAGCTAATTTTGTTGAAATTATATATATATAATTGTTGGAAGAAGTTATCCTTAGAAAGAAAATATTCTTTTCTTTATTCCTAACTTGTTTAGATGCCTAGAAAGAAACTATTCTTAGGAATAAGTTATTATTCTTTATTCCTAAGCAATCTAAACGAGACCTATAATGGAAGCTTCTTGGTTTACATTTATATTTAATAAAAGAAAAAGAAAAAAAGAGACTGGGTTTAATACAGTAGAATTAAAATTACTCAAGGAGAAATATAGCTCAAATGGTCAGTGGTTTCGCCGTTATCCTAAAGGTAACGGGTTCAATTTTCGCTGGGCGCGAAAGAAGAATAAACTCTAATTTATAGAGTGGACTAAAGCCTTATTTATAAAGTAGCTTATTTCAAAAAAAAAAAAAAATGAAATACAGCCCAAACTTTGTAAATAAATTGCACAAATATGCTGTACACATTTCGCTTAAATTTCTTTGAAATTCTTTGCAAATATTACATTCATTTTTTTTTTGGAAATAAAGCAAGGGGAGCACCTAAAATCAATTTCACATACTTCAAAAAATCATTTTGAAAAAAATTTGATGTAATTTTTATGTATTTATAAATAAATTTTGATGAACCGAAAATATTGTAGTATTGAACTGGTCAATTATACATACGAAATAGGAAAACATGTATAAAAATAAATTGTCAAAGCAATAAATCAAACCCAGTTATGCGTTTTGCTCATTTCGAAATAGGAAAACATGTATAAAAATTTATTGTCAGTTAATTGATCGTTTTGATCATCTTCTAAAACAAAACGGTTAATGCAAATAAAAATTTGTTTCGTACCATAACAAAATGATTAACACAACAGTCTTGCTTCGTGATCGTTTTTCCACGTTATGCAGTGCGTTTGGATGAGAAAAGAAGAAGAAGAAGAAGGAAGATGGGAAGCAAAAAAATTATAAACAATCCAAACTCTTCACAAAGTTACACACTTCCCAATACTTCTTCCCACTTCTTCCCTTCTTCCCTTCTTCTTTGCCTTAGAGAAAAAAATCCTGACAGCTACAAGGCCTACACTAGCAATGGCCACAGCAACTAACTCAGGAAAGGAAAAAAAAAACAAACAAAAACACAAAGTATTATTTGCCTTAGAGAAATTAAAATTAGACAAAGCCAAAATAAAGATACGGACAAAATATGTCATTCTACTCTTCAAACTCGGATAAAACAACCTTGGCATTCACAAAGTATTCAATTTTTTGAAGTAGACTCTCCTTAAAACTGTTGTCAGCAAAAACATTTTTGCAAAATTTAATCTCGACTCGCTTAAGATTCTTCAATCCAGATAGCTCCATGAAGATTAAGTTATAGTAGGATCTTTCACGATGGAGGTCTACTGGTTTTGGGTTGCCCTTTTTACTCAACAAAATTTCCCGTTTAGGATTGTGTAAAGTGAGCTCTTCAATATTAGGTGATTTTTTCAGAAACCAGATAACTGGATCGATTTCAACATTATGCAAGCACCAGTCAGCAAGTCCAAGAGACAAGTTCTTTAAATTTTTGAATGCTCCCATCCTTGGCAATTCTATCTTCAAATCAACCTAGGAAAATAGAGAATGATAATGATGACAATAATATTAACTAGTGCTAATATCGCGCGTTGCGCGATTAACACAATGATAATTTTCATTAATCATACTATAAAGAAATTGAGTAGAGGTCAGGCTCAAGATAACCCAATTTAGCCTTAATTGTCTTCCAATTTTTGCATAACCTCCCAGTTCGGTATCCACTTTGAATAATACAACTTTTCTAAACTAAAATCATCTTAATTTATTAACATACACAAAAACTTGAAACAAAAAGAGATTGTATGTTGTAGTTCAACCATTCCATAGTAACTTTGTAAATTTTTAGGAAGAAAATATCGACCTTTAGAAATTTCACTAATCTCAAAATATAAAAAATAACATCAATCTAAAAAAAATTACAAAAACTTTAGAACATCGAAATATAAAAACCAATAACCGGTCACAATCTTTTCTCTGAAATAAAAAATAAAAGAGTGCACATTCAATTTTAGTAGATATGTACAAAAGGTATGTGTAAGATTTAATTGAGAACATCGCAGCTTATTCTCAATCAGATTAAACATACATGCATCACTCAAATCTGATACAACATATTTTCATCCAAGATAAGAAACAAAAAGAAGAGGAATGCACGTCTTTACAAATGAAAAACAACTGAAAATATGACCGAATAATAGTGCACAAATAACTTTTGAGTCCGAAAGCACATGCAATAGGAGATAAAAATGTCTTGCGTGTTGCACTTATGATTGAAGATAACAAATGCACAAATCATTGCCTAAATTTCAACACTTGGTACCGAATGCATTAAAGTGAAATAGACGAATAAACCCAATCAACTGAGAAGTCAGCTGCATGTACTATTATTGATGGGATTGAGGTGTCTTAAGCGTTTGCTTGCACAAATAACATATATAAATAATAAAAAGTTATAAAATCAAAAAAATATTTCAATGTTAGGGACTAAATACAGTAAGCTCCAAAAACATCTAAAGCTTCAAAAGGGATGAGTTTTCAGTATGTACAATGGGCTCCACAAATTTTCATCTTCACTTCTTTGGCATGCCAAGATCTTCTCTAAGAACGACGCTGTAAAACATACAGTCCAGTGGGAAAACTTGTTAATTAGTTTTGGATTTAGCAAGAAACAAAGAGGAAATTATCTATTTTTTTCACGCACAACTGTAGAATGGGCATTTATCTTTTTTGTACAAAAACAATTATTCAAATTATTGTTAGGAATGGTGATCTGGTTTGGCTCCGAGCAATGTTCTAATCACTGACATGTGTTGTAGATGCACCTATGTTCTTCTCTGACATTTTTAGAAATATTAAACTGCCAGCACAATATAAGATAAGTTTATAAGTTTGAACAACACACATCAAGCCAATGTGATAATTTAGAAATATAAGTATTAGTTGTTCAAGGAAACCTTGCACTTGGCGATTGAGAAGGTACTGAAAAGAGCCTCTTCTTGAGAGCATGAACAAATTGAGAAGGTCCTGATCCTATATCAGATTTTTTTTTCATGCATAAGAACCATACAATTTGTACAGAAATAATTAATCTAAGATACCAGCATGGTAAGCTCTTTGGTACTCATTGATATAAGGATGATAAGTTGTTATCATGTAATATCAGTATGCCATTTTTACACAAAAAAAGCATAGCTATTTCTACCACATTACACCATCATGATATGTAAAGGTACTTGCCAATAGTAAGAGACTGATGTTGAAGCCAATTCCATCAGTATTATTTAAAAGAGATAGAAATAACCTTATTCTTTCAACGGATACAGTGTAGTTAGGAGAGGTTGGCATGACATCACCTACATTTGGGCACAGTGCATGAAAGATTGGCAACAGGATCCCTTACAGTGGACTGCAGTTCAGTTGGCTTTTAGCATAATCAATTGCTTAGAAGATTGAGCACTCAAAGTCCTAGCAAGAATTCTTGTGCAAGATCACTTATATTGGGTCAACTAAAATTAAAGTATTGTTTGATAAATGCATTTAATAATATTCTACCTGTCAAAGAATTGTTGCGCAAGATACTGAAAGTCCTTGCAAGAAATATTTTTTTCTTAAGGTTTCCTATTTTACCCTTATTACACCTCCAGATTGCTTTAATTCTGTTGTTTAATTTTAGTTTCTATATCAGAATTTATTGCTACTTTTTATGACTAAAAGCTCTACAGGTATGTTCAATTAGTCTATATTAGAAAATAATTTGAAGGTGAAGCACCATACCAGAGGGACCTAGGTAAGTAAGCTTGAACACAAAATTTATCTTGTATCATATTTTAAGATAATTTTATAAGTGTCAATATATAATATATATACCATCAACAACCCAAAGCAACTATGAAGTTTTTCAACTTCTTCTTACAATTTTTCCTAGCTATACACTTTTTACTCCAAATTCTTCCTTGCAAATATGAGCAGAAGCCTCATTCCTATGAAATAAAGAAAAAGAGAAAAACTGCTTAATAATGAGACTAATGAACATATTGTCTTGGAAACTTCATTAAGCCATAAATAGCAATAAATTGTCAAACATTGCCTTATTCTTATCATCAGCATAAACTCACTAAAATTTATTCCTTTATTCTCTAAATAAGCAATCGAAATAAAAGAATTCAGTCAAAAACTATATAGCCTTATAAGAAATAATTAGTCAGACCATAATATTAAAGATGATATTATTGGTTAAAAGACCACAATTTGGTCGAGCAAAACCTCAGTGAATTGACCTAAGAAAAAAACTTTACTCTAATCTTATTGAACCTTCAGTAATATTGTTTTACCTTTTTAGTCAAGCAAACAAATAAAGATATGAGCTTTCGAAGGAAAATCTGTTTGATTGATATCATGCATTGTATCCTCAAGCTAGCACTTTGTCAAAAAATCGAAAGCTTAAAGTCAGATGCCCATTTTTCAAACACTTTAAGTGTGTCTTACCTGATTCCTTTTATTTTTTTTAATTTTTAACAATAAGATGGCAGAGTAGGGGGGGAAATTCCAAAAAAAGGTCAGATGTCCAATTTAGCTTCATCCTCAGATTCCCTCTGCCAAAATAGTAAATCTCTAATGATCTGCTAAATAAATTCTTGCTCTCCATAAAGGTCGAGTTTTTTTTCAGATTATTCCTGAAATATTTAGAGAAATCAAAATTAAAAATAAGCACCAACTTTACAATGTACATTTTGTAGATCAAATGAATCCAATCCTGTTAACATTCATTGTGACAGTGAAAGTTCTATCAATGCTTACTAATAAGTATTAACAAACTGTGTGACCTGTGATATTATTGCTCACTTCTTTTAATTAAAAAATGTAAAACATGGTGAACAATTTGGTCATATAGTTCCAAGGAGTTCCAGGTCATATAGCTTCCAGTAGCTTTTGGTCATATGCAATAAAGAAAAAAAGACAATGGAGACAAAAACCATTACATGTAAGAAACAACACAAATCTAAATTGATCAGGTGAGTAGAAATAAGAATGATATTTAAATTGAAGCAAGAAGTTTCTCTATTAAAGAATTAGTTATCCAAATGTGGCTGACTGGTATAAGAAACAACACAAATCTAAGAAAAAATAAACTACATCTAAAAAGAAAAATCCATATACGACTTGTACCAGTAGACTGTCAGCTAGCTAGTTCAGTTGCCACTCCTTTGAGACAATCCAGATTTTTCTGTTAAGCAGAAGAAACTCACAAATTAATTTAGCGATATTAGAATAATGCATATTTTAGATATGTATAATAAATTTGCATCATTAATTTTGAGAGATAAGTCCATTTAATTGAACTAAACGTCAGTATTTTGATGACATGTTATGATTGCATATCCAATCATGAGTTGAGGCAAGCTTGAAATTTGGTGGAGCATAAATTGCCAATCTTTAGTCCTGGGCTCCTGGCATTTCAATCTTTTGACGCTTGCTCGGTTAACTAAGAATTCATCAGCTAATTAAACCTGAAAGCACAAACAAAATGAAAATTATTTGGACTAATCATATTCTATGGTTTGGTCAATAATTATAAAATATGTTGATTATCGCTACCAAAAAGGAACAGAATGCATTCTTTCTTCCCTAATCGAATGAATGGAAACAATTAATCATAAAAAATACTCGTAAAAATTAGTTTAGCAGAAGAGTGATCTCTATTTGAATTTTGACATACAATTCCTTACTTAATTCTTAGAAAAAAAAACAATTTATTGTAATAATATCAGCTGTAAATAATAAAAAATCTTACCAAAAAAAAGGGTAAATGGCAGAATCCAGGTCAGTAGCGTCTCCCTCAATTCGCTGATGACCCCTTCCATGTCGCCCATTCACTTAATTTCTTTAATGTTGGATTCTACAACTTTGATTCAACAGCAACAATGTCAAAATAAAGCAAAATTTAGAGATGGAAATTTGTTTATTCACAATAAACAAACAAATCTTAATAATGAAAAAGCAACTGCCATATGAAACTCAAAACTAACCTTGCAAGATATCAGAACAACAATATATCTAAGGAACCGTCTTGCCTATAAATAAGAGACATTTAGGTGAGAAAAAAAAAGAAACAAAGTATGTCACAGAACAATAATTTCAAAAAGAAATAGAAAAATGATGAATAGATGAAACGGAATGGAATTGGGGATTTTTAGTACGGCTCAGCTTATGGCAAGATCCTTTCTGGTAGGAGCAAAGGAGGGACGCAAAGAGTTCCCAAAATTATCGAAATCGTGAGGAAAAGTAGGCAGAGGACAGTCGCCAACCAGAAATTAAGCCCGGAGCACAACACCAGAACAGTGCCAGGAGGAAAAAGACAGCCCAGGAGCACAGTAAGAGGAGCACCGAGAGCATCCAGTCGGAGCAGGGATGGGCTCGCACGTCGCACTGACCAGGCCAAGCCATCGGATGATCGACAATGCAGCAAAAGTCTCCGACAGTTGGTTGGCCGTAACAGTCGATCGTGGAGTGCGTACGGCGAAGGTGAGGGAGAAAGCGAGAAGAAAGAGAGTGAGGAGATTCCATGGACTGCATCGCTGAAGAAGCCACGGATGACATATTCCTTTTTGCTCCTCTTTACACTCCGTCGTCTTTTCAATTGCTCTCTCTCTCTCTCTCAATCACTCTTCTGTTTTGTTTTTGCTTTGGTGGAGGAACAAAGGAGAAGAGGTATTCCGAAGGGGATCCGAGGATTTGATAGAGACAACAGAGACAGGGAGGAGGTGGGTGATGGACGGAGAAGGCGAACATAGAGAAAAGAGTTGAAAGAGGAACTATTTCTCTGAGCGTATCGACAGCGGAGAAAACAAAGAATCCGATGATGAAATGGACCGCTGAGATCGATCGCTGACGTCATCAAAAAACACTGTAGAAAAGACCCCTAGAAATGGAGTATTTTTTGATAGGTGAAAAATATTAAAGAATGTTAGGATTAGTGAATGGAGACAGTAATGAAAAGAGAGAGGAACAGTGCGGCTAGGGTTTGAAATTAGTTTATGTTATTTCTCAAAGTGTCTAAATTACAATATAAAGAGAAAAGGTAAAATTACCTAGAAGACCCTAGAAAAACTAATATTGCCTAATGTAAAATTATGAGACATATCTAACAATCTCCACCTTGGATCGAAATCTCACCTAAAACAAAACAACCTAAACTACAAAAGCCTAATCAACTACAAATAGAAATTAACTCCATGCAATAGTTGAATTTCGTGGTCAGTATCGGCTTGGTAAGCATGTCAGCTGGATTGTCGACAGTTGACACCTTCTTAATCTCGATTATGCCCCTCGAGATAACTTGTTGAACAAAATGAAATCTGACAATAAATGTGCTTGCTCCGCTCATGGTACATGTGGTCCTTCACCAAGTGAATAGCACTCTGACTATCACAAAAGATAGTAGTTGCACCTCCATGTGTTGAGATCTCACTAAGCAAACCTTTGAGCCAAATGGCCTCCTTAACACCTTCCGTTACCGCCATGTACTCGGCTTCGGTTATAGACAAGGCAATAGTGGATTGCAAAATTGCTTTCCAACTAATCGCACATCCACCTAAAGTAAAGACATAGCCGGTCAAAGACATCCACCTGTTAGCTTCGCACCACTCCTCCCAAACTCCAATCGTACATTCGTGGTACCTTTCAAGTAGCGAATGATCCACTTGACTGCCTCCCAATGCACCTTACCAGGGCACGACAAATAGCGACTTACCACGCTAACAACATGAGCAATGTCTGGCCGAGTGCAAACCATCAAATACATGATGCTCCCAACAGCACTCGAGTATGGAATTCGTGACATAGCACTCTTTTCCTTCTCAGTCTTAGGACTCAATTGTTTTGATAATCTGAATTTTGTTGCAAGAGGAGTTGAAACGGGTCTCGCATCCTTCATCTCAAAACGGTGTAACACCTTCTCAACAAAACCCTTTAGTGAAAGATACAACTTTCCTTTAGGTCTGTCCCTTAGGATCTCCATTCCAGGATCCTCTTAGCAGGCCCTAAGTCCTTCATCTCAAATTTTGAGTTTAATTGTTCTTTCACTTTCTTAATCTCCTCCTTGTTTGTTGCTGCTAACAACATGTCATCTACATAAAGGAGTAGATACATGAAACTTCCATCCAGCAACTTTTTAAAGTAGACACAAGAGTCATACTCTGATTTTTGAAATCCAATGCTTGCCATGAATGCATCAAACTTCTTATACCACTGCCTCGGTGATTGCTTAAGGCCATACAAAGACTTGTTTAACAAGCACACATGGTTTTCCTTACCAGCAATTTCATACCCCTCGGGTTTTCACATCTAACTGCTCGAGCTCTAAGTCTCCCATGGCAACTAAAGAAAGCAAAACACGAATAGAAGTGTGTTTTACTACTGGTGAGAAGACATCATTGAAATCCACACCTTCTACTTGACTATAACCTTTAGCTACTAATCTCGCTTTGTAGCGAAAACCAGCAGTGCCATACTTTCTCTTAAACACCCACTTGTAGCCCACAATTTTCTTTCCTTTGGGCGGTTCCACAAGTGTCCATGTTTGATTCTTATGAAGAGAACTAATTTCCTCTTCCATGGCAGCGGTCCATTTGCCCGCATCATGAGACAAAATTGCTTGTTTATAACATGAGCGCTCACAAAACTCTACCTCTTCTGCTACCGCCAAACAATAGGCGAAATCTGAGTAGCCATACCTAGATGGTGGTCCTATCTCCCTCCTTGTGCGATCTCTCGCCAAAGCATAATTTTGTTCTTCATCAGAGTCATCTAACTCATCAAATGGGTCAACAACAAGTCGAGGTTCACCACTGTGTGATGAATCTTGTTCAGTCACACTTGGTTGTGGATTCGAGGTCTCTAACTCCACCTCACTCGATACATTCTCGACCTTCTCGGTCAATTCGAGCTCCTTGCTCGGCTCGGGCTCTTTAGCCCGCAACATAGTTGATTCATTAAATGTCACATCTCTCGAGATAAAAAATTTCTTTCCCTTAGAATCTGGACACCACAATCGGTAACCCTTACCTCCGGATTCATATCCAAGTAGGATACATTTTTTCGCTCTTGGCTCGAGCTTTCCCTCGCTCACATGAGCATACGCGGGACATCCAAACATCCTTAAGTTTGAGTAATCAGCTGGCTTGCCAGACTAAACTTCTTCAGGTGTCTTGCACTCAATAGAAGTATTAGGTGAGCGATTGACCAAATAACAAGCCGTGTTAATGGCTTCTGCCCAAAACTCTTTACCTAAACCTGCATTCGAGAGCATACAATGAGCCTTCTCGAGTAGCGTCCTATTCATTCGCTCAGCCACTCCATTGTGTTGTGGAGTGCCGACAACCGTCCGATGCTGAGCGATTCCTGCATCATTGCAGAACTGATTGAAATCCTTGTTGCAGAACTCAAGACCATTGTCAGTTCGCAACCTCTTAATCCTCTTACCGGTTTGGTTCTCGAGAAGAGTTTTCCACCTTTTGCAAGTGGCAAACACTTCACTCTTCTCCTTAATGAAATAAATCCAAACCTTTCTGGAGAAATCATCAATAAATGAGAGCATATATCTGGAGCCATTACCCTTTGAGGGTACTTGCGAGGGACCCCACAAATCCGAATGGATATAATCTAATGTGCCTTTAGTGCGATGGATGGCTGTCGAAAAGCTCAATCGTTTCGACTTGCCAAAGACACAATCCTCGCAAAAATTGAGTTTGGAGGTACTTTGTCCACACAACAAGCCTCACTTACTTAAAATTGTCAAACCACGCTCACTCATGTGACCCAACCTCATATGCCACAGCTTTGTATTGTCTGAATCTGTGTTTGAGGTGGAACTTGAGGTAGCAACAACAATATTACCTGTCACCGTGGTTCCCTCCAAGAAATAGAGAGTTCCAACCTTCTTTGTCTTCAATAGGGGTGCAAGAAAAGCTCGTAGCTCGCAGCTCGCTCGTGTTCGACTCGAAGAAAACTCACTAACAGCTCGCTCGATTATAGCTCGAGCTGCTAACGAGACGAGCTGATAAGCTCGCGAGTTAATATTCACGAGTTCAAACATAGCCCAGCTCGATCGTCAGTGGCTCGTTATGTTAACGAGTTGCGTTGATTAAAATGCAAATACATCCTATCCGTCCCATACTCAGTATAACTCTACCCCATTTTAATAATATAACCCTACCCACTCCAACAGCGTCGCACCGCACCTAGTCCCATTCTCCAAAACCCAAACCTTGTAATTATCAATTCATCGTCTTTCTTCTCTCCTTCATTAATCGCTAGCCGCCACTCGCCACTCGCAACTCTGCACCGTCAATCTCTCCTCCCTTGTGCTCTTCTCGTTTTCTTCTCATCCTAAAAAACCACATAAACCCTATTTTGATCTTCCTTCGCCGATAGGCAACGGCTACGAAGGGGTTGTGGGAAGAGGAAAACAAATCAGTATTCAGTAAGTTGTGAATTGTGATCTATATTCCCTCTGTACGAGCCAGCTTGCACTTGCTCGAGCCAGCTCGTTCATTAACGAGACGAGATCAAGCTATTGATTTTAACTCGTGACTATATTAGAGACGAGCTAGCTCGGCTTGTTATTTTGACGAGACGAGTTTGAAATGGGGTCAACTCGCTCGTAGCTCGGCTCGTGAACAGCCCTAGTCTTCAACATGACAAGAGCCCCTTTTGACACACTAAGGACTCCACCTTCACTTTTAAACTTACAACCGACATCTTCAAGAGGGCCCAAAGAGATCAAGTTCTTTGTTAAATCCGGGATGTGTCTCACACCCGTCAGAGTACGAATCACTCCGTCATGCATCTTGATCCTCACTGTACCGACACCTGCGACCTTACACAGGTGATCGTTACCTAAAAGGACTCCACCTTCATTAGTCGATTCATAAGTGACAAACCACTCTCGATTTGGGGTCATATGTTGAGAAGCACCGGTATCCATCACCCAACTCTTCTCAAACTTTTCTTTTCCGTTCGTAACAAACAGCACATTATCTGCAACTGAATCGGCTTCGACAACATTAGCCTCACCCGAGGTGGCACCTTTAGATTTTGCCTTCTGTTTATTCTTAAGTTTGTAACAGTCGGCCTTAATGTGCCCCTTGTTCTTACAATACCCACAAAATAGGTTCTTGTGCCTCGACTTAGAACGGTTATTCCCTGAACCTTGAGTTCTCTCCTTTTGTCTCCCTCTCTCAACAAATAAATCAACATTCTGTTGGCTGCCCTCGACTACAGTCAAGTCATTGTCAAAGTCAGACTTGACAAGTAGGTTACTCTTCACATCCTCAAGGGTAAGTGTATCACGACTATGAAGCATAGTCTCCTTGAACCCCTTTTACGACCCCGGTAAGGAACACAACAAGACCATGGCCTTATCCTCATCGTCCGTCTTAATACCAATCCTCTCCATCTCATGAAGAAGAGCAGTATATTCTGAAATATGGACCTTAACGGATGTACCTTCGGTCATTCTCAAAGAGTGAAATTTTTGTTTTAACCTCAATCGGTTTGTAACCGATTTCTGCATAAAAATTTCCTCTAATTTCTTCCAAGCACCGGATGCCGATGTCTCTGAGAGAATCTCTTGAAGAGTTGAGTCACTAAGACATAACTGAATTGTTGAGAGAGCCCTATCATCCATAATCTCCCATTCAGTATTCTTATCCGCCCCCTTTAATGATTCGGGGCGACCAGTAATGGCTGCCTTTACTCCTAAATTAGACAATATTGCCTTCATCCTTACTTGCCATAGTGCAAAGCTACTTGTGCCATCATATTTCTCGATATCAAATTTGGTAGCTATTGTTGAATTTGAACTCATGGTATTACACCCTTAATTTAAGAGTATCAAATTCAACCTCAAAATTATCAAAACAGAAAGACTGGAGATTAAATTTCTAATGTTTAGAAACACTAAAAATTAACCAAGTAATCTCTTTGACTTTTGCGCACTAGCCCAGATCGGATTTGGAATGTCAAATAATCCCAAAAACTGCTTGAAAGCAACAATACCCGATTCACCAAATCAAGCAAGGAATATGCAATTTAATAGGTCTACGTACAAATGCCTAGGACAAATTGCAAAATTAAATTTGCCTTAATGTCTTGTGTAGCCCACTGGACAAAATGCAAAACACAATAGTCCAAAAACTGCAACTTAAGCCAGAACCAAATGAAAAAGAGAACAACAGCCCAAAAACAAACACAACTATAGTGGATTATAGTGGATTTATGCACCGCTAAGAGAAAATCAAGAGAATATTGCGGCTCACCACGGAGAAAGTGGACCGTGTGAAATCGGTTGACTGAAAGCAACTCAAAGCACCGCCCCAGAGTGAGATAAAGCTCACACAACTCCGTACACCGCACGACTCAAAAGAGATCGCGATTTACTTGGAGGTATAGGCAGGCACAGCTAGCGGAAGCGCTCGCGAACAGTCGAACGGGAGAGAGTAATCTCGTGCTCTGATGCCAGTTTGTTAGGATTAGTGAATGGAGACAGTAATGAAAAGAGAGAGGAACAGTGCGGCTAGGGTTTGAAATTAGTTTCTGTTATTTCTCAAAGTGTCTAAATTACAATATAAAGAGAAAAGGTAAAATTACCTAGAAGATCCTAAAAAAACTAATATTGTCTAATGTGAGATTATGAGACATATCTAACAAAGAATAATAAAATAATTAATAAAGATAATGATAACAATAATAATATGACAATAATTGAGATAAATGAATAAATATAAAGAAGGCACAGGCACTCAAGACAGTGAAATGTTAAAAGTAGAAAATACATACTTTAGTTTCTGGGAAGCAAAACTTGAGACATTCAACACGAGAAAAGATGACGCTAGGATTAAAATTCTTATGGAGATCCAGCTCAGTCCCAATTGGGGGATTCCAAACGAATTTTAATTCCAAAGGTTGTAAAGTACAAACGATAAGAACTTCTGCATCACCAGAGGAGTTGAGTTTCACTAAAGCCTTGTCAATGTACCACCAAACTTTGTCCACCCAGGTGCACCTCCAAAGAGACAAACATTTTAGCTTGTATCTCAAAATGTTTGAAAATTTACCGTAGCAATTTTCCAATGATAAACATTCAAGGAGTGGACAACCTGTCAGAAGCCTAGCAAAGCTTTCTTCATCTACTTTAAGTTTTTTCATACACAACCTCCTGATACAAGGAAGAACTACAATATTCGGTAGTGTTTTTGATAAAATCAGGCTAAGCCATTCCTCATAGCAATCAATAAGGGACAAACATATTAGCTTCTTCCTAAAAATGGAAGACAATTCACCCGAGCATCTCTTCAGTGTTAAATCTTCAAGAACAGGACACCCTGCGAAAAGCCTAGTGAGAGTCTCTTCATTAAGATGAGATCCATTTAGACAGAGTCTTTTGATGTGTGGAAGATTTACTGTAGTTGGTATTATATCAAACAAATTCACGGACCATCGTGATATGCCTATGACCTGCAGGGACATATCCTCTATTGAATCACTGGTGAAAGTGCCAGCAATGAGATCAAAATTAGGAACATAAGCCTGGATAGAACAAACTTGAGGTTTAAATTTCATGGCTGAACTAATCCATCTTCTAAGATGATCAGAGTAGCGTTCATCAGAAAATACAACATGGTACCTTATCGAAAAGGTATGTAAATAAGAGGTTTCCCGATGGCATAGCACCATATATATCACCAAATTCAAAAAAAATTTCAGAGGTGGTTGTGCCAAACGACACCCTTGCTCCTGGTCCTGAAGGTTCGTTTTGAGAATTCATTTCGATATTGGCTTATTGTTATCAATTGTTTTTGTTTTTTTCACATATGAATTAATGCATTACATTACACTGGCAGAAGTGCCCACCCGATGTGTGGGCGGACTTTAATATATATGATACACTACAACAAAAATGATTTTTAGTACCGGCTCATTAGTACCGGTTTTTAAGAAAACCGGTACTAATAATAAGTCATGGCATTTTCGTAATTGTCAGATTTATTATTTAGTACCGGTTTTTTTAAAAAACCGGTACTAAAAATCGTCTAAAAAAAAAAAAGGTTTTTATTTTAGTACCGGTTTTTTATAAAAAACCGGTACTAAAGGTTTGAATTTATAAAAAAAAACGGTTTTATTTTAGTACCGGTTTTTTATAAAAAACCGGTACTAAAAATCAATTAATTAGTACCGGTTTTTTTATAAAAAACCGGTACTAAAAATCTAACGGTTTTTTTTTATAAATTCAAACCTTTAGTACCGGTTTTTTATAAAAAACCGGTACTAATTAATTGATTTTTAGTACCGGTTTTTTATAAAAAACCGGTACTAAAATAAAACCGTTTTTTTATTTTTAAGCGATTTTTAGTACATGTCTTCTTCACTATTCCTCTCTCTCTCAAGGGTCATATACTTATCATTTCTCTACAAAACCGAAAATTTTCTTACTCTCAAAAACCATATAAATAAAATAGCAAAAAATTTACAAAAATTCAAAAAAATTGAAAAATCATTGGAGGATGCAAAGGAGATCAAAGGAGAGCTAAAAAAATTCGAATTTGAGGTTTTCTTATTGAAGAGGCCGATCGATCAAGAGAAGGGCAATTACGGTAATTTTATTTTAATCTTCAATAATTTTTTTTTTGTTAATTTGTCGATTTGTATGTGCATTATCCCTAATGGTTATAATCGGTATTTGCATCTCTTTTAGTTAAGTATTGTCATATAAGACCAAATTGCCGGAATTTGAACTATTTTAGGTCTATTTGCCCGTCCGAGATTAATCCATTAGGGATTAATCTCGGATAGTACTCCCGGTCGGGAGTACTGCTCTTTGGATACTATCTTGTCTCATTTAGGACAGCGAGCTGTACGTTAGATGCAATGCGTTGTCTGAGAAAAATTCGATAGCATTTCCTCTTATGTTCCCACGAATACGTACGCACGAGCAATTGTGTGTTTGCGTATTCAGGGAACATAAGGGGAAATGCTGTCGAATTTTTCTCAGACAACACATTGTATCTAACGTACGCTCGCTAATGAGACAAGAGTATCCAAAGAGCGGGCTAGGATGGTAACCGGCCCAAAAACCTTATATGTTGCATTGAATCTATAAACCCTAAATTCTGATTTTTTGGATATATATACAGATGGATCAAAGGGAGAAGTACATGTTTGATTATTCAAGAATATCGTATGAATTTGTTCAAGTTGTTGAAGAGTTCATAAAATGTGCAGAAGAACATCGAAAGTTGACAGGAAAACCCAGAATTTTATGTCCCTGTAAACGCTGCCTTAACTTCGAGAGACATGATAGTAATGTGATTAGATCACATCTGATTCAGCGTGGATGGATGACAACACCTAAATACCTCCGGTGGGTTAAACATGGAGAAAATTTGGAAGAAAATTTAGATGCTGGAACGAGCAATATTAATGTGTCTGATGATTTGGAAAATATTGTACAAAATGATTGTGGGGATGATACAGATGATAATGTAATAGTGGGTGATGATGATCATATAGAAAATCTAAGTGAACAACAATATAATGATGACATTAGAGAAAATGATTTGGATGAAATGATGAATGAATTGCCCAGTGATTTTATTGATGATGTTCCTGATGTGTTTCAAAAGTTGAATGAAAACTCTCATATACCCTTATATCCTGGTTGCAATGAAGAGAAATTCTCAAAAATAAAAACGATTTTTAAGCTATATAACTTGAAAGCTAAAAACAATTGGAGCGATAAGAGTTTTACATCTTTGCTCGGTCTTTTGCGAGAAATGCTTCCAGCAGATAATACATTGCCAGATACAACTTATAAGGCTAGAAAATTACTATGTCCTTTGAAATTAGAAGTAGTGAAAATTGCAGCATGTCCGAATGATTGCATATTATTTCGTAAGGAGTATGAAAACCTCAATAAATGTCCAAAATGTAATGCATCCCGGTACAAACAAAGGGACAGTGATTTGGATGATGAAGAAGAAAGTTGTAAGAAAAGACCAGCTGCGAAAATATTGTGGTATTTGCCAATAATACAAAGGTTTGAGCGTCTTTTCAGTAATTCAAAAGATGCTAAACTGTTGAGATGGCACGCAGAAGGCAGAAAGAAAGATGGAAAACTCAGACATCCAGCAGACTCACCCCAATGGAACAATATAGACAGCCATTTCATTGATTTTGGCAGTGAGTCTAGAAATTTGAGATTGGGACTATGCACGGACGGAATGAATCCTTACGGTCTCATGAGTACGAACCGAAGCGTTTGGCTTGTTTTGTTGGTTATTTACAACCTTCCTCCTTGGTTATGCATGAAAAGAAAATATCTGATGATGCCGCTGCTCATTTCTGGTCCAAAACAACCCGGCAACGATATAGATGTTTATTTGGCTCCGTTAATAGAGGATCTTGATGTGTTGTGGAAGGACGGAGTGAAAATCTTTGATGCACATTCAAGGAATTATTTCAACTTACGTACCATGATATTCTGCACGATTAATGACTTTCCCGCTTACGGGAACTTGTCGGGTTACCGAAATAAAGGAGAAAAGGCATGTCCTATTTGCATGGAGGAAACACATTCAATATGGTTATCGAATTGTAGAAAAACTGTTTATTTGGGACATCGTAGGTTTCTCAGTCGTCATCACCCTTATCGTCGGTCACCTTACAAGAACAAATTTGATGGCAACACCGAGAACCGTCGGGCTCCTGTACCAAAATCTGGAAGACAGACTTATGAACAAGTGAAGGATCTTAAAATTGTACTGGGCAAACCATTTGTGAATAGAATTCCTGAAAAGTGCTTTTGGAAGAAAAGGTCTATATTCTGGGATTTCGAATACTGGCCTTATTTGGATGTTAGACATTGTTTAGATGCCATGCATATAATCAAGAACATTTGTGAAAATCTAGTTAATTTGATTTTAAATGCTCAAGGAAAAGTGGACAATGTTAACGTGAGGAAAGACATGGTGAAAATGGGAATTCGACTGGAACTAGCTGCAAAGGAAGATAATAGTAAGAAGCGGGATTGGTTACCTAATGCTGTTTATACTTTAACAAAAAAAGAGAAACTCAGTTTGTTGGAGTGTTTGAGGTCTATAAGGGTTCCTACTGGTTATTCCTCAAATATTTCACGAAAGGTTTCCATTAAAGATATGAAATTGATTGGAATGAAGTCTAACGATTATCACGTGTTGCTGACCCAGTTACTTCCGGTTGCAATTCGAGCATCTTTTAAAGAAGAAGTTCGAAATTCTATTATTAAGTTGTGTTTCTTCTTCAATAAAATTTGCTCTAAAGTTATCGATCCCGAAAAACTGAATCAGTTGGAAACCGATGCGGTTCAGACCATATGCGAGTTGGAGATGCATTTTCCCCCCTCATTCTTTGTTATTATGGTGCATTTGACCATTCATTTAAATAATTTAATTTCATATTATTTAAATATTTAAATAATTTAATTTGACTATTTAATTAAAAAACAGAAATTAATTTAATTAATTATAAGTAATTAAATAAATTTATTTATATAATTTAAAAAAAAAACAATTTAGTACCGGTTTTTAAGAAAAAACCGGTACTAATTTAAAAACAGAAACTTTATGATTTATTCTAATTAAGTTTATTAATTAATTCTAAAAATATTTAAATTATTATTTGATATTATTTAAATATTTACATAATTTAATTTGACTATTTAGTTAAAAACAGAAACTAATTTAATTAATTATAAGTAATTAAATAAATTTATTTATATAATTTAAAAAAAAAACCAATTTAGTACCGGTTTTTAAGAAAAAACCGGTACTAATTTAAAAAACCGAAATTTTATGATTTATTCTAATTAAGTTTATTAATTAATTCTAAAAATATTTAAATTATTATTTGATATTATTTAAATATTTACATAATTTAATTTGACTATTTAATTAAAAAAAGAAACTAATTTAATTAATTGTAAGTAATTAAATAAATTTATTTATATAATTTAAAAAAAAACCAATTTAGTACCGGTTTTTAAGAAAAAACCGGTACTAATTTAAAAAACCGAAATTTTATGATTTATTCTAATTAAGTTTATTAATTAATTCTAAAAATATTTAAATTATTATTTGATATTATTTAAATATTTACATAATTTAATTTGACTATTTAATTAAAAACAGAAACTAATTTAATTAATTATAAGTAATTAAATAAATTTATTTATATAATTTAAAAAAAAAAACCAATTTAGTACCGGTTTTTAAGAAAAAACCGGTACTAATTTAAAAAACCGAAATTTTATGATTTATTCTAATTAAGTTTATTAATTAATTCTAAAAATATTTAAATTATTATTTGATATTATTTAAATATTTACATAATTTAATTTGACTATTTAATTAAAAACAGAAACTAATTTAATTAATTATAAGTAATTAAATAAATTTATTTATATAATTTAAAAAAAAAAACCAATTTAGTACCGGTTTTTAAGAAAAAACCGGTACTAATTTAAAAAACCGAAATTTTATGATTTATTCTAATTAAGTTTATTAATTAATTCTAAAAATATTTAAATTATTATTTGATATTATTTAAATATTTACATAATTTAATTTGACTATTTAATTAAAAAACAGAAACTAATTTAATTAAGTATAAGTAATTAAATAAATTTATTTATATAATTTCGAAAAGAAAAACCAATTTAGTACCGGTTTTTAAGAAAAAACCGGTACTAATTTAAAAAACCGAAATTTTATGATTTATTCTAATTAAGTTTATTAATTAATTCTAAAAATATTTAAATTATTATTTGATATTATTTAAATATTTACATAATTTAATTTGACTATTTAATTAAAAACAGAAACTAATTTAATTAATTATAAGTAATTAAATAAATTTATTTATATAATTTAAAAAAAAAACCAATTTAGTACCGGTTTTTAAGAAAAAACCGGTACTAATTTAAAAAACCGAAATTTTATGATTTATTCTAATTAAGTTTATTAATTAATTCTAAAAATATTTAAATTATTATTTGATATTATTTAAATATTTACATAATTTAATTTGACTATTTAATTAAAAAACAGAAACTAATTTAATTAAGTATAAGTAATTAAATAAATTTATTTATATAATTTCGAAAAGAAAAACCAAAACTTTATGATTTATTCTAATTAAGTTTATTAATTAATTTAAAAAATATTTAAATTATTATTTCATATTATTTAAATATTTAAATAATTTAATGACTATTTAATTAAAAAACAGAAACTAATTTAATTAAGTATAAGTAATTAAATAAATTTATTTATATAATTTCGAAAAAAAAAACCAATTTAGTACCGGTTTTTAAGAAAAAACCGGTACTAATTTAAAAAACCGAAATTTCAATAATAATTTCAATAATTTTTTAAATAAATATTTCATATTATTTAAATATTTCAATAACTAATTTAATTAAATTTCGCAAAACAGAAGCTAATTTAATTTGACTATTTAGATAAATTTATATAATTTCAAAAAAAAAAACCAATTTAGTACCGGTTTTTAAGAAAAAACCGGTACTAATTTAAAAAACCGAAACTTAACCCTATCTTCATCTATCACTCTCTCCATTACTCACTCTCTCTCTCTCGTTTGCTCACTCTCTCCATCCGACCCTCTCACTCTCTCTCTCTCGTTGCTAGCTACTCTATCTCCATCCGACCCTCTCACTCTCCTAGCTCTCACTCTCTCACTCTCGTTGCTACTCTATTCTCTGCCGCTGCCCCTCTCAACCTCGCCGCCGCTGCCCCTCGCCGTCGCTGCCTCTCAATCTTTTGCCGCTGCCTCTCAACCTCGCCGCTGCCTCTCCACCTCAAGTAAGCCCCCCCCCTCATCTCTTTTATATGCTATGCTTAGAACAATGCTATATGCTATATGCTTAGAACAATGGTTATGTTAATGGGTCTTGAATATGATTCGGTTTTTTATGTTAATGGGTATATGCTATGCTATGTTTAGAACAATTCGGTTTAATTTTGTATGCACTATTAATTTTGCTATGCTCAACATAATAATCTAAAAAACCGAATGGCTATATGCTATGCTTAGAACAATGGCTATATGCTTAGAACAATGGTTATATTTCATATATACTGAATTTTTGATTGCTAACGGGTTATGTTAATGGGTCTTGTTACATGTTATATGCTAATTACTTAGATTATTGTTCAAGAGTAAGTAGATTGAAATTGCTATAAATAGTAATTGGTATTAAATAGTTATAAATAGAACATTGGTACTTAGATTATTATGTTGAGTAATAGAACAATGGTTACTTAGATTATTATTGTTGAGTAAGTAGATTGAATTTGATATTGAAATTATTAACAATAATAAAAGGTATTAATGGAGAAACCTGAAGGAAGCAACAAGAAAGGGAAAAAACAGATTGAAAAAGTTTATGTTCGGCGAAATGAAGAGAAGAAGAAGGAGAAGGAAAAGGAAAATGAGAAGGAGAAGGAGGCGAGCACCACGCCATGGTGGATGCGAGGAAAAAACTACCCTCCTCCAGTTAGAAGGTCTGTTTCTGCTGTGAGGTCCTGGTCACTCGGTTGCGGACGAACTCCTGCTGATATGGAGGAGGTTCCAGAGGAGGTGGTCCCAGCGGAGGAGGTTCCAGAGGAGGTGGTCCCAGCGGAGGAGGTGGTCCCAAAGAAGGATTAGGGTTTAATGATTAAATGGTTTACTGGTTGTTTTAGTGGTTTCAGTGGTTTTAGTGATTTAGTGGTTGTTTCAGTGGTTTTAGTGATTTAGTGGTTGTTTTGTTTTAGTGGTTTGAACTTGAATGTTATTTGAACTTATCTATGTTTCATTTTGTTAATTATTAGTTTGTTTGATTTGTAGATGTGCTAATTAATAGTTGTTAATTATTTATTTGATGTGTTAATTGTGCTATGTAATTAATAGTTGCATGTAATTATACTTGAAGTTGCAGTCATGTCGAATCAAGATGATCAGGATTTTACGACAAATCAAGATGAGTCGAGTTCTGAAGAGGAGCAGGTGGTTGTTAGCCAAAGGGGAAAAAGATCAACTGCTAAGTGCATGAAAACACGTAAAGCGATAGCCAATGGAGAAGACATGACTGTGGAATTCAATACAGAAGGCAAACCTTGCGGCGAGAATGCAAAAAGATTCACGAATTGGTGTGCAGAAAAAACAAGAGATATGATCCCTTGCAGGTACCTAACTATATACATATACAAATATATATGTGCATGAGTGCTAATGATATGAATTGGTATGCGATAATAGTATTTATCGGTTTCAATGCAGTTATAGTAGTTGGCATGATGTGCCAAAAGAGTTGAAAATGAATTTGTTACGAGAAATATGGAAGGTTTGGAATATTCCAGCGGACCTACCATTGGCTACTAAAAAGAAAATTCTCTCTAATTGTAACGAGAAATGGAGGCATTGGAAAGGCAGATTGGTGAGATATTATTACTTGCAAATCAATTATAATTTTCTCTAATTTTCGTTTATAAAAGTTTGATTCAACATTTCTGTCATTGTAGAATAAAAAATACAGGGTCAATGCGCAAGAAGGTGGACCTATGCCATGGGATGTACAAAACATCTCGAAGGAGGAATGGGAGGCAATGGAAGCATATTGTTCTAGTGAGAAATTTGCGGTATGAAAACAAATTTAATATAAAACAATTAATTATTTCTAGATACTAATTTTATTGTTTATACTAATAGTCTTTTGAATTTTTTAATAGAAAATGAGTCAACAAGGAAAGATTAATGCTGCAAAGAAAGATATGCCCCACACGCTCGGATCAGGAGGTTACATAAGTGCTGAGTTGAGATGGAAAGAAGGAGAGGAGGTCCATGGTGGGTCCTCAGTTATTACCAAGGATATGGATGGTCGGACTTATAATTGGAGTAGGGCACGCGCTAAAAAGGATCCAAATACCGGCAAACTTATGGTTAAAAATCCTAGGGCTGCCGCGGTGATCGACAAAGCGGTACGTGTAACAACTCCAATAACTTTATTTATGTATCAAATGAATTTAATTTAATCTAACTAACATTAATTTTTCTTTTTGTGATAGGTTGCTCTAGTTCAGTCAGGCGAGGTTGAGTCTGTTCGTCAAAATGACATCTTAACAGCTGCGATCGGTACGCCAGAGCACTCCGGACGGTTGAGAGGATATCCACATTTTTCCGGTATGAAGCAGGTGTATGGTAAGGGTACGAGAAAATCATCAAAGGGGTATTCCAAAGAGGAGGTTGATCGGTTGATGGAGGAGGTGAAAACACAAATGCAAGAGGAACTCAATAAGCGAATGGATGAGGAACTTAAAAAGCGAATGGATGAGGAACTCAATAAGCGAATGCAGCAAAGCTTTTCACAAATGTTTTCGCAAGGCCAAGGTCAAGTGCAGACACCGCAGACCTACGATCCAATTTACCAACAAGCTATGCTGATGATATCACAGGGTAGCAATAATCAACCACATCCGATTCCTCATCCGAGTTTTCAGGCTATTAATTTTATCAAGCTAATGATATATATTATTTTTCTCGCATATAATATTTAGGGTTTGATAATTTGTTATTATTTTTTATATTCCTAATAAATACAGACACCTGTCGAAGCTTTGATTCTCCTCCCAGGAACGTCCGGTACACCTGTGTATGTAGCTAGAGTTATGGTGCATGCACAGACTTATGGTGATACAGTCCATGGAGAGCCATTGGGTATAGGGGAAGTGAAGGTACAAATTTTGGAAGTTTTTGATAATGCGAGACACACGATTGTACCTTTTCCACCTCCTAACGGAGATGATCGGCTTGGTGTTCTGATGGGTTCATTTCTGAGATGGCCAATTCATCTTGTGGATTACGATATGTCAAAATTGGTATGTTTTAGTAATTATATATATTTAGTAAAAAAACGAGCGTGAATAATATCATTTTCATGACTAATATGTTGGTTGTTTAGGAGCAAGTGAGACAAATAACAAAACAAACTATTCCGCAAGATAAGGAGAAGCAGTTGGAGCAAGAGAATGACGAAGATGAACCGAGCGTGGATCAGTTTTTTGCAGAGGAGGTAATTGAATTACACGATCCGTACGTCTCCGAGGAAAAATTGACACAGATCGGGCCTTACGCCAAAGAAATGCATAACTACATGAGAATGTTCGACGTGTCAGTCACTCAATTCAGCAATCTTCCTGGTGATTTCGAGTTGCAAGATGTCAAGACATTCCTTCTTGATTTTGAAGATATCAGCCATGTCTTAAATCGGAAGGAACTTTACGTTCAAGTGATTAAAGTTTGGGTCTTGTAAGTATTCTAGCTCCTAACTTTGCAACAGTTGATTATTAATTATATGATATGTCTTGTAAGTATTCTAGCTCCTAACTACGTTCAAGTGCAGGCGGTGTAGGGAGTATTGTGCTGAGACTTTGATGAAGAAGTGGGTATTTTGGGATCCGGAACGATGCTCGGGTTCGGATGCAGAGAACAATGAAATCGGCACTGTAAGCTACATATTCAATCTTTTGAAGAAGTATGCAAAAAGGGATCCCTATCATGTTTTAGTGCATCATAATCGGTTTGTTATAAAATTTCTAATTTTGACTTTAATTATAATTTTGAATTTGCAGTTTATTGTTAATTTAACCAACAAAAATATATATATGTAATTACAGGTCGCATTTTGTGATTATTATAGTTCAACTCTCGACACGAAAGATGTGGATAGTAGATTCACTCCAATCTAAGGAAGCCTACCAGTCTACAATTATAGGAAATTACGATCAGTATGTTTAATATTAACATATATATATATACTTCGTGTATGCACTATTTAGTTATATAATAATATTTAGAAACTAATTTTTATAATTATATATTTTTTTTTGCAGAGCTTTGTCAAGATTGGTGAAAAATTCGAATTTTGAAGTTCAAATGATTCCTGTACATACTTGCAATTAATATATATATAGTTTCGTCATTTCATTTGGAATTTATTGAATTTAAACTTAATTGTATTAGTTTTGAAATTGTAGAGTCCACGACAACCAAACAATATAGATTGCGGCTTTTATGCGATGGTAAACCTACGCAAGATCCTTGATCACTGTACGCTACATGAGACCCTCCCATCGGTATGGATTATATTTTAATCTTACTATGTATATGATTAGGGTTTAATTAGTAGCAATTTTCATAGGTTATTAACTATATAAAATGTCAAAATGCAGGTTTTGCAACCGATTGGTAAGCGTTATAGTGAGAATGAGATCAATGACACGATAAATGAATGGTTTCGTTATTTACTTACGCTTGTAGGTCGTGGTAAATGAATACAATTAACTATGTGTGATTTGTGCTTGCATGGAAATATTAACTATGTGCATGATTTCATATGGAAATGTTTGTGATCGATGCATGATGATTTGATATTGTTTGTGATTTGATATTATTTGTGATCCATGCATTTGATTTTTTATATTGTGTGATATATATATTAATTGGTACAATTGGTACAATGAATGGGTACAAATGGCTAGCAAAAAGGGGGCTAGCCCAAAAAACAGATTTAATTTTTTTTTTTTAATTTAGTACCGGTTTTTTATAAAAAACCGGTACTAATTTTAAAATTTTCGGTTTTTTTTTTATTAATTTTAATTAAATAAAATTTACAGATTTAAATTAAATTAAATTAGTACCGGTTTTTTATAAAAAACCGGTACTAAATTAATTTAATTTTCGGTTTTGTTTTATTTAATTAATTAAATAATTAATTAAATAATTTCTTAATTAAATATATTTAAATTAGTACCGGTTTTTTATAAAAAACCGGTACTAAATTAATTTAATTTTCGGTTTTGTTTTATTTAATTAATTAAATAATTAATTAAATAATTTCTTAATTAAATATATTTAAATTAGTACCGGTTTTTTATAAAAAACCGGTACTAAATTAATTTAATTTTCGATTTTTTTTATTTAATTAATTAAATAATTTCTTAATTTAAATATATTTATTTATTTAATTAAATTATTAATTAAATAATTTCTTAATTTAAATATATTTAAATTAGTATCGGTTTTTTATAAAAAAACCGGTACTAAATGAATTAATTTTAGTACCGGTTTTTTATAAAAAACCGGTACTAATATGGTTTATTTCATGAATTACTACTGGCTCATTAGTACCGGTTTTTTATTGCTTTTAGTACCCCCTATTATTAGTACCGCTGCAAAACCGGTACTAATAATACAAAAAAAACCGGTACTAATGTTTATTAATGGCGTAGTGATATGTGAAAATCAAAATATTATTTGACACAGATATGTTGTTCATTTTCAATATTTAAGATCAAAGTTGTCTTGATCGATATTTGCTTATTTACTTGAGCAACACAGATGATATTTGTGTGTAATTCATCTGGCCAGTGGGTCCCATAATTGCCTCTCTATATATTTCTATTTCTGCGCAATACCTATCTGAGAAAGGAATAATTGCATTTTTATGACATATGAAATATGAAGTATGTCATTGCCAAGAAAAGCATGGGAGAATCCATGTTTATTAGAGCTTGCATGTCCCTAATTGCATACAATAATTACATGACCACTCCCTCATAATTTCATGTGAATATTACAATAGTTTCAATTGATTGATAAAAACAAACCTGTGCAGGTAGAATCTATGGTTTGAGTTCTCAATCAAACTTCTGTCGAGGCACACCGCTCTGCTACCGTCTCAATCCTTTGTCAGACCAGACCTAAGATGAGGCCAAAACACCCCTTAAATCAGTGAATGCAATATAATTACATGGACAGAAGATATGATCTCAGGAGACTTGAATAATTAAATAATTTATTAAGCACAATCAACTGAATTGCTTGGCCAACTCACAGTTCAATAGTGGAAGTTAAATGACACATTAATATGAGATTTAACTATAAAGTAACAAACATATGCGGCCACTGGTAAGTGTTAGTTGAGTTAAAAAGAGGAGAAAACAACGGATCCAATCTTACTGCCATGTATCAATATACAATATGAAGCATAACGATAGGAGGACAAATATGCATCAATTCCAATCGTACCAGTATTGATCGTGGCATGTATTTCCATCATAAAAAACAAATCAAAACAAGACGAGAAATAATGGAGAAAAATAGATTATGATCACCAAATCAAATTAAAAAAAGAGAGAAGATAACAACGTACCAAAGCTTTCAATTCTCCTTCCCTTCCCAAAAAGCTCTTCCTTCTCCTTTCTCCAATTACGGCTCTTCAATTTGATTTTAAAAGTTTTAAATGTGGGGTGGGGAGGGGATTTGAATTTCAAAATTAAAATTGAAGAGCTACAACCAAATTAATATTGAAACGCTGCAATCAGCGCAAGGCATTTTATCGAACGGCTCCTGTTTGCCCATCCCCTACTGTCGTCAGCATCAGAACAACCCACGTGGCATCCCTCTTTTTCGATTTGTCTGGCAGATGTATGATTACGATGGAATCAGACCAGGCGAGGTATGTTCTAAAGAAGTGAGTTCGGTGGACCAGTGGGGTCCACTATCTGAAGGAGAAGAAAGGATGGGTCCCATTGTCGAAGAAAGATTGGCGAAGCGGCGGTGGAAGGGCGTTCTTTCGTGATTTTGGATTTGGGGGGGGGGGGGAATGGCCATGGCTGGTGCCTGGCGGTGTTAGAAGTATGGTTCGTCTTACTGTTAGAAGGGAGATCAATGAGAGCACGGTGGTCTAGTTTGGCTTTGTCCATGGCGATTAATCTGGATTTTTTGGGTTGGGGGTTAGATTTTGACGAACCAAACTAAGAAGCTGGAAAAAAAATTGTCAAATAATAATATATAGGAATTGATTTTGAGTCGTCCAGTTTTGAATCAAGTTCGAATTAGTTGGACTTTCTTTAACACTCAAGTTGGATCGGATTTAATCTAGTTGTTATTATGTTGTAGTGCAAACTATTAATTAATAGAAAGAAATGTTATTTACCAAAACAGTCATTTTGAACCATACACCATTTTAAAAGGTCGTATGTTCTAGCCTGATCGCACCACCTTCTATTCCAAAATAAAAATAATAAAATATAGGAAGTGCCACAAGTTTGTCCGATAATTAGAAAAAAAATGTTTAAAGGAAGACTCGAATCAAGGTAAATAACACAACGAGCCGAGCGGTCGCTCCTCTCGCTGATTTCACTCAACGCTTTTAATATTTTTTCGCTCAAATGAAAGGTCAAAAGCCAGTTGACTCTTTGTTTGGAGATATCATCTACTCCACAAATTAAATTATTTTTAGCAATCAACGGTTCAGATTAAAAATCAGAGAGTTGGATACACCCTTAATTTGAAGATTTACACTCTTCTATTGATGCTAATACAGTAGAGATTACAGATAAGAGCGCAAAGCTCTTCCCCCACATCTTCGCCTAGCCTTCTGCGAAACCTCTTGCCCACCATTGCCACTAACACTGCCACCTCAGCAGCTGCAACTGGCACTCTCAAGGTTGGAACCATTCTTTCTGAGCACCAATCTTACCATCATAAAGAGGTAAGATTGTTACAAATTTATGCTTTTTTCATTGTGCAGACCTCCTTATATTATTGTTACAAATTTATCCTGAAGAATTTTTTTTCCTAACCATACTTTTTATAATATTCTTTGGTAATAATATAAATGCAGCTGATCTATTCAGAAGCTATTTGAAAAAAAGAATATACATAAGCATGGAAACAAATATCAAGCCAGGCGATGTGGGATTACAACAAGCTGCTGCATTGCCTCTATTAGTTAGGTCAGTATAGAAAACTGTTTTAATTTATTAATTTACGTTTCTATTAATAATAGTTATGCTAAGGTGTACAATTTATGTTTAGAATTAATTCAGAAGAATTTTCTAATTCACCTCAATGAACTGTATTTGAGGTCAGTCTTTATATTTTGCGTCTATCATATGACAAGTTTTATTGGCAATTAGATGAACAGTACTAGGAGTTTTGCTTTCTTATTAGGCTGTCTAATTCCAGTCTTTTATCTTACTCGCCATTTTAATTACAATTTGATGCCCTTTTTATAACCTCTTAATGAAATTCATTGTTTTTGTAGACTGAAATTCAGAATGTAGAATGGCTTCGACTTCTTAAGGGGTGCGTTTGGATCGTTGGAAGAAAGAAGAAGAAGAAGGAAGAAGAAGAAAAAAAATTATAAACAATTCAAACTCTTCACAAAATTACACACTTCCCAATAATTCTTTCCACTTCTTTCCTTCTTTCCTTCTTCCCACACTTATCCAAACGGAGCCAAGCAGATTTTGCAGGTACCCATGGCTATTGGAAAATGCCCCCCCCCCCCCACCCCCCAAAAAAAAAAAATCATCCTGGACATGACTCTTTTATGCACCGAAAAAATAAACTATGCTTAAAAATACATGGTTCACTCATCTTTTGCATTGTTCAGAGTTTTCCTCATATGATGAATTAGATATCGACCAGCTCATACTACCTTTTGAGGTCTGCTATCCACTAGCTCTCCCAATTTTTAGTATTGTATCATGTACAACTATAGTATGGAATGATATTAATGTGAGATCGTTTGTCCTTTTTTTAGTATAGAATTGTATTATATTTTATTGCAATTAATGTACTTTCATTTTCGTCTTGAATTACCTCTGTCATTTTTGGATTATAAGTATTTTAATTTAATTATAACTTCAATTTTATTTTTTTTCCATATTATGACACCAATGTGTTTGATTGTTTAATTGTATCATGAATTAAACCAGATTTTTTCTTCTTTTCACTCATATGTCTGAAGGTATCTCACGAAAATTTATAATTCATCTGATAATAAAAGTCTTTATTATATCATTATTATATCATGTATATATAGCGCAATTTTTTAAGAACAAAAAAATTCACATAAAAATAATATATACAAAAAGCTTTTAACATTTTTGAAATATAAAAAATAAAAAATTACCCGCACATTGAACGGACACCGCTGCTAATTACAATAAAACGAACCGCCATTTTCTACAAAACAAAGGGAACTGCTCGCTACTTCCATAAATAAAAAAATTTGGTTGAGGCCCTGTGCATTTTAACAACATTAAACTTACATCCATTAGGGGGAAAAAATAAAAATAGAATCCAACCTTCCATTTACTTGCACATATTTCCTTTAGATATTTCGTTTAAACTTGTTACAATTTATCTATATTGTCCCAAAGTTTAATTTCACTTATATAAAAAATATTTTCTCCAATCAAATATTTATTACTGAAACATAAATAAAATTAACTTTGTCATAAATATGTTCAAAACAATTATATATTATCTTTTTCATCAATCAAAAATATTAATATTTATTCAAAAATAATTAAAATAAAAAATGTTGTTCCTAATTAAAGGCCTAGAGGGGTGAATAGGTCTAATTTCGGTTCTCTAAACCGGAATTGTCAATTTTTTATTCAATTCAAGTATGGTCCAACTCAAACAATACCCAAGCAAATCACAATGCAAGTAAATAAAAAAGAAAAGAGAAAAAATGACACGCGAGATGATTACGGAGTTCTAACCCGCTAGATTAGTCTAGCCTTAGTCGTACGTCTTTGAGAGTTTCGCAACCATGAAAAGGGTGCGCTCCGTTCAATTCCACACATACGAGACTATATGTTCGAACCGAATCTCCCTGTCACAACGAACTCGAGGAGGATCGACCTAACTTCTAACTAATCAACCACAAACACTCAATTGATTTGAGGCTCTAACCAAAACACTCAAAAGTCTAACAATTTTGAACTAAGGGTTTGGTCTAATTAAGTACCCTAAATCCAATGATTTTGCAAGTTGAATGCTCAAACAAAAGAAAGAATTGATTCTAACTGATTTCAAAAGTGTCAAACCAGTCTCAAATTGGCTGATATATATATAGAGGACGCTAACAGGTCCAAACAAATAAAAAAACCAACTATAGCGTTGTACAACGCTGTACAACGATCAATATAGCCGTTGAAAAAATAAACGGCTACTTGATAACACCGTTCTCTATGTCAGAGCGTTGTGCAACATTCTGTAGTGTTGCGCAACGTTAGAGCAAACAATCAAAAGAAGAGATCAACAGTTCCGTTGGAACTTATCAGGACGTTTAGCAACTAATACTATGCGTAGGATGATTGAAGTTGATCATGTGATAAAGGAAACAGCCTCCACAAAATGAGGGACTTGCTCTCTAGATCGTGTGACTATATAATAACTCACAATCCAAAGCTATAAAACAAATAACTTCAGTTCGGTACTCATCGGAGTGCTTATCTTCTAAGAACTGCTAATGTAACTTTTTGGGGTTATAGTTATGGTCAACAGGCATGAAGGATTCTTTGAATCTGTCTTATAACGTTAATATTTCTAGTCTCTATTAGTTGACTCACATGAATGCAATTCGACAAAAAAAAAAAAAAAACAAAGGAAAAAAATCAAATGAATATAATAAATTTTATGATAGCACATTAACTGGACATCAAAGGACGTGGCTTTTGAATTTTGACATCTGTGTTTTACTGATTATAACTTCCAACGTGCAATGATTGCAATAATTTTTTTCAGTTATCAGCTGTTTCAAGCAATATATGCATTTTTGGATATGGCATGATTCAATTTCAAATGGAATCATGAGAACTACTGAAAGATTTGCTATTATGATGACCGATAAAATAAACTAGCTTGATCTCTGCAAAGTGCATAACAAATAATTAACAATGATTTATCTTCTTCTTCTCCTCCTTTTTCTTTTTTTTTTTTCCCCATAAAGTACAGCATGAGTGTAGAAATTGAAGTACGCATAACAGAGAAATGCACACAATAAATTAAGTGATTGCACTTTACGGAGCTTTGAGACCCAAAATGCACGTTGCTTACAACCTGTCGGTACAGAGTTTGACGCCTTCGTGGTTGGTTAATGTACTCAATTAGTATTTTTATGCACATTACACGATACACATTATCTTTGGTGATTATGAAAATCACATTTTACGAGGCTTATCGATCATACAATACTTATACTCGTAAATATAAACTGACCGTTCAACTTTCATTTACTGGCATTTAGAATTATAAGTTGTTAGCATATATATGAATTTGGTACTTCTCTTTTCTTTTCTTATTTTTATATCAAGCATCACAACAACACCTAACGAATGAAGTTTTTCATGAAACTTCAATTTACAACTTGTCCAAATGGAAAGTCAAGTGGAAACACCTTTCATTAACATTAAGATTTCAAAAGTAAAAATCGTTAATACAATTTCTCACAAAAAAATAATAACTTCACCATGAATGAACCCAACTAATTAATTACTGCGCAATTCTTTCTAATTTCTCCGTTTTTTCCTTCAAGCACCTTATTCCTGCCCATTTTTACCATAGAAACCCCAAAATCATGGAAAAACCCAGTGCTATTGGTAACATGAGATAAAACATAGTTTTTAGTCACCTGGCTTCTCAAAAGCGCCTGGTCTGAGTGAAAGAGCCCTTTCTTCTCTTTTACTAGCTTGAAATATGTAGTGTCGAAAGTTGTAGAGCTGCCGGGCACCATTTCAAGAACGGTGGTGTTGTCGGTGGGTGTGCATTCCTTTTTCAGAGTGGTAGCATACGAAGCCAACAGGCTGGGATCCATGTCACCTTTTCCGGTGTAGTTGTACAACCGCTTCGCAAACGAGTTGCAGTGGGAGTTTCCAATGGTGTGAGCAGCTGAACAAGGTAACAGTATTTTAGACATCTTCTGAATTTTTTTATTTGTTTTAGAAGGTTAACAATACTTTTTGTTTACGATTGAGGTGAAAATAATGTACAGTTTGTACCAGATAGAACAGCCAGGTCTTTCAAATTGAGACCCTTGGAAGCAAAAGATCTTTTCAGCTGATAGATCCCCCAAAACGATGAGGGAAGGTTGTTTATGGCATCTGATACTGTCGATACACGGCCGTCGCGTCGGCCAGTCTCAACTTCGTACATGTTGTGGTCTTTTGACCATTTTCCACTTCTAACTACGTATGTAGCCTGCAATTAGAAAGAAAATTTCTTGATAAATATCGTTTTAGTAAAGAACTTGCTAAATAATTTGTTTATTTTATATAGTTTCTAGTATTAAACACAAAATAAGTCAAGGATATCCTGGAATTTGTTTATGTTGGATTCAATTCATTAATTATTATCAATTTCAAAATTGAATGACTAAGAACATATGGATTCTAGTTTTGCTAAAAATTACAATTTGATCAGTTTACCAAAGAAACCGCATCTCGAGCAGCCAGTGCTACAATGTCGGCACAAGAGACAACTCCCGGGCATTTCGCTTCTAACTCTGCTTTGGCCTTATCAATGACATCAAACCCATCCAAGCTCAAGTTGGGCTTGGCATCCTTCTCTGCTACGTTTGTCTTGGTAGAATTTATCAACACTGATCCATCACAACCCTATTTTGATTAAAATGACAATCATGAGAAAATTTTGCAGTGATTGGAGCCTAAAACAATGAAATATTCTTCAGCAAGGGTGACACATTTATTACCAAATGTAAGGAAGGTGAATTCAATAAGAACTTGATGTATACAGAAGCTAATAACTAATTACCTCAACAAAACAGTCATGAAAATGCAGCCGGAGTAATGGGGCCGTGATAGTCGGATCGTCCTTGTAGTAACTTAGAACAGTTTTGCGAACAATCTTTTCCACATCTGGACATGATTTGCTATAAAACCCTACTTCTAAAGCATCACTACTGTTTGTTGAGAAAAGGAAGAAGGCTAGTAAAAGTGAGACAAAAAGACTACAAGGAAATCTCTTTTCCATTTCTGGTTCTTTGTTAGGAAGTTGGGATGACTAAGTTAGTACTGTAACTGAAAGATTTAGAGAGAACAAACTAGCTAGTTTAGAAAACGAACTTTTGTAAACGGCTCTTAGATTGATGCATTTTTTATATGCAGAAAACTTGGATACAAGATAATTGGGTTTGCGTTTAGTCGGATCGGGTCCCATATTTTTTGTTTGGATAATTTAGACGGTTAGACCCATTTATGTCGTGCTATCAAATGATAATTAACGTACCGATACCTGGTTGTGATCTACATAGAAAGTCATAAATAAAAGAAGCGTTTATTAAAGTTGGTCTTTAAGACGCATCATATATATGTTAAAATACATGAATAGAGTAGGTCGTACCAATCAAATTTAAATGTGATTTGAGTATCATTTTGTATAGTAATACATCACGAGATGTTAATTAAATTGATATAATTTGATGAACGAAACCATACATTATAACTCATTAACTTTTTTGTTTCTAATATCTAGTATTTGCACTACATTGATGTAATATTGAATTTAAAAATTTAGACTTTCTTATTTTATGATTGCCAAATTTCTTTTTTTTTTAGGATAAATTAGGATCAAGCTACCCAATTTATTTTTAAATTAAATGTCTTGAAAGATCTCTCCAGTCGGATTTCGAACCTGCTACCTTTTACTCAAAGTACATTACTCTTTGCCACTAGACCAAGAGCTGGTGTTTTATGATCGCCAAATTTGTTAGAATAGATAATTGTATGTAGGTGGCCCCTTCCAACGTTAATTATTGAGGTGATGATTAAAAAGCAAACAGCGGATCGAAATTAAAATAAATAAATTATATTGCAAAAGTATGAAAGAATTGATTTTATATCAATTAATCAAAAAAGTTATGATGAGGCCAGGTAGAAATAAGCGGGTCGGATCTTGGCGACATTAAGCGGGTAGGTTGGATTAACCACCGATCGACTTCGGCTCGTGGTTGTCACCACCTATTGTTAATTTAAAATTTGAATTACAATTAGTGTGCATGTCTCAAGGAGATTAATTGCATTATTTTGCTTACATGTAATGCCATCGCCACACTATCCATGTGACTTTTCCACTGGACTTCGCATTAATGGCGCATTTATCAATCGTAAAATAAAAAAGGAATCTTGTTTTGGCGTTTCTCAGTACCAAAAATCGATTAATGACACCGAAATGCACCGTGTCTATGTATCATTTAAATAGATAAAAAATATAAAATTGTTGTCAGAAACTTACTGGGACTTCAAAACAAGATTCAAAAAAAGGTACAATAATATAATTGTAGACAGCTAAGTTTAGTAACTTTTTTTGTTTTACTCTATCAAGATAGGATCAAATAGGATCAAAGCAAGCAACTAGATTTTAAATTTCACCCCGTCATAGCACGTAAGTTTATCATCTAATAATATGGACAATTAGATAAAAAATATATGTTCAGAATGCTCTTAATGAATAATCTAGACATAATTTACTTTGTATGATAAATGGACTAGCTTAGGATTATTTTTTCACCACGCGCGTTAGCCGGCAGGTTAAAAAAAAAAAATTAAATCTCCGGCGCAAATTTTGAAATTGAGATCCGCTGCCGCGCGACACATGGTGTAGCGCGGCATCCTGGCCGTCTGATCAAAATCTAATGGACAAAGGAGTTCCGTACATGTAACCTAAATTGATAAGCCCGTAAAAAATCAACCGTCCGATCAAAATCAGACGGCTCGTACGTGCGCTACACCGTGTCCCGCGCTACAATGAATCCGGATTGCAATTTTTGCCACAAGCAAATCGAAGCCAACTATTCTCGAGTCTAACATTATTTAATCTTTTCACGCTTCACGCTTCAGTATTATAAATAAAAACCCGTGGGTGTCGGTTTAAACACAGTTGAGTTTTGGACGGACACGGGAATTGGGCGTAAGAAGGTTTTTTTCAGTTTGTGGAACATTATCTGTATAAACCTTGGTGTGGCGAGCATAAAGTGGGACAAAACAACTCGGTTCATCAGAATACAATTAATTGGTTGCACAATATTCTCTTATTTGAGTCCCTTCCATCATATTTCATCTCAGTTCATCTCTCTAAAAGCAAAAAAATCGCATCGCCTCCTTCCCTGCGATGTTTATGTTCTGTGCCGCCTACCCGAATTCCTCATTTTCTTTCTTCCTCCTCCTCCAATGGTAGAAATTGGTCACACAGCGGCCCTCCTTTATCGTCCACATGTCCTCGCCTCCTCCCTCCGTTCGTTCTCTTCTCTGACTTATAGGTTGCATAACGAAAATACTAGATCTGTTTATGAAAGTTCATTATTTAATTGATGGTAGGGGTGCCAAAAAGAATTACGAAGCTACTACCAAGGTGGTAAAGACAAGTGACAAAGTGTCTGATGTAACGATGTTGGTGAATTGGAGGAACTAGAGTTGGAGTTTGCTGGAACTGCTACTAATTCAGGTGTGGGTTTCCGTTTATAAATTTTGTATTGTTCTCAAAATCGCCATTAACTCTGTTTTTAATTTTATTGACACTACCCCAGATACTTCTCTTGGATTGCTATGCTAAGGTAGGTCGGTTTGGGGATTCATGGTGGGTCTTGAATGAGATAAAGAAGAAGAGAATTAGGTTAGATAGTTTTGTATATTGTAGAGTAATTAAGTTGTATAGGGATAATGGCATGTGGAAGAAATCAATAGAGCTACTAATGGAGATGGATGAGGTCGGGATTATTGATACATTGGGTAAACTTAGACAATTGGGGAATGCACTCAAGGTGTTTGTGTAAATGCAACACGGGGCTTGATTAACATTTATTTTCCTTATTCTCTCTTCTTTGTTTATTTGATCATTATCATGCGTTACTGAAGTGTTCTATTTCGGTGTATTAGCCCAGATGTCATTACCTACACTATTCTCATGAAAGCATTTGTAAGAGCCAAGCTATATGAAAAGGTTGTTTCCTTTCTCAATAAATTCTTTAAATGTAAGTATTGCAAGTTAAACATGTAGTACCAAAGTACTATCCATTATTTTCCAGGAGTGCTATTAATTATTTTCTCTGACTCTTAACTATATCTTCACAAAATTTTAAATGGCAGAATAATGTGCTTTGAGACAACCATCCATAGGCCAAGCTGCAAAATCAGCGGCTGTTTATTTCAGAGTTATGATTAATGGAAAGGAAAAAGGTCTATGCAATTCTGATATTTGGTAGGCATATAATTATTGTCTTTGTTAATTAATAAAATTATTCCCTTTGCTGAATTTTTTCTCTTTATCTCCTTTATTTATCAAATTCATTTTCTATAGGTACAACCTTCACGTTTTTAAGCTTCCTTTTTTGAGATGATCCACGTGGTATCAAAAAGATTATTATCAATTCCACGTGCTATGTAAAGTATTATCGGTTCCAAAGATTTTGCAAATTATGTTTGTCCATGCCTAGGAAAATTCTTTTAATTTGGAAAATTAAACTGTTAGAAGACAGCCTTTGTACCAGCATTTTATTCTCTATTCTTGGGAAAAAAACAATAAAACTAATCAAAAACCTTACACCAACACTATAATGACATGCTTGCCATACTAATGTTGTTTTTATCACCTATGTTTAGTGAAATTCAATTTATTTACACTTGCCTATAGATGAAAAAGAGAACAAAGATATAAATTTTGATAAACAAGCATAGAAAGCTCTTCACGATTTTATTTGTTTTTAAGTGAGTTTTCAAAAATGTTTATAGGGGTATCCCTGCCTTTTTCATTAGCGTGCATCGACAAGTTAGCACCAAATAGATTACAAGATGATATATAACTGATTTTAAGTGCTTTTTACTCCAACTGTGCTAATATGCTCCTCTACCACTTTATTTGCTATTTTATTATGTCAGTATTTTTATTTAAAAAAAATGTTGTTTTATTTATAGATGATGTTATTACTATATTTACAAATGTTGGCATATTGAAGGTACAGAAAAATTTTCAAGGAAGCTGATTGCACTTTGAATAAACATATTAACACACACATATGAAATTTTAAATTTATTACAAACTCAACATAAAATAATACCCAATAAATATAAACAACTTATAAATTATTTCCATCAGAAAATAATTTTATTTATTAATCTTCACAAAATTTAAAATCATGACATATTTTATATTTATTAGTAAGTCAAATATCGAGCGAAGCTCGATTCATCCCCCTAGTTTACTATAAAGAAAAGAACTAAAATGCTTTTCAAAAAAAAAATAATAAATAAATAACTAAAATTGACTGAGCTCTGTTTTTACGGTGTTTTTAAAACCGTACCGGCACCCCTACCGGCTAGTAGCAGAAATCCGTTATTTTTCGATATTTTTCAAAATTGTCCGGTATTTTCTCTCATAATATCGAATACCGTCGTTTCGATCACTGTTCCGGTTTCTAATATTACCGGAATTTTTCGGCATGGGGTACGGTTTTCAAAACATTGCTCTAAACGATAGCATGAATGCCTACAGACTTTAACAAGCAAAAAAAAAAATAGCGAGTAAAATAAATTTGTGCATGCTCTTCGTTTTCGTTGGATGTGCCAGTGAATATATATCTTTTTATAATAACTGTTGGAAAAAGTGTGTGGAGCCGTTCTCTGCGGGTAGCAGGCTGGGCCTGCGGGCCGCAGATACTGAACGACCCAGTGGGTCGCAGGCAAGGCCTACGGGCCGCTGGTACTAGGATCTGAACAGACGTGATCTGTTCAGATCAACTCCTATATATACCCCTCTAAACAGAAACGTCTCTTTGGTTCTTGGAACTGCTGTTCTGCATTTTCCACACAGAAAGAGAGGAGAGTTTCTGAGAGGGAGGAAGCCATCCAATTGCTTGGAGCAATTGGATCACACACACGAGTCGAGACCGGCAAGTGGAAGCGTGGAAGGTGACGCCAAACCCTAACGTGAGGTTGTGGTGTACCGGACGCATACGGAGAGAGACAAGGCTGCAGAACCGAACTCCGACAAGCGGGTCTAGGCATTCGATCATTTCCGCTGCGGTATATCTAATTCTTGATGTTATTCTTATAGGTTAGATATGCATATAGGTTTATACCTATTTAAACCTTCATTGGTATCAGGGCCATAAGGCTTCTTGTTGAAGTTATGGATCTGTTTAAGCCTTAGAACACCATGGTTTTGGTAGAACTAGATTTGGTTGTGACATTTTTACTCAAAACACACCCTCGATCCAAATTTTACGTATTTTAACGCTAGATCTCAGTAGGAGTTCGTAGCAAAACACTGTAAATGGTCTAACCAGGGTTGAGTAACAGTTCTGGTGCAAAGAAACCATCTGATGAGTCCCGGTTGCGGGAATACCAGATTTAGGGTTTCAGTCCGTCAGAATCAGCGGGCCGCAGGCTGGGCCAGCGGGTCGCAGGATTCTGTTGTGAAGACAGACAACGTAAGGTTGTTTTGTATAACTGTCAGACAGATCGCTTACTGGATCTGCGGGTCGTCTGATCAGAAAGATTGTGACCAGTTAAATCTGTCATTTTCAGGTGGGCCGCAGGTAGTTCCAGCGGGCCGCTGTTCAGTTCAGCGGGCCGCCAGACCTGAGACTGATAGTTGAAATATAGCAACCAAAATCTGTTTTGACCAACCTGAGACCTCCCTCTATGTCCAACATGGTGTTTAAACTATCCTGAAGATAGTAACATGGTTTAATACCTTTCTTTAGATGCATATTTGCATAAAGAGTGATGGTAGGTATTTATACCTCTCACAATTGTGGGCGTGTTTGAGTAATGACTCGGGGTCATTGACTCGCATGCTTAGACAGCACAGTAGGGTGACTTTGGACCTAAAAGAACTGGGTTTCTTGTCCAATGTCTGAACTTTGCGCCAATCGAGTTGGTTGGGAGGGGATACTCTTAGTATATGAGACAGGATTGGTGGCCCTGGTTGTCATCTTTCGGTTATCATTGCTAAGATGTATCATCTCTTGGATCGATTCAAGGATTGTGCGGTGAAGTGTAACCATATGTTATAACTCTTAAGTTATATCATAAATGATGATGCTAACATGCATACTTGTGCTTTGTCTCTATTTTGTAGAAAGATGTCGGCAAGTAAGAACATAATCGCTGATCTCAATGCTGGTGAGAAATTGACGAGCAACAATTACGATGTGTGGCATCGTAAAGCTCAATTTCTGCTTGAGATGCAGGATTTGTTGGAGCCATTGACAAGGGAACTCACGGAAGCCGAAAGGGCCAATCCAAATAAAAATCGAGCCATTGAGGAGTTCAAGAAAAAGGATCGTGTCGCTCGCATAACGTTGCTGAGTAGCATGTCCAATGATGTACTCTTAAGGTTCGAGAGGTATCGCACCACGAAAGAGTTGTGGGATGCGGTAAAGCTCCAGTATGGTGGTACTTCAACCACTAGGCTGCGCCAACTCACTCTTAGACTTGATGGCTATAAGAAGCGTCCCGAGCATTCCATGCGGGAGCATATCTTAGCCATGTCTAATATGATAAGTGAGCTGACTCAAGCGGGCCATGTCCTATCGGATGAGCAGCAAGTTCAGGCTGTGATCCGCTCTCTACCTCGCTCATGGGAGCATTTGAGAGTTAACCTCACTCACAATGACAACATACGCACTTTTGACTAAGTGGCGCGTCATGTGGAGTTGGAGGAGGACCGCTTATCGGCCGAGAAGGCTGAAAAGGCTGCTGGAGAGGCAATGATTGCCGCCTCAAAGAACTCGCATAGGAAACCGAAGAAGAATTCCGGTTCCAAGAAAGGTGCGGGTGGCACTGGCGTGGCCAATGCAAAAATTGACAAGAAGCGCAACAAGAAGCGCGGAAAGGGGAAGGAGAAGCCCAAGGGGGCTTGCTTCAACTGTGATCAGATTGGACATTTCGTTCGTGATTGCACGAAGCCGAAAAAGGTACTTTGTGGACTGAGCAGTGTTTCTGTCTCAGTATCAGCGGGCCGCTGGTCTCCCCTCTGCTTGTGATTCAGCTTTATATGTGTCCAGTTGCTTTATGCTTACTAATAACAATCCTGTTTGGACTGTTGATTCTGCAGCAACTGACCACATAGCTAGGGATCGAGCAGCATTTGTGGACTATCGTCGCATACCGGCAGGAAGCAAACGCATTTACATGGAAAATAATAGTAGTGTTCTCGTGCATGGCATTGGCACTTGTGAGCTAATGTTTCGCAATGGACATAAATTAGTTCTCCATGATGTGTTGTATGCGCCTGATGTGAGGCGAAGTCTTGTATCTGTTTTAGTTCTTGTCAAAACTGGATTGCGTGTTGTTTTTCTTAATAATTGTGTTGAATTGTATAAGAATTCTGTTTTACTTGGTAATGGATTTCTTGACAACAATTTCATGATTTTAGACACAATTGATGGCTGTTCTTCTTTCTCTTATGATGTTTCTTCTTCTAATGTTAGTTCTTATGTGAATGATAACATGTTAATTTGGCATGCTAGACTTTGCCATGTGGGGCAAGATAGGATGACTAGATTGGCTAAGGTTGGACTTTTGGGTCCCTTAACCAAGGTCTCCTTACCTCGTTGTGAGGGTTGTCTAGCGGGTAAAGCTACCCGAAAGTCTTTTGGTAAGGCTATTCGTGCCACAACTCCTTTACAGTTGATACACTCGGACATTTGTGGTCCTTTGAGTGTTAGGGCTCGACATGGTGCCTATTATTTCATCACATTCATTGATGACTATACACGTTTTGGTCATGTCTATTTGATCTCCCACAAGTCGGATGCACTGGGTTGCTTCCAAAGGTACTTGGCGATGATTGAGAATCAACGAAATGGACTTGTTAAAGCTCTTAGGACAGATCGAGGTCGAGAGTACCTCTCGGATCAATTCAAGAGTTTGTGTGATGAAAAGGGAATCGTTCATCAATTGACAACTCCCTACACGCCTCAACAAAATGGTGTTGCTGAAAGGCGTAATAGGACATTGTTGGAGATGGTTAGATCTATGATGGCACAAGCAAGTCTACCAATTTCGTATTGGGGAGATGCGCTGTTGACCGCCACATATGTTCTAAACTGAGTTCCCTCGAAGTCCGTGGCAGCCACCCCTTATGAGTTATGGACTGGACGAAAACCAAATTTGGGTAATCTCCATCCATGGGGTTGTTTGGCTTATGTCCATGATCCGTCTCACAAACATGGGAAGCTTGGTCCAAGAGGAAGAAAGTGTATCTTCATTAGGTACTCTGACACTTCCAAGGGTTACGTGTTTGTTGGAGAGGATCTAAGTGGGACAGTCACGGAAATCGAATCGAGGGATGCGACGTTCCTTGAAAGTGAATTTCCAAAGAGGAGCGAGGTTTCTCAAGAGGAATGGCTATATGAGTCAATTCCTTCCGAAAATGATGGTACTGATCAGGATGTCGAGGCGAGAGGGGGGAATAAAAGTCCTCCTCAACCTCCTGAGGTCAGAACTATTGCGGAAGAGGTAGCTCAGCAAGTCAGAACCTCTCTGGCGCCCAGTTTCAGCGGGCCGCAGGCTGGGCCAGCGGGTCGCCAAGACTGGCCAGACTTCCAGGACAGAGGTCCTGTCAATCTGTATCCAGAGACAGCGGGTCGCTGGGATGATCAGCGGACCGCTGAACCTGTGACTGACATGCAGACTGAAGAAGTATTTGAACCTCGAAGGTCTGAACGTGAGAAAGTACCCCGCCGACGATTTGAGATCGAAGGGGGGGAAGTGTTCATGACTGCTCTTGATGGATTGGTCATGCCGAATGAGGATGATAAGCTCAAACGCAAGAAGGCGATCAAAGCTATCGATCCGGATGAACCAAAGAATGTGCGTGATGCACTTTCTAGATCTAAGTCTAAGGAATGGTTGCTGGCCATGCAAGAGGAGATTGATTCAATGGAGAAGAATCAGGTTTGGGACTTAGTTGACTTACCACGAGGTCGCAAGACTGTTGGGAGCAAATGGGTTCTCAAAGCCAAGCGTACAAGTGACGGGTCAATTGAGCGTTACAAAGCTCGCTTGGTTGCGAAAGGATTCACCCAAGTAGAGGGAGTGGACTATGAGGAAACCTTCTCACCTGTGGTTAGGTTTGCCTCTATCCGCTTGATCCTAGCAATTGTCGCTGCAATGGATCTAGAATTATATCAAATGGACGTGAAAACTGCATTTCTCAATGGAGAATTGCAAGAGGAGATATATATGGTCCAACCCGATGCATTCGTGGTTGAAGGGAAGGAGCACATGGTGTGCAGACTTCGCCGTTCCATATATGGTCTCAAACAAGCATCACGGCAATGGAACCTCCGATTCCACCAAGCTGTCTTGTCAAACGGCTTTAGAGTGATGGAAGAGGATCATTGCGTGTATGTGAAAGGGTCCAATGATTGTTTCTTGATCATGACATTGTATGTTGATGACATATTGCTTGCGGGTAACAAGTTCAACACAGGCTTGGTTGTCCTCTATGTTTGACATGAAAGATATGGGTGAAGCTAGCTATGTGCTAGGTGTCAAGATAACTCGAGAACGAACCAAGAGGTTTCTCAGTTTATCTCAAGAAACTTATGTAAAAAAGGTTCTTGAACGATATGACATGGATGGATGTCGATCGGTTGACACTCCTATCGATAAGAACACAAGTTTGAGTAGTGACGTGGGTCCCAATACAGATGCAGAGAGAAAGAAAATGGAAAATGTGCCGTACTCTAGCACAGTTGGAAGCTTGATGTACGCCATGTTGTGTACAAGACCCGATATTTGCTACGCGGTGAGTCTTGTCAGCCGATTTCAGTCGAATCCTGGATTTGCTCATTGGCAAGCAGTCAAAAGGATTCTGAGATATCTCAAGAATACATCGGATTATGTGTTATGTTATCAAGGCAGAAGCCTGGACCTAGTTGGCTATTCGGATGCCGATTGGGCTGGTGACTTGGATGAGCGCAAGTCCACCTCAGGTTTCATCTTTATGCTTGGTAACAGTGTGATCTCTTGGGCTAGTAAAAAGCAAACGTGTGTTGCTTTATCTACCATGGAGGCCGAGTACATTGCATGTTCTGCGGCGACCCAAGAGGCAATATGGTTGAGACGTTTCCTAAAGGGACTAGGGGTAGTCAAGGTGCCCAACGGACCTGTGACAATCTATTGCGATAGCACGGCTGCTATAGCATTTTCACGAGACCCCAAGTACCATGGAAAAGCAAAACATATAGACACGAGATATCATTTTGTTAGAGACAGACAAACACATCAAAAGATAGTGTTGAAGCACATTTCCACTGATGAGATGGTGGCAAATCCATTCACAAAACCCATCGCAAGGATGCAGTTCCTAAAGCTGATTAGGGTTATGGGTCTGATGTCTGCCAGCGGGTCGCTGACTTGATCAGCGGGTCGCAGACTGGGATGCAGACAGATGGACAGATTTTCTGAGATTGTTTCAGAATCGCTTGAGTGGGTCGCTGGCAGGGCCAGCGGGCCGCTGACATTGACAATTCTGTAACATGTATCTGTTATGTATGTATGTATTTGAACAATTATATTTTATTATAAAATATTGTTGAGACATGTTTATTCATTATTGTTTATGAATTGCTTGTTATTGTTCAATTAAATGTTAGCATGTTGGTAGTGTGTCATTGAACTTTAGATTGTCTCGCTCACACGAGCAATCGCCTCTAATGCCTGGGGCATGTAGAGATGAGACTAGATTGAGCTATGTGCGCTTAGTCAGGGACTAAGGAGCCATCTGGGATGGACGAAGCTCATTGTCGCTTCAGTCTGGGACTGAAATGAGGCTTGTCTTCTTTTAGGCGATCCGATGTGATTGTACCCCAAACAATCACGTAGTTCAATTAAGCCGAGGTGAGAATCTCCTTAGAACTCAGGGAGTGTCTAAGTGAAGAATCTCAGGATCAATTGCAATAAGGAGTGGTCTAGACCATAGACACTTGGTTTGCAAACTGGATCTAAACTCGTACAATGAATGAGAACACACGTCTGCTTAGCAGATATTTCATTGTAACATGTGCTCATACCACATGTGCTAGGCGACTTTTGGAAGTGGGTTGAGTGGTTCCAGGACCAAGACCGTATGACTCCCCATGTGTGAGTTCCATAGAGAAGTACCCTTTGACTTTTGACTATGTCATGAGAAATGGGGTCAGGGCTGCTACTTTGGTGTGTACCCTATGGTGATGTATATTCCGCCTGTCGGGGCATTGCTGGGCAAGCGACTGATTTCGCTTTGAGTCTCATGAGTTAAAAAGAAGATTCGACTCATCATGCACAAACGATAGATTTGTTGGTGTTCAGGATCCACCAAACTCGTCATATGGACTGAGGTTGGGAACATACAACAAACTAAGATTGAGAAGGAAAAGAAATGTATCATTGAATGGTCGATAATGTCTAATCTAGTGCGGATTTGAGTGCTTCTAAGGTACTAGTATACACATTAAACTGTATTTTATATAAAAGGGTAGATGCTCTCTGGTTGGCTTTGAATTTATTCAGAGTGAGGCTTTTGAGCTCCCGCATGACAGGTGTATGCGCTGGTCGCACGTTCCATTTGCCGTATGAGGTCTGGCTCAGTGTTTGGTATAAACGTCTCCAAGAGGGAGATGTTGGAAAAAGTATGTGGAGCCGTTCTCTGCGGGTAGCAGGTTGGGCCTGCGGGCCGCAGATACTGAACGACCCAGTGGGTCGTAGGCAAGGCCTGCGGGCCGCTGGTACTGGGATCTGAACAGACGTGATCTGTTCAGATCAACTCCTATATATACCCCTCTAAACAGAAACGTCTCTCTGGTTCTTGGAACTGTTGTTCTGCATTTTCCACACAGAAAGAGAGGAGAGTTTCTGAGAGGGAGGAAGCCATCCAATTGCTTGGAGCAATTGGATCACACACACGAGTCGAGACCGGCAAGTGGAAGCGTGGAAGGTGACGCCAAACCCTAACGTGAGGTTGTGGTGTACCGGACGCATACGGAGAGAGACAAGGCTGCAGAACCGAACTCCGACAAGCGGGTCTAGGCATTCGATCATTTCCGCTGCGGTATATCTAATTCTTGAAGTTATTCTTATAGGTTAGATATGCATATAGGTTTATACCTATTTAAACCTTCAATAACAATTAAGTCTTTTGTCTCAAATAAGTTGTGCCAATATATTTTTTTAAAAAACTAAAAAATAATAATCTAGCTGTCATCTTCTATAAAATACAATGGCATTGAATATATATGTAAAAATACTTTATAGTATCTCAACTTTTTGAAGATCAGGACTGGAAATGTGCCCACATAGCAGGGATCTATGGATTTCCTTCCATAGAAAAAGGAAAATTACCTAATCTTTCTTCCTCTTGATTCCCCATTTGTAGAAACCAACAAAAAGGAATGCTAAGGCTCAATTTCAGGATGAGAAGCTATCAGCCTATCACCACATTTATAAAAACATTATTAACTTTACCCTTTGCACAAAAACAGTAGGATGTCGTCCATTTGACCAAGTGAGCCACCACATGATAACATGGTCACCAAATCTTGACTCCCACATGATCAGCTGGAATTTTTTTTTTTCTTTTTTGAGGTTGAAAACTACATTTATTTCAGTACGATAATCTTTTAGTCACCCCGAAGTATTAAAAGATATCCTTTATAAAAAAAATGATTTTCTTTTCCAGAATTTTATTGTTGCCGCAAAAATAATTACATTGAAAAATATAAAAATGTCAAATAATAAAGAAACATTGCAATCTTATAATGTAAAACCTTATAACACCGGACCATAATTTGGGGAAAAATAATTAGCAAAGTCTAGAATTAATTGTTTATTCAAATAGAGGTTTGACGAAATGGCAGTTCATAAATAAAATAGCGGTGTTTGGTCAAAAGTCAAAACGGTTGCAAAATTAGTGGCGCAGAAATGGGCCGAATTGTTTAAATTGTCCCAGTAATTGAATTATTTACACAATCTTTTCATATGTTTTTCCCTGTCTTTGTCCTATAGGTATGATTGCAAATTGCATTAAATGAAACATGCATGAGGCCATGAGCCATCACCCACCATCAGTTGGACCTGAATCCCGTGTAGCGCGCGTACGAGCCGTCTGATCTTGATCGGACGGTTCATTTTTTACGGGCCTATCAATCTAGGTTACATGCACGGAGCTCCCTTGTCCATTAGATCTTGATCAGACGGCTACGATGCCGCGCTACACGGTGTGCCGCGCGGCACCAGATCTGAATTCCCATCAGTTAGGCCAATGCTGCTTAACATTTGACCCTTTTCCAGCTATTTCACAGGCAAAATTGTTACATCATCTTCGAAATTCTTTTCGTAACAGTTATTTTCCTTTTTATTGTTAGCCTTCGTGAGGGTATCCCTTTAGCAATTTCGCTTACAACATTGCATATATTTTAATTCTTTCAATTTAGTTAGCTTGCGTACCAAAATTTGTTCTATAGTCCTGGTAGTATCAGTTGAACAATGGAATTTCAAAAAGCATTTCTAAGGTAATCCATTTGTTTGTATAAACGAAGCAAATATATTATATATGGAAATGATTTAGATCTAGAAATAAAATTGGGCCTAAATTTCAAAACGCAAACGGTCCCAATGAAGACCCAATGATTTAGAAGAGAGATGATTTTTGGGCTAAATGCGAACGGTCCCAAATCGCAATGAAGACTCAATGGTTTAGAATAGTACTACTTTGGTTATGAATCGATTTTAAGCTATATGGATTTTTGGGCTATTAGATGAATTTGTTTCCACTATCAAATTTTGGTGTAACAATTTATTTACACGCGCGAAATTGACTACGATAATCTTAAGGCTCAGCTCTATAAAATGCATGTGAAACCGATCGACAGAAACATAATATTCTTCAAAACAAAAATGTATACTTACCAAATACATTCTCCAAAAAAAAAAAGGACACTTGAAAGCAAAAAATATATATAAATAAATAAAAGTTCCGCATAATCTAATTTTACAAGAAGTGAATTTGAGGGGCACTCTCGGAAAGGACTCAGAAGACACGTATGCGTCAGGTTGTAAGCTTAAACCCTTAATTTCAACAACACAACAACGTAGAAAGCGCACAATTTGGACTTTCCAACATCACAACCATATATTGAAATTAATAACATTGATTGTATTATTGTAACCTAGGCCAATCTGGCTAGTGGCTACCAAAAAATTGTTCTTACGATATATTTCATCTCTAATCAACATAGGCCCCACAGACAGCTCTGATTGTGCCGTTGGTGCCAGTAAGAACATCAACTCTTCCCATATTCACCATGGACTGAGCAAAATCCTTGAAGAACTGAGCTGATGATGTGGCATTTGCCTGTGCTGTCACGTAAGCCAGCGTTATATTGTTGTGAAGCAGAGCCTCGTCAGCGCTGAATAACCCTTGCTTGTTCGTCACAGTTTGGAAGTATCCTAAATTGAATGTAAGAAGGTTGCCCGGGTTCATAGAGGTGACAGTAGTAGTGTCATTAGGTACACATTGCTGCTTCAGTTTTTGTGCATACGTGCTGTTTAGTGTGGGGTCGGTGGTGTCGGAACCAGAGAAGTTGTATAGGCGGTTAGAGAAAGATGAGCAATGGGAGACCCCAAATGTGTGGGCCCCTGTAAAAAATTGGAACAAAACAAAAGAAAAGGCAAGCAATTATTTATATGAATAAAAAATGAAAAAAAAATGGAAACTTAAGAAAAGAGCTTCGGTTAAACCATAAGTGTTCATTCCATGTTTAGATGTTTGTGGTCAAATAGTCAAACTAAATATATGTGATCTCTGAATTGAAATCATTCATTCATCTCTGTATTATGTTTTGGTAAATGACTAAATGTCATAAACTCAAAGTCATAGATACCTGATAACACAACAAGGTCCTTGATTGTTAAGTTCTTCGTGGCATACAAATCAATGAGAGCAGTGATATTTCCTGTTGCAGGGGGTAGGTTCGTGTAAGCTTCACTGGCTCTGGAAATGTTTCCGTCACGTCTTCCGGTCTCAATGTCGTACCGTGATCCATTGCTCTAGATTGCGATAAACAGAATTGTATTTATATTAAATCATTAATTAATATTCAAGTTCCTATAATTTCATTTAGCATCAATTGCAGTTCTGTGTAGATGCTCATTTGTTTATGCCGGGAACATTTGGATGTTTTTCCAACTATTAGAAAAATGTTTATAATTGAAGATCTATTTATAAATGGATGAAATATATGGCATTAATATCTTACGAGGAAAACAGCCTCACGGGCAGCCATTGCGAGGATATCAGCACATGAAACAATGCCAGGGCATGCCTTCTCTAAAATTTTCTTGAGCCTCTCAATAGCATCGAACCCACGTAGACTGAGATTAGGTGTTGCATCTTTCTCTGCAGTGCCATTCTTCGAGACCAGGAGGACCGATGCATCACATCCCTATATTATATCTAAATTTGTCAGACATGAAAACTAACTTGTAATACATTTGCAAAGATAGAATATAGAATCTGGTTGTAGACTGAATATGGAAACAAAAATTGTACATAGAATTATAGAAATAAGCATGGAATAAAATTTGGTGAAAAGTGTAAAACAGTAAAAGTAAAATGCTTACTCTAACAAAGCAGTCGTGAAAATGTAGTCTAACCAGAGCAGGCATCAGGGTTGGATCTTCGGCCTGGATTGATTTCATCTCTGCCATAACTAAATCTTCGGCATTTGGGCATGTTGTTGAGTAGAAATGAACCAATAGACGTGTACTTGATTTGCCTCCCTGTTGTGGCGGTGGCGGCGGCGGTGAATATATTAATGGTGGGGGCGGCGAATCCACTTTGTGTGGTTGGTCTTTCCCTGGATCAGGTTTGTCTGAAACCACAAACGTACCTAAAATGGATGTACAAGCCAGGAATAAGATTGGCAACAGAGAGCTCAGCGCCATGATTGATTGATATTGGGAAACTAAAACAGAGAATATATGTGGTTTGGCACCGGTCTGTTGTTTCAGGTTTTATGCGCTGAGTGCTGCTATATAGCATTGATATACCTTAAGACTCATTCAGAATAGCTTCTATTATAATTATTGCAAGACATATTTAGGACATTTTCTTATTGGTCTGTTTTGTTATTTGGACCATTATCTGGCACCCCAACACTAAGGATTATATTGAAAATTATAGAGTCCAGAATGAGAAAAATTAATGTGCAAACCACGTACTATATATATGTCAATAAAGGACATTTTTTTTCTTTCAAGATAAACGGGGTCAAGTCTCCCAACTTAATTTCAAATTAAATGTCTATGAAAGATCTTCAGCCATGTTTCGAATCTGTCACTCAAGATGCATTATTTTTTGTCACTAGATCAATAGTTGGTTCTCATATAACGGACATTGTTAATTTTATCTTTACTTTTTCCTAAGAATTTGACATTGCATATTTGACCTTACAAGAAATTAGATTAGTATAGACTTATTATTGTAAACAAATATGCTATTTCTTGAAGCTTTCTAGTCTGCCATGTACTCCATTCTGTTAGAGGTGTAAATTGTAAGGACAATAACCAACTTTTACTCCAGAAAAGGGTCTTCATAGTAAAGAAATCAGAGTTATCTGTTATGCTGTAAATTTATTACATTCTATATTCAAATTCCCATAGCATTTGATGTTCCATAATTCCACTCATGCGATAATGATATCTTCTGATCATGAAACAGCACATCAAAATGTTTAGATGTCATATTGGAAGAACTCATAAATTTGGACAAAAGGAATTGAAAAATTCAAATGGCTGATTAATAAAGTAAAAGTCCAGCTTTCTCGAATAATTAAATTACAAAGGCTAAAACATAAATTAATATGTTGATATATACCTTTAGTTATGGAGCGCATGACATGCATAACTCGAATGTACCCAAAATTCATCATAAAATTTTTAAGTATTGTATGCCGTCCAATGGAACAGGAATTTTAAAATGTCGGCACATTTAAAGAGGTTGGAAGGATATGCGGTGCAATTTAAAAGCTGCCTCCTCTGATGCCTTCCTGTGCATATGTACAGATTTGATGGGTTGTGGTTCCCAAACAAAGTCTATAGGGAATGAAGGCAAAAGAATCTACTAGCTAGTTTAAACCCTAAATATAAATGTGGGCATCTCCTCATTAATAAGATTAAAAAGAGTTGCTGAAGTGCAATTTTTTCTATTGTAATGCAAAAAAAAAAAAAAAAAATCGTAAATAACAAACCACTTTGTCAACTTATTTTGCTACAGTAATAAAGTTCTTTTGCTGTCAGGAAGGGAGGTTAGGTGTGCATTGTATTCTTTGTTGTCAATATTTTTATATTTTTATAAAATAATCGTACGTTAAGAAGAGAAATTGTAACAAAAGACCGATTGCTAATTTCAGAATTATATAACATTACAAACTACTAACAATGATGAAAGGTACAAAATTTACCAACTGTACTTTGAACCCTTCGAAAACATCAGCTCAATTACTGATTGTACAATCTTAAAAGAATATTCAGGAAAAAAGGAAATGTACAAAATTAAATGGCTGGCATGATATGAAACCATTTTTAGGCATTAGTTAACAATGGAGCATTTCTTTCTGATCTCACCCTGGCTTCCTGTAAGCACATCAACATTTCCCATCTTAATCATCGACTCAGCAAAGTCTTGGAAAAATTCAGACTCGAATCCATTGGCATGCTTCAGGATATATGCTCTGGTAAAGTTGTCTGTCAAGAGGGCCCAGTCAGAGTGGAATGCAGATCTCCTCTTAGCCACATAATTGAAGTAACTGGTATCAAATGTCTTGAAACTTCCAGGGTCCATCTCGATGATTGTCTTGGTATCTGTTGGACTGCACGTAGATCTCAGTTTGGCCAGGTAGTGCTTCTCCAAAAATGGATCAACATCACTCAAGTTGTCAAGGCCAGTGAAATTGTACAAACGGTCGCTGATAGATGAGCAGTGTGCAGTTCCAATTGTGTGAGCTCCTTAAAAATATTAAAGATCGATGGCACATTAGACATTGGTTTCATACAATGTTGTTATAAATTTTAAACATGCAGTACCAATTGTGCGAGTTTCTATAAATATATATATATAGAGTTTAGCTACGGTGAGTCGCGACTCATGGACCTTCCGGTGAGTCGCGACCAAAACTCCTAGATCTAGATCAAAATGACCGATCCAAACCATCCAATATGATCTCCCTATTGAAATCTCCGTGCAAACCAAATTTTTTATTTTTTCGAAATTTTTAAGTATTTTTTTCGGATTTTTAAAAACTGATGTTTTTGAATGGTTCAGAACCAATTAGATTAACGATTTTCTAAAATTTCAAAAAAATACTTCAAAATTTCGAAAAAATGAAAAATTTGGTCTACATGGAGATTTCAATAGGGAGATCATATTGGACGGTTTGGATCGGTCATTTTGATCTAGATCTAGGAGTATTGGTCGCGACTCACTGGAGGGTCCGTGAGTCGCGACTCACCGTAGCTAAACTCTCTCTCTCTCTCTCTCTCTCTCTCTCTATATATATATATATATATATATAACACATGGAACATGAAACATTGGTATTATACAATGTTGTTATAAACTTTAAACATGCAGTCCAATTGTCCAAGCGTCTATAAATATTAGTTCTGGAACGTGAAAAATTCATCTAGTCTTAAGAATTATACAATTTTTTATATACTTTTAAACATTCGCAAAATTCTTAATCAGTGACTCAGTGTTGTATCATGCTGTCTAGTACTGGGTTCAATAATGGACCTAGTCGGCTAGTCCTAAGACATGCAAACTGAGCTATTTCAAAAACCTAATTACCTAAAGTAAACTGTACCTGGGATAGAAATGAAGCACAATCTAATATTCTTAGCTTTTCCAATAATTTGATCCTTCAGCAAAATTAATGAATACAAGATTCTAAACTAAATAAATTAAATTCGAAAAAGTAATTTTGATAAATGTGCTGAATTATTACCCGAAAGGACAACAAGGTCCTTGAGATCAAGTCCCTTAACAGCAAACATTTGAATAAGTTGAGTGAGATCAGCTTGGGGTGGTGGAAGTTGGTTGGTTTCATTTGCGTATGAGACGCGTCCATCCCTTCTTCCTAACGACACTGGCCATGTGGGCCCCTTCCTCTGAAATATAAATTCATAGGTTCAGTCATCTTGATGCTGATATATAATTTTGGAGTAATATTCAATTAATTACATTTATTAAATTCATACCCTTTTTATCACAATATTTCCAAGCAAAATTTTTCCATTGTCATTAGCATCACATGTAAAAATTGAGTTAAAGCAAAAAAAATTCATGTCTTAAAAATTTAGAACGGAAATAGTTACACTTAAGAAATCAACATACCAACCAGACCGCATCCCTTGCCATCAGTGCAAGAACATCAGCACAAGATACTGTGTTTGGGCATGCCTTCTCCAATTTAGCTTTAACCCTCTCAACTGAACCAAATCCGCGAAGGGTGAGATTAGGAAGAGCTTTTTTCTCTGCTTTGTTTCCAGGTGTTGAATCCAGCAAAACAGAGCCATCACAACCCTGTACCAGAAAGATATGACTTTGTCAGTGTTTTAGAAACATTAAAAATGCACACGGGAGAATCATCCTACGTTGCCTTAGCTAACATAAATGACAAGAAAAAGTAAAAAAAAAAAAAAAAAGGTGGCAATAGTTATGTTGATCAGTACAATTTTTATTAAGCATAATAAGAATGAACATAATTAATTAGTAGAACTAGTGGGTAAAGGAAAATAGATAAGTAATTAATCATTAATACGATGACATACTCTAACAAAACAATCGTGGAAATGCAGTCTGAGAAATGGACCAGCAAGGCTTGGTGCAACAGAGAGAATTTGAATCATCTCTTTCCGCACAATTTCTTCGGCATTTGGGCATCTCTTGCTATAGTAATTGACACTCAACTGTGCACTTGTCGACCCCAGAAGAAGAAACAAGCTTGCTAGAGGAACCAAAAGCAGTACAAGAGCTCTTGATTCCATTTTGAGAGAAGTCAAAGGTTCTTAATTTGTTCTTGTACAGTGGATGAAAGGTGGGGTGTGAATTAATGGTACTTATATAGTGGCATTACGGAAGCTTAATTAAGTGGCATTTGACTGGGTTACCATGATTACTTCAGTTTCCCTGTCCTTTACTAGTTTAATAATATGTTTAAAAAAAAAATCATTGGGTTGTAAGAGGTTTGTTTCCAAACTCTTCATATTTTTACAAATAATTTCTCTAGTCGAATTTATAACTTGCAACATTAACTCAAAATATTTTGCCGGTAGCTACTAGAACAAAAGTAGGTTTTTCAAAGAACAAGAGTACCTTGTCTGGCCCCAGATGGCTCCGTTTGGATGGCTTCTTCCCGGAATAAGGAATAATCACTTTTTACCAATAAATTTATTTCTAATCATCCATACTCTTCACAAAAGTTACACACTTCCCAATAAATTTACCCCTTCCCAATAAATTTCTCCCCTTCTTCTTTCTTCCTACCTTATTCTCAACGCATCCAAACGGAGCCATAATGATTGTTCTCGTTATCTGTTTCGTGCCATAATTATACGAGTAGTGATCTAAATTAATTGTTGCAGAAGAAAGTTCGGAATTTGGTACAAAATAAAAACCAAAATAATATAAAATTTAATCTTCTGAACCAGTTTAATTATTTTAATTTTGCAAATTAGTATGTTTTCTTTAAACATAAATTTGGCGCGTATTAAAATTAGAGTACTTTGGGACATGCATGTTTGATGTGGCAGCTATAATGAAACGAGATTTCTTTATATTATAACACAAATTAAGTCACGAACTACTTTGGCTAAACTGCTAGCAGCAAGTTGCAAGTATACAAAAAGGCATCGACTTTAGCATTCTCGAATTACATATTATTAAGAATTTATAAAGGAATATCTTGAGTAATATTAAATAAATTTGATAGAGAAATTCAGAGGTGTACGCCAATCAAACAAAAAAAAAAAATTTAATAAGTAGTTGACCCATGCATAAAACATAGCTAAAACAACAACCGTAGGAGCTAATTAAGACACACAAATCCGCTGGAAGAAGAATCCATGCATGTGCACTGTTAATTAAGTTAGATAATGCCGTAATGCTTAGTTTACTATGAAACGAAATTCGACGAAAATTAACAAGTTTGATCCTTTATGGCACATTGGCACCCCACTTTTCGGCGGTATAGGAATGCATATAATGAGGCAGCTCAATGGCCGAACCCTATATTGTCAAAATATATTTATATTTCATTCTTTAACATATTTATTTAATATATTAAGTCTGTTAAGTTATCTGATCTTAAAATGAATTTTTATATATTCATTCGGAGTGTATATTTCATTTTACAAAACTTTGAAATAAATATATTTCATTCTTTAACATATTTATTTAATATATTAAGTCTGTTAAGTTATCTGATCTTAAAATGAATTTTTATATATTCATTCGGAGTGTATATTTCATTTTACAAAACTTTGAAATAAATAATAGTTGTGAACTTATCAATTAAAATCCAAATATGACCAGAGTAATCTTATTGAATTTAGTTCTCTAATCATTCTAAGGAAGTAATATTTTGTGATCAACGTTATTCCTAGATTGAAGTACGGAAAAACATCATAAAATTTGTTGATATTAATTTATTTTGCTTTATGCACTTTTTGTGTATTACAATGTTGATGTTGTTAAAATAACAGCATGAATAATTACGTACTGAAACCATTAATATTTTATAATTTAGTTTCCTATTTTCCGGTTAATAAAACCTGAGATTACGTACTGAAACCATTAAATCAACCAACCTAAAAATAGGTAGATTAATTAAATACATTTATATTGTGGTATAAACCACCTGTTATAAATTAATTATGTGTACCCTTCAATGAAATTTTGAAGAAAGTTAATGCAATTACGATAATGAAATTATGAAAGTTAAAAATTGATTGGACAATCTGCTATATATATGAAGGAAAGCACGGTAAATAAATTAAAAACCTGAAGAGAGTACATATATATGCATGCATAAGAAAACTTGTCACGGTACTGTTAATTACACAAGTGCACACAATACCACATATTTTGTGTAATAAAAAGGCGAAGCGCAACTGAGATAGTCGGCTCAATGTCCAATTTGTCACGGTAGTTAACGTTATTGAAAGTGATAAAATCAAGCATGTTTCAACCATGTCTCGGGAATGTATGACCAATGTAAATACTTAAATGTTATTAAGTTATTTGTTCATGAGGGATATACCATCTAACCGCCCCGAGTATGACGGTCTCACCGTTGTTTATTGTTTAATTTGGCATACGCATGTTATGTTTGTTGAGGATTTTGTTCCGATATATCACTTTCAATCCTTTGATTAATTTCTTGATCCAATGGTTCTAAATAAATCTTAATAATCGATCCATATAATCACTATATCTTACCGTGTATGATCCCATTTTCCCACATATCTTAATTTCTTTCCTCAACAATTAAACTTTAGCTCACTTGACAGCTGCTGTCAAGATCTCAAAAAAAAAAATAATACATAAAGAAATAAATAAACTTTTTTAGCTTCATGCATGAACGAATTTTAATTTATCTTTCCAATTGGCGCAATGTTGGGGTGTGAAATCTTAATTTATCTCTAAAATTAAATTGACCATCTCAATTTAATTCAGAGTAGCACACAAGAAAATACCAACAAATTGAAATTTTACTATTTTCTTTAAAAGAAACTGAAGTACGAGCAAGATTACGAATAATGTAGTAATTAAATTAATCAATGAATGTTAAAAATAAATAATATTATTTGACATTGAAAATTATACGTGACAGGACCTTAGACCTGCCGCTTCATACACACGGCATAAGAATCTAATTGGAGTGAAATAGAGACATGCATTTAGAATGTGAAAAAAATAAAAAATAAAAGATGATGAATTTCGATAGTTTTCTTGTGTGTAAATGTGTATATGGTGCTTCGAGAAATATCAAATATTCATGCATTGGTATGTAAGTAATAACGCTAAAATTTTGTGTTTTGAAATTAAATGACTGATTGGAATGACTCAATGTGATTGGTATATTTTAAGCATTATAGGAAACTAAATTTATTAATTTATTTTAAATATTTTATAATTAAATCCATCCCTATTTGACAGTTCAGATTTTTTTTAGATCAAAGAATTTTTTCTTTATCGGAAAAATAGTGAATTTTTTTTTTTTTAAAATTATAAAATTTATTCTTTAATCACAAAAGACTGATGGGTTTTTATTTCGAGAAGCATCGTGACACAATTTTACATACGAATTTTTATGCAAGCATGTGTATATGACTATATGGATAATAACTCAGCTACATGACGTGAATAACAAGAGCCATAATAGTTTAGTAAAGGTTTAGCCAATAATATGGCAATTAATTTGTAAAAACTAAGAACTAAGACGGCGAATAGTCAATGAGATATACATACCAAGGTCTTTCATGATCTGTCCCCATGTTACTCCAATCACAATGCGTGTTAGAATTTCTTCCTTTACATTAATTTTGATTGCAAAATTAAAGAAAGGCAAAATGCCAGAGCATAAATTTACCTTATCTTGATTGATAGGTTACGATACCAGCTGCCAAGTCAGACTATCGAATTTTTGGCTGTTTTTGAGCCGAGAATTAAGCAACCATGTTTTAAATAATCAACAATAGTTGTGCCACTAATACCATTTTATACATTACACAACTGATATTATGAAGAAATTACTTATTAGTCACTAGCTTGATATATATTAATCGAATTAATTTGGTGCAACTTTATTTTTAACGTCTCTATTTATTATTATTTTTTTTAACTATTAGAAACTTCTATCTTACAAATTTCCAAAATATGTGATTTTTTTTCAGAGAAATATTCTTTCCACGGACAAATAATTATCTAATTTACACAAACAAGTTATTAGCAAACCAAATGAGCTAATTCAAAATTCAAACGAATCAAGCTCGAACTATAGGCAATTAGCTAAAAACTACAGCTTTTTTTTTCGAATTTGAAAATCAAACAAACAAAATTTGAATGAGAGCAGTATCAAAATATTACACTGCAAAGATGTCATCATATCGAGTATTTTCAATTTTAGAAAATTAAAATTTTAAAAAGTGTCTCAACAAATTAATTGACAACTTTAATTAAAATTTCATTCAATTGAATAGTCTTGGCCTACATACAAAACTGTAGGAATAGTTTAGGTTGAAATGGCCACTATTTAAATTATTTCAGTCGACGATCATTAAATATTGAGTTTTAACAAAATCGACGTTAGAAAAAATTTCGGGAATCCCTAAACTCATACAATTTTTATCTTTCTCTGTCTCATACAGAGAATTTTCATCTAAATTAATTATAACGATTCACTTTTCTATAACCCTCTCAATTCCTCTTTAATTGGATATAACTCCCTGAAAATTGCAAAATTAGATATAACGTCCCTCTAATCATAGTGTATGTGATATAACCCCTTTTTTCTCGATTTTAATTAGTTTTTTATGGAAAAATTAAGCCAAAAAAATATGAGCAAATTGGTAGAGAGGGAACTTTCATATTTTTTATGGAATTGAATTTTTTGCAGAAAAAAATGAAGAAAAGAATAGAAAGGGGTAATATCCACATATACCATGATTAGAGGGAATATTTCTGGTTTTGAAGTTTTGAGGAGTTATATCCAATTGAAGAAGAATTCGGAGGGTTATATTAAATTTTTCCTTAGTTACTTATTTATCTCAGCTGTTAGATAACATGTGGATTTTTATTTTGGAGAGTCGGATCTGACTCCCTCTTTCCGTTTCCATTTTCAGTTTTTCTCTTAGCCGGGTGAAACCACCCCATCCCCATAGCGGACCACCATTTCATTTCTCCTCCGCTAACCCGTTATCCGTTTCTTAAGCCTTGGGCCCCTCTTCACGCGGACCCACCTGCGTTAGTGTTGGCATGGCCGCATGGGCTGGGCTGGCTTTTCTCTGTTTGTGTGTTTGACAACACACTTACACACACGAACAGCGGCAGTTCGCGCACGAGCTACGATTACGAACAACGCAAGTTCTCTCTTGTTCCCAGAATCCCAATTGCACCGAAATCCAAAAATGCGAACAAGCACTTCTTTGTTCGTGAACTGTTTGTTCCCTCCGCTACCGAACACATCTTTGTAGCAAAGTATTCAATTAAATAAAATTTGAACAGTTCATAGAAATATAAAATGAATTTTCGGAAATTTAATTATAAAAAGTAGAATTAGCGATGACAAAACCTATGTTACTGTATTACTGGAGGGCGTTTTTTTAATATAATGCAACATGTAGACTTCTATTGCAAGTTAGATCAAATTAGAATAGCATAAATCTTAAATACTTCAATTTCAAGTCAGACTCTTACTGTTCAATTATCTGGGCCGTTCATTTTTTTCTCTGTGTGATGGATCTCATCTCCTTCGTCCGTCTCCACTCAGCATTTGCGCTGGCCCATCTCTTAGTTTTATGTTGCGATTCTCTTTGCCTCATTGTGTGTGTTCTCATTCTTCTTCTTCGTTCTCTTGCGATTCTCTCTGCCTTTGGCCGCCGCATCGGATCCAGATTTTCTCTTTTCTCCGCCGACCCACGCCTCTGCTGTACTTCGCGGTCATTCCAACGAGTACGGATGTTTTGGTGTGCCTTATGGTCTTATGGATCCTCCAGAAGCCTCTCCGCACCACTGTTGCTGTTAGGAGGTTCAGGCTTTCTTACTCTTCTCTTCTCTGCGTTCTTCCCGTCGATATTTCCTCCAGATATTTTTTTTTCTCTGCTTTTTCCCTCTTAATTCTCTTCCCGTATTTATTGTTCATTTTGTTTCTGCCAGGATTTAGCCAAAATTTTTTGGGTTTTGCTGCGTTCTGCTTTGTCTATTTACATGGATTGCGTCATTTCTGTTCATGACTTATTTCGTGCTTTATTTTTCAGATTCCTGCGGTTGTTGCCGGTGGATTTGTGCTGCTTTTGGAGGTAGTTCTTACCTTTTCTTTCTTCTTTTTTGCCAGTTTGGATGTTGCTTGCCAGTCAAATGTGCTGTTCAGTTCTTTGGGTTGTTGATTTTTGGTGAAAATAACTGGTCGGTCTGTCAAAATGACTAACTGTGGTTGCTCGCTTCTTAATTTGAAGAACTTTCAAGAGTTCTTCAGGTTTTGTAAAACACATGCGTGATGTTTCAGCTTATAAACTTTGTACAACATATGGGTCTCTAACTTAAACACATGCGTGTTGTTTCAGCTTAAAATAATCATATAGATTCTGGTCCTCACCACTTGCAATTTGTCTGCATAACGTACCAGGTTTTTGTTGTTAATGAAGGAGAATGCTACTGCTAAGATTGTTGTTCTTTTTGGTGGAGCCAGAAATGAGCACATGAGATTAGAGAGCTTTAGCAGATAAATAAATTTATTTCATAGATTATCTAGGTAAGCAACGCGTAGGTGGAAAGAGCCATAAAAATCTTCAGTTCAATTATCAAAACGGTTAGCTTCTATTTTTGTTTAAAATATTAATTTAAAAAAAATGACTTTATCTTCAAAGAAAAGCCTACCAGTATGAAGCCAGCAAATATGAATTTATATGATTTAGTGTGCACTTTCAACTTGGTCTAATTATCTGTGTTAAATCTCTTTTTAGCATGCACTACCTCATTTTTCTTGATGCTTCAAATGTTGTGCCTGCAATAAAAATTGAGGAGAGATGTTGCCAGTAAAGAGGCATACTGATAGCAATCCAAGATAGGAACGCAATTAATTATATATTGTACAATTATATTAATTCGTTCAACTTTGATCAAACCTACTAATTTTGATCAAACAGTGAGGTCCTGGATAAAATTTTATTTATGCTGGCATGCGTAATTTCTGTACAAACCAAATTTGTCCAGCTTTTAATTTTGGAACTTATTTTGTATTTGCAAGAATTTGCTCCAGTGTTGATCAATTGAATTATCCAAACACTACAATACCTTTATAAAAATGACATATACTGATTTCATGGTAAGGGTGTTCTATTAATAATTTTATTATCGTGATTATCTTAATTCAATATCCTACGTGTACAAATTAAATGGTACTGCCAAGTCAAGCCTAAAAAGTAAAAATATGCAATGCAATAGAGGGTAAATGGGATCATTGCACACATACTTTTTCAGAAGAAGTAAACAATCTAAAATGCATTGTTAAAGAGGATAAAGTGGATAAGGAAGAGTATAACTCTGGGTTTCTTAAACAAAAATGCTCATATGACAGACTGACGACAAGAGTAGGCTGATATATCACTGCGTTCTTTGATCGAGCAGCATTTGCATTGAGCACTACATGCTTATTAGTGCATATTTTGGCAAAGAACCGACACTGGAATGCTATGATCATTTTACTGGTAAGGTTAGTTATCCTTTTGCATTTAAATTGATACATGTTGATGCTTGATCTTCATTTCATGAATAAAGAAAAAGACAATGATGCAGAGTCGACCTAAAGTCCTAAAATATGAGAATATAAATTATCAGTATACAATTATGATACTCCAACTGTAAATGGTGAGCCAATCAAAATAATGCCTATTTTCACTAGAGAAGGAAAAAAGAAAATGAAAATTGTGCTTTTAATGGTAGTACTTATTCACATAAAAAATGTTATTGATTCATATTAAACATCCTTCTGTGCTTGCTATGATGGTAATTAGGTTAATTCATGGTGGCTTCATAATAAAGAAATGCCTAATAATCCAATCGTCTATGAAAATTCTTGACTGTGCTTTTTCCCCTTTCTGTTTTCACATTTGAGTTTTCTGTTGCTGTTTGTGTTGTTTCTAGGTTTGTGTGATTCTATTTCTTTGCTCAGTGGTTTGGGGCATGTGCTGATATTGGACCTGCTTTGGTTTGTCTATTCATTATTATTGCTCTGACATGATCTCATCCAATTTTTCTTTTTTTCCTTTACGGTGCTATGGGTCTTTACATGTGTTGTGGAATCTATGTGTGTTTCTTTACTGTTGCTGGTCTTTCAGCTGTTCTGTGCTTGCCTTTTGAGGTACGTTTTTTTCCTTTCACAGTTCTTATTTTCAGAATTATTCTTCTTACAAAAATGGTTCTTTAGGGCGCATTTCGTGCTTACTTCTGTTGGAAGTCACAATGTCAAAATGAATTTTTCAAACCATTTTTTTTTTGCATTTCGTGCCTGATTGACCCAGCAGGTGCTCTTTTGTTTTGTTAGGTTGCTGTCCTTTTGTTTTTCTGGATTATCTTGCTTTCATTTGGAGAGTAGTGCGCTCGGTGCTTTATACAGGTTCTCTTGCTTCTCTTCCTGGTGTTATTGATGTTTGCTTTTTCAGATTGGCTGTGGTTGCTACTGGTGGGGTTTCTTTACTTTTCTAGGTATGGCTTGGGCTTTATTTTGTTCATTTTTTTTGTTTCATCCTTCCTTGCCAGTGGAATTTGCAGGAATATGCTGTATTTTTTGGGTTGTTGGCATTAGATAGACAGAATTGAGGAGAAAACACACCTCCCACCATCCAAAAAAAAAAAGTAGTGTGCTGATTAGTAGAATGTGCAGTTCAGTTGGATTATCTTTGCTTGAGAGTCGAATTTGGTCCTTGGGTAGGTTGTGAACGACTTGGTGGTGTGCTTTTATTTTGTTGCTATTTTGTTTCCTTACTGTCGTGGTCCTTCTTGCTGTTATGCATTGTTCTTGCAAGGTATGTTTTTTTTTCCTTTGATGCTTCTCATTTTTAGATCGGTCATTGCTGTATAGAGAACCTCAGGGTAGGTTTCGTCGTTGTTTCTGTTGGGCTTTGTAGCATATTGTGTTACTGTGTTTTCCCTTGCTTGCGCATGCATTTTCGCTTGCTCTTTCCGTTCATGGCACTTCCACTAAATAAACTGCAAGATAACATTATTGTTATTTTTGCTTGCTCTTTTAGTTCATTGAGAGATGTGTAGCATACTTTGTTACTGTGTTTTCCCCTTGAGTTGTTCTACCATGACTGACTAATATTAGTAGAACTACATAGCACGCTTTTCTTAATTTTTATCTTAATTACCTATTTACATTATGAGACAGATTTTATCGAGTTTATGACTATAATAAGAGAAGTCGATACTGAAATGGAGATTAGCATAGTGGCAGCCAGCTTAGCATTGATCTTGGTCATGGACTCATTCTTTTAAAAAGTAATAGTTTCTTCCATTTTTTTCCTTCTTTGTTGTTGATTTTAATTTTTTTACAGTTTTATGTTAAATTGTTATTGGCATTTATGTCTAATTCATGCTATTAGACAAATAGTTAATCGGTATTATTACCAGCGATGCTTTTCTTTTTCATTTATTCAACTGGCGTAGAGTCTTCGCTCAGAATGCAAGGGAATATTTGCGATAAAAAGTGAACAGCTAGAACAATTTTGAGACATTCAAATAATTTTGCAATTTCATTGTCTTAAATTCAAATAATCTCGATTCTTCTCCATTTAACAACTAATTACTTCTATTAGTCATGTATATTATATATTTTGATGAATATCCCATCTAAATTAATTGTTGTATCAGTGCTCCTTGACTTAACTATGTCGGTTTTTAGTGAAATTAATCGTAGTATTACTTGCTATATGATAGGTTAGTGTGGTGATTGTTGCCTAGCCGTTAAAAAAGGATATATGATAAGTTAGTGACCGGATGGTGATGGCATGCTATTATGAAGGGAAAGGCTGGAAATTTTGGGCCGACACTGAACTCAAAAGCAAATTTTGTGGTCAATCCATTAAACTTGATCCTTTTAGCAATTTAACACTACAATTTGATGATGGTGAAGTCTTTGAATGGAGTAAAAAAATAAAAAATAATGATATTACCATTCTAACAGTACTTCTTCAGCAGCAATGCTTTAAATTTTTGAAACAAAAACAAAGCAAAAAAAAAATTAAACAATATTGTACTTATTCCAGTATCGATCATAGTTTCGTTATTGATCTCATTGGAATCTATCATTTCCAATACAGAAAACAATCTGCAAAAGGAGGAGCAAGCTATTCAGCGCACACTGCCACTAGAAGAAAACTTTTCTCAGATACAGACCCACTGGAACACAAGAGGTATGTACTTTTTCCTGTAACATCTGTTAGTATCTCATGCTCTGTGCCAGAGGGGATCACAACTAATGCCAAGCACGAAAATGCCAAAGAAAAATTACCGTTGCTCGCTCCAGTGACCAAAGAAGGAAAGCAAAAATTCTCAAATTTCACTAACAGTGCTGCTGGACCGGCAAGTCCATCCGGCTATTAATAAACTTGGTCCTCTAATTATGCAAGAGAATACTATTTCTACGCTGGTATTCGCGATGACAAACAAAAATTGATCTTTCATTTCCTGTTCGAGATCCCTGTCCTTATATTATGCACGATCTCAAGTGCAACAAAAAACCAATAAATAAAATAAATAAAAAATCAGTCCTACCTTCCTTAATACAGACAACAGTAAAATACACATCAATTGTTCAAACAAGCCTGTCTGATTCTGTACATAACATGCAAATATTTGTGTATTTAATTATATATGCACTTGATAGAAATACCACTGTGGTGGATTTATTTCAGCAATGTTTGTTGAAGACTCAGCCTCTTCAAGGAGCACAAGTTATTTTGGAACAAGACTATTACAGGCAAGCTTTTTAAGATAAACCAAGCATACGTGCCTTTGTACTCATCAATAGCTAGCCTTCTATTTTGCATGTTGTATGATAAGCTATATATCTAAGAAGAGTACAGAAACAGATGCTTTGCCTTAGATACTTTTAGACCTAGCGGACTTTTTTTTTTAACTGCATCAGATGGTCCTGACACGAAAATGCCATTGGTTGCAACTGTGCACAGTTGAAGCTCTATAATGGCTTGCAAATGTAATCAAAACTCATGTCCTTTCTCGGGACGTCTCAGTGTCTATATATATATTTATCTTTCTGCATGTATCATGAGTTATTCCTCTTCTTTCTTTTTCATGAAATAAGCCAGTAAATTCTGATCTATCGTGAGCTATCAGAAACATCATGAAAGACATGAAATATTCTGCTCTATTTTCTTCTACATGTATCATGAGTTATCTCTGTGTGGCACTTTTGCATGCAGTATTGTGCTATATTTTATTTGGCTTACGCGATGCCAAAAGAAAATAGCCGCCTTTAAATGATCAGGGCGCTAACAAGCTGGGAATTGTTGTAGATGGATCCTAATATAGCTTTCATTTGAGTATTCTTATGTATTAACCAGATTATTCCTCCAGTCCTTCTAAAAGTGTAGCATGAATGAAATAAATCAAATTGTAGCTCTATAATATAGATTTCCCGCTCTTATAAAATTATGCTTACATGTTGCTCTTTTACAAAAGAACCAGCAGAAAAGTAAAAAAAAAAAACCACCAAATAACTAAATAAATAAGAAACACACCTAAATCAATAATACAATCGGCTTAAAGTAATCATACATCGCGCGAAGCGCGATGGAGAAGCTAGTTCAGATTAACTTCAATTGTGAATGGATATCCGACTATTTTAAAATTTTAATTTGATAGTAACAAGAGTTCAAACAAATATAAAGTGTAAATAATACAATTCTAAGTATCATTTGAATATTTCAATCATTTCTGAATTCATTCTAAATAATTTAATGACAATAATCTACATCTAAACTCTTTATACTGTCTAGTATATAATTCATATCCTATTTATTCAAAAAGATTGGATTATACATGGTAATTATGCATATAAAGTGCAAATAATGCAATTCTAAATATTATTTGAGCATTTCAATCGTTTCTACATTCATTCTGAGTCATTTTATCTTAATAATCTACATTTAAATTCTTTATATCGTATAGAATATGATTCATATCTTACTTATTTCAAAAAGATTGGATTAACATGCTAATTACGCATATAAAGTGCAAATAGTGCAATTATTAGTATCATTTGAACATTTCAATCCTTTTTGGATTTAATCTAAGTCATTTCATCACAATAATCTATAATTGAACTCTTTATACTATCTAGAATATGATTCATATCTTATTTATTAAAGAAGATTTGATTATACACGGTAATTATGCATATCAAGTGCAAAAAATGTAACTTTGAGTACCATTTGAGCATTTCAATCATTTCTGGATTCATTCTAAGTTATTTCATCACAATAATCTACATTTAAACTCATTGTACTGTCTAGAATATGATTCATAAGTTACTTACTCAAAAAGATAATTCAATTCTAAGTATCATTTTAGTACTAAAATAACTTCTGGATTCATTCTAAGTGATTTCGTCAGAATAATCTACAATTAAACTTATTATACAGTCTATAATATGATTCATATCTTATTATAAAAAAAAATATTCGATTATACATGGTACTTACGCATATAAAGTGCAAATAATGCAATTCTGAGCATCATTTGCCCATTTCAATCATTTATAGATTGATTCTAAGTCATTTCGTCACGATAATCTATATTTTAATAAATTATACTATCTAGAATATGATTCATATCTTGTTTATTCAAAAATATTGGATTATACAAGGTAATTTCACACATAAAGTGCAAATAATGCAATTCTGAGTATCATTTGAGCATTTTCAATCATTTCTGGATTCATTCTAAGTCATTTCATCACAATAAGTTACATTTGAACTCATTATACTGTTTAGAATATGATTTATATCTTGTTTATTAAAAAGATTGGATTATATATGGTAATTACACACATAAATACCAAATCATGCAATTATGAGAATTATTTTATCATTTCTAACGTTTCTTGATTCAATCTAAGTCTTTTCATCACAATAACCTATATTTAAACTAGTTATATTGTCTAGAATATGATTCATATCTTGTCTAGAATATTATACAAGGTAATTAGCTACATGCCACCTCAAAACTTCAAAATTAAAAAAATGCCACCCTAAACTTAACTCTTAGAAAAATGCCACCCCAAATCAATTATACTCACAAAATTGCCACAATTATACAATTCTTATACATTCTGAAAATAAAAATAATATAATTTGAGATGTATTTCTTTATTCCCCAATATACCCTTTCTTTCTTCTTCCTAAGTCTCATCTGTACGAGAACCCCTTGTCTCCTTCCTTTCATACCGTCCTTAGGAGCAAGACTCCATTCCACAAATGGCGCTAGCCTCCAGCCACGATCGCCTTCTCCTCTCCTTCACCTCAGTCTTTTTCCTCCGCGGTCGACTCTCTCCCTCCTCCATTACTTTCGACTCTCCTCTTTCCTCCGATCGACTCCGGTCACCGCAACTTGTGCGATTAGGCTCAATAGCATCGTGGTAGTATAGATAATACACTTTGGAGGTTGGTTTTTGTTGCACATGGCTTCATTGGTGGGAGCACGACTAGGTTGGTACGGCATGGAAATGATTTGGTACTGATGGCATCTTGAAGAATTGGATTGGTACGTAGAGAAGTGTTTTGGGCTTTTGGCATCGAGGTGGTGAGGAGAAAGCATTCCATTAGTCAATTGGTCATGAGGATTGCTAATTTGGTGGCGCCTCTTGGCTGTAGTTCATGGGATTGGTACCACTACCAGTACCAGACTTAAATGATGATTATGGAATTTGCATTGAACGAGTTTTCTTGATTTTAAGTATATCCTAGACTTAGCAAACATTATATTAAAATCACCAACCATGTCTATCCTATTCAATTAAGTACAACACAACAAGTAATGAAACAATCAAGATCATAGTTTATTCACTGATGTCAGCCATGTTTCACAGAACCTCAATTTCTAATTTGCAAACCTGACTTTCACTTATTGAATAACCAAGGTGTTAAAAAATGCAAAAAGTTACATTTGAATAACTGAAATTTATCTTGTATCTTTAATATAAACATCGACTTTGAAATAATCCAACAAACTAAATGATACATCTTTTGACAAAATTGTGCTTTCATTAATCAATAAGAAAAGGCACTAAAGCCTCATGAAATTCTTGCATTCTTCAAGGACACGCATGTGATTTCGCCTACTGAAGATCAACTACACAAGCCTCAGTAGATTCTTACTGAAGATCAATAAGAAATACATCTCAAATTATATTATTTTTATTTTCAGAATGTATAAGAATTGTATAATTGTGGCAATTTTGTGAGTATAATTGATTTGGGGTGGTATTTTTCTAAGAGTTAAGTTTAGGGTGGCATTCTTCTAATTTTGAAGTTTTGAGGTGGCACGTAGCCAATTTTCCCAAATCAATAATACAATCGGCTTAAAGTAATCATACACCGCGCGAAGCACGATGGAGAAGCTAGTTCAGATTAACTTCAATTGTGAATGGATATCCGACTATTTTAAAATTTTAATTTGATAGTAACAAGAGTTCAAACAAATATAAAGTGTAAATAATACAATTCTAAGTATCATTTGAATATTTCAATCATTTCTGAATTCATTCTAAATAATTTAATGACAATAATCTACATCTAAACTCTTTATACTATCTAGTATATAATTCATATCCTATTTATTCAAAAAGATTGGATTAAACATGGTAATTATGCATATAAACTGCAAATAATGCAATTCTAAATATTATTTGAGCATTTCAATCGTTTCTACATTCATTCTGAGTCATTTTATCTTAATAATCTACATTTAAATTCTTTATATCGTATAGAATATGATTCATATCTTACTTATTTCAAAAAGATTGGATTAACATGCTAATTACGCATATAAAGTGCAAATAGTGCAATTATTAGTATCATTTGAACATTTCAATCCTTTTTGGATTTAATCTAAGTCATTTCATCACAATAATCTATAATTGAACTCTTTATACTATCTAGAATATGATTCATATCTTATTTATTAAAGAAGATTTGATTATACACGGTAATTATGCATATCAAGTGCAAAAAATGTAACTTTGAGTACCATTTGAGCATTTCAATCATTTCTGGATTCATTCTAAGTTATTTCATCACAATAATCTACATTTAAACTCATTGTACTGTCTAGAATATGATTCATAAGTTACTTACTCAAAAAGATAATTCAATTCTAAGTATCATTTTAGTACTAAAATAACTTCTGGATTCATTCTAAGTGATTTCGTCAGAATAATCTACAATTAAACTTATTATACAGTCTATAATATGATTCATATCTTATTATAAAAAAAAATATTCGATTATACATGGTACTTACGCATATAAAGTGCAAATAATGCAATTCTGAGCATCATTTGCCCATTTCAATCATTTATAGATTGATTCTAAGTCATTTCGTCACGATAATCTATATTTTAATAAATTATACTATCTAGAATATGATTCATATCTTGTTTATTCAAAAATATTGGATTATACAAGGTAATTTCACACATAAAGTGCAAATAATGCAATTCTGAGTATCATTTGAGCATTTTCAATCATTTCTGGATTCATTCTAAGTCATTTCATCACAATAAGTTACATTTGAACTCATTATACTGTTTAGAATATGATTTATATCTTGTTTATTAAAAAGATTGGATTATATATGGTAATTACACACATAAATACCAAATCATGCAATTATGAGAATTATTTTATCATTTCTAACGTTTCTTGATTCAATCTAAGTCTTTTCATCACAATAACCTATATTTAAACTAGTTATATTGTCTAGAATATGATTCATATCTTGTCTAGAATATTATACAAGGTAATTACGCATATAAAATCAAAATAATGCAATTCTAAATATCATTTGAGAATTTCAACCGTTTCTGGATTCATTCTAAGTCATTTCATCAAATAATCTACTTTTAATGAGATTCATTCTAAGTCATTTCATCAAATAATCTACATTTAAACTCATTATGATGTCTAGAAAATGATTAATATCTTGTTTATTCAAAAAGATTGGATTATTCATGGTAATTACGCATATAAATTGTGAACAATGCAATTCTTGACATCATATGTGTATTTCAATATTTTCTGTATTCATTCTAAGTCATTTCATCACAATAATCTACATTAAAACTCATTATAGAGTCTACAATGTGATTCATATCTTGTTATTAAAAAAAAATTGAATTATACTTGTTAATTACACAAATAAAGTCCAAATAATGCTATTTTTTAGTATCATTAGTTCATTTTAATCGTTTCTGGATTCATTTTAAGTTATTTCATCACAATAATCTATCTTTAAACTCATTACACATATAAAGTCCAAATAATATTCTGAGTATCTGTTGAGCATTTAAATTATTTGATTTATTTCTAAATTCATTCTAAGTGATTTTATCACAATAATCTATATTTAAACTCATGATTCAGTCTATAATATGATTCATATCTTGTTTATTCAAAAAGATTGGATTATACATGGTAACTACGCATATAAATACAAATAATGCAATTTGGATCATCATTTGATCATTTCAATCGTTTCAGGATGCATTGTAAGTCATTTAGTCACACTAATCTACATTTAAATTCATTATACTGTCTATAATTTGATTCATATCTTGTTTATTCAAAAATATTGGATTATACATGGTAATTACGGATATAAAGTGCAAATAATGCAATTCTGAGCTTCATGTGAGCATTTCAATCCTTTCGTATTCATTTTAAGCCATTTCATCAGAATAATCTACATATAAACTCATTATACTTTCTAGAATATGATTCATATCTTGTTTATTCAAAAAGATTAGATTATACATTGTAATTACGCATATAAAATGCAAATAATGCAATTCTGAGTATCATTGGAGCAATTCAATCGCTTCGAGATTCATTCTAAGTCATTTCTTCACAATAATCTACATTTAAACTCATAATACTGTCTATAACATATCTTGTTTATTCAAAAAAAAATTTGATTATACAAGATAATTACGCATATAAAGTCAAAATAATGCAATTCTGAGTATCGTTTGAGAATTTCAATCGTTTCTGGATTCATCAAAGTTATTTCATCACAATAATCTACAAATAAACTCATTATACTGTCTAGAATATGATTTATATCTTGTTTATTCAAAAATATTGGACTATAGACGGTAATTATGCATATAAATTGCAAATAATGCAATTCTGAGAATCATGTGAGTATTTCATTCATTCCTAGACTCATTCTAAATTATTTCATCAGAATAATCTGCATTTAAACTCATTGTACAGTTTATAATATTATTCATCTCTTGTTTATTCTAAAAGATTGGATTATTCATGGTAATTACCGATATAAAGTGTAAATAGTGCAATTCTGTGTATCATTAGCGCATTTCAATCGTTTCTGCATTCATTCTATGTCATTTTATCATAATAATCTACATTTATATTCGTATACTTTCTAGAATATCATTCATATCTTGTTTATTCAAAAAGATTCGATTATACATGGTAATTACACATACAAAGTCATTTCATCAGAATAATTTACATTTAAACTTATTTTACTGTCTAGAATATGATTCATATCTTGTTTAATAAAAAATATTGGATTATAGACGGTAATTACGCATATAAAGTGCAAATAATGCAATTATGAGTATTATTTAAGCATTTCAATCGTTTCTGGATTCATTCTTAAGTCATTTCATCACAATAATCTATATATAAACTCATTATACTGTATACAATATGTTTCATATCTTGTTTATTCAAAAAGATTCAATTATACATGGTAATTATGCATATAAAGCGCAAATAATGCAATTCTGAGTATCATTTGAGAATTTCAATCATTTCTGGGTTCATTCTTAAGTCATTTCATCACAATAATCTGCATTTAAAATCATCATACTGTCAGAATATGATTCGTATCTTGTTAATTCAAAATGATTGGATTATACAAGCTAATTACACATATCAAGTGGTAATAATGCAATTCAGAGCATCATTTGTGCATTTCAATCATTTCTTCAAAATAATCTACATTTAAACTCATTATACAGTCTATAATATGATTTACATCTTGTTTATACAAAAAGATTCGATAATAAATGGTAATTTACGCATATAATTTGTAAATAATGCAATTCAGAGTATCATTTGAGGATTTCAATCGTTTGTGGATTCATTGAAAGTCATTTCATCTCAATAATCTCTATTTAAACTCATTATACTGTTTACAATATGATTCATATCTTTTTTTTATTCATAAAGATTGGATTATACATGGTAAATAAGCATTTAAATATCAAACAATGTAATTCTGAGAATCATTTTAGCATTTCAATCGTTTCTGGATTCATTCTACGCCATTTCATCACAATAATCTACTTTTAAACTCATTATATTATCTAGAATATGATTCATATCTTGTTTATTTAAAAAGATAGGATTATTCATGGTAATTACAAATATAAAGTGAAAATAATACAATTCTAAGTATCATTTGCGCACTTCAATCATTTCTGGATTCATTCCTTGTTATTTTATCACAATAATCTAAATTTAAACTCATTATACTGTCTAGAATATGCTTCATAATTTGTTTATTCTAAAATATTAGATTATACATGGTAATTATGCATATAAGGTGCAAATAATGCAATTCTTAGTATCATTTGTGAATTTCAATTGTTTCTGTATTCATTACAAGTAATTTCATTATAATAATCTACATTTAAAATCATTATACGGTTAGTAATATGATTAATATCTTGTTCATTCAACAAGATTGGATTAGACATGGTAATTACTAACATTAATTCCCAATAATGCAATTCAGAGAGTAATTTTAGCATTTCAATTGTTTCAGGATTCATTCAAAGTCATTTCATCAGAACAATATACATTTAAATTAATTATACTGTCTAGAATATAATTCATATCTTGTTTATTCAAAAATATTGGATAATACAAGGCAATTACGCATATAAAGTGCAAATAATGCAATTTTGAGCATCATTACACCATTTCAATCGTTTTTGGATTCTTTTGAAGTCATTTTATTGGAATAATCTACATTTAAACTCATATACTGTCAAGAATATGATTCATATATTGTTTATTCAAGAAGCATATAAATTGTAAATAATACAATTCTAAACATCATTTGTGCATTTCAATCGTTTCTGGATTCATTCTTAAGTCATTTCATCACAATAATCTACATTTAAACTCATTATACTGTTTCATAATATGATTCATATCTGGTTTATTCAAAAAGATTGGATTATATTATGCATATAAATTCCAAAGAATGCAATTCTTAAAATCAATTTATATTTTCAATCGTTTATGGATTTATTTTAAGTCATTTCATCCCAATAATTTACATTTGAACTCATTATACTGTCTAGAATATGATTTATATCTTGTTTATTCAAAAAATTGGATTGTTTGTCGTAATTACAGTTATAAATTGAAAATAATGTAATTGTGAGCATCATTTGAGCATTTCAATCGTTTTTGGATTCATTCTAAGTGATTTCATCACAATAATCTACATTTAAACTCATCATACTATCTAGTCATATCTTGTTTATTCAAAATGATTGGAATATAAAATGGTAATAATGTAATTCAGAACATTATTTGAGCATTTCATTGGTTTCTAAATTCATTCTAAGTCATTTCTCCACAATAATCTACATTTCAACTAATCATACAGTCTTTGATATTATCCATATCTTGTCTATTAAAAAGATTCAATTATACATGGTAATTACGCATATAAATTCCAAATAATGCAATTCTGAGAATCATTTCAGCATTTCAATCATTTCTAGATTCATTATAGGTCATTTCGTCACAATAATCTATATATAAAATAATTATACAACTTATAATATGATTCATATCTTCTTTATTAAAAGAATATTGGATTATACAAGGTAATTACGCATATAAATTCCAAATAATGCAATTCTGAGAATTATTTTAGCATTTCAATCGTTTATGTATTCACTCAATGACATTTAATCCCAATAATCTACACGTAAAGTCATTATACTGTCAAGAATATGATTCATATCTTGTTTATTCAAAAATATTGGATTATACATGGTAAAGTGGAAATAATACAATTCTTAGCATCATAGAGAATTTCAATCGTTTCTGGATTCATTCTAAGTCATTTTCTCAGAATAATCTACATTTATACTCATATACTGTCTAGAATATGATTCATATCTTGTTTATTCAAAAATATTGGTATATATATGGTAATTATGGATATAAATTGCAAATAATGCAATTATGAGAATCGTGTGAGCATTTCAATCTTTCCTGGACTGATTCTAAGTCATTTCATCAGAATAATCTACATTTAAACTCATTATACTGTCAAGAATATGATTCATTTCTTGTTTATTCAAAAAGATTGGATTATAGACGCTAATTACGCATATAAAGTGCAAATAATGCAATTCTGAGTATTATTTGAGCAATTCAACCGTTTCTGGATTCATTCTATGTCATTTAATCACAATGATATACATTTGAACTCATTATACAGTTTATAATATTATTCATATCTGGTTTATTCCAAATGATTTGATTATTCATGGTAATTACAGATATAAAGTGTAAATAGTACAATTCTGTGCATCATTTGAGCATTTCAATCGTTTCTCGATTCATTATATATCATTTCAACACAATAATCTATATTTAAACTTATTATACTGTTTATAATATGTTTCATATCTTGTTTATTCAAAAAGATTCGATTAAACATGGTAATTATGCATATATACTGCAAATAATGCAATTCTGAGTATTATTTGAGCATTTCAATCATTTCTGGATACATTCTAAGTCATTTCATCACATTAATCTACATTTATGCTTGTTATATATATCTTGTTTATGAGAAATGCTAGAGTCCAATATATTGGACGGATGGACTCCGTCCAATACGATCGTTTTCATATTTTTAAATTTCAAATAACCGATCCGAACCATTTAATATGTTCTCTTTATTGAAAACTTATAAGAAACCAATTTTTACATTTTTTCGAAATTTTTTACTATTTTTTTGATATTTTAGAAAATCGTTGTTATTGGATAATCCATAATGTTCATATCATGAATTTTCAAAAATACTAAAAATATAGTAAAAAAATTCGAAAAAATGTAAAAATTGGTTTCTTGTAAGTTTTCAATATGGAGAGCATATTGAACGGTTCGGATCGGTCATTTGAAATTTAAAAACGTGAAAAAGATCGTATTGGACGAACCCATCCGTCCTATATATAGGACACTAGCAATTCTCCTTGTTTATTGAAAAAGATTCTATTATACAAGATAAGCATATAAAGTCAAAATAATGCAATTATGATTATCATTTGAGAATTTCAATCATTTCTGGGTTCATTCTAAGTCATTTAATAACAATAATCTACATATAAACTCATTATACATTCTAATAATATGATTCATATTTTTTTATTCAAAAGATTCTATTATACATGGTAATTACGAAGATAAAGTGCAAATATTGCAATTCCGAGCTTCATTTAAGCATTTCAATAGTTTCTTGATTCATTCTAAGTCATTTCATCAGAATAATGTACATTTAAACTCATTATACTGTCTAGAATATGATTCAAATCATGTTTATTCAAAAAGATTCGATTATTCATGGTAATTACGCATATGAAGTGATAATAATGCAATTCTGAGCATCATTACACCATTTCAATCGTTTATGAATTCATTCTAATTCATGTTATCACAATAATCTGCATTTAGAATCATCATACGGTCCAGAATATGATTCACATATTATTTATTCAAAAAGATTCGATTATATTTGGTAATTACGCATATAAAGTGCAAATAATGCAATTGTGTGCTTCATTTGAGCAATTCAATCGTTTTGTGAAACATTCTAAGTCAGTTCATCGCAATATTCAACATTTAAACTTATTATACTGTCTAGAATATGATTCATATCTTTTTTATTAAAAAAGATTCGATAATAAACGGTAATTACGCTTATAATTTGTAAATAATGCAATTCTGAGTATCATTTGCAGATTTCAATCGTTTGAGGATTCATTTTAAGTCATTTCATCACAATAATTAATATTTAAACTCATTATATTGTTTATAATATGATTCATATATTCTTTATTCAAAATGATTGGATTACACAGGGTAATTAAACATATATATTCCAAATAATGCAATTATGAGAATCATTTTTAACATTTCAATCGTTTCTGTATTTATTCAAAGTTATTTAATCAGAATAATCTACACTAAAACTCATAATACTGTTTAGAATATGATTCATATCTTGTTTATTAAAAAAGATTGGATTATACGTTGTAATTACAGATATAAAGTCGAAATAATGTAATTCTGGGTATCATTTAAGTTTTTCAATCAATTCTGGATTCATTCTACGTAATTTCATCACAATAATCTACTTTTAAACTCATTATACTGCATTGAATATGATTCACATCTTGTTTATTTAATAAGATTAGATTATTCATTGTAATTACAAATATAAAGTGAAAATAATACAATTCTAAGTATTATTTGCGCACTTCAATCGTTTATGGATTCATTCCTTGCCATTTCATCACAATAATCAACATTTAAACACATTATACTGTCTAGATTATGCTTCATAACTTGTTTATTTCCAAAATATTCGATTATACATGGTTATTATGCATATAAACTGCAAATAATGCGATTCTGAGTATCATTGGAGCATTTCAATCGTTTCTGGATTCATTCTAAGTTATTTCTTCACGATAATTAATATTTAAACTCATTATCTGTCTATAATATGATTCATATAATGTTTATAAAAAAAGAATAGAATCAACTAGGTAATTACACATATAAAGTCAAAATAATGCAATTCTGAGTATCATTTGAGAATTTCAATCTTTTCTGGGTACATTCTCAGTCATTTCATCGCAATAATCTACAATTATTGACACCGATCAGATAGAGGTTTCAAGTAGTAAAAGATATAAGGATACAATTCACTCAAGGAGGAGTAACACTCAGCTCTCAAGAGAAAGAAAATAGAGATAAAACTCAGAAATTCGTATTCATTTCATAATCTGTCTATTACATCATCATCTTTTGCTTATAAAGCAATCTATTACATTTAAAACTCACTACCCATTAATACATAACCTCAACCACTTTTTCTAATATCAAAACACATTAAATAAAGTCCTAGAAGACCACAAAAGAAAGCACAAAACACAACAACAGAATAATAACTTTTTTTGACTAATTAAAACAAAAGATAACTCTTAACCAACTAATTAATTTTGTTGACTGCTTCTTTGACTGAATGACATGGCTGGGATGATTAGTCAGCATCTGACGTGGCTCGAACGGTGTCATTCGCTTCTGCTGCGCGGTAACTCGTCCCTGAGTTCAATTCATTATATCCATGGTTAAGAGACAGATCCTTCACATTAAAAGTAGTGGATACACCGTAGTTTGCTGGCAGCTCAACCTTGTATGCATTATCGTTGATGCGTTGCAGAATTTTAAATGGTCCTTTTGAACATTCTTCAATCACTTTGCAAAAGTAATCATCTTTTTTGTACAGCTCCTTAATTTCTTCAAACCCCACAACTTTTGCTTGCAAAGTGATCAGCAAGGAACGCCTAAGACTCAAAGCACCAGCCACCTGATTTAGAACCCCACTTTTGTGCTTGATATGAAAAGTATACTCCTGCAAAAATTCAACCCAGCGTGCATGCCTCGGTTTGAGCTTGTGTTGCCCATTGATGTACTTCAAAGCCTCATGATCAGAGTACAGAACAAACTCCTTCGAAATGAGATAATGTCTCCAATGTGATAGTGCTCGAACTATAGCATAGAATTCTTTGTCATATGTCGAGTAGTTCTTGCGTGAATCTGACAGCTTTTCACTAAAGAAAACGATTGGCCGTCCTTCTTGGCTGAGGACAGCACCAATTCCCACACCAGATGCATCACATTCAAGATCAAATACCTGCTCAAAGTTCGGCAATGCAAGTAAAGGAGCCTCCATCATTTTCGACTTGAGAAGTTCAAAACTATTTTCAGCATCTCTTGTCCATCGAAACACACCTCCCTTCAAACACTCAGTGATTGGTGCTGCAATGGTGCTGAAACTTCGAATAAATTGGCGATAGAAAGACGCCAACTCGAGAAAGCTGCGAACTTCATGAACTGAAGTTGGAACTGGCCAAGAGAGAATTGCCTCCATCTTTGATGAATCAACATGAATGCCTCCATTTGAAACAACATAGCCAAGAAACACCAAGTTGCTGGTCATGAACTCGCACTTCTTTAAGTTGACATACAACTTCTGCTCATTTAGCACCTCGAAAATTTTGCAAAGATGCTTGATGTGTTCATCTGGACCTTTGTTGTACACAAGAATATCATCAAAATAGACCACCACAAACCTGCCAATAAACGACTTGAAAACAAAGCTCATTAGTCGCATAAATGTGCTAGGAGCATTAGAAAGCCCAAATGGCATTACAAGCCATTCATACAGCCCATCACGAGTTTTAAAGGCTGTTTTCCACTCATCACCAGGTCGCATTCGAATCTGATGATAGCCACTTCGAAGATCAATCTTTGAGAACACATTTGCACCATGAAGCTGGTCCAACATGTCATCAAGGCGAGGAATAGGAAAGCGGTATTTGATGGTGATTTTATTAACCGCTCTACTATCGACACACATTCTAAAAGAACCATCTGTCTTCGGAACCAAAAGAGCTGGAACTGCACAAGGGATCATGCTTTCTCGCACCAAACCTTTTTTCAAAAGCTCATCTACCTGCCGCTGTAATTCGGCATTCTCCATTGGATTCATTCGATATGCCGCTTTATTCGGCAAAACTGCTCCAAGAACAAAATCAATGCAATATTGTATGTTGCGCATAGGAGGAACCCCTACTGGAATTTCATCTGGAATGATATTCTGAAATTCTGCAAGTAAAGGTTCTAACAATTCCAGATTTGTTATTACATCATTTGCAACCTCTTTCACCACAAGTGCATAAAATAATTCAGATTTTGAGATAAAGAAATTACTGTCTCCACTTGCAGATTTTGATGCACTTTTATGTTTGGAAGGACCCAAAGTCACCTTGATATCATCTTTCGTGAAAGAATAGGTGTTTCTAAATCCATCATGCACTGCCTTCCTATCATACTGCCATGGACGACCCAAAAGTAAATGGCATGCATCCATAGGAACCACATCACACCATACTTCATCACAATAATTTTCTCCAATGGAAAAATTCACTAAACACCTCTGCTCTACACGAACTGAATTACCCTTTTGTAGCCAAGAAAGTTTATAAGGTTGAGGGTGTTTTTCAGGTTTTAGAGGCAGCTTTTCAACCATAGTTTTAGAAACAACATTTTCACAACTCCCGCTATCAATAACAACCTCACATACCTTGCCATATGACGTGCACCGTGTCTGAAAGATGTTGTTGCGCAGCCATGCTTCGTTAGGTTCTGAACTTGCATTCAACACCCTTCGAATCACCAACAATTCTCCCACATCACCATATGTGACTTCTTCTTCCTCACATGGCTCATCAAAAACTGGTGGCAACTCCAAATTGAAATTTTCATTCTCCAAAGGTCCTTCAACAATTGCAAAAACCCGCTGGTTTGGACATTCTGAGGCTATATGTCCATAACCTTGGCACTTGTAACACTGCACAGATTTCGATTTCACTCGGGATGAACCCGCAACACTTTCTTGCATCGGAACAATTCTGGTGGTTTTGGTTGCTGCTGGTTTTGCTGTTTGAGAGCTACTACTACGGTTAGTCGAATAACCGCGGGTTGTTACATGAGAACCACCAAAACTAGTTGATTTTCTGCCTTCCTTCTCCTTCAATTGCTTTTCAATTTTTGTGGCCAGCTTAAAAACATCATGATAAGAACAAAAAGATTGAAGAGTTACCATATCATGAATCTCTTTTTGGAGCCCGCGAATATAACGGGCAATGGTCTGCTCCTCGGGTTCTACAACCCCACACTTCAACATTAGATAATCAAATTGCTCTGTGTAATCAGCCACGGTTAACTCGCGTTGAGTAAAGTCGTGTAGCTGAAGGAATGCCTCTTGTAAGTAACCATCAGGTAAAAACTTCTTGCGCAACTCTTTTTTCATCTTTTCCCAAGTTCGAATTTTTGACTTGCCCTCTCGCCCTCGCTTCATTTTTAACTGCTCCCACCAAATAGAAGCGTGTTTCTTAAGTTTGATGGCAACAACTTTCACCTTCTCTTCTTCAGAAATGTTGTTGTAGTCAAAAACTCTTTCAACTGTATTCAACCAATCAATAAACTCATCAGGATTAATTCGACCTTCATACACAGGAATATCACCTTTCAAATCAAAAGCCCGTCGGAAACCAGTGTTCCTTCGGGGTGGGTGTCGATGTCAAGCCTCTTCATCACTGGACCCATGGTCGTGGAAGGGGTTGGTCTCATCATCTTCACCGCTGGATTGATTGTCATCTGAGCCACGATTCGATGTATCGCGGTCACGCCCAGCGACCTCCAAGTGCTCAATACGCTCTCGGAGTTGTTGCACAATCTGTACCAACTGATTCACCTCACGATCTCGATCCTGCACCAGATTTCTAAGTGCTTGGATCTCTGCATCTCGCTGGTCTTGGCCCCCTTGCGTTCGCGGCCTACCACGACCAGCCATCGCAACCTAGAGTGCTCTGATACCAAATGACACCGATCAGATAGAGGTTTCAAGTAGTAAAAGATATAAGGATACAATTCACTCAAGGAGGAGTAACACTCAGCTCTCAAGAGAAAGAAAATAGAGATAAAACTCAGAAATTCGTATTCATTTCATAATCTGTCTATTACATCATCATCTTTTGCTTATAAAGCAATCTATTACATTTAAAACTCACTACCCATTAATACATAACCTCAACCACTTTTTCTAATATCAAAACACATTAAATAAAGTCCTAGAAGACCACAAAAGAAAGCACAAAACACAACAACAGAATAATAACTTTTTTTGACTAATTAAAACAAAAGATAACTCTTAACCAACTAATTAATTTTGTTGACTGCTTCTTTGACTGAATGACATGGCTGGGATGATTAGTCAGCATCTGACGTGGCTCGAACGGTGTCAATTATACTCATTATACTGTCTATTATTTGATTCAATCTTGTTTATTCAAAAATATTAGATTATACATGATAATTACCGATATAAAGTGAAAATAATGCAATGCTGAGCATTATGTTAGTATTTCATCGTTCCTGGATTCATGTTAAGACATTTCAGCAGAATAATCTACGTTTAAACTCATTATACTGTTTAGAATAAGATTCCAAAAAGATTGGATTATTGACGGTAGTTACTCATATAAAGTGCAAATAATACAATTCTGAGTATTATTTGAGCATTTCAATCGTTTCTGGATTCATTCTAAGTCATTTCGTCATAATAATCTATATTTAAACTCTTTATACTGTTTGTAATACGTTTCTTATCTTGTTTATTCAAAAAGATTAGATTATACATGGTAATTATGAATATAAATTCGAAAGAATGTAATTTTTTTTAAGTTTTGTTAGCTTGCTAAGCTTTGCTAAGCTTGGTTACTTTTTTGCCTGGTTTTTTTATTGCTGTATTCCCTGGATAGCCACTATCCAGTTTATCTAAAAAAATTATAAAAATCAATTGGTCATTTCAATCGTTTCAGTATTCATTCTATGTAATTTGAATACAACAATTTACATTTAAACTATATATACTGTCTAGAATATGTTTCATATCTTGTTTATTCAAAAAGAAGGGATTATACATGGTAATTACACATACAAAGTACAAATAATGCAATTCTAAGCATCATTAGAGAATTTCAATCATTTTTGGAATCATTCTAAGTCAATTTATGAGAATAATCTACATTTAAACTAATATACCGTCTAGAATATAATTCATATCTTGTTTATTCTAAAAGATTGGATTATACATGGTAATTACGCATATAAAGTGCAAATATTGCAATTATGAGCATCTTTAGAGCATTTAAATCATGTCTGGATTCATTCTAAGATATTTTATCTGAATAATCTACATTTAAACTCATATACTTTCTAGAATATGATTCATATCTTGTTTATTCAAAAGATTGAATTATACTAGTTAATTATGCATATAAAGTATAAATAATGAAATTCTGAGTATCATTTGAGCTTTTCAATCGTTTCTGGATTCCATTTAAGTCATTTCATCACAATAATCTACATTTAAACAAATTATACTGTTTATAATAAGATCATATCTTCTTTATTCAAAAAGATTGGATTATACATGGTAATTACGCATATAAATTCCAAATAGTGCAATTTTGAGAATCATTTTAGCATTTCAATCGATTCTGTATTTATTCAAAGTTATTTCATCATAATAATCTACACTTAAACTCCTTATACTGTTTAGAATATGATTCATATCTTGTTTATACAAAAAGATTGGATGGTACATTCTAATTACGGATATAAAATCGCAATAATGTAATTCTGGGTATCATTTAAGTTTTTCAAACAATTCTGGATTCATTCTACGTCATTTATCACAATAATCTACTTTCAAACTCATTATACTGTCTAGAATATGATTCACATCTTGTTTATTTAATAAGATCAGATTATTCATGGTAATTACAAATATAAAGTGAAAATAAAACAATTCTGAGTACCATTTGCACACTTCAATTGTTTATGGATTCATTACTTGTCATTTCATCACAATAATCTATATTTAAACACATTATACTCTCTAGAATATGCTTCATAACTTGTCTATTCCAAAATATTTGATTATAAATGGTAATTATGCATATAAACTACAAATAATGCAATTCTGAGTATCATTTGTGCAATTCAATTGTTTCTCGATTCATTGTAAGTAATTTCATCATAATTATCTACATTTAAAATCATTATACGGTTTATAATATGATTAATATCTTGTTTATTCAACAAGATAGGATCAGATATGGTAATTACGAATATTAATTCAAAATAATGCAATTGTGAGCATCATTTGAGCATTTCAATCGTTTGTAGATTCATTCTATGTCATTTCATCACAATAATCAATATTTAAACTCATTATACTGCTTAAATATGATTCATATCTTTTTTTTTTCAAAAAGATTGGATTAGACATGATAATTACGCATATAAATTCCAAATAATGCAATTTTCAGAATCATTTTATCATTTCAATCATTTCTGGATTCATTCAATGTCATTTAATCCCAATAATCTACATTTAAACTCATTATACAGTCTAGAATATGATTCATATCTTGTTTATTCAAAAAGATTCGATTATAGGCGGTAATTACGCAAATAAAGAGCAAATAATGCAATTCTGTGTATTATGTGAGCATTTCAATCGTTTCCAGAGTGATCCTATGTCATTACATCACAATAATATATATGTGAACTCATTATACTGTTTATAATATAATTAATATCTTGTTTATTCAAAAAGATTGGATGATATGTGGTAATTATGCATATAATTTCAAAGAAGTAAATTATGAGAATAAATTTATCATTTCAAACATTTATGGATTCATTCTAAGTCATTTCATCACAATAATTTACATTTAAACTCATTATACTGTCTAGAATATGATTCATATCTTGTTTATTCAAATAGATTGGATTATACATGGTAATTACGCATATAAAATGCAAATAATGTAATTCTGTGCATCATTACAGCATTTCAAACCTTTCTGGTTTCATTCTAAGTCATTTTGTCAGAATAATCTACATTTAAATTCATATACTTTCTAAAATATGATTCATATCTTGTTTATTCAAAAAGATTTGATTATACATTGTAATTACGCATTTAAAATGCAAATAATGCAATTCTGAGTGTCATTTGAAAATTTCAATCATTTCTGGGTTCATTCTAAGTCATTTCATTATATTCTCTACAATATGATTCAATCTTGTTTTTTTTTCAAAAATATTAGATTATCCATGGAAATTACGGATATAAAGTGGAAATAATTTAATTTTGAGCATCATGTGAGCATTTCAATCGTTCCTGGATTCATTATAAGTCATTTCATCAGAATAATGTACATTTAATCTCATTATACTATCTAGAAGATTCAGATCCTGTTTATTCAAAAAAATTGGATTATTGACGGTAATTACGCATATAAAGTGCAAATAATGCAATTCTTAATATTATTTGAGCATTTCAATCATTTCTGGATTCATTCTAAGTCATTTCATCACAATAATATATATTTAATCTCTTTAATCATAATATTTTTCATATCCTGTTTATTCAAAAAGATTGGATTATATATGGTAATTGTGCATGTAAATTCCAAAGAATGCAATTCTGAAAATCAATTTATCATTTCAAACATTTTTGGATTCATTATAAGTCAGTTCATCACAATAATTAGCATTCAAACTCATTATACTGTCTAGAATATGATTTATATCATGTTTACTCAAAAAGATTGGATTATACATGATAATTTCGCATATAAAATGCATTTAATGCAATTCTAAGCATTATTATAGAATTTCAATCATTTTTGGATTCATTCTAAGTCATTTCATCACAATAATCAACATTTAAACTCATTATACTGTCTAGAATATGATTCATATCTCGTTTATTCAAAAAGATTTGATTATATATGGTAATTACGGATATAAAACTGCAAATAATGCAATTCTGAACATTATGTGAGTATTTCAATCGTTGATGGATTCATTCCTTGTCATTTCATCACAATAATCTACATTCAAACACACTATACTGTCTAGAATATGCTTCATAACTTGTTTATTCCAAAATATTCGATTATAAATGGTAATTATGCATATAAACTGCAAATAATGAAATTCTAAGTATCATTTTTTGCATTTCAATTGTTTTTCGATTCATTGTAAGAAATTTCATCATAATAATCAACATTTAAAATCATTATATGGTTTCTAATATGATTAATATCTTGTTTATTCAACAAGATTGGATTAGACATGGTAATTACGAATATTAATTCCCAATAATGTAATTCGGAGAATCATTTGAGCATTTCAATCGTTTCTGGATTCATTCAAAGTCATTTCATCAGAACAATCTATATTTGCAGTCATGATACTGTCTAGAATATGATTCATATCTTGTTTATTCAAAAAGATTGGATAACACAAGGTAATTGCGCATATAAAGTGAAAATAATGCAATTCTGAGCATCATTAGAAAATTTCAATCATTTTTGGATTCTTTCTTTGTCATTTTATCACAATAATCTATATTTTATCTCATTATACTGTATGCAGTATGACTTATATCTTGTTTGTTCAAAAATATTGGGTTATACATGTTAATTACGCATATAAAATGCAAATAATGCAGTTCTGAGCACCTTTTGAGCATTTCAATCGTTTATAGAGTCATTCTAAGTCATTTCATCACATTAATCTACATTTAAATTCATTTTACTGTCTACAATATTATTCATATCATGTTTATTGAAATAGATTCCATTATAAAAGGTAATTACGAATAAATTGTGGTAATTACGAATAGATTCATATCATGTTTATTGCATGATATGTGGTAATTATGCATATAATTTCAAAGAAATAAATTATGAGAATAAATTTATCATTTCAAACATTTATGGATTCATTCTAAGTCATTTCATCACAATAATTTACATTTAAACTCATTTTACTGTCTAGAATATGATTCATATCTTGTTTATTCAAAAAGATTGGATTATACATGGTAATTACGCATATAAAATGCAAATAATGTAATTCTGTGCATCATAACAGCATTTCAAACCTTTCTGGATTCATTCTAAGTCATTTTGTCAGAATAATCTACATTTAAATTCATATACTTTCTAAAATATGATTCATATCTTGTTTATTCAAAAAGATTTGATTATACATTGTAATTACGCATTTAAAATGCAAATAATGCAATTCTGAGTGTCATTTGAGAATTTCAATCATTTCTGGGTTCATTCTAAGTCATTTCATTATATTCTCTACAATATTATTAAATTTTGTTTTTTTTCAAAAATATTAGATTATCCATGGCAATTACGGATATAAAGTGGAAATAATTTAATTTTGAGCATCATGTGAGCATTTCAATCGTTCCTGGATTCATTATAAATCATTTCATCAGAATAATGTACATTTAATCTCATTATACTATCTAGAAGATTCAGATCCTGTTTATTCAAAAAAATTGGATTATTGACGGTAATTACGCATATAAAGTGCAAATAATGCAATTCTTAATATTATTTGAGCATTTCAATCATTTCTGGATTCATTCTAAGTCATTTCATCACAATAATATATATTTAATCTCTTTAATCATAATATTTTCATATCCTGTTTATTCAAAAAGATTGGATTATATATGGTAATTGTGCATATAAATTCCAAAGAATGCAATTCTGAAAATCAATTTATCATTTCAAACGTTATTGGATTCATTATAAGTCAGTTCATCACAATAATTAGCATTCAAACTCATTATACTGTCTAGAATATGATTTATATCATGTTTACTCAAAAAGATTGGATTATACATGATAATTTCGCATATAAAATGCAAATAATGCAATTCTAAGCATTATTATAGAATTTCAATCATTTTTGGATTCATTCTAAGTCATTTCATCACAATAATCAACATTTCAACTCATTATACTGTCTAGAATATGATTCATATCTCGTTTATTCAAAAAGATTTGATTATATATGGTAATTACGGATATAAAACTGCAAATAATGCAATTCTGAACATTATGTGAGTATTTCAATCGTTGATGGATTCATTCTAAGTTATTTCATTACAATAATCAAGAATTAAACTTATTATACTGTCTAGAATACGATTCATATCTTGTTTATTCAAAAAGATTGGATTATACATGATAAATACGTATATAAAATGAAAATAATACAATTCTGTGCATAATTAGAGCATTTCAATCGTTTCTGGATTCATTCTATGTCGTTTTATCAGAATAATCAACATTTAAATTCATATACTTTCTAGAATAGGATTCATTTCTTGTTTATTCAAAAATATTCGATCATACATTGTAATTAAGCATATAAAAGGCAAATAAATCAATTCTGAGTATCATTGGAGCATTTCAATCCTTTCGGAATTCATTTGAAGTTATTTCTTCACGATAATCTATATTTAAACTCATTATACTGTCTATAATATTATTCATATAATGTTTATTCAAAAAGAATCGATTAAACAGCGAAATTACGCATATAATGTCAGAATAATGCAATTTTGAGTATTATTTGAGAATTTCAATCGTTTCTGGGTTCATTCTAAGTCATTTCAACACAATAATCTACAAATAAACTCATTATACTGTCTATAATTTGATTCAATCGTGTTTATTAAAAAATATTGGATTATACATGGTAATTACAGATATAAAGTGCCAATAATGCAATTCTGTGCATCAATTGGTCATTTCAATCGTTTATGGATTCATTCTAAGTAATTTAAATACAATAATTTACATTAAAACTCTTTATACTGTCTAGAATACGATTCATACATATCTTGTTTATTCAAAAAGAAGGGATTATACATGGTAATTACACATATAAAGTGCAAATAATGCAATTCTGAGCATCATTAGAAAAGTTCAATCGTTTTTGGATACATTCTTAGTCAATTTATTAGAATATTCAACTTTTAAACTAATATACCATCTAGAATATAATTCATATCTTGTTTATTCTAAAAGATTATATTATACATGGAAATTCCGAATATAAAGTGCAAATATTACAATTATAAGCATCATTAGAGCATTTAAATCATGTCTGTATTCATTCTAAGATATTTTATCTGAATAATCTACATTTAAACTCATATACTTTCTAGAATATGATTCATATCTTGTTTATTCAAATGATTAATTATACTAGTTAATTATGCATATAAGGTATAAAATAATGGAATTCTGAGTGTCATTTGATCATTTCAATCGTTTCTGGATTTATTTTAAGTCATTTCATCTCAATAATCTACATTTAAACTCATTATACTGTCTAATATATGATTTGTATCTTCTTTATTAAAAAAGATTGGATATAAATATGGTAATTAAGCTTATAAATTCCAAATAGTGCAATTCTGAGAATCATTTTAGTATTTCAATCGTTTCTGTATTTATTCAAAGTTTTTTCATCATAATAATCTACACTTATACTCATTATACTGTTTAGAATATGATTCATGTCTTGGTTATTCAAAAAGATTGGATTATACATTGTAATTACGGATATAAAGTCGAAATAATGTAATTCTATCATTTAAGTTTTTCAATCAATTCTGAATTCATTCTACGTTATTTCATCACAATAATCTACTTTTAAACTCATTATACTGTTTTGAATATGATTCACATCTTGTTTATTTAATAAGATTAGATTATTCATGGTAATTACAAATATAAAGTGAAAATAATACAATTCTGAGTATCATTTGCGCACTTCAATCGTTTATGGATTCATTTCTTGTCATTTCATCACAATAATCTACATTTAAACACATTATACTGTCTAGAATAAGCTTCATAACTTGTTTATTCCAAAATATTCGATTATAAATGGTAATTATGCATATAAACTGCAAATAATGAAATTCTAAGTATCATTTTTGCATTTCAATTGTTTTTCGATTCATTGTAAGAAATTTCATCATAATAATCAACATTTAAAATCATTATATGGTTTCTAATATGATTAATATCTTGTTTATTCAACAAGATTGGATTAGACATGGTAATTATGAATATTAATTCCCAATAATGTAATTCGGAGAATCATTTGAGCATTTCAATCGTTTCTGGATTCATTCAATGTCATTTCATCAGAACAATTTATATTTGCAATCATGATACTGTCTAGAATATGATTCATATCTTGTTTATTCAAAAAGATTGGATAACACAAGGTAATTGCGCATATAAAGTGAAAATAATGCAATTCTGAGCATCATTAGAAAATTTCAATCGTTTTTGGATTCTTTCTTTGTCATTTTATCACAATAATCTATATTTTATCTCATTATACTGTATGCAGTATGACTTATATCTTGTTTGTTCAAAAATATTGGGTTATACATGTTAATTACGCATATAAAATGCAAATAATGCAGTTCTGAGCAACTTTTGAGCATTTCAATCGTTTATAGAGTCATTCTAAGTCATTTCATCACATTAATCTACATTTAAATTCATTTTACTGTCTACAATATTATTCATATCATGTTTATTGAAATAGATTCCATTATAAAAGGTAATTACGAATATAAAATTAAAAATAATGCAATTCTGAGTATCATTTGAGAAATTTCAATCGTTTCTGGATTCATTCTATATTATTTCATCGCAATAATCAACAATTAAACTCATTATACTGTCTAGAATATGATTCATATCTTTTGTGTTCAAAACAATTGGATTATACATGGTAATTACGGATATATAACTGTAAATAATGCAATTCTGCGCATATCAATCGCTTCTGGATTCATTCTAAGTTATTTCATCACAATAATCAACAATTAAACTCATTGATACTGTCTAGAATATGATTCTTATCTAGTTTATTCAAAAAGATTGGATTATACATGGAAATTACGTATATAAATTGCAAATAATGCAATTCTGTGCATCATTAGAGCATTTCAATCGTTTCTGGATTCATTCCAAGTCATGTTATCTGAATAATCTACATTTAAATTCATATACTCTCTAGAATATGATTCATATCTTGTTTATTCAAAAGTATTCAATTATACGTTGTAATTACGGATAAAAAAGACAAATAAATCAATTCTTAGTATCATTGGAGCATTTCAATCGTTTTGGAATTCATTCGAAGTTATTTCTTCATGATAATATACATTTGAACTCATTATATTGTCTATATTATGATGCATATAATGTTTATTCAAAAAGATTTAATTACGCATATAAAGTCAAAATATTGCAATTCTGAGTATCATTTGAGAATTTCAATCGTTTCTGACTTCATTCTAAGTCTTTTCATCACAATAATCAACATTAAAATCTTTATACTGTCTATAATTCAATCTTGTTTATTAAAAAATATTGGATTATACATGGTAATTGCGGATATAAAGTGCAAATAATACAATGCTGAGCATTATGTTAGCATTTCAATCATTCCAGGATTCATTCTTAAAGATATTTCAGCAGAATAATCTACATTCAAACTCATTATACTGTCTAGAATAAAATTCGTATTATTTTATTCAAAAAGATTGGATTATTGACGGTAGTTACGCATATAAAGTGCAAATAATGCAATTCTGATTATTATTTTTGCATTTCAATCGTTTCTGGATTCATTCTAAGTCATTTCGTTACAATAATCTATATTTAAACTCTTTATACTGTTTATAATATGTTACATATCTTGTTTATTAAAAAAGATTGAATTATACATGATAATTATGCATATAAATTCCAAATATTGCAATTCTGAAAATCAATTGGTCATTTCAATTGTTTCAGGATTCATTCTAAGTAATTTCAATACAACAATTTACATTTAAACTCTTTATACTGTCTAGAATATGATTCATACATATCTTGTTTATTCAAAAAGAAGGGATTATAAATGGTAATTACACATATAAAGTGCAAATAATGCAATTCTGAGCATCATTAGAGAATTTCAATCATTTTTGGAATCATTCTAAGTCAATTTATGAGAATAATCTACATTTAAACTAATATACTGCCTAGAATATAATTCATATCTTGTTTATTCTAAAAGATTGGATTATACATGGTAATTACGCATATAAAGTGCAAATATTGCAATTATGAGCATCATTAGAGCATTTCAATCATTTCTGGATTGATTCTAAGATATTTTATCTGAATAATCTACATTTAAACTCATATACTTTCTAGAATATGATTCATATCTTGTTTATTCAAAAGATTGAATTATACTAGTTAATTATGCATATAAAGTATAAATAATGAAATTCTGAGTATCATTTGAGCTTTTCAATCGTTTCTGGATTCCATTTAAGTCATTTCATCACAATAATCTACATTTAAACAAATTATACTGTCTATAATAAGATCATATCTTCTTTATTAAAAAAGATTGGACTATACATGGTAATTACGCATATAAATTCCAAATAGTGCAATTTTGAGAATCATTTTAGCATTTCAATCGATTCTGTATTTATTCAAAGTTATTTCATCATAATAATCTACACTTAAACTCCTTATACTGTTTAGAATATGATTCATATCTTGTTTATACAAAAAGATTGGATGGTACATTCTAATTACGGATATAAAATCGAAATAATGTAATTCTGGGTATCATTTAAGTTTTTCAAACAATTCTGGATTCATTCTACGTCATTTATCACAATAATCTACTTTCAAACTCATTATACTGTCTAGAATATGATTCACATCTTGTTTATTTAATAAGATCAGATTATTCATGGTAATTACAAATATAAAGTGAAAATAAAACAATTCTGAGTACCATTTGCACACTTCAATTGTTTATGGATTCATTACTTGTCATTTCATCACAATAATCTATATTTAAACACATTATACTCTCTAGAATATGCTTCATAACTTGTCTATTCCAAAATATTTGATTATAAATGGTAATTATGCATATAAACTGCAAATAATGCAATTCTGAGTATCATTTGTGCAATTCAATTGTTTCTCGATTCATTGTAAGTAATTTCATCATAATTATCTACATTTAAAATCATTATACGGTTTATAATATGATTAATATCTTGTTTATTCAACAAGATAGGATCAGATATGGTAATTACGAATATTAATTCAAAATAATGCAATTGTGAGCATCATTTGAGCATTTCAATCGTTTGTAGATTCATTCTATGTCATTTCATCACAATAATCAATATTTAAACTCATTATACTGCTTAAATATGATTCATATCTTTTTTTTTCAAAAAGATTGGATTAGACATGATAATTACGCATATAAATTCCAAATAATGCAATTTTCAGAATCATTTTATCATTTCAATCATTTCTGGATTCATTCAATGTCATTTAATCCCAATAATCTACATTTAAACTCATTATACAGTCTAGAATATGATTCATATCTTGTTTATTCAAAAAGATTCGATTATAGGCGGTAATTACGCAAATAAAGTGCAAATAATGCAATTCTGTGTATTATGTGAGCATTTCAATCGTTTCCAGAGTGATCCTATGTCATTACATCACAATAATATATATGTGAACTCATTATACTGTTTATAATATAATTAATATCTTGTTTATTTAAAAAGATTGGATTATATGTGGTAATTATGCATATAATTTCAAAGAAATAAATTATGAGAATAAATTTATCATTTCAAACATTTATGGATTCATTCTAAGTCATTTCATCACAATAATTTACATTTAAACTCATTATACTGTCTAGAATATGATTCATATCTTGTTTATTCAAAAAGATTGGATTATACATGGTAATTACGCATATAAAATGCAAATAATGTAATTCTGTGCATCATTACAGCATTTCAAACCTTTCTGGATTCATTCTAAGTCATTTTGTCAGAATAATCTACATTTAAATTCATATGCTTTCTAAAATATGATTCATATCATGTTTATTCAAAAAGATTTGATTATACATTGTAATTACGCATTTAAAATGCAAATAATGCAATTCTGAGTGTCATTTGAGAATTTCAATCATTTCTGGGTTCATTCTAAGTCATTTCATTATATTCTCTACAATATGATTCAATCTTGTTTTTTTTTTCAAAAATATTAGATTATCCATGGCAATTACGGATATAAAGTGAAAATAATTTAATTTTGAGCATCATGTGAGCATTTCAATCGTTCCTGGATTCATTATAAGTCATTTCATCAGAATAATGTACATTTAATCTCATTATACTATCTAGAAGATTCAGATCCTGTTTATTCAAAAAAATTGGATTATTGACGGTAATTACGCATATAAAGTGCAAATAATGCAATTCTTAATATTATTTGAGCATTTCAATCATTTCTGGATTCATTCTAAGTCATTTCATCACAATAATATATATTTAATCTCTTTAATCATAATATTTTTCATATCCTGTTTATTAAAAAAGATTGGATTATATATGGTAATTGTGCATATAAATTCCAAAGAATGCAATTCTGAAAACCAATTTATCATTTCAAACGTTTTTGGATTCATTATAAGTCAGTTCATCACAATAATTAGCATTCAAACTCATTATACTGTCTAGAATATGATTTATATCATGTTTACTCAAAAAGATTGGATTATACATGATAATTTCGCATATAAAATGCAAATAATGCAATTCTAAGCATTATTATAGAATTTCGATCATTTTTGGATTCATTCTAAGTCATTTCATCACAATAATCAACATTTAAACTCATTATACTGTCTAGAATATGATTCATATCTCGTTTATTCAAAAAGATTTGATTATATATGGTAATTACGGATATAAAACTGCAAATAATGCAATTCTGAACATTATGTGAGTATTTCAATCGTTGATGGATTCATTCTAAGTTATTTCATTACAATAATCAAGAATTAAACTCATTATACTGTCTAGAATACGATTCATATCTTGTTTATTCAAAAAGATTGGATTATACATGATAAATACGTATATAAATTGATAATAATATAATTCTGTGCATAATTAGAGCATTTCAATCGTTTCTGGATTCATTCTGTGTCGTTTTATCAGAATAATCAACATTTAAATTCATATACTTTCTAGAATAGGATTCATTTCTTGTTTATTCAAAAATATTCGATTATACATTGTAATTACGCATATAAAAGGCAAATAAATCAATTCTGAGTATCATTGGAGCATTTCAATCCTTTCGGAATTCATTTGAAGTTATTTCTTCACGATAATCTATATTTAAACTCATTATACTGTCTATAATATGATTCATATAATGTTTATTCAAAAAGAATCTATTAAACAACGAAATTACGCATATAATGTCAGAATAATGCAATTTTGAGTATCATTTGAGAATTTCAATCGTTTCTGGGTTCATTCTAAGTCATTTCAACACAATAATCTACAAATAAACTCATTATACTGTCTATAATTTGATTCAATCTTGTTTATTAAAAAAATATTGGATTATACATGGTAATTACAGATATAAAGTGCCAATAATGCAATTCTGTGCATCAATTGGTCATTTCAATCGTTTATGGATTCATTCTAAGTAATTTCAATACAATAATTTACATTAAAACTCTTTATACTGTCTAGAATACGATTCATACATATCTTGTTTATTCAAAAAGAAGGGATTATACATGGTAATTACACATATAAAGTGCAAATAATGCAATTCTGAGCATCATTAGAAAAGTTCAATCGTTTTTGGATACATTCTTAGTCAATTTATTAGAATATTCAACTTTTAAACTAATATACCATCTAGAATATAATTCATATCTTGTTTATTCTAAAAGATTAGATTATACATGGAAATTCCGAATATAAAGTGCAAATATTACAATAATCTACATTTAAATTCATTATACTGTCTATAATATGATTCGTATCTTCTTTATTCAAAAAGATTGGATTATACATGGTAATTTAGCATATGAAGTGCAAATAATGCAATTCTGAGTATCATTTGAGAATTTCAATCGTTTCTGGATTTATTCTAAGTCATTTCATCACAATAATCTACATTGAAACTCATCATACTGTCTAAAATATGATTCACTATCTTGTTTATTCAATATGATAGGATTATACAAGGTAATTAGGCATATAATGTGGTAATAATGCAATTCAGAGCATCATTTGATCATTTCAATCGTTTCTAGATTCATACTACGTCATTTCTTCACAATAATTTATATTTAAACTCATTATACACTTTTTAAAATGATTCATTTGTTGTTTAATAAAAAAGATTCGATTATACATGGTAATTACGTAGATAAACTACAAATATTTCAATTCCGAGCTTCATTTAAGCATTTCAATCGTTTCTGGATTCATTCTAAGTCATTTCTTTAGAATAATGTACATTTAAACTCAGTTCTGATTGGATTATTCATGGTAATTACACATATAAATTGATAATAATGTAATTCTGACCATCATTTTAATGTCTAGAATATGATTCATAACTTCTTTATTCAAAACAATTCGATTATACATTGTAATTAAAGTGCAAATAATTCAATTGTGAGTATCAACGTTTCTGGATTCATTCTATGTCATTTCTTCTTAATAATCTACAATTAAACTCATTATACTGTTTATAATATGATTCAATCTTGTTTATTAAAAAAGATTAGATTATACATGGTAATTACGGATATAAAGTGTAATTCTGAGCATCATGCGAGCATTTCAATCGTTCCTGGATACATTCTAAGTCATTTCATCAGAATAAACTATATTTAATCTCATTATACTGTCTTAAATTATGATTCATATCTTGTTTATTCAAAAAATTGGATTATTGACGGTAGTTACGCTTACAAAGAGCAAATAATGCAATTCTGAGTATTATTTGAGCATTTCAATCGTTTCTGGATTCATTCTAAGTCATTTCATCACAATATTACTATATTTGAAGTCTTTATACTGTTTATAATATGTTTCATACCTTGTTTATTCAAAAAGTTTGGATTATACATGATAATTATGAATATAAATTCCAAAGAATGCAAATCTAAAATTCAATTAATCATTTCAAACGTTTTTGGATTCATTCTAAGTTAGTTCATCACAATAATTTACATTTAAACTCATTATACATTCTCGAATGTGATTCATATCATGTATATTCAAAAAGATTGGATTATACAAGATAATTACGGATATAAAGTGCAAATAATGCAATTCTAAGCATTATTTGAGAATTTCAATCGTTTCTGGATTCATTTTAAGTCATTTCAACAGAATAATCAATATTTAAACTCCTTATACAGTCTAGAATATGATTCATGTCTTGTTTATTAAAAAAGATTGGATTACACATGGTAATTACGGATATAAAACTGCAAATAATGCAATTTCTCAGCATTATGTGAGCATTTCAATCGTTTCTGGATTCATTCTAACTTTCTAAGTCATTTCATCACAATAATCAACAATTAAACTCATTATACTGTCTGGAATATGATTCATATTTTGTTTATTCAAAAATATTGGATTATACAAGGTAATTACGTATAAAATAGCAAATGATGCAATTCTGTGCATCATTAGAGAATTTCAATCGTTTCAGGATTCATTCAAAGTCATTTGATCACAATAATCTACATTTAAACTCATTAAACTGTCTATAATATGATTCATATCTTGTTTATTCAAAAAGAATGGAATACACATGGCAATTACGCATATAAAGTGCAAATAATGCAATTCTGATTATCATTTGAGAATTTCAATCGTTTCTGGATTTATTCTAAGTCATTTCATCTCAATAATCTACCTTTAAACTCATTATACTGTTTATATTATGACTCATATCTTGTTTATTCAAAAAGATTGGATTATACATTTTTATTATGCATATAAATTCCACATAATGAAATTCTGAAAATCAATTTGTCATTTCAATCGTTTCTGGATTCATTCTAAGTCATTTCATCCCAATAATTTACATTTAAACTCATTATACTATTTAGAATATGAATCATATCTTGTTTTTTCAAAAAATTGGATTATTCGTCGTAATTACGCATATATGATTCTAAGTCATTTCTTGTTTACTCAATAATTTCTGGATTCATTCTTAGTCATTTCATCACAATAATATACATTTTAACTCATTATACTGTCTATAATTTGATTCATATCTTGTTTATTCAAAAAGATTGGATTATACATGGTAATTACGTATATAAATTGCAAATAAAGCAGTTCTGAGTATCATTTGAGCATTTCATTCATTTTTGGATTCATTCTATGTCATTACATCACAATAATCCACATTTAAACTCATTATACTGTTTATAATGTGTTTCATATCTTCTTTATCCAAAAATATTGGATTATACATGGTAATTACGCATATAAATTCCAAATAATGCAATTCTGAGAATCATTTTAGCATTTCAATCGTTTCTGGATTTATTCAAAGTTTTTTCTAGACAATAATCTAAATTTAAAATCATTGTACTGTCTAAATTACGATTCATATCTTGTTTATTCAAAAAGATTGGATTATACAATGTAATTACACATATAAAAATTAAAATAATGTAATTCTCTGTATCATTTAAGTTTTTCAATTGTTTCTGGATTCATTCTAAGTCATTTCAATGCAATAATTTACTTTGTGCATTTCAAAGTGAAAATAATACTATTCTAAGTATCATTTGAGCACTTCAATCGTTTCTGGATTCATTTCTTATCAGTTCATCACAATAATCTACATTTAAACTCATTATACTGTCTACAATATGCTTCATATCTTGTTTATTCCAGAATATTTGATTATACATGGTAATTATGCATATAAAGTGTAAATAATGCAGTTCTAAGTATCATTTGAGCATTTCAATTGTTTCTGGATTCATTGTAAGTAATTTCATCATAATAATCTACATTTGAAATCATTATTCTATTTACAATAAGATTAGTATCTAGTTTATTCAATAATATTGGATTATACATTATAATCACGAATATTCATCATAATAATCTACATTTGAAATCATTATTCTATTTACAATAAGATTAGTATCTAGTTTATTCAATAATATTGGATTATACATTATAATCACGAATATTAATTCCCAATAATACAATTCTGAGAATTATTGTAGCATTTCAATCGTTTTTGGATTCATTCAAATTCATTTCATCACAACAATATACATTTAAGTTCTATATACTGTCTAGAATTTGATTCATATCTTTTGTATTAAAAAAGATTGGATAATACAAGGTAATTAAGTATATAAAGTGCAAATAATGCAATTCTGAGCATAATTTGAGCATTTGAATCGTTTCTGGATTAATTCTAAGTCATTTCTTCACAATAATCTATATTTAATCTCTTTATACTGTAAACAATGTGATTAATATCTTATTTATTCAGAAAGATTGAATTATACTTGTTAATTGCGCATATAATGTCCAAATAATGCAATTATGGGTATCATTACAGGATTTCAATCGTTTCTGAATTCATTTTGAGTCATTTCATCACAATAATCTAAATTTAAACTCATTATTCTGTCTTGAATATGATTCATATCTTGTTTATTCAAATAGATTTGATTATATATGGTAATTACGGATATAAAGTGCAAATAATGCAATTTTGAGCATTTCAATCGTTTTAGTATTCATTCTAAGTAATTTCATCACAATAATCTATATTTGAACTCATTATACTGTCTAGAATATGATTCATGTCTTGTTGATTCAAAAAGATTGGATTATTCATAGTAATTACGCATATGAAGTGCAAATAATGAATTCTTAGCATCATTTGAGCATTTTAATCGTTTCTAAATTCATTCTTAAGTCATTTCGTTACTACAATCTACATTTAAACTCAAGGAAGAAAAATGTAGTTCAAATAATACAATTCTGAGTATTATTTGAGCATTTCAATACTTTCTGGATACATTTTAAGTTATTTCGTCCCAATAATCTATATTTCATCTCATTATACTGTCTAGAATATGATTTATATTTTGTTTATTCAATAATATTGAATTGTTCATGGTAATTACGCATATAGGCTGTGTTTGGATGAGCCTAGGAATAAGAGAATAGCTTCTTCCTACTCCCAAATTTATTATAAACAACCCAAACTCTTCACAAAAAAGTTACACACTTCCCAATACTTCTTCCCTTATTCCTCTTATTCCCATGCCATCCAAACGGAACCATTAAGTGCAAATAATGCAATTATGAGCCTCATTTGATCATTTCAATGTTTTCTGGATTTGTTCTAAGTTATTCGATCTCAATAATCTACATTTAAACTCATTATATTGTCTATAATATGATTCATATCTTGTTTATTAAAAAAGATTCGATTATACATGATAATTTAGCATATAAATTCCAAATAATGCAATTCTGTAGATCATTTGAGCTTTTCAATCATTTTTGGATTCATTCTACGTCATTTCATCACAATAATCTACATTTAAACTTATTATACTATTTATAATATGATACATATCTTGTTTATTCAGAAAAAAATTAGATTATACATGGTAATTACGCATATAAATTTCAAATAATGGAATTCTGAGAATCATTTGAGCATATCAATCGTTTCTAGGTTCATTTTAAGTCATTTCATCACAATAATCTTGATTTGAACTCAATATACTGTCTAGAATATTATTCATATCTTGTATATTTAAAAAGATTGGATTATACATGGTAATTACTCATATAAAATGCAAATAATGCAATTCTGAGTATCATTTCAGAATTTCAATATTTTCTGGATTCATTCTAATTAAAGGCGTTACAATAATTTACATTTAAACTCTTTATACCGTCTATAATTTGATTCATATTATGTTTATTCAAAAAAATGGATTATAAATGGTAGTTATTCAATTAATCCAATTTTGAGAATTATTTAAACATTTTAATCGTTTCTTTATTCATTTTAAATAATTTTATCGGAATAATCTACATTTAAGTTTTTTATACTATGCATCTAATCATGTAGTCCATCCATGACAATCCGCTGTGGTAACATTTGTTGCTACATAATATAAAGATCTCAGAGACGGGAATCTTGAATGAAGCATTACAATAAAATGATCGAAAGATAAACAACTTGAGGACATTATGTGGTGAAAAGATTATGATCAAACACAATCATTCATAATTTTTGAAAGAATATTTTACATTTCGGAAAAAAAAAATTTGCTAACAACATATATTGACGCACAACGAGTGATGCAAAAAAAGGAAATTCGTAGAGTGCGATTAACTTCATTGAGAGTGCTGTCTACATTGGACGCGTGTCAGTCACTCTCGGAGAGTGCGATTAACTTCATTGAGAGTTGAGAGCGTTAATTCATAGAAAAAAAGGAAATTCGTTGAGAGCGATTCATTTTAAAAAATAGAAAATATTATATTATGCAGTAACTAGTAAGCTCATAATTTTTTTTCCGGAATGATAACTACAATCAATTTACCATCGTGCGTCATCGCTGAACAGATGACGTACGCGTGAGTCTCGTATGACTAGCTGTGTCTGTACCTGTTACAAATATTCAGTTTAATAACGAAATGTGTTCACTTTAATAATCACAATTATTCAGTTAAATACGTCAATTAATGATTTAATATAAAATCGCGCATCAGTCTTGGAGAGAGGCGCGTCAGGGGTAGAGTCGAAAAAAATTAATTTGAACCGGACTGGTTCATGACCCCTTTTAATTTTTTCGTGTGTTTTTAGTCTGGTTCGTGACCCCTTCGCTTGGTTTAGTAATAACATTTTTTTCTTATAACATTTATATTTTTTTATTGCAAATAACTGAACATTTATACTCAATTAATAGAAAATTTGTACTTACCCAACTGAACATTTGTACTTACTAAACTAAACTTTTATACTTAATAAAATAAACATTTTTCTTTATAACATATATATTTTTATTGCAATTAAGTGAACATTTATACTTAAATAACATAACATTTTGTATTTATTAAACTGAACATTTAGATTCGACAGAAGTGCGTTGGGTGACGAACCATCGCTGAGATACTATCACTAGCGTTCGATGATAATTAGTGCGATTGCACTAATTAATTTTCCTTTTTTTCGTTATTCAACTCGGCCCATTTTCAGAAACGTGCTTTGTACATCTTGTAGATTCGACTCGGCCCATTTTTTGAAAGGTGCTTTATACATCTTGCTCTCGAACTAGTTTAAAAAACTTGGGAATTTCGGAACTTTTAACTAATTTTGCAATCTCCATATATCATTCCTACTAACCAAATGCACCCACAAACCGGACCAAAATCCTCTGCAATGAACTGCTCTTTGCAATTCTCCATCACGATTGCCGATCTAATCTCGACAGTTAAGATTTATGAGCCGTACGGATTCAATATTAATCACGGAACATCCATCATTAATCAGACAATTGTGATGATTACTGCTCTATGTAGTAAAGGATATCGATTTCCCACATACCACGGTGGAAGGATGATAGACGCATGGCACCATGTGTACAGTTTATTTCCATCTATTTGTGGGAATATTTGTAGAACTACTAGCAGAAATAATTAATTTTATTTGAGGTTATATAGAAATTTTTATTACTTTCATATACTTTGAGAAAAACAGTCAACGTCACACTTTTTATTTTTCATGCATTTTTATGTCCGTTTACCAATATATGGTTGTTTAATTTATTGTTTTCCTTTGGAAAAAACAGTAAACTTTGAGAAAAAACAGTCTACGTCACACTTTTTATTGTATTCCTTTCACTCTGGAAATTGTTATGCCCGTTTACCAATAAATAGTCGTTTAATTTAATTTCCTGTTAATTAACCTCCAAATTTAATCTCTTTCCTTCAGCAAGAAAAATAAAAAGAGTAGCATGAATTTTATACAAACAAACCAACTAAATTATATTTTATTCTGAATGGCACAAAAATAAAAAGAATAAATTCAAATCCAAAAAAAAAAAGATGGAACATCGGTTAGTAGTTTACAACAGAACATGTCTTTCTGATTTCACCCTGGCTTCCTGTAAGTACATCAACATTTCCCATCTTAATCATCGAATCAGCAAAGTCTTGGAAAAATTCAGACTCAAATCCATTGGAATGTTTCAAGACATAGTCTCTGGTAAAACTGTTCGTCAACAGAGCCCAGTCAGAGTGGAAGGCAGATCTTCTCTTAGCCACAAGTTTGTAATAACTGTTATCGAATGTCTTGAAACTGCCTGGATCCATCTCGATGAGTGTTTTGGTATCTGTCGGACTGCACTTCGATCTCAATTTGGTTATGTATTTCATGTCCAAGAAGGGATCGACATCGCTCAAGTTGTCCAGTCCAGTGAAGTTATACAAACGGTCGCTGATGGATGAGCAGTGTGCTGTTCCAATTGTATGACCACCTAAATATCAAAGTTGAATATATAAAGAGAGTTAATTTTAGTAAAGACCATTTGTTCCAAATTGTAGTACTTTAGCATATGTTAATTACCTGAAAGAACAACAATGTCCTTGAGATCAAGGCCCTTGACAGAAAACATCTGAATCAGTTGTGTGAGATTTGCTTTAGGTGGTGGCAGTTGCTTGGTCTCATTTGCTAATGAGATCCTTCCATCTTTCCTTCCAAGCCATACTGGCCATGTGGGCCCTTTGCTCTGAAAAGTGGAAAAAGTAGATTTTTACATAAGATAATTCATGTTCATTCTTCTCATGAAATTGATAACTTATATAATTTCTTTGTCAGTTTAGTACATATATAGTTCTTTTTTCCCATCCATTCATGGTCGAAAGAAAAAAAATCTTTGATATGTGAAATTATATATCACAGTAGGCTAATCACCTTCTACTTCATAAAATTCATGCAAAAATAATTTATATTATACATTGCATTTGAAAATTTCATAATATACCTTGTAGTAATTTGTGATCTAAATAATAGCAAATAATTTATGTGTTGAAATTACTGACTACTGCTAGTTGTTGCAGTCGAAATCTCTTATGAACATCTGACTATTATGATTTATGAAAATATTATGCACATGTAGGTATAAAAAGAACGAGAGTTACTGTATGGAGACAAAAGGAAAAAGGGAAAAAAAAGGAGAAACATATAAGAAAACTATTATAAGTTAAGAAATCCACTTACCAACCAGACAGCATCTCGTGCCATAAGTGCGAGAACATCAGCACAAGAGACTGTGTTGGGGCATGCCTTCTCCAACTTAGCCTTCACCCTCTCAACTGAACCAAATCCGCGAAGTGTGAGGTTGGGTTTCGCATCTTTCTCTGCCTTAGTTCCAGATGTTGAGTCCAGCAGAACAGAGCCATCACAACCCTATAGCAGAAAGATATTTTAAATGCATTTATTTTAGGTGGAATATTTGAACAGAATTTTCTGTTTTTGGTAGAAACATGATCTCATCATAAAAAAGAATACAAAAAAATTGTGATAAAACAGATATATATAAAACAACAAACTTATATATATGTCTACTGATCTTTATGTTAAGATCGCAACACGTGCTATCATGGCTAGAATGATCGGATTTTGATTATGGGTATAAAAAGGCTATAACATCACAAATATAATAAATAATTAATCAAATTTTAAAAGTATACCCTAACAAAGCAATCATGGAAATGTAGCCTTAGAAATGGACCAGCGAGGCTTGGCGCCGCTGAGAGAATTTGGATCATCTCTTTCCGGACAATTTCTTCAGCACCTGGGCATGTCTTGCTATAGTAATCGACACTCAACTGTGCGCTCGTCAACCCCAAAAGAAGGATCAGAGAGGCTAAAGGAACCAGGACCACATTCAGAGATCTTGATTCCATGATGAGATGTATATGATCAGTCGATCTCCCTAGCAATTACTTGTGTTGAGATGAGGAGGGGTGAGGTGCTTATATAGTACCTCACATAGAAAGTGTAACTTGTTACTTGTACTTGGTGGGCCTTCCCATTGTAGTAACCAACTTCGCATTTCTCTGACCCTTGATTAGTTTAATTACGAAGTACAGCAAGGTCCGTGAGTGGAACACTCTAAAGATGTGTTAATCTTTGTTTAAAAAAATCAAAAGCAAAAGAACCAGATCAATATTAGTTAACTCCTTTTTCACAACATGAAAAAACTTGCCGAGGTTCATCTAACTTGTAGAAAAATTATATAAACTTTTGTTTTTAAGTTACTTGAAAAATAACTTTTGCGAATAGTTAATATGTAGAAAATAAGAATAACATTAATCATCTATATATATTCTCTTGCACATAACATGTAGTGGAGATGTCATATATTCCGTTTGGTTGAAGCAGTAACAGAAAGCACCAACAAGACCAGCATATCGCTGAGTTTACACGTATGAAGCTGGCAGTTGGGATGTTCCGTCTCAGTTCATAAATTGATTTATGTATGCCAGAGCTAGTAATTAATAACTTATTGAAACACAGCTAATTAGTAATTAGTGATTATATAAATTATGTACATAAAGACAAAGAGGCGGCTTCATGCAAAAATAATATATAGATATATAGAAACTCCGAAGAAGAATCCTTTTGCATGTGCACGGCTAAGTTAGGTAAACTTGTGAAGTTAATTTAGTTATATTGGCAACCACTACCGAAAAGTACCTCAACGAAGATTAATTAAATGAGTTTTCTGTGGCATTTCTATCTATATTCGACAAATTAAACATTCTCTGACAAATGTTCACAACTATTATGCAAATGATTTTTTTATATTTTAAAGAATTTGTGTATTAGTCTACTAGTCGACCAAGTACCAACACTTAATTAAGTATTTAATCAATTAGAGAACTACATAAACCACCACATAGTTTTACGTCACAGAAGACCCAAACGTAACTGAGATATATATTCTTCCAAGATGCTATTAGAAGCAGTTGTTAGGATGATGATCAGAATTCGTTGGAGAATGTTTTCGCATCGCCAATTATAAAAATCGGAACACTTTCCACCATGCATGTAATGAGCACTATCTCATAGTCTACACTAAAATTTCAAGTCTTGAACAATTACTTGACATGCAACAAATTACAGAGAGCAGACATTAATTGGTTAATTAATTGTTTGTCCAATGGATAAATTAGGGAATATTTGGAACTCCAGTACCAATATATTAATTATAATACCTATCTATTAAATGATGCACGGTAATTTAATGGTTGAATATATTTGAAATGTTGATTAAATGTTTACACTATTATTATAACAATGAAACATAAATATTGTTAGTAATTATATTTTAATTTAATAGGTAAATATTTGTTCTTAATGGGGTCGTTTTGGATTGCAAAGAATAAAGAAGAATAACTTCTTTCTAGGAATGACATCTTCTAACAATTATATATACATAATTTCAACAAAAGTAACTTAATACTAATAACTAAATGAAATTTTTTGTGCTCTTTAATTAGTATTTTATTTAATATTAAAATAAAATTTTTTAATAATTTATTTAAATTAGTATCAATTTGCTTATTCCTAACTCATCATCTAAATGACATTTCTTATTTCCGGAATAACATCTTTCCACTCTTCCCAAATTTGTACACTTTCTAATATTTTTTTTTCCTAAAATCTTTATTTTTTCCTTATTCCCATACCATCCAAACGATCCCAATATATCGATCGGAAGTGAATGCATAGTTGTATATGAATGTCATTGGAATATATTTATTTTCTGATAATTAGCCAGCCAAAGGAAATTATAAAATAAACAACTCATGAATATTTATTTTATTATGTTTCAATATACTATATATTCATCAATATTATTGATGAACGTACAAGGCAAAAGACACATCATTGATCTCTGCGACGGTTATCATTTGTTAGAATGTTTATTGTTATCAAATTCCCAATTGTTTTATGAAGGATACGTTTTTATAAAAAAATTAAGTGGAATGCACGGTAAAAAAGAACGACATGTTTGGTAAATTTTATTTCATGAGGTGAGTTTCATTATAGCTTTTCCGACCTTTAACGTCAAATCAAACTTTTTCCATAAATATAATTCTAGCGTGTATTAAAAATTCTTACATACTAGATATGGGAGTCATAACATTGCATCACTATATTTTTAGAGAGTAAAGTTCCGGTGCAACACTTTTTTTATGCCATAAATGTCACACTTTACTTTTTTATTTTAAATTTTAAAAATTTTAAATATAATCATCCGATCAAAACAGCTGATCTTGTTCGTTTTATTGACGGATCCATTGTCCTAAAAAATTAAAGTTAAAAAATGGACATATTAGAATTAATCTATTTTAGTTATTTTGATCCGTTCATTTTTTACCTTTTGATCAAGCATCAAATAAACTTCAAAAATTATAAAATTTTATGACAATGCATCCGTCGTTATCATAGAAAATCGTCATATAAACTTAGAATAAATTTTCAACCCAAAAAAGAACTTACCAAAAGTAACTTGTGGCATAATTCTGATCGCATGTAGTCGGAGGGGATAAATTTTTTTTTTCTATAGATTAGGCATGAACTACGTTCCTTAGATTTGTAAATATATCTGCTTTAAATTTCCAAATGTATTTAACAAAAACTAATTTTAATTTATTTAACATAAAAAACTATTTTTAATAAAATCCAATAGCGACCACAACTTTTAACTAATAATAATACAGAATATAGATGTAGATATATGATATTTTAGGGGATATATTTAGTCTAATGATAGGAAACTTCATCTCCGTTCATTAGTCTGAAATCGTTAATATCATGTTCTTATAATAAAATTTCTCTCTTTCAATAAGAATATTTTAATAATATACTAACATAATATGTACATATATATAAGCCTATTAATGCTAGAATATCAATTATGTGATCAGATAATTTTTGTTTTTAGAAAAACTTGACAGCTGCTGCCAAGTAAAAAAGAGGAGGTAATTTGAGTCAGAGATGTTTAATTTGTAAATCCAAATTCAAAACGAGAAATGATTAGACTGCCGACCGGTCAATGCCAATCACCAAATCTATGGCTTGTGACCTGTGCCATGTTGCTCCAATCAAACAATTTGCTTCTTATAGTTTGGATGATTGAGAAGAAATAGGAAGAAGGAAGAAGGGAAGAAAAAAAATTATAAATAATTCAAATTTTTTACAAAGTTACACACTTTCCAATATATTTTTTCATTTTTTTTCTTTTTTCCTTCTTCCCACACCTATCCAAACTAATATTTATTCATTAATATCCATTCAATCACCCACTATGTAATGTATGAATTGTCATTTACCAACCAAGTCAAACTAATGCAAAATTTGAGCTATTTTTGTGGAACTAAGCAATTTATACAGCCATATTGCTCCACCAAATTTGCAATATATAATGGATATTATAGGTGAAATGATGAAGTACTTCTTAAGCAAGTCAACTTGTGGCAGCCTATGACGTGTTTCTGTCTGTATTTGTGTCCTGTTTTTTCATATTTCTTGAGTACAAAAATTCTCTGTCTCATATCTTAAATTTACTCTTTATTAATTAAAAACAAATCTCCATACCGAAATTGTACGAGTTTAGGGACAAAAACCCGTAGCTCCCCGCAATAAAGGGGGGGGGGGGGGAATTTGAATAGACAAGCAATCAAAACTTTTCCGAGAAATGCTAGAGTCCAATATATAGGACGGATGGACTCCGTCCAATACGATCGTTTTCACGTTTCTAAATTTCAAATAACCGATCCGAACCGTTCAATATGTTTTCCATATTGAAAACTTATAAGAAACCAATTTTTTCATTTTTCCGAAATTTTTTACTATTATTTTGGCATTTTAGAAAATCGTTGATATTAGACGATTCATAATGTTTATATCATGAATATTAAAAAATACCAAAAAAATAGTAAACAATTTCGAAAAAAATAAAAAAATTGGTTTTTTGTAAGTTTTCAATATTGAGAATAGATTGAACGGTTCGGATCGGTCATTTAAAATTTAGAAACGTGAAAACGATCGTATTGGACGGACACATCCGTCCTATATATATAGGACACTAGCATTTTTCAACTTTTCCTGTCAAAAAACTTTTAAAGCTAAAATTCACCTCATTTTACAGAACGATAAACAATTAAATCTAAAAATTATGACCTAACTTGTGCATAAATAAGGTATTTCGTAGAAAGGTCTGTGTGTGTCTGGATGGGTGGTTAGAGTGTTCTGCGCTTGTGGGTCGATATGTACCGAATGCTTAGGTTACGTCTGAAGGAGGCAACAAAAAAATTCATATATATATAGTTTAGCTACGGTGAGTCGCGGCTTACGGACCCTCCGGTGAGTCGCGGCTCACGGACCCTCCGGTGAGTCGAGACCAAAACTCCTAGATCTAGATCAAAATGACCGATCCAAACCGTTCAATATGATCTCCCTATTGAAATCTCCGTGCAAACCAAAGTTTTTATTTTTTCGAAATTTTTAAGTATTTTTTTTCGAATTTTTAAAAACTGATGTTTTTGAATGGTTTAGAACCAATTAGATTAACGATTTTCTAAAATTTCAAAAAAATACTTAAAAATTTCGAAAAAATAAAAAATTCGGTCTATATGGAGATTTCAATAGGGAGATCATATTGGACGGTTTGGATCGATCATTTTGATCTAGATGTAGGAGTTTTGGTCGCGACTCACCGTAGCTAAACTCTATATATATATATATATATATATATATATATATATATATATATATATATATAGAGAGAGAGAGAGAGAGAGAGATTGGCTAAAGTATACTCCAGCATATAGATATCCCGTATGCTGGAGTCGTTTCTCACAATCTAAAATGCATAAAGTCGATCCGAAACTTTTAAATTGTTCTCCATATTGAAATCTCCTAGGAAACTAAAATTTATATTTATTTGAATTTTTTTATTATATATTATGCTATTTTAAAAAAAAAATTGTAAAGGAGTTGTAAAGGAGTATTTCTGGCCCCTCAATTTGAAAATAGCATAATATATAGCAAAACAATTCGAAAAAATGTAAAATTTGGTCTTGAAAGATATTTTTACATGGAGAACAACTTGAACGGTTTGGATCGACTATTTGAATTTTAAATTTTCAGAAACGACTCTAGCATACGGGTTTGATCCGTATGCTGGAGTATACTTTAGCCAATCTCTATATATATATATATATCCATAATTATAAATTGTAACAAAATTGATCGATATACATTTGCCAAAATAACAATCGAAACTCAAAGTAGATGTGGTCGGCCATGAATTAGGTACTTCACCAAGAACACTACCTAGCTCTAATTAATGTCGAACTAGTTGCATTTTGTAATCTGTCTCCATTGTTTGTCTTGTTCTATTAGCTAATAGACAAAGAGGTTTGGTGCCGTAGTGGTTTGAGACTCCTTCAAAAGGCTATGATTAGCACATGGAACAGCTTAATTAGTTCATGAAAAATCATAGGAAAATAAGCAAAGAAAGGAAAAAATTCCACTAATTAATGATCTTTACAGTGTACATGTCTAGGAAACGGATTTATGATTTGTTAATTAGGCATGTCTTTTAAACATGGGAATTAGTTGGCCACTTGGTCTAAAATAGACACAAAACTCCATTTTTCCATTTAAGAACAAAACTGCCACGCCTTTTATATATTATCATGCATTCATGCTACCAGTTAATTAACAAACCGGAAGTCTTCGATATATGAACAAGAATAGTACACCCACATTTTTCATTTTTGAAATAAAGATGGGATCAGGCATCATCTTCGAAGTGTTTTGGTTGCAAGAATTTTCATTTTTCATTTTTGAAATGAAGGGCTTCAAAGTGTGAATAATCTAAAGAATTATCAGACAGGTTTTGGTTGCACATCTTGAAAAGCATCATCTTCAGGCATTATATTCTTCTCATGGACACTAAATTAAAAATAAGCTTACTAGTATATATTTAAATATTCGAACGCAACATTTTTCTAGAACGTTACATTAACTTCACGTGCGTATGGGTAATTATGTTAAGTATTCAAATGACATGTTTGATGTTGTCAATCACTGCATGAATTTTAAGTTTGTGCAACGGTTAATAACAGAAAATAAAGACGGGTTCCATCCGTTGTAGAAGCTCCTGTAGCAAATCAGTTAAAAACCGTCGTTAATTTTAAGACGGTTTTTAAAGTAAAAACCGTCTGTAAATCTATGCAGATAAAGACGCGTTTTGTATAAGGCCCGTCGTAGGCCCAAAAGTAACGACGGTTATTAAATTCAAAACCGTGTATGTTTGAGTACAACTGTGCCAAAAAAATATAAATACTTGTTAAATTAGTGACATGTATTATATTAAAACCGTGGCTATTAATGTTTTTTTTTTTTATTATCCAGTTTTCTGTGGCTAGCCCAATGTTGCTAGCCTTATACCAAATGGTACCAGCGTACCAAATAACCCATATTCAAAACTAGTACCAATGTACCCATTAATAATCAAGAAATCCAGACATTCACACATTCAGACATTAACAAATGGTACCAATGTACCGATTAATTATCAATTTCAAACATTACACAATTTTAAAGAGAGAAGACTCTCTTTCACACATATCACAAATGTTTATAAAACATTACACATTGTACACATTGCGTACACTACTGATGATTGAAAATATCCAAAATCTGATCATCTGATCATGACAGATAGGGTCTATTTTCTTTCATATCTTTGATAGAGGGTTTCCTACTTCATCACCATTTTCTGATGGAACATATATACACACAGATATGCAAAATGACAATTTTTTTTGAAAGAAAGCGCCTTTAGCAGGGGTACCAAGTATGAATGCAGCAAAACAAAATGGTAATTCATACAAGAGTGTTTTGAGTTTAAACTAAAAGAGAGTTTTGAGTCACAAGAGTGACTCATACAAAATACCAAGTATCAATGCAGTAAAACAAAAAAACCACCAACATGCACTTAATGAGCTCTTTCACCACTATCAGTTTACTAAATATCACTAAACATTCTAGAAAATGTTGCAAGTCATGGATACCTTCGAAATCAGAATAATTTATTTTTCATGAAGTCCATTAGCTCTTTCACCACTACTCTAATCTCTTCATTACTATATGTTGTTCCAACTGGTTCTAGTATCTGCATTTGATTAAGCAAACCAAAACATTGATTAAACTCCAAATCCATGAACCCTAAAATATTGGTATATAAACCCTAAATCTTAAAGCAATACCTTGGGCAATTGTAGATCTTCGATCATTGAGATTATTATGCGCTTCATGGCAAGAATTGAGAAATATCCGCATTCGGTTCCGTCCTTTTGTTTCGGACTCTAAAAATTCAAATTCAAAAACTTAATAAAGATTTGAATAAATTAAATCATGGTTGCACCAGTCAGTGACAATGATAACAAGATAAAATTTAAGAACCAAGGGTAAAATTTTCAGCTATATCACATTTTTGCTGGAATATAATAAAGATTTTAATAATTTTACTAAATCTAAACTCTAGACCATAGTTTCTAATTTGCATACCGGTATTTCGATCCATCTAAATGACCTGTTTGCACGGCTTTGATTCATTTCCATATGATAATGTTTATAAGCCCTGCAATCAAATTAAATTAGATGGAATGTCTTTCAATCTGATCATTATCATGTTAAAGTAGAAATTGAAACTTACGTATTTATAAATCCCTTAATATCTAGCAAATCCGGGACCTTTTTGCGTTGCACAGAATCCACATAGTGAATTGTTAACTTCTCGATATTAATTACAAGGATTACCCAATGAAACCTATAATAAATATTAATTAGTATCGTGATGCAAAGAAATTTAACAGTACTTTAATTAGTATTTATCAGTTTAATTATTTGTACCCTTGATTGTATGGAATGATCATATTAGTGGACGGATAAGCCTGGTACGACCTCTTCAGGTAACCCACTGTTGCGGCTTCTTCACGTTGGTAAGTATCTTCAGCCACCATCTTCGGATCGAGTATGGTGATGGTTGTACATCCAAATTCTTCCTTGAGTTTCTCTAACCAATACCTGCACTCATGGATACCATGTGAAGATGTTCAAAGTGAATGGAATAGTAAAGGAAGCATTAAGTTTCTGTATCCAATACCTACTGTCTTGTATAATTTTTATAGGGACATTAACTAGGATATAGAAAAGTGAATGCATACCATCTGTCTTGTATACATACATGTTGTCTTGTATACTTTAGTTTTTGAGCTGTACAGAATTAAGTGAATATAATAATAAAGTGAATGCATACCAGCTGTACATCTTGATTATTGATATGTTTAGAGATCGTCTTTTCAAACATTCAACAATATCCCCCAATTCCACCACGAACATGACCACATCATTATGTGTACCCCAAGGATTACAGTCCTCTGGTTTAAAAAAGGCATCTTCTGCTGGTTGGAGCATCAGCATGTTGTACAAGGAGCGTTCAGATGTGTGAAGTTTAGCAACACTCTCTGGCTCAAGCAGCGGCTCACGACCAATTCCTGACGCCTCGCTTGCCACCTTCTCGTTACCCTTAACCACTTGTGTCATCGGTTGTTTGTCACTCTGCATCTAAGGACATTAATTAGTCAAGAGAAAGTATGGGTGTTTATGCCAAACTTCTGTATCCAGAATTTTTTGGGGGTACAAAGTATGGATGATAGTTGCTGATTTTAAAGAAAAAAAATAAAACTAATTATGAGGTAAAGTTACACATTCTACTGTCCAAGAAAAATAATATTAGTTTATCTAAGTATATTCCTTTTCACTTCTTATTTATATGTGAATTGCTAAGGAATTATCTTTGCACCAGATCTGAAAAGAACCAATGAAAGGAATTTGTACCAAAATGAGAGACCAAGAATTCCTTTTTTTTATTTCTTAAAAATATCAGCATCTTAATTGGTATAGCCCCTATTATTGTACGATATTTTTTAAGGCAAAATCAGCTATACACCCTTCTAATCTTTTCCAATAGGCCATATACCCCTTTTACCCCTTTACCCCTAATCTTCATTAGTATTGCCATTTACCCCTTTTATTAATTTAAATGTTCCATTTATTTTGAAAATTTAATGTTTGGAATGTGAGAATCAGTGTATGCATAAGTCAGGTATGTATAAGTCAGGAATGTGAGAATCTTGTCCCCAAATCTTTAATCTTTAACCAATGCAAATAAAAAAGATAGTGAAAATCAGTGTATGCATAAGTCAGGTAGCCAAAATGTGTTCTTAGGGATCCAACTGCATAAGTAGTGTCCCTGGATCTTCAAATCAAAATAAGGGTCTTGAAATAAAAGTATAAGTCATGTCATGAGTTCAACAATGTCATATAGGGGATACAAATATGTCATGTCAAAATCATGCATAGTATAACTTGGATAAAAATCCCCAGGGACTAAAAATGAATAAAACAAGCATGCTAAAGTTCATGGTCTGTCAAGTTTCTACTAACAGAGGTGAATAACAAGAAATACAAACCAGTAATTTTGTCATTCTGAAAAGGACTCTTCTCAGTTTATTAAATACTAAGATTTGGAGAAGAAAAAAAATCTTTATTAGAGGGGTAAATCACTGATTTTAAAAAGAGGAGGATACATAAGTCCAGAAAGCAGATAATTATTTGAAGTATGGTTGCCGCCTGGCCTCATTTCCTTTTTATTGTTTGCGTATTAGGCTATTTAAACATACAAAATTAGCTTTTATTATACAATAAAATTTTTTTGTGGGCCATAAAACATCACTAAAAAATTAGCTTTTATGATAGAAGAAACCAGAAGAGTATAAACGAAGGAAACTAAAACTGACATATATATATATATATATATCTGCCACAGATGGCTAACTTTTTTACATTTTTGAGAAACGACACAGAGCAATTTATATTAGAATTAAGAACATGTCTCACCAATAGCTAGTTCTCTAAATCAAAGAATACCTGTCCATGTAGCTCGACATCTTCTTTCGGCCATGGAATTGGAGCCCCCATATTATCAGCTATTTGTTCTTCACTTAATCCTGGGATATCCCACGTGCGG